>CP142130.1:7505000-10005000 GCA_036013995.1 Theobroma grandiflorum
AAGAAAACAAGAAAAGACATAACCATAAGAAAATATATGCTCAAAGAAAATTTCTTAAAATTTTATTAATATTAAGATTCTTCGAAATACAAGAAGAGAAAGGAAATGAAGCAAAAAACTTTAATTTTTTTCATTATCTCTTTCTCTTTCCTCTTATTGTACTTCCTCTTTATCCTCCTGTACTCCCCCCTTCTTCTTTCTGAACTCCATCTTCCTCACCCTAACTGTATTAAGTTAGTATATTCTAGCATATATTTTCTTATATGCGCAAATACACTAACTTAATACATAAGAAAGGGAAGAGGGAGTATAGGAAGAGGAAAAGGGAGTACAAGAAGAGGAAAGAGAAAGAGAAAGAGATGATTAAAAAAATAATTATATAATGAATCGTTGTTTATTTATTCCTAAGTTCATCTACTATTTCATATATCTAGGTGAGAATCTTCTTGTTGGCCAAGATGTCAGCCTCCAGCTCAAAAGTCCTGGCCATCAGCTTGTCGACGAGAGTACGCATTTCTTGCTAGAATATCTCCAACTGGTCCCTAGGGGGCACCTCTTCCTCTTGGGAGGTTGCCATTTCGCCAATATCCTGGATTGGATCCGTGGACGCCATTTAACTTTTTAAATTATCTTAGATTGTTTAAGATAATTAAATTTGATTAAAATGCTTACTGGTTCCCTGTATTTGTAGGCATGAATGATGACTCTTCATTTGCTACACCCATATCCCCATATAAGTGCAGTTAAGGGGGGTTATACCTGTTCGGCCTGGTGTTTCATCTCCTCATCTTATCTACCTCTTAAAACCAAAAGCCAAGCCAAACATGCATGAATGATGACTCTTCGTTTGCTACACCTATATCCCCATATAAGTGCAATTAAAGGGGGTTGTACCTGTTTGGCCTGACGTTTCATTTCCTCATCTTATCTACCTCTTAAAACCAAAAGTTAGGCCAAACATCATAACAGGTATGACGTTTCATCTCCTCATCTTATCTACCTCTTAAAAGCAAAAGTTAGACTGAACAAGTACTTAATATCCAATTCAGCCCCCTTTAATTGCACTTATACAAAGATATGTGTGTAGCAAACGAAGAGTCAACATTGATGCCTATAAATAAAAGAAACCATTAAGCATTTGAGTCAAATTCAATTATCTTAGCATTCTCAAATAATTGAAAATGGTGTCCAGATAAGCTACAGAAGAGAATGGTCATGGGGAGGCAACTTCGAAGGAGGATGTGGGGGCCCTAAAGGACCAGCTAGAGATATTCGAGCAGAAAGTGTGCATCTTCTTCGACAAGCTGATGGAGAGGGCTCATGACCTAGAGGCTGCAATCCTATTCAACAAGAATATGCTTGCTGAGATAGAGGAAAAAGTAGATGAACTTAGGAAGAAATGAACTACGGTTCATTTTTTTGTTTTGTATTATTTCTTTTGTCTTCTTATCTTATAATTAACAAAATTTTAAGAATTTTTCTTCATTTTCTTTGAGCAAATATTTTCTTATGGTTCTTATATATTATCTTCGTTTAAGTTATATTATGTTAAATAACTATGTGAATGGATGTTAGACATTGCATGAGCTATTATTAGGTATTGGGAGACTAGGTTATACATGCTACATAAATTGTTTTTGCATATCTTCTGTCGAGACATTGCATGAGTGGTTTGTATGTATATAGTGATGTGTTGTTATATATTGCGTGACGTTGGGGTATTACGTGGAAGGTTATGTTGGCATAAGCCATAAGGTGAGTGGATATTAGGCATCGACTGACGTATTGTTGCGTTGTTGCGAGATTGCTGGTGCGTGCATGGGTTGTGCAATTTATCTATTGTTTTGAGGCTTATGGTTTTGAAATATTACGTCACCGACTTTGATATAGTGCGTAACCTATTGTTAAGTATTGCATGACAATGGGCCATTATGTGACTAGTTATGTTGGCATGAGTGAGTGGTTATTACGCATTGAGTGACTTATTATTAAGTATTACAAGACTAGTGCTGTGAGACTTATGCAATTCACCTATTGTTTTGAGGTTTTTGTTCACTACTTTTCAGGGTTTGTGTGAGTAGTTTTTATGCATTGCGTGACATTAGGCCAGTACGTGACTGGCCCAATATCATTGATTGACTTATTGTTAGGGTTCAGCGAGATTGGCCGTAAGTGACTAACTTGTGCAATTTATCCCGTTTTGATGTTTTGGGTCACTAGTTTTTGGGTATTGCGTAACTGGTTTTTATATATTGCATGACATGTTGATAAGTATTGCGTGACATTGGGCCATTACGTGACTCATTATGTTGGCATAATGTGAGTGAGTGGATATTACGCATTGAGTGACTTATTATTAAGTATTGTGAGATTGCTGCTACGTGACTTCTGCAATTCACATCTTGTTTGGAGGCTTTTGTTCACTGCTTTTTAGGCGTTGCATGAATGTGTATTATACATTGCAACACTTATTCTGTTAAATTTCATCTGCCAGCCAAATGTGACTTAGGCATTACGTAAGTTATTTTTATGCATTAAGGGGTATTTTTTTTATAAAAATTGACTGATTGTGACACTTATTTTTTGACAAATTTCAGCAACTTACCAAATGTGAAAGTTATGATTACATACAGTGGTCAGTGGGTCGATGATAGTTATAAGGGTGGTGATATACGAGTGAGGGTTGTTGGGAGTGATTTGTCATTATCGGGCATAGTGAAACTGGTTGAAGAGGTTGTTGGGGTCAACGCACATAATAATGAAATTGAACTACATGCATCGTTGAGACATGCTGTAGGGGTTTCGTGCATAGTTATCAGGGATGATGAAGATGTAGCAAGTATTTTGCGAGATAAGAGGGCAATTGTTGTGTTTGTAATAGTTAAGGCAGGAAATGCAAACGATATTCGACATGAACATGGTATCCAACATAGTCATCACCTATAACAGAATGGTAATTATTCTGACATACCACAAAATGCATTTCCTAAGATACAACCATGGCAATCACATTTGATGTATCGAAAAGAGTTTGAGCATGCTGACACACACATGAGGTGTCTGCAAATGATGTCTGCACAATTTCGATCAGAATGTGCATTGAACGAAGTTCATGGTACATTGCAATAAACGCATCTGTCAAATGAAAATTCAGTTGGTCCATCGGTATTCGCAAAGGACACTGTGACGATTGTGAGTGATGATGATGCATCTGATGAGATTGGAGATGATGTTGAAGAGGATGAGAAGGCAGATTGGAATGATAACTTGCATGATGACTGTGAAGATGATTACGTTGCCGAAGATTATGCCTGTTCAGAGGACGACATGGGTGAGCACAATGACATTCCAAGTTGCAATCATGTAGATGGTAGCATAGGACATGGCACAACTATTGCATTAGAAGAGGTTCAGTTCAAAGACCATGCTACAACTGTTGAATTAGAAGATGTTGAGCGTGCCGAGCTTATTTACGACGACGACATCGCACTTGAGAATGGCATTCGTTCGCCAAGTGACAGTGATCAAGATAGGGTAAATACAAGGGTATCTTGTCAATGGATCATTCTTGGGGTAAATATGATATCCTTCCAAATAGTTACGAATGAGGAATCCGGATTACACATCGACCACTTATATCACGAACAAGTGTTTCAATCGAAGGCCAAATTGAAACAAGCTTTGAGCATGTTGACAATAAAAAAGCATTTTGAGCTTAGAATTAGAAAGTCATGCCACGCTCGTTTTAAAGTTGGTTGTAAAGAAAAGGCATACAAGTTTGCTTTACGTGCAACGAAGTTGGCAGAGGGAGATTATTGGCAAATTTAGACGTTGCATAAGGTACACACGTACTGTTGATGGTTTGCAATGTGAGTACCGAACTGCAAGAGTGACGGTAATTGATGAGCTTATCTCGACCAGGCTGTAAGGAAATTATGTAACCCCATTGATACTTAAGAAAATAATGGAAGAGATGAATCACATATAGGGATTGCAATGCCTTTATGGAAAAGCCTAGCAAGTGAAGGAGTATGCCGAAAATCTTGTGTTCGGTCCTTCGGAAGAGTCATTCCAACTCCTCCCTTCATATTTCCATATGTTGGAACGTGAAAATCCTGGTACGCTCACAAGTGTCGCTACGAATGGGGAACAATGATTCAAATATTGCTTCTAGGAGTACGGGTCATGTATTCGGGGGTTCCGTTCTGTAATGTGGCTTGTAGTTGCTATCGATGCCACACATCTAAAAGGCAGATTCAAGGGTATTTTGTTTATTATGGTTTGCAAAGATACGAATGAGCAGATATTTCTAGTTGTATTTGGCATTGGCCACATGGAAGACGAAGAGTCTTGGTCGTAGTCGAAAATGCAATGTTAATTTCTAACCAGCATCTTGCCATTAAAAATGCAGTTGAGAAAGTGTCCAATGACACGCATCACGGGCTATGCAGTTACCACTTATGGAAAAACGTGAAAAACCTGTTCAAGCGCGAAGATGTTGCCACCATTTTCACATTAGCTGCCAATTGCTATAGACTGCCCGATTTTAACAGACACATTACTAAGCTGAAATAGATTTGCAAACTTGCTTATGACTGCCTTATAAGAATAGGCTCTGAGAGATGGGCACGTGCACGGTCACCAATAAGGCGATACAAGCTAATGACATCCAACATTACGGAATGTATTAACTCCTGTCTGAGGCATACAAGGAAAATACCAATAACCGTCTTGATCGAGTGTATCAGAGGCATGTTCCAACGTTGGTTCTATGACCGGCACAACGAGGCATTGAATATGATCATGCCCCTCAGCCCTTGGGCTACCGATCTGTTGAACAAATGGTTGAATGCAACATGTCACTTTTCCATCCAACCAATTGATTTGATGGAGTTCCAAGTTATATAGGCAGGAATAAGGACGCAGTCGTCAACCTATGTACGAAGACGTGTTCATACGGTGAGTTCCAGAGTGATCTACTTTCCTGCATGTATGCAATGGCGGCAATAAGGTATAAATAATCATGTTTTCTTATTTAATGCATTATGAATTGAATTTTTACATTGTTACCCAACTGTGATTTCATTGCCTTCACAGTAAATGCAATCGTTCACCCATTGAATTATACTGGGACTATTACAAGACTAGCTCTTAGATGGAGGGATATATAGTTCCCATTCGTCCGGTTGGGCATCCTAGTGAATGAGACGTCCCCCATGACGTTAAAGAAATCGTTGTTCTACCACCAACTTTGCGAGATCAAGCGAGAAGACCTAAGAGCAAGAGGATTCCATCAGTTGGGGAAGGTAGTCGACGATGTAGATGTTCACAATGCAAGAGCTATGGTCATAATAGACAAAATTATCGAACACCGTTTGCAGGTCCATCCAGAATTGGGGAAACATAATCTTCTTAGCCTTCTGCTGGATGACAATGATGACAAAAGGCATGTTCAATTCGCAGACTACCCGAGCACACATGAAACAGTTGTCCAATGTAGAGAACAAACCTCGAGAATGTTATAAGTGTCGTACCTTAAGATTGTGTTACTTCAAACGTTAGCTGTTAGGGATTGTCTCGAATTGTTTCAAAATGGTCATTAACATTTCCTTTGAATAATGATATTTGAATTTGAGTTTGTCAGAGTCTTGAGTTGATACTCTGACTTCTAACTAAAGGCAGCAATAAGATGATATTGTCAGATCATCCAACTTCCTTGTACTCCTTCACAATTGATGATAATTTCTGTATCTTTGTAAACAATAAAATTCTTATTTCAATACACCAATAATAATTATATTTGCCTTATTGATTTTGGTCGCCTACTTCATATTTTTTGCTAGGAAAAAATGTATAATAATAGCATTGATTACTCACATAACTAGTCACAAATTAAATTTAGCCACACCATGCATAGTCATACAGAATGGAATGTAAATTGTGTAATCTTTCAACATCATAGGTTTCGACAGCATAGGTATAACCCTTGTTAACCTATGGCAATAAAACTAAAATTTTATTAAATACAAAAATATGGTTTCTTTACTCACCTTCCCTTCTTCCTCTAAAATTGTAATGTTAGCGTGGAAGCCTACAAGCCTCTCGTCACATTGTCATTTTAGCATTCTTGGCTAAACTTATCTCGACTGGCACTACCTTCCAAATAGGCTTCAGATTACAGGAATTGCTTCCAACGCCCAAAACTACACATCAAATGTCAAACATTTTTTACTCACCTCATAAAATCTTATGTGAAAAGAATTCACCTCATAAATCTTATATGACAAGAATAATGATAAACCGTAGGGTATGACACACTACTTGAAATGCCCAGATAAATTAGTAGATGTGGTAGCGTTTTTTCTCTGTTACGCCCGCAGTAGGAGGTTCGAAGCCCCTCGTCAAGTAATCTACGGTCATACTCTAAACATAAGTGCTCCATGGGAATACGTTCCACTCCTTGATGTTCTCCACCAACGACAACAACCATGGAACCACTGCTCATTTGTAGTCTTGACCAAATAAAACGTTTTGGGCCATCAAGACGAGGGCTATCTTAGTCGCATCTCCCTTTTGCTGAAACTAGACTGTCTTGAATGTATCGAAAACTTTTTGAATTTTCACCTCGTTCCCCTCTCCCCAATAACACAAGTGAATTCATCCAAGGACGGCCTCATATAAATTGACAATAAGGCCCAGTAAGGCACCAAACTTAAGCCTTGTTACGAGGTAGAACTCCCTTTTCAAAAATCGAGCCTTTGTTCTGCCTATGACGAACCATAGCTCACCCTCGATGACTTCTAGTTCATTTATTCTGCACAGCATTAGGTTGTGCACGAGACTAGCGTAAAGTAAACTCTTATCAACTTCGACGTCTATCATGTGCCCAAAGCATGTTCCTTTCAACCTTTCCAACTCATTGACTTTGGACATCGTCTTCCATATCACATGGAGCTGCGACCACTTACAGTGCATGTTAATGCCCGCATTGAACCCCACTACTGCCTCGGCACACAAAACATAGATTTGACATTATCATGCTCTGTTCCTGTGCTGCTCATCTGCAACATACAACAAATCACCTTCCCATTTTAGTCATGTAATACCATCACTGTAGATTAACAAAAAAATAAAAAGAATTTCTCATAAATAGCCCTCTTCATAAGTACATTCATAAAATAATCATTTCAATAATTTTAACTGTTTTTAGACAACCTTGGACAAGAATAATTAATGCAAGTGCCGAGCATGAATTATTAAGCAAATCAACATATACACATTAAAGCATTACAATTGATCCAAAATAATACAGAATGAACCCAATGTCCGTCATGCAATACCATACAGATAAATTTCATGCAGTTATGACACTTGTGCAATTTCATACAAAAACAGTCACGCAATGCCTTTTAATTTAGTCACACAATTATGAATATTAAATCACGCAACGATCTATAAACAAGTGACGCATTGATATAAACCTATCAACCATTCTCGCAATGTAAACCCTATTAGAATCACGCACACCCTAACCACATGCCATCCACTCGTGTTGTCATGTAATGACCTATCAATATGTCACGCAATGACCTGTCAATATGTCACACAATCACATATCAAACACTCACGCAAAGTTAAACCCTAATGCAATCATGCACACCCTTAGTGACCCCATGCAAAAATCTAGTCACGCACAACAGGTAAGCAAACCCTCAGTCACCCTTAACCCAATTCCTACCAGAGGGTCGTAACGCATACATATCAACCAGTTACGCGACGCCGGTCACCTTTTGATCCCATCAACACCAACAATACCACCTTCACCTCGCTATTCAACCATTTCAAATGATAAGAATATCAATATGAACAACTAATATGTATAGGTTTATACTCAAAAACCAAAACCCTCAACATGAAGAATAATCATTTCTCCACATGGTTCAAAATAAAATAAATAAATAATACTACTTTTCTTAACTAAAATAAAATAAAATAAATATTATACCTTTCTCCTCGTAATGTCAATTTCTTTTCATTGCTAAGTATGTGAAGTACCTTTATGCGAATAACAACCACTTTAAAATGGTCTTACCATTGAGAAAATGCTCGAAAGTTTAACTACCGAGGAAGTATCGATAAAACTGCTTTTGAGGAGATGTACGGTCTGCCTCTGAGAATTGAGAAGTTGTGGACATATAAACAGACTTTACCCATTGAAACATTTCGGGTTGAGACGTAGGCCCAAACGGATGAGTCGATTTCATTAAGGACAATTTCATCCAAAAGTGACTTTTTTTGTCTAAAAATACTTTAAAATTATGAAGATGTCTATTTTCATAAACACTTTATGCATGGGACCTATTTAAGAAAAGTACTTTTAATTTTGGGTACAGATCTTTATTGTCTCTACTGATGCATCCAACAACCACCAAACTAAATTAAACTTGATCTCCAGTTATATGTTATTTCGTTTTGAGAATTTGGCACAAAAACCAACACAATTTTTATTTGATAAAGATTTTACAATATATTTTCATTTATTTACTAGCATGCCCTTTTTATTGATTAAATTGATATCAGGATTTAAATAGTACTAGTTTTCGCTTAATCAAACAAAAAAAACATTAACATTGCCATTTCGTGGGCCTTTTTATATATAAAAAAAAAAGATTATCATGATAGTAATGGTCGCAATCAAAATCATGGACAGATTCAGAAAGTCAAGCAATGTTTGACTGACTAGACAATCAAAGCGAAGGTCGGTGGGTTCATCATGTGTCTTTTATATATATTCGAAACATGCTTGTGCTAAGCGGATACGTCCCCACATTAGTATTTACATAACTAAATAGCTCTTTCACCAGTCTGCAACTTTTATTGTGTTACTCTTACCCACGTTCACCAGAACCTGAAACATTGCCCTTAAGAGGCGACGACTACAACAATGGAACCCATTAATAAATCTCATATACTCGCACTCAGCATTGATAGGATGCTGCTGTAACGGATGATAGGTTGATGTACAAAAATGTGGCAACTGCTGGCGGTGGGATGATGCTGGGTTGTTCCTCGGTTCTTGTTTGTTTTGCCAGGGAGCAGTTTTTTTTTTTTTAGCTTGTTGTCTCATTGGCAACTTGATTATTTTGCTTTCTTGTTTTCATATATACAGTATAGAGAAAAGAATTCAACCCATCTTATTAATAATTCAAATCAATATATAGTACATTGGAATTGAATTTATCAATTTTAACGATTTTTTTGTTAAAATAATATAAATTAAATAAATAAATTACTAAGTATAATTCTCAATTATAGGATCAACATTTGCGTTTATTTGATGTCTCGCAAGATGGTGGGTTTACTAGAAACACCAATCTTGGAACGTAGATAAGAAATTATTGATGAGAAAGAAGTTTAGTGAGCAGGTCCGCAAGTTGATCAGTAAAGGCTACATGGAAGATTGGAAGTTGTTGACATTGAACCTTGTCCCGAACAAAGTGGAAATCAATTTCAATGTATTTCATCCAGAGTGAAAAACAAGGTTGGCACACAAGTATGTAGTACTAATATTGTCACAATGCACTATCAGTTGTTGAGACAGTGGAATTGAGAGTTCATGTATAAGAGATTGAACCCAACATAGCTCAGCCATGGTGGAAGTGACAGCACGGTATTTAGCTTTTGTTGAGGAACGTGCAACAGAATGCTACTTCCACGAGCTCCACAAGATCAGATTGTTGCCAAGAAATAGAATATACGCACTTGTGGAGGTGTGATCATCTTTGTTGCTAGCCTAATTTGTAATTGAGAAAGCATGAAGTGTGAGCAGTGAATTACGAGATGGAGAGAGATACCATGATGTAGAGTTTCCTTGAGATATCGAAGAACAAGTTTAGCAACGCTGTAATGATTTGTGGTTGGATAATGCATAAATTGTGACAAACGATTAACAACATAAGCAATGTCTGGACATGTAAAGGACAAATATTGAAAATTGCGAACAACATGTCTATACTCATTGGAATTGCTGAGGCGAGAACTATCATTCAAAGACAAGTTGGTGTTGGTAGACAAAGGAGTAGTAACAATGTTGGCACCACTCATGTGAATACGATCAAGAAGATTAGTGATGTGCTTTTGCTGAGAATGAAAAATACTTGTGGGAGAATGAATGTCCTCAATGTCCAAAAAATACTAAAAAGTGCGAAGATCTCGGATGGAAAACCAGTCTCCGAGATGTTTAATGAATTGGTTGACAACCCCTGAATTACTATGAAAAATACTTGTGGGAGAATGAATGACCTCAATGTCCATAAAATACTAAAAAGTGCAAAGATCTCGGATGGAAAATCAGTCTCTGAGATGTTTAATGAATCGGTTGACAACCCCTGAATTACTACATGTGACAATTTAATCATCAACATAAACAAGTAAATACATTGTGACAATAGGATAAGAGAAGATAAATAATGAGTAATTTGACTATGAGTTAATAAATCCAAAATATAAGAGATATGTCTAAAGCTCATAATACCAAGCCTGAGGAGCTTGCTTTAGACCATATAGTGCTTTGCAAAGGTTACAAACATGAGTGGGAAAGTGTACATCAGTGAATCCAAAAGACTGCGACATAAAAGCAACCTCAGAAAGTTCGACATTGGGCTATCAAAGACACTAGTTCTTGGACAATGCTATGCATAATACTATATGAACAATTGTGGGTTTGACTACAAGGTTAAAAGTATCAATATAGTCAAGGTCAGGCTGTTGATGAAACCCTTTAGCAACAAAACAAGTTTTATATTTATTGAGAGAACCATTCAAATTTCGTATGATACGATACGAAATATCCATTTGCAACCAATAACATTTTGATTGGGTTTAGGAGGAACAAGGGTCTATGTGCCATCTTTTAGATGTTCTTTTTGTACCAAGCTTGAAAAAAAGTTTAATTTCAGTTTGAAAGATTTTCATGTAGGGGCATGAATAGTAGTGTGAAAGTTTAATTTCAGTTTGAAAGATTTTCGCATAAAGGAATGAGTAGTAGTGGGGAGAACCATTCAAATTTCATATGATACGAAATATCCATTTGCAACCAATAACATTTTGATTGGGTTTAGGAGGAACAAGGGTCTATGTGCCATCTTTTAGATGTTCTATATGTACCAAGCTTGAAAAAGAGTTTAATTTTAGTTTGAAAGATTTTCATGTAGGGGCATGCGTAGTAGTGTGAAAGTTTAATTTCAGTTTGAAAGATTTTTGCATAGAGGCATGAATAGTAGTGGGGAGAACCATTCAAATTTCATATGATATGAAATATCCATTTACCACCAATAACATTTTGATTGGGTTTAGGAGGAACAAGGGTCTATGTGTCATCTTTTAGATGTTCTTTATGTACCAAGCTTGAAAAAGAGTTTAATTTCAGTTTGAAAGATTTTCGTGTAAGGGCATGAGTAGTAGTGTGGAAGTTTAATTTCAATTTGAAAGATTTTCGCGTAGGGGCATGAGTAGTAGTGGGGAAGCTTAAAAATGACATGTATGAATGGCAAACCAATTTTACCATATCATCTTTTTATATTTCTCCTCGTTTTTTGCTCTTGCTATTACCTTGGTCATATCTAGAACCCACATTTTCAACCCAAAAAACATGCTTACCAAATAGATGAAGGTCTTTATTTATAAATTCAAGACACACACATCTCTTACTAACGTGAGATCCATAACATTTTGTCATATTTAATTATGCAGCGCCCTCTTTGCATTGGCTATGTTACTCATAGATAAGAGTTACTCATAGATAAGAGACACCGTACCTTAGTCTGAGTTTATCTCGACTATAGTATCTCTAATGGAGACCTCACATTAGTGAAGATTTGCGTCTAATCTAATACCACTTATTACAGACTCACTTTTCTAAGCAGGACAAGCCATGATAAGGGTCTTATGTTTTGCTTGTGTGGTTTTGCATCACTATTAAGCAAGGGTAATTTTTTTTGTAACTTCTACTTAGTAATAAATCCATTAGAAATGCTTTTCAAAATAATAATAATATTAATATTTTCTCTTTTTTATTTAAATAATATTTTTATTACTATCAACAAAGCAAAGATAACGTGGGTTAATGCTTTATAATTTCTATTGGCTTGACCAATTTTGTCCATTTTTAAATTTAATGATTATAACTATGAGAGAGTAAAAGTTTATAATCTTAATTCCAATAATAAAAGATAGAGGATTGATTTTTATTTTTTAGTGAAGTTCAAAAACTTATTTGAGGTTATTTTTGGTGTTTTACAATGTAATCACATTATAAGGAATGTGATTGTAATGAATGTAATTGCTAGCAACATAATATTGTAGAGTTTGATATTTTAAGGAAAGTGTGATTAAAATATTGAGAAAATAACATTATAATGTTTGGTTTACAAACACTTTAGTGGGAATGTAATGTTAATTTTCAAAATTACTTATATGTATTAAAATGCAAATTTAATGTACTTGTATGTTTTTTTATTGTAAATTTTTATATGATGTCATTTCTTAAATAAATTTTCCAGCAAATAGACCAAGCATCAAACAAATCCATGTTAATAGTAATTAGAAAATAACTTTTTATTTGTTAGCAATTTTGAAAATTTTAAAATATATTGTTATATTATTTTTTGAAATATTCCTAAAACATTAGAAATGGAAATAATTCTTTTTAGAAAAAAATCAAAAAATAAAAAACTAAAAAATATTTTTTAAAAAAAAATTGAAAGTATGAAAGAAATATTTTTTATTTTTAAAATTTTATTAACAATTATAGAAAGGACATAATTTTTATAATTTTAAAAAATTATGAGCATAAAATGTAATAACTTCTATTTTTAAAAAATTCTAAATATATTTTTTTATGGATTTTCTAATCTTTTAAAATTTTTTGGAAATAAAAATTATTTCTATTTTTATTGTTCTAGAATTTTTTTAATGATTAAAAATTATTTTTTAAAAACATAGAATTAAAATAAAATTTTATATTTTTCAAAATTTATAATTTTTAAAAAAAATCTAAAAATATTTCTAATTTTAAAAATATTTTTAAAATGATAAAAATTAAGTTTTTAAATTTTATTAATTAAAAAAGGGTAAAAAAGTCAAATCAAATTAGATAACAATGCAGAGTAATATGAAACTGCTTTAGTTTTTCAATGCAATTACATTACAGCCAATAGTGCAATCACATTACATCCAATACAATCTTACATTATGTTGGTTTATTTTAAAACAAATGCTGCAATGTGATTCAATTAAGTATAATATAGAGAATGCGAGTAAGATAGCCAACTCCACTTAAATATGACGCTAAAATAACTAAAGTGGCCTAAATTTAATTTAGTTTTCATGTCATGGTGGTCTTTCATGTGATCCTTTCGCCTACCTTATCCTTAGTTTCTCCTAAAGCTTTTCTTAAGTAAAGAGCAGATGAGGGGTGGGAAGGAACTGTAACACATTAATTACTTTCATTGTATAAATGCAAAACATTTTTTAACTTAAAAAATCCTTCACCTCCTTAACGTTTTTCCTTGCATCATTTTCTTTCCCTTGCAAAGTTTTTGATTTGGATACATTTTATCATTCAGACTGCAACCCATGTACAATCATAGTCTCTAACCTACAAAACTTGGCTCAAAGCGGGCTATTATATAAAGATGGTAATGGGTATCCTGTTACAAGGTATTCGCGAATATTCAATCCAATTATATGATATTAGTATACCTTGTTATAGGGTATTCATGGATATCTAATTTGGTTATATTAGAGTAGAATACCCTATAATTGAGTTTGGATAGTAATTTCACTATTTGTAACAGATTCGGATACCACCCCTTGGGTATTTGATACTTGAACTTGATTATATTTTTTTTTAATTTCGTGTAATTAAAGACAAATCTATATTGTTAATTAAATTAATTCATGAAACTATGATTATTAATTAACTTATAATATCTTTAATACATATATTCTATATATTGCGTTAATTTATAAAAAATATAATTACTATTATATATATTTTAAATATAAACATATTTACCTTTTATTTTGTATTAACATTATATAATTATAACTTATAAAATTATTAATTATAATATATATTTATTTATATAAACTTATAAATATATAACTAAAGAGAAGTTGTGAGATTATAATAGTTTTAGAATTTATTTTTTTTAATTTCATATAATTAAGAATCAACCTATATAGTTAATTAAAATTGTAATGTTGTTTAAATTATTGTTTGGATATTTATTTTTAATTATTTAAATTAATATTTGAGATATTTGATTTTGATTATTTAAATTTAAATTTTATCGTTTGTGTGCTTTTATAAATTTAATTATTAGTTAATTATATAAAATATGAATGAAAAAATTATTATATATTGATATGGATATGAATTTAAGTTTGAGTAATTGAGTACCTATGAAAATATTTTAATAATTTTTTTACATAATCAAATTTTAAAACAGATTCAAGTAATTATCAAGTAATTAATATATATTAGAGTTTAAATTTAAATAATAAATTTAAATAATATTCAAATTATTATAAGATTTAAATTTCTCATTTATTAATCAAGTTCGAATTCAAATACCTCACAATTATAGAGTATTTTATCCGTTGAAATCTCCACTGTTATATATAAGATAAGTTATACTATTCTATACCTAATGTTTTAGCTTCTTTCTCGAGGTTGCACGATTTACTTTGATTTAGATTGGAAATGTTAAAGATAAATATATTAGACCGGCTTTGTAATTCAAACTACGAGACAAGATTAACAAAAGGTAATTGTTGCTGACAAAAGCGACGACATCATAATCAAAAGCAGATGGAATTGTAGTTGCATTTCACAACAGATGGCACACAAACTCAACCCTTCAACTTGAAGATTGAAGGCAAAAGACACCTACACAACAGGTGACCCGAAAGCATAAATCTAATATTCAAGGTTCAAGGCAACACTAGAACCAAAATGCAAAAGATTGCACGCGGCCTTATTCATTGACTGCCAATAACTTAAGGTAGCGACCAAGAATCTATTGCTTTTGCATAGCGAGGACCTTACACCAAGCTGGCCTTGCTATGATATCAGCTACCCAAGCGCTGACATGGGGGCGTGAATCAAACAGCCTCTTGGCCGGGGTTCCCAACAAACATTGAATATTGGGGAGGTGATGCAAATCTGCCAAGGTGAAGTAGTTGCATGCCAAGTACTTTGACTGAGACAATCGAGTCTCATAGACATCTAGAACTTTGGAAAGCTTCGCTTCGTTTTCCTCCACGACTGCACTTTCAGTAGCCATGCCTAAAACTGGCTTGATAAACAGCTCCCAGGCCAGCTTCGAAGATGCAGGATCAAACTGGTGGGCTTCTACCTCCTTCCACACTGATAAGACTGCCATACTCATGGGCAATAGCAGTTCGGTGCCCTTATCGGTGTATTCATGGGCAATATATTCGGTGATTGCCCTTGATTCTGCATGTTAAAAGTTCAGAGCTTAGAGGAGTTAGCTAAATAGTAGTAGTGGTATTATTTTCATGCCCTGCAAACAATTTAAGGGTACCGCTCATAAAACTTTACCGAAGAGCTTTAAGCCCCCTTCTTCAAAAGCTGGAACTTGACCAAATGGCTGCATCAACAGGATGAGAAATATTAGATTCCCGGTATTCTCAGAAACGGGTGTATGGAAAATGGATTAATTAATAAAAGAAAATCTCCTAGCGGTAACTATTGCAATCAATTTTAGCCTCAATTCATGGGTTCGTGCAATTCTGACTAAAATTGGGGTTTTCTATTTCATTGGTGCTTTTGCATTTTGTTTTTCCTCCACAAATAGCAACTATGGAAAGATTGGTTTCTGGGAAAAGATTTCAGTGCCTGATACGAAATAGTTGAGCTCTTGAGGAAATCCATTGCCAAATGAGAAAGAAGGGTTAAAGTGAGGTGGGTTTCTCTGCAGAGCAAGTTCCAGTAGCAAACAAGCAACTTATGAAACAGGTACTAATCCAGAGTAGTGTAAAATATTTGTTAAGCTAAAACAGAAGGAGAGATCTGTTTTCCGTACTCACATTGAGGGAAAGGTAGTTTTCTGATTTATGTTCACCAGCTCCCATGTTTACAGGAACAAACTGAAACTCAACCTCTTTTTCGTTAAGGCATAAAAGAACCCTCTGAGTAGCTGTTGAGAGAAGGCTTCCATGTGCTTTAACGACTGCCATAGTTGTCCGACGACTGAAACCGAACCAGGAACTGCAAGAGATAAGAAATGTGTGGGTTTTGGCAAAGGAAGCGTTTGATGCATGAATATATATAAAGGTTGGGCGGGGAACCTTTCCATCATTCTAGAATGCTCCAATTTGGATTTAGTAGGTAGAATCATTAGATTAATCTCTTATCGGTGGATTAAAGGTGGCTAATTAGAAGCAGTAATTACGTAATTACTGACGTTAAATCCTTATTTAATTCCATTAATTATTTTTACCTCTTTTCGGATTAATCAATTCCGCCGTTTTCTTTATTCCAGAGACCAAACCAGAAAGGTTCGGCAACGTCTTGGAAATTTTCTATTGGAAGTGGGTGAAACCTTTAATTTTCTTAAATCTCCACCACCGGAATGTTAACGTATGTTCTTATGTCACATCAATCCCTCAGTCACAAGGACAAAAAATTGGAAACCAACCCGAACTTCCTCGAAAACACTTTGCACACCCCTTCAAAACGTGCTGAAAATTTTCTATTGGAAGTGGGTGAAACCTTTAATTTTCAGCCTGGGCTGGGTGGGTCTGATTTGTGGCTTAGACTTGTTTCGGGGCCAACTACCGACCATAAAAAAATTGCCCAAACTGCCTCATTGGGGGACAGGAGAGCAATCAACCAATATTTATTAAATCTAAATATCCAGTTGAATGACAGCTTGGGTTATTCTTTGCCAAGTTCTAGTAGTAGTTGTAGCATTTTTAATGTTCTGTGGACCTTTGAGAAAAGGGTAAAAGGGTAATTGTCTCTTACAGGGGCGGAGCTAGCCAATTTTTATTAGGGGTGCCAAAGGTTAAGAAGAATAAAAATTAAAAATTTTTAAAACTAATATATTGAACTTAACTATTAATAATCAAAAGATTTATAATAGATAATAATTTTATATAATATGTAAATTAAAAGAAACAAAAAGAAAAAAAATTATAATAGTGTTTTAGGAAAGTTTTGTTTGACGATAGTAATATCTTTTTTATTATAAATAACTAAATTATTTGTAAAAAACTTATTATTCATTTTGTTTTGAAGTCTTATTTTTTTCAATACAAATGATTAAAAAATTAATGTAGTCAACATCTAATATTTTTATTTTATTATATTTAAGTTTATAATACTAAATATTAAATTATAATGTATAAAATATAAATAGTGAAATATGATATACAAAATTAATAATTTTTTCTTATACTCAAGATAATTTCTTTTTAACTAAATATAAAATGTAAAGTACATTAAAAATATATACTCAAGATAATTTTTTCCTATATAATTAGGATTAATAAAAACTAATATTTTAGTGAAGTTTTAAACAACAACTAGTAATACAACACTAGAATTTATATTTGAGAATTAAATATACAATAGTTTTTTAATTTTTAAAAATTAAAATCATTAAAAATAAAATTCATATAACAAGAAAAAAAACATGATAAGTAGGAGATATAACCTATATAACAAAAAAATTTATGGTTGATGATTCGTATAAATTTAAAAAAGAAAATCTATAGATACTTAAAATATATGAGCAAATAGAATATAATTGAAAAAAAATAAATATAATAATAATGTAAGTAGAAAAAATTAAATAAAAATTTTATTTTTTTATAATTTCACAGTATAAAGACAGAAAAGAAAGAATGAAAAGATGGGAGAAGAAACTTAAAAAATTAAAAAAAATTAAGAATTTGAGTAAAATTAAATAAAATTTGTAAGATATTTTATTATTTTTTAGTTATATTAATTATTTAATAAAAATTATTTTAAAAATTATTAAAAAATATATAATATATAAAATATTTCAAAAATTTTGGGGGGGCCACAAGGGGACGCTCCGCCCCTGGTCTCTTATGTTGCTGCTTTCAGAAGAACCAATTACGTTCAGACAGCCATGATGTACGTTGGTTGATTACTGATTACTCCTGTCCCCTCATTTTTTATCTATATCTTTTAAATACTTAAAACTCTTATTTTAATATTTTATCTTTTTTCATTTTCTTACATTCAAAATTTCTAAGACATCAATCTTATAAGAAAAAAAAATCAAAATTTGATATTAAATAAATTAAATAAAAAAAATTTTTAAAAATTTCATCAAAATCAAAAGAAAAAGATACATATATGGTAAGAACTACATAATGTGGACACGTTAATTCCTTCAGTATTGGTTTTGGTTACATTGGGCCGACAAACCCCAGCAACCACCTTACTTTGGCATATGGAAAAAGCACATAATTTTTTAAACTAGGCATATCATGGCCTAGAAGCAAGTTGATGTTTGATTAATTTATTTCTCCTTTTAAAAAAAAAATCAGAAAGATTCCTCTAAAAAATAGTAAAATGTGGAAAGCAGTCAGGCATTGTTTTGTATGAACAGAAATGCAATCCATGTGCTGACCCTTGCACGCGGGCTTATCCTTTCTTTTGATCCTATGTTTAGTTATTGTGGTGGGCACATCATCCTTTCTTAAATTTCCTTTTTTTTCTTCAAGTGTTCTTCCTTTGAAGTCATACTCGTTTAGATCAAAGTTATTGCTAATATAGTTTTAAAATATAAAATTAATTTTAATTTTAACTGGATTAGCAAATATTTTGAATTTATTAGATTTCTTTACAGAAATTACTTATCAAAGTAAGGGGGGATAAGTCTCGTCAATTCATCACCCGAGCAAAAGTTTGGAGGGGTATTGACATTTATGGATATTTGTAAATCCAGCAATCCACTGCGTTGGACGAAATCTAAGAAGAAGAGAATTTCGAACTTTAGACAACAAAACCCTCTTCAAGAGGAATAAAACCAACAAACTAAGTTTGGATTGTCACTTAGCTTTAGTTTTGTTTAATAATTTTTCTCATTTAGCTTTAGTTTTGTTAAATAATTTTTCTCATTTAAACCCAAAAAAAGTAAAGTACTTGTTATGAACTTTAAACGTAACTGGCAACGACATTTATGCATACATTCAAAAAAAAAAAAAAGTACTCTGTAAAATGAAGCAGGATAGATTCCAAGGAGAGTTGGCTAGAACAAAACGATCAAATCTGGAGAGACAGCAAAAATATTGCATACAGTAGCTTTTAGCTTGCCTTCTTGAATCTTATATCTTTTCAACCATGTCCACAACCTTAGCCCAGGCAGATCGAGCCAGCAGATTTCTGCACCAGCCACTGACCCGGGGCCGCTCATCAAAGAGCCGTTTCACGGGGGTCTTCATGAGGTAGTACAAATTAGGGAGGTGAGTGAGATCGGCAGAAGTGAACTTATCTCCGCCCAGGTACTTAGAATCTTTAAGCCGCTCTTCGTACACGTCCAAGACCCTGGCCAGATTCGCTTCCTCTTCTGCTACCACTTGCTTGTCTGCTGACATGCCGTTTAGTGGCTTCTCCAAAAGCTCCGTCCTTAGCTTTGAAGCTGGTGGGTCGAACTGATGATCCTCCACATCAATCCACGCTGCAACTATGCCTTGTTGCTTCGGTGCCTCGTAGACTTGTTCCTTTCCAGGTTTCGGGTAATGGTGGGATATGAAACGCATTATAGCCCTTGATTCTGAGCCAAAAAAGGAAAATAAAAATACTTTGGAATTTATTGTTGTTTGATGAGAAACGATGCAAATGTAATTAACATTTAAGCTATGATACGGATTCTATTTCTTTCTTCCTTTAGATTTACCGAACAAAGTCAAGTCTTGATCATCCTGAAAGACGGGAACCTGGCCAAAGGGCTAGAGTCATGAATGAAAAGAGGATTTCACAGTCAGTACGGTCTAAAACCAACGAAAGAAATCGCAGCTAGCTAAGGAAAGCTATAAAGAGAATTTGATGTAGATCAAGGTTAAGTGATGAGATGTTACGCTTAAAGAGAGGAATGACTCCTTCATGTGATCTCCAGCCTTGAGGTCAACGTATATGAACTCAAAATCAAGGCCATGCTCCAGCATAGAAGCCAGGACGCGCATTGTGGCTGGACAAGCAGAGGTTCCGTACACTTTTTTAACAGCCATGGAAGGAGATTGGAAAAGCTGAATTGAGGAAGAGGATCTTACAAGGCTAAAGATGACGCTTGCTACAATTTGAGTAGACAGTAAAGTTATATGTCCTGCAAAAGTTGAAGTGACGCATATAACAATATAAAAAGGTTTTTCTTCTTTAAGGAAAAAATACAAAACTAATTTTATATTGAAAACCCAAAGCAAAATTTCACGGTAGCCCATAGTGTTGTAGCTATTTGCATCGACAGTTTTGGCGACATTGATATCCGCATTTAGTGTCCCATCAATTCACGTGACGTTAGTAAGCGCACAAACTTTGGATCCAGTAGCTTTTCTACTATTATTCAGCACGGCTTTTGTTTTACCTGACAAGAAAATATAAGATGGCCAAATAATTAGTACTATCCAAACAAAGCTAGCAAACCAGTTTTTCTTTATGTTGCTGTCGGAGCTAGCAATGATAAAATTTTTACCATTGAATAAATAACAATCATATTTTGCATATATACAACAATTTTGATTAATCTTTTACAGATTATTAATGTTTTCATTCAACTTTATCAATTTATTGATTTTGATTTTCAAAATTAATTTTCATTGGCTCGTTTTTAAGAGAAAGCCTTATACACTTGACTTATAAAACTTTATCTAAGTTTTGTCCTTGGATTCATTCACATGTAGTCATGTTCCATTTTACAAAAACAAATTATATTGTAGGACACTGCTACTCTATCTTAACCTTACATAAGCTTAATTAATTTGTATTTCCTGGATAATCCATAAATTTATTAAAGTTTTGTCCTGAAATTAATTTGCATGTAGCATGTACATAAATTTTACTAGAAATGTCATTAACTTTGATTTTGCAAAAAGAAGTTATATTGTACGACAGTGCTACTTTATCCTAACCTTTCATAAGCTTAATTTGTATTTCCTGGACAATCCATAAATTTATCTCAGTTTTGTCCTTAGATTAATATGCCTGTAGCATGTACATAAATTTTACTAGAAATCTCACTAATTTGGATTTTGCAAAATGAAATTACATTGTAGGACATTGCTACTCTATCTTAACCAGACAGAAACATAACCAGAACTGAAAGACCATGCTTAACATAGCTTTTACATAATTAGCGAGAGATATAGAAGTAAATTAGTCCTTATTGGAGGTGATGGATGAAGTAGGTGATAGTTGATTTCTTAAGAGCCTAAGCTTGAGCTTTTTGCTGCATCTCAACCACCTTAATCCATGCGGGTCGAGCAAGAATCGCAGTACACCATGCACTCAAACGAGGTCGGGAGTCAAAGAGCTTCTTGGCCTGAGTTCCCATAAGAGCCTGGATATTTGGTAGGTGAAGCATATCAGCAATGGTGTACTTGTCAGATGCCAGATACTTGAACTTGGAGAGCCTTGCTTCGTAGACATCAAGGACCTTAGCCAATTTGGCTTCAGCCTCAGCTACCGTCTCTTCATCAGGAGTCAGCCCCTTTTTTGGCTTGATGACTAACTCCGAGATCAATTTTAGCGCCGGTGGCTCAAAGTGGTGGTCCTCGACATCGATCCAGTTAGCCACAACGGCTTGTTCTCTTGAATTCCAGCATATTAACTCCTCTCCTTTCTTGCCGTATTGATGAGCCATGGATCTTATTATTGCTCTTGATTCTACATAAATAAAACAAAAAACAAAAAACAATAGAATTAGGGCTCCTTCTTTGTTAACAAAAAAAGGTAGAAAAGTACACCTTATTACCAAATTGCTTAGCGTCCCCGTCCTCATATACTGGAACTTGTCCAAATGGCTGCAGGAAAACAAACAATTAAATAATTTTCAGGCATTTCAGTAGTTATTTTTCTTCTTTTCTGTTACTCTTAGCTGCAAAGAAGTTGAGAGAAACAATATATTTAAAAGAAGCACTCTCACCCTAATAGGTGGTAATAAATTTAAAAGAAGATAAATATAGGCAAGTCAGCTTACATTCATAGAAAGAAATGGTTTCTTCTTGTGCTCTCCGGCCTCAAGATCAATATAAACAAAGTCAAAGTCAAGATCATGCTCGAACAAGCATGCCAAGACCTTCAAGGTAGCCGCTGAGTTCAAGCTACCATACACCTTTTTATTCTTCATTGCCATCAACACTGCCGTTTGGGTAAATTTACAACCTCTCTACTTCGCTAGAGACTATATATGGATCTTGAACTCAAGAGCTTATTTATACGAATTCTGTTCATGATAATGACCCTTCTTTTGAGTGTGAAAATGAAACAGCGAATATACATTTGTTTTTTCTTGAAACAGAAAAAAAAAAAAAAAGAAATCAAAGTGTTAGACTAATAATAAAGAAGATTGGTGATAACATTAATAGCAATGCCAAATAAGATATTTATATATGTATATTCTTTTCCATTGTAGTGTACGCAATGTTTACGTCCTTGTTTTATCTATTTATTTTGAATGCTTAAACTGTTTGTCTGAAGTTGGGGCATTTGAATGGTTGATGGTCTAGTGTCGTTCACTTAGTGGGCTGTGGGGTCAAATGGAATTCATAATCGATGGAAAGGGACGTTTCACCAACGACCCTGTTTATTTATTTATTTATTTTGAAAGGCAGCTACCAACCTGTTTAACTAATGATAAAGAATTAGATGCTGGAGTTTGGTACATACTTTACCAATATATCAGTTGAAATCTCCAAGGTAAGAATATATCATTGGATATAAAAATAGCAAGAAATATTGATAAAAATGGTGACATAAATTTATAATAAAATTTAAAATGAAAATTTAGTAATGTGTATACATATTTAGAGTCACAATATATGAACTATAGCTTACTAAAATGCTACACTACCATACTAGTAAATCTTTATACTGTCGAAAATATAAATAATCAAGATTAATATATCATATTATAACTTATAAGATAAAAATAGGAATAAACTAAATAAAGTTGTCAAATCTTGATTTCCAATAAAACCAAATAGTATAAAGTTCAAGTGTTTAATAATATCTAATACCATATTGAATTTCTTGAAAGCTTAAAAAGTACTATTTTCACAATTTGTACTTACTTCACTTTTATTAATATATTGAGTTACTAAATAAAATAGAAATCGTATTATAACTAGGGATGTCAATATGTACTCTATTATACTCCCGGGTATCCGATCTGTTTATATCTATTTAGGGTATCCAATAAACGAGTTCAGATAGTGATTTTACTACCCGAATCGAGTTCGGGTAGGATTCGGGTATCATACTTTGGATACCCGTTTTAATCGAGTTTCGCGAGTACACTCCTCGAACTCGTTTACAAATACTTGTGTATATATTTTTTTTATTATTTAAATAGTTAAAAATTATTTTTTAATTGAGTTTCGCGGTACCCATCCCGAATCTATTTACAAATACCCATGTGTATTTTTTTATTTAAATAGTTGAATTAAAATGATGTTGATTGGACTCAAACCCAAGCCAAAGAAGCCTATTTACAAATACCCATGTATATATTTTTTTATTATTTAAATAGTTGAATTTAAATGATGTTGATTGAACTCAAACCCAAGCCAAAGAAGAAAAGCAATAACTACCTTACCATCTTGACAAGTAGTTTCCTGTATTATATATTGACAAATATATGAAAAATATAGTTAGTTAAATAACTAATGTGATGATATGAATATATATAAATAAGAAAATTATTATATTATTAATTATGTTTAAATACTATGAATATAATATCATATTACAAAAGAATATAATTACTATTATATACATTTTTAATAAAAATGTATTTACTTTTTATTTTGAGTTAAGATTACAAAAATTATCACTTATAATATATATACTTAAAGAGAGTTTTTGAGATTAAAATAGTTTTGGAATCTAACTTTTTTTTTAATTTCATGTAATTAAAAACAAACTCATATAGTTAATTAAATTAATTCATTAAACTATGATTACTAATTAACTTGAAACGTTTTTAAATATATATATTATATATATTGAGTAATGTTATAAGAAATATAATTACTATATTATATATATACTAATACTTTTAGTATATATATTCTTTAAATATAAATACATTTATTTTTTATTTTGTGTTAACATTATAAAAATTATAACATATAAAATTATTAATTGTAATATATGCATATATATATATATACACTTTATAGTTACTATGACTTGTAATGTCTTTTAACACGTACACTTTATATTATATATTATATTCATTTATAAAGAATATAATTATTATTATATAAATTAATTGCTAAATAATACATATATTTGTTTATATAAATTTAATTATCTAAAAAGAAGTTGTTAGATTAGAATAGTTTTGAAACTTAGCCATTTTTTTTAAATTTCATGTAACTAAGGATAAATTCATATAATTAATTAAATTAATTAATAAAATTATGATTATTAATTAAATTGTAATGTCTTTTAATATCTGTAATTTATATACATTGGGTTCATTTATAAAGGATATTTTATTACTATTTTACATATACACTATAATACTTTTAGTATATATACTTTAAATATAAATATATTTATTTTTTATTTTGTGTTAACATTATAAAAATTAAAACTTATAAAAATTATATTTTTTGTTATTTAAGTTTGTGTTATTTGTTTGGATATTTGTATTTAGTTATCTAAGTTTATGTTGTTATTTGGATATTTATGTATAGTTATTTAAGTTTATATTGTTGTGTGGATATTTATTTTTATTTATTTAAGTTTATGTTTAAGATCTTGTTTTTATTATTTAAATTTATATTTTATTATTTTTGTTTTTATTAATTTAATTAGTAGTTAATTTTATAAAATACGTAGATTAATATTATTGTATATGTATACGGTTTAGGTAATCAAGCACCTATAAATAAGATTTTAATAATTTTTTAATTTAATCAAGTTTTTAAACAGGTTAGGATAATTATAGGATAGTAAAAATATAATAGGATTAGGATTAGGGTAGTAATTTTAAAATTATTCTGATAGTTAATAAGATTAGAATAATTGATTTTTTACAAAGTTAAGGTTCGGGCACCTCGAAATTATAAGATACCCGATCTGTTAACATCTCTAATTATAACATTAATTTTGATAACCAATTAAATTATTTTGCATATGGGTAATATATTCCTTTGGGCTAACTTTTTATTTACTTTACCTTTTGTTGTGTGAGCCTGCTGTTTTCTTTGATGGTTTGGTACCAGTTGCTTTGCTGTATGGGAATGATTTGGTGTGAATGGCGAACGATGATGAGGTTAGGCTTTTGTGATAAAGTTCTTTTCTTTGTCGTGTCTGGTTTTTGCGTTGTCTCTATGCCTGGAGACGAAAGGAGATGCAGGGGAATTGTGCTGAAGGAACATGGTTTTTTGGTTGCATAATTTTGATCGAGTAAGTGCTCGAAGGGAGGAGTGGCGCAAAGGTCTGGGAATGGGGCTTGCTATGGAAGATTTTTGCTGATGTGAGTAGTTTTGAATGTAGGAGGAGTCTAATGCTCAGGGTTCACTTTTGCAATCAGTGTATGTGTTCATGCTGTATATGCTTTACACCTTTTTTGTTATGGTCACCTTGTTAGGACTGTGAAATCAGTGTGTCTTCAAAAATTTTTTTGTGTACAGATTTAGGGGTTTGTTGTGTATAGAGGGGATTTTGGTAGAAGTAAGAAATTGGTTGGTTCGATCTCTTTGGTTCATTATAAATAAAGATCAAATAGATTATATACTTATAGAAAATCAATCAAAATTGACTAAATTTAAAAGAAAATTGAATCGATCAAAAATTGAATTGGTTTGATTGGTTCGATTTTAGATCAAAAGAACCGTAATTATCACTTTTATCATATATAAATTACAATATTGAAATTTATAAACTTCATCCATAATTATAAAATATACAAATAATCTAAATATAAAAAAAACGTTTGTCCTTTCACTCACATATTTATGTCTTTTCACATAAACCATCATATTAATATTCAAGAGTTTTGACCTTTAAGTTCTAATATTCAAGATTCAACATAACCAAAATAATAATAAGACCATCTAACACAAGACAATATGTTGGGTGAGGACTGTTCACACATCAAATACAAACAAAATAATAGTAGAAAAAAATAAAAAAAAATAAAATACACCTCACCCTCTTAAGATCTCATTCATGTCATATTGAACACCAAATCAAAATGTAAAATAAAGCTATATGATCAAATCATGTTATTTAAACAACAAAAGCTGATGAATCCTTTGTTAAGCTACTAAAACAACCTCGAAAGACTCAACCACATTAGCCCAGTTGTTACAAATCAAAGCTGTTCAAGAAATACTTATGCAGCTTCTAATGGTGATCCATATCAATGAATCAGACAATCATTCTCTAAGGATTGGGAGTGCTACCGTGTCTATGTGCTAGCAAAGATGAGTTTCATAAACTCAAATCCCACACAAAACAGTCTTAGGGCCAACCACACATAACATTAAGTGAAAGAAAACGATTTTATCTTCACAAGGGGCAGCTAGGGTAAGAGTGTTTTTCAAGTGTGTAAGCTTCTCTTGTGTTGGGAAGCTATAACAAGGTATTTATACTTTTGATTTATATAACCTTAATTAGGTTAATTACATAACTTTTTATGTAATTGCTAATTAATCAAATAATTTAATTAAACTATTTAATTAAGTCCAACTTAATCGCTTTCTCCCAATTTATTTTTAATAGTCATTTTAGATGTGTGATCCATTAAGCTTCTAACATGTTGACAATGAACTTAAAATATAATCTTTAAGTTAAACTTAGGATTAGATAAATTTAAACTATTTTAAATTTATCATTAATCAAATTAACTATCTAAAGTTCATAGACTAAAAGCGGGATCTAGCAATCTATCATGGTCACCCAAATATTAAAAAACTCAAAATAGTTTGACTCAATTTTTTAATAATTAGTCTTTCAGTGTAATTCATTATCTCATCATATATTCTGGAGAAAATAAGAGTATGATGTAGTATCTACTCTCATTGATCTCCATATTTGATCTTGCAATTAGATTATTAGTTTTAAAGAGACTTATGAAACTCTTTTCATAATTTCTAAGTTACTTTGGCCAAAGACTTTAATAAGTTAATATTAACCAAGAACAATTAGAAAATGTCTCCTAAATCACTTGGGGTGATAATTCTTATCTTGACCACTCATTTGTTTTCACATACTTCATCCTATACCCAACAACATCTTGTTTTGGCATCCTTAGTAGGACTTGTAAGGACGAAATCAAAGCATAGCATTCCACATATAAGACAACTTGATGTCTCAAGTCTAAAAAGTATTTGCACGATTGACATATGAAAAGTATTACATAAACACAATAGTGAGATACCAAATGCACTTTTCATGATGAGTCATGTTTGGTTAACTTATTCCTTAAACAAGCACCTACATTCTAATTTCAAGTATCTCTATACTTTAACTTATGAGATCAATTGTTTTATTTTCAACTAAAATATATAAAATATACCAATCTCTAAACATCATTGATGTCCAGTCTCAATGATACATTGATTAGAAACATTTAGAGATTATGCTTTGATGTATAAGGATCTTATATTTGTAACACTTTACAATTCATTTGCAAAGAATATTAATCTCATGGACTTTATCCAATAAACTAATAATCATTAACTTATTGATGAATGAAAACATTTAATTATTCAACATAAATGATATGATTGCATAGCTGGATCTAAGCCTTGAAAATCCGATTGGTCACAAGGCTTATTCCAACACAATTAACCATTGCACATCATCAACTTAGTAATAAGAAAATATATATTTTATATAAATTTAAAATATATATAATATTAGTTTTATTTTTTAGTCAGTTCAATTTAAAAATTTGAAAATCGAGAATTGACCAAATAAACCAATTAAATCAAACATTTTAGACAATTAGATCCAATAAACCAATCAAACCAAACCATTTTATCCAAATTATATTGGATTTGATTAAATTATTGATCCAATCCAATTTTACTTGTCTGTAAATTTTGGATTGTTATTCTTGAATGGAGATATAACAAAATGAAATCACCTTATTCTTTTAAAGGTGAACAATTTCCCATTTGATTTTAATACAAATTGAAATTAAAAAAAAAAAAACTTGAACCACATCTAAGCAGAAAGAATTGATTATAATCCCCTTATGGATTAGTTGGTTTTGGGTTTTAATAAGATCACAGCCACTTGCCTAGAAATTTCAGCCACATACAAACATAAAAATTGAAGGAAACATCAATTATAACAACAAACATTTTCCCTACAACAAATCAATTGATCAAGCATGAAAATTTTTGGAAGGGCTAGGGTAGAGGACAAGGTAGGGGAGATAGAGTAATAATTGACAAAAGGGATAGTCAAATTAAAAGAAGCAAAGCAGAGAACTTTTCATATGTATAAGACTCAGTACAAGATCAATTATCATAAAACAAAGCATGGGGTTTACATTTTTGGCGAGAAAAGCAAACTACTTATCTTCACCATTGAGGAGACTGACTTGGACAAGCTCTAATTCTACATCTTTCTCATGGAGACAAGTGATAATTTTATTCTATAGAATTATTTTATTTCATTTTGTTATAAAAAGCTAGCTAAATGCTTAAGTTTAAATTAGGATTTAGTTATTTTTAGTTATTTTTTTAATTAATTTATTTTTATTTAGTTATTTTATTTTATGCTATTTTTATGGTTATTTACTTTAATTTAATTATTATTTATTAATCTTTATACTTTTGTAGGATTTTAAAGAATAAGGCTTCAAATTGGTGAAGAAAGGTGATTCAAAGACCTAAGCTCTGATCGTATATGTTGAAGTATTATGATCATAACTTCAACTATATAAGTCCAAATGAAGTTATTCTTGAGCCATTGGAAAGCTAAGAAATAAGGCTACAACTTTTATGTTTATCACTTTACCTAATTTTACCTTAAAAATTGAGAAAAATACATTAAAAGTTGACAAAGTGTATCAGTCAACAAGAGAAGACATAAAGCCCAGTGAGCGTCGTGGCATCAAGGGGTTGTGCTGCTGAGTTGAGAGGAAAATTTTGAAGGATAGGCGTGGGAAAGACAAGGCTGCAGGCTTGTTAAGGGTATATGGGCTGTACACCTATTCTAAAGCTCATATTAAGAGCTAATTAAGCCCAGTTAGGGAGATTAGATTAATTAGTGGCATTTAAAAAGAGCTTAAGGAGAAGTTAGCGGTAAGAAGACAACTTTAAAAGAGATTTAAGAAGTTAGAAGTTAAGGTTGAAGATTGAAGATTAAAGTTGTCAATATTTGTTTTTTCTTTTTCTTAACTTTTATTATTCTTGTAACTCTTGATGGCTAAACTTCATATATTTTTAATTATTATTGTAATTATAAGTAGCTAATTTCTTTTCTTTAGGATTGTAATTAAACTTACATGTAGTTTAAATTTTTAATCTCTTTCTTGCTTATTATTAATGAAATTGAATTGTTTATTCTAATTTGTTCTTAATACTTTTAATAGACTGATCACCAATTAAATTAATTTAGAAACCTAAACAAAACTTAAGAAAAGGATTTTAAAGTAGACTAAAAATTGGAATAGCATATGAGCATATTTATTTACTTGGATGAATAAATTAATTTGTGTTTAGGATAGAAATAAACCAATATACTATATATAGCCAGTATTAAAACGTGAACTTAATGAGTTTGTTTTAATTTCAATGCATATAGAGATATAGTGATTTAATTAAAATAGATATTTTTATAAGAATTTCAAGAGAGCCTTCTAAATAATTGAAAATTTTAAGTTAGCAATTCAATCTATTGGAACAAGTTAAGATAGGAGTAATACTTAGATGAAATATGAGGGATGTTGTAATCTTAGATTTGTTTGAGTTTTTTTTTATCCAATTTTATCACTGCTTTGATTTTTTAGTTTAAATTCTTATTAATTAGATTTAATTAATTTATAATTTATTTAGTTACTTGATTTTAATTGTTTAGATAAGATTAAATTGTGCTAATTTTAATATTTAGTGAAATTTTAAATTAATTCTCTATGATATCGATATTTTGCTTACTCATATATTATTTGTGCGATATGTATACTTGTATGAGTAGAAAAATAGAACAACAACAGACCAACACCCATGCTTTGCATGTGGACATTGCAGCTCCATATAACAAAGCACCGACTTAAGAGAGTGCCAGAAGAGATACGGAGATAGATGTTCTGTTGTTGTTAAAATGTTAAGAGAGGAAATGTAATGATGGATTTCAGGATAGAATCTTACCAAACTGATCATGCATATAAAATTCAAACAACATCAAATGTTGTTTAGAGTAGGGGCGAGATACCATGAAAAAAATTTGCCACAAGACAAATGAAATATCCTTCTACTCAAAACATTTAACTCGGTCAACCAATTCAGCAACTAGAGCTTGTTCGCTTTTGCATTGAAATCCCAACAAGCTTTATCGAAAATGGCAACCCATCCCAAACAAGTTTTGAAATTCTTCACAATTCCTTGAAACTAGAGTCCTTCATTTAAAAAATTTCTCATTGCTGGCCAAAAGTCACACCCCCCTTTCTTGAAAGAATATACGTTACGAGTTGGTTTTGAATCGTGACCTTTCTGGCTTTATAGAAGCATGAGTCTTACTGTCCTTACTCTTAAAACTGGTTTAAAATGGGGTTCAATCTTGAGTATGAGAGATGAGGTTGATGGAATGGAAACGTATTCACTTGTTTTACATTTTAAAGTTGGTAAAATTTCTAATTTTAGTAGTAGTAGTAGTATTAGTACTTTATATGCTAATGTTTTTGAATGTAAACGTAAGTCCAAGTGTAAGGCTTTGTTATATGGTTGCTTAGGCTTGTATTCATCGAAAGATTTAATTTCTTTTTTCTGCTTTCCAGCCTAAGATCAATGGGAACAAACTCAAAGTCAAGATCATGCCCGAACAGCCCTGCCAGAACCTTAAAAGGTCGTGGGTGAGTTGATTTAGCTGACCAGACACCGTTTACCTTTTATTGCAATCGTACCATACGTTAGACTACATTAGAGCAATTAAGAATTCAGGTTTCATATTATGATTGAAACCCAACAATGATATCATAATAACTTTGGTGAAGGTTGCAGTGTTATGCTGTTGGGTTCAATCTGCATCCACATTTGAGTCTTGACCAACAATACTTGAGCTTCTTTGAGATTCTGACATGAATATTTCCCCACAGCAAATTCATGAAAAAACAAGCGTTGACAGGATTTGGATTAAGAAATGAAAAAAAGGGCGGACAATGGAAAATGGCAAAGAGAGACTTGTAGCAACAATTGATGATGGTCAAGTTCGGGTTGAAAGAGTAAAATGTGGGATGAAAACCCACCACAATATGACCAAATATCCGCCTTATGTTCAATGTGAAGGAAGCAGAGAGAAAACTGAGAAAGCACACACTGGAAAATGGAAAAGCTGTGTGAGACGGGGCATGGCCTTTCCATTCATACTGGCAAGAGAGAGAAAGCTTCCGGTTTTCACAGCTGAGAAGACCAACTAGCTAGCTAGAAGGAGAACAAATTCTACTCGTCTAGACCTTTCTGAAGGAGACAAAACAGCTGATTCGCGATGGGTGTGGGACAATGGGAACTCTAAACAACTTGAGTAAGCCTGAAGAGCTTTTATGGGATATTATATGCTGGTGCACTTTTATAAGGGGGATTTACATCAGAAATTCAGATTAACAGTCAAAGATACGTGGTTTCACAAGTGTATAACAGCATCAAGGGTTTAGTGTATAATAACACCGAATCACCTCGATAAACTAAATCACAATCTCCGATGCATATCATAATCAAACAATCATGATGATAATGATTCTGTTTAAGCAGTTAATTCAGTCAATGAATTCAGCATCTTCAGAACATTGTCACTTGTATATTATAATAATCACAGAAGAATAGAGGCAGGGAGATTGAGAACAAGCATTACTCTTTCAAATTATTAATTCCATACGATAAAAGTGAAAAACCAAAACCCAAACGATGGCAAAAGTTCTTTAAGTTCTTAAAAACAGTAATACTTTGATCAGTTTTGTTTCTCGCCGAAATTCATAGCTAAAGCCACTTTGAGAAAAGCAGGCCTTGAAGAAATATCCTCCCACCAAGCCTTAACATGTGGACGGTCATTTATCTGATTTGCCCAAGGAGTCTTCATGAAATAGTAAGTGTAAGAGAGGTGGAACAAATCGGCCAAGCTGTAAGAATCTCCAGCAAGGTACTTGGTGCTACTCAGCTTATCCTCGTATATATCAAGCACTTTGCCAAGTTTCTCCAAGTTTTCATCAATGATTGCTTGTTCAGGGGATTTGCCCCGGAGAGGTGCCACGAAGAATTGGAAGACAATTGGAGAAATCGCAGGGTGGTATTGCTGGGATTCCACCTCCATCCACACTTTGACCTGTGCACCCTCTTTCAAGTTTTGGTACCTAATCAGATCATAGCCACTTTCTTTGAACTTTTCAGCCACATATGTTGAGATTGCTCTAGACTCTGATACATGTATAGACATACCAAAAATGATCAGAAGAAACAGATTTCTTTATACCTTTTCTTTGTTCTTTTTGTAAAAGGTGAATAAACACAAAAACATACTACAAAAGGATCCGCGTCAGCCTATAAAAGTGATCAAGTGTTTTGACATCCGTTTCCCACCTTCTCCACAAAGCAATAGATGTTTCATTTCTTTGATCTTTGGAGCAACTAATGGTTCCTTTAGTTCCTCCTAAAGTTAAATTTAATTAATAAGCCAAAGATTCCACTATCCTCCAGGTTTAGAGATAATGACCAAGAACAGTTTAGGGTTAACATAAAGCGCTATCAAGGGAACAGATCTAGAAACACAGCCTACCGAAAAGTGTGAGATCACCGTCTTCTAGCACCGGAATCTGACCGAAGGGCTGCATTACAAAGAGAAGCCATTCTTATTATTAATAAAAAAAAAGGGTGGGGGGGTGGGGGGGGGGGGGGGGGGGGGGGGGGAAGAAAAGAAAAACGTAATGCGGGAAGCTAACATAAAGCAGACAGGGTACGGGATTTTACGTTTTTGGCGAGGAATGGAGGCTCCTTGTGTTCACCAGCGAAAAGATTGACAGAGATAAACTCAAAATCTGCTTCCTTCTCATGCAAACAGGTCAGGACACGCGAAGTGCACGTGGACATGGCAGCTCCATACAACTTGAGAGCCATTTCGATGAGATTTGAGAGTTCAAGTGAGAGAGAAACTGTGAAGAAAACAATAGCTAGAACGAGTGATAAAAGAAGCCAAGAAACGTGCCGAAAAGTTTGTGAAGGTGAAGGGAAGAGGAACAGTGTTTATATGGTAGTCTGCAGTAAATGTGAATGAGATGACCCAATCTTCCATATTAATCGCCTGGCCCTTTGCCTCAATATGGCATGTGAACCAGCTTTCCTATACTTTTCTCCTTTTCTTTTTAAAGAAAAATCATTATAAAAAAAAGGAGTAGTTACTAATGCTTTATAATTTCTCGCCGTATAGTCTGAATAATAGTAATCTTTTCTTATTTTTGTAGAGAATAAATACCATATATATGCTATTATCAAAGCATTGATTAGATGAGCAGATTTCTTTATATTACATAATGGTACAATGATATGTTTATCGAGAAGCATTGCAATTTTTGGAGCACTTTGGTGGATACACCGAGTCACCTCGGGTGTATTAAATCCCAATCTTCAAGATCTTAGTCAAATACTATCATTTAATTAAGATTTGATTGAGACCCTAAGAAGATTTGAGAGGCATTCAAACTTTAAACATTGCCATAATTTTAGTCTAAATAGCATACTCGATGATCATTCTCTTTCAGGTTATAATAAAGTAAATCTAATGGTATCAAAGTGAAAAGGTGAAAACAAAGAGTTCATTTGCGACAGCTCAATGATTTCGAGGAAAAGAGGAATTAAAATGAAGAATTCATAAAGTGAGGCAACATAGACATAGTAGTCACTCATAATCAACCCAAAAAATAGAATAGTGTAAAAAATATGTATATATTCCAAATGACAATCAGAAAGAATAAAGTCTGCCCAAATTAAAGAATCCAATGGTTTTGTAAGATTAATTGGCAAACCTCTCACAGGATCACAAAGTTGGCTTGGGCTTGGGCTTGGGCTTGGGCTTGGGGGAGCCAAATTTTGATTAGAAAACTAATTTAGCTAATGACGCAATCAGGTACGATCTGGTCAAACCACAGTTTTCAGTGCTTTAAATGCAAAATAATAAAACGGTCGAATGACATGGAATCCTCGATAAACTATTATTCGGACGTTTTAAAAGAGGAGAACCAACCGCTCTTAATTAAGACTGCTATAGTCAAACAAATAGATGCCACGTCCATACCCAACAATGATTTTGCTTAAGCTAAATTCTGTTTGGATTCACAGATAATCCAACCACTGGACCATAACATTAAAATAAAAGGAGGGCCTCGTAGTGATACCAGCATAATTTAAGAATTAAATATTCACATAATTAGAATTTTACATTATATATTTCTAATTAAACAATTAAAGATTTTGGCACTAACAAACCCTTTATCAATTCCACTAAGAAGCATTCCGATGAAGAGTATTATTTTTACTACGAAGAGATATATTTTTTAATTGAAGAAGAAAATTGAAAGTTTCTTCAAAAACTTCGCCAATTATGCTTTAATGGAAGTAAATTTTGAAACTATTCATGAACTTGTGACAGTTAGCATGACGTACTGAGAATTTCAACATTGTATTGCCGCCTCTGGTCTAAACAAACGGGAATTAAACTATGAACAGGTGAAATTTATTGTTTTTTTTTTTGGGGGGGGGGGGGGGGGGGGGGAGGGGTGGTGGCGGTGGACAAGCAGTTACAAACTTTACAAATCTATACTTATATTATTTACAAATTACAACATACATTAGGTGAATCATGGTAAAAAAAAAAAAAAGAAGGGGGGTAAAAAAGGAGGTAGAAGCTTAGAAGATACAGTATATGGCCAATAAATAGAAAATATAAATAAACAACTCTTCAGAAAGCTGCCTCTGGCTTCAGAAAGTTGTGATATTCCAGCTGAGTCATTTCCCCACCAGTAACTGGGTCAAATTGGCATCGGTAGAAGCTGCATTCATAATCAATTGCACTTTTTCAAAGAACTGATCCCATCAAGTTGCTCCCTCAACAAAAACAAGAACAAAAGGATAAAGTAGATGCTAACAAGGGAAAAAAAAAGATGAGAAAAAGAATCAAGTAAGCTCATGTCCAGTGGAGCAGTCAGAAGAGCAGGGGGGGAGATGGAACCCATCAAGAGGAATCATCGTGATGACCTAGTCGCTGCAAGAAAATTTCCTAAGAATATACTCAAGCAACTCTTCACAAATTATGCTTTGACATCGGATAACTCTAGGAAAGTGGCTGGATCAACAACCCTACATCAAGGTTGCTGAGTAATTACCAAGCATGCTGCAAAAGCTTTCAAAGTCACAAAATACCTCCAAAGTCCCCCTAGATGTTAGTTGGTTGATTTACCAGCATATTAAATTCAAATTAATCAAACAACAGATAAGTTTTAAACCAATGGATGGTTGTTCCAGCCAATTTTTGGTATCCCTATTAGTATTTGTTTTTGCTTACCTTCCATCAATGCCAAGAATCACCACTGTATTCTTTTGGTGACCAAAAGCAACGATGTACTGAGAACCTTCAACCAGGTGGAACTGAGCCACTGACCATTCCGAGCTGAAGTACTTGGGTAACACTCCTGCAAGCAGAAAGACAGTTAAGATGCTTACCATAGTTGACTCCCCAAAAATTAAAAAAAAAAAAAATCTCAAATGCCTACTTTCTAATAGATATTAGACATGATCTTGTTAGTTCTCACATTCTATTCAAGTGTTAGTTTCTCTGCTGGCTGAAGCACATGGATAACTGTCCAATAAGCAGAAAGCCAGTTTAGATGCTCATCATAATCACTCACAAATTTGAAGATATTGTCTCAAATGCCAAATCTCTAGTAGCTATATTAGACACAAACTTGTTACATACTATTAGAATGCTAATTCCCCACTGGATCATCATTCATCGTCCAACTAAAAGTTGTATTGTGTTTCTCATGCCATAGGTGACAAGATACTCAAGAGATCAGAAAAAGGAAGATGTAAATGGCAATCACCATGGATGTTCTTGTTCCCTGATAGATTCTATTTTGTTGCACAAAATGTAATATTCCGTCATTAGAGAATCTGAAGCATTAGCATCACTAATGCTAGGAAAAGATATGAAATATAGTATCAGATCAACTTTCATAGTGATCCAGTGACTGAAGACAACATTGCATTGTTCAAATCAACAACAGAAAATTCAGCAGGCAAAAAAAGTCATTTTACCTCTGATAAAAGAAAGAGAGGAATGGGGTGATGTAACAGGGTCTGATACACTTTGTGACCTGTCAGAGCCTGGAGATGCAGCATTAATCTTAAGGCTGAAAACATGGACAGTGCCCTTGTCACTTGAAACTGCTAACCACTGGGCGTTTAAAGAGAAGGCCAAACTATAAATTTCAGCTCTATCTGCACCCCTCCTTACCTATATTTATTGAACAAGAAAACTTTCAGAAAGCCAGAAAACTTTCAGAAATAATTAGTGAGATATAATTATTTTTAGTTTTCAATGCTCCACACCCCCTCAAGAAAAGGGTGGACATCTTTCAGCCACTGCATATAGAAAATGCAAAAGAACAAAGCCTAACAATCATAACACATCAGATGATAAAGGAAATATAGTAAGTACAGAAAACATGGAAAGACCATAATGGTGAAAGAGGTTACAATCCACATTCATTTGACATGAATACCTTCGTTTTGCTCCCAATTTGTCACATATTTAAGTAAATCAAAGGAATATATTATTAGCCTTCTCAAAGCTAACAAAATCATAAAGGAAATAGAATAGATACAGCACACATACTAACACCTATGTTCGGCTTTAAAGAACAAACAATCTAATGAAATTTCTTGCAAGTTTTGTGTCTTTATACTAATTTGACTAAAAAGAAAAAAAAACTTCAAAACAATTCCAAAATTAATATCTCTGCTAGGGGTTTCACTTAAAGCATCAAAATTACACTCAATTTACCTAATTCAATTAAGCAATGAACAAAAAGGAAGTAACGAAATAGCGGCTATTAGTATTAAATGACATACCTCTTGCAGCAAGGTACCGTCAACCGTATTAAAAATGCGGACCAGCGTCCCTTTAGTGCTCGCAGTAGCGAGCAACTGCCCATCCTGCGTAAGTGCAAAGCACGCTATTCTCGAATCATGAGCCATAATAAACTTAGTCCTCTTCGAAGCGTAATGCTCCACCCTAACCTGGCCCTTTTGCAGTCCAGGACAAACCAAAACCAAGGACCCGGCCCCCTGAGACACAGCGCAAAGTCCCTTCGGATTCGCGATGGTCTCAATCTGGTGCAGCACTTTCAAATCCGCAAAATTGTACACGAATATTTTCTGTTCCAAAACGACAACGATTCGGTCTCTCCGAAGCCGAACCGATCTTACTTCGGAACGAAAAGAAAGCTCGCCGATGCATCGGCTCTGGTGGTCGTCCCAGATCATTACCTTACTAGGCGGGTATTGCGGGTTGGGTCCACCGCCAACAAGTGCCAAAATATTGCACCGAAAAAGCATCTCGACAACGCCGATGCCGCTGCCGCCGCCACGATCGAAATCTCGGCGAAAGATCTCGCGGAAAGGATCGCAATTATAGATCCGGAAGCCCTGGTCGATGCCTGCGGCGAAGCAGCCGTGGTCCTGGTTAAAGGAGAGGTGGAGGAGAGAAGGCTGCGGCGCGGCTGAAGAAATCGCCTCAGGTGGAGTGGAAAGTGGGGTGTGAAAATTAGGATTAGAGTTGGGAGTGGGATTCGGGTTCGGGTCCCCGTCAGGAGAAGCGTGATGCTGGATCTGAGGGAGAGATTCCTGGTTGGTTGGATCAGTCGAGGAAAGAAAATTAGGGTTAGGGTTAGGGTTAGGGCTAGGATAAGCTGAGAGGGTGGCCATGGAGGGATCTAGAAGGAATTCGGAAGTGTTCTAGGGGCCGCAAAAGGTAAAAACCATCAACGAAAGAGGAAGAGGAAGGTAAGAAAAAGGGAGATTTAACTGTTTCTAAGATAGCAAATTACGATGTTGTCCTGTTGGGAGAAGGAGAAGGACTTTCTGATCTGTTTGGGAAACGTAATAAGTAGACAATAGTTGTGTTGGATTGGCTCAAGGATTCGTTAATTGGAGGACACGTACCGACAAGCGGTAGAGAGTTTTGCCTCGACGCGACGCCGACTGCCTTCAACAGTGAGTCAGAAACAGCGGTCTCTGTTGCTTTTGGGTTGGGCTTTGTCTTATACACTTCTAAAAACAAAGCCCAAAACCCTCTTATTCAAGTTTACCTCAAAATAGGATTTCTTTTTTTTTCATAAGAATAAATCTTTATTGCCTCATCAATCTAGGAAACGAAACTCCAATTACATTATTAAACAACAGCCGTTTATCCTTCTATGCGATAGTGGGATAGGTTACAAAATTTTCTATAATAGAGAAGCTTTTATTGGCCGAAAAATTTTCTATTATATTTTTTTTCTCAAAACATATAATGAATTTAAACCTCTTAATGTTTTTTAATCCAATTTCGAATGAATTTAATCAAGTATGAATTTGCACATGGATGAACAATTTTGTAAGGAGAGTGCTTGGACAACAAGTTTGCTGTCAATCTGCAAGTCGATCTTTCGAAAACCAAGCTCCCATGCAAATTTAAGCTCTACGTATACTCCCTAGAGTTCGGTTTTGTAAGTTGAACATTACTTTGTTGACTGTTGATAAGAACCATTAGAGTTTAATGCAACCTAGCCAAAAGAAGCTTTCAAACCAACTAAGATTTCTTCTTGGGATTATGTTGGACCTCCCCCATTCACAATGCTAACTGCCTCACTAGTTTGCAATGCCAAAGCCATTCTATATATAATTGTCATTTTTCTATTAATAGGGAAATCTACATTTTCAAAAGTGAAAATATTTCTCTATTTCCATAAAAATCAACAAGTAGTCTCAAAAATAATATTCCATCTAGTGTCGGTATCCATCACATCAATTTTCCCCAAGTTAGTCAAAAACCACTCTTAAAACTCAAGGTTAAAAAATCTACCATGCATCCTTATAGGTAATAGATGTAACCACGTCACAATAGTTGTAGGATAGTCTTAGAGCTCGTGAATAGGACTGTCAATGGATACCCTATTATAGGGTACCCACGAGTACCTTACCTGGTTACATCGGGTTACGGTACTTCATAAACGAGTTTGGGTAGGATTAGAGTAACGATTTCACTACCCGAATTTTAATAGGGTAGGGTTCGAATACCACCCTTTAGGTACTCGTTACTTGAACCCGATTACTATTTATAGATATTTTATTATTATTTTAATAATTAAATTAAAAATTTATAATTTTTACTAACTTTACAAGCAAATTTTTTTCTTAAAAATTAACAAATATATGAAAAGTATGGTTACTCTAATTATTAATATGATGACATTAATATATTTAAATTAAAAAATTATAACTTATAAAAATTATATTTTTTGTTATTTAAGTTTATGTTATTTGTTTGGATCTTTGTGTTTAGTTATTTAAGTTTATGTTGTTATTTGGATATTTATATATAGTTATTTAAGTTTATATAGTTGTATGGATATTTATTTTTAATTATTTAAGTTTATGTTTAAGATTTTTTTATTATTTAAATTTAAATTTTATTATTTAAATTTAAATTTTATTATTTAAATTTTTATTAATTTAATTAGTAATTAATTTTATGAAATATGTTGAGAAATATTATTATATATGTATACAAGTTTAGGTAATTGGGTATCTATGAAGAAGATTTTAATAATTTTTTAATTTAATTGGGTTTTTAAATGGATTAGGGTAATTATAAAGTAGTAAAAATATAATAGGGTTAAGGTTATGGTAGTAATTTTAAAATTAAATGTATAGTTAATAGAATTAGGGTAATTGATTTTTTTATAAGGTTAGAGTTTGGGTACCTAGAAATTATAAGGTACCCAACCCGTTGACATCCCTACTCATGAATGATGGTCTCCTCTTCGACCCCATATTGCAAACATAGAGAAGTATTAGTGAGATGTCTACAATGTTTTTCTATATTTGTCAAAAACTTGTTGTTAAGACATTGGTGAATAAATATCCAAATTCTTTCTAGCGCATCCCACTTCCATTCTAATTGCCACTTCCTTGAGCTAACACTTGAGTTTGAATTATTAAGGTTCCTTAAGAAATGGAAAGCTAAAGGCACTGTAAAACATCTTGAAGATGATAAAGCCCAATAAGGTTTGCCATGATGATTATGTATGGAAACAATGGTTTTCGATGGTAATGTGATTTCCTCTAGTGGAAGATAATTCAACAAGTTATTGAAGTCCCACTCACCATCTTTCAATACAAAACTTTTAATGCAACAATGATCTTCGAATGAATTACCCATCGACCTCGCTATTTCGACAAGAGAGCGGTCTCCCACCGATGTGTCCATCCAAAATCAAGTTATGAGTCCATTCCCTATTGTTTATTGATTTTTTTTTAAATGGCTCCCATACTTTGCAAATGGATGTCCAAAAAGAAGAAGAGCCTTTACTTTGTAGTTTATTAGGGCATGAAAACCTCACATAATAGGATTTCTGAATTTGAAGTTGGAAATTCAACTTGGATGGGTTTGTTTATGACTATAAACGAATAGTAATTATTAATTAATATTAATTTATAAATCAAATACTTATTTATATTATTGATATTTGTTGTCATTACATCAAATGTGAATTATTTATTTATTTTTATTTAATGATTATATATAATTTAAATATTTTCAAAATGTAAATTTGAAGTATAAATATATAATTAAAATTTTGTAAAATTAATTTATAAATTATTCAATTATTATTAGAATTAATTAAAATACTTTTTTAATAAATTCATTTAATACAACTAGAATTAGTATTTACAAATTGAATAAATCTTATTAATATTTATAATAAAATATATTTTCAATGATAATTATTGGATGCAATTTGAATTTTTATTTATGACTTGAAGAAATTTTATTAATATTTATAATAAAAATATTTAATATGATAATTTTGAAATACAACAAGCAAATATTTAATATCTCTTCATCGGTAAGAATTTTTACCATGATTCGTGCTTTTTATATATATGGATATAGATAGATTATTAATATAAATAGATACACATAGATTATAAATAAGTTTAGGTATCATTTATCAAAAAATAAAAAATTATACTAGTTAGGTCTGACTAAAAATAGGATAAGATAAACAATATAAAAAATTAAAGCATTTATTATTTGTTACATTCCTACCAAAATTCTATATTGTGGGGAGTTTTTCATTTTTCTTTTTGGTGTGAAATCCATTGATTGTAATTTTTTAATTTTTTTTCACATAATATTTTCAATTAACACTATGTGCATTTTATTTCTAATTGGTATTATATGGATAATTTTTGTTCCTACAAAGAATTAGACCGTTAATTTATTTTAAAAAATTATAAAAATATCTTTAAAGGTAAACAAAAAAGTTGACTTTGAATTGAGAGATTTTGATATTTTTACTGGGTGAAATTAATGACTTAAGCTTAAGGGGTAATATAAAGACGACTTTTTTTTTATAGGCCACATGCATAAAACGTTTTTGAGAATAAACCTCTCCATAATTTTAAGAGTTTTTAGACACAAGAAGTCACCTTTGGACGAAAATGCCCTTAATGAAATCGACCCATTTATTTAGCTCCGCGTATCAACCCGAAACCTATTAATGGGTTAAGTATGTTTAGTTTTGTGCTTCAAACAAACTTATATTCTTTGAGCTTTTCTCGTCAGACTATTCATCTCTAGAGTATTGCGTGACTAATTTTTAGATATTACGTGATTAGTTTTTAGACATTGCGTGACTGATTAGTAAGGCAAGCGTGACTGACTTTGGGCATTGCGTGACTAGTGTTTAAGCATTATATGACTAATTTTTAGTAAAGCATTGTGTGACTAGTGGATAGGCATTGCGTAACTTTGGTTTCTAATTGGGTCTTAGGAGTCTTCTTTTCTAGCTATGTTTTGTTCCCTCATAGTTCTTGTTTGTGTTAATATCTTGTTTTTCCCGTTGTGAGTTTTGAGGGCTTCTCATATTCCTTTGTCTTTGATTACTGATTTACGTGTTTTTCCTTACCTCTGAGTCGAAAATTCTTCTTACGTGACGATTTGCCTCTGCCTTGGTGGTGGGAGAAATTTGTATCTGATGTTGTTTTCTTCAGTGATGATCTTGCTTCTGCCCTTCACCGATCTGGGATGTAATGCTTTTGGGCTCGTCTTTCTTTTCCTTAACAACGAGTCAAATTATTGAGTTTTTCTTCTTCTTTGCGCTGGTTTATGGTGTTTGGATTCCTTTATGCTTGGCTTCTCTACTTGATCATTCAGGGAGTTTTGACTGGTCATTTCTGGAGTTGTTTTTCTGTGCCTTATAGTGTTTGAGCATAGAGAAAAAACCAGATTTAATTTTGAAATTTTTGTCTAGATGGCGGGATAGAGAAAATTGAAACTATTTTAATTTGTCTGAAATTGTTTAAAGGGTATTCTTGTCAAGTCTTATCAAAAATTGTTTAAAAATAGTTAAAATTATAAAGACGGTCATTTTTGAAATGCCTTTACTACGAAGGTTATTTCTCACAATTTCCTCTAATATAAATTATTCACAATATTTTAATTATGAAAAAATATTTATATAGTTCTAATTGAGAGAAAAAAATTTAAAATATAATGTGCAAAAAGTTAAATGATGAGAGAAGTGAAATTAACTTTTTTCTAATTTAAATTAAAATATTTATATACATTTATTAATTGGTTAACTCTAGAAAATTAATCCACCTAAAATTTCTAAGATTTTTGTATTAAAAAAAGCTAGTATATGCAATAAGAAATGCAACATTACATAAACAAAAAAGGTTCTTTTTTTAAATGGGCCTCATACATAAGGTGTTTTTGATAATAGATCTCTTTATAATTTTAATTTTTTTAGTCAAAAAATTAAAATTCAGACAAAATTGCCCTTAATGAAATAGACCAAATTATTTGACTCCGCACCTTAACCCGAAACTTATTAACGGGTCAAGTATGTTTAGATCTGCACCTCAAACCAACTTATATTATTTCAGCTTTCCTCACCAGACTATTCATCTCTGAAGTATTCCTTATCAGAAAAAAAATGTTTAAGCATTTTTAAGCTAAACAACATGCTTAACAAGCATTTTTAAAAGAAAACCTTTTAATTTTTGATACACAAAGAAAACCTGTGAGTGTTTTGAGCATTTTTAAATATTTTAGAGTAATTTTGATATATGAAGAAAAACTTTTGAACATTTTGAGTATTCTTTGTCAAATAGGCATATTCATTAATTATGTTGTTAAATAGAATATAGTGTATTGTTTGAAGTTGTTAATCTTGTTAAATAGAATTAAGTAGTTTTGGTGATTTTTGAGAATTATGTAACTAGTTTTTAGACGTTATGTGACTAACTTTGGAGATTGTGTGACTGAATTTGAGTATAGTGTGACTAGTTTTTGATAAGGCATTGCATGACTAGTTTTTGATAAAACATTGCATGACTGACTTTGGGCATTGCATGACTGATTTTGGGCATTGCGTGACTAGTTTTTGATAAGGCATTGCGTGACTAGTTTCTGATAAAGCATTGCATGACTAGTTGATAGGCATTGCATGACTAGTTAGTAAGGCATTGCGTAACTAGCTTTTGATAAGACATTGCGTGATTAGTTTTTAAGGCATTGCGTGACTAGTTTTCAAGACATTGCGTGACTAGTTTCTAATAAGGTATTGCGTGACTAATTTCTGATAGGGCATTGCATGACTACTTGATAAGCATTGCATGACTTGTTAGTAAGGCATTGCGTGACTAGTTAATAAAGCATTGCGTGACTAGTTATTAAGGCATAGTGTGACTTAGGCATTGCTTAAAAATCAGTCACACAATGCTTAAAACTAATCACGTAATTCTTAACAATCAGTCACATAATGTCTAAAAATCAATCTTACAATACTTAAAAACCAATATAATCAATTTCAACTCTTTAACTTTGAGGTTCTATGAATAAATCAATAAACTCAAGAACTTAAAACACATTTTTTTTTACTAAGTTATGAAATTGTGCATTTCATAAAAGATAGATTACAAAACTCCATAACCCTCCAAAGCAAGACAAAATAAATCTTTATCAGGAGGGCCTTGCTCACTCTCCTTATGCAAAAACAAAAATAAAATATACTCCATTTACAAAATATTCCTTGAACAATTTCAATTCAAAATCTCATAAAAAAAAATCAAAATCGTTAGCAAACATGCTTAACAATCATTCCAATTTCAGACACAATAAAACTGTGAACCACCATAAAACCCATCAAACATTTTTTAGCTATTTCTTCTCCTTGAGCCCATCATCTTAACCAATTTGATCTAACTCATCAACAAAGACATCTCTATCGCAACACATGTTTCAAAGTAAATTATCACCAGGAAGCATCTAATTACCAAATTCATCATGTTGCTTGCAATCACTATAGAAGAGCAAAATCGTTGTTCATCGTTCTTGAAAAGCCCAAAATCCATCATCTAAAAAAATAAAATAAAATAAAATAAAATTGATGTCATCTCTGGATGACGAAATAAACAGTATTTGACCAGAGAGAGAAATCGAGATTTAATTTTAAAATTTTATCTGAATGGCAGGATAGAGAAAACTTAAACTATTTTAATTTGTCAGAAATTGTTTAAAAGGTATTCTTGTTAAATCTTATAAAAAATTATCTAAAAATAATTAAAATTATAGTGATGGTCATTTTTTAAGTATCCTGTCATTTCTCACAATTTTCTCTAAACAAAAAGTTAAGCCATCAAGTATAGATGGTGTCTATTTTATGATGATTACCGTCATAAATGAAGGAGGTGCAAGCGGGGCTCATGTGGCGAATGAGCAAATAATGGCGCGATGTGAGTGGCACATGGCTGATACTCAAATGCCGGCCCAGCTGGGTAATTAACTATGCGAAAAAGGGTCGAAATGGAAGGAGGAGATAATACTTGCAACAAATGATATATGAAGAGACGCAGTATGAAACCAAAGCCGAATATTCGCTCATTAAATTGGCATTCTGACAGAAAGACTTTATTTTTAAGCAGATTGCGTGGCCAATGTAAAATGCTCTGCAGTAGACAACTCGTCGCTGTCAGTCTGTCACCACCGTACCGGCAGAGCGGTCCAGACACAGCGGGTGGGGGTAGAGGTGGCAAACGGATGAATGCTGATACCTGAAAGACAGCCTTTGTAAGCTGGTATTCACCATTTGTGTATAATTGTGACATTGTGTTATTTGATCCTATCTTTTTTTAATCATTAAATTTGTAGGATTTCAATTTTTATGAATTGCCTGAAATCAATTAGGCAAATAATAATAGGGCTAACTTCCCCGGCCTTTCATTTCAGCTAAAGCATTACTTTGGGCATAAATCAATGTTTAAGTTGACTTTCGAGCTCGCCGACCATTTGTCCCACCCAACCTATTTATGAATAAGACTTAGTTAGGTTAGGGAGCCCACTTCCAGTCAAAGGAAATGCAGATTAAATGGAAAAAAAATGCTTTGGTGTTCTCTTACCTATATATTAGGGAGCCCATCTTTCATCTTAACTCAAGTGGTCATATAGTAACTAGAAATTGTAGGTTCCATTTTGTATTAAGAATGAGAGAGTCAATGCTCATTAGGACATAGACGATGTCCCTCAAAATCTTCACTTAATTATCTATAAAACACTGAAAATCATTATATAATCAACTATTAGACACATCAGACATGTGATGCACTTGACAATACATTTGTAAGTTTAGTGATTAGTCGTCTATCAATTTGATTGTTCAAGTCAAGTCGCTTGCAACTTGCATACTAAGAGGTTATTTGGTTTGACTTTTTTTTAATTTTAAAGCTATTATGAAGCTCTTATGAAAAATAATAATTTTTAAAATTAAGCTAAAGTTATTTGATAAATTTTTTTTATAAATTTTTTTATATAAGTTATAATTTTAGTTAAAATTATCTTAGAGGGTATTTTTTTTAAAAGTGTAATATTATAATTATTTTTAATAAATAAAGATATTTTTGAAACAAAAATAAAAAATTTTCTTGTATTTTAAAAAAAAAGAAAAAAAAGCTTCTCACAAGAGCTTTTTTTAAATTCTTTTTTTTATAAAATTTAGTCTTTAAAAAAAAATTTTTTTTTTTTAAAACTTTTCAAAATTTATATTTGATTTGACTTTTACTTTTAAGAAGTAGATAAATTGAAAAAAACCAAGCCAAGCATACACTAAAATGATAAATTTCTGTATTGAACCCAAACACAATTTGCATAGTTTGTGAAAACTAATGGACAAGTTATAATTCCTCTTTCAACATTCAGCTTAGCTCTCGAAAGGAAATTAGAATGGCAGTTTGACAAGTTTGGCACACGTTAGGTTATGTATCTTGGCTCCTTTGGCTAGCAGCAAAAGAATAAAGATTCATCCCCTCCTTTCTTAGATCAATCTTTCCAGCACCTTGATTACGACATTTTGTTGCTCAATTTAAATGCAACATCACCTTAGCAAACAAACCAAATTACAGCAGCACAGCCAGACAAACAGGCAGGTAGAGAATTTGAAGTGCACTTGAAAGCCCAACAGTATAGAAAATAAAATAAGAAAGAAAGAAAGAGTTTATATGTAATCAGCAGCATTGGCATATGGGTCACAATCAGCGGCTGCATCAGCCACGATATCTCCTAGCAAAATCCCACCAAGCAATCCTCCCACCAATGCTGCAGCTCCCAACGCTAATTCATCACCATTCTCATTCTTTCTCTCGGGCTGAACAACCGGCGGGTATCCATATTCTGTCCCCACCGGCGGATACCCTGCCGGTGGCGGAGGATATGATCCTGCAGGCCCCATAGGAGGATACCCGGCAGGTGATGCTGACGCTGGCTTGTATCCTTCCTGAACCGGCTGTTGAAACCCTACAGGCGGATAACCGCCTGGTGGGTAAGCCGGCACAGCTGCATTATGTGGCTGAGGGTACGGTGGATAATTCATTGCTGTTCCATCCACAGGATATGCAGTGACTGCGCTTGGGGTTTTCTCCCCAAACCTGAATAAAAAGTTCAGCTCACCTTTCGGCTTGCCGCAAGGTTTCTTAACCGGGTACGTAACGTACTTAGTAGAGTTGCTGTTAGCGGCATTGTCAAGGAGTTCCTTGACGGCAACTTGGGCTTCACCAATCTCTTTGTCACCACGAAAGGTGCGGCAACATATGAGCATGAAGGTGATGACCAGACTATTTGTTTGAGCGAGGCTTTCGTTGATGGTGAACTGCATGGGATGGTTCCACTTGGGGCTGGTGCCGCCGTCCTTGTGCAATGGTGTTTTCTGCTCAGTGCTGGGGTCTCCTGAAATTTTGACGACCACATACACGTCCATTTTGGAGAGGTGCTTCACCTTTTTGAGGCCTTTTGCAGAGATTATGGTTATTTCCAAGGGTCTCATTCGCTCCATTTCCCCTTCCAAACTTTTCTGGTAGAATTAATCGTTTTAGGGTGATTTGGGACTTGAGAAAGGGAGAGATTGAGACAGTGGAGATCGGGGAATGTCAATGTAGGTGATGATGAAGCCAGTAGATTTTATAGACGGTAAGGAGATTGACTTCGAAGATGGAGAGAAACTTAGTTTTCTGATAATTGCTTGATAGAGGAAGTCAACGTGGATGTTGTTATCCCAAAAAAAGTCAACGTCTGAATAAGTCAGACAGCTCCAAGAGTCCAGGCCATGAGCATTGCTCCAGAAGCAACAAAGAGGGAAAGCAGTAGTTTGCATTTGAAATAAAACATGTAACACATTATCAGCTTGCAATGACAAAATTGACCATGAACAAAGCTGGTTGCTGATTATAATTGGCACCGCTTTTAAGATTTAATGTACTACAATGTCAAACAAAAGATTTTTATTGCTTGAGCTATACAAGTATACATGGACTTGTAGTGTGGGATACTAAACCCCGTAAAACGCACACACACACGTCCTACTATACTGTCTTATCTAAAAGGAGTCAAAAGGTACACACAATGCCAGAAAGACTAATGAAGGGACAATGAGAATTTGATTTTTATTCACTGTTTAGGAACTAAAAATTAGTTAACAAGAAACTTCCATTTTGCACTATGAATTCTATAATGTACTACCAGAACTACCTGGTGCATGTTACAAAAATTCTAGAAGAATGTTACTAGTTACAACCTAATGAAAATTACAAATCAATATTCAGATGAAATAGGACTTTTTACATGGCTCTTTGATCATTTCTAGCGATCATGTGACCTTGTCCAAGACGCCAAAGAATGAAGTAAACATTCATCTCCTCCCGGACAGGCCCAAACTAGCTATTTCAGAGAAATATGTAGATAAAATAATGTTCTCACCTTGACCCATAATATCAACTTCCTTCCTGTCATAAAATAAATAATTTTTTTTAGGTCTTTACAATTATTTATTGCTTATATTGATTCAGGCAACTAAAAAGTGGCACAGATCTGCTAGGATCAGATTTATGGAAAAAAATGAAGCCAAGGCATGCATATCTTTAATATTAATCATACAAAACACCAATTTCGTCTAAGAATTAACCTTGTCATAAGGTTTAAAGTTCAGTGCGCATACCATGGGGGGTGAATGCAAATCAAGTTTCCAATTTCAAGGTCAACATTGCCGCATATTCGTTGATTGAAAATAACTGTTCCTTTTCGTCCTTCATTTTCCAATATTTTGGGGCTCTCTGGCTGCCAAAAACCCTGCAGAAACAGACATATAACTCCAGTTTCAATTTTGGTTCTGATAGAATGGGAAGTCCAGCAACTTAAACTTCTTTCAGATTTCAAAACCTCTATGATCTTGACAAAAGAGCAATGACAGACTGTCAGCTTTGCATCCAAATATCTTGACACAATTTTCACAGTTATGCAGCTTGGGTCATCTGAGGAAAAATAGAACAAAGACAGGAACTGTAAGAAATGTGTAAAACAAATACACAACCTATTTTTGGATAGTTGCTAATCTGACAGCCTTTGTGAGTCAATTTTGCTCCAAAGGTGCGAAAGGGGAAAGGTAAGCAATTACATGGCTTTACTTTTTAGGCTAGCTCCATTCTGCAATTTCTTCAGAAAAAGTGTATCTGTCTCCTTTTCACGCTGCGTGACCTGCTGCAACTTCCCAAATAGTCCAGTGCTGCAAATTTTGGGAGGACAAAAAACTCATGTATTATTCATTTTTCCAACATCTACAATGCACATAATAGGATAGTTCTAGCCAGATTATTTACCTGAATGCTCTGGGTCTAGCAAAAAATGACCCTTCATCACTCAAGGAGGTGGCACCTAAGGCTTCCTGGAACTTATCTGAAATAGTTGGCTTCTTCATCTCAGGAATAGCAAGTTCTAGATTTTGGTAATCATCCTGCTTAAGCATGTCAACGCAAGAAAATTCACTTCATGATTTCAAGAAAAAGCTATGACCAAGCTACCACAGGCATGTAAATACCTCATCATTGCTTGATGATGCACCGCTGAACAGCTCGTGGAGGTCTTCACTTTCTATGCTTCTATCACCCAGTGAACATATACTTCTTTTGAGAGCAGCTTGTATCCTTTTTCCTCTTGCTCTGCAACACTGTGAAATACATGATTAAGAACAAGCAGCAACAGCAGAAAGACAAAAGCTTATGGCTCAAAAACAATGAGAACAAAAAGGGAATACCATTTTAGAATTTCCTCTTAGCAGACTGGTATTATCCTGAAGCTCATCTAAAAGCTCAGCCATTGAATGCTCAATAAATCCATGACCAGAAACTTCTACATCAGGAGGAACAATCTCTAACTGCTTTTCCTCTTTTCCATGGATATCTTCAAGAAGCTCAGGTATTGAATGATCTACAGATCCATGATCACTGGCCTTCAATTTTCCAGGCACTTCATCAGCCTTAGTTGACACATCATTATCATTACTTGAAAGAGCAGGCCATGAAATTCCTTTATGTGGTTGGGAGCCAAAAGAAAATCTAGGCCTCATTTTGCTTTTGGCACCTGCAAAGCACAATACCAGGTTGCCATATTAGACTTAAAACAGGAACATCTTTCAAAGGCCAGATATAGCCCCATAATAACTTGGTTATGCGAAAGAGTTTAGAAACTGCAGTCGTGGCACAATTAGCTCCCTCAATGATATTCAGTTAGCAGCAAGTCTAGCTATTACCATGCACTTTCTGGTGCAAAAGCATATCTATATGTAAATCAACCTATGTTACCGCTTGGATATAACTGAATTAAAATAGTGATATAGTAATTTCATAAGGCCTAAGATCTCTCAACATATTCTCTAGCTTCTTTCATTCCTTGTCCTTTTCCCCTTTAAATGGAAACATGAGCTGACTGAAGGACAATGCAAATGGCAAAATTATGTTGGAAGGCACATGAGTCTGGTAAGATAATGCATTAGCAGAAAGTAACCCTTGAAGCAAGAAAGAAGACCTTTACAAGATTTGTCTGCTTTGGAGCAAATAGAAGGAGACAAAAAACCTGAAACATTTTTGTCCCAATGGATCAGTGACTCAGCCTCTTTAGTTACAATAGACCACACATTTCCCCCATCTTGCCCCCCAATTCCATAGCTATTATCAGATCTTTTAGCACCAGAAGCAGTGGAAAATTTTGAGCACATAACCTTCTCCTGTCCAAAACAAACCTAAACTATAATAACTTGCAACAAGGACAAGAATAGAAGCATAATGCCTAAATTCGATGGTTACGAGGTAAAGCAAGCACATACCATTGTTAGAAAGCTAGATAATCCACAAGAAAAAGTTAATTATGTAAAACTTAACTGATCACCTCGCCATCAGAGATAAGTTCCTCATTGGAAACTCGTGTAAATGTCTTCCTAGAGGAGAAGCAGTCACCCTCATTGGGGGAGTCAGGCACTTCAACATCCTCTTCAAGATAACAGCTCGAAAGTTCCTGATTATACGACTGGTTCTTATCACATTTTTCTAATACAGAATTAAAAAACATGTAATTAATACACCAGACTGTTTAACAAAAAGAATTGCTACGACTCAAATTTAAAACAGACCAAAAAGAAGAAAGAAATTAACCGGAAAGTAGATACCTTTAAGTGTTTCCAGTCTTGATTGAAGTTGTAATCCTTCCTGTTGATGCACAAAAATAGAATCAAAATCAAACAATAAAAAATTCAACATTTACATGAAGTAGTAGGTATAGAAATGACCTCTTTCTCTTTCTCTTTTCCTAAGGAAACACCATTTTCTCGAAAATCATCGATGAAATCCTCCTCGTCTGCCGACAAATGGATCACAAACCAATCTATTGATCCTCAATATATAGAGAAAAAAAATATTGATAACAATTACCGGAAATGCTCTGCTCAGAATCCGAATTTTCCTAAAAGCAAACCAGTAGTGAACAACTGATGACAGTAAAAGAATTAAAAACCATACAAGAAGACGAGGCAGTTTTTCAGTTTTCACCTGAAATCTGTTTCGCCGCCACATTTTTTGCACCGGAGCTCCGTCCAGTGTAGTTTAGAAAATTTTTGTTTTAGATAAAGGTGCCTGTTTTTTCCTTCTTGAAAAAAGGTTTTTGGGTTAAAGGCCCAAAAATAACAGTAAAATTACTTTGATGGCCTTAGTGCGCGATTTCCCACCAAAAGGAGTAAAGCTTACGTAGTACGTAACGCAAACGCCCTCTATAGTACTATTCCCTTGAAGGAAATCCATTGATGTCAAAATTTTTAATAAATGAAACCAATCAGTCAGATCTCTTTTGTACGGTTCAGATTCAAAGATTTGATGATCTTACAATAGTCTCCATTACTCTCGATTCCGACGAACCAATAACGCAATTGCCCGCGCAATTTGAAATCTTTTTCTGCATCTTTTCTCCCGCACCAAAAGGTAATAGAAAAAAAAAAGGAAAAATAATATGGAAATCCATTTTATATATCTACACGAGCGCAGAGTATAGAGAGAGAAATTGGGGCGTGTTTGGGTTGGTTGATGAAGAGGAAAGTGGCGAAGCGGGGAAGTAATAGGAGGAGAGAGAGTGGGAAAATGAAAGGGACATTAGGGAGGCTCTTGCAGGTTCAGCTCCACCATCACCAACCATCTTCCGCCAACTCGTCCTCTCTGTTCGCCAGGAACCTTCTGGATTCAGAACCCGATGACCCTTCCACTTCCGCTTCCGCTTCCGCTCTCGACCTCGAAGCCGCCGACGACAAAGATTTCATTCTCAGTCAAGACTTCTTCTGGTCAATCTTCTCTCCTCTTGCTCTCTCTCTCTCTGCGTGCGCGTCTATATGTTTGTATAGTTATTTATTTGATTTCTTGTTTCTTCACATTTTGGATGATGGATGCAGCACTCCTGATTATATCACCCCTGATAATCAGAACTTGATGAACGGCTTTGATTGCAACAAGGTAATTGTTAATAGTTTGTCAATGATGTAGAATCTGGTAATTTTTTCTGCTTTGGCTTTTGAAAGCGCTTTTTTTTTCTTTTCTAATTGCCTCTTCAATCAATCAATTCCACAGGACAATATTCCTTGCCCTAAGTCGCCGGAAAAGCTGCATACTCTCAAAAGCAAGAGACCTCGACAAGGTAAGACACGAGTAATTGGTGAGAACTAGATTATTAGACGGATTGTATCTGTTGAAAGGTTATTATCTTAATATTTCTGCTTTACCTTTGTGGTTCTTGTTTACTTTCAAAATGTAGTAGCATGGAGCCGCATTCCAAGGAGATTTTAAATTTAGACTTTCATTATTTAAATGTGATTAGTACAGATAAACTGTGATGTCCAAGGTTGTTAGGATTTAGGACAATTAATTCATGTAATGGTGGGGGTAAATTGCCAATGGTGAGGGGCTCTGTACTTCTATTAGGAAGCTAATTAGTTCTAGTTTCTCTCATGATACAAAATATTGCATATTCATTGTGGAAATTGAAACCTGGACAAAGAGCATCTGCTTTCAAATTAGATCCACCCTGGATTAAGGACACTGGATATGTTTAATGACCCAAACAACAATCTTCTGTATGAAGATATAGCATCGTGAAAATTAGAAATGTTGTCATATCTCTGGCCTGAAATTCAATGGAGATAGGAAACTTTGTTGCTAGTCCAAACATGATTCAGGATATTGCTAATAGAAATTACTCATTGTTTTTGTGTGGAATCCATTATGAATGTAACATTTGGGATAATTTTAGTTTCCCTCTTTTTTCAAAGCATTTTGCTGTTCTTAAAAGTTCTACCGTTCATCATTGCTCATTGATTTCTTAGCACATAGTAGTAAATTCACGTCACAAATTTTAGACATAAGCATTTTCTCTTTATATGTTTATACATACATATATACATATATACATATATATGTACACACACACACACATGTATATATATGCATATGCATATATATATATATGTGTATGTACATATATATGTATATATATATATATACCTATATATGTGTATATGTGTGTATAAATTGCAAGTGCAAAAGTGTTTTTGGTCGACCCTTTTGCAGCATTTTCTCTTTATATGTTTATACATACATATATACATATATACATATATATGTATACACACACACATACACACACACACACACACACACACATGTATATATATGCATATGTATATATATATATATATATATATATACACCTATATATGCGTATATGTATGTATATGTGTGTATAAATTGCAAGTGCAAAAGTGTTTTTTGTCAACCCTTTTGCAATGGAATGTCCATGCTTTTCTCAGATGGTATCCAGGTAAATCCCTTCAGTCCAACATTATCTGGCTCTCAACAAATAGTGGAACTTGCCAAAGACAACTTTGATGTGGATGAAGTCAACCTAGAAAAAACAGTCATTCCTGGAGTACAGATGACTAAAAATTATGTTTCCCAATCTGCTGTTGCTCTAAGGTGTCGGGTTATGCCACCTCCCTGCATTAAAAACCCATATCTAAAGGATGCTTCAGAAATGGACATGGATCCTTTGGGAAATCAAAGATCAAAGTGTGCAGGTATAAGACTAGTTTTCAAAGAAACATTCACATTTATGATATTGTTGAAACTTCCATTTCCATTTTCCCTACCCATTTGGAGAAAGGTTAGTGCACTTCACATTCTAAATTTCTTTACCTAAAGGGACTAAATAACATATCCTTGCAGGTTTTTTCCCTGCAATTATTGGTGGAGATGGTCTTTCACGCTATCACACAGATTTTCATGAGATTGAGGTGTCTATCTATATTCCTTGAGTTTCCAAACTTAGTTCGAATCATCAGTTCCAATATTAAAAATCTAACCTTCTGGATCTTGTATAATCTCTTTTGTCTTGCCTTGCTTTCCAGCAAATTGGTACTGGGAACTTCAGTCGTGTTTTCAAAGTTTTAAGGAGAATTGATGGTTGCTTGTATGCTGTCAAACATACCACACAGCAGTTGCACCAAGATGCTGAGAGGTAGTTTTCAGAATATATATATTCTTTTGCTAATTGGTAAGAAAATGTAGCTATACAATAACGTTATCATTTTGCAGGAGGAAAGCCTTAATGGAAGTTCAAGCTTTGGCAGCATTAGGTATACATTTGTGTTTACTGTCTTTTTCTTTTTGTTTTTCATTTTTGTAATTTAAAAGAAAATTTAGTTGTAACTTTACTTCAATCTTTGACACTAAAGCAATCTTTCTAATGGTTCTACTTTTCTGCCTTTGCAGGGTCTCATGAAAACATTGTTGGATATTACTCTTCTTGGTTTGAAAATGAGCAACTCTACATTCAAATGGAGCTTTGTGATTACAGCTTGTCCAGAAATACATCTTTGCAGTTGTTCACAGAAGGAGAAGTGCTGAGAGCCTTGCTTCAGGTTAGCATTGAACTGAGGGGGGAGGGGAGGGAGGATAATGTTTTTTAAAACGAAACAGTGTCATTCCACTTTATTAACTTGGCTGGTTTGAATTACCCAGTTACGAAGTAACATCACATTAGTATCAATGAAAATGATGAGAATCTTATAGTGTTGTTTCTCATTCTTCATGGTTATTAAGAGAATAAATCTAATTTCCAGTTTCTGCAAGGACCAGCACCTCTAAACCTTTGTAAATGGTGCTAATACTTGGACCAAACAATTGTTCCCACTTACCCTCTTTAATTATTTCCCCTCATACTTAGCAATTTGTGCTTTTGAATGCATGTGCATCTAGCACCTTCAAAGTTAGTAAGTTCTTTGTTCCTATCATTATTCCATCTCTGATGTCAAAAATTGTGCAGATTACAAAGGCATTGCAGTGTATACATGAAAGAGGAATAGCTCATTTGGATGTAAAACCGGAAAACATATATGTCAAGAATGGTGTTTATAAACTTGGTGATTTTGGATGCGCAACTCTCCTAAATAAGAACTTGCCAATTGAAGAGGGTGATGCACGTTACATGCCTCAAGAAATCCTAAATGAGAACTATGATCATCTTGACAAGGTTGATATCTTCTCTTTGGGAGTTACCATTTATGAGCTCATCAGGGGTTCACCTTTGCCAGAATCAGGACATCAGTTTCTTAGAGAAGGAAAGCTGCCTCTGCTTCCTGGGCATTCCATACAATTTCAAAATTTACTCAAGGTATCATGCATTCTGTTCTTTCTAAATTGTGCTCAAACCTTTCTTTATATATAAGTAGATATTTCTGTTTTTTCTGGCTGCATAAAAAGCATCTGTGAAGATCATTAGTCCTCATTTTCCTTCCGATATGCCAGTGGTCATAAATTTAGAAAACGTGAGGATAAAATGCTTTCTGATGAAGATGTTCTGTTTAAATTCTTCCGTTTCTAGTTTTTAACTTTGCACTAAAACTATCATTTGTTTTGATTCAAACTGAAACATAATGCTGCTGTTCAGATTTTTGAGTAAATCTTTGAAAGCAATTCATGTGGAGCATGGCCTATGGCTGGCATTCAGTATTAGGCCATTCTTTTGATTGGTTTTCAATAATGAGGTAGAGCATGTTAGAAAAAGATGCTCTGATTTTCTGATAGTCTGATAAAGTTAATGGAGGGAAGTATATCTAATTTATTCATCAGATTAGAATGTATGTAAGGATACAGGATTTAAGATTAGCTTTACAATTGTAATCTGATCACGTAATCCGATCACATATGTTACACACACATTTGAAACCATACACAGGATAAACTAAATTGCTGAAACAACAGTTTATCTCTTTTGATTCATCCTTAGCTGGACCATGTTGACTAGATTGACTATAGTCTCTCACAGAGGTAGGGTAGCTAGAGATCTGTTGATTTCATCTGATGGTCTTTTAATATCATCAGGTCATGGTGGACCAGGATCCAGTTCGACGGCCTTCTGCTAAGGAATTAATAGAAAATCCGATATTTGACAAGGTTTCAAATAATGCAAAAGCCTGAGCAAATTTGTTGTCCTGGGAGTATGGAATGCTTCATGTGTGGCTGCTTGCAATCGGCTGGCGCTGTTTGAGTTGAGGGTAGTGGAGTGGCAATGACAAACCTAAACTATTAATTTATGCACCAAATTTTCTCCCTATACTGGTGCACATTTTGTAAAGTTGGAATAAAGCCACGCTCAAGATTTGTTGTATTATTATGACTAAAGGGAGCTCCTGCTCTAGTTGTTTGTTTTGGCCACAAAGTAGGGCTCCGTCTCTAGTTTTATGCACCAAATTAAGTTTCTCCCTGTAATGGTGCAAATTTTGTAAAGTTAGAAGGCAAGCGAAAGAAAAGCCATGGATCCTTCCTCCTTTGATATTTTCGCACCAAATTTTGTCTTCAAAATAGCGTTGTTACAGTTTTCCATGATAGCAAAGACAACGTATCTAGATCAGTCAATATGGGTTGGCCCGGCTCCAATTCTTATGGGTTGAAAAAATAAGGGTTGGGCTGGGCCGGATCATATTTTAAATGAGTTGAAAATTTTTAAACCCAGTCCATCTTTTGCTAGCTTAAGGGTAGGGTTAGAAAATTTTTAACTTTTTTTTTACATTTTATTAATTAAATTATATCATGATTTAATTCATAAATTGAATAATAAAAACATGTTAGATGTTACAAACAAATAAATTGCATCAAACAATATAAATAAAAAGTAAACATAAATAAGCAAATATATAATACATTAGATCAAATATAGATAAAAATTTAATATTTAACACAATTATACAAACTAATGATGTCTTGGTTAATTTTTATCCTCAATCAAAATATTTGAGTTTTGTTTGGATAGCAATGACTTCTTCAGGTCTTCATCATCATCATCATCTAATATTCATTGTCATAAAAAAAAGATTTTCAATTTTAACTAAAATTATTAATTTAACAAATAAAGATTAAAGATATTGAAATATATAAAATAAACAATACCATCGGCAGCTAAAGAAAAGCCATGCAACCAATTTTTCGTGCAAACAAGCATTTGAACATTTTCATGGCGAAGGGAACTCCTGAATTTGCTGAGAACATGACCACCGATATTAAAAGCAGACTCAGATGCTACCGTAGTAATTGGAATGCTCAATACATCTCGTGCCATAATAAAAAGATCAAGAAAGCGCTTAGCATTATCCTTCGAATAATTAAGCACATCCAAGTCTTCAAACACTTCATAATCAAGCTTTGCCTCATCTAAATAAACATCTAACTCAAACTTCCCAACAATAGAAATTGTTTCATTTTGAAACATTTTGAACTCCTACAAGTTTTAAATATATAGAAAAAAATAATTATCAAAATATAAATAAAGTAACATAAATTCTCATGTAATAAGATAAAGGGAAGACAAAAAACTTACACTAAAAATCTTTGATCCCCTAGATTTAGTTCCCTCTCCAACTTGCCTTGGCAAATTACTCATTGACTGAGAAGATGAACTTGACGCACGAGTGTTGCTTGCATATTCTTCAAAGTGCACATACAACTTTGTCTTCACATTTTCTAACCTTTCATAACAAGTAAAAGCATCAATCTTAGAATAGCAAAATTTTAAGAAATCAAGCTTCATCCTTGGGTCAAGAATAGCTCCAAATGCAAGCACTACACTATAATCTTTCCAATACTTATCAAATTTCATTTTCATCATTTGAGACATATCCTTGATAATCGCATCTTCATTATGCAAATTCTTATTTAAAATCGATTCAATTTTCCAAACTTGCATGAAATACAAGTTGAAAGTTGGATAAGATGAACCAGATATCAAGTTTGTAGTCTTGTAAAAGGGTTCCAAGAATTCACAAATTATCATTGCTTTCTCCCATTCCTCATCAGATGGATTGTATTTATAAGTTCTATCAACAAATTGGAGGCCAGCAAAAGCTTTTTGATATTTGATAGCACTTTCAAGCATCAAATATGTTGAATTCCATCTTGTTGACACATCTAAACGCAACCCAACACCTGCAGTAATACCAACATGCTGAACACATTCTTGAAATTTTTTCAAACTCTCATCCGATGCCTTTACATATTTCACACTCTTTTTAATTTTAAACAATGCTTCATTGACTGCTTTCAAGCCCTCTTGAACAATCAGATTTAATATATAGCACAACAACGCACATGAAAAAATTCACCATCACAAATCAAGCTACTTTGCAAATGAAGATGGCCTTTCAAGATATTTTGCATGTTATCATTAATAGAAGCATTATCTAAAGTGAGAGAGAAAACTTTTCTATCTATTCCCCATTCTTTCAAACAATCAAATACAGTAGCAACTAATTCAACTCCAGTATGTGGAGGAGGCATACGACAAAAGTTGAGTAATTTGCTACATAACTTCCAATTTTCATTGACAAAGTGAGCAGTCAAGCAAATATAGCCCTCAAAAGTAGATGTTGTCCATACATCAAAAGTCAAACAAATTCTATTAGGTACCTTGGCCATGGCTTGTTTAAGCTTCTCTTTCTCTCTCAAATGAATTCTCTGGACATCAAATACAACAGTATTTCTAGAAAGCATCACCACATCTGGATTTACATACTTAGCCCAAGCTCTAATCTTATCATATTCAACAAAAGTATAAGGCAAGTTATGCTTAATTATGGCTTTAGCAAGCATGTCACGTGAAATCCTAGGATCAAACTTTCTAGCTTTTATTTTTCCTTCATAATCCATTATCATTTGATGTGGATTAAAATAGGAAATGAATTTACAACTGTCAATGTGATGCCGCAAATGTGAAGTGCCATAATTAGAGCCACCAGGTTTATGACCAACTTTATACTCCGTTTTACAACCGTTACACGTTGCCCTTTCTACTCCATCTTACTTTTTGCCTATTTTAGTGAAATAATTCCAAACATTTGAAGTTTCTTTTTTGGCCTTCTTGTTCAATTGTTTAGATTCAGATATATGAGACTGAGAAGGAATTTCATCATCATTCAAAATGTTCATATCATCATCCGCATTTATAAAGTTTTCAACTGATTCATCCATCTCCTAAACCCTTCAAATAACATAAAAAAGAATAAAAATGATTAAAAATTTACATAAACTAATTAATCCAATTCAAAAGTTAGATTATAAGCAATTAGGCATGGGTTCTGTGTTAGTGAAACGTTGAGCAAAAACATAAACAAAACAAAACAAAAAATATGGAAATGTCCAGCAACAACAACATCACAATTGAAAATGTTGAACAACAAACAACATCACAAATTCACAATTCATAAATGTCCAACATCACAATTCACAAATCTAGCAACAAGTCAACAACAACATCAGTACATCACAATTCACAAATGTCCAGTAACAAGCCAACAACATCAATACATCACAATTCAAATATGTCCAGCAACAAGCCAACAACAACATCAGTACATCACAATTCACAACAGTCAACAGGTAAACCACTTATAACATTTTTAATTTTTTATACAAAATTATTCACAAAACTTATTAGAGGTTTATCGAGATGCTAGTGCCGGATGGGAGGACGATGGGCGGATGCTGGACCGAACACTGAGTTGGGGAGCTTGGGACTTGGCTTGGGAGTTGGGAAGACTGACTGGATCGGGGGAGCAGGGGAGACAGGGATTGGGTGAATCAGTCAATAACTCAATCGGGTGCGAGGTGCCGGTACCGAATGGGAAAAGAGGACGATGGGCGAGGCAGATGCCGGACGGGAGTCACAGGATGCCGAGTTGGGGTCTTCGGGGATGACGGGAGTTGGGAGGACTGACCGACTGATTGGATTTGGGCTGGGGTGTCGGGGGAATCGGTCAATCGATGCCAGATGGGAGGAGAGGATGATAGGCGGGGCAGATGCCGGACGGGGGTCACGGGACGTCGAGTCGGGGTCCTCGAGGATGACGAGAGTTGGGAGGACTAACCAACTGACTGGATCTAGGCTAGGGTGTCGGGGGAATCGGTCAATCGGTGCCAGATGGAAGGAGAGGACGATGGGTGGGGCCGGGGAGGATGCCGGACAGGGGTCACGAGATGCCGAGTCGGGGGTCGACGGACGACGGGTAGCTTGGGAGTTGGCCAATTGGGACTCGGGGGAAAGGGAATTAGCCAAACGGGTTAGTGGGTCTGGGTAGACTTAGGCAGATTAGGAATAGGATTTAGGATTTTTTTTTTGCTTTGGCCCGCCGGGCTGGCCCGTCCCAACCCAGGTCAGCCCTTGAGCAACCGGGCTTGCCCATCTAGACCCGGTTGCAATATGGGCCTCAAATTTGACAACTCAACTCACCCCATATGTGATAAAAATGGGCTGACCCAAATGGGCTTAGCCCATTTTGATAGGTCTAAACGTATCTAACCTGTTAGCTATGTGTTAGAACTAGATTAGTCAATTAAACTAGGTTGACATTTGTGATTGTGTTGCAAAATTAAAGCATAGTTGCGTATGAAGCAAATAATAGTTTGACCTAGAAACTAGGAATTTTGTAAAAATTTTTTTAAAAAACATTTCAAGAATTTATACTTGTTTGAAAAATTATAAATGAAATTTAAATGTAAAACATTTTACAAGTTAATGAGAAAAATTTTATATTTTTGTGTAGTCTTTTGTGACAATAGCAATGAATTGCATTGTGTTGATAATACTACTGTTTTATTTTTTACGATTAAAGTATTGAATTTGTTATTATTATCATAGGAAACTGCATAAAAGAAGTAAAGAAGTAAATCGAGGTGATCAATTGCTGTTTTGCAAGATGATGCACCAGTTTCAACTCAAAAAGGCATCTGAAAGGTCTGATAATTTGTTGTGTGGTTGATGTTATTGTGCTGTTGTTCTTTTGGCCGTTGTTATTCTGCTGGAGCGAGTAAAAGGTTTGGAGTTACAATTTTTTTTAAATTAAAGTTTATCTTTTGTAATTAAGAAATTAAACTAGATATTACATTTTTTGAGTTAATTCTTATGAATGGAGCAGTGCAGTGTAATTGGTTTGTACTTGAAATTAACCAAATTGTTACACTTATTGTTTTCTAATACAAATGAGAAGTTAATACAATGATGTCATTTTATAATATATTTTTTCTTAAATTATATAAATAGGTCAACAAAATAAAAGATGGTGGGGTTTAATATCATAAGCAAAAATTATATTCAATTACAGTTTTTCAAGATTTTCATAGGCTTCATACACCATTTTAGCTTATAGGGAGTGCTAACATTCTCATGTAATGTAGAACAAAAAATGATAAAAATATCTATGAATTCTATGTACTGTAGAATTTTGTTTAATTTAATTCATGTATTCTGTTTTTTTATATCATTTAATTATTAAGACATGATACAGATAAATTGACATGGATAAATTTTTTTTTAGAAATTGTTTTTATTTGACATGTGACTGCTATATCAACAATGTCTGACATGTTAGTGCCATGTTAGCATAGTTAATAATTAATTTAGACCGAGTTACTTATAAGGATCTAATTACACAAAATGACAAATATATGAAATAAATTAATAAAAATTAAAAAAAATAAAAGTGAAGAAAATATTATAGTACAGGACTTTCAAACTAGTTTGACCAGATGTCAAATCACATATTTGCTGTAAAAGCTTCATTTGATTTCCTCTAGACTTTTGAGTAAATGCTTATGGAGAATTAGGCTGTGCGGTATGAGTAGCGGAGTGCTTGGCAATTACTGCAACTGCACAATTGCACTTTTATTGTGGTTTTTGTTATGGCCGGTTGGTTCATTGCATGCCTTTCTGTCTGGTTTATGCTTAGACAACAAATCCTAAAAGTTTTCCGGATAAATCTGAAGCGCTATTGCTTTATTTGATGGTGGTGTTCTTGAACCTTGTGAATTGCGGTAGGATAGTATTTTTTACGTGTTTGGTGGGGAGAAAGGGAAAGGATGAAGAACAAGGAAAGACAGGAAGTATGTTTTTGTCCTTCCATTGGTTTGATACAAGGGATGGAAAATGAAAAACTAAAGAAAGGAATTACTGATTAATTTAAAGAAAGGGATTGAGTTCTCTAATCTGTACGTTAAGCTTGCTTTGAAGAATTTTGGTGATGAATAAAATTGGTCTTCAAATCTTGCAGCATATATTTGCATGGTATTCTTGTTTACTCATTATAGAATAATCTCCAATAAAGAAAAATTATGGCATCATAGACAATAGCTGGCATGAAATCTGATCACAATCATAATTTCCAATCTTATCAAGAACAACACTAGGAATGAAGATTGATGTGATCAAATCTCGCCACATATTCTCATTTGCTTCTTTTTCTTGCTTGATTTTCTGTTTTCCTTTTGGGAAAATATATTATTCTCACCTCTCTTATATAATAATACTATGTATGTTTGATGAACTTAGCTATCATTAACTTGTAATAAAAAAATTATTATGGTATGTTAACGAAAAATCATCTTAAAAAGTGATATTTTAGAGTCATTTTCTTATTATTTTTTCAATGTTGAAAACGCACGCTGTGCATCTCACTTTTGAAAATGATAACATTAAATTAGTATCAAAAAAATTGAGAGTGATTGTATTTATTATAAAAAATTTAAATGATAATAAAACTGATGATGCTCTTCTTTATGCATAAGTGATGAATATGGAAGGAAATTATGACAAAGTTTTTATCTATACATTTGATTATTTAATGGAGTATAAGAAGCAAGTAAGGACATCCTTAGTTAGAAGCAACAATTTGAAAATTGCTTGGCCAGATAATTTCATCTGCTTAAATTATATAATTAGTCTTTATCTTTAAAAAAAATGTGAATTGGCTCTTGTGCAATAATTTTATGTAAATTGAGTTCATAAACTTTTTTAATTTATTAATTTCAATCTGTAACTTTAACCTTTTTAAACTTTTATAATTAAGTATATTGATATAGTATATTTTGTTGATGTAACGTTGACTAAGTACTAACATAGTAAATGGACAATTGCCGACAAGAAGCATAAAAAAAATTTTCTCTTCTTTTTTTTTAATCTTTTCTAAAATCCCAATCACAATCCATTTTTTGAGTCCTTTTACATAAAATAGAGTAGAGAATCTGTGCCCACTTTCCTGTTTTTCAATTTGATCTAAATTTTGCAGTTTTTCTTATTTTGGATTGGAAAAAATGTTATAATTCTCTTCCATTAGTTTTTTTAGAAAAGGAAATCTATTTTAGTATATGTTTGAATTTCTTTCATCCCTAGAGGAACTCCGTGGACGTTTAGGGATTCGGTTGCTTAATATGCAGCGAAAATATGTTTCACATCTCTATTCGCTAGTTTTGAAGATTTTGCTTCCCAAAACGACTTCAATAATTCCTCAAAAGGAGGAGTTTTGAGTTCCTCAATCAATGATACGCTGGGAAGGTTGACTGACCTCTTCCTTGGAGTTGAATCGGACAGCTTGTCGACTGTGTGTTCTTCCTCAGTAAGTGACAAATGCGAATGGGTTTTGAGGAATCTTGGGTCTTTTTGATATGTAATTTTCATTTTTTATATTATTTTGGCTTGATTTGTAATGATCATATTATAGAATTATTACAAGAAAAAAATAGTATTAAATATGTGATTCTGCAGGGTGAGAATTCAGGGGCAAGATGAGGAGAGGATATGAAATGAAAATCTGGGAGTGAATATTGTGTTGACAGAGCATCCATAAGTCCGATCTGTGACAAAATTAATGCCCTTTGATGTTGCGTGGGTGAATGAAGTGGGAACTGAAATTAAGGCCCTTGCACTTCATTGTTGTTTGGTCCCATTAAGGAGCCGGATGCGAGAAGCAGGATGTGTACGGCATCTGCTTGTAATGCTCTGTGAGTGACAAACAGGGGTAACATCACCTTTGAGAGCTATGTAGATGTGCTACGGAGATATGATGTCTTTTCGCATATGCAAAGCATGTGGGGAAGCAACATGTTCATTGGCGCATCTGCAACTACTTGCTCTTTCCCCATAAGCTGGCACTAGGCCTTTAAGTTGTTCCGATTTTAATTGATCTCCAAAGACACTTCAAGTTCAACTTTCTTAAAAAATGACTTGAAATTAAGCTCATATTTAGGTCATAACCAATTTAACATTCCTAACATGATTATATTCTCTTCAAACTCAATAAAGGGCGAGATGTTGAAAGTCAGAAATTTAATGCTTGAACTGAGCTGCTATTATTAATTCAAAGGGAAACAATGACAGGTTGATATGAAACAAGGGGAAAAAAAAAGGACTGTATTACGGAACAAAGAACAGGGATAAAAGTTAGAAAACAGAGTAGAGGGAAACAAAGTTGTATTCTCATCATAACATCAGCAGTAAATACAACCCTTAAATATGAGACATACATGTCAAACACTTGTAAAAAGCATAAGACAAGTGTTTGATGCAAAATTAACTCAAACATGCAAGCTATTGAGCTAACACATCATACGCATGACAGCTTGCATTTACTGTTTCAAGTACAATGAAGCAAACTGAAATCAAAGTCAAAATACATGTTATTTAAGGCAAGTATTATTTCAACACTCCTCCAGAATACTTGCATCATCAATATTCAGCTTGCTTCTTAGGTGGCCTAAAGATCGGTTTAAAGCTCTAATACCATGATATGAAACAAGAGAAAAAAAAAATGAAAATTGCAATTCAAAGCAAAGGGACTATATTATGGAACATATAACAGGGATAAAAGCTAGAAAACAAAGTCAATGGAAACAAAGTTGTATTCCCAACTTAATATCAACACTAAATACAACACTTAAATATGAGACGTACATGTTAAACACTTGTAAAATGAACCAAACAAGTGGTTAATGCAATTAACTCAAACATGCAAGTTAACACATCATACACATGACAGTTTGCATTTGCCGTATCAAGTACAACGAAACAAACTGAAATTATAGTCAAAATACATGTTATTTAAGGCAAGCATCATTTCGATTCAGATCAACCAGTGCTAACTTCAGAATTTTTTAACCTAAAGAAATTCAACTTTTATTTTCTGAATTTTCCAATTTTTTTCTCGATTGTTTTGGATCTTTCTTTTTCTATCCTTGCTTCTTTTTTTCTGTTTTTAATTCAATTACTGTTTTTTTTTTCATTTTTTTGGTGTTTACACCTCACATCAACCCAATAACAATTGATCGAGCCAGCTCCTACATACTCCCCAACCTCTCTGCGTCGACACAGAGGGTTCTTGACTTATATATAATAATCTTAGTTACAATATATATAACAAGCTTTTTTAAGAATTTGGATAAACTTTTAAAAAAATAAGTAGTTTTTTTTAAAAATAAAATTTTGAAAAAAAAATTTAGAAAAAACTCCAGGAACTTTTTTTTCTCTTTTTTTAAAAACACGCTTCTTTTTTAAGAAAATTTTTCTTTTTATTTCAAAAATATCCTTATCTATTAATAATAATTACAACATTATCTGTTTTTATTTTTATATGATTTATTATTAATTATAAAATTTATGTTATATAAAAATAATTTTTATACTTTTTATAAATAAAAAAATAAAATTAACACTTTTTCATTATGAACAAAGAAATTTATAATTAATAGAAAATTATTTATTAAATACCTTTTTATGGTAATTTTAATCAAAATTAGAACTTATATAAATTATTTTGTCAAATAGCTTATTTATAAAAAAGAACTTATAAAAGTAAATTTACCAAACAGATTTAACTTAATTTTAAAAGTTATTATTTTTCATAAGAGCTTCATAATAACTTTTAAACTAAAAAAAACCAGGTCAAATAGGCTCTTAGTTTAAGGGAGGGCATTATGCTTCATAGGATATGATAAAAACTTTTCATTCCTAGTGCATCCATACTTTGCTCCTTAATTACATGTTTAATTTTTTTTTGAAAAGCAATCTGTCATAAAAAAGAACAATGACGTAGTGCATTATGATGATTTAAGTTTATAATCTTAATTAGACAGAAGACTTGTTTCAGTTTAAATGACTAACAAAGAACAAATTGATCTAAAACCTTTATACATTTCTTAGAATACTCTTGTTACATGATCGTTCTCTCTAATCTCAGATCGTCACACTTGGTGATAGCACTCAAATATCTACTAACCCCACAAGCCCACCCTCGACCATTCATGCAATGATATTAAAGTATCTAATCTCGACCCATTACACTTAATAAAATGTTTACCTCTCTAACAATCCATCTAATCCCATATTTGTACATTGAAATTGAATGCAGATGAGCACATCTTATTTTCATCTTCAATGCTACCCTTCATTCTATCTCTTTATACTTTATACGCTGATTTATAAAGCTTGAGCAACAATAATGATCAAATTAAGCTACAAGAAAAATAAGAGGTAAAAATTTTCGGTTAGACTTATTTGACCATTTAATTTTTACTAAACAAAGAAAATTATTTTGTATGACTGTCTCGTAACGGCATGGACTTTTGAATCTTGCCTTCTCGTTCAAGGGCCAGATACTTGTTCAATTCTGTGTAGGCCTAGGCTGCTTCTACTTCTTAATTAATGGGTTTAACCATTCGAGCCCAAGCGACTGACATGTTAAGCCCACCCAGAACCAAGATCTTCCATTGAATTTCAATAATAAAAATAAAAACAATAATTTTTCGTTTGTTCAAAAGTTTATTTCTCAAAGCTTTTGTTAAGCATTAATGGCATCCAAATATATATATATATATATATGTAATCAAATCCACATGCTTCTCATCTCATAGCAGTTTAGCAGAAAATTCAATTATACATAATCCAAAGTGGATAGAAATTATTGGATTCCAAGCATCGTATCCCTTGTACTAACATGATTCAATAATTTTTGTTGCGAAACAAAATACACGTAGATGCCATTTATCCCTTTCTAGTTTCATGTTGGAATATTCTTTGCTTTCCCCCGCATCTTTGTTGCAATAAATTTGCAACACACCATCACAACGTTGACTGAGTTTAATTAATTAATCTTAGTTTTAACAAGCACAGCTAACGACTTAGATACCTTCTCTTAGGAGCTAGAAAAAGGATTGTGGGTAGACCAGTCAATATGGGCTGGGCCGACCCAGCCCAACCTTGACCCTTGTGGGCTGAAAAAATAAGGGTCGGGCCGAGACGACCCATATTTTAAATGGGCTAAAAATTTTCCAACCTAGCCCACCCCTTGCTAGCCCAAGGGCTGGGTTGGGTTGGGAATTTTTCAGTTTTTTTTTTAAATTTTTTTAATTTTTTTTACACTTTATTAATTAAATTATGCTATGATTTAATCCATAAATTGAATAATAAAAACATGTTAGATGTTACAAACAAATAAATTGCACCAAACAACATAAACAAAAAGCAAACATAAATAAGCAAATACATTAGATCAAATATAAATAAAAATTTAATATTTAACACAATTACACAAACTAATGATGTCTTGGTCAATTTTCATCCTCAATCAAAATATTTGAGTCTTCTTTGGACAGCAATAATGTCTCCAGGTCTTCATCATTATCATCTAATATTCATTTTCATAAAAAAAATAATGAGTTTCAATTTTAACTAAAATTATTAATTTAACAAATAAAGATTAAAGACATTGAAATATATAAAATAAATAATACCATCGGCAGCTAAAGAAAAGCCATGCAACCAATTTTCCGTGCAAACAAGCATTTGCGCATTTTCATGGCAGAGGGAACTTCTAAACTTGGTGAGAACATGACCACCAATACTAAAAGTAAACTCAGATGCTACTGCAGTAATTGGAATGCTCAATACATCTCGTGCCATAATAGAAAGATCAGGAAAGCGCTTAGCATTATCCTTCCAATAATTAAGCACATCCAAGTCTTCAAACACTTCATAATCAAGCTTTGTCTCATTTAAATAAATATCCAACTTAGACTTTCCAGCAATAGAAATTGTTTCATTTTGAAACATTTTGAACTCCTACAAGTTTTAAATACATAGACAAAAAAATAATTATCAAAATATAAATAAAGTAACATAAATTCTCATGTAATAAGATAAAGGGAAGACAAAAAACTTACACAAAAAATTTTTGATCCCTTGGATTTAGTTCCCCCTCCAACTTGCCTTGGCAAATTACTCATTGATTGAGAAGATGAATTTGACGCACGAGTGTTGCTTGCATATTCTTTGAAGAGCGTACAACTTTGTCTTCACATTTTCTAACCTTTCATAACAAGTAGAAGCATCAATCTTAGAATAGCAAAATTTTAAGAAATCAAGCTTCATCCTTAGGTCAAGAATAGCTCCAAATGCAAGCACTACACTATAATCTTTTCAATACTTATTAAATTTCATTTTCATCCTTTAAGACATATCCTTGATAACCGTATCTTCATTATGCAAATTCTGATTTAAAATCGATTCAATTTTCCAAACTTGCATGAAATACAAGTTGAAAGTTGGATAAGATGAACTAGATATCAAGTTTGTAGTATCGTAAAAAGGATCCAAGAATTCACAAATTATCATTACTCTCTCTCATTCCTCATCAAATGGATTATATTTATAAGTTATATCAATAAATTGGAGGCCAGCAAAAGCTTTTTGATATTTGATAGCACTTTCAAGCATCAAATATGTTGAATTCCATCTTGTTGACACATTTAAACGTAACCCAACACCTGTAGTAATACCAACATGCTAAACACATTCTTGAAACTTTTTCATCTTCCCATCCGATGCCTTTACGTATTTCACACTCTCTCGAATTTTAAACAATGCTTCATTGACTGCTTTCAAGCCCTCTTGAACAATCAGATTTAATATATAAGCACAACAACGCACATGAAAAAATTCATCATCACAAATCAAGCTACTTTGCAAATGAAGATGGCCTTTTAAGATACTTTGCATGTTATCATTAGCAGAGGCATTATCTAAAGTCAGAGAGAAAACTTTTCTATCTATTCCCCATTCTTTCAAACAATCAAATACAGTAGCAGTTAATTCAACTCCAGTATGTGAAGGAGGCATAAGACAAAAGTTGAGTAACTTGCTACATAACTTCCAATTTTCATTGACAAAGTGTGCAGTCAAACAAATATAGCCCTCAGAAATAGATGCTGTCCATACATTAAAAGTCAAACAAATTCTATTAGGTACCTTGGCTATAGCTTGTTTAAGCTTCTTTTTTTCTCTCAAATGAATTCTCTAGACATCAGAAAAAATAGTGTTTCTAGAAGGTATCACTACATCTGGATTTACATACTTAGCCCAATCTCTAATCTTATTATATTCAACAAAAGTATAAGGTAAGTCATGCTTAATTATAGCTTCAGCAAGTATGTCACGTGAAATCCTAAGATCAAACTTTCTAGCTTTTACTTTCCCTTCATAATCCATTAGCATTTGATGTGGATTAAAATAGGAAATGAATTTACAACTGTCAATGTGACGCCGCAAATGTGAAGTGCCATAATTAGAGCCATCAGGTTTTGGACAAACTCTATATTCCGTTTTACAACCGTTACAAGTTACCCTTTTTACTACATCTTGCTTTTTTCCTATTTTAGTGAAATAATTCCAAACATTTGAAGTTTCTTTTTTGGCCTTCTTGTTCAATTGTTCAGATTCAGATATATGAGACTAAGAAGGAATTTCGTCATCATTCAAAATGTTCACATCATCATCCACATTTATAAAGTTTTCAACTGATTCATCCATCTCTTAAACCCTTCAAATAACATAAATAAGAATAAAAATTATTAAAAATTTACATAAACTGATTAATTCAATTCAAAAGTTAGATTATAGGCAATTAGGCATGGGTTCTGTGCTAGTGAAACGTTGAGCAGAAACATAAACAAAACAAAACAAAAGATATGGAAATGTCCAGCAACAACAACATCACAAATTCACAATTCACAAATGTCCAACATCACAATTCACATATGTCTAGCAACAACAACATCACAATTCACAAATGTCCAGCAACAAGCCAACAACAACATCAGTACATCACAATTCACAAATATCCAGCAACGAGCTGACAACAACATCAGTACATCACAATTCACAAAAGTTAAGCCACTTCTAACATTTTTAATTTTTTATACAAAATTATTCACAAAACTTGTCAAAGGTTTACCGAGATGCCAATGCCGGATAGGAGGACGATGGGCGGATGCCGGACTGGATGTCGAGTAGGAGAGCCTGGGACTTGGCTTGGGAATTAGGAGGACTGACTGGATTTGGGGGAGCCAGGGAGACAGGGAGTCGAGTACTCGAGTGAATCAGTCAATAACTCAATCGGGTGCGGGGTGCTGGTGCCGGATAGGAAGAGAGGACGATGAGTGGGGCGGATGTCGGACCGGATGTCGAGTCAAGGTCCTTGGGGACGACGGGACTTGGCTTGGCCGTTTAGGAGTTGGGAGTTGAGAGGATTGATTGGATATGGGCTAAGGGAGGCGGGGGAATCGGTGAATCGATGCCGGATGGGAATAGAGGATGATATGCGAGGCAGATGTCGGACGAGAGTCACGGGACGTCGAGTCGAGGACGACGGGTAGCTTGGGAGTTGGCCAGTCGGGACTCGGGGGAAAGGGAATCGGCCAATCGGGTTACTAGGTCTGGGTAGGCTTAGGCAGATTAGGAATAAGATTTAGGATTTTTTTTTCCTTTGGCCTGCCGGGCTGGCTTGTCCCAACCCGGGTCAGCCCTTAAGCAACCGGACTAGCCCATCTAGGCCTGGTTGCAATATAGGCCTCAATTTTGATAACCCAACCCGCCCCATATGTAATAAAAATGGATTGGCTCAAATGGGCCTAGCCCATTTTGACAAGTTTAATTGTGGGATTAATTAGCAGAGAGTTTGTTGGGAAATAATCCTAGAACCTACTAACATATAATAAATAAACAAGAAAGATATGATCCAAGAAGAATCTAGTTTGTAATGATAAGACAGCTCAAAAGAATCCAGAATTAGACTGTGGATTAGTTAAGAGATGAGAATGCAAATGAAGCTAGTTGAAGAAGAGAAGCGACAAGATATATAGAGATGGAAAAAAGTGTGGCAAGCCTGGTTGTTCACTTGGTTTGGTGAGAGTAAGGTAAGTGTGAGCATCATATTTATAGCCGTTTGTGAGATAAACCAGAATCAAATAAAGCCAAAATTAAAAATCCTTGATTATAAGCCAACAATCTATCCTTTTGTGTTTTTATGACTCAGAAGTTTTCGATGCCAACCAAAACTTACACGTACGTACACAGAATTCTCTTTTGGCTCCGAATATTTGTGTTTTAGCCATGCTAGTATGCTAATCTCAATTTGTCTAAACAGTTTATTTGATTAAACCCAACGCTTCACCTGCACTTTAGAAGGTAACTAGCTACAAAGCAAATCCTAATTAGATAATAGCTCTAGAAATGTTAAAATTGAGCAATTATTGTTTTCAAACTTGAGAAAAATAAATAACTATTGTTACTTGGATTGTCGGTCAATTTTCTTCCTTTTTAATTTTAATACGCATGCTTGTTGCTGATCTAATTGATTAAGAGACATCGCAGAATCGATATGGTCCATGAATTATTTTCACAAGTTGATATTGAATTCATTCTGTGAATGCCATTGATTCATAAAACAAATTCATATATTTTAATGCAGAATGATTTTTTAATCGGACATTCGAAAGGTCACAAAAAGAGTAGATATTGAGAAGAATGGATGAAGGAGGATGTCACGTCGAACATTTCAAAAAGAAATCAGCATAATGCTTCAATCCCATCGAAGACAAATATGAAAATCTCAAAAGTTTATAAATGTGAATGTTATACATCTTATCAAATTAATTTTTAATAACAAAGTGGATACCCAACAAGAATTTAATAAAGATCTCTTTCTGAGTTTTTCTGTATCTTCTATTGTCTCTAAGCATTACTAATAAAGTTCCTTTTTATATAAAAAAAATTCACCAAATAAAAGTTAGTCATGTGTAATTTTTTTTCTTTTTTTAATCTAATAAGATTGATTGACACATTTAACAAATATCCTTGATCCCAAATCCTCAAATCCTAATCTGCCTCGTTGAGTGTAGGCTTTTCTTTTTCTATCTTAAAATTAAAAATGAGAACTCAAACTAAAAACAATAATTAAAAAAAAAAAAATCAAGACACATCGTGTGGAAATGAAGTAATTTTAGCAAGTATTTGTTAATGACGGTAATTCCTGCACATAGCGATTCAAATTACTTGCTCAATCATTATTTAGTTATTTAGATTGAACGAGACACAAATTTTAACTTACTTTAAATCACATGTATTGATGATTCCAATCAATTAATAACCATTTTAATATTTCAATTATTGTGCATTTTTTATTTTTTTCTCATGTCTATGCCAGTTGACTAATTGAAGTTTGTTGAAATAGATTAGGGTAAAATTATAATAGTTTAATACAAAATGATTGCACTTCTTAATTACTTTTTTTTTTGTAGTCAATGTGAAAGCTTGCGGTTGTTGCAATGCCATAGATGACCAAATAGAGTATTATCATTTAATTAAATTTAATTTTAGGAATATTCCAGATGCCAAGAGACTGACAGGCCATGGAGATATGAGTAATCTGGTCGCATTAGAGATGGGAATTCTTTATTTGCCAAAAAGAAAAAGACCGTGACATGTATTATTGCACCAGTATATATTCTACATGACGCGCTTTTCCTTTTGAGGCATGTCCACAAATCTTGGTTTAATTTAGTATAATATATTCTACATAACATATTGACAATGTTGATTATAGGCTCCTACCTGATCTGGAACTTTAGTGCCTGATTTTTTCGAGATCTTGCAGGCCCAAAGGCAAATGCATGGAAAGAAACCCCGATTTACACTGGGTTCTGTCTCATCCTAACACCACAGAATAGCCTCATTTGAGCTTCCAAATACTACTAGTATATATGATTCAACATATACTTTCTTCATACTAATAGATTATAGAAATGGCAATTTAATTAGTTCTATCATGAATTATCTAAGCTTGGCAATTTCAAAAAAGTTTCTTTTACGTATTGTACACGGAATCTACACGCTTTATATATAAAAATATCATTGTAAAAAAATATTAATTAATAATCGTGAAAGCATGAAACTGACCGTTTACGAATTTTTAACATTAAAAATTTAAATATTTTATTTAATTATAAATGTATGAATCATATGAATTGTAAACCATTCCGTCAAATGAAAAAATCGAAGTGAAAGTATTTGAGTTTGAATCATATAAAAAATCTAGTCGAGGAAAAAGCGGTAGATGAGAGAGCTGATAAAGGTAAACTTGATGAAGCGAAACTTTTGACTGCAAGCCTTAAAGATTTCGTGTTTACGACTACAAAGGAATCCGAATCTCACGTTGATAAGGACAAATGCTAATTAACTAATTATAAACTACATCTTCTTTCTTCTTTATTACTAATAAAAAATTACAAAACTCAGACCTCCTCAAAAGGAGTTTGCAATGATTGGACCACGTGGGCCTGTGCCAGGCTCTGTCAACAAGAATAAGGACAGGGTACCTTCACCAGAACAAACAAAAGAAAGAGATGATACCGTTCCTAGTTTCCTTCCTGTTGGGTTTGGGCCCCCGAAAGTCCACTCCATAGAGACAGCATTTCCGTTTTCAACGCGGAAAAAGGCAGACACACACGTCGCACGTGACTCTTCTTCTTCACTTCACTGGAGAGAAAGCATTGGTCTTGGATTATTTGTACACTTGTTGAGTAATGATTCATCTATTATAGAATTAGATATCTAATTGCGCCAGAGTGCAGAGACTTGGACTTTTGATAGCTTTGGCGATTGTTATGTAGTAGAAATATTATGCAATAAAGTTGGCATCTCGGGACATTTGGAAAACGGTCCATTGTCTCATTTTGTTTTTCTTCTTGCTTTTTCTTGAGCCCAATAATTCATTCTTGGAACAATCGACTCCGGATTCACTCTTAATCCTATATTTCTTATAAAATATATTGGATATACAAATGGAAAGCAAAATTTTTATTATGGCCATCCTATATCTCTTAATCTATTCTCAACTTTCAGTTGGCATAGACAAAAAATACAAAGTTATATTTTCTTTTTTCAAACTCATGGCCTTAAAATTTTGTTCTGAGGTATTCAAGTCTTGGAATTTGAAGTATTCTTTACCAGCATTTGATCGCAAGGGGAACAGAAAAAATTAGGAAATGGGAAAAGCCTAAAATGTAAGTAGAAATTTCAAAAAGTATCCCAAAACTTTGAACACGAACTTGTTAGAGTTTTGGTCAAAAAAAACTTATTAGAGTTTGGAAAGTGAGTTATAAGATAATATAAAAAGGAAAATTAGATATGAGAATCGTCAAGAAAGTCACCATCGACATATGTAATTCATGTTGGAAAAAGTGGCCATGGGCCCTCCCTCTTTGTTGGCCTATAAATTACAGGCATCCTCACATCGGGGAGCTCCTCACAAACCCCCATGGCAGCATAGTCCTTGACTCTCGACCCAATACTTTCATATTCTCAAACCTTTCTGTGTGTGACAGAAAGTACAGAGAAAGAGAGGACGGGGCTTGATGCTTTCTTCATCAATTTTATACACATAAATCCAAGTGCTAGTATTAGTTTTCCTTTGTTTTTTTCCGCCTTGGGTCTAGGAAAATGTCCGATAACACTGTTGTCCAGGACCCCGTAGAGGAAACTGATCATGACGAAGTTACTCAAGACCAACTCGAGGAAAAGAACCACTCATTTCGAAAGTTGCGCAGTTACGATTCCCTGGATCTGGAATCCGCCAAGGTTCCAGGCCACCATGACCGTGGCTCCCAGGTGTGCAGGAAAACGAAAAAATCTTATATAATAGTAATATTATGTTATTTTCTAATATAGAATTTGTTTCTGAAATCTAAAGGATTTGGAGTGGTCGATGATCTTGAATCTAGCATTCCAAAGCATTGGCATAATATACGGAGATATCGGCACATCGCCTCTCTACGTATATGCCAGTACTTTCGCCAGTGGCATAAATCACAGCGATGACATATTGGGAGTTCTTTCTTTGATCTTGTATACCATCACTCTCATCCCTCTCATCAAATACGTCTTCATCGTCTTACGAGCCAATGATAATGGCGAAGGTAAGATAAGTTCAACAAGCTCTTAATTTTAGATGTCCCTGCTCTCTCTGTTTAATAGTCACTTTTCTGTATTTTGGTGTTTTTTTTTCAAATCTCTCTCTTATAGTAGTATTATTTTTATTGCTTCGTTGCTATTTGCTATATTTTGAGAGTAGTTGAGACCAAAGCGAACATTAATGCTGTTTCATGCTAGAGGATGATTTAGACTGTGACCATTGGAGTTAAAAATTAAAGCTGTTTTCTAAATATATTAGTCTCTTGGGGTTGGCTGAAAATGACATACCATAGTTATTTTTCTTCCCTCTTTCTGTTACTCTTTTGCACCAAAAAGAAAACAGTGGAAGTCTTTTTCCACTATTCAAACCAAACGATCTCTCCCTTAAAACAAGAAGGAAAAAAGAAAATACGTTCCTCCTCGGCAGGAGGCTCAAATTTCTTTTGAGATCTTGGCTTTTCCCGGTGGTCAAACAGAGAGAGACAAGATTATGTAAAAGGACAATGATCAGGATCAAAGTGTTCAAATTAATTCGTGTCCTACCCTCAACATGCGGCCAACCAGGCTAAAACAAAGAAGAGAGCAAAGTATCGACAAGCCTTGGCCTTCCTCTTCCTAATTCTATATCCATATTCCGTAAAAATTTTCGACAATTTCTTTTGAAAAAAGCATAGGTTTTGTCAATCATTTCTTCATATTCATAAGTCAATAATTATTTGTACGTAAAATACCCATATAGACAATAATTAATGTAAATATAAAAAAGGTGCCAACGTTGAAGTTTTTTTTTTTATTGATGCCCTTTTTTTTTGAAAAGTGATTTTTATTGATACCTTAATTGATCCTGAATCAATTTGTTTGGATTTAATCTTTTATTTAAACTATTCTAGGGGTGCATGCTCTCACATTGATTGATATATTTGGAATTTTTTTTTCCAGATGCAACCCACATGGGTTGAATCTTGGCTGAGTAAGAACTCTGAAGTCTATTTTTCAGTAAGAATAAAGCATCTTGCACTTTTTTAATTAATTCCAAAATGTATTTAATTTGCACAAGGTAGATAGCAAATTTACTTTTTCAAGGTTACATAATTTAATCATTAAAGAATGTATTTTTTCATCTTTTAATGAAAGCCTTATTCTGATTCTCAAAAAAAAAAGAATGTATTTAATTTTCGTCAACAAAATTTTAAAAAAAATTTTTTGTTTTCAACTCTGGGTTTTACTCCTTCAACTCTGGGTTTTAAAAGAATCTGCCAACCACCAACACCAGACATTTGGTGAAAAGAATGATCTTATACGCATTTGCTTTGTGGAACCATATCTTGCATGGGTGAACATAAAATCATCTTGAAATTAAGATGGTGACAAGGTCACTGTACCTTATCGAATAATATGTATACCAGGAGGAACATTTGCTCTCTACTCGCTGATATGCCGATACGCAAGGGTGAGTTTGATTCCGAGTCAACAAGCTGAGGATTCTGATGTCTCCAATTTTCAGCTGCAATTGCCTAGCAAACGTCTTAAACGGGCATCAAGACTCAAGTCCAAGTTAGAGAATAGCAATTTTGCCAAAACTTTCCTCTTGATCATCACAATGCTCGGTACTTCCATGGTCATTGGCGATGGCGTCCTGACTCCTTGCATCTCAGGTTCAATAATTTGTTATATATATTAATGCTTCCGGGTTCTCTTCTAGAACTGGTTCATCAATTATTTAAAAGCTATCGTTTACAACTTGCAGTTTTGTCAGCCGTGGGAGGCATCAAGGAAGCTAAATCAACTCTGAGTGAAGGTTTTTGTTTTAATTGCAACACCTCTCTCTCTCTCACACGTGGAATTGAAAATAAACTGATATGTTTTGAAAACAAAAGGCAAGCAACTCACTTAAACATATTCGTTGTGAACAGAGAAAATTGTTTGGACATCGATAGCTATCTTGATTTGCCTCTTCATGGTTCAGAGATTTGGAACCGACAAAGTGGGCTATACCTTTGCTCCTATAATTTGCGTTTGGTTCACACTCATTGGTGGAATTGGCGTTTACAACTTCTTTAAATTTGACCGAACAGTGGTTAAAGCCATAAATCCTCTGTACATTATAGATTACTTTAGGAGGAACAAAAAGGAAGCATGGGTTTCCCTTGGCGGTGTCGTTCTTGCCACAACAGGTTGCAGTTTAATTTATAGCGCCTTTTTAATCAAGTTCACTCTCCTCCTTGAGAAAGCTTCAAATTTAGTTAACAAGGTACACTTCGATGCAGGAACGGAAGCATTGTTTGCTGATGTTGGCCATTTCACGGTTCGTTCCGTACAAATAAGCATGTGTTCCGTGACCTACCCAGCTTTAGTACTAGCATACACTGGACAAGCTTCTTTCCTTCGTAAACACGAAAATTTAGTTGCTGATGCATTTTTCAAATCAATACCAGGTGAACAATGAACTTTCGAGGAAATGCAATTTTCTTCTTCTAATTTAACATTTGTTTGATTTCTATATTAATAATAACGTGGCTTGTTATGATGCAGGCCCTCTGTATTGGCCAATGTTTGTGGTGGCAGTGGCGGCTGCAATTATAGCAAGTCAAGCAATGATTTCAGGGACTTTCTCTATAATCCAGCAGTCACTCTCCCTAGGGTGTTTCCCTCGAGTGAAAGTTGTCCATACATCCACCAAGTATGAAGGACAAGTTTACATTCCTGAGGTTAATTACCTGCTGATGTTGGCTTGTGTGGGAGTTACTGCTGGTTTCAAGACCACTCGAAGGATCGGCAATGCATACGGTAATCCACAAAACTTTCATATTCTTTATATATATACGTGTATACATTGTTCCATTTGCAGTGACGCTCACACACGTACATATGTATATTCATATTAGTTGATCTGTTAAAAGTTAACCTTAAATATTAAAAAATTAATAAGAAATTACTACGTACAGGAATTGCAGTGGTATTTGTAATGACTCTCACATCATCTTTGTTGGTTCTCATCATGATAATGATATGGAAAACCAACATACTTTTCGTAATTGCCTATGTTCTTATCATCGGTTCTGTGGAGCTACTATATTTGAGTTCAGTTCTATACAAATTTGATCAGGGAGGATACTTGCCGTTGGCTTTTGCAGCAGTTTTAATGACTGTGATGTATATTTGGAACAATGTTTATCGAAAAAAGTACTATTATGAGCTTGATCACAAGATTTCTCCTGAAAAATTGAAGGAGATAACTGTCAACACAAATTTCAGTAGAATTCCTGGGCTTGCCATGTTTTACTCGGAGCTTGTTCATGGTATCCCACCCATCTTCAAGCATTATTTGGCAAATGTATCAGCATTGCACTCGGTCCTTGTTTTCGTCTCTATCAAATCACTACCAATTAGCAAGGTTCCAATTGAAGAAAGATTTCTCTTCCGACGAGTGGAACCAAGAGAGCTTCATATGTTTCGCTGTGTCGTTAGATATGGGTATACAGATGTGCGCAATGAGCGAAACACTTTTGAGAAGACTTTACTAGAGAGATTGAAAGAGTATATCAGAGAAGACACTTGGTTAACTCAAAGGATAGCTAGCAATAGAGCAGCAGCTGAAAAGGATACAGAGTTGGAGGATGGATTTGTCAACAAAGAAATTGAACATGAGAACAAGGAGCAAGATGGAGAAGGCGAGCAACAAGAGGCAGTGCAGAGAGAAACTGAATTAGTGGACAAAGCGTGGCAAGCTGGTGTTGTTCACTTGGTTGGTGAGAATGAGGTAATTGCAGGCAAAGGAGCTAGTACAGGGAAGAAGATTTTGATAAATTATGCTTACAATTTTATGAAGAAAAATTTGAGGCAAACTGATAAAGTGTTCGAAATTCCTCACAAACGGTTGCTTAAAGTTGGTATGACTTATGAGCTTTAGAACAAGAGATGAAATGTTGGGTGGATTCGAAAACATGGTTGCTATTTAAGAGTTTGTTGGTCTTCTTATAGTCTAAAAGGAGAAAATTAAGAGTAAAAAAGGTAATTTACATTGTAAAGAATAAACCGATTGCAGATGGTAGATGGGAAGCATGTTGATGGGACAATATTTTTGTTGATAGTAAAAAGTTTTACAGTCTTCTGATGCATATATTCTAATTGTATGTACGCAATAACTTTACGATCGATGGAAATATTATCAACTTGTAAGAAACTCCCGATCTTTAATTAAACTAGTTTTGCTGCACATGAAGAACTTTCTATTATCTTATTAATATTAGTAAATTATAAAAAATAATGAACTAAAACAACTTGACTTACTAATAGAAGAAGTTGAAAATGAGAAATAAAACTATATAGGATATAAGTCAATTAACATCAACTCTTCTTTTTTTTTTTAAAAAAAAGCACAGTACTTTCATTCATATCAGCTCTGTAAGAGAAACAGAGCAAACAAAATTTACACAGTGGGGTCTTACAGGTATGCCATACATGTTCCCATGGCATTCAACCTACTCCTTCCCCTTATATGACATTTACAAAAGCAAAAACCAGCACCAGACATTCAAACTGGCACCAGGTCAAAACACCCAATCCAACCGAGGTTGTTCAAAAAATGCAACCTCACTAAAAAGATGATACGTACCTATTCATCATACCCAGTACCAGAACCACCTTCATCGCCAATCCTGTGGTTTGCAAAACCGGCGCATGCCTATAGCTTCCAGTCAGTAAGCAAATCATAACCAATCAACAAGATCATCAGGCACAAACCTGTAACCTGCAGGAACTCTTTGGATCCCAGCTTTTGCAAGTGAGTCTGCCAGGCCATTAGGTTCTCTCGGGTTGTGATTGATGCTCCAATTTACAGCTTTCTCTTTCAGCACCACAAGATGTAACGCAATGTTTTTCATGCGCCATGGTAGTGTTTGGGGTTTAAGGACCCATTTTACCGCCAATATGAACATAAGTGTGACAGACTTGCACATTCTTTGGCTTTGTGTGCAAATGTTGGATATATAGTTTATCCTGATTAAGACAGCTTTAATCTGTGTTCAGGCTTAATTGGCTGCACAAAAAATGATTTACACTCACTTTAAATATAAGCAAGGGAGGTAATAATTGTCACAAAGTTATTTGTACCTGTCTTTGTTTAACGTCTCTTGATCTAATCTCGAAGTTTGGTTACTCCAATAACATTAAAAAAAATTTTTTGCCATAAGAATTTAATGATACTCTTAACTAGATTTCATATGGATTAAGGATCCATGATAATTTATATATGTATAACTAAGCAAAAAGTATATTTTATAATTAAAATATCTAATAATTCGTTGGGTTTTGGAAAGTGATAAGTCTAACAATGCATGGACCCAAATAAACCTACCCTTTGCTCTTTTTGGTGACAACATTATATGGAAAATGTACCCAGCAGGGGCTTGGTATTGGCTTTCCTTGATTAGTTGGTTTTGTTAAGGTTAAAATACAAACATTGCTTTTAATATACTTTTAAAGTATATTTTAGTTTCTCTTATTTCAAAATATAATATCCAGTCTCCTAAACTTTTCATTACCATTAGTTGACACTTACTTGCAAATATAAAAAATCATTATTATTTTTAAATAATTAAAAAATAAAAAACCAAGAATATTATAATTTAATTTAATTAAATAATAATAAAAAAATTTTAGTCAATATTTAACTTAAAAAATAAAAAAACACATAATGATAAAAAATATTAAAAGAAAGTAATAAATTATTTAGAATTATTTTATTAACAATTAAAAAAACTCATAATTTAAAATAAAAAATAAAAAAATTAAATAATAATATTGTATTATGACTTTTTATATTTATAAATAACTATAGACTACTAGTAATAAAAAGTCATAAAGCCAAGAATGCATTTTGAAACAAGAAGAATATTAAAAGTTTTATTGAGGTGTGTTTTGTATTTTGCCCGTTTTGTTAGAACTAAAGGGTATTGTTGTAATTCAATGATATAGGTTATAATTGTAATTTAGTCATAATTTACACTTTTCTCTTTTCTTGTGCATATAAATAGTGAGTTGTGATTTTTTTCGCTCGTTATCCAATTAATGCAATCATACAATACTAACCAACGAACACAAATCGTCTGCCCTGTTCTGTGCCCGTTTAGTGCCCCTCCTATAATTTGATGCCACGTATATGATAGGTTTTTATTTGTTAACGTCAGCTGTTAGGTCATTTGTACTGCCGTTCAGTATAACTTCAGTCTAAGTTAACATCAACACCTTGCAGTCTCCTCTTTTCTGCACTTCTCTCATCAAATCTTTGATCAAAGTCAAGGAACATTTTTACATAAGTTGTTTGCTCTTCATGTATATTCTGATGGTGGTAATAAAAAATTAAAGAAAGAGAAGATAACTAAGAAGAAGAAGAAAAAGAGACAAAATGTATATTTTACCGTTAGTTGTTATTGTTTCCAGGGCGGTTAGATATTAATCTCAGTCTTATTTGACATAATGTTCTGTCTTTTCTCTTCCTATCATGCCCATCAACATTCTCATACTCCTGTAGCAATTAGCATCCATATCTGAGATATAAGACCTTTGGGTACTCTTTTTTTTCCGATCATGCTTGCCAGAACCAAAATCTTCAGAGGAATAAGAACACTTATGTTTGCTCTGCCTTACTGTAGAATTCACCTAACGTTCACGTGCTATCCTTTTTTTACCTGACATTATTTCGTCGTTCGTGTCAGCTCTTTTCCATCAAAAGCTGACCCATTTTTCTGTTCAGCCTGCCGGCGACCCGAGCCCAGGTAATTGAAGGGAAATCTTGACAACTCAACCCACAATATCTTCTGGTACATTCAAAACTGACAATGTTGAGAAACCCAATCTTAGAAAAAGAAAAAACCAAGAAATAGAACTTTCATAGAAAATCTAATTTCCAATTTTCAAACCCTCTTAACTCTTCTAGCCCCAGGTTTCCTTCCAGTGCCAATCACAGATGACTGGTTGTTGATAACAGGAGGAGGTTTCTTATTCTCTTTGCTCATACATCTAAGCAGGTACCTAGGAGTTTGAGTCTTGTTCCTCTCCACGGAATAAGCAGCAGTCACTGACTTCCTCAAGCTCTCGAGCTTCTTCAAGGTTCTTTTCTTTGAAGATTCAATTGTAGAGACCTCAAAAATAACGCTGCCGTTAATTAACGTTTTTTATATGGTTAAACAAAGTTAAACAGACCTTAATCTAAGAGACACACGGCAAACTCATATGAACGGGGCAGGGAAAGGGGCACGATATAAGGGCAGAGGATTTCCATCCACTAACCAACCCCATGGATCCTGTCTGACAACTTAGTACAAATTTTGTATCCTAGTTTCTAATGAAGTTACATTAAAAAAAAAGAAAGAAAAAAAGAAAATCCTCTTTTCCTATCTAGTTTTAATATTATTTTGACATGTTAGAATGTAAATCTTGGAACTTTCCAAAATTATTTGGACGAGTCAAATGAATATGCTGGCCTTTTCAAGAGTTGTTATAAAACGGAAGTACATAATTCCATCCCGGCCCTCACATTTGAGAGCTATGACTCTCCAGTGTTCACGCACCCCATGACCCTTTCCTACTGTCGGCCTTTTTGTCTGTCAGAGTAACAGGGGCTTGGAATTGGCTTTCCTTGATTTTTATATTTTCATTTATAAAAAACCTCGTGCTCCCTTCGGTTGTTTTATATCTGGGCCCAAGCAAAACGTCTAGCGTTTTTGAACAACACCTTGTTGAAGAAACCGACAAGGATCAGGAAGTCGAATCAAAAAACACCCATGGGTCAAAGTTGCAATGGCCGAACCTTTCGTGCCAAAGTGACACATTGTCAGAATCATTAATGGTAACTTGCGTGCATATCTCATTCATATTTAATGGAAAAGCATTATTCTTCATTGGCACAAACATCGTAAAACTCACCAGAGAGACTGAATATAGTGCATGCATTGTTCTTAATAAGCAAGGCATAATGTTTCTCCACCATCTGACCAACACTAAGCAAGTTTTGAAAAATATTAGGTATTAAGTACATACTTGAGCCCTAATGATGTTTGAATCTCAACCGTCGCTTTCCCTCTTGCTTATAAGTAAACAGTATTTCCTATTTTGACTTTGGAGCGATGCTGAATGTACAAGTTAGAAAACAATGTTGGATTTGGTTAAATGATTCCAACAACCACTATCAAGTAGCCATCGTGAATCATCAAAAGCTTGACCATATGTTGCCACGAAGAGTTACTCTTTTGCGATTTCAACTTTCTCGACTGCAATGGAAGATTTTTCTTGCAACCCATGTTTGTTTTTACAGATTTTTTCAACATGGCTTAGTTGATTGCATGCATTACATTTAACCCCAAGCCTAAACTAACAACATGCTTATGTATGACTTCTTTTTTGACAATAAAGATTGTAGATACTTGATTTTGGTTAACATCTATTCTTTAAAAAATTACTTTACAGCATAATATTGTACAAAGAACAATAAGAATAACCATTACAAGTGAACACGGTTTCACGTAGAACAACTAGAACAAGTGAAGCATTACTTCACACAGAAAAACTAGAATAAGTGGAACAATTCTTCACATGGAACAACTAAGATAAATGGAACAACCACTTCACACTGATAATAATGAAAGTAACTTGAAATAAGTGATACAGTTTATGAGTTACTTTCATCTTGGAATGTTTTAGAGAGTTTGACTTGATGACTTAGATATGGGGTAGTTAAAAAGTCTTCCTCTTAATCTTGTCTTGAAGTATATGTATTTCCTCTTCTTACCATGTTCTCTTGTACTTGTTCACGTATACTTTCTTCTCTTAATTTGTTCTTATATAGCTTTTCATGTATACCTCATCTCTATTATCTTTTACTAAAGAATAAGTCTTATTACACCTAATTACTTTAATGGTCATATAATGGGTTTCTAACTGTTACTCTACATTAATTCTCAATAATGGTTACCAAATATTAAAGCTTTTCTTAATAATGTCATTCATTATATGCATTAAAGGCTTTTCTTGTAACCACTGCTTTTGGCATTATATATAAAGCCTTCATAATTCATTCAAGGACTTTTTTTCTGACCAAAGCTAACACATTTTTCTCTAGAGTTTCTCTCTCTAATTCTCTTCTACTCCTTAATTTTCTTCTTATTGTCTTCCACTTGCCACAACAATCAGTATTTCAAGAATTGCTTTAATCTTCCTCTCTGTCGCCTCCGACACATCATTTACTTGTTTGCAACCCCTCCTCTCCCTATCACAAGAACCCCTTTTGCAAGGACATATTAGAAATTTCATTCTCTTGTTTTGAAACTTTCTAGTATATATAATGCCTTTATCCTTATCTTTGGCTTCAGCTGTGTCCTTTTTTTGTGAAGATTCGACACGAGCCTTTCCCTTTGATTTTACAACTAAAGCATTATCAATTTTTTCATTTCTCATAACTACCTTCCTTTGTTCATTAGCCTGCAATGTGTTGACCAATTCAATGATTGTGAGATGAGAGATATCCTTAGATTGCTACAAGGAAGAGACAATAGCATGAAACGTTTCTAGTAAGTTAATTAACACCTTTTCTACCACTTTACTATCTATCATATTTTCTCCCATAAGTCAAATTTGGTTGATGAACTTCATCACCAAATCAATATACTATTTCACTAACTGATTGTCTTTCATTCTCAAAAGTTCAAATTCTTCTTTGAGATTTGGCAAACATATTTGTTTGGTCTTGACAGACCCCAAGAACTCCTTCTCAAGCTTATTCCAAGTTTGCTTTGTTGTTTCACACCCTATTATTCTGCTAAAGATAGATTTTGACACTACATAATGCAAGGAGGATAAGGCTCCATAATGTTTTGCAATATCTTCTTCATATTGTTTTATCTATGCTTGTGATGCATTGTCTCTCAATATTGGTGGGTCATTCTCATTTTCAACCACACTCTAGAGATTGTAGTCTTTTAAAAAAGCCTTCATCTTGATGGCCCAAATTGAATAATTAATGCCATCAAAAATTGGTGGAGCTTGGTGAGAAAACAGTAGTTGTCATCTATATCAAAAGGGTAATTGTGAATAGGTATTGGAGAGAGTATGAAAGACTGATTTCTAACTTTGTGGTGGTCAAAAGATCGGTTTAAAGCTCTAATACCATGATATGAAACAAGAGAAAAAAAAATGAAAATTGCAATTTAAAGCAAAGGGACTATATTATGGAACAAAGAACAGGGATAAAAGCTAGAAAACAAAGTCAATGGAAACAAAGTTGTATTCCCATCATAATATTAACACTTAAATATGAGACGTATATGTTAAACACTTGTAAAAAGAATAAAACAAGTGTTTAATGCAAAATTAACTCAAACATGCAAGTTAACACATCATACACATGACAGCTTGCATTTGCTGTTTCAAGTACAACGCAACAAACTGAAATTAAAGTCAAAATATATGTTATTTAAGGCAAGTATTGTTTCGATTCAGATCAACCCGTGCTGAATTCAGAATTTTTTAAGCTAAAGAATTTCAACTTTTATTTTCTTCTTTTCTCTTTGATTTTCTGACTTTTCCAATTTTTTTCTCGATTGTTTTGGATCTTTCTTTTTCTATCCTTACTTCCTTTTTTCTGTTTTTAATTCAATTACTATATTTTTTTTATTTGTTTGGTGTCTACACCTCACATCAACCCGATAACACTTGATTGAGCCAACTCCAGCATACTCCGCAACCTCTCTGCTTCTGACACAGAGGGGTTCTTGACGTATATATAACAATCCTAGTTTTTAGACTCAAGAGAAATGTCCAACACTGGTGTCCAGGAAGCCATAGAAGAAAGCCATGTGGAAGTTCCCGAAGACCAACGGGAAGGAATAAACGGTGGCTCATTACAAATGTTGCGCAGAGATTATTCTCTGGACCTTGAATCAGGCAAGGTTCCAGGCCGCAATAGCCTTGGTTCCCGGGTCTGCGACTGCGAACCCCTTGCCTCTTTCAGTTTACTTAAATTTGGAAGACAAAAAACTAAAATGTTTAACGTACTGGTAATATTATATTCTAACATGGTTGAAATTGTTGAAATGATTTTGGAGGCTTTAAACTGGTCGGTGACCCTGCATCTAGCATTCCAGAGCATTGGCATCGTTTATGGAGATATAGGACCGTCGCCGCTCTATGTCTATGCCAGCACCTTCAGCAATGGTATAAATCACACAGATGACAGCTTGGGGGGTTCTTTCTTTGATCTTTTATACCCTCACCCTCATCCTTCTTGTCAAGTACGTCACCATTGTCCTACGAGCCACCCATAACGGCGAAGGTACGTAAGATAATCAAAAACCTCCACCAAGACTTCTTTTAGTTACAATTAATTAGCTCCGAATAAAAACTATATATATTGTTCTTCATTTTTGTCCTGCTATATTCTTCCTTTATTGGTAATTCCTCTCGATTTCATAGTTTTGACTCTGGTGTTGACGTTTTGTTGATATTGCCAAGTATTCTTTTGGACTTTTGGGCACGAGTTAAAACTATTTTACTAGTGAATTACCACTAAAACCCATATAATTAAACACTAACAGAATGTGTATGCATGAGGGGCTTGGTTGGTTCATGCTCATTTTCTACTGTGGACGCTAAAATTGATCTTTTATTAATACTAAATTATTTTGGGAATTACATAAAAGTTTTATATGGAACTATAGGTATCTTGTTAATACTTGTAATTTATGACATTATTTCATAATACTAATTTGTTTCCATAAGTATAATCAGCACGTACCTAAATTAAAGCATGATCCATCTGTCTCTAAAATGAAAAGGCATGATCCATCTCACATGTGTTTACTAGGAGGAACATTTGCCCTGTACTCGTTGATATGCGTATATGTAAGGGTGGGCTTGATGCCGAATCAACAAGCTAAGAATTGTGACGTATCTAATTTCCGACTGGATTTGCCTGGTAAGCACTTAAAACTAGCATCAAGACTCAAGTCCAACTTAGAGAAGAGCCAATTTTCCTAAATTTTCCTATTATACATTACTATGCTTTGTACTTCCATGGTCATTGGCGACGGTATCCTCACGCCATGCATAACAGGCTTTTACTATTTCTTGTTTGTATATTATTTTAGACTCTATTATCATTAATTACTGAAAGCATTATAACAGAAATTAAAATTTGCTTGTTACAACTTGGCTTGTAGTCTTATCGGCTATGGGAGGCATCAGGAAAGCTACATCTGCCATGACTGAAGGTACATATATATGTTATTTTTCTCTCGGCCATGCAGCACTTCAAGATAAATTAACCTGATTATATGCTAAATTTATCATGTTTAAACATTTATAAAGAAAAAGAGATAAAAATTAGTTCTTTCTATACATCCCCAAAAGCCCAGAAAAAGTTAATTAAGAACAAAAAGGCAATTCTTTAATGTAAATATATATGCTGCAAACAGATAGGATTTTTTGGATATCAATAGCCATATTGGTCTGCATCTTTATGGTTCAAAGATTTGGAACTGGCAAAGTGGGATATAGCTTCGCTCCCCTAATTTGCATCTGGTTTTCTCTCATAAGTGGAATTGGTGTCTACAACTTCATAAAATATGATCCAACAGTGCTGAAAGCCATAAATCCCAAATACATTGTACAATACTTTACCAGGAACGAAAAGGATGCTTGGGTTTCTCTTGGTGTCGTAGTTCTAGCCATAACAGGTTTCACTTTTTTGTTCCCTTCTTCATTAAGCTATTTCCCCCATTCTCTCACCCTCTTTTGGCCAAAGAAAAGTTTCTAAAATTTGATACAGAAACGGAGGCACTATTTGCTGATGTTGGCCGTTTCACAGTTCAGTCTATTCGAATAAGCATGTGCGCTGTGACCTACCCTGCTCTGATTTTGGCGTATACAGGACAAGCTTCTTTCCTTTGCGAACATGAAAATTCAGTTTCAAATACCTTTTACGCATCGATACCAGGTGAATAATAAATGTCCATGGGCATGAATTTTGTTCTAATTTCCTTTTCTATGATGTTAAAGTGGCTACTTGTGATCTAACGCAGGCCCTTTGTACTGGCCAATGTTTGTGGTGTCCGTGTTGGCTTTGATTATAGCAAGTCAGGCAATGATTACAGGGACTTTCTCTATAATCCATCAGTCACTCTCCCTGGGGTGTTTCCCTCGCGTTAAAGTTGTGCATACATCTGCCAAGCACGACGGACAAGTTTACATTCCTGCAGTCAACTACTTACTGATGCTGGCTCATGTCGGGGTCACTGCTGGTTTCAAGACCACTGAAAAGATTGGCCATGCATATGGTAATTCACAAGACTGCTTCCTCAATTTAAGTTTCAACCTCTTCTTAATTCACAATAATTTAATTATTTCTAGATAAATTAGACAAATCTTCTAATAGCTTGAACTTCTTGCATACAGGAATTGCGGAAGTATCTGTGATGACACCTACATCATCCATGCTGGTCCTCATTATGATCATGATATGGAAAACTAACATAGTTCTGGTAATCTCCTATATTCTTATCATTGGATCTGTAGAACTACTCTATCTGAGTTCAGTTCTCTACAAATTTTCCCGAGGAGGATACTTGCCACTGGCTTTTGTGGCAGTTCTAATGACTATAATGTATGTCTGGAATGATGTATGCTGAAGAAAGTACTATTATGAGCTTGATCACAAGTTTCTACTTCAAGATTAAAGGAGATATCTACCAATTCAGAGTTCTGCAGAATTCCTGGTGTTGCAATGTTTTATTCGGAGCTTGTTCATGGTATTCCACCCATTTTTCAACATTATGTGTCAAACGTGCCAGCATTGCATTCGGTTCTTGTTTTTGTCACCATCAAATCACTTCCGATTAACAAAGTTCCAATTGAAGAAAGATTTCTTTTCCGAAGAGTAGAACCAAGGGAGCTTAATATCTTTTCTTGTGTTGTTAGATGTGGATATAAAGATGTGCGATATGAGCAAGAGTTCTTTGAGAAAACAGTAGCTAGAAGATTGAAAGAGTTTATCCAAAAAGAAATATTGTCTTCTCAAACACTAAATGAAGAGCAACTTGAACATGAACAACAGATGGCGCAAAAGGAAATTGAATTAGTAGACAAAGCACTGCAAGCTGGTGTTGTCCACTTGATCGGAGAGACTGAGATAATTGCAGGCAAAGGAGCCCATATTGGGAAGAGGGTTTTGACAGACTATGCTTACAATTTCCTGAAAAAAAATTTGAGGCAAAGTGATAAAGTTTTTGACATTCCTCACGAGCGCATGCTCAAAGTTGGTATGACTTATCAGCTTTAGACCTTTACAGCACGTTTGGTTCGCGAAATAGACAGGAATAGAATAGAATAGGTATTCTGTGGGAATAGAATAGAGTGGGAATAGAAAAGAATAATTATCACTTTGTTTGGTTCAGTGAATGGAATAGAGTAGGAATGGCTATTACTACTTAATGTAATGTTTGGTTGGTAGAAATAAGATTGGAATAAGAAAGGAATAAATGATAAAAAGACAAAAATACCCTTATATATAATTATTTATTTATTTTTATTTTTTAAATATTGATAATTTATAATTTAATTAAAATATTAATAATTAATACTTTAAATATTATTATCTTAATATTATTTAATTATTAATATTTTAAATATTAATATTTTATTTATAATTTAATATTATTATGATTAAAATATTTAAATTATATATAAAATATTAATAAATAATAATTTAATTTTATTTATAAAATATTATGATTATAATATTTAAATATTATTTATAATTATGATTATAATATTTAAATATTATGATTATTTATAAAATATTTAAATATTAATTATTAATAATTATGATTATAATTTAATTTTATTTATAAAATATTATTATGATTAATATTTTAAAATTAATAATATTTAAATTATATATAAAATATTAATATTTAAAACATAAATATTTTAATATTTATAAATTATTTTTTCTTTTTTTTTACTTTTTTACTTTTTTTTACTTTTTTCTTTATTCTTCATCAGAGTCCGGTCACCTTTCCGGCGACCGGTGTCATTATACGCCGATCTGGCGCACCTAGTGGCCGGATCTGGCCACTAGGACGCCAGATCGGCGTTTCCCGGCGTTGGATCTGGCCATGGAGTGCCAGATCCAACCGCGGGATCTGGAGGGGGAAGCACCAGATCCGGTGCTTCCCGTGGCGAGATCTGGCCATTGAGGCCAGATCTCGACGGAATCTGGTCGGAAAGGTATTTTGTGGACCCTTTCCGACCACATTCGGTCATGAAAGAGGGAGGAAGAGGGAGGAAAAGGGAGGAAGGCCCGATGAAGCTATTCTTGAGAGACAGACGGAGGAGATAGAAAACCCGAAGAGAGAGAAACTGCGAAGAGAGAGAAACCGCGAAGAGAGAGAAAATTTTGATTTTATATGAGCACTCTTGTAATTTTCAAAAAAGGCTGAGGGTATTTTAGTCATTACACCTCATTTAGCTATTCCTTTGAAACGCGGAATGGCTATTACCGGGGGGAGAGGCAGTAATAGCTATTACTGCCTTTTCACTTGAGGCAAGGAATAGGAATTCCTGAGGAATTCCTATTCCTTATGCTTTATGCCAACCAAACGTGGGAATGGCTATGCCATGGGAATAGACAGGGAATGGCATAGCCATTCCACCAACCAAACATGCGGTTAGTAAAACATAACTTGAAGTGAAATAGAGCGTGGACTTCAAAAGGTGGTTACCCCTCAAGTTCTTGAAGAAAGCTGAAAATTAACGAATTAAAAAGCCTGACTTTCATTAATTAGTCTAATGGAGGGCGCTGTGCTTTATAGGATATGATAAAAACTTTTCATTCCTAGTGCATCCATACTTTGCTCCTTAATTACATGTTTAATTTTTTTTTGAAAAGCAATTTGTCATAAAAAAGAACAATGACATTGTGCATTATGATGATTTAAGTTTATAATCTTAATTAGACAGAAGACTTGTTTCAATTTAAATGACTAAAAAAGAACAAATTGATCTAAAACCTTTATACATTTCTTAGAATACTCTTGTTACATGATCATTCTCTCTAATCTCAGACCGTCACACTTGGTGATAACACTCAAATATCTACTAACCCCACAAACCCACCCTCGACCATTCATGCAATGATATTAAAGTATCTAATCTCGGCCCATCACACTTAATAAAATGTTTACCTCTCTAACAATCCATCTGATCCCATATTTGTACATTGAAATTGAATGCAAATGAGCACATCTTATATTCGTCTTCAATGCTACCCTTCATTCTATCTCTTTATACTTTATACACTAATTTATAAAGCTTGAGCAACAATAATGATCAAATTAAGCTACAAGAAAAAATAAGAGGCAAAAATTTTTGGTTAGACTTATTTGACCATTTAATTTTTACTAAACAAAGAAAATTATTTTGTATGACTGTCTCGTAACGGCGTGGACTTTTGAATCTTGCCTTCTCGTTCAAGGGCCAAATACTTGTTCAATTCTGTGCAGGCCTAGGCTGCTTCTACTTCTTAATTAATGGGTTTAACCATTCGAGCCCAAGCGACTGACATGTTAAGCCCACCCAAAACCAAGATCTTCCATTGAATTTCAATAACAAAAATAAAAACAATAATTTTCCGTTTGTTCAAAAGTTTATTACTCAAAGTTTTTGTTAAGTATTAATGGCATCCAAATATATATATATATATATATATGTAATCAAATCCACATGCTTCTCATCTCATAGCAGTTTAGCAAAAAATTCAATTATACATAATCCAAAGTGGACAGAAATTATTGGATTCCAAGCATCGTATCCCTTGTACTAACATGATTCAATAATTTTCGTTGCGAAACAAAATATACACAGTTGCCATTTATCCCTTTCTAGTTTCATGTTGGAATATTCTTTGCTTTCCCCCGCATCTTTGTTGCAGTAAATTTGCAACACACAATCACAATGTCGACCGAGTTTAATTAATTAATCAATCTTAGTTCTAACAAGCACAACTAACGGCTTAGATACCTTCTCTTAGGAGCTAGAAAAAGATTGTGGGATTAATTAGTAGAGAGTTTGTCAGGAAATAATCCAAGAACCTACTAACATATAATAAATAAATAAGAGATATATAATTTAAGAAGATTCTAGTTTGTAATGATAAGACGGCTCAAAAGAATCCAGAATTAGATTGTGGTTTAGTTAAGAGATAAGAATGCAAATGAAGCTAGTTGAAGAAGAGAATCGACAAGATATATGGAGATGGAAAAAAGTGTGGCAAGCCTGGTTGTTCACTTGATTTGGTGAGAGTGAGGTAAGTGTGAGCACCATCTTTATAGCCGTTTGTGAGATAAACCAAAATCAAATAAAGCCAAAATTAAAAATCCTTGATTATAAGCCAATGATCTATCCTTTGTGTTTATATGACTCAGAAGTTTTCGATGCCAACCAAAACTTACACGTACGTACACAAAATTCTTTTTGGCTCCGAATATTTGTGTTTTAGCCATGCTAGTATGCTGATCTCAATTTGTCTAAACAATTTATTTGATTAAACCCGACGCTTCACCTGCACTTTAGAAGGTAACTAGCTACAAAGCAAATCCTAATTAGATAATAGCGCTAGAAATGTTAAAATTGTGCAATTATTGTTTTCAAACTTGAGAAAAATAAATAACTATTGTTGCTTGGATTGTCGGTTAATTTTCTTCCTTTTTAATTTTAGTACACATGCTTGTTGTTGATCTAATTGATTAAGAGACAGCGTAGAATCTATATGGTCCATGAATTATTTTCACAAGTTGATATTGAATTCATTCTGTGAATGCCATTGATTCGTAAAACAAATTCATATATTTTAATGTGGAATGATTTGTTAATCAGACATTTGAAAGTCACAAAAAGAGTAAATATTGAGAAGAGTGGATGAAGGAGGATGTCAGGTCGAACATTTCAAAAAAAAAATCAGCATGATGTTTCAATCCCATCTAAGGCAACTATGAAAATCTCAAAAGTTTATAAATGTGAATGTTATACATTTTATCAAATTAATTTTTAATAACAAAGTGGATACCCAACAAGACTTTAATAGAGATCTCTTTTTGAGTTTTTCTATACCCTCTATCGTCTCTAAGCATTACTAATGAAGTTCCTTTTTATATATAAAAAATTCACCAAATAAAAGTTAGTCATGTGTAATTTTTTTTCTTTTTTTAATCTAATAATATTGATTGATACATTTAACAAATATCCTTGACCCCAAATCCTCAAATCCTAATTTGCCTCGTTGAGTGTAGGCTTTTCTTTTTCTATCTTAAAATTAAAAACGAGAACTCAAATGAAAAACTATAATTTAAAAAAAAAATCAAGACATATCGTGTGGAAATTAAGTAATTTTAGCAAGTATTTATTCATGATGGTTATTCCTGCACATGGCGATTCAAATTACTTGCTCAATTATTATTTAGTTATTCAGATGGAATGAGACACGAATTTTAACTTACTTTAAATTACATGTATTGATGATTTCAATCAATTAATAACCATTTTAATATTTCAATTATTGTGCATTTTTTATTATTTTCTCATGTCTGTGCCGGTTGACTAATTGAAGTTTGTTGAAATAGATTAGGGTAAAATCATAGTAGTTTAATACATAATGATTGCACTTCTTAATTACTTTTTTTTTGTAGTCAATGTGAAAGTTAGCGGTTGTTACAATGCCATAGGTGACCAAATAGAGTATTATCATTTAATTAAATTTAATCTTAGGAATATTCCAGATGCCAAGAGAATGATAGGCCATGGAGATATAATTAATCTGGTCGCATTAGAGATGGGAATTCTTTATTTGCCAAAAAGAGAAAGACCGTGACAAGTATTATTGCACCAGTATATATTCTACATGACACGCTTTTCCTTTTGAGGCATGTCCACAAATCTTGGTTTAATTTAGTGTATATTCTACCTAACTTATTGACAATGTTGATTATAGGCTCCTACCTGATCTGGAACTGTAGTGCCTGACCTTTTTCGAGATTGTGCAGGCCCAAAGGCAAATGCATGGAAAGAAACCCCGATTTTCACTGGGTTCTGTCTCATCCTAACACTAACAGAATAGCTTCATTTGAGCTTCCAAATACTACTACTATAAATGATTTAACATATACTTTCTTAACACTAATAGATTATAGAAATGGCAATTTAATTAGTTCTATCATGAATTATCTAAGCTTGGCAATTTCAAAAATGTTTCTTTTACGTATTGGACACGGAATCTACACGTTTTTTATATAGAAATATCATTGTAAAAAAATATTAATTAATAATCGTGAAAGTATGAAATTGACTATTTTCTAATTTTTAATATTAAAAAATTAAATATTTTATTCAATTATAAATGTATGAATCACATGAATTTTAAACCATCTCGTCAAATGAAAAAATCGAAGTGAAAGTATTTGAGTTTAAATCATATAAAAAATCTAGTCGAGGGAAAAGCGGTAGATGAGAGAGCTGATAAAGGTAAACTTGATGAAGCGAAACTTTTGACTGCAAGCCTTGAAGATTTCGTGTTTACGACTACAAAGCCATCGGAATCTCACGTGGATGAGGACAAATGCTAATTACCTAATTATTTTTTTGATAAACAAATATAAACTACATCTTCTTTCTTCTTTGTTACTAATAAAAAATTACAAAAGTCAGACCCCCTTAAAAGGAGTTTGCAATGATTGGACCTCGTGGGCCTGTGCCAGGCTCGACCGACAAGAATAAGGACATGGTACCTTCACCAAAACAAACAAAAGAAATAGATGATACCCGTTCCTAGTTTCCTTCCTATTGGGTTTGGGCCCCCAAAGTGCACTCCATAGAAACAGCATTTCCGTTTTCAACGTGGAAAAAGGCAGACGCACACGTCGCACGTGACTCTTCTTCTTCTTCCTCTTCTTCTTCTTCTTCTTCACTTCACTGGAGAGAAAGCATTGGTCTAGATTATTTGTACCCTTGTTGAGTAATGATTCATCTATTATAGATTTAGATATCTAATTACGCCAGAGTGCAGAGACTTGGACTTTTGATAGCTTTGGCGATTGTTATGTAGTAGAAATATTATGCAATGAAGTTGGCCTCTCGGGACATTCAGAAAACGGTCCATTATCTCATTTTGTTTTTCTTCTTGCTTTTTTCTTGAGCTCAATAATTCATTCTTGGAACAACCGACTCCGGATTCACTCTTAATTCTATATTTCTTATAAAATATATTGGATATATAAATAGAAAGTAAAATTTTTATTAGTACTTTTTTTAAATAGGCCTCATGTATAAGGTGTTTCTGAGAATAGACTTCTCCATAATTTTAAGTATTTTTAGACAAAAGAAGTCATATTTGGATGAAAATGTCCTTAATGAAACCGATCCATCCGTTTGGGTCTGCGCCTCAGCTCGAAACGTTTCAACTGGTAAAGTCTATTTATATGTTGTCTACAACTCCTCAGTTTTCAAAGACAGACCGTACATCTTTTTAAAAGTAGTTTTGTCGATACTTCCTCGGTAATTAAACTTCGGAGCATTTTCGCACTAATAGGAACATTTTAGAGTGGTTGTTATCAGCATAAAAGTACTTCACATACTCAGCAGTGAGAGAAAATTGACATTACGAGGAGAAATGTATAATATTTATTTACTTTATTTTAGTTAGGAAAAGTATACTTTTTTTTAAAAAAATTTTGAATCATGTGGAGAAATGGTTATTCTTCATGTTGAGGGTTTTGGTTTTTGAGCATAAACCTATACATATTGGTTGTTCATATTGATATTCTTGTTGTTTGAAATGGTTGAATAGCGAGGTGAAGGTGGTATTGTTGGTGTTGATGGAGTCGAAAGGTGACCGACGTCACGTGACTGATTGATATGTATGCGTTATGACCCTTCGATAGGAATTGGGTTGAAGGTGACTGAGGGCTTGCTTACCCGTTGTGCGTGATTGGATTTTGGCATGGGGTCATTGAGGGTGTGCGTGATTGCATTAGGATTTAACTTTACGTGACATATTGATAGATCATTACGTGACAACACGAGTGGATGAGATGAAGTTAGGGTGTGCGTGATTGCATTAGGTTTAACTTTGCGTGACATATTGATAGGTCATTGCGTGACAGCACGAGTGGATGGCATGAGGTTAGGGTGTGCGTGATTGCAATAGGGTTTACATTGCGCGAATGGTTGATAGGTTTATATCAGTGTGTCACTTATTTATAGACAGTTGCGTGATTTAATGTTCATAATTGCGTGACTAAATTAAAAGGCATTGCGTGACTTTTTGTATTGAATTGCACAAGTGTCATAACTGCATAAAATTTATCTATATGGCATTGCATGAAAGACATTGGGTTTATTATGTATTATTTTGGATCAACTGTAATGCTTTAATGTGTATATGTTGATTTGCTTAATAATCCATGCACGACACTTGCATTAATTATTCTGGTCCAACGCTATCTAAAAACAGTTAAAAGTATTGAGAGAGTTATTTTATGAGTGAACTTATGATGAAGGCTATTTTTGAGAAATTTCTTTTGTTTTTTTTTTAATCTACAATGATGATATTAACATGACTAAAATGGAAGGTGATTTGTTGTATGTTGCAGATGGCCAGCACAAGAATAGAGCATGATAATGTCAAATCTATGCTTTGTGTGCCGAGACAGCAGTGGGGGTTTCAATTCGGGCATTAACATCCACTACAAGTGGTCGCAGCTACATATGATACGGGAGATGATGTTCAAAGTCAACAAGTTGGAGAGGTTGAAGGGAACATGCTTTGGGCACATGATGAACGTCAAAGCTGATAAGAGTTTATTCTGCATCAGTCTTGTGCACAACCTAATGCTGCACAGAATAAATGAACCGGACGCCATCGAGGACGAGCTATGGTTCGCCATAGGCAGAACAAAGGCTCGGTTCTCGAAGAGGGATTTCTGCCTCGTGACAAGGCTTAAGTTTGGTGCCCTACCAGGCTTTATTGTCAATCGATACGAGGCTGTCCCTAAAAGAATTCACTTGCATTATTGAGGAGAGGGGAACGAGGTGAAGATTCAAAAAGTTTTAGATACATTCAAGGGAGGCCAGTTTCAGCAAGAGGGAGATGCGACTAAGATAGCCCTCGTCTTGATGGCCGAAAACGTTTTATTCGGTCAAGACTACAGACGAGCAGTGGTTATATGGTTGCTGTCGTTGGTGGAGAACATCAAGGAGTGGAACGTGTTTCCATGGGGCACTTATGTGTAGAGTATAACCGTAGATTACATGACGAGGGGTTTCGAATCTCTTACTGTGGGAGTAACGGAGAAAAGACGCTACCACATCTATGGATTTATTTGGGCATTTCAAGTAGTGTGCCATACCCTACTGTTTATCATTATTCTTGTCACATAAGATTTTATGAGGTGAATTCTTTTCACATAAGAATTTATGAGGTTAGTAAAAAATGTTTGACATTTGATGTTCAGTTTTGGGAGTTGGAAGCAATTCCTGTAATCCGAAGCCTATTTGGAATGCAGTGTCAGTCGGGACAAGATTGGTCAAGAATGCTAAAATGGCAATGTGACGAGAGGCCTATAGGCTTCCACGCCAACATTGCAACTTTGGAGGAAGAAGGGAAGGTGAGTAAAAAAACCATATTTTTGTATTTAATAAAATTTTATTTTTATTGTCAAAGGCTAGCGAGGGTTATACCTAATGGTAATGTATGTTTTGGTGCAGTTGTGCACGCTGAGAACGTTGAAGCCAACTGCAGAAGAGATGTTGACCACGTACTGGGTCAACATCTCCGAGGGGCAGCAATACATTCCATTATGGAAGTTGGATGGTTGGACAGAATTCAGTCCCCAACAAAAGAGGAGGAAAATGGACTGCAAAGGGAAAAGTAAGGCAGCACGAGGCTTTAAGCAGAGACGCCATGTGGATGAGGAGGTCCATTCCCAGTTTGCTACTATTGAGGCCCTTGATTTCCTCCTCCGTGTTTTCATGCTGCCCATCATGCTGCATCTCCTTCCCCATCTGTTGAGGCGAGCAACCCACCGCTGCATCCATAAAAGACTACGAGCATTAAGCGGAGCTACAATAGATGCTAACATAGTGGAAGAAAGACCTACAGTCCTTGTAGACCAATATGCATATGCAGATACAGATGCAGGCAATGCAGTTGGAGATCCAACAGGCAATGCAGTTAGAGATCCAACAGGCAATGCAGTTGGAGATCCAGTCACTGCATCAGTATATCGAGCAGTCAATGCAAGGGGTGGGAGATTAGATTGTGGGTCAGCTGATTGACCATTTTGAGATATGCGTGTTTATGTTTTACATTGCGTGGGTTATAACATGTATGATGTCATGACCCAGAACTCTTATCGAGCTCGTGACAACCGCCACGATGTCCCGATAGACACTCATCTCTCCGTATGCCGATCGAGACCTGACAACGCTCTTGTACCAGTTTTTCCACTCCCTCTGTGAGTATTTCGTAACAAACTTTCATATTTAAAAGAATATAAACCATTTTTGTGTCGAAAACAGTCAAAAAGCGATTTTCACTACACAAGGGTATTTTGGTCATTTTTCTCCCAAAAATGTAAACTTTGATAAAAATGTAATGAATGGGTAGAGAATACATATTTCACCATTGAAAATGATTTTGGATATCTAAAATATTCATTTACAGGGGAATTTTAACTAATATAATAAAATAAAAATATTCATTAAAATATTCTATTTTCTTGTAAAACAATTTTTATATAAATATCCGTAAACAGCTTTTCGTGCGTGAAAACAAAATATATTCATACATACTATAATACAACTAGCTAGAGTATGAAATTCAATTTACAATGACACGTGGGCCCACAGTAGAGAGGAATGAACTAGGAGATAAATCTTTGATAGCTAAGGTTATCACTCCAAGCGTACTATTCGACAAAATTCGCTATCTACGGATGCCTTTGAGCCTGAAAGGGGTAGAAATGAAGGTAGTGAGTTTTACAACTCAATGAGTAAACAATTACTATCTACAACATCTAAAGTCGAGTAGATGGAGACAATATAAAAACGTTTAGTCACAATGTTATTTATAACACCAAAATTTTATCAATCCATAGTAAATAATTTCATTCCATTAAAAACGGCAAGGCTTATGATTATCTCATAAAACTAAGCCCATGTCAAATCTCATACTCGTGGATACTTGATCAGACATCCAATCGAGTTTGCCAAGGCTGTTAAAAGTCAGATGACATCTAGAAACACAGTCGTTCCCTAGCATTGGCTACGTTCACTCTCACGTTGTGGTTTAGCATAGAGTGAACTCAAATCTCACCTTAGGAGATCCTCACCCATCGCTTCAACAGAGGTAAGCACATCATCGAGTTTCCGTGCCCCTCTTAAAGGTTAGTCCACGGAACCTCCATCACTGTAGTGATCATAATAAAATACCACCAAACCCAAAAATTCTAATTGTATGATATGGCAATTTATTTCTACCCGGCATATCAAGGCCAAACACACAGTCCAGATGATTTCCACACAAATATAAATTTTGTCAATCATGCCACCATAATGTCATAAGCTACAAATTTCAATTCATGTATAAATAGCACAAGTCACAGTATAGGTCTCCATATACTCAATTTTTTTTTTTAAAATCACCATTTAATTTCAGAACAATTTATAAAACTCATTTCAATCATAAATCATAGTGATTTACAATTTTGAAAACCATCATTCTTTAAAAGCATAAAATCAAGTAAAACTACTTTAGATAGTTAAGATGATAATTTGTCCACTCACTATTTCAAGAGTGCAAAATACTCCTGTTCTCGGTTGTCCGACACAATTTCTTTTCCCTTGTCAGATAGTTCACCACCTATACATCATGCATGATACAAAATTCAATAAATTATATCTAATTATTATAAACTATTCAGGCTCTATAAATCTACATAAATGCAGAAAATGTGATGCGAAATGTCCTAATAACCATTTAAATACGATATTTGACCTAATTCGCACTACACTCAGGCTAATTGGCTAAAATCTCAAATTTAACTCCAAATCAATTCTTTTCACTTTCTACACTCCAATTATACCTAAATTACCTCAATGGCCATGAATGTGGTTCAATTTATCAGTCCAAACCACAAAATACACCGGTCTATACACTAGGCAAAAATTTAAATTTTTATGCCAAAAATTCTCATTTAATTTCTAGTCTCATCAATCATAATATATCACCAAAATATCATGAATTATCATCATTTCAGCATCAATTCTCCCCCTAGAAAATTCGTCCAAAATGGGTTAAATAAAGGACAAGTATTTTTCTTGCTAGATTTTCACATTTAACATTACTAATCAACTAAAAAAAACAAAATTCCATTGAAATCTAGCAAAATCAAGACTCAAAGTCCTCCATGAATGTTCGGCCAGCATGGGTTCAACATACCCACTTGAGTTTTAAGCATGGAAAATGAAAAGAAATGTATGGGTAAGGTAGATCACTAGCAAAATCAAAGAAATTTTACCTTTGCTTGATCGAATCCTTGAATTCCAACAATTTTTTCTCCAATTTTCCACCTAGGGTTTCTTGTTTTTCTTCTCCTTCTTTTCCCTTGTAATGGCTGGCCAAAAATGAATGAATTCTAGAGAATTCTAGTGTTTTTATATTACCATTAAAGTATTATTATAACTTGACACATGGCACATTTTTATTGGTCCATGTGTAATTACTTAAAAATAAAGAATTCTTTCTCCACCACACATTCTTTCTCACTTATCCAAAACATTAAATGAATTTTGTGTGGTTGACAATTGTCATGGTGGAGTAAAATTTCAAAGTTTCCAATTTTGCCCTTGTAAATACGTAAAATTACAATTTTGCCCCCAGTACTCCAAAAATGTCAGAATTTAAAATTTTCACATTTCAACCTCACATTATACTCCAATGAGTCAAATGTGGTCAAAATCTTTTCTAAAAATTTCAATTTCATAATCGGGTGGCAAAATTACCATTTTGCCCTTGGAATGTAAAAATTTCTATTTGTCTTCAAATCAACCCTCGAACTCTGAAACACTATTTTAAGACTTTTCGGGGGTTTTAATTTTCTCAAATTCATCCTCAAATCTCTATTTAGATTAGTTCGAGGCTTTATCAACTTAGTTGTACCAATAGGTACAATACTAACTTATAGAAATTTTCTCAAGGCATTTCAATATGCAATCATACTATCAGGCATGTGAATGATATGTCACATATACAGTAGGGTCGGGCTTTACATATGATGTATACAGTGTTGTAATGTATTTGATTTTTTCAATCGTTTAAGCTCGATTGATGGGTGAAGATGGTGGTGTGCGATAAAGATGGCAGCAGGATTGGGGTTAATGTTGAGGATGCAGGTGGCATAAATTAGTCATTTGCATTGACTTGAAAGTCACCTCCCCTTGGCCCGATTGAACATCTTATTGCACCTATCCCATCCCCAGCAAAGGCAGCCTAACTTTCTCAACGCATACCTTCTCATGTGATTAGTCGAGCTACAATTTCCCTGCGTCTTGCTCCTATCCCAACTCAACCAGAGGCCCCCCCGCAAGGTGAGGTCACACATTCTGGTGAGGCTCCACCTCGACTTGAGCCCGAAGATGCACGTGTGACCTTAACCAGCAAATACCTTTGAAGCTCGTATGTTAACCCACTATTGGTCCAGCACAAAGCGAATGACTAATTGAAGGCCAGATATGAGGCCTTCATGAAAAATGAATAAGCCAGGTAAAATGAAAACAATAGAGGATATTGATGTGTTTACAGTTCTAGTGTATTTATTTCATTGTCTTTTGACATTGGTGTTATTATAAAATAAATATGCAGGGTTAACATTCTGGGCATCGAAAGATAGGAGGGACCTGATTTTTTTGGACGATTGGAGACGCCGACAGAGTTGATGGATAACCAACAGATTGATGCATGCATTAGTGTGTTGTGTAAGTGGGCACGCAAGTACCATCCACAATAGTACAAGAGGAGAATATGCATCGTTGACACCACATTCTATGTAAGTATATCATATTTTAGTGAGTTGTAATTATTCAAATGTAAGGTCTGTGTATTAGTTAGTTTCATCTAACTATTATGCATAACGTAATTGACAGCTTATTTTACTCAATCTGAGCAAAGAATTGAAGCCTTCCCCCAACGAGAAGACATTCAACCCGAGTAAGACGGTCATGCCAAACCATCTACTTAAGTATGCAAGAGGTTTTAGTCCTCCGTGGGGTTTGCCATGGCATGAGGTTGACTCAATTCTCGCACCGTGATATTTTGACGGCCACTAGGTGATTGTGCACATCAACTTGGTGAAATGGACTATAATGTTAGTGGACTCATCGTATAATCAAGACGACGCGCAGAAGTTTGGCTTGGATGATAAGCAAATGAGTCCACTAATATCATTGTTTCCCATTATATGCCACCAATCAAGGTACTTTGACAGATCACAGCATCCAAAGCGACCTTTGACGCAGATGAGGCATAATTTAAAAGTAAATACCCCGGTACAGAAAGATTCAGTGAGCTATGGGGATTGGGTTATCGCCTCATTGGAGTGGTTCATCTAGTCAGATCCTCCAGCATTGAAGGCAAACACGATAGAGGGCATTCAAAATAAGTTTGCCCTTGAGATTTTTGCAAACAACATAAGTTATTAAATTTATTTATTTATTTATTCTTTTTCAATCCGTAAATAACATAGTTCCGTATCATGTCCATATTATTCTTTGTTCTATAATTTTCATATCATTCTTTGTATTCTTTGTTGTTTCAATTAACAACAAAGGAAAATGACAATAAGAACAATTATGTATTCATTACTGTTATAAGCATACGGATGCAATAAGAACAACATTGTTTCTTCTTTCCTTATTTATTTTTTATTTGCATCGTAAAGTCTTTTAGTCTGTTACACTATTTACATGCTAGCGTTCATGCATCCGCATATGCCAACCCCTTTTACTTTATAGCATATATGACATGTTGAATTGCATTGTGTGACATAGGGTTGTAACCAGTTAATATTGAATTGCATAACTCAACGCCCTAATAATCGTGTCCAAGTTGATATTGATTCACATGAGTATTTGAGATACCATGTTAGGCCAGTACTCAATATTGAATCACTTGAGTAGTTATTATGGAATCGCGTAACTAATCGACTTAGATGTGGTGACTACTAAATATGGATCGCGTGAACCTTTAAGATTTAGGGAGTTGATATTGACTCGTGTGAGTTGTAAATATAGATTGGAGTTTACTAGTTATTATAGAAGCGCGTCACTAGTTTCTGTCGAATCGCGTTAGTAGTTGATACGCTGAGTCTCGTGAGTAATATAGGGAGTCTCGTTACTAGATATTATGGAATGTCGTTAGTATTTATAGTAAAATCGCATGAGTAGAAAATGGTGTGGCGTGAGTGGTTATTATGGAATTGCGTTACAAGTTGTCATCGAATGGCATGAGTAATTTATGGAGTCGCGTAACTGTTAACACTTATATGTTATTAAAAAATCGGGTGACTATTTTCTCGAGTTACGTGACTAGTTGATATCGAATCGCGTGACTAGTTATCATCGAATTACGTTACTATTTGAAATCGAATTGCATGTATTATTTATGGATTCGCATAACATGTTATTTTAGAGGTGCATTATTATTTTTTGTCGAGCCGTGTGACTAGTTGATGAGCACTTGCGTGAGTCATATAGAGTCCAGTTACCAGTTACTGTTGCAAAATCGTGAGTCTATATTATAAAATCGCCTGAGTAGATAATGAAGTCGCGTTAATGGTTATTATGGAATTGCGTTGCAAGCTATCATCGAATGGCGTGAGTACTTTATGGAGTCGTGTAACTATTAACTTTAATTGTTATTATAAAATCGCGTGACTGGTTATCATGGAATTACGTTACTAGTTGAAATTGAATCGCGTGTGTTATTTATGGATTCTCGTAACATGTTATTTTGGAAGCGCGTTACTATTTTTTGTCGAGCCGCGTGACTAATTGATGAGCACTCACATGAGTCATATGGAGTCCAGTTACTAGTTATTGTTGCAAAATCGTGAGTCTGTATTATAAAATCGCTTGAGTAGATAATGGAGTCGCGTTAGTGGTTATTATGGAATTGCGTTACAAGTTGTCATCGAATGGCATGAGTAATTTATGGAGTCGTGTAACTGTTAACTCTAACGGTTATTATAAAAGCGCCTGACTATTTTTTTTCAAGGCGTGTGACTAGTTGATATCGAAATGCGTGACTAATATATTGAGCTGTGTTACTTGTTGAATGGCGTAAGTATTTATGGGAAAATCGTGTGACTATAAAATATAATCGCATGACTGGTTATTATGGAATTGCGTTACTAGTTGACATCGAATCACATGATCTGATTTATGGATTCGGGCAACCCGGTAGACTCGATCTATTGAAAGAAAGTGAAACGAGAAATGCCTAAACAGGGTACTAGGGTTTACAGGACAGATTCCTTGATCTATTAATCTTGCCATAGTCCTAGCGATTGTAAGCTGAATCATGAGTGAGAGATACTACAAGTCTTCAATGTAATCACTAGGTCCAAAGAACAAGTTACAGTCATAGAGAGTCTGCCAAATTAAGGTACACTTCTGCCTACCATCAATTAAAGTTGAAAGCCAACAAGCTTGGTTGTCTTTAAGAACAACTCGTTCTGAGCAAGATTCTTTTGTAGTCATTCACTTATTAGAAATAAAATAATAAAAGTACATGCTTTATATATCTTCTTCAACTAAATAAAATAAAAAAAGAATTCCAACTGGTTTAGTATGATCTTGTTAGCTTAATTGTGTAAAACAATGTCAAGCGTTTTTTATTACAAAAAAGTGGATTAAATGTCCTTAAATACACAAAAAAAAAATGCATATATGAAATATGACATGCATGTATACTTTTATTTATTTTATTTAGTTGAAGAAGATATATAAAGCATGTATACTTTAATTGATTGCATTGAAGACTTGTAGTATCTCTCACTCACAGTTCAGCTTATAGTCGATAGGACTATGACAGGATTAATAGATCAAGGAATCTATCCTGTAAACCCTAGTACCCTATCTATGCATTTCTTGTTTCACTTTCTTTCAATAAGCCGAGTCTACTGGGTTGTTTTTTTATAAGTCAACACCAGCAACCAGTCACTTGACATCCAACCTTTAAGACCCAACATCCTCAACTCCCAAATGATAAGGTTGAAAAGAAACAACAAAGAAACAATTCCTGCATCTTACCTTTTTCAAACCCAAAAAATCCATAATTTCCCAGGCTTAGCTTCCAAAGAAGCCGCTTTTGAAGATTTAACCAAAATCTATCCTATGTCATTAGATATGTTGTTGAAGTTAAATCAAACAAAAAAGGTATTGATGCTAAGTCGCAGTTGCATAAACTATAGAGTGAACAATCACATTAAAAATATATCAGACAAACAATAAAAAGCAATGTTAAAGGAAGATTACCTTTTTTGTACTTACTTAGTATGTTTTCCCATTTGTTGAGAAATATTCGTGCATAAGTGAATCCGTGCTTGCTTAGTGAACTTCATTTTGAACTCCAAAGTTTAAGTTTTACCAACTTATGGTTTTCCCTTTATGTTTTATATGCACGCTTGGTAGAAGAATTGAATGTTTTTGAGAAATCTGTCATACCCATGATAAGGTTGAAAAGAAACAACAAAGAAACAATTCCCGCATCCTACTAATTTCAAACACCAAAAATCCATAATTTCCCTAATCTTAGCTTTCGAATAAGCCGATTCGAAAGATTTAACCAAAATCTTTCCTATGTCATTAGATCTGTTGTCGAAGTAAAAAAAATAAAAAAAGGTATTGATGCTAAGTTGATGTTGCATAAACCCCCGATTGACCAATCACAAAAAAAAATTCCAAAAATTTGTATAACAATTGAAAAGTCATCAATCATATAACCCTTATTAAAGGAAAAGAAATTTCTAAAATAAAATTGGCCAGAGAAAATGCTTCATCAAAGCTTAAACACACCTTTACCTTCAAAACATATAATTCTTCTACCAACATGCATATAAAACTGTAGGTTTTTCCATATTTGCTAGTAAAACTTGAACTCTGGGGTTGAAAATACGTCCATGCTCATCGACTTTGGGTCTGCTCGAAGATGCGGCTTTTGCCTAAGACATAAATGATGTTTGAGCATCACTGCTTGATCTTACAACTAGAGATAGGTTTACGATCTTTTCGCTTAAGAGTTCGTTTAGGGTTTAAGGTAACAGGGTTTAGGGTATTTAGTAGTTTAGGAGAAAAAAAGATAAGGGTTTCTATAAATTTCTCTGCGTTTGGGTTATTGCAAGCACTGTGATTGCTGAGAATATTAGGTTGCATCGTTTGATATAACCGGGTGAAGTGATGAGTACTAAGAGGATTCCATCGAAGTGTTTGGGGATATTAGTTTGCAACCTCCTTTAAGATATACCATTGCTTCAGTATTTGATATTCAATCCGTGACCGATAAAAAATAGAGTTGCGTCAGCTAGTTATTATTGAAGGGTGTCAGTGTGTTTTTTCAAATAGTGCTAGTAGTTGATATTCACTCCCGTGAGTTGTAAATATCAGTTGGCGTCAACAACTTATTATTGACGAGCGTCAATATGTTTTTGTCGAATCCCATGAGTAGTTGATATTCACTCCCATCACTAGTAAATATGAAGTGGCATCAACTAGTTATTATTTAAGGGCGTTAGTATACCTGTCAAAATTACCAATAATATGACTCATATTATTGGTAATTTAATGTTTTAATATTGACTTATCAAATTAATAATTTTAATTTATGAATTAAATCATAAAATAATTTTATTAATATAAAATTTATTAAGTAAAAATTATAAAAATAATTTTTTTTAAAAAATAGGTTGGCCTAACCCAGCCCATGGGTTAGCAAGGGGTGGGTTGGGTTGAGGTTTTGATGGCCCATATAAAAAATAGCTTGCCCCGGCCCCCGTTAGTAATATGGAGTCGCGTCACTAGTTTGGGAACCACTTGAGTAGAAAATGGAGTAGCGTGAATGGTTATTATAGAATTACATGACTAGTTGACTTCGAATCACATGAGTAATATGGAGTCGCGTCACTTGTTATGTGAAACGCGTTAGTAGAAAATGAAGTAGCGTGAATGGTTATTATGAAATTACGTGACTAGTTGACTTCGTATCGCGTGATTCATATGTAGTTGTGTCACTTGTTATGAGAACCACGTAAGTAGAAAATAGAGTAGCGTGAATGGTTAATATGGAATTACGTGACTAGTTGAATTCGAATCGCGTGATTCATATGGAGTCGCATCATTTGTTATGGGAACCGCATGAGTAGAAAATGGAGTAGCGTGAATGGTTATTATGGAATTACGTGACTAGTTGAATTCAAATTGGGTGATTCATATGGAGTCGCGTCATTTGTTATGGGAACCGCGTGAGTAGAAAATAGAGTAGCGTGAATGGTTATTATGGAATTGTGTTACTAGTTGACTTCGAATTGCGTGATTCATATGGAGTCGCATCACTTGTTATGGGAACAATGTAACTGAATTTTTTTCCTAATAGCATGAGTAGTTTATGTCTAGTCTCGCATGTGTGGTTAGTATGGAATTACTTGAGTAGTTGATATAAGTCCCATGAGTTATTGTTTCAAATTCCCACCATCTACAAAAGATTCCACCTTCCAAATTCCTTATAAAACCCCTTTGCAGCAAAAGTCTTCGCCTAAAATATCCTAACTTCGGAGATATCTAAGATGAGTTATAAAAGCAAACGCACAAAGGTGACACACAGTAGTAGTGAAAGCGGCTCCGCTGGTGCGGAAACATCGTCAGCCTTGGTTGTCAGTTCCTTTTTACAAAATTTCACCCATTCGTCGCACGCTGCGAAATTCAACGCCAATTTCGCCAAAAGAAAAGTGATGTCGTGGCATATAATTGAATTTGATTATTTAAAGGCAAATGATTTTTCATACCTTGCGAACTTTGAAAGTTAGGGTGGACACATTACTTACAATTGAAGATGCCATACTACAAGAAATTGATTCAGATTTTTTACTTCAATGCAAGACAAAAATATGTTGAGTCGGAAACATCTAAGGTTGTGCACCATGACGATTTGTTTGTCACTCACGTCATGGGACAACGTATCGTCGTTACGCATGACCTGATAGAACGCATCTTTCACCTTACTTCCATGCAATCAGATCTCTACTGTGTCAGTCGCAATGGGAACCTTGAGTTGGCATTTATCTACTCTCCATTAAAAGGGAGTGAAAGTGTTAATTGGACAAAGATGTCTTTTTTTGATCAAGTCTTGCACCTCATCATCGCTCACACTATCTGTCTTCACCAAGCGAAGTATTTGAATGTCAGGACAGAGGGGCTCTGGTTTTTACATAACATCAAATTGTCCCGCCGTATCGACCTTGCTAAATTCATCATAGATGATATGCTCTTGACCATTCAAGGTAGCAACAGAAGCCTGCATTATGGCATGTTGATCAGTGAGATAATAGACTGCTTCAATGTTGACAGCCGTTGTGATCCACCAATAAACCATGCTTTGTTCGATCACATCGATGAGCTTAGCATTAAACAGCTAGGTTTTGAGTTCAGGAACAACACTTAGGTTAAGAGGGGGCAGTCGATGTTGATCAAGCTTTCACTCATCTCCTTTCATTTATGGAAACAATGGACGCAAGGTTGAATGCTCGAATGGAATTGTTAGAGGGGCAGAATCGTGAGCTATTGTAGTGCCAACAACAGTTGGAGGATCTATTTTGCTCTCAATTCCCACCACCATCATGAGCTTTGACTGCATGCTCTATTAGTCAGTGAGTGGAATGTTAAATTCCAACAACTTTGTGCATAAGATTTTGGATGTAGTTAAAGATATTTGTATGGAGTTACTGTAAAATATAAAGTGATGAAATCAAAACATTGACCTATTGCCACTTGCCATGCTTTTAGTTGTGTTTGTCTTAAACAAATGATTGTCTTTTATTTATCTAATGCTCTTTATTGAGTGCCATGTTTTATGCAAACATTTCAACCAATTACGATGGACAATCCTAAACCATAAACCAACCAGAAGCACCATGATATCAAAAAATCTACTTGATTAGGATATACAATCGAATAGAACTTACCTTAAATACATGAAAGTGAAAGCACATGTTTAGGAATTCTCAAAAACAATATAACATAAATACTTTAATAAATAGATTACAGTATCTGTGAGGCAGTTAATCCATAAATGAAATAGGTTAATATGAATTCCTAACTGTTATGCTCGACTCAGTGATTGGAAATGCCTTTCCAAGATGTTGGCCGATCAGTTGTATCTGTTCTTCACTGTAGAAGATTCTTTACATTCTGTACCCTTAATTCCAATGTCTGTAGGCTAGCAGTTTGGTGATCCAGTTTTTCTTCAATCTTGGCAAGCATACTACACATAACATTATTGGTAACAGGTTCTGGATTGACTGTAGAAGGACTAGTAGATAGAGTACCATGGGAGGGATGAGCTTCATATGCTTGACTCAAGTCATATCCCTTTTCACAAGCCATTCGTATGAGAGCTTACGAGGCCTCGAACTGGTCCAATCGGCTAGATATCTATTGCTCCATACACCTTTCCTCTTGATTAAAGCCGATATGATGTTTCCATATGGAAGGGTCATTTTATCCCCCATGGCAACTTCTCTCATTCTAAGGATCATATATTCTGTAATATTGACACCATAGGTGTGGGATATTGCTTAAATCATCCACAGGTCCTCAGGGGTAACACGATTTAAACGAGTTATCCTTCCCTGTACTGTCGACGCAAGAAAATTATGTATCAGCCATATCAATGCATGTTCCAAATGACTAGCAGAACATGAACTTGCCATGTATGGTTCTACTTTGCCAATCACGTGGGCCTATATAGCGAATGGCTTATAAAATAGGGGAAATCCCTCATGTCCCATTCTGTACTCCATTTTCAGGAGATTCCCAATACATATGGTGTAACTGTAAACTTTATTCCAGCCAAATACACGTTCAAAACATATCCGTCTCCACCTCGGCGAATGCTAGAGTAAAATTCCCTAATAAGAGTCGGGCTATAATCATGATATGGAAAGGTACTTAGACCTTCAAGTTTACCAACGTAAAAACACTGTTCAACGACTATCTCAAGTTCGATGTTTTCCTACAAGCTTTCCCAATCTACTATTTTCCCGTAAGATATGGTGGCATTCTCTATTGCTAAATGTCTAGTAGCATGTTTGTCATCCCTAAACCGTAACCCAGAAAACAAACCAATAGTTGTTTCAATTGAGGGTGCAATTAGTGCGGCAGGCAATTTAACAGCCAGTCTCCATTTCTTCTTTGACCATAGGGTTGAGTATCCATCATCACGTATAATTCGGTCGCCATTGTCACTGACATTGGGTCTGTTGGAAGATGTAGCCATTGCTTTGGACAGATGAGCACAGTTGAGGTTCAATAGTTGATCTTAGTCGTATAGAAAGGTATACGATATTTTCAGATAAGATATTCGTTTAATTAGGTATTAGGACTTGGGGCTTTTAGGATTTCAGGATAGAAAACAAGCTCGGTTTTTTTCTATTTCACTACGAAGGTCTATTAATAGTAATAGGAATGTGATTGCTAAGAATAGCACTTCGCAACGTTTAGTCTAACCCAGGGAAGTGATGAGTAGTAAGAGGATTACATTATGCAACGTTTTAGGATATCGGTTTGTAGTGTCGTTTGGAAATTCCCTATAATACCCTTATGTATATTGAAGCTATTTGTTTTCACTAACACGACTATGAATGTATTGTCTTCACAATTCTCGAAATGCAAAGTTTTTGTTGATTTTAGTATTCATATATGCATTCGAAAGATAACACAATTTACATTCCATATTGTATAACTATGCATGGTGTGGCTAAATTCAATTTTTGACTAGTTTTGTGAGTAGTGAATGCTATTATTATAAAATTTTTCATACTTCAAATATGAAGCAAAAGGTTGAAATCAATAAGGCAAATATAATTATAATTATTATTGGTATATTTCAAATAAGAATTTTATTGTTTACAAAGATATAGAAATTATCATCAATTATGAAGGAGTATAAGGCATTTGATGATCCAACAATATCATCTTATTGCTGGCTTTAGTCAGCAGTCAGAGTATCACCTCCAGACTCTAGCAAACTGAAATTCAAATATCATTATTCAATGGAAATGTCAATGGCCATTTTGAAACAGTTCGAAACAATCCCTAACAACTGATGTGTGAAGTTCCACAATCTTCAGGTACGACACTTGTAATGTTCTCATAGTTTGTTCTTCGTATTAGACAAGTATCTCGTGTGTACTCGGGTTATCTGCATATTGAACATGCCTTCCCTCGTCGTCGTCGTCGTCCATCCGGAGGATGAAAAGATGATGTTTCCCTAATTATGGATAGACCTGCAAACGACGTCTGGCAATTTTATTTATTATGACCATAGCTCTTGCATTATGAACATCTACGTTGGCGACGATTTTTCCTAACCGATGAAATCCTCTTCATCCTAGGTCTCCCCACTTGACCTTGCCATGTTGGTGGCAGAACGACGATTTCTTTAACCTCATGGGGGAAGTCCCATTCACTGGGATGCCTAACCGGGCGAATGGGAACTGCATTTCCCTCTACCCAAGAGCTAGTCTTATAATAATGCGAGCAGAATTCAATGGGTGAACAATTGCATTTACTGTGAAGGCAATGAAATCACAGTTGGGGAACAATGTCAACATGTAAAAATTCAATTCATAATGCACTAAATAAGAAAACATGATTATTCATACCTTATTGCCGTCATTGCATGCATGCAAGGGATTAAATCACTCTGGAACTCACCGCATGAACACGTCTTCCTACATAGGTTGACGACTGCGTCCTTATTCTCGCCTATAACTTGGAACTCCACCAAATCGATTGGTTGGATGGAAAAATGACATGCTACATTCAGCCGTTTGTTCAACAGATCCATAGCCTAAGGGTTGAGGGGCGTGGTTATATTCAATACCTCGTTGTGTCGATCATGGAACCAACATTGGAACATGCTCTAATGCACTCGATCAAGATGGTTATTGGCATTTTTCTTACATGCTTGAGGCATGAGTTAATACACTCCGCAATATTGGATGTTATCAGCTTGTATTGCCTTGCCAGTGACTGTGCACGTGCCCATTTCTCAGGGCCTATTCTTATAAGCTGGTCATAAGTAGGTTTGCAAATCTATTTCAGCTCAGTCAAGTGTTTGTTAAAATCAGACAACCTATAGCAGTTGGCAGCCAACGTGAAAATGACAGTAACATCTTCGCGCTTGAACAAGTTTATAATGTTTTTCCCAAGTGGTAACTGCATAGACCGTGATGCGTGTCATTGTACACTTTTCAACTACCTTCTTAATCGCAAGATGCTGGTTAGAAATTAACATATGGTTTTTGGTACAACCAATTGCACAACGCAATTGGTTAAGAAACCACGACCAAGACTCTTCGTCTTCTTCGTGGCCAATGCTAAATGTAATTGGATATATCTGCTCATTCGCATCTTTACAAACCATAACAAACAAAATACCCTTGAATTTGCCTTTTAGATGTGTGGCATCGATAGCAACTACAGGCCGCATTACAAAACGAAACCCCTGGATACATGACCCGTACGCCCAGAAGCAATATTTGAATCGTTGTTCCTCATTTGTAGCGACATTCATGAGCGTGCTAGGATTTTCACGTTCCAACATATGGAAATATGAATGGAAGAGTTGGAATGACTCTTTCAGGGGACCGAACACAAGATTTTCAGCATACTTTTTTGCTTGCCATGCCTTTCCATAAAGGCATTGCAATCCGCATGTGCGATTCATCTCTTTCATTATTTTCTTAGGTCTCAATGGGGTTACATAATTTCCTTGCAGCATGGTCTAGATAAGCTCACTAATAACCCTCGCGCTCGGAGTTCGGTATCCATATTGCAAACCATCAACAGTACACGTGTGTACCTTATGCAATGTCTGAATTTACCAATAATCTCCCTCAGACAACTTCGTTGCACGCAAAGCAAACTTGCATGCCTTCTACTTACAACCCACCTCAAAACTAGCATGGCATGACTTTTTAACTCTAACCTCAAAATGCTCTTTTATTGCCAACATGCTCAAAGCACATTTCAAATCGACCTTCGATCGAAACATTTGTCTACGATATAAGTGGTCGACGTGTGATCCAGATTCTTCAGTCGCAACTGTTTGGAAGGATATCATATCTACCCGGAAATGATCCATTGACGAGATACCTGCGTATTTACCCTCTCTTGATCATTGTCCCCTAGTGAATGAATGTCATTCCCAAGTGCCATGCCGTCGCTGTAAATAGGCTCAGCACGCTTAACATCTTCTAATTCAACTGTTGTGGCATGCTCTTCGAACTAAACCCCTTCTAACGCAACAGTTGTCGCATGCTCTTCAAAATGCACTTTTTCTAACATAACAGTTGTGGCATGTCCTGTGCTGCCATTTGCATGATTGCAACCCGGAATGTCAATGTGCTCACCCCTGTCGTCATCTGAACATGCATAATCTCCGACAACATAATCATCTTCACAGTCATTATGCAAGTCATCGTGCGTATTCGTCGTGTCATCCTCTTCAACATCATATTCAATCTCATCAAATGCATCGTCATTACTCACAACCATCACAGTGTCCTTTGCGAATACCGATGGACCAACTGAATTTTCACTTGACATATTTATTTGTTGCAATGTACCACAAACTTCGTTTGATACACATTCTGATCGAAATCGTGCAGACATCATTTGTAGACACCTCATATGTGTGCCGGCCTGCTCAAGCTCTTGACGATACGTTAAACGTAATTGTCGTGGTTGTATGTTAGGAAATGCATGCTGTGGTATGTCAGAATAATTACCATTCTGTTGTAGGCGATGACTATGTTGGATACCATGTTCATGTGGAATATCATTTCCATTTCCTGCCTTAATTGTCACAAACACAACAACTGCCCTCTCATCTCGCAGAATACTTGCAACATCTTCATCATTCCGGATAACTATGCAAGAAATCCTTGTAGCATATCTCAGCGATGCATGTAGATCAATTTCATTATTATGTGCGTCGACCCCAACAACCTCTTCAACTAGCTTCATTAGGCCCGATAACGACAAATCACTCCCAACAACCCTCACTCGTGTATCACCACCCTTATAACTGTCATCGACCCACTTATCACCGTATGTAATCATAACCTTCACATTTGGCAGGCTGCTAAAATTTGTCAAAAAATAAGTGTCACAATTAGTCAATTTTTTTTTAAAAAAATTACCCCTAAATGCATAAAAAACAACTTACACAATACCTAAGTCACATTTGGCCAGCGGATGAAATTTAACAAAATAAATGTTGCAATGTATAATACACATTCATGCCACGCCTAAAAAGCAGTGAACAAAAGCCTCGTTACAAAAAGTGAATTGCATAAGTCACGCAGCAACGGTCTCCAAATACCTAATAATAAGTCACTCGGTGCGTAATATCCACTCACTCATATTATGCCAACATAATGAGTCACGTAATAGCCAAAGGTCAAGCAATACTTAACAAAAGGTCACGCTATATATAAAAATCAGTCACGCAATGCTTAAAAACTCGTGACCCAAAGCATCAAAATGAGATAAATTGCACAAGTCAGTCACGAACGGCAAGTCTCGTTGAACCCTAAGAATAAGTCAATCAATGATATTGGGTCAATCATGTACGGGCCTAATGTCACGCAATGCATAAAAACCAGTCACGCAAACCCTGAAAAGTATTGAACAAAAACCTCAATATAACAACAAGTGAATTGCATAAGTCTAGCAGCACCAGTCTCGCAATACCTAATAATAAGTCACTTAATGCGTAATATCCACTCATTCATGCCAACATAACTAGTCACGTAATGGACTAATGTCACGCAATACTTAACAACAAGTCACGCACTATATCAAAACCAGTGATGCAATATTTCAAAACCATAAGCCTCAACACAAAAGATAAATTACACAACCCATTCACGCACCAACAGTCTCATAACAACGCAATAATACATCAGTGGATGCCTAATATCCACTCACCTTTTGGCTTATGCCAACATAACCTTCCACGTAATGCCCCGACGTCACGCAATACATAACAACATCACCATATACATACAACCACTCACGCAATGTCTCGACAGAAGATATGCAAAAACAATTCACGCACCACTTATAACCCACTCTCCCAATACCTAATATAACTTAAACGAAGAACAAAATATCTGTTCAAAGAAAATGAAAAGAACTTCTTAAATATTTTTTTATTAATTATAAGATAATATGACAAAAGAGATACAATTCATCAAAACGAAAAAATGAACCGTAGTTCATTTCTTCCTAAGTTCATCTACTTTTTTGTCGATCTCAACGAGCGCCTTCTCGTTGTACAAAATGGAACACTCCAGGTCATGAGCCCTCTCCATCAACCTATCGAAGAGGACTTGCACCTCCTGCTCGAATATCTCCAACTGGTCCCTCAAAGCCCCTACATCCTCCTTGGAGGTTGCTCCTCTATGACCATTCTCTTCTGTAGCTTCTCTGGACGCCATTTTCAATTATCTGAGAATGTTAATGTAACGACCCCCCCCCTGGCTCGCTACTGGCATTCGAGACTTTCAAGATGTCCCACCAAGTCCCGAACAAGCCTCATACGACTTTTCAACCATGCTCTATACACTAGCAATAGACTGCATAAATTTTTAAGCCAAACATAAACATACACGTGTACTTGAATTTAAAATCAAGCACAATCAATTCAATTCTTACGTTAAGACATGCTATTACAATTTGACCTCTATCAGCGGAGTGACTCTAAACGAGTTGAAGCTTGATCTTACCCAAATATGTGGTAGACCGTACTCACTGATATTTCACGTCAGATTAATCCCTGTCTGCATAAGGAGAAAATAAGAGAGTGTGAGTCTCATAGACTCAGTGATAATCATTGACTCAGTGAGCAGGCGAGAAGGGGAAACAACATATGGGTAGATTAGTTCTAAATCCAAGAGTAGGCGTAGAAAAATATTTCATTAAATAGAGAGATATTGTATGCCTTGCAAATCTAAAACAGTGTAGCTCAAGAATATGTATATATATCTCACTTATCAATTATTAATAAAAATCTACGTGTCAAAGACACGCGATGTACGCTAAGACAATAAACGAACGAATCTCGTTCTCAAATAAATTAGTACAGCCTTTAGGCTTATTCTAGAGTGTCGTTATCTACCCGTGGAAACCGCCCACGTCACCAATATAAATCGGGGCTTCAGGTCCCCCTTTACCTACTCGTGGGAACTACCCACGTCACCAAAATAAATCGGGGCTTCAGGTCCCCCTTTACCTACTCGTGGGAACTACCCACGTCACCAAAATAAATCGGGGCTTCAGGTCCCCCTTTACCTACTCGTGGGAACTACCCACGTCACCAAAATAAATCGGGGCTTCAGGTCCCCCTTTACCTACTCGTGCACAAAATATTTCACTCATTTAAATCATAATATGTCTGCCAAATCAACGTATATAAAACAAAATAATCAATTATTACCGTATCTCGAAAACGGTATAGTGGTTACTGGCCTAAGCAGTACACAAATTGCAAGGCATTATTTGAAGTAAAATCAGTCGAAGATTTGTTTCCCCATACTTAAAAAATCATATATATACTGTACTACATATTTTATCACAAATCCAGATTTTTAAATTTTTCACATTCACAAACAACCTAATTTTTCTACCAGCTCATGCCATCCACAATATCATCAACTATCAACACAATTTATACAATATTATAAAAATATAATATTTTTAGAATTTAGCACCCACTCACCTTGAAATAGCGGGGTACTACTTCGCTATTATTTCACGCGTGCACCTAGTCGTTTTGTCCCCCTTTTTTTTTTTTTTTCTTCTTCTCTCTTTTCTCCTCCCGTCGCTGGCTCCTTTCTCCCTTTCCTTCTTCTTCTTCTTCTTTCTCTTTCTTTTTCTCTCTCTTTCTTCTTTTCTCCTTCCTTCTCCCGTCGTTGCCCCTTTCTCCCCTTTCTCTTTCTTTCCCTCCCTTCTTTTTCTTCTGCTCCTTGTTTCTTCTCTCCCGTGGCTGCCCCTTTCTTCCCCTTTCTCTCTTTTTTTTTCTTCTTTCTTTTTCTTCTGCGTCTTTCGTCTTCTGCTCCCTTTTTCTCTCCCGTGGCTGCCCCCCCCTCTCTCTCCCTTTCTCTTTCTTTCTTTTCTTCCTTCTTTTTCTTCTGCTTTGTCTTCTTTTTCTGCTCCCTTTTTCTCTCACGTGGCTGCCCCCCCTCTCTCCCTCTTTCTCTTTCTTTCTTTTCTTCCTTCTTTTTCTTCTGCTTTGTCTTTTTCCTTCCCCCCATTTTTGACCGAATCTCTCCCTCTTTGACTTCACTTGCCCGGGGTGTTACAGTTAAGATAATTGAATTTGACTCAAATGGTTAATGGTTCCCTTTATTTATAGGCATCAATGCTGACTTTTCATTTACTACACACATATCCCCGTATAAGTGCAATTAAGGGGGGCTATACCTATTCGGCATGGCATTTGATCTCCTCGTCTTATCTACCTCTTAATTAATGATGTTTGGCATGGCTTTTGGTTTTAAAAGGTAGATAAGACGAGGAGATGAAACACCATACCTATTATGATGCTTGGCCTGGCTTTTGGTTTTAAGAGGTAGATAAAGATGAGGAGATGAAACGCCAGGCCAAATAGGTACAATCCCCCTTAATTGCACTTATATGGGGATATAAGTGTACCAAACGAAGAGTCATCATTCATGCCTATAAATACAGAGAACCAGTAAGTATTTTAATCAAATTCAATTATCTTAAACAATCTAAGATAATTTAAAAAGTCAAAAGGCTTCCGAGGATCTAAGCCAAGATATTGGCGAAGAGGCAACCTCCCAATAAGAGGAGATGCCCCCCCGAGATCAGTTGGAGATATTCTAGCAAGAAATGCGTGCTCTCTTCGACTAGCTGATGGCCTGGCTAGTACTTTTGCGTTGGAGGCTGACATCTTGGCCAACAAGAAGATTTTTACCCAGATATATGACATAGTAGATGAACTTAGGAAGAAATTACAACATTTCATTATATAATTATTTTTTTCCATTGTCTCCTTCTCCTTCATCTTCTTGTACTTCCTCTAATTTTACTTCTTTATCTTCCTCCTGTACTGCCTTTTCCTCCTCTTGTATACCCTCTTCCTCTTCGTGTACTCCTTTTTCCCCTTCCTAACTATATTAAGTTAGTGTATTTGAGCATATAAGAAAATATATGCTGTAATACACTAACTTAATACAGTTAGGGTGAGAAAGATGGAGTATAGGAAGAGGAAAGAAAGAGTACAAGAGAAGGAAGGATGGAGTACAGGAGGATAAAGAGGAAGTACAATAAGAGTACCAAGTAGAGGAAGGAGAAGGAGATGATGAAAAAAAATAAAGTTATTTGCATCATTTCCTTTCTCTTGTATTTCGGAGAATCTTAATATTAATAAAATTTTATGAAATTTTCTTTGAGCATATATTTTCTTATGGTTATGTCTTTTCTTCTTATCTTCGTTTAAGTTATAGTATTATGTAGAATAACTACGCGAGTGGATGTTAGGCATTACGTGAACTATTATTAGCTATTGTGAGACTAGGTTATACGCGCTGCGCAAATTATGCAATGCAAATCTTCATGCAATACATTACGTGAGTGGATTGTATGTATATGGTGACCTATTGTTATGTATTGTGGGACGTTGGGGTAGTACGTGGATGGTTATGTTGGCATAACATCGGTGCATATTAAGCATCGAGTGACTTATTATTAGGTACAGCGAAAGTGCTGGTGCGTGATTACCTCATGCAATTTATCTCTAGTTTTGAGGCTTTTGGACATTACTTTTTAGTGTTTGCGTGACTCACGTTGACATATAGCGTGACCTGTTGTTATGTACTGGGTGACTTCACTACGTGACTAGTTATGTTGACATATGCCATTAGGTTCCTGAATATTACGTGACTGAATATTTGTTGAGCATTGCGTGACTTGTTTTTAGGCATTACGTGACTGAGTATTACGTAATGTTACCTAATATCCAACCATGCATTATTCAATCACTTAATGCGCACAAACAAGTCACACAATGCCCAACAAATATTCAGTCACGTAATATTCAAGCACATAAGGCCAAATAAACAGGTTACGATTACTGATATCCAGTCACAAACCCTAATATCTAGTGACGCAATACCTAACATCTATTCACGCATCGGCTATAAATTGATTGATTTCGCTACTCAAAGCCAGATTTAAGTTTCCAAACTCATATAATTTACTCATATAATCCACTAAACTCATATCTAATCACACACTCTAATATCCAGTGACACGGTGCCTAACAAATATTCACGCATCGGCTATAAACTGATTGATTTTCGCTACTCTTAGCCAGATTTAAGTTTCGAAACTCATATAATTTACCCATCAACTATTGCGTTCTATGAATAACCATAAATAAACCCAAGAACCCATAACACATACCTTGATTCCATCTCCGTACTTTAAGATCCTCAGAAAGTTTGCCGGCGATATAGTCCTCGATGGCGACAGCTAGACGGCGAGATATATACTCCAATGGCCTTAGAGAGCTGGACGAAAGGATAACTAAATTGAGATTTAATTTTAGAATTTTAATCTAAATGGCGGGAAAGGAGAAAGAGACCGAGACGCCTCTATTTCATTTGGATTAATTGGTTTAAAAGATATTATTGTCAAGTCGACCAAAAAATTATCTACAAACAGTTAAAATTATAGAAACGGTCATTTTTGAAATGCGATTACTACAAGGTCCATTTTTCACAATTTTTTCAATTTTTATTATGGCGATCCTATAACTCTTAATCTATTCTCAACTTGCAGTTAGCATAGACAAAAAATACAAAGTTATATTTTATTTTTTCAAACTCATGGCCTTAAAATTTTGTTATGAGGTATTCAAGTCTTGGAATTTGAAGTATTCTTTACCAGCATTTGATCACAAGGGGAACAGAAAAAATTAGGAAATGGGAAAAGCCTAAAATGTAAGTAGAAATTTCAAAAAGTATCCCAAAACTTTGAACACGAACTTGTTAAGAGTTTTGGTCAAAAAAACCTTATTAGAGTTTGGAAAGTGAGCTATAAGACAATATAAAAAGGACAATTAGATATGAGGCGAATCGTCAAGACTGTCACCATCGACACATGTAATTCACGTTCGAAAAACTGGCCATGGGCCCTCCCTCTTTTTCGGCCTATAAATTACAGGCAATCCTCACATCGGGGAGCACTTCACAAACCCCCATAGCAGCATAGTCCTTGACTCTCGACCCAATACTTTCATATTCTCAAACCTTTCTGTGTGTGACAGAAAGTACAGAGAAAGAGAGGAAGGGGCTTGATGCTTTCTTCATCAATTTTATACACATAAATCCAAGTGCTAGTATTAGTTTTCCTTTGTCTGTTTCCGCCTTGAGTCTAGGAAAATGTCCAATAACACTGTTGTCCAGGACCCCGTAGAGGAAACTGATCATGACGAATTTACTCAAGGCCAACTCGAGGAAAAGAACCACTCATTTCGAAAGTTGCGCAGTTACGATTCCCTGGACCTGGAATCCGCCAAGGTTCCAGGCCACCATGACCGTGGCTCCCAGGTGCGCAGGAAAACGAAAAAATCTTATATAATAGTAATGTTATGTTATTTTCTAATACAGAATTTGTTTCTGAAATCTAAAGGATTTGGAGTGGTCGATGATCTTGAATCTAGCATTCCAAAGCATTGGCATAATATACGGAGATATCGGCACATCGCCTCTCTACGTATATGCCAGTACTTTCGCCAGTGGCATAAATCACAGCGATGACATATTGGGAGTTCTTTCTTTGATCTTGTATACCATCACTCTCATCCCTCTCATCAAATACGTCTTCATCGTCTTACGAGCCAATGATAATGGCGAAGGTAAGATAAGTTCAACAAGCTCTTAATTTTAGATGTCCCTGCTCTCTCTGTTTAATAGTCACTTTTCTATATTTTGGTTTTTTTTTTTTCAAGTCTCTCTCTTGTAGTAGTATTATTTTTATTGCTTCGTAATCGTTGCTATTTGCTATATTCTGGGAGTAGTTGAGACCAGAGCGAACGTTAACGCTGTTTCATGCTAGAGGATGATTTAGTCTAAATATATTAAAAATTAAAGCTGTTTTCTAAATATATTAGTCTCTTGGGGTTGGCAGAAAATAACATACCATAGTTATTTTTCTTCCCTCTTGCTGTTACTCTTTTGCATCAAAGTGTTCAAATTAATTCGTGTCCTACCCTCAACATGCAGCCAACCAGGCTAAAACAAAGAAGAGAGCAAAGTATCGACAAGCCTTGGCCTTTCTCTTCCCAATTCTATATCCATATTCCGTAAAAATTTTCGACAATTTCTTTTGAAAAAAGCATAGGTTTTGTCAATTATTTCTTCATATTCATAAGCCAATTATTATTTGAACGTAAAATACCCATATAGATAATAATTAATGTAAATATAAAAAAGGTGCCAACGTTGAAGTTTATTTTTTTATTGATACCTTTTTTTTTTTTGAAAAGTGATTTTTATTGATACCTTAATTGATCCTGAATCAATTTGTTTGGATTTAATCTTTTATTTAAACTATTCTAGGGGTGCATGCTCTCACATTGATTGATATATTTGAATCTTGGCTGAGTAAGAACTCTGAAGTCTATTTTTCAGTAAGAATAAAGCATCTTGCACTTTTTTAATTAATTCCAAAATGCATTTAATTTGCATAAGGTAGATAGCAAATTTACTTTTTTAAGGTTACATAATTTAATCATTAAAGAATGTATTTAATTTTCATCAACAAAATTTTAAAAAAATAATTTTTGTTTTCAACTCTGGGTTTTACTCATTCAACTTTGCATGAATCTGCCAACCACCAACACCAAACATTTGGTGAAAAGAATGATCTTATACGCATTTGCTTTGTGGAACCATATCTTGCATGGGTGAACATAGAATCATCTTGAAATTAAGATGGTGACAAGGTCACTGTATCTTATCGAATAATATGTATACCAGGAGGAACATTTGCTCTCTACTCGCTGATATGCCGATACGCAAGGGTGAGTTTGATTCCGAGTCATCAAGCTGAGGATTCTGACGTCTCCAATTTTCAGCTGCAGTTGCCTAGCAATCGTCTTAAACGGGCATCAAGACTCAAGTCCAAGTTAGAGAACAGCAATTTTGCCAAACCTTTCCTCTTGATCATCACGATGCTCGGTACTTCCATGGTCATTGGCGATGGCGTCCTCACTCCTTGCATCTCAGGTTTAATAATTTGTTATATATATTAATGCTACCGGGTTCTCTTCTAGAACTGGTTCATCAATTATTTAAAAGCTATCGTTTACAACTTGCAGTTTTGTCAGCCGTGGGAGGCATCAAGGAAGCTAAATTAACTCTGAGTGAAGGTTTTTGTTTTAATTGCAACACCTCTCTCTCACACACACGTGGAATTGAAAATAAACTGATGTGTTTTGAAAACAAAAGGCAAGCAACTCACTTAAACATATTCGTTGTGAACAGAGAAAATTGTTTGGACATCGATAGCTATCTTGATTTGCCTCTTCATGGTTCAGAGATTTGGAACCGACAAAGTGGGCTATACCTTTGCTCCTATAATTTGCGTTTGGTTCACACTCATTGGTGGAATTGGCGTTTACAACTTCTTTAAATTTGACCCAACAGTGGTTAAAGCCATAAATCCTCTGTACATTATAGATTACTTTAGGAGGAACAAAAAGGAAGCATGGGTTTCCCTTGGCGGTGTCGTACTTGCCACAACAGGTTGCAGTTTAATTTATAGCGTCTTTTTAATTAAATTCACTCTACTTCTTGAGAAAGCTTCAAATTTAGTTAACAAGGTACACTTCGATGCAGGAACGGAAGCATTGTTTGCTGATGTTGGCCATTTCACGGTTCGTTCCGTACAAATAAGCATGTGCACCGTGACCTATCCGGCTTTAGTACTAGCATACACTGGACAAGCTTCTTTCCTTCGTAAACACGAAAATTTAGTTGCTGATACCTTTTTCAAATCAATACCAGGTGAACAATGAACTTTCGAGGAAATGCAATTTTCTTATTCTAATTTAACATTTGTTTGATTTCTATGTTAACAATAACGTGGCTTGTTATGATGCAGGCCCTCTGTATTGGCCAATGTTTGTGGTGGCAGTGGCGGCTGCAATTATAGCAAGTCAAGCAATGATTTCAGGGACTTTCTCTATAATCCAGCAATCACTCTCCCTAGGATGTTTCCCTCGAGTGAAAGTTGTCCATACATCCTCCAAGTATGAAGGACAAGTTTACATTCCTGAGGTTAATTACCTGCTGATGTTGGCTTGTGTGGGAGTTACTGCTGGTTTCAAGACCACTCGAAGGATCGGCAATGCATACGGTAATCCACAAAACTTTCATATTCTTTTATATATATACGTGTACACATTGTTCCATTTGCAGTGACGCTCACACACGTACATATGTATATTCATATTAGTTGATCTGTTAAAAGTTAACCTTAAATATTAAAAAATTAACAAGAAATTACTTCGTACAGGAATTGCAGTGGTATTTGTAATGACTCTCACATCATCTTTGTTAGTTCTCATCATGATAATGATATGGAAAACCAACATACTTTTCGTAATTGCCTATGTTCTTATCATCGGTTCTGTGGAGCTACTATATTTGAGTTCAGTTCTCTACAAATTTGATAAGGGAGGATACTTGCCGTTGGCTTTTGCGGCAGTATTAATGACTGTGATGTATATTTGGAACAATGTTTATCGAAAAAAGTACTATTATGAGCTTGATCACAAGATTTCTCCTGAAAAATTGAAGGAAATAACTGTCAACACAAATTTCAGTAGAATTCCTGGGCTTGCCATGTTTTACTCGGAGCTTGTTCATGGTATCCCACCCATCTTCAACCATTATTTGGCCAATGTATCAGCATTGCACTCGGTCCTTGTTTTTGTCTCTATCAAATCACTGCCAATTAGCAAGGTTCCAATTGAAGAAAGATTTCTTTTCCGACGAGTGGAACCAAGAGAGCTTCATATGTTTCGCTGTGTCGTTAGATATGGGTATACAGATGTGCGCAATGAGCGAAACACTTTTGAGAAGACTTTACTAGAGAGATTGAAAGAGTATATCAAAGAAGACACTTGGTTAACTCAAAGGATAGCTAGCAATAGAGCAGCAGCTGAAAAGGATACAGAGTTGGAGGATGGATTTGTCAACAAAGAAATTGAACATGAGAACAAGGAGCAAGATGGAGAAGGCGAGCAACAAGAGGCAGTGCAGAGAGAAACTGAATTAGTGGACAAAGCGTGGCAAGCTGGTGTTGTTCACTTGGTTGGTGAGAATGAGGTAATCGCAGGCAAAGGAGCTAGTACAGGGAAGAAGATTTTGATAAATTATGCTTACAATTTTATGAAGAAAAATTTGAGGCAAACCGATAAAGTGTTCGAAATTCCTCACAAACGGTTGCTTAAAGTTGGTATGACTTATGAGCTTTAGAACAAGAGATGAAATGTTGGGTGGATTCGAAAACATGGTTACTATTTAAGAGTTTGTTGGTCTTCTTATAGTCTAAAAGCAGAAAATTAAGGGTAAAAAAAGGTAATTTTCATTGTAAAGAATAAACCGATTGCAGATGGTAGATGGGAAGCATGTTGATGAGATATTATTTTTGTTGACAGTAAAGAATAAGTGTGACAGACTTGCACATTCTTTGGCTTTGTGTGCAAAAGTTGGATATATAGTTTATCCTGATTAAGACAGTTTTAATCTGTGTTCAGGCTTAATTGGCTGCACAAAAAATAATTTACACTCACTTTAAATATAAGCAAAGGAGGTAATAATTGTCACAAAGTTATTTGTACCTGTCTTTGTTCAACGTCTCTTGATCTAATCTCGAAGTTTGGTTACTCCAATAACTTTAAAAAAAAAATGTTGCCATAAGAATTTAATGATACTCTTAACTAGATTTCATATGGATTGAGGATCCATGATAATTTATATATGTATAACTAAGCAAAAAGTATATTTTATAAGTAAAATATCTAATAATTCGTTGGGTTTTGGAAAGTGATAAGTCTAACAATGTATGGACCCAAATAAGGCTACCCTTTGCTCTTTTCGGTGACAATATTATTTAGAAAATGTACCCAGCAGGGGCTTGGTATTGGCTTTCCTTGATTAGTTGGTTTTGTTAGGGTTAAAATACAAAAATTGCTTTTAATATATTTTTAGAGTATATTTTAGTTTCTCTTATTTCAAAATATATTATCCAGTCTCCTAAACTTTTCATTACCATTAGGTGACACTTACTTGCAAATATAAAAAATCATTATTATTTTGAAATAATTAAAAAATAAAAAAAACCAAGAATATCATAATTTAATTTAATTAAATAATAATAAAAATATTTTTAGTCAATATTTAACTTAAAAAATAAAAAAACACATAATGATAAAAAAAAGTTAAAAGAAAGTGATAAATTATTTAGAATTATTTTATTAACAATTAAAAAATATATAATTTAAAATTAAAATAAAAAATTAAAATAATAATATTTTATTATGACTTTTTATATTTATAAATAACTATAGACTACTAGTAATAAAAAGTCATAAAGCCAAGAATGCATTTTGAAACAAGAAGAATATTAAAAGTTTATTGAGGTGTGTTTTGTATTTTAGAGATGTCAACGGGTCAGGTATCTTATAACTTATAATTTCAAAATACCCAAACTCTAATCTTATTAAATAATGAAATAATGAAATTTAATCTAATAGGGAGGCGAGATCAAAGCTTGACTACCAGTACCAGGAGTTCTAGTAAGCTCACTTATGGGCACTTATTGTGGACTTGACCCTACAAATGTTAATGAATGAGACAGTGTCTTATTGAAATTATAATTAACACTATCATCACATTTGTCAGCTGCATCCATTTTTCAACAAACCTAGAAACATAGAAATAACAACATATGAGACGTAATTATGCAAATATGTTAGCAACAATTTAATCAGTGAAGTTTTGTCTGAGAAACAAATTGCACTGTGCAATAATCAATGCAAAAGTTCAAATATCCTATTGAACTTCTAATCTGCAGAAACGTTCAAATGAAGAAAGATAATGTTCTAAACCATATCTTTTTCACCTCACAAAGACCAAACATCAATAGCAGCTATAAAGACATCAAATATGAATTTAATATTGCTAGAATGCTATCAGCAAACAAATCAATAGCACTGTGCAATAAATCACCTTCTGGCAAGGCTGGGGAAGAACAAGGGTGTGGGGCATGGGGCTTGGGGCCTGGGGCGACACCGCAGTAGGCAGCAAGGCGTGGCTGTGGCTGAGCGGCTGGGGAGAAAAGAAAGAAGAACGAGCCGAGCATGGCGTGGCAAGCTAGCGGCTGGGGAAGAACAAGGGCCGAAGGGCGTGGGGCCTAGGTTGACACCGCAGCAGGAGGCAGGGGAGAAAAGAAAGATGAAGGAGCCGAGTGTAGTGGTAGGCCGGCAGCTGGGGTTTGATTCAACTGAAGGACAAGGAGGAGAGGGGCTTTGCGGCTACCGACTAGAAGAAAAAAAGGAAAGACAAAAAGGGAATGGCTTTGGCTAGGGTTTTTATTTTTTAATCTTTTGTATTTTTTCTAACATTTCACATTTTACTATATGAATTTTATAATTTTATAAATTATAATTTTTATAATATTAATATAAAGTAAATAATAAATATATATTAAAAGTATTATAGTGCATATAAAAAATAGTAATTATAAGTTTTATAAATAAATTCAATTTATATAAAATATAGTTATTAAAAGGTCTTATAATTTAATTAATAATCATAATTTTATTAATTATATAAATTTGTCTTTAGTTACATGAAATTTAAAAAAAAAACTAAGTTTCAAATCAAAACTATGCTAATCTCATAACTTCTTTTTAGATAATTAACTTTATATATTATAAATTTATATAAACAAAAGTATATATATTATTTAGTAATTAATTTATGCAATAGTAATTATATTCTTTATAAATGAACATAATAGATAATGTAAAGTATATGTGTTAAAAGACATTACAAGCTTTATCTTATAAAGTATATATATTAAAAGTATTATAATATAAATATAAAATAATAATTATATTCTTTATAGATGAACCCAATGTATATAAAGTATAAATATTAAAAGATAATGCAATTTAATTAATAATTACAATTTTATTAATTAATTTAACTAATTATATGAATTTGTCTTTAGTTACATGAAATTTAAAGAAAAAAGCTAAGTTTTAAAACTATTCTAATCTCACAACTTCTTTTTAGATATTAACTTTATATATTATTTAGTAATTAATTTATACAATAGTAATTATATTCTTTATAAATGAACATAATATATAATGTAAAGTATATGTGTTAAAAGACATTATAAGTTTTATATTATAAAGTATATATATTAAAAGTATTATAGTGTATATACAAAATAGTAATTATATTCTTTATAAATGAACCCAATGTATATAAAGTATAAGTATTAAAAAACATTACAATTTAATTAATAATTATAATTTTATTAATTAATTTAATTTATTATATGAATTTGCCTTTAGTTACATGAAATTTAAAGAAAAAAGCTAAGTTTCAAAGCTATTCTAATCTCACAATTTCTTTTTAGATATTAACTTTATATATTATTTAGTAATTAATTTATACAATAGTAATTATATTCTTTATAAATGAACATAATTTATAATGTAAAGTATATATGTTAAAAGACATTACAAGTTTTATATTATAAAGTATATATATTAAAAGTATTATAGTGTATATACAAAATAGTAATTATATTCTTTATAGATAAACCCAATGTATATAAAGTATAGATATTAAAAGATATTACAATTTAATTAATAATTACAATTTTATTAATTAATTTAACTAATTATATGAATTTGCCTTTAGTTACATGAAATTTAAAGAAAAAAGCTAAGTTTTAAAACTATTCTAATCTCACAACTTTTTTTTAGATATTAACTTTATAAACATTTTAGTAATTAATTTATACAATAGTAATTATATTCTTTATAAATGAACATAATATATAATGTAAAGTATATGTGTTAAAAGACATTACAAGTTTTATATTATAAAGTATATATATTAAAAGTATTATAGTGTATATACAAAATAGTAATTATATTTTTTATAGATGAACCCAATGTATATAAAGTATAGGCATTAAAAGATATTGCAATTTAATTAATAATTATACTTTTATTATTTAATTTAATTAATTATATGAATTTGCCTTTAGTTACATGAAATTTAAAGAAAAAAGCTAAGTTTCAAAGCTATTCTAATCTCACAATTTCTTTTCAGATATTAACTTTATATATTATTTAGTAATTAATTTATACAATAGTAATTATATTCTTTATAAATGAACATAATATATAATGTAAAGTATATGTGTTAAAAGACATTACAAGTTTTATATTATAAAGTATATATATTAAAAGTATTATAGTGTATATACAAAATAGTAATTATTTTCTTTATAGATGAACCCAATGTATATAAAGTATAGATATTAAAAGACATTGTAATTTAATTAATAATTACAATTTTATTAATTAATTTAATTAATTATATGAATTTGCCTTTAGTTACATGAAATTTAAAGAAAAAAGCTAAGTTTTAAAACTATTCTAATCTCACAACTTCTTTTTAGATATTGTAAAGCTCGACCCCGTGTTATGTTTAACATGCCATTTACATGCATTGGAAAGCATGTTAGCATATTGTATTGCCCGAAAAGTTAGTTAAAGGACAATATTGTCCTAGAGGTACAAATAAGTCAATTAAGCCCCGAACTAGTTCAAATAGAAATTTTATGGTGAAATTTAGAATTTCACAGTCCAGGGATTACTTAAAACAGTGATTCGAAGTTCGAGGTTCAATTTGGAGTTAATTGAGAAAATTGACCGATTAGGGACGAAACGGTCATTAGCGAAATTTCAGGACAAAATGAGGATTTTAATAAAGATTTTGATTTTTAATGACCAAGAATGATTATATGAAATATAATATGATTCTTGGAACATAAAATGAAGTTTAGCAGTGAAAAGTACAATTCTCGGTATTTTTAAGACACAAGGGCAAAATAGTAATTTTACCATTAAAGGACGAATTTGAAATTTTTGAAAAAGATTTTGTCACGACCCGGAACCACCCTCGAGTCCGTGACAACCGTCGCGATGTCCCGACATGCACTCATCCCCCGAGTACCATATCAAGACCTCGCAAGGCTCTCGTACCAGTCTTTCCCACCCCCCTGTGAGTTTCTATTTATTAATCTCATGCTTTAGAACATGTCGTCCCTTTTCGAACCAAAATAGGGAAAAAGTCGAAAATGTCTACACAGGGGCATTTTGGTCATTTTTCGTCGAAAATTTTAAAATTTAGAAAAAATGTTACTTACGCGTAAAGAGTTCATAATTTGCAGTCGGAATTGAAATCGGATATCTAAAACACGAAATTTAAGTGAAATTGCATTTAATGGAATAAAATAATAATATTTCATAAAATATAATATTTTCTTATAAAACAATTTTTATATAGATATCCGAATATAATTTTTACAGCGTAAAAGCAAAATATATTATTATATATGGTAATACAGATAACTGAAGTATAAAATTTAATTTACAATGCTACGTGGGCCCAAAATAGAGAAATATAGACTAGGAGATGAACCTGTGCACAGAAGGTTATCTCTTTAAACCTTTTCCTCGACAAATCCTCTATCTACAACTGTCTGTGAGCCTGAAATGGGGAAATTGAGAGGTGAGTTTTACAACCCAGTGAGTCAGATAAATACCATCCACGACATCTAAAGTCGAGTAGATGGAGACAATATAAATAAACACAATGCTATCATATAGTTAATAGCATCAATTTAATACAAGTGTATAAACCAATCTTATTTAACAAAATACCAAGCTTATGTTTTATTTATACAAAATCAGGCTTAAGCCAAATCTCATACTCGTGGACACTTGATCAGAGTGTCTAATCGAGTCCGCCAAGGCTGTTAGAACTTCATAATTTTTCAAATACAGCCGATCCTTGGCGTTGGCTAAACTCATCTTCACGTGGTGGTTTAGCGTGAAGTGAATTGTAACATTACCTCGGGAGTTACCCTACTCGCCTCTACGACCGAGGTAATAATTAATCGGGTTTTTCCGTGCTCCTCCTAAAGGCAGTCCACGGCAACCCTCACTGCAGTGTTTTATTAGACCACCCAATTTATAGAAAAATTCAACAGCATGTCAAGGCCATTTTAACAATAACCAGTCTACACAGTAAACAGCAATTCATGCCAATTTTTAACACAATAAATCAGCCAAGCATGCTCACCAAAATCATAAGCCATAATTTAAATTTTAATAGAAGAACACAAATCTAAACCGGTCTCCACATACTCAGTGTTATTAAATCGATTTTTCGATTTGAAATTTATTTGTAAAATTCAATTTATTTTTTATAGCATATAACCAAATAAATTTACTTCAGATATTGAAAACGGTAAATTATCCACTCACAGGTTTCAGAAGTCCCGAATACCCCTAGTCTCGCTCGTCCGTAGCTACTTCTTTGCCTTTTTCGGACGGTTCACCCCCTACGCGTTACGCGTGGCACGAATTTCAATAAATCAAATCAATTAATTATAATTGATTTCAGGCTCTATAATTTCTACATGAATGCATGAAATGCACCTTAAGCTGTCCGAATAACCGTTGAAACACGGTTTTCGACCTAATTCGCCTACACGCGATTAAATTGCTAAAATCCTCATTTTAATTCTGAATCAATTTTTTTCACTTTCTATACCTCAATTATATCCAATTGGACTTAATGTCCCTCAGTGTGATACAAAATTTCAGTCTCGGACTGAAATTACGAAAATACCCCTAGTGGGTAAAAATTTCAGTTTTTGTTCTAAAAATTCTCATAATTTTTCTACACCATTAATTCATCATAATTCTTATAAATACCATGAAATCTCATCACTTTCAGCACAGATTTCTCTCCTGGAAATTTCAGTATAATCGGGTTCAATGGAGAAAAATCATTTCTCTCACTAGTTTTTGTCATTTTCCATTTCTACCTAACTAATAACAACTAATTAACCTAAAATCCAATCAAATCAAACTCAAAAATCCCTCCCCTAGGTTCAGCCAGCATAGGGTTCATTGTGCAAGCTCATGTTTAATGCATGGAAAATAGAAAAGAACATATGGGTAGTGTAGATCAAGAAGAAATTTAAAGAAATTTTACCTTTTTCCTTGTGAATTGTTTGAATCTCTACACTTCCCCTTTGATTCCTACTTAGGGTTCTTAGTTTTCCCCCTTTTTCTATTCTTCTTTGCCTTAGCCGAACTTCACTATGGTTTTTGGCTGATTTTTTGTGGCTTTAATCACTTAATAATTAAATATTCCATTTTTCCACATGTTAATTTACTATTCTTTATTTTATTATTTCTTTTATTTTCTTTTTGAATTCTTTTCAGCCCAAAAATTCCAGCCCTTATCCTCTGAGTTTCCAGGAGCTTCTAGAAGAAATTTTAATAATTTTTATAGTGTAATTTTATGAAATTACACTTTTGCCCCCCGAAAAGTGCAAAATTACATTTTTACCCCAAAATTTGAAAAATTGCCACAAGGCATATTTTTCAGTCCTCAAACTCATACCACACTCCAATTTGTCAAATTTGATCTAAATCCTCTCGAAAAATTAAATTTGGCCTTCCGGTGATAAAATTACGATTTTACCCCTACATTCCAGAAATCACAGAAATTTCTTCTTTTTCCACTTTTCAATCTCAAATAACATTTCAATTGATTAATATGATCAATCTCAATCAAATGGGATCAAAAAATCTTTTTCAGAAATTCCAAATTCATCCTTTCATGGCAAAATTACTATTTTGCCCTTGTGTCCCAAAAATACCGAGAATTGTACATTTCACTGCTAAACTTCATTTTATGTTCCCAAACATCATATTATATTTTGTATAATCATTCTTGGTCATTAAAAATCAAAATCTTTATTAAAATCCTCATTTTGTCCTGAAATTGAAAAATGACCGTTTTGTCCCTAATCGGTCAATTTTTCCGATTAACTCCAAATTGAATCTCAAACTCCAAATCACTGTTTTAAGTAATCCCTGGACTGTGAAATTCTCAATTTCACCCTAAAATTTTTATTTGAACTAGTTCGAGGCTTAATTGACTTATTAGTACCTCTAGGACAATATTGTCATTTAACTAACTTTTCGGGCAATACAATATGCTAACATGCTTTCTAATGCATGTAAATGGCATGTTAAAGATAACACAGGGTCGGGCTTTACAGATTTTTTTGATCCCATTTGATTTAGATTGACCACATTAATCAATTGAAGTGTTATTTGAGGTTGAAAAGTGGAAAAAGAAGAAATTTCGGTGATTTCTGGAGTGTAGGGGTAAAATCGTAATTTTGCCACCAGAAGGTCAAATTTAATTTTTCGAGAGGATTTAGATCAAATTTGACAAATTGGAGTGTGGTATGAGTTTGAGGATTGAAAAATATGCCTTGTGGCAATTTTTCAATTTTTAGGGCAAAAATGTAATTTTGCACTTTTTCGGGGGTAAAAGTGTAATTTCATAAAATTACACTATAAAAATCATTGGAATCTTTTTTAGAAGCTCCTGGAAAAATCAAGAGATAAGGTCTGAAATTTGGCTGAAATAAAGTCAAAAAAAGAAAAATAATAAAATAATAAAATAAGGAATAGTACCATAACATGTGTAAAAATGGATTATTTTATTATTTAAGTGATAAAAGCCATGAAATTCAGCCAAATAACCCCATATTGGCCGGCCATCAAAGGAGAAAAAGAAAGAAGAAGAACCAAGAACCCTAGGCTGATTTTTTAAGGGGGAAGTGCAAAGATTCAAGTAATCCAACTTGAAAAAGGTAAAAATTTTTAATTTTCTTAGTGATCTAGCTTACCCAATTATTTCTTTTCAATTTCCATGCATGAAATTCATGCTTGCCCAATGAATACTATGCTGACCAAGCCTCCATGGGCAGATTTGAGCAAGATTTTGGTTGAATTTTAGCTTGAAATAAGGTGTTTAGGAAGTTAAGTTAAGCATAGAAATGAAAAATGTCAAAAATAAGCAAGAAATAGAATTTTTCCCCATTTAAAACCTATTATGTTGAATTTTCCAGGAATGAATTTGCTGCTGGAAATGAGGAGAATTAATGGTATTTATATGAATTATAATGAATTAAGGGTGTAGAAAAATTATGGGAATTTTTAGAGCAAAAATCGAAAATTTTACCCATTAGGGGTATTTTCGTAATTTCAGTCCGAGACTGATAATTTGTATCACACTGAGGGACATTAAGTCCAATTGGATATAATTGAGGTATAGAAAGTGAAAAAAATTGATTCAGAATTAAAATGAGGATTTTAGCAATTTAATCGCGTGTAGGCGAATTAGGTCGAAAATCGTGTTTCAATGGTTATTCGGACAGCTTAAGGTGCATTTCATGCATTCATGTAGAAATTATAGAGCCTGAAATCAATTATAATTAATTGATTTGATTTATTAAAATTCGTGCCACGCGTAACGCGTAGGGGGTGAACCGTCCGAAAAAGGCAAGGAAGTAGCTATGGACGAGCGAGACTAGGGCTATTCGGGACTTCTGAAACCTGTGAGTGGATAATTTACCGTTTTCAATATCTGAAGTAATTTTATCTGGTTATATGCTATAAAAAAATAAATTAAATTTTATAAATAAATTTTAAATCGAAAAATCGATTTAATAACACTGAGTATGTGGAGACCGGTTTAGATTTGTGTTCTTCTATTAAAATTTAAATTATGGCTTATGATTTTGGTGAGCATGCTTGGCTGATTTATTGTGTTAAAAATTGGCATAAATTGTTGTTTGCTGTGTAGACTGGTTATTATTAAAATGGCCTTTTCATGCTGTTGAATTTTTCTATAAATTGGGTGGTCTAATAAAACACTGCAGTGAGGGTTGCCATGGACTGCCTTTAGGAGGAGCACGGAAAAACCCGATTAATTGTTACCTCGGTCGTAGAGGCGAGTAGGGTAACTCCCAAGGTAATGTTACAATTCACTTCACGTTAAACCACCACGTGAAGATGAGTTTAGCCAACGCCAAGGATCGGCTGTATTTGAAAAATTATGAAATTCTAACAGCCTTGGCGGACTCTATTAGACACTCTGATCAAGTGTCCACGAGTATGAGATTTGGCTTAAGCCTGATTTTGTATAAATAAAACATAAGCTTGGTATTTTGTTAAATAAGATTGATTTATACAATTGTATTAAATTGGTGCTATTAACTATATGATAGCATTGTGTTTTATTTATATTGTCTCCATCTACTCGACTTCAGATGTCGTGGATGGTATTTATCTGACTCACTGGGTTGTAAAACACACCCCTCAATTTTCCCATTTCAGGCTCACAGACAGTTGTAGATAGAGGATTTTGTCGAGGAAAAGGTTTAAAGAGATAACCTTCTGTGCACAGGTTCATCTCCTAGTCTATATTTCTCTATTTTGGGCCCACTTAACCTTGTAAATTAAATTTTATACTTCAGTTATCTGTATTACTATATGTAATAATATATTTTGTTTTTACGCTGTAAAAATTATATCCGGATATCTATATAAAAATTGTTTTACAAGAAAATATTTTATTTTGTGAACTATTATTATTTTATTCCATTAAATGTAATTTTACTTAAATTTCACGTTTTAGATATCTGATGTCAATTCTGACTTCAATTTATGAAATCTTTACTCGTAAGTAACATTTTTTCTAAATTTTGAAATTTTCGACGAAAAATGACCGAAACGCCCCTGTGTAGTAATTTTTATCTTTTTCCCTATTTTGGTCCGAAAAGGGACGAAATGTTTTAAAGTATGAAATTAATAAACAGAAACTCACAGGGGGGTTGGAAAGACTGGTACGAGAGCCTTGCGAGGTCTCGATATGGTACTCGGGGGATAAGTGCATATCGGGACATCGCGGCGGTTGTCACGGACTCGAGGGTGGTTCCGGGTCGTGACAATTCTATTGGTATCAGAGCTGTAGTTTCTTTTTTAAAGCTTTTGATTTAAAAGCTGGTGATTTTGGAAAAATTGTTTTAAAAGAAATTACAATGTTAGTGTGGCCCCAATTGAGATAAGTCAGTTGCATGTAGTTGCATATAGAATCTTAAGTCACTTAGACTTGTTCAGTTTTTTCTTGTAGAGAGGTATGCCTCCTCGACGTGGGCGTCCACCCCTCTCGAGAGTCGTAGGGAGAGGAAGAGGTCGTCCTAGACGTAATCAGCCAGATCCCGTAGAAGGGGAGTTGACTGCATCCTCTTTCAGAGCAGCACCTGCTGCTGAGCAGGCTGATGTTCCTCCACCACCTACTGCTACTCCTGGTGTCCCGGCCATGTCTCCCGAGGTAGCCCAGGCATTAGCAGCTTTTCTTGCCGCCATTACGGGCCAAGCTCAAGTTGGTCCAATCCCACCTGTTATTCCTCCGACAGCACCTCTAGTGCGACCACCACCACCTCCTGTTCCGACTCCGGTACCTGATGTTTCTATTTCTGAGAGACTCAGGGAAGCTAGGCAGTTGGGGTGTATTCCTTTTACGGGTGACTTGGACCCAACCACTGCCAAGGATTGGATTGCTCAAGTATCGGAGACACTCACCAATATGCAGATAGATGATGGGATGAAATTAAAAGTGGCCACCCGATTACTCGAGAAGAGAGCTCGTATGTGGTGGGGTTTAGTGAAGTCACATTCTATTGCATCATTGACTTGGACAGATTTCCTACGCGAATTCAATGGTCAGTATTATACACCCTTCCACCAGAAGGAGAAGAAAAGAGAATTCCTAAGTTTGAAAGAAGGGAATTCGACAGTAGAGGAGTACGAGGCTCGTTTTAGTGAGCTGACGACATATGTGCCTAAATTGGTGAGGACCAGGCAGGATCAGGCTACTTACTTTGAGGAAGGGCTCCGGAACGAAATTAAGGAGCGTATGCCTGTGACCAGCAATGAGTCGTACAAGGAGATGATACAGATGGCCCTACGAGCTGAGAAGCTCTCTACAGAGAATCGACGAATTCAAGCTGAGTTCGCCAAGAGAAGGAATCCACCTACATCTTCTGGCCAGTCATCCAAGAGAGGTAAAGATTCGACATTTACTGTAGGGAGTACTACCTCTACATCAGTCGCATCTACTAGGCCTCCGTCTCAGCAATCACAGTCAAGATCTTCCAGATTCAGTAGGCCAACGATGAGAGTCCCTGGGAAGGGTTCGGCAGGATTTGACAAGTGTGATAACTGCGGAAGATTTCATGTTGGGCAGTGTCGGGAGCCCCTACGATGCTTTCAGTACGGCCAACAAGGGCATCTAAGGAGGGATTGTCCACAGTTGAGACGAACTACAGTAGCTGCTTCTTCTCATCCAACTCGTTCTGATGTTCCGAGGAGAGATTCTTCTGGGTCCCAACCTAGACAGGGTCCAGTGATACGATCAGGAGTGGGGAGTAATACCCCAGTACATCCACCTACTAGACCGCAAGCTCAGACTTCTACCCGTATTTTTGCTATGACAGAAGAAGAAGCCCGAGTTCGACCTGGAGTAGTAACAGGTACTATGTTTCTATTCGATAAGGAAGCATATGTTTTAATAGATTCTGGCTCAGATAGATCATATGTGAGCATAACATTTGCATTATCCTCGGATAGAAACCTGTCACCATTAAAGGAAGAAATAGTAGTACACACTCCTCTAGGCGAACACCTAGTCAGAAATACTTGCTATAGAGATTGTGGAATAAGAGTGGGTGAGGAAGAATTTAGAGGTGATTTAATTCCCTTTGAGATTCGAGATTTTGATTTAATCCTGGGTATGGATTGGTTATCTGTGCATCGGGCGAGGGTGGACTGTTTTAAGAAAGAAGTTATCCTTCAGAATTCTGAGGGAGCAAAGATTGTCTTTACGGGGAACGTCGAGTATTACCGTCCTGTGTAATCTCGGCCCTCAAAGCTTTGAAATTGGTGCGAAAAGGGTACCCAGCTTACTTAGCTCACGTAATTGATACTTCGAAGGAGGAACCTAAGTTGGAAAATGTCTCAGTAGTAGATGAGTTTCCAGATGTGTTTCCTGATGAGTTACCGGGACTTCCTCTTGATCGTGAGTTCGAGTTTACTATTGATTTACTCCTGGGTACTGCACCTATTTCTATTCCTCCGTATAGAATGGCTCCAGTGGAATTAAAAGAGTTGAAAGTGCAGTTGCAAGAACTGGTAGATAAGGGTTTTATTCGCCCTAGTATTTCTCCTTGGGGAGCACCAATTCTATTTGTGAAGAAAAATGATGGTACTCTTCGGTTGTGTATAGACTACCGGCAGCTAAATAGAGTGACCATCAAGAATAAGTATCCGTTGCCACGGATTGATGATCTCTTTGATCAACTGCAGGGTGCTACAGTATTTTTTAAGATTGATTTGAGATCTGGGTATCATCAGTTGAGGATCAAGGAACAAGATGTACCCAAAACAGCTTTTAGGACTCGGTATGGGCATTACAAGTTCTTGGTCATGCCTTTCGGCTTGACAAATGCTCCGGCAGCGTTCATGGATCTTATGAACCGGGTATTTCATCCTTACTTGGATAAATTCGTCATCGTATTTATTGACGACATCCTAATTTATTCAAGAGATAATCGGGAGCCTGCTACTCACTTACGCATAGTGTTACAGATTTTGCGTGAAAGACAGCTTTATGCTAAATTTTCGAAGTGTGAATTTTGGTTAAAGGAAGTAGTTTTCTTGAGACACGTGGTGTCTGGAGCTGGAATATATGTTGATCCTAAAAAGATTGAGGCAATTCTACAATGGGAGCAACCGAAGACAGTGACGGAGATTCAGAGTTTTCTCGGATTAGTCGGTTATTATCGGAGATTTGTTCAGAGATTTTCTTTGATAGCAGCTCCGTTGACTCGTCTAACTCGTAAGGGAGTTAAGTTCGATTGGGATGATGTGTGTGAGAATCGATTTCAGGAGCTGAAGAACCGGTTAACTACCGCTCCCGTGTTAACACTTCCTGTCAATGGTAAAGAGTTTGTGGTATATAGTGATGCCTCTAAGTTGGGGTTAGGGTGTGTATTGATGCAAGATGAGAAGGTTGTAGCTTATGCTTCTCGACAGCTGAAGAGGCCTAAAGCAAATTACCCTACCCACGATTTGGAACTAACAGTTGTGGTGTTTGCATTAAAAATTTGGAGGCATTACTTGTATGGTGAGCATTGTCGAGTATTTACGGATCACAAGAGTTTGAAGTATTTGGTTACTCAAAAGGAGCTTAATTTGAGACAGAGACGGTGGTTGGAGTTGATAAAAGATTACTACTTGGTGATCGATTATCACCGGGGAAAGGCAAACGTGGTAGCTGATGCCTTAAGTCGTAAGTCTTCATCGTCTTTAGCTATACTTCAGAGTCATTATTTTTTGGTATTATTAGAGATGAAATCTCTAGGGGTCCAATTGAAGAATGGTGAGGACGGATCCATATTGGCTAGTTTCATTGTGAGACCCACATTGCTCGATCAGATCAAAGAATCTCAGGGGTCTGATGATGAATTAAGAAAGGAAATCCTAAGGTTGCATGATGGAGGGATTAGCGAATTCAGATTCGGGGATGATCACATATTGATGCTTAGAAATCGAGTCTGTGTACCCAAAGAGAATCAGTTAAGGCAGGCTGTAATGGAAGAAGCTCATTCATCTGCTTACGCCTTACATCCCGGAAGCACCAAGATGTATAGGACCATCAAGGAGAATTATTGGTGGTCGGGTATGAAGCGAGACATAGCAGAGTTCGTAGCAAAATGTCTCGTGTGTCAACAGGTTAAAGCGGAGCATCAAAGGCCAGCATGTACTCTTCAATCCTTACCTGTTCCTGAATGGAAATAGGAGCATGTAACTATGGATTTTGTGATGGGATTACCGCGGACGCAGAGTGGAAAAGATGCCATTTGGGTGATCGTGGATCGATTAACTAAGTCCGCACATTTCCTAGCAATTCATAGTACATATTTGATAGAAAAGTTGGCAAAACTCTATATCGATGAGATAGTGAGGCTACATGGAGTTCCAATTTCCATAGTGTCAGATCAAGATCCTCGGTTCACTTCTCGATTCTGACCGAAGTTCCAAGAAGCTCTCAGGACCAATTTGAGATTCAGTACTGCTTTTCACCCATAGACAGATGGTCAGTCAGAGAGGACCATTCAGACTTTAGAAGACATGTTACGGGCTTGTGTCATGGATTTTATTGGGAGTTGGGATAGACACTTGCCATTAGCGGAGTTCGCTTACAACAACAGCTTTCAGGCTAGTATCGGTATGGCACCGTATGAAGCTTTGTATGGAAGGAAATGTCGTACTTCAATTTGCTGGGGTGAAGTGGGTGAGAGAAAACTGGTTAATGTGGAATTGATCGACTTGCTAAATGACAAAGTCAAGATTATACGAGAGCAATTGAAGGTAGCCCAAGATAGACAAAAGAGTTATGCTGATAAGCGTAGAAAGGACTTGGAGTTTGAAATTGACGATAGAGTTTTTCTCAAAGTTTCTCCATGGAAAGGTAACAATTTAGTTGAATTAAGATATTAAATCTTATCGGATTTTATTATGATAGTAAATTGTGGTATTTTAAATGGATATTGAAAGGTGTGATTCGATTTGCGAAACGAAGAAAGCTTAATCCAAGGTACATTGGGCCGTTCCGTATCAGTGAGAGAATTGGTCCAGTGGTGTATAGATTGGAACTACCTCCAGAGTTAAATCGGATCCACAACGTCTTTCATGTTTCAATGCTGAAGAAGTATGTACCCGATTCTTCTCACATTCTCGAAACACCTCCTATTGAGTTGCATAAAGATTTGAAGTTCAAAGTGCAACCAGTGTGTATTCTAGATCGGAAGAATCGAATGCTCAGGAATAAGAACATTCCGATGGTCAAAGTTTTATGGAGCAATGCTCGGATGGAAGAGATGACATGGGAGGCTGAACACCAAATGAGGAAGCAATATCCCCACATTTTCTCGGAGACAAGTAAGTTAAATTTTGAGGTCAAAATTTTATTTTAAGGGGGGTAGTGTTGTAAAGCGCGACCCCGTGTTATTTTTAACATGCCATTTACATGCATTGGAAAGCATGTTAGCATATTGTATTGCCCGAAAAGTTAGTTAAAGAACAATATTGTCCTAGAGGTACTAATAAGTCAATTAAGCCCCAAACTAGTTCAAATAGAAATTTTAGGGTGAAATTGAGAATTTCATAGTCCAGGGATTACTTAAAACAGTGATTCGAAGTTCGAGGTTCAATTTGGAGTTAATTGGGAAAATTGACCGATTAGGGACGAAACGGTCATTAGCGAAATTTCAGGACAAAATGAGGATTTTAATAAAGATTTTGATTTTTAATGACCAAGAATGATTATATGAAATACAATATGATTCTTGGAACATAAAATGAAGTTTAGCAGTGAAAAATACAATTCTCGGTATTTTTAGGACACAAGGGCAAAATAGTAATTTTGTCATTAAAGGACGAATTTGAAATTTTTGAAAAAGATTTTTTTTGATCCCATTTGATTTAGATTGACCATATTAATCAATTGAAGTGTTATTTGAGGTTGAAAAGTGAAAAAAGAAGAAATTTCGGTGATTTCTGGAGTGTAGGGGTAAAATCGTAATTTTACCACCGGAAGGTCAAATTTAATTTTTTGAGAGGATTTAGATCAAATTTGACAAATTGGAGTGTGGTATGAGTTTGAGGACTGAAAAATATGCCTTGTGGTAATTTTTCAATTTTTAGGGCAAAAATGTAATTTTGTACTTTTTCGGAGGCAAAAGTGTAATTTCATAAAATTACACTATAAAAATCATTGGAATCTTTTCTAGAAGCTCCTGAAAAAATCAAGAGATAAGGTCTGAAATTTGGCTGAAATAAAGTCAAAAAAAGAAAAATAATAAAATAATAAAATAAGGAATAGTACCATAACATGTGTAAAAATGGATTATTTTATTATTTAAGTGATAAAAGCCATGAAATTCAGCCAAATAACCCCATATTGGCCGGCCATCAAAGGAGAAAAAGAAAGAAGAAGAACCAAGAACCCTAGGCTGATTTTTTAAGGGGGAAGTGCAAAGATTCAAGTAATCCAACTTGAAAAAGGTAAAAATTTTTAATTTTCTTAGTGATCTAGCTTACCCAATTATTTCTTTTCAATTTCCATGCATGAAATTCATGCTTGCCCAATGAATACTATGCTGACCAAGCCTCCATGGGCAGATTTGAGCAAGATTTTGGTTGAATTTTAGCTTGAAATAAGGTGTTTAGGAAGTTAAGTTAAGCATAGAAATGAAAAATGTCAAAAATAAGCAAGAAATAGAATTTTTCCCCATTTAAAACCTATTATGTTGAATTTTCCAGGAATGAATTTGCTGCTGGAAATGAGGAGAATTAATGGTATTTATATGAATTATGATGAATTAAGGATGTAGAAAAATTATAGAAATTTTTAGAGCAAAAATCGAAAATTTTACCCATTAGGGGTATTTTCGTAATTTCAGTCCGGGACTGATAATTTGTATCACACTGAGGGACATTAAGTCTAATTGGATATAATTGAGGTATAGAAAGTGAAAAAAATTGATTCAGAATTAAAATGAGGATTTTAGCAATTTAATCGCATGTAGACGAATTAGGTCGAAAACCATGTTTCAACGGTTATTCGGACAGCTTAAGGTGCATTTCATGCATTCATGTAGAAATTATAGAGCCTGAAATCAATTATAATTAATTGATTTGATTTATTGAAATTCGTGCCACGCGTAACGCGTAGGGGGTGAACCGTCCGAAAAAGGCAAGGAAGTAGCTACGGACGAGCGAGACTAGGGCTATTCGGGACTTCTGAAACCTGTGAGTGGATAATTTACCGTTTTCAATATCTGAAGTAATTTTATCTGGTTATATACTATAAAAAAATAAATTGAATTTTATAAATAAATTTTAAATCGAAAAATCGATTTAATAACACTGAGTATGTGGAGACCGGTTTAGATTTGTGTTCTTCTATTAAAATTTAAATTATGGCTTATGATTTTGGTGAGCATGCTTGGCTGATTTATTGTGTTAAAAATTGGCATGAATTGCTGTTTGCTATGTAGACTGGTTATTATTAAAATGGTCTTGTCATACTGTTGAATTTTTCTATAAATTGGGTGGTCTAATAAAACACTGCAGTGAGGGTTGCTGTGGACTGCCTTTAGGAGGAGCACGGAAAAACCCGATTAATTGTTACCTCGGTCGTAAAGGCGAGTAGGGTAACTCCCGAGGTAATGTTACAATTCACTTCACGTTAAACCACCACGTGAAGATGAGTTTAGCCAACGCCAAGGATCGGCTGTATTTGAAAAATTATGAAATTTTAAAAGCCTTGGCAGACTCTATTAGACACTCTGATCAAGTGTCTACGAGTATGAGATTTGGCTTAAGCCTGATTTTGTATAAATAAAACATAAGCTTGGTATTTTGTTAAATAAGATTGATTTATACAATTGTATTAAATTGGTGCTATTAACTATATGATAGCATTGTGTTTTATTTATATTGTCTCCATCTACTCGACTTTAGATGTCGTGGATGGTATTTATCTGACTCACTGGGTTGTAAAACTCACCCCTCAATTTCCCCATTTCAGGCTCACAGACAGTTGTAGATAGAGGATTTTGTCGAGGAAAAGGTTTAAAGAGATAACCTTCTGTGCACAGGTTCATCTCCGAGTCTATATTTCTCTATTTTGGACCCACTTAACCTTGTAAATTAAATTTTATACTTCAGTTATCTGTATTACTATATGTAATAATATATTTTGTTTTTACGCTGTAAAAATTATATCCGGATATCTATATAAAAATTGTTTTACAAGAAAATATTTTATTTTGTGAACTATTATTATTTTATTCCATTAAATGTAATTTTACTTAAATTTCACGTTTTAGATATCTGATGTCAATTCCGACTTCAATTTATGAAATCTTTACGCGTAAGTAACATTTTTTTCAAATTTTGAAATTTTTGACGAAAAATGACCGAAACGCCCCTGTGTAGTAATTTTTGTCTTTTTTCCTGTTTTGGTCCGAAAAGGGATGAAATGTTTTAAAGTATGAAATTAATAAACAGAAACTCACAGGGGGGTTGGAAAGACTGGTACGAGAGCCTTGCGAGGTCTCGATATGGTACTCGGGGGATAAGTGCATATCGGGACATCGCGGCAGTTGTCACGGACTCGAGGGTGGTTCCGGGTCGTGACAGATATTAACTTTATATATTATTTAGTAATTAATTTATACAATGGTAATTATATTCTTCATAAATGAACATAATATATAATATAAAGTATATGTGTTAAAAGATATTATAAGTTTTATATTATAAAGTATATATATTAAAAGTATTATAGTGTATATACAAAATAGTAATTATATTCTTTATAAATGAACCCAATGTATATAAAGTATACGTATTAAAAGACATTGCAATTTAATTAATAATTATAATTTTATTAATTAATTTAATTAATTATATGAATTTGCCTTTAGTTACATGAAATTTAAAGAAAAAAGCTAAGTTTCAAAGCTATTCTAATCTCACAATTTCTTTTTAGATATTAACTTTATATATTATTTAGTAATTAATTTATACAATAGTAATTATATTCTTTATAAATGAACATAATATATAATGTAAAGTATATATGTTAAAAGACATTACAAGTTTTATATTATAAAGTATATATATTAAAAGTATTATAGTGTATATACAAAATAGTAATTATATTCTTTATAGATAAACCCAATGTATATAAAGTATAGATATTAAAAGATCTTACAATTTAATTAATAATTACAATTTTATTAATTAATTTAACTAATTATATGAATTTGCCCTTAGTTACATGAAATTTAAAGAAAAAAGCTAAGTTTTAAAACTATTCTAATCTCACAACTTTTTTTTAGATATTAACTTTATAAACATTTTAGTAATTAATTTATACAATAGTAATTATATTCTTTATAAATGAACATAATATATAATGTAAAGTATATGTGTTAAAAGACATTACAAGTTTTATATTATAAATTATATATATTAAAAGTATTATAGTGTATATACAAAATAGTAATTATATTCTTTATAGATAAACCCAATGTATATAAAGTATAGATATTAAAAGATCTTACAATTTAATTAATAATTACAATTTTATTAATTAATTTAACTAATTATATGAATTTGCTTTTAGTTACATGAAATTTAAAGAAAAAAGCTAAGTTTTAAAACTATTCTAATCTCACAACTTTTTTTTAGATATTAACTTTATAAACATTTTAGTAATTAATTTATACAATAGTAATTATATTCTTTATAAATGAACATAATATATAATGTAAAGTATATGTGTTAAAAGACATTACAAGTTTTATATTATAAAGTATATATATTAAAAGTATTATAGTGTATATACAAAATAGTAATTATATTTTTTATAGATGAACCCAATGTATATAAAGTATAGGCATTAAAAGATATTGCAATTTAATTAATAATTATACTTTTATTATTTAATTTAATTAATTATATGAATTTGCCTTTAGTTACATGAAATTTAAAGAAAAAAGCTAAGTTTCAAAACTATTCTAATCTCACAATTTCTTTTTAGATATTAACTTTATATATTATTTAGTAATTAATTTATACAATAGTAATTATATTCTTTATAAATGAACATAATAAATAATGTAAAGTATATGTGTTAAAAGACATTACAAGTTTTATATTATAAAGTATATATATTAAAAGTATTATAGTGTATATACAAAATAGTAATTATTTTCTTTATAGATGAACCCAATGTATATAAAGTATAGATATTAAAAGACATTGTAATTTAATTAATAATTACAATTTTATTAATTAATTTAATTAATTATATGAATTTGCCTTTAGTTACATGAAATTTAAAGAAAAAAGCTAAGTTTCAAAACTATTCTAATCTCACAACTTCTTTTTAGATATTAACTTTATATATTGTAAATTTATATAAACAAAGGTATATATATTATTTAGTAATTAATTTATATAATAGTAATTATATTCTTTATAAACAAACATAATATATAATATAAAGTATATGTGTTAAAAGACATTACAACTTATAGTAACTATAAACTGTATAATCATATGTATATATTACAATTAATAATTTTAGAAGTTATAATTTTTATAATGTTAACACAAAACAAATAATGAATATATTTATATTTAAAGTATATATATATACTAAAAGTATTATAGTAATTATATTTCTTATAATATTACTCAATATATATAAAATATATATTTAAAAACATTTCAAGTTAGTATATATAATAATCATAATTCAATGAATTAATTTAATTAATTATATGAGTTTGTCTTTAATTACATGAAATTAAAAAAATAGTTAAATTTCAAAACTATTTTAAACTCAAAGACTCTCTTTAAGTATATATATTATAATTTATAAGTTATAATTTTTGTAATCTTAACCCATAATAAAAAGTAAATATATTTTTATATATTATTTGTATAATTATATTCCTTTGTAATATGCTATGATATTTATATTATATAAAACATAATTAATAATTTAATAATTTTTTTATTTATATATATTCATATCATCACATTAGTTATTTAACTAACTATATTTTAAAAATTATATTTTGTCCATATAAAACTAATGGATTAGTTTGTCCAGATGGTGGAGATGTAGAGATCTTTCTTTCATGGCCTAGGTTCGAGTCTTGATGCATTCATTTTATTGAATTATTTAAATAATAATAAAAAATAAACAGGTAATCTTAACGGGTTCCTAAACGGGTAGCTTAACATGTTCGTAAATGAGTAATCTTAACGGATTATTGAATTATTTAAATAATAATAAAAAATAAACAGGGTTCCTAAACGAGTAGCTTAACATGTTCGTAAACGGGTAATCTTAACGGATTCGGAGCGGGTATCCGCGAAATCTGGATAATGAATAATTGGGTAACGAGTATACATCATGTGATACTTGAACCCGAATCGAGTTGTGAAACTACTACCCGAACCCGCTCTTAATCCGCTTATAGGGTACCTTAACCTGGTTTAACTGGATCAGGTACTCGCAGGTACCTTATAATAAGATACCTGTTGACATCCCTATTATATTTTGTCCGTTCTATTAGAACTAAAGGGTATTTTTGTAATTCAATGAGTAAGGTTTTGATTGTAATTTAGTCATAATTTACATTTTTCTCTTTTCTTGTGCATATAAATAGTGAGTTGTGATTTTTTCTCTCTCTTTATCCAGTTAATACAATCATACAGTACTAACCAACTCCATAGATCCTGTTTGACAACTTAGTACAAATTTTGTATCCTAGTTTCTAATGAAGTTACATAAAAAAAAAAAAAGAAAGAAAGAAAGAAAATCCTCTTTTCCTATCTAGTTTTAATATTATTTTGACATGTTAAAATGTAATTCTTGGAATTTTCCAAAATTGTTTGGACGAGTCAAATGAATATGCTGGATTGCCTTTTCAAGAGTTGTTGTTGTTATAGAAGGGAAGTACATAATTCCATCCCCGCCCTCGCAATTGAGAGCTATGACTCTTCAGTGTTCACACACCCCGTGACCCTTTCCCACCGCCGGCCTTTTTGTCTGTCAGAGTAACAGGGGCTTGGAAGTGGCTTTCCTTGATTTTTATATTTTCATTTATAAAAAACCTTGAGCTCCCTTCTGTTGTTTATATCTGGGCCCAAGCAAAACGTCCAGCGTTTTTGAGCAACACCCTATTGAGGAAACCGACGAGGATCAGGAAGTCGAATCAAAAAACACCCATGGGTCAAAGTTGCAATGGCCGAACCTTTGTGCCTAAGTGATACATTGTCAGAATCATTAGTAGTAACTTGCATGCATATCTACAGGGGCAGAGCGTCCCTTCGTGGCCTCTTAAAATTTTTGAAAATTTTTATATATTATATATTTTTTAATAATTTTTTAAAATAATTTTTTATTAAAAAATTAATATAATTAAAAAATAATAAAATAACTTTACAAGTTACATTCAATTTTACTCAAATTTTTATTTTTTTTAATTTTTTAGATTTCTTCATTTATCTTTTTTTCTTTTCTTTTTTGTCTTTTTATTATGAAATAATAAAAAAGTAAAGTTTTTTTTTAATTTTTTTATTTATATTATTATTATTATATTTATTTTTTCAATTATATTCTATTTGCTCATATATTTTAAGTTTCTATAGATTTTCTTTTTTAAATTTCTACAAATCATCAACCATATTTTTTTTTTTGCTATATAGGTTATATCTACTACTTGTCATGGCTTTTTTTTTCTGTTACGTGGATTTTATTTTTAATGATTTTAATTTTAAAAAATCAAAAAATTATTGTATATGTAATTCTCAAATATAAGTTTTAGTATTGCATTATTGATTGTTGTTTAAAATTTCACTAATATATTATTTTTTATTAATCCTAATTATATAAAAAAAAATATCTTGAGTATATGTTTTTAATATACTTTACGTTTTATATTTAGTTGAAAAGAAATTATCTTGAGTATAAGAAGAAATTATTAATTCTGTATATCGTATTTAACTATTTATAATTTGTGCATTATAGTTTAATATTTAGTATTATAAACTTAAATATAATAAAATAAAAATATTAGATATTGACTATATTAATTTTTTTAGTCGTTTATATTAAGAAAAACAAGACTTCGAAACAAAATGGATGATAAGTTTCTTATAAATAATTTAGTTGTTTATAATAAAAAAGATATTATCATCGTCGAATAAAACTTTCCTAAAGTTTATTATAAGTTTTTTTTTTGTTTCTTTTGATTTAATATTATATAAAATTATCATCTATTATAAATCTTTTGATTATTAATTGTTAAGTTAAATAAATTAATTTTAAAAATTTTTAATTTTTATTCTTAACCTTTGACCCCCTCAATAAAAATTGGCTAACTCCGCCCCTGCATATCTCATTCATATTTAATGGAAAAGCTTTATTCTTCATTGGCACGAACATCATAAACTCACCAGAGAGATTGAATAGTGCATGCATTGTTCTTAAAAACCAAGGCATAATGTTTCTCCACCATCTGTACCAACACTAAACAAGTTTTGAGAAATATTAGGTATTAAGTACGAGCCCTGATGATGTTTGAATCTCAACCGTCGCTTTCCTTCTTGCTTATAAGTAAACATTATTTCCTATTTTGACTTTGGAGCGATATTGAATGTCTAAGTCAGAAAACAATGTTGGATTTGGTTAAATGATTCGAACAACCACTATCAAATAGCCATTGTGAATCATCAAAAGCTTGACCATATGTTGCCATAAAGAGTTGCTCTTTTGCAATTTCAACTTTCTCGACTGTAGTGGAAGATTTTTCTTGCAACCCATGTTTGTTTTTACATACTTTTTCAACATGGCCTAGTTGATTGCATGCATTACATTTAACCCCAAGCCTAAACTAAAAACATGTTTATGTATGACTTTTTTTTTTTTACAATAGGGATTGTAGATACTTGATTTTGATTAACATCTATTCTCTAAAGAATTACTTTATAGCATAATATTGTACAAAGAATAACCATTACAAGTGAAACACTGTTTCACGTAGAACAACTAGAACAAGTGAAATATTACTTCACACAAAAAGAATTAGAATAAGTAGAGCAATCCTTCACATGGAACAACTAAGATAAATGGAACAACCAGTTCACACGGATAACAATGAAAGTAACTTGGAATAAGTGGCTGAGTTTATGAGTTACTTTCATCTTAGAATGTCCTAGAGAGTTTAACTAGGTGACTTAGATATGGAGGTAGTTAAAAAGTCTTCCTCTTAATCTTGTCCTGAAGTATAAGTGTTTCCTCTTCTTACCTTGTTCTCTTGTACTTGTTCACGTATACTTTCTTCTCTTAACTTGTTTTCATATAGCTTTTCATGTATACCTCATATCTATTACCTTTTACTTGAGAATAAGTCTTATTACACCTAATTACTTTAACAGTCATATAATGGGTTTCTAACTGTTACTCGACATTAATTCTCAATAATGGTTACCAAATATTAAAACTCTTCTTAATAATGTCATTCATTATATGCATTAAAGGTTTTTCTTGTAACCATCGTTTTTTGCACTACATATAAAGCATTCATAATTCATTCAAGGACTTTTTTTCCGACCAAAGCTAACACATTTTTCTCTAGAGTTTCTCTCTCTAATTCTCTGCTACTTCTTAATTTTCTTTTTATTATCTTTCACTTGCCACAATAATAAGTATTTCAAGAATTGCTTTAATATTCCTCTCCGTCGCCTCCGATGTGTCTTTTACTTGTTTGCAACGCTTCCTCTTCCTATCACAAGAACCCTTTTTACAAGGACATACTAGAAATTTCATTCTCTTGTTTTGAAACTTCTAGTATATATAATGCCTTTATCCTTGTCTTTCTCTTCAACTGTGTTCTATTTTTGTGAAGATTCTACACAAGCCTTTCCCTTTGATTTTACAACTAAAGCATTATCAATTTTTTTCATTTCTCATAACTAACTTCCTTTGCTCATTAGCGTGCAATGCGTTGACCAATTCAGTGATTGTGAGATGAGAGAGATCCTTAGATTGCTACAAGGAAGAGACAATGGCATCAAACCTTTCTAGTAAGTTAATTAACACCTTTTTTACCACTTTAGTATCTATGATATTTTCTCCCATAAGTCGAATTCGGTTGACGAACTTCATCACCAAATCAATATACTATTTCACTAACTGATTATCTTTCATTCTCAAAAGTTCAAATTCTTCTTTGAGATTTGGCAAACATATTTGTTTGGTCCTGACAGACCCCAAGAACTCCTCCTCAAGCTTATTCCAAGCGTGCTTTGTTGTTTCACACCCCATTATTCTGCTAAAGATAGATTTTGACACTACAGAATGCAAAGAGGATAAGGCTCCATAATGTTTTACAATATCTTCTTCACATTGCTTTATCTATGCTTGTGATGCATTGTCTCTCAATGTTGGCGGTTCATTCTCATTTTCAACCACACTCTAGAGATTGTAGTCTTTTAGAAAAGCCTTCATCTTGATGGCCCAAACTGAATAGTTAGTGCCATCAAAAATTGGTGGAGCTTGGTGAGAAAATAGTAGTTATCATCTATATCAAAAGGGTAATTGTGAATAGGTATTGGAGAGAGTATGAAAGACTGATTTCTAACTTTATGGTGGTCTAAAGATCGGTTTAAAAACTCTAATACCATGATATGAAACAAGAGAAAAAAAATGAAAATTGCAATTCAAAGCAAAGGGACTATATTATGGAACAAAGAACATTGATAAAAGCTAGAAAACAAAGTCAATGGAAACAAAGTTGTATTCCCATCATAATATTAACACTTAATATGAAACGTACATGTTAAACACTTGTAAAAAGAATAAAACAAGTGTTTAATGCAAAATTAACTCAGACATGAAAGTTAACACATCATACACATGACAGTTTGCATTTGTTGTTTCAAGTACAATCCTAGTTTTTAGACTCAACCTCTCTGCGTCTGACACAGAGGGGTTCTTGAGGTATATATAACAATCCTAGTTTTTAGACTCGAGAAATGTCCAACACTGGTGTCCAGGAAGCCATAGAAGAAAGCCATGTGGAAGTTCCCGAAGACCAACGGGAAGGAATAAACGGTGGCTCATTACAAATGTTGCGCAGAGATGATTCTCTGGACCTTGAATCAGGCAAGGTTCCAGGCCGCAATAGCCTTGGTTCCCAGGTCTGCGACTGCGAACCCCTTGCCTCTTCAGTCTACTTAAATTTGGAAGACAAAAAACTAAAATGTTTGACGTACTGGTAATATTATATTCTAACATGGTTGAAATTGTTGAAATGATTTTGGAGGCTTTAAACTGGTCGGTGTCCCTGCATCTAGCATTCCAGAGCATTGGCATCGTTTATGGAGATATAGGACCGTCGCCGCTCTATGTCTATGCCAGCACCTTCAGCAATGGTATAAATCACACAGATGACATCTTGGGGGTTCTTTCTTTGATCTTTTATACCCTCACCCTCATCCTTCTTGTCAAGTACGTCATCATTGTCCTACGAGCCACCCATAACGGCGAAGGTGCGTAAGATAATCAAAAACCTCCACCAAGACTTCTTTTAGTTACAATTAATTAGCTCCGAATAAAAACTATATATATTGTTCTTCATTTTTGTCCTGCTCTATTCTTCCTTTATTGGTAATTCCTCTCGATTTCATAGTTTTGACTCTGGTGTTGACGTTTTGTTGATATTGCCAAGTATTCTTTTGGACTTTTGGGCACGAGTTAAAACTATTTTACTAGTGAATTACCACTAAAACCCATATAATTAAACACTAACAGAATGTGTATGCATGAGGGGCTTGGTTGGTTCATGCTCATTTTCTACTGTGGATGCTAAAATTGATCTTTTATTAATACTAAATTATTTTGGGAATTACATAAAAGTTTTATATGGAACTATAGGCATCTTGTTAATACTTGTAATTTATGACATTATTTCATAATACTAATTTGTTTCCATAATTATAATCAGCACGTACTTAAATTAAAGCATAATCCATCTGTCTCTAAAATGAAAAAGCATGATCCATCTCACATGTGTTTGCTAGGAGGAACATTTGCCCTGTACTCGTTGATATGCGTATATGTAAGGGTGGGCTTGATGCCGAATCAACAGGCTAAGGATTGTGACGTATCTAATTTCCGATTGGATTTGCCTGGTAAGCACTTAAAACTAGCATCAAGACTCAAGTCCAACTTAGAGAAGAGCCAATTTTCCTAAATTTTCCTATTATACATTACTATGCTTTGTGCTTCCATGGTCATTGGCGACGGTATCCTCACGCCATGCATAACAGGCTTTTACTTTTTCTTGTTTGTATATTATTTTAGACTCTATTATCATTAATTATTGAAAGCATTATAACAGAAATTAAAATTTGCTTGTTATAACTTGGCTTGTAATCTTATCGGCTATGGGAGGCATCAGGAAAGCTACATCTGCCATGACTGAAGGTCCATATATATGTTATTTTTCTCTCGGCCATGCAGCACTTCAAGATAAATTAACCTGATTATATGCTAAATTTATCATGTTTAAACATTTGTAAAGAAAAAGAGATAAAAATTAGTTCTTTCTATACATCCTTAAGAGCCCAGAAAAAGGTAATTAAGAACAAAAAGGCAATTCTTTAATGTAAATATATATGGTGCAAACAGATAGGGTTTTTTGGATATCAATAGCCATATTGGTCTGCGTCTTTATAGTTCAAAGATTTGGCGTAGTTCATAAAACAGATAGGATTTCGCTCCCCAAATTTGCATCTGGTTTGCTCTCATAAGTGGAATTGGTGTCTACAACTTCATAAAATATGATCCGACAGTGCTGAAAGCCTTAAATCCCAAATACATTGTAGAATACTTTACCAGGAACAGAAAGGATGCTTGGGTTTCTCTTGGTGGCGTAGTTCTAGCCATAACAGGTTTCACTTTTCTGTTCCCTTCTTCAATAAGCTATTTCCCCCACTCTCTCACCCTCTTTTGGCCTAAGAAAAGTTTCTAATAAGCATGTGCGCTGTGACCTACCCTGCTCTGATTTTGGCGTATACAGGACAAGCCTCTTTCCATCGCGAACATGAAAATTCAGTTTCAAATACCTTTTACGAATCGATACCAGGTGAATAATAAATGTCCATGGACATGAATTTTTTTCTAATTTCCTTTTCTATGGTGTTAAAGTGGCTACTTGTGATCTAATGCAGGCCCTTTGTACTGGCCAATGTTTGTGGTGTCCGTGTGATCTAATCAGTCACTCTCCCTAGGGTGTTTCCCTCGCGTTAAAGTTGTGCATACATCTGTCAGTCAAAGTTCTTGACAGCAAATTAAGATTGTGTATACAAAAAAAAAAAAATGAGCGTGAGCGATAGGAGGAAGAGTGGCGATGGCAGAGGCTACGGAGATCGAATCGACGAGCTGGAGCGGTGGAGGAGAAGCCTGTTCACAATCTTTGTGGATAACATCAGCAAGCGGCTAACTTGGCGAGAGGTAAATGCGTGCTTCGAAGAATTCGGTGTTGTGATTGATGTGTTTATCCCGGCAAGGAGAAGGGAGAGGAAAAGCCAATTTGCATTTGTAAGGTTCAGACATGAGGAAGAAATGAGAAGAGCCATTCATTACGGAGCGGGAATTAGCATTGATGGGAGAAGACTATGGGTGAAGAAAGCTGAGTTTGCTCGTGAAAGAGTGAATACCAGCCAGACACGAGTACAAGAGAAAAACAAACAATTGGGGAAGTAAAGTCTTACAGGGAAGCAGTAATGGGTTGAAAAGAAGAAACAATGGCAAATAGCAATGCTGAAAATGAGAAGAATGGCAATAACAAAGAAGGGCAAAATCTGGATGAAAATAGTAATGTGAAAACCATTACCCTGGAGGGCGAATTCAAATGGCTGAACAGAAGTGCAATAGGGAAGTTAAACAGGGAACAAGCATGAAAACCCATCTAGAGTGCCATGTTCTTAGAAGGAGTAACGGCAAGAGTTAGACCGGCAGGAGGGCTTAACGTTTTGGTTACCTTCCATAGCAGAGAGGAAATGTTAACCCTTTTGGAGTCTTATAGTGAGATCTTTGATTTATGGTTCGAAAATATTGCACCATACAATGCAGAGGTCGAAACCAAGAAGTACACAATCTGGGTCAAAGTGGAGGAAATTCCTATTTATCTATGGAGCTTGAAATTACTTGAAGCATTGGGAGATAGTTGGGGTAAATTCATCAAAGCCGATTATGCAACCACTAATATAGAGAGGTTTGACCATGCTCTTATTTGTGTGGAGGTGGAAAGCAAGACAAAAATCCCAACTCTATCAAAGATTCAAGCAAAGGGGAAAACTATCATGCTTAGAGCGTACATTGTTGAGAGAGAAAAAGCAGAAATAGACAAACATATTTGCGGAATAAAATAGGCCAGAGAGGTGATTGAGGAGCCACCTAGCTCATTAGAGAAACAGTCATGGTGGGAGGATGAAGATGATGGCACGAATCTCCATATGAGGATGGAAAACTATCCAACAGACATGAATGAATGGGTGAATCATGAGTTGGACATGCAAGCAGCGCAGTATTCTGTGGGTCCCTCTAACTGCTTCATGATGTCTGGACAAGTGCATAGTAACAATTCAAATGGAAAAGAAGCTAGCCCAAGGCAAGTAAGACATGAGGGAAATTCAAACAGCGGAACACAGAAAACCAATTCAAAAATTGAAAATAATGGAGCAAGTAAAGGGGTTTCAATTAATTGTTTTACAGGGGTTGATCGAGTAGAAGAGGGGAGGAAAGTAATGAAAAGCCCAAGGATAAAATTAGAGTCTCAATTTGAAGAGCCTTGCAGTAGCAATGAAGAAGCTCAAAAGAGAAAGCCCAAAATGAAAGAACATCAGGCCATAGCATGAGTTGGGCTGAAATGGCAAGTGAGAGAAGCGGGAGCCCAACTCACATTGGGGAAAGTAGAATTGGGCTAAAAGGGAGAATGGAAGAGGAAAAAGGGTTAAAAATTCTTGGCCAGAAGGGAAAAGGGCTCAATCAAAAAAAGATTGAAAAAGAAAAAATGCAAAGGACCAAGGTTGCAACGACTAAAGAGGGGCAGTTAAGGGAAATGGAAAATAGAGAAAAAGAGAAGAAGGGAATCGATATAGGTAATGGGTCAAGCAATGTGGAAGAAAGTGTGGATGATGAAATGATTTTAGGAGAATTGGTGAAACGATTGAAGGTAAAAAAAGGAAAAAAAAAGAAAAGAAAAGTAAAAACAGAAATAGGCAAAAAGAAAAAAATGAAAAAAAATGAGCAAAAAGGGGAAGGTAAACAAAACAAAAGAGCAAGGGGAAACGATCAGAAAAATCTCGGATGATCAAAGGAACCTTTATGCGGGAAAATCAAGTGAAGGCAAAAGGGAAGAGCAGAAGAGAGTGGAGTTGAATTGCACAACGGAAGCAGGCAATAAATTGTGGCAATCTACATAGAGAAGAGAAGTAAACGTCGAGGATAAAGATGGGAAGACAGGGTAGAGGAGTCTGCTAAGAAAGAGCATTAGAGACATCCTATAAGGGGGACAAAGGTATAAAGGAGAAAAGAAGAAAGTATCGGTGACTGATTCTGATATAGCCTTTCGAAATAATCTCAATTGGAATGAAGCTGTGGCGACTTGGGAGATGGGAAACATAGTGAGGCTAGAATTCCAAGCAAACCGTAATGCTGTGATTAGAGCTTTGAATGCTTTAGGCATCGAAGCTAGCAAATGGAAAAGACAATAGTTCAGAGTGGTGATGGAGAAAAGAGGGGGCAACCGATATTATGATTAACACACTAACTTGGAATATTAGAGGTATGGGAAAGGGTGAGATGAAGAGGACTCTAAAGAAGATTATAGGAAGCTACAAACCTGAAATGGTTTTTTTACCGAAAACAAAAATGCAGAGAGTCAACAAAAATTTTTTTGAAATAATATGGGGGAGAGAAAAAATAAAAAGGCATGCTGTTATGACGGAAGATATGTCTAAGGGAATAATAAGCATCTAGCAAGAGGATTCCTTTGAGGTGGAAAGCATTGTAGAGGGAAAGAACTTCATTTTGCTAAAAGGAACCATTAAAAAATATCAGATAAAATGTGGCTTTGGGAACATTTATGCCCCCAATGATGATGGGGAGCGAAGGATGTTATGGGAGAGATTAAAAACTGAAATGGAGAATTTTAATGGGGTATGGTGTTTGGGAGGAGACTTCAACTCAGTCATAAGTGAAGAAAAAAGAGTTAGAAGGGGAAATATTGAAAAGTCAGCTACAAATTTTAATGATTTTATCCACGAGATTGGTCTCATTGATCTACCATTATTTGGAGCTAAGTTCACTTTCTGCAATTATAGAGAACAAACTGCTTTTAGTTGATTAGATAGATTTCTCATTGATGCAATGTTGATTGGGGAGAACAGTAACATGCTTCAGAAATGTATACCAGTGTATTTGTCTGACCATGTTCTAGTGTTATTGGAAAATGAATGTTTTAATTAGGGGGCAAGCCTTTCAAATTTTTTAACCATTGGACAAGCGAAATGAGTTTTCATCAAATGGTTAAAAGTTACTAGAAAGCTCAAAAAGAAAACAGAGAAAGGAACGAAGGGTTGTGGCAGAGACTTAAGAGGCTAAAACCAGTTTTGAAGAAATGGCAAAAGGAAACATTGGGAAAGTCCCAAGTTAAAATTAATAGGCTGAAAGATGAAATATAAAGATTGAATGAAAAGTGGCAGCGTAATGAGAATAGTGAAGAGATAAGAAAGCTAGTAATTAGTAAAAGAGCTTATTTATGGAGGCTTTACAGAGTTCAAGAGAGGGAATGGAATTAGAATTCAAGAACAAAGTGGGTTGCTGAAGGAGATAGAAATACTAGATATTTCCACATGATTGCCTCAACTAAGAAAAGTGAAAATTTTATGAGAAAGGTCAGAGTGGGAGATTCCAGCTATGAAAGACCCGAAGAAGTTAAAAAGGGCATTGCAGAATATTTCAAAAGCTTTAATGAGTAGCAAAGGGTGTTGAGGCTATCTAACATCCGATGCGAATTTAAACAACTAAATGAGCAAACAAAACAGTCTTTTGAGAGGAAATTCATTGAAGAAGAGGTTGGAATTCTATATGCAGTTGTGATGGGAACAAAGCTCTAAGGCTCAACAGGTTTAATATGAATTTTTTTAAGAGTCAATGGGGAGTTATCAAGGAAGATGTTCTTGCTATTCTAAAGGAATTCTTTGAAAAAGGGAAGCTAGGAGAAAGAATCAACAATTCCTTTATTGCTCTTATCCCAAAGGTCTCTAACCTTACACTTATTAATAAATATAGACCAATAAGCCTCATTGGAAGTATTTACAAGATAGTGGCAAAAATGTTAGCTAATAGGCTAAGGATGGCGATTGGAGAGGTGATAGGAATCAACCAATTCAAGTTCACAAAAGGCAAGCAAATTCTTGATTGTTCCTTCATTGCCAACGAGATCATTAATTTATTGAAGAAAGTAGGAAAAGGCGGCCTCTTATTTAAGATCGACTTTGAAAAAGCTTACGATTGTGTCGATTGAAAATTCGTGGAGCTGATTATGGGGAAGATGGGATTTGGGGAAAGATGGAGGGGATGGATGAGAGAGTGCACTTCAACAGCTCATGTTTCAGTGTTAGTCAATAGGGTTCCAACTAAGCCTTTCAAAATGATAAGAGGGCTTCGCCAGGGTTGCCCTCTATCTCTTTTTCTCTTCATAATTGTGGTGGAAGCCTTTAGTAGATTGATGTACAAAGCTGAGGAAAAACGCCTTGTGGAAGGTATTAGAATAGGTGATAACGGAATGACAATATCTCATCTTCAATTTACGGATGACACGTTAGTTTTCTGCCAACCTAAACTTGACGACTTAATTAATATTAAGAGGCTACTAAAATGTTTCCAACTAGCCTCAAGACTAAAAGTAAACTTTTTGAAAAGCAATTTGATGGGAATAGGAGTTGAGGAGAGACTTATTGTTGACTGAGCAAGCAGAGTGCAGTGTACAGCTAGCACCTTGCCCACGATGTATCTGGGACTTCCTTTGGGCACTAGTAATAGAACTTTATCTTCATGGAGGCCGGTCATCAACAAATTAGAGGAACACTTGGTGGGGTGGAAATCAAAATTACTTTCAATCGGGGCAAGAGTGACGTTTCTCAAATCTGTCATTGCCAGTCTCCCTCTTTATTATATGTCCTTATTTAAAGTTCCTGTTGGAGTTAAGAATGAAATTGAGAAAATTCAAAAAAGGTTCCTTTGGAGTGGAACAGAGAAGAAAAGGAAAATCCACTATGTATGTTGGGAAAAAGTTTACAATTTCAAAGAGAATGGGGGGCTCGGACTCACTAACATTGAACTAAAAAATAGAGCTTTGTTAATGAAATGGATATGGAGGTACGGGAGGGAAAAATCCAGTCTGTGGAGGAGGGTGATAGTGGAAAAAATAAGGAAGATCTAGATAGCCTTCTACCATCAGTCGAGAGAAAAAGGAGAGCGTCCACTACTTGGTTAAATATTACCTCACCCCTATCCCCCACTAACCGTTTTTTCTTGCAAGTATCTAATAATATGATCAAGCTGGTAGGAGATGGAAAAAGAATCTTGTTTTGGCTGAAGAATGGATAGAATGAGTTATCTTACAACAAGAATTTTCGAGAATTTATGCGTTAGCTTGTAATAAAGCTGGAAAAATTAGAGAATATGGAAAATGGCAGGATAATAGATAGGAATGGGAGATACAATTGAGAAAAGGAATTCTTGGGTGGGAGAAAGAGCAGTGGAGCAATTTTATTGAATTATTGGAGGAAATTCAATTAAGTGAAAACCTGTCAAATACTTTAGTATGGAAAAACAACCCGTCAGGCGAGTACTCAGTGAAGAACTTTTGTTTACAATGCCTTGAAGAAGATTCAAGTAGAAACAAAATGTGGAAGAATCTATGGGCCAACTTAGCTCCTCACAAAACAGAGATTTTTGTGTGGTAGGTTCTACAAGGAAAAGTGGCTGTGAAATATGAGCTGGTGAGACGTGGATTGTTAAACAGAAGTGCTGCATTCTGTCCGTTGTGCAATGAGACAATAGAAATTGTTTCTCATTTGTTCATTCATTGTGAGAAATCTTGGAAGATATGGTACAGGTGGTGTAGGGAATAGGACATGGAGTGGGTCATATCGAAGGATATAGCTACTCTCTTCAATTCAAAGATTTCTGTGACTATCAAAGATGGTGAAATCTTGGTTTGGAAAATGGCCTTTTATGCTGTGGTTTGGTCACTGTGGCTGTTCAGGAATGAAATTGTGTTTAATGGGAAAATATGGGATCAAGAGCAAGTTTATGATCTTATTAAACTTCGGGTAGCCACATGGGCTAAGGCAAAATGGCCAAAAATGCAAAACAGTGTTCTGGACATTTACAGAACTCCAAAAGTTGAAGCAGGAGTAAGTAAAACAAATAGAGATAGACTAGTGATGCAATGAAAAATGCCAAAGAAAGGGGAAATGAAGTTCAATGTTGATGGTGCTTCAAGTGGGAGTCCGGGAGAAGCAGAAATAGGAGGAATTCTAATGGATGAGAATAGGATAACGAAAATGATTTTTTCCAAGTCTATAGGAAAAGGTGACTCAAACTTAGCTGAAGTGCTCGCAATAAAAAAAACTTTTGTTCTTTTCTCAACGTCAAGGTGGAGAAGCACACATGCAATAGTGGTTGAAAGCGATTCCAAGAATGCGGTGCAATGGGTGAATACTCTTGAGAAAGCCCCATGGAGGTTGAGAAACTAGATCCTCCATATAGAAATGTTAAAGAAAAAAGTTTCTAGATGGGAGGTCCATCATATTTACAGGGAAGCCAACCAGCAAGCTGACAATTTAGCTAAAACAAGGGTAAAAAGGGTCAAAAATCTGCTCAACATTTGGGGAGAGTATCCTACTAACAACGTAAATACCTGAGGAAAGTTTTCATGGCCTGATCGGACTCTGTAGTGATAGTTGTTGAGGATTTTCTTTAAAAGAGACTAATGCTCTCTCAATGGATAGCAGAAAATTATGTGAAATGGAACTTTAGTTGTGTTTTTCCTTGTATTTCCACTTTTGGTTATGTTCAGGAGGTGATAAGGTTAGGCTGGATGATTTTCTTTTTTGTTCAAATTTAGGAGGGCTTTAAGCTTCTGCTAGTGCGATTTTAGATCACCAAGCCGATATGAGATTTTGTGTTGATATACCCCTTTATTTTGTACGGGGCATAATTGACAAAATCTTTTGTAAATAAAGGGAACTATAGTCCCTGCTTTATCAATATACTGAAATTTCAAAAAAAAAAAAGGTTGTGCATACGTTCGCCAAGCACGATGGACAAGTTTACATTCCTGAAGTCAATTATTTACTGATGTTGGCTTGTGTCGAGGTCGTTGCTAGTTTCATGACCACTGAAAAGATTGGCCATGTATATGGTAATTCACAAGACTGCTTCCTCAATTTAAGTTTCAACATCTTCTTAATTCACAATAATTTAAGTATTTCTAGAGATATATTAGACAAATCTTCTCATAGCTTGAACTTTTTGCATACAAGAATTGCGGTGGTATTTGTAATGACACTTACATCATCCATGCTGGTCCTCATTATGATCATCATCTGGAAAACTAACACAATTTTGGTAATCTCCTATATTTTTATCATTGGATCTGTAGAATTACTCTATCTGAGTTCAGTTCTCTATAAATTTTCCCAATGAGGATACTTGCCACTTGCTTTTGCGGCAGTTCTAATGACTATAATGTATGTTTGGAATGATGTACACCGAAGAAAATACTATTATGAGCTTCATCACAAGTTTTCTCCTTCAAGATTAAATGAAATATCTACCAATTCAAACTTCTGTAGAATTCGTGGACTTGCAATGTTTTATTCGGAGCTTGTTCATGGTATTCCACCCATATTTGAACATTATGTGTCAAACATGCCAGCATTGCATTCGGTTCTTGTTTTTGTCACCATCAGATCACTTCCGATTAATAAAGTTCCAATTGAAGAAAGATTTCTTTTCCGAAAAGTAGAACCAAGGGAGCTTAATATCTTTTCTTGTGTTGTTAGATGTGGATATAAAGATGTACGATATAAGCAAGAGTACTTTGAGAAAACAGTAGCTAGAAGATTGAAAGAGTTTATCCAAGAATAAGTATTGTCTTCTCAAATACTAAATGAAGAGCAACTTGAACATGAACAACAGATGGTGCAAAAGGAAATTGATATAGTAGACAAAGCACTGCAAGCTAGTATTGTCCACTTGATCGAAGAAACTGAGATAATTACAGGCACAAGAACCCATATTGTGAAGAGGGTTTTGATAGACTATGCTTACAATTCCCTAAAAAAAAATTTTAGGCAAAGTGATAAAGTTTTTGACGTTCCTCACAAGCGCATGCTTAAAGTTGGTATGACTTATCAGCTTTAGTATAATATAACTTGAAGTGAAATAGGGCATGGACTTCAAAAGGTGGTTACCCCTTAAGTACTTGAAGAAATTTGAAAATTACTATATTAAAAAGCCTAGCTTTTATTAATTAGTCTAATGGAGGGCATTATGCTTTATAAGATATGATAAAAACTTTTCATTCCTTGTGCATCCATACTTTGCTCCTCAATTACCTGTTTTTTTTTTTTTTGAAAAGTGATATATCATAAAAGAGAACAATGACATAATGCATTATGATGATTTAAGTCTATAACCTTAGTTAGACAGAAGACTTGTTTCAGTTTTAATGACTAACAAAGAACAAATTGATCTAAAACCTCTATACATTTCTTAGAATACTCCTGTTACATGATCATTCTCTCTAATCTCATACTGTCATACTTGTTTATAGCACTCAAATATCTACTAAACCCACAAACCCACCCTCAAACAGTCATGCAATGATATTAAAGTATCTAATTAATCTCTATCCATCACACTTAATAAAATGTTTACCTCTCTAACAATCCATCTAATCTTATATTTGTACTATAAGTACATATTGAAATTGAATGCAAATGAGCACATCTTATTTTCATCTTCAATGTTACCTTTTATTCTATCTCTTTATACTTTATACCATGATTTATAAAGCTGGAGCAACAATAATGATCAAATTGAGCTACAGGAAAAAAATAAAGGGCAAAAATGTCTGATTAGACTTATTTGACCATTTAATTTTTAATGAACAAAGAAAATTATTTTGTATAACTGTCTCGTAACGGCTTAAACTTTAGAATCTTGCCTTCTAATTGAAAGGCCAGATACTTGTTCAATTCTGTGCAGGCCTAGGTTGCATCTACTTCTTAATAAATGGGTTTAACCATTCTGGCCCAAGCAACTGATATGTTAAGCCCACCCAAAACCAAGAGCTTCCATTGAGTTTCAATAATAAAAATAAAAACAACAATTTTTCGTTTGTTCAAAAGTTTATTACTCAAAGCTTTTGTTAAGTATTAATGGCATCCAAATATATATATATATAAATATATTTAATCAAATCCACATGTTTCTCATCTTATAGCGGTTTAGCAGAAATTCAATTATGCATAATCCAAAGTGGACATAAATTATTGGATTCCAAGCATCGTATCCCTTGTACTAACATGACTCAATAATTTTTGTTGCAAAACAAAATACACGCAGATGCCATTTATCCTTTTCTAGTTTCATGTTGGAAAATACTTTGCTTTCCCCCGCATCTTTGCTGTAGTAAATTTGCAACACACAATCACAATGTTGACCGAGTTTAATAAATTAATCTTAGTTCTAACAAGCACAGCTAACAACTTAGATACCTTCTCTTAGTAGCTAGAAAAAGATTATGGGATTAATTAGCAGAGAGTTTGTTGGGAAATAATCCAAGAACCCACTAACATATAATAAATAAATGTTTGTGCAAATGGGATTTAGATGAAATTTAAGGAACCAGTAAACTTGACTTCAAGGCGAGTCTTTCAATAGGTACCATCTTTAAGACTTATTTCACCTTCACCACTCAGCATGCAAAGAGGAATAATGTGAATAGCCTTAGGGATACATTGAAGCCAATGTCTAACTTCGTCTTACACTTTACGAGAGTAGACCGTTAAATACACCTGAAGGTTTGCAAAGTTGTTTGGCCTTAGAGCTTACTTTCTACAGCAAGTAAATTATAAGAAATTTAAACGCTTTTGTAGTTAATGGGATCTTAAGTGCTTATGTTAATAGAACACAACACTTTTCTTGCTCTTGATTTTTCTGCTCTTGTTTTGTTTTTTATTTGATGTGTCAAAATGGTTAGCAACAAACCTTTTAAATAGGCTTGCAAGTGTCTCTTCTTCAAGGACACAACCATTTCATTAAGGCACCATTTGGTCTAAAAGACATCTTTACATTTTGCCAAACATAACTTTTGGATAAAGGTATTGTTTCAATAATCATCTTATAAAAGAACAACTATTCATTCCATAGAATATAATCTTTGAGTTATAATTTGAAATAATAACTTTTCCTATTTAAACTTTTAAGCTATGATGTTTTTTTAATTTGTCTTATAACTTTTGGATGTCATTTTACCAAGAGATATAACCATTCACATGAAAAAACTGCTTACAATCTAATAGTCACACTATATTACTTTATGTGACATAACTTTTGAACTAAGATAGCTTTTCATTATGTGATATAGTCTTTAATTTCGAAAATACACCAACAATCTCCCACCATTTTCAAAATTTTCAAATATCAACAACTTTGGGAACCTTGTGCATAAATTAAGGTATCTTGTAGTTTTGAACCTTCACTTAGTGAGTGTGGTTGGTTCTAGTCTAAATTAAGTGGTTGACCAAGCATTAAACCATCGATTCTTCATTTGACTAGTCGGGCCACTAAACACACACAAGCCTCTTTGCTCACTTTGTATTTAGTTTTGCCAACATGTTTTATGGCCTTGTGTTTTGCATCCATTCATAGGTGCTATTAGAATCAAGTTTTTTGCTCTTAGAAGCAGCCACACTTCCACTCACATAGGTAACTCCCATCGGAAGCATTCCGTAATTATAGTACTTCAACATATACATGTTATGAGTTTATTAAGAACTTTTGTTCAACTTTACCTTACACATAATAGAAACCAAACACTATACACCTTGGGATGAAAAGTACAAATTAGTGCTTGCAATCATCCATGTGGTAGAATGGTCAGCACTTAAGACTTGCAGGTCGGCCACAAGCGTTGAGGTGACCTCCCACCATTGGAGATTTAGTTGATATGCTTGAGACTCATCCCTCTTGAGGTCTTTATTACCAAGTCTTTTTTTTAACTTTTAGTAAACAGATCTGTTAAATTTTCACAAGACCTCACATAACTTATAGTGACTCTACCATCACTAATTCTTTATCTTACAATGCTATGTCAAAGTCCAATATATCGACTCTTTCCATTATATGCTTGATTATATGCCTTTGATATAATTGCTTCATTGTCACAATGTATCAAGAGTGGTGCCATTGGTTTAGGCCACAACAAAATTTCATAGAGTAAATTTCTTAATCATTTAGCTTCTTGAGTGGCAGATGCTAAAGCTATAAATTCAACTACTATAGTGGACTCTACTTGACAAGATTGTTTCTTAGAACCCTAAGAAACAACACCCCCACCAATTGTAAAAATCCAACCAGTCATAAAAATATGATTCATTCTATTTGAGTTCCAACTAAGACCTATATATCTTTCTAAAATTGAAAAAACACCTTAATAAAAAATGCCATAATTCTTTATACTTTTTAAGTATCTTGGTACTCTATGAATAACATACCAATGTTCTTTACTTATATTACTTGTAAATCAACTTAGCATCCCAACCACAAAAGCAATATTCAGCTTTGTACAAACCATGGCATACATTAGGCATTCAATCACCTTTGCATATTTATTTTGTTCTATTGGCTTGTCTTTGTTAAGTATTAGCTTTAAATTAGAATCATAAGACGTAGTCATTGGCATACAATCTGACTTACCATACTTCATTACAATCTTTTCAAAGTAATGAAGTTGAGATAATGTTAGGCCATTATCATCTCTCATTATTCTTATACCAAGAATAACATTCGCCACACTCATATTTTTCATGTCAAAATTCTTTGACAATAACCTTTTTTGGTTTTCCATTTGTTCCAAAATTGGTACCAAAGATTAACATGTCATCCACATGTACACAAATGATGATACTTGAAACTTACTATAGACATATTTATCAAATTGATAGATCTTGTAGCCATTAGCTAGAACAAACTTATCAAACTTTGATTCCATTGTTTAAGTGCTTGTTCTAATCCATACAAGGACTTTACAAGCTTACACATATTGTTTTTTCTCAATTGACATCATTGTACCTTAATGTACAATCAGAATGTCAAATTAACACATCAAGGAATATGTTCACACAAGCATCATTGTACCTTTATTACATAATATGAATGCCATATCAACGATGTTGAATATCTATATTATACTATTATGCCTTTAATGATAAAATGGGAATGCACCATATATCAAGATGTTAAATTTACATATTGGCACTGTTATACTTTTATGTATAATAAGAATGCCACATGCCGCCTACTTATCACGTGAACCTTGATGATATTTACATATTGGCATCATTATACATTAATGTATAATAAGAATGCCACATGCCCACCTATCACATGGACCTTGATGGTATTTACATATTAGCATCATTATACTTTAACGTATAATAGGAATGCCACATGTCCGCTCATCACATAGACCTTAATGGTATTTATATTTTGGCATCATTATACCTTAATATATAATAAGAATGCCACATGCCCAAGCCTTGTGTCTTCCATCACATAAACCTTCATCAACTCAAGATAGTTTACTTTAGGATATTTATCTTTCTCATTTTGTTTATGACTTCATCTTGGTTGCAACATTCTTCTTTTATTTGAAGATGATTACCAAGGTCCTCGAGAGATATCTTTTCTTTCTTATACTTGTTCTTAATATCTTTCCATGATGGGAGTAGTATGTCAATTATAAAAGACACAACAATAACCTTATTCCTATCAAGATCATATATGAATATAACCAAATCCTTCTTTTCAACCAATATACGTTTTCCATGCATATCAAATACAATATTATGCATATCAAGTAAGGAAAGAAAACTTATCTTGTAATCTGATAAGGAACCATTTTGTCACATTCTTTGTCACCATTAAATCAATCCATCTTTTGCCAATGAACAAAGTTTCCTCCTTCAAAGTAGTCTGGCTCAACAATGTTGGTGTATCACTTTTAAGAAAGCCATTGAATTCCAATACCATAGAAAATAAGTCTTAAAATTGTTAGTGTAAATGGAGTTTAGATGGAATTCAAGGAACCAGCAAAATTGACTTCAAGGAGAGCCTTTCAATAGATGCTATCTTTAAGACTTATTTCGCCCCAACCACTCAGTATGCAAAGGGGAATAATGCGAATAGCCTTAAGGATTTAATGAAGCCAACGTTTAACTTCGTCTTACACCTTACGAGAGTAAACCGCTAGATACATTTAAGGATTGGCAAAGTTGTTCAATCTTAGAGCCTACTTTCTGCACCAAGTAGATTATAAGGAATTTAGACACTTTTGTAGTTGATAGGACCTTAAGTATTTATGTTAATGGAACACAACACTTTTCTTGCTCTTGATTTTTCTGCTTTTATTTTGTTTTTGATTTAATGTGTCAAAATGGTTGGCAACAAACCTTTTATATAGGCTTGCAAGTGTCTTTTCTTCAAGGACACAACCATTTCATTAAGACGCCATTTTGTCTAAAAGACATCTTTACATTTTGCCATACATAACTTTTAGATAAATGTATTATTTCAATAATCATCTTATAAAAAAACAACTATTCATTTCATAAAATATAATCTTTGAGTTATAATTTGAAACAATAACTTTTCATATTTAAACTTTTGAGTTATGATGTTTTTTCAATTTGTCTCATAAATTTTGAATGTCATTTTACAAAGAGACATAACTATTCACATGAAATATCTACCTACAATCCAACAGCCACACTATGTCACTTTATATGATATAACCTTTGAGCTAAGATAGCTTTTCATTATGTGACATAATCTTTAATTTTGAAAATACACCAATAATCCCCCACTATTTTCATAATTTCCAAATACCAACAACTTTGGGAACCTTGTGCATAAATGAAGGTATCTCGCAGATTTGAACTTTCACTTAGTGAGTGTGGTTGGTTCTAATCTGAATTGAGTGGTTGACCAAGCATTGAACCATCGAAAGAATCCAGAATTAAACTGTGGATTAGTTAAGAGATGAGAATGCAAATGAAGCTAGTTGAAGAAAAGAAGCGACAAGATATATAGAGATGGAAAAAAGTCTAGCAAGCCTGGTTGTTCACTTGGTTTAGTGAGAATAAGATGAGTGTGAGCATCATCTTATAGCCGTTTGTGAGATGAACGAGGATCAAATAAAGCCAAAATTAAAAATCCTTAATTATAGGCCAATGATCTATCCTTTGTGTTTATATGACTCAGAAGTTTTCGATGCCAACCAAAAGTTACACGTATGTACACAGAATTATGAATTATCTAAGCTTGGCAATTTCAAAAATGTTTCTTTTAGGTATTGTACACGGAATCTACGTGCTTTATGTATAAAAATATCATTACAAAAAAATATTAATTAATAATCATGAAAGTATGAAATTGACCATTTACTAATTTTTAATATTAAAAATTTAAATATTTTATTCAATTATAAATATATGAACCATATGAATTTTAATCCCTTTCTTCAAATGAAAAAAATCGAAGTGAAAGTATTTGAGTTTGAATCATATAAAAAACCTAGTCGAGGAAAAAACGATAGATGAGAGGGCTAATAAAGGTAAACTTGATGATGCGAAACTTTTAACTATGAGCCTTAGAGATTTCGTGTTTATGACTACAAGAGAATCAGACTCTCACATAGATGAGACCAAATGCTAATTAACTAATTATCTTTTTGGCAAACAAGTATAAACTACATCTTTTTTCTTTTTTGTTACTAATAGCATGTTTGTTTAACTTAAAAACTATTATAAAGCTCTTATGAAAAAAATAACTTTTAAAATTAAGTTAAAGTTGTTTGGTAAATTTACTTTTTATAAACTCTTTTTTATAGATAAGTTGTTTAGTAAAACAACTTATATAAACTCTAATTTTAGTTAAAATTACTATAAAGGGTATTTAATAAAAAACTTTTTATTAATCATGAATTTCTTTATTCAACATAAAAAAATTAATTTTATTTTTGTATCCATTTAAAATAAAATTTTGAAAATATTAAAAGGATTTTCATATAACATAAGTTTATAATTAATAATAAATTATAAAAAAAGAGTTCCACAAATAATTTATAAGTAACACATAATTCATAAATAATTTTTTATTAAATAATAATAAATAAATAAAATCAAGAGAAAAAAATTAAATCAAATAAAAATGAGAGATGAAAGAAAGCAGTGAGTTGACTACTAAAACTCTTAACTTTAACAATGAAAGAGAACTAAAAAAAGAAGAAGAAAAGTCTAAGGTGGTAATAATAATTCAGAAAAACCACGTTTAGCTATTAGGGTCTTTACTAACAAAGTTCACCTCCGTGAACAATATTATCTCAACAATCATAATCAACAAATATTATCTCAATTTTCATCTAATTTATCTTAACAACCATTGACCTATTTAATTAATTATTTCAATTATAATTATCAAATATTATATACACCATAAAAAAATTAAGAATAAATAAACATAATATAATTATCATATCAAACAATAAATTGAGAAATATCAACTAATAAAAAGAGTTTTCAAAGTACAAAAAAAAGATAAAAATAAAATAAAAAACAAAATAGAAAAAAAATAATACCTGAATGTAATTTTGAATTTTGAATTTTTTTTTATTTTTGTAAGAACAAAAAAAACCCCAAAATGATGATTTACAGAAAAAGAGAGAGGAAAGGAAGATCGATAGAGAGAGAGTATTTTTTGAGAGTGAGAATCTTTTTGAAAAAAAAAAACTTTCCTAATAAACTGGAGTGTTTTTAAAAAAAACTTTTAATTGAAGGTTTTTTTAAGTTTTTTTTTATTTATTTTTTAAGTAAAAGTTACTTTTTTTTAAGAGTTTTTTATAAAATCTTATTTAATTTAATTTTTACTTTTAAATAATAGATAAATTAAAAATAAATTAATCGAATCGATACTAATAAAAAATTACACAAATCAGACCTCCTTAAAAGGAGTTTGCAATGATTGGACCACGTGGGCCTGTCCCAGGCTCTGGCGACAAGAATAAGGACATGGTACCTTCCCCAAAACAAACAAAAGAAAGAGATGATACCCGTTCCTAGTTTCCCTCCTATTGTGTTTGGACCGCCGAATGTCCACTCCGTAGAGACGGCATTTCCGTTTTTAACAAGGAAAATGGCAGACACACACGTCGCACGTGACTCTTCTTCTTCTTCTTCTACTTCTTCACTTCAATGGAGAGAAAGCATTGGTCTAGATTATTTGTACACTTGTTGAGTAATGATTCATCTATTATAGAATTAGATATCTAATTGCGCCAGAGTGCAGAGACTCGGACTTTTGATAGCTTTGGCGATTGTTATGTAGCACAAATATTATGCAATGAAGTTGGCCTCTCGGGACATTCGGAAAACGGTCCACTGTCTCATTTTGTTTTTCTTCTTGCTTTTTTCTTGAGCCCAATAATTCATTCTTGGAAAAATCGACTCCGGATTCACTCTTAATCCCATATTTCTTATAAAATATATTGGATAAACAAATAGAAAGCAAAATTTTTATTATGGCCATCCTGTATCTCTTAATCTATTCTCAACTTTCAGTTGGCACAGACAAAAAATACAAAGTTATATTTTCCTTTTTCAAACTCATGGCCTTAAAATTTTGTTCTGAGGTATTCAAGTCCTGGAATTTGAAGTATTCTTTACCATCATTTGATCACAAGGGGAACAGAAAAAATTAGGGAATGGGAAAAGCCTAAAATGTAAGTAAAAATTTCAAAAAGTATCCCAAAACTTTGGACACGAACTTATTAGAGTTTTGGTAAAACAACTTATTAGAGTTTGGAAAGTGAGCTATAAGATAATATAAAAAGGAAAATTAGATATGAGAATCGGCAAGAAAGTCACCATCGACATATGAAATTCACGTTGGAAAAAGTGACATTTGCCATGGGCCCTCCCTCTTTTTCGGCCTATAAATTACAGGCATCCTCACATCGAGGAGCTCTTCACAAATCCCCATTGCAGCATCGTCCTTGACTCTCGACCAATACTTTCATATTCTCAAACCTTTCTGTGTGTGACAGAAAGTAGAGAAAAAGAGAGGAAGGGGCTTGATGCTTTCTTCATCAATTTTATATACATAAATCCAAGTGCTGGTATTAGTTTTCCTTTGTCTGTTTCAGCCTTGGGTCTAGGAAAATGTCTAGTAACACTGTTGTCCAGGACCCCATAGAGGAAACTGATCATGACGAAGTTACTCAAGACCAACTCGAGGAAAAGAACCACTTATTTCCAAAGTTTCGCAGTTACAACTCCCTGGACCTGGAATCCGGTAAGGTTCGAGGCCACCATGACCGTGGCTCCCAGGTTTGCAGGAAAACTAAAAAATCTTATATAATAGTAATATCATGTTGTTTTCTAATATAGAATTTGTTTCTGAAATCTAAAGGATTTGGAGTGGTCAATGATCTTGAATCTAGCATTCCAAAGCATTGGCATAATATACGGAGACATCGGCACATCGCCTCTCTACGTATATTCCACTACTTTCGCCAGTGGCATAAATCACAGCGATGACATATTGGGAGTTCTTTCTTTGATCTTCTATACCCTCACTCTCATCCCTCTCATCAAATACGTCTTCATCGTCTTACGAGCCAATGATAATGGCGAAGGTAAGATAAGTTCAACAAGCTCTTAATTTTAGATGCCCCTGCTCTCCCTGTTTAATTGTCACTTTTTTGTATATTTGTTTTTTTCCAAGTCTCTCTCTTATAGTAGTATTATTTGTATTGCTTCGTTGCTATTTGATATATTTTGAGAGTAGTTGAGACCAGAGCGAATATTAATGCTGTTTCATGCTAGAGGATGATTTAGACAGTGACGATTGGAGTTAAAAATTAAAGCTGTTTTCTAAATATATTAGTCTCTTGGGGTTGGCAGAACATGACATACCATAGTTATTTTTCTTTCCTCTTTCTGTTAGTCTTTTGCACCAAAAAGAAAACAGGGGAAGTCTTTTTCCACCATTCAGACCAAATGATCTCTCCCTTAAAACAAGAAGGAAAAAAGAAAATACGTTCCTCCTCGGCAGGAGGCTCAAATTTCTTTTGAGATCTTTGCTTTTCCCGGCTGTCAAACAGAGAGAGACAAGATTTTGTAAAAGGAAAGAGATCAGGATCAAAGTATTCAAATTAATTCGTGTCGTCCTCAACATGCCGCCAACCAGGCTAAAACAAAGAAGAGAGCAAAGTACCGACAAGCCTTGGCCTTTCTCTTCCCAATTCTATATCCATATTACGTAAAAATTTTCGACAATTTCTTTTGAAAAGAGCATAGGTTTTGTCAATTATTTCTTCATATTCATAAGTCAATAATTATTTGAATGTAAAATACCCATATAGACAATAATTAATATCAATATAAAAAAAAGGTGCCAACTTTAAAGTTTATTTTTTTTGTTGATAACTTAATTGATCCTGAATCAATTTGTTTGGATTTAATCTTTTATTTCAACTATTTTAAGGGTGCATGCTCTCACAGTGATTGATATATTTGGAATTTTATTCTCCAGATGCAACCCACAAGGGTTGAATCTTGACTGAGTAAGAACTCTGAAGTCTATTTTTCAGTAAGAATAAAGCATCTTGCACTTCTTAATTAATTCCAAAAAAGTATTTAATTTGCATAAGGTAGATAGCAAATTTACTTTTTCAAGGTTATATAATTTAATCATTAAAGAATGTATTTAATTTTAGTCACTAAAATTTTTAAAAAATAATTTTTGTTTTCAACTCTGAGTTTTACTTATTCAACTTTGCATGAATCTACCTAGCTCTGTGCAAAGTCGGTTTCGATTGGTTTCGGGTCAGTTTTTCTCGAAAACTGACTAAAAATTTCACCCATTTTAACTGATCGAACCACACCTCTCACCAAAGTCGATTTCGATCGATTTTTAAAGTGGGCTGTTCGGTCAGTTTCAGCCGATTATTATAGATTGTTGGTTGATAACCTTATTAGTGGTTGTTGCTTGTTGGTTTAGGGTTTAGTGAGAGAGAGAGCTGGAGCAGCAAAAAGAAGGGGAAGGAGAAATTAGGGAGGGGTCAAGGGAAACAGGAAAAGGGACTTATTTCTTTACCCTTATGGCTGGCGGTGAGGGGAGGTTTAATAAGGAACATTTATGTATTCCTCCCTCTTGAAAAAAAAAAAAGTTGATTATCAGTTATTCGGTCGGTTCGGGAGGAAGGAGTCCCCCCCGAAGACGTAGCCGATCGACCAACAAGGCCAATCGGATCGACCGACAGTTGCTATTGCAACCGTCAGTTACATTAACCAACGCTTTCGGTCGGTTGCCCATTGCAACTGACCCGACGCACACTCCTAAATCTACCAAGCACCAACACCAAACATTTGGTGAAAAGAATGGTCTTATATGCATTTGCTTTGTGGAACCATATCTTGCATGGATGAAGACAGAGTCATCTTGAAATTAAGATGGTGACAAAATCAAATGTATCTTATTGAATAATATGTATACCAGGAGGAACATTTGCTCTCTACTCGCTGATATGCCGATACGCAAGGGTGAGTATGATTCCGAGTCAACAAGCTGAGGATTCTGATGTCTCCAATTTCAAGCTGCAGTTGCCTAGCAATCGTCTTAAACGGGCATCAAGACTCAAGTCCAAGTTAGAGAACAGCAATTTTGCCAAAACTTTCCTCTTGATCATCACAATGCTCGGTACTTCCATGGTCATTGGCGATGGCGTCCTCACTCCTTGCATCTCAGGTTTAATAATTCGTTATATCTATTAATGCTTCCGGCTTCTCTTCTAGAACTGGTTCATCAATATTTAAAAGCTATCGTTTACAACTTGCAGTTTTGTCAGCCGTGGGAGGCATCAAGGAAGCTAAATCAACTCTGAGTGAAGGTTTTCTGTTTTAATTGCAACACCTCTCTCTCACACACACGTGGAATTGAAAATAAACTTATACGTTTTGAAAACAAAAGGCAAGCAACTCACTTAAACATACTCGTTGTGAACAGGGACAATTGTTTGGACATCGATAGCTATCTTGATTTGCCTCTTCATGGTTCAGAGATTTGGAACTGACAAAGTGGGCTATACCTTTGCTCCTATAATTTGCGTTTGGTTCACTTTCATTGGTGGAATTGGCGTTTACAACTTCTTTAAATTTGATCCAACAGTTGTTAAAGCCATAAATCCTCTGTACATTATATATTACTTTAGAAGGAACAAAAAGGATGCATGGGTTTCCCTTGGCGGTGTCGTTCTTGCCACAACAGGTTGCAGTTTAATTTATAGCGCCTATTGAATTAGATTCGCTCTACTTCTTGAGAAAGCTTCAAATTTAGTTAACAAGTTACACTTCGACGCAGGAACGGAAGCATTGTTTGCTGATCTTGGCCATTTCACGGTTCGTTCCATACAAATAAGCATGTGCACCGTGACCTACCCGGCTTTAGTACTAGCATACACTGGACAAGCTTCTTTAATTCGTAAACACGAAAATTTAGTTGCTGATACCTTCTTCAAATCAATACCAGGTGAACAATGAACTTTCGAGGAAATGCAATTTTCTTCTTCTAATTTAAAATTTGTTTGATTTCTATATTAATAATAACATGGCTTGTTATGATGCAGGCCCTCTGTATTGGCCAATGTTTGTGGTGGCAGTGGCGGCTGCAATTATAGCAAGTCAAGCCATGATTTCAGGGACTTTCTCTATAATCCAGCAATCACTCTCCCTAGGGTGTTTCCCTCGAGTGAAAGTTGTCCATACATCCGCCAAGCATGAAGGACAAGTTTACGTTCCTGAGGTTAATTACCTGCTGATGTTGGCTTGTGTGGGAGTTACTGCTGGTTTCAAGACCACTCAGAGGATCGGCAATGCATACGGTAATCCACAAAACTTTCATATTCTTTATATATATACATATATACATTGTTCAATTTGCAGTGACGCTCACACACACATACATATGTATATTCATATTAGTTGATCTGTTAAAAGTTAACCTTAAACATTAAAAAATTAATAAGAAATTATTACGTACAGGAATTGCAGTGGTATTTTTAATGACTCTCACATCATCTTTGTTGGTTCTCATCATGATAACGATATGGAAAACCAACATACTTTTCGTAATTGCCTACGTTCTTATCATCGGTTCTGTGGAGCTACTATATTTGAGTTCAGTTCTATACAAATTTGATCAGGGAGGATACTTGCCTTTGGCTTTTGCAGCAGTTTTAATGACTGTGATGTATATTTGGAACAATGTTTATCGAAAAAAGTACTATTATGAGCTTGATCACAAGATTTCTTCTGAAAAATTGAAGGAGATAACTGTCAACACAAATTTCAGTAGAATTCCTGGGCTTGCCATGTTTTACTCGGAGCTTGTTCATGGTATCCCACCCATCTTCAAGCATTATTTGGCAAATGTATCAGCATTGCACTCGGTCCTTGTTTTCGTCTCTATCAAATCACTACCAATTAGCAAGGTTCCAATTGAAGAAAGATTTCTTTTCCAACGACTGGAACCAAGAGAGCTTCATATGTTTCGCTGTGTCGTTAGATATGGGAATACAGATGTGCACAATGAGCGAAACACTTTTGAGAAGACTTTACTAGAAAGATTGAAAGAGTATATCAAAGAAGACGCTTGGTTAAGTCAAAGGCTAGCTAGTAATAGAGCAGCAGCTGAAAAGGATACAGAGCTGGAGGATGGATTTGTCAACAAAAAAATTGAACATGAGAACATGGAGCGAGATGGAGAAGGTAAGCAACAAGAGGCAGTGCAGAAAGAAACTGAATTATTGGACAAAGCGTGGCAAGCTGGTGTTGTTCACTTGGTTGGTGAGACTGAGGTAATTGCAGGCAAAGGAGCTAGTACAGGGAAGAAGATTTTGATAGATTATGCTTACAATTTTATGAAGAAAAATTTGAGGCAAACTGATAAAGTGTTCGAAATTCCTCACAAACGGTTGCTTAAAGTTGGTATGACTTATGAGCTTTAGAACAAGAGATGAAATGTTGGGTGGACTCGAAAACATGGTTGCTATTTAAGAGTTTGTTGGTCTTCTTATAGTCTAAAAGGAGAAAATTAAGAGTAAAAAAAGTAATTTACATTGTAAAGAATAAACCGATTGCAGATGGTAGAGAGGAAGCATGTTGATGGGACAATATTTTTGTTGATATTAAAAAGTTTTACAGTCTTTTAATGCATATATTCTAATTGTATGTATGCCATAACTTTACGATTGATGGAAATATTATCAATTTGTAAGAAACTCTCAATTTTTAATTAAACTAGTTTTGCTGCACATGAAGAACTTTCTATTATCTTATTAATATTAATAAATTATAAAAAATAATGAACTAAAACAACTTGACTTACTAATAAAAGAAGTTGAAAATAAGAAATAAAACTATAGAGGATATAAGTCAATTAACATCAATTCTTCTTTTTTTAAAAAAACAAAGCACAGTACTTTCATTCATATCAGCTCTGTAAGAGAAACAGAGCAAACAAAATTTACACAGTGGGGTCTTACAGGTATGCCATACATGTTCCCATGGCATTCAACCTACTCCTTCCCCTTATATGACATTTACAAAAGCAAAAACCAGCACCAGACATTCAAACTGGCACCAGGTCAAAAACCCCAATCCAACCGAGGTTGTTCAAAAAATGCAACCTCACTAAAAAGATGATATGTACCTATTCATCATACCCAGTGCCAGAACCACCTTCATCGCCAATCCTGTGGTTTGCAAAACCGGCGCATGCCTATAGCTTCCAGTCAGTAAGCAAATCATAACCAATCAACAAGATCATCAGGCACAAACCTGTAACCTGCAGGAACTCTTTGGATCCCAGCTTTTGCAAGTGAGACTGCCAGGCCATTAGGTTCTCTCGGGTTGTGGTTGATGCTCCAATTTACAGCTTTCTCTTTCAGCACCACAAGATGTAACGCAATGTTTTTCATGCGCCATGGTAGTGTTTGGGGTTTAGGACCCATTTTACCGCCAATATGAACATAAGTGTGACAGACTTGCACATGCTTTGGCTTTGTGTGCAAATGTTGGATATATAGTTTATCCTGATTAAGACAGCTTTAATCTGTGTTCAGGCTTAATTGGCTGCACAAAAAATAATTTACACTCACTTTAAATATAAGCAAAGGAGGTAATAATTGTCAGAAAGTTATTTGTACCTGTCTTTGTTTAACGTCTCTTGATCTAATCTCGAAGTTTGGTTACTCCAATAACATTAAAAAAATATTTTTGCCATAAGAATTTAATGATACTCTTAACTAGATTTCATATGGATTAAGGATCCATGATAATTTATATATGTATAACTAAGCAAAAAGTATATTTTATAATTAAAATATCTAATAATTCGTTGGGTTTTGCAAAGTGACAAGTCTAACAATGCATGGACCCAAATAAAGCTACCCTTTTCTCTTTTCGGTGACAATATTATTTGGAAAATATACCCAGCAGGGGCTTGGTATTGGCTTTCCTTGATTAGTTGGTTTTGTTAGGGTTAAAATACAAAAATTTCTTTTAATATATTTTTAAAGTATATTTTAGTTTCTCTTATTTCAAAATATATTATCCAGTTTCCTAAACTTTTCATTACCATTAGTTGACAGTTACTTGCAAACATAAAAAATCATTATTATTTTTAAATAATTAAAAAATTAAAAAAACCAAGAATATCATAATTTAATTTATTTAAATAATAATTATTATATATTTAGTCAATATTTAACTTAAAAAATAAAAAAAGACACATAATGATAAAAAAAATTAAAAGAAAGTAATAAATTATTTAGAATTATTTTATTAACAATTAAAAAACTCATAATTTAAAATAAAAAATAAAAAAATTAAATAATAATATTCTATTGTGACTTTATATTTTTTAAATAACTATAGACTAATAGTAATAAAAAGTCATTAAGCCAAGAATGCATTTTGAAATAAGAAGAATATTAAAAGTTTTATTGAGGGGTGTTTTCTATTTTGCCCGTTTTGTTAGAACTAAAGGGTATTGTTGTAATTCAAAGATCAAGGTTATAATTGTAATTTAGTAATAATTTACACTTTTTCTCTTTTCTTGTTCATATAAATAGTGAGTTGTGATTTTTTTTCCATTCTTTATCCAATTAATACAAACATACGGTACTACGCAACTCCGTAGATCTTGTCTGCAACTTAGTACAAATTTTGTATCCTAGTTTCTAATGAATTTACATTAAAAAAAAGGAAAAAAAGAAAGAAAATCCTCTTGTCCTTTCTAGTTTTAATATTATTTTGACATGTTAGAATCTAATTCTTGAAATTTTCCAAAATTATTTGGACGAGTCATATGAATATGCCGGATTGCCTTTTCAAGAGTTGTTATAAAAGGGAAGTACATAATTTCATCCCCGCCTTCACATTTGAGAGCTATGACTCTTTAGTGTTTTTTTTTTTTTGAAAAGTGAATTTTATTAGTCTTACGTCCGGTATGCCATTGTTAGTCTCTAGCTGAAGTTACTGAAAACTCCCATTAGCATGAAAACCAACTTGGCAAGAAGAAACTTTACATAGGCTCAACAACTCATAAAAAACAAAAATCCTATGAAATGATCAGTCCCCAAAAAATAAGATTGTATTACGCTTGCCTCACCATAAGAAAACATCAACAGGGCACATGAGAAGTTCCTCCTAGGACTATACCCTGACCAAAACATCTCAAAACACACAGCACAAGACCTAAAGAATCAAAAACAAAGACAACGAAGTACAATCATGGTAGAAGATTCCCTGGCTGAATTGATCATCATAGCCATAGTTCTAGCACAGCAACGAAAAAGGTCACAAAACCTTGACAGATCTGAACCAAAAGCTTCAAAATGGTCATCCGAAGAAAAAAGCTACAAAGATCGCCCTAACAAAGACCAGCAACAGAGCTAAGGACGAAAGATATCAAGATTGCCCCGAAACAACATGCATCTTTAAGAAACAAGGACATTTCATATCACTGTCCAATTTCATGGGCCTCAAGGCACAGTTTGAACATCAAACACAAAATTCCACCTGTTTAAGCTCCCAACTCTTGAAACAAAGGTTCTACCATCACTAACGGATTGGGAAGAGGTGGAGATATCGATTCCATCAGCAATATCCCAAAACAATAATTGTAAAATGCAAGACTCTCCTAAGCATTCTCCAACAAGCTGTAAAGGACTGTTTCCATTCCCTAATCTCCATGCCATTGATAGTATCGAATTGGAACTGTCAGAGACTCTCATTGGTATAAAAAGAAAACTGGATTAGCAAAGCAAGCTTGAACAAAAACGGTTCATCACTGCTTACAAAGACCAGCAGTACACCTTCATCAATCAGAAACCTCGCCAAAAGTCTCGGTCCTGCTTGACATCAAAAAACAAGCAGCAAGAAACAAAGAAACTAAACAATATAGACATAAATTTGAAAATCAACCTCAACACAACGACAACAATACCCTAAAGACCACGAAACAAAAATGATCCGAAAAAACCAAGAGTGAAGCCTTCAACACCCATTGGAAACCTTGATCATCAAAGTCAAGAACCAATTGGAGTCTAAAGATTGGCAGTACATTGACAAATCTGAGCGAAGAGGGATCAACATAATCAATTCAAAACACACCACAAGGAAGGGAACAAAAAACATGGCTACGTCCACCTGGAGAGCATGACCTTGAAGAGGAAAAACCGCATCAAGCTCACAAACTCAATCAAAAGAGTCTTATGAAGAGCTAAAACATATGAAGAAAAACACAGCCCCATCCAAAATGAAAACACACAAAAAAACATTAACTCCTAAAGAGAAAAGAAAAGCTAAGACTCTCGTCAAAAGCTGGATTCATCCCTTTTGATCAACCTTTGTCATCATCAACAATTGCCACACAAAAAGAAGCGAAAAAACTTAAGGAGACACAAACGTTTGCCTTCATCATCGTTGATCTTCCAAGATTTCTCATGAAGCTTTGATACAAGAGGGGACTCCCCAAAAATCGAATTCAAACCAGGTTTTTTTCAGTAGTCATTGGCGGGGAAAAAACAAAAAGAGAAACATCATCAGCTCAGAAATTTGGGAAAAGCATACAAAAGAAACACCAAAGACATAAGAAAGGGAAAAGCTTCCAACAGCAAAGGAAAAGACAGCGCAAAGACACAAAGCAAAGGATGAAAGCAGAGACAACACTTCTTCTGATTCAAAACGGCTCAGGGATTTCGTGAGACCAAGAGAGACAAAGGATAAGATAAACAAGGAAAGAAAAAAAGATAAGGCGAAAACAAGGGATAAAGGACCCCGAAAACCCCAAGGATAGACGTAAACAGACAAAATCAACCAAATCAAGCACAAAGAGGAAAGTGAAAACAAAACTGAAGAAAAAAAAAACAAAGTCCTCAAAAATAGGGAAAATAAGGAAAATCATACCTAAAACATCGAGGCCAGACCCATTGTCAACGAAAAGACCCTCAAGGTAGCAAGAAAGCAAAAGCATGACCTTGACATGAGGAGAGAAAAAACAAACAAAAAACCCAGAGCCCTTAAGACACAAAAATAAAAACACCTTCAAAAAGGAGGAGAATTTACCGTTTTCTTTTCTTTGTCTTTTGTTTTTCTTTTCTTTTCTATTTTCTTTCTTTTTTCCTTTTTTTCTTTTTTTTCTTTTTCTTTTCTTTCTCTTTCTCATTTCTACTTTTCTTTTTCCATCAAAGAAGAACACTGTGTTGCTTTTTCTAGACCATCTGTCATTATCACATGCCTAGTGAAAAGAAAACTGGTTCAAAAAGCCTCCCACAGCCCCTAAATCTCCTAATAAAAAACCAAAAAAATAAGCTGTAAACAAAAGAGAAAAACCTGAACCCCCATATTACTCACCTTAGAAGAGATGATCACATCTCGCAAACCCAGCAGGCACTCTCAATCTCAAACAACCCCATTCCAAGGAAAGAAAGAGTTTTGGAGGTTAAGAAATCCTCCAAAGTCCAACTCCCTGTTAAAAGTCAAAAAAAAGATACATCACCCACCTTCCTCTCCCCCCCCCCCCCCCCTCGGATTCTAAACCTGAACATAAGGGCCCCCACCATCTACCCGTGATTAACAAAGAGGAGAAAACGAAAAAGAAATAGCTTCTTTTTCTTTTCAAACCATGACCCTATTAGTGACCCTGAAAAACACTGAGCAATCAACCCTCAGTTCTGCTTTTTCTTTTTGTTTTTTTGTTTGATACTTAATCTCACTTTTTCTCTTTCTTTTTTTTCTTTTTTTACTATTCCTTTTTTTTTCATTTTCATTTTCTTTTCTCTTCTTTTTCTCTTTTTGTACACGATATTTATTTAGATGTCTCTAGAAAGTTGCCTTGTTCAAAACTAGCAATTATGACGCAACTATCTACAACAGAACATAAGAAAGACTAAAAATAAAAAGTAAGAAAAATAAAGAAAACGTTCCTCAAAAAAATCCCCTTCCAAAAAGCATCTTTCTCTAATCAAAAACTTCCAAATAAGCTGTCTTTCTTTGTAATCCTGGTTTTGCAAGTTCGTCTGCCATGCTTTTCGCTTCTCTAAGGATCTTAACAATGTCTCAAGCTCTCACACTTCTCTTCAACCCTCCCATTCTAGTGAGATCTCCCCTCAATTTTCATAGTGCTTTTTCAGGGTTCGTAGTCCAAAAGACAATGTCACTTGAGTCGCTTTCAATCACAAGATCATGAGATGCAACCCATCTTGAAGCCCCAAAAAGCTTGAATGCCTTTTTTATGGCAAGAACCTCCGCTCGATTGGCTTCACCTTCTCCCACTGCCTTTGAGAACATCATTTTGACTGCCTCAACCTCGTCTCTTAGTACACCTCCTATAGAACAACACTTGCAGCTCCATCAACATTAAACTTTAAAGTGCCACCTTTCGGGGGCCTCCATTCAACTTGCCTTGAGTTCCTCATTTTGCTTATCATAGTTCTTGTAATCAAATTCTGATTGAACACGTCGTCAGTTTGACTGAAGTCATGAGGCCACTTTGCTCTCGCCCACCAAGCAATTCTTATCTTGATCAGGTCTAGACATTGTTCCCCATCCCAAGCTTTCCCTTGAAAAATAACGTCATTTCTCATCAACCAAACAGACAAAATTATGGCAAAGAAAGCCAACCTCTAAATTTTTGTGTTCCCTGATCTAACAAGGCTATTCCAATCCAAAAAAAAAATAAATTGCCTTTGACATCCCTACCCATTGGACACCCCAATGACGTGCCACCCTCGTCCAAATTTTCCAACTCTCAAAACATTCAAAAAATGGATGGTCAACGGTCTCAAGTTTTTCCTTGCATAGCACACATAAAGCAGACTCTGTTCTTAAAAGACCTCTCTTTGCTAGTTCAACTCTAACCGTCACCCTTCCTCATAAGATTTTCCAATAAAATCCCTCAACTTTTAGAGGTGCCATGCCTTTCCAAAACATCCTCCAGTGATCACTAACGGTCCTAGTCCGAGTCATCATTGTTCTGCAGAACGAGCTCACTATGTAGTAACCACTAGGGGTCCATTTCCATATCACCCTATTTTTGTACCCTTATTCCATGAGGTGGTTGTTAATGATTCTATTCAAGCCTTCCCATTGTTCACCTTCCCATCCAAATAAAGGGCATCTAAGATCAATTTTTCACTGCCACCTCCCCTCTGTCCACTCCCCAAACTCACTTACTGATCCCGATTTGTTCATAGCTAGGGCGAAGATCCTGAGAAAAGCTTTTTTGAGCACTAGACCTTTAATCCATTCTTCAGTCTAAAAAATAATGTTGGTGTCATCCCCTAGCAGCACCCCTAGACCTTCTCTAACGACCTCACTCGCAACACTTTCTTGATTAAGAATATCCACAATGTTTTGCTAGACAAAAGAGTGTCTATTCCGTTTGCTTGAATTGGGGAAAAGGTCTCTATAATCTCTTCTTTTCTTTTCCACCAGAATTCTCCTTCACAAACCCTCTCTTTCATTTTCAAATCTCCAGACCCATTTATTTAATAAAGCTCAATTTTTTAATTCTAGATTCACCCACCCCAATCCACCTAACTCTTTATAGGTACAGATGGATTCCCAATCAATGAAATGAATTTTTCTCTCCTCCATGGAGCCGCTCCATAGAAATCTTTTTTGGATTTTGTCAAGTTCTTGTCTTACTCCTACTGGTAGCTTGAACAGGGACATGTAAAAGATGGGTAAACTGGATAGAACAGATTTGATCAGAGTTGTTCTTCCCCTCATCGACAGCATTTTCCCTTTCCATCCTACTAATTTGCTTTCAAATTTTTCAATAACCGGTCGCCATATCTCTTTGGAATTGTTTTTGACCCCTAATGGTAACCCTAGATACTTCGTTGGTAGCTTGTCAGTCTTGCATCCTAGTCTCTTGGCCCAATCATCTACTACTCTTTCCTCCATCCCAATTCTGAATAACCTACTTTTCTGAAAATTGATCTTCAGCCCTGAGATCAGTTGGAAGATCTTCATAATACTTTTAACATTTCTCACTACATCCCACTCTAGTCTGCTCATGATCACTGTGTCATCTGCAAACTAGAGATGTGAGACCACTAGTCCTCTATCTCCTACCTCAATTCCTTTGCACACCCCTAACCTTATTGCTTCACTCATCATACCATTAAGAGCTTTGACGACACAATTGAATAACAGAGGACATAGAGGGCAACCTTGTTTTAATCCCTTTCTCATTCGAAACTGTCTTGTCTGGAGTCCATTGACAAGCACTGAGATCTTGGCTGTAGAGATGCATGCTCATATCCAATTCCTCCATTTGTTGCCAAAATCGAGTTTTTCAAGCATAAACTCCAAAAAATCCCAATTTACGGTGTCATAAGCCTTCTCAAAATCTACTTTGAAAAGCACCCCTCATTTCCTGTCTCTCTTCATAACCTCAACCACTTCATTGGTAATAAACGTACAATCCACTAGTTGTCTCCTTGAAATAAAAGCATATTATTGATTGCCTACAACCTCCCCAATGACTTTTCTAAATCTGTAAGCTAAAATCTTTGCAATGATCTTATAAATGCTCTCCACCAGGTTTATAGGTCTATAATCTCGAATGCTTTCAAGAGAACTACTTTTGGGAATAAGGTTGATAAAAGTTGCATTTAAATATCATTCCATGGTTCCTGTCTCAAAGAATTTTTTGATGAACCTCATTAGTTCACCTTTAATTGTCACCCACTATTTTTTGAAGAAATTGAAATTAAAACCATCTGGTCCAGGAGCTTTGTTCCCATCACAAGACTCAACTACCTCCCACACCTCTTTCTCTGTGACCTCTTTCTCTAAGTCTTCAGCATTTTCCCTGCTTAGTCTCTGAAAAATTCCTCCCAGACCTCTTACATGCGTAACATTTTTCTCTTGATAAATCACTTCAAAATAATCACCAATCTTGTCTTTGATGTCTTGAGGTGTCTCAAATTGCTATCATTTACCTTAATGGTAGGAATATGATTCGCTCTTTTTCTTGATGATGCTATGGTGTGAAAATATCTAGTGTTTCTATCTCTCTCCAAGAACCACCTAACCCTCGATTTCTAGTGCCATTCTCTTTCTTCATACATGTATGCCTTCCAAAGTTCTCCTCTTTTTACTCTAATCACTTTCTTCCAATTCTGCTCACTATCCCTATTCAAAATGGCATTATTTGCATCTGTGATCTCCCTTTCTATTATACTTATCTTCTTTTATGACTCCCCTAATTCTTTTTGTTGTCATTCCTTGATTATTGGTTTGAGCTCTTTCAACAGTGCAGCATCTATCGACCTACCCCTTCGTAAGGAGTCATACCATTTCTGTGCTACATCCTCCAATTGAAAAGCTACTAGCTCCACTGATCTAACGCTAGAACATCCCATGGCATTACAAATCTTTTCCATCTTGTCCAAGAAAATCTAAGGTTTCTTTGATGCATCCGACCCAGTAAATGATTGAGGCTTAAGCTTCAGAAAGTCAATAAGTGAAACATCTACCTTACCTCTTTCACTCACTAGATGTTGGCGGTCGGTCTGGCTTTATGAACTAGGGGACGTTTGCACTACATGTCTCCCCTCTACTACTTTCTGTATATCATCCATGCGAGTTGCCATCATCTCTACCACCCGATTAACTCCCTGCAGACCTATTGCCGCATCCTCAACAGTAATGCCCCCAGTTGGTGGCCTATCTGCCTCTCCTAAAAGCTGTCCCTTCTCTCTCCTACTCACAAGCTTATCCGCCTACACTGGCCTAATGGTTCTGCCACATCTACCTTGCCCTCTAAGGGTGGATACTCGTGGCCTATCAATCATCTCAGTGGGGGCATCATGCTCCCCCATCCGTCTTGAGGTGACCCGTGTCTTAGGCGGTATTCTTACCTAGACAAGAACAAACACTTGTTATTAAACACATTTCATAATCACAATTAAGGAAATAAGGTGGTTTCTAAAATAGGGAATTTATGCGGCTCCTTGATTATGAGATGTGTCGCGGTTCACAGTTCATAATCAAAGATCCCACACAAAGACCCGACTCTCCGCTGGACCAAGCAAGAACATCCTAGGACCTAAACAACTTAGGGCTCTGATACCAAGTTTGTCATAGTTCAATTTTCGGGCTATGACAGGCGCATGGGCCCAATGAGCGTAGCTCACCAAGCCCAAGCAAGCCTATCTCATTTATATTGCTTAACGTCTTATCAACTAATGCATCCATACACATTCCAATAGGTGTGAACGTAGCCAACTCATGATGGCATTATCAATTAAAATATACATATACTATTCAAGACATGTAACTTAGTAATTTACATTACATGAACATATTCACAAAACAAAAAGACCCGTGATTTCCAACGGAGAAACTACGATAAAAGGGTAACTATTGAATACCAAGCACCTACCCAAGAGACAAACTACGGGGATTCCTCGACCTAGGATCCATCAGCCTCTTGATTTGAAAACATGAATTTTTAAAACAGTGAGTACAAAACTCAGTGAGCGAACATTAAAAGAGAACAAGCAATAATAATAAGGAAAGTTGAGAACCATGATGCACTTATTTGGAAACAAGACAATTTAAATCAAGTTAATATTAAAACCCTTTCCACTTAACCCTGAGTTATTAAACATTTAATGATAAAGCAATCATGTTCAACATGAATTGTGAAGAAAAGAAATTTATAGCAATCATTCTAGCAAGGTAGCAAAACCGACGGGTTATCGCTGTAGCGGGAAGGCATTCTTGCTGCAACGAAGTTTAATCACAAACCATCACGGAACAAGGGTTTCACTCAACTATACGAGGGTTTCGTATTAGAACCCTTTTCCTCAATTTACATCAAGTAAACCCTTAACATTGAAATACACAATCAACCGGGAGGTAAAGAAGTGGAAAGGATAGCAAAAGCCAATAGAATGATACACAAGACAGAAAGTTTTTCGCTGCAGCGAGATGCAGGGCATTTATGCCAAATGTGGCCTCTTTTGCATTAAACATTCCTCTTTGTGCTGCCATAAAATCAATTTGCAATAAAGGAGAATTTCTCAAGGTTCACATACCATACAATCACATTTTTCCATCATGCGCACTATATCACACATATATATATATATATAAAATCACATGCAATTACATATACCACCCCATTTTCCTCCACTCTGGTGCACTCTCTACTCGCACCTAGCAATAAGACCATGTGTGCACTCCCTACTTGCACATCCCCCAATCATCATGTGTACATCCCCTACTCGTACATAGCAATATGACCATGTGTGCACTCCCTACTCGCACAACCCCTGGTCATTTATACACATTACCCCTTCATTCATATCATTATCAACACAATAAATGAGCATATATTCATTTTCTTTACACAATGTACACACTCATAACATTAAAATAATTGTCAAAGTCTTGTTCCTGAGACTCATTTTTTTTAAATAAAAGTTGGGTACAAATCATTCAAGGATTTCATCTCAGCTCAATTAAAATTCTCAAAACAGTTTGAAATACAAGCTCACTCACCGAATTTGTTGAACCTCTAACCGATTCTAATTGCCCTTAGTGATCCAAAGGAAGCTATGGAGTCTTGTTAGGACCTATCATGCACAAAACATCACAACTAATCCAATTACATTAATATTACTCCGAAAGTTGTTTTCTAGATTTAGCTCTACTAGCCAATGCCAACTAGCTTCCAATTACTAGCAAATGGCTATTATTTGCACTAAGCTAATCATACTAAAATAATAAATTATCTTCAGCCACAAATCAACTCAAAACCCCAATTACTAACCATTAATAGAAATTTAAAATCAAGTCCAGTTCATTACTCACTTTAGGGTTTCTTTGAGACTAAATTTCTCCTTCTAAAAATTTTCAAATCAACGTGTAAAACCTCTTTCTCTCTCTAGAACGTCCCAACTAATGAGAGAAGTGTTGAAACTGATCTTTAAAGGTTTATTTAGAGTAAAGGAGTAAAGAATATGAAAAACCCTACAACAAGATACGTGTAGCACGAAAACCGAGGTAATTTTGAAAGAGTGAAGGAAGCTTGAAAGATGCTCCCATGGAGAAGAGAAAAACGTGAGAGAGATTGGGGAAAGAAGAAGAAGAAGCTGCTGGAAAAGATGAGGAAGCTGCTGGAAAAGAGATTTTTATATTTCAAGTTTATTCATTTTGCTTGCTAAATTACTAAAATGCCTTTTTTCAAGGCAACTTGCCTTCCTCCTTTTCCAAGTGAAATCTTTTCAGTCTTTTAACATAAAGACAACATCTAGGATAGTTTAAAGTACTCAAGTTTATAAAACTCATAAATTTCAACTCGGGATGCAAAATGACCATTTTACCCCTATAGTACAAATTACTGTCATCTTAGTTTTCTTCGCGCTCTACGTCATCATATGTCGTTTATAAATTTCCAAAAACCACTTGAACTTAAAAAACTTTAAAAACCTTTTTTTGGGAGCCTATTTAAAGGAATTGACAAAAATACTCCTAACCCGTGTTATCAAGTTTATTTTTATTTACGGGGTCTATAGAGGTCGAGGCGTCACAGACCACCTCTTCCCACTAATCTTCGTCTATTTGATGCGGCTGCCATCTTCTTCACAACTGGCCTTATTCTATTCGGGGTCTAAAAATATGACTCTTCAGTGTTCACACACCTCATGACCCTTTCCTACCGCCAGCCCTTTAGTCTGTCAGGGTAACAGGGGCTTGGAATTGGCTTTCCTTGATTTTTATATTTTCATTTATAAAAAAACCTTGAGCTCCCTTCTGTTGTTTATATCTGGGCCCAAGCAAAACGTCTAGCGTTTTTGAACAACACCCTATTGAAGAAACCAGCGAGGATCAGGAACTCGAATCCAAAGACACCCAGGAGGAAGTTTCTAACGGGAAGAAACACACAGGGCATAAGTACCTGCGCAGATACGATTCCCTGGACTTGGAATCCGCCAGGGTAATTCCAAGCCATTATGACCGTGGCTCTCAGGTACATAGCGCACGCTGCCTCTTCTTTCGTTTACCTTGGGAGGACAAAACTAATATGTATTACTGAGATTATTATTTTAAAACACTGAATCATTAGTTCAATGCAATGTGAAGGTTGTGGAATGGTCGGTGATCCTGCAACTAGCGTTCCAGAGCATTGGAGTTGTGTATGGAGATATAGGTACATCGCCTCTTTATGTTTATGCAGGAACCTTTGCCAAAGGTATAAATCACAGGGATGACATATTGGGGGTTCTTTTATTTCTATGATCTTGTACACCATCACTCTCATCCGTTAGATCAAATACTTCTTCATCGTCCTACAAGCCAATAATAATGGTGAAGGCACGTAAGATTAAGATTACTACTAATTAATTTATTAAGATCCAAGAAGCATGCTCTTGTCTCTCTATTTAATAGTAAAATATTGTATGATTGCATCCATCCATATAACAAAGCTATTTCCTACGAAAAGAACAGTAATTACTTAGTGAACATGCTCTACTCTTTTTCTTTTCCTTTTTTATAAAAACAAAAACTATTAGCAAATCAAATGTAAACACCATGTAGCAGGGTCTTAAAAGAGAGATTATTTATGAACTTGTCGGGGTCAGAAATTTGACTTTTAAGATAGATACCAAAGTGGATCTTTTCTTTATTAGTTAGCCAAATAGAAATTATAATAATTGTAATTAATTAATCAATTAACTAATAATATTTATCTGTCTGAGCATGTGTAATCGATGAAGTTAGAAATTTACTTGTTGGGTTGCTAAGCTCTTTTTCTTAATGCCCTAAGCACAGCGTTTTCAATTTAAAAATCGTGGCAAATGAATTGAATTTTTAAATTCCATAAAAGAGTAATTAGAATAAAAGAATAGAAAACACTACCGTTAATCAATATCTACAAGCATTTGTTAACCGAATCTTTTTTAAACATTCATTCAACTATACATGACAATGAAATTGGGTTGTCATATTCATAATCGGAAGCGGATTCAGAAATTCTCTTAAGTGGTGTCATAATTAAAATAATAATTAAAAAAATAAATATATTAAAATTCATAAAATAAAAGTTTTAACATTAAATTAAAGAAAATATAAATTTAATACATTCATTTAATACTTCAAAGTAAAAATATCTAAAAAAAATTATAATTGTCTACAATGATTTTTCATATTTCGAAAATGTTATATAATAGTATCAGTAAAAATACTATTAAATACATTTTTTCAATATATGTCACTAAACAATTATTCATCCACTCATCATGCATTGGATTCCATAGCTAGTGCTTTATAATTATTAATTCAAACTATTAAATTAATAAAAAAATATTTAAACATGAAATATTTAAAACTTATCTTGAATTAAAAATTACTTACAATTGAAGCCTCGTTGAATTATTTTGAGAAAGTGAAAAACACAGCCAAGGATCAAAAAAAAAATCACTATAGGTCTTAAGAGTAAGACTTAAATTTTTAAAAGGAATAGTAGTTTAGGTATTGACTTTTTGATAAAATCTTAAATTATAGAAGGAAATTTTTTTAATCTTTCTATGTAGAATTTAAATATTAATATATAAATTTTTTTGATAATATTTAAATATAATTTTTTAAAAAATATTTAAATATTATTAATATATAAATTTTTTAATAAAATTTACCTTTTGTCCCCACTTCCTACAAAATTATAAAAAAATTAGTGAGTTCATAACACTATTAAATATAAAAAATTTAAAAAAATAATAAAATAAATAATTTTTTTTTTTAACATGACACCGCTCTCGTGAACATGGGTTTGCCCATGTCTATAACAATTTTTAATTAATGGTCATCTAATTGTAGCTTAAGAAAAAATTTCTCACCAATAAAATTAAAAAGAAGAAACTCTTAATATTTTTTTTTAACGAGGAAACTTTGTCAACAACTACTTTGTTTCATTTTTCCTTGAAAAGACCTAGTATATGTAATGTTGTGTTCTGCCATTAATCTTTTTCCTCCAATTCACTGTTCCTCTCATGCTTTACTCTTACAAATAGTACTTATAATAAAACCATCACCAATAAATTAAATTGCTTCTCACATCTTAGTTACCATTAATAAGAATTTCAATAAATGGTAGTATTCTGAGGTAATATAAGCAAGCACTCCCTGTCAAACAGGCCTAATTAAACAAACCACCTTCTTCATTAGCATGTTGAACTTTAGTCACTCCTAGTAAGACACCCTAATGCGGGCCGCAATATTACCACTCTAACAATGGTGGAGGGAGAGTTACATCATTCTTGTAAAAGAACCAGGTTCACATCCAGGATTAGCTAATTTAGCAAGTAAAGTCTTATGAAAAATAGAGGATACAATCTCACTTTCAGCAAGTTGAATGGCTGAGAACAATTGTGTAGTTGATGTCTTTCAGGGGTAACATTTGCCCTGTACTCGCTTATATGCCGATGTGCGAGGATGGGTTTGATCCCAAGTCAAAAAGCAGAGGATCGTGGTGTATCCAATTTCCAATTGGAATTGCCCACCAAAGGCCTTAAAAGAGCATCAAAAATCAAGTCGAAGTTGGAGAACAGCCAGTTTGCCAAACTTTTTCTCTTGACCATCACAATGCTTGGCACACCCGTGGTCATTGCTGATGGTGTCCTCACCCCTTGCATCTTAGGTTTGCTAATTTTTAATTGTTCTATTCATTTCTGTCGCAACTTACCTGTTTACTAATTAGAAATCAATGTTTAAGAAGCATTATATTATACATTTTCTTAAACACTTGATTGCAGTTTTGTCAGCTGTGGGTAGCATAAAGGAAGCTACAGCTGTAATGACAGAAGGTAAATTATTTTAATGCCATGAAATTGAAAATAAACTGATCTCATTTTTTTTTTTTTTTTGCTTTTCTCGAAACAAAAAGCAAGCTGCTCACAATAACATCATTTGGTGTAAACAGATAGGATTGTTTGGATATCAGTAGCTATCCTGGTCTGCCTCTTCATGTTTCAAAGATTTGGAACTGACAAAGTGGGCTACAGCTTTGCTCCTATACTTTGTGTTTGGTTCGCATTCATTGGCGGAATTGGAGTATACAACTTAATCAAATATGATCCAACAGTCATTAAAGCCATAAACCCAAGATACATTGTAGATTACTTTAGGAGGAACAAAAAGGACGCATGGGTCTCCCTAGGTGGGATCGTTCTTGCCATAACAGGTTCCAAAATTTTGCTCCCTTATTCAATTTAACTCTTTTTTATTGAAAGAGCTGTTAAATATTAGTTGCAAACTTACATTTTGATGCAGGGACTGAAGCTTTGTTTGCTGATGTTGGCCATTTCACAGTTCGTTCCATACAAATAAGCATGTGCTCCGTGACCTACCCAGCTCTGATACTGGCCTATACTGGACAAGCCTCCTTCCTTCGTAAACATGAAAATTTTGTTTCTGATGCCTTTTCCAAATCAATTCCAGGTGAAAAATAAAAGTCGAGCCCAGAGATACCCCATTTTATTCTCCTTTGTACGATGTATATCTTATTAAGAAGGCTGGTTGTGATATTGCAGGCCAGGCCATCTGTATTGGCCAATGTTTGTGCTAGCTGTGGCGGCTGCAATTATAGCAAGTCAATAATGATTTCAGGGGCGTTCTCTATAATCCAGCAGTCACTCTCATTGGGGTGTTTTCCTCGTGTCAAAGTTGTTCATACATCAGCCAAATATGAAGGACAAGTTTATATTCCTTAGGTGAATTACCTACTGATGTTGGCTTGTGTAGGGGTTACTGTTGGATTCAGGACCACTGAAAAGATTGGCAATGCATATGGTAACTCTCACAACTCTGCTTATGCTTTTTTACCTATATTTAATTAACGTTGATGCAATTATGTATCTTATTTCATATTGGTCAGTCTTCTAATTACCTGAACTTAAGCATTAAAATTCATGAGAAATTACTGCGTACAGGGATTGCAGTGGTGTTTGTGATGACTCTAACATCATCATTGTTTGTTTTTTTTTTTTGTGAAAAATGATTTTATTGATCTCCTCACCAAATTGCCATTTTGAGTCTTAGGCTTGACTGCAAAAGACTCTTCATGGCGTAAGAGAAACGGTGAGGTTAATGCCTTTGTACATTTTCCAACAAAGTCTGCTACTCAAGAGCAGTGGTAGCATTACAAGAACCCAAAGAAACTGTCTAAACTATACAAAACAGAGCATTTTGCTCAGAAAACACTGGATAGTCAGCCTATACAAAATCAGTGTTGCCATAAAACAGAACCCAAAGGTGTCAAGATAAAACAACACAAGAAGCCATCAAGAAGGAAGGCAGCACCCCAAAACGCACATTGTAAAACCAGACCGCAAGGAGAGACGCAAGTAGGGTGAAAAGCGAACCTCAATCTGAGCCAATTTTCCGAACCTGGTACCGGCATCAGAAGAGATCACGGCCAACAAAAAGAGCAGCACCGTCGCTTTCACAAATGAGCTGGAGAAGATCAACCTATACCCTCGAGCGATCAGCAGGACACCATCGAACTCATGATAGCCACCAACGAAAGACAAACCAAGCACTAGGACACTTCTCAGCCACCTGAAGCAAGAAGCAAATCCCCTTGGAAAACCAACATACTTTTGGTCATCGCCTATATTCTTGTCATTGGCTCTGTGGAGTTAGTTTATTTGAGCTCTGTTCTCTACAAATTTGCTCAAGGAGGATACTTGCCGTTAGCTTTTGCAGCAGGCCTAATGACTGTGATGTATGTTTGGAACAATGTATACCGAAAAAAGTACAATTTTGAGCTTGATCACAAAATTTCTCTTGAAAGGTTAAGGGAAATTACTGCGGACACAAACTTGTGTAGAATTCCTGGACCTCCATTGTTTTACTCAGAGCTTGTCCATGGTATTCCACCCATATTTGAGCATTATGTGGCAAATGTACCAGCATTACTTTCAGTCCTTGTTTTTGTCTCTATCAAATCTCTACCGATTAGCAAGGTTGCAGCTGAAGAACGATTTCTTTTTAGAAGAGTGGAACCGAAGGAGTTAAATGTCTTTTGTTGTGTTGTTAGATATGGATATGCAGATATTCGAAAGAACAAGAATCCTTTGAGTGGACTTTAGTTGAAAGGGTGAAAGAGTTTATCAGAGAAAAAGTACGGTTCTCTCCTGTACTAGTCAGTAATAGAAGAGTACTGCTACAAGGGGTGAGGAACGGGATAACGGACTAGATAACAGGATGGATGGAGAAGACAACGTGAGGCAAGTTGAAGAGGATTGGCAAGAGATAGTGGAGAAAGAAATCAATACAGTAGATAAAGCATGGCAAGCTGGTGTTGTTCACTTGATTGGTGAGAGCGAGGTGATCGCAAGCAAAGGAGGTGGAATAGGGAAGAGGATTTTAATAGATTATGCTAATAATTTCCTGAAGAAAAAATTGAGACAAAGTGAAAAAGTGTTTGATATTCCTCACAGGCGCATGCTTAAGGTTGGTATGACTTACGAGTTGTAGAATATGTTATGAAGAATTGGATGGGTTTGAAAGCATTGTTGCTGCATTTTTAGAGCTATACAAATACAGCACTACAAGGCTTTCCTAAACTCTGACTCAGAAATTTAGGTTGCAGGGAATTATTCTACTTTGTAAGGAAAAAAACAGACTGCATTGCTTTTAGCATGTATACTTTAATTTGGAAGCGCCAGTATTATGAATGTAAAAGTTTCATGATTTTATTACACTATTTTTCTTAATAATCATATGGATTCCATGAGAAATTAAGAACAAGAAAAGATAGTTCAAGTTGTACACAACTGTCTGTAATATCACCTTTTTTATTTTTATATAGAAAATCAACATATATCCAGTTACCTATGATTTTCTATTTTATACACACACACACACACACACACACACATATATATATATATATAAACTTTTAACTTTTTGTGTTACCCTAGCTAGGACTCAATCTGGTAGCCAAAACACTAAATTTTTTTGAAAAGTAAATTGCGTTATACTAAATGGAATTGCATTATACTATTATTTATCCAAAAATTAAAGAAATTGCTTTGTATTTCTTTTTAATAGAAAAAGAAAAAATTGCATTACATTTCTTCCCATATATTTTCTCAGTATAAAGTTGTAGATACTATATATATATATATATATATATATATATGAACCCAATGAACTCACTGCATTTATATGAAATTATTAATATGTGAACATATTGCCATATATAATTACATTGAACTTTTAAACGAACTATCCTCCTTGTTCAACCATTGATCGATTTGAGGGTAATTCTATCATGAAATTTCTCATAAAAAGAAAATTAGACTCAGGAATTGCATAAAGCACCTAAGGCTTTTGCCATGCACCACGGTGAGGAATTCAAGTAAAGCATCGCAAGACACTTGAGCTACTCTAATCTTTCACACAAAAAAGCCAAAAAGGTTAGAAATGTATGAAACTTTTGTGTGATGTTGCTTAATTAATTAATTCAATTTTGGTGGATGAGAAATTAAATTAATCGATATGGATAATGACTATGATAGAAAAATTAAAGGCGGCCGGTTAAAATTCCTTGCTTATCTAGAAAACTGAACGAGTGTCTGTCTCACCGACTCCAGCATATTACTTCTGGCACATTGGTACACGTACGTCTTGTTATGCCTAGATGCTAGATGTGACAAGCAGAACTCATGAATTAGGATTTACCGATAAATGGATTAAGCAAAGGTATTATTCTATAATTATTTAATTATAATAAAAAATTATTTAGAGATCTATCATTTCTAAATGTGAATTTTATATATTATTTTAATGAATCTTATATTGGTGATTGTATTAATTAACTAATTGTGGGAGATATGTTTTCCGATCAAGCAAGGAAGGCAGTTTTCTCCCAATTAGGTAAGCATTAACTATGTTTGGTAGCAAGGAAGGAGAGGGAAGGCAAAAAGGTGATGAAAGAAAAACTGACAGGGAGAAAGCAAAGTTGTTTTCCCTTCATTGTGTTTGATATAAAAGATGGAAAACAGAGGGAAAGAAAAAATGAAGGAGAGGTCCTTATGTTTGATATATAATAAAAGACAGAAAATAGAGAGAAAGAAAGAGATTAAAGATAAAATTGTAAATAAAATCATTAAGTCAAAATGTATAAATCTATCCATTTTCCTGGCCTCTCTTATATCTCTCCTATCCTTGATCTTTCACTCCTATGTATTTCCTCTTTTATAAGTTACTTTTTGGCTGTTCATTTGGGTTCATCTCCAACCAGGTGAGTGGTGACCCTTTCCATGGGTACGAAGTGAAGGAGGAGAACTTTTATACTTCAACATAGATGTTAGATCCCCGCTCTCTAAATCTAACTAACCAAAGGAAAAGGAAACTGACAATTACCCATTTTATAAAGGAGAAAATTCCATTAAAAACTAAAGCAAAATGAAGTGTGTATAGCTCACTGGGTTGTGTCTAGGTTTTCACAATTTGTTGCCTGTCTGAAATCCTTGTATCATCCTCTCTATTCTCTCTTTAAATTATCAAGAGAAAGAATCAAACAGTAGCTTTTTCTTTCGTTTTTCCCCTCAGACAGTATCTTTCAAACGGTTAAACAAGAAGTTCAATCCTAGAAAAAGACGAGTTATTTACTCTCGTATTTTAATTTCTCTAATTCATTGTCTGTATCTGCCAACAACCTATAAACAGAAGCTCCAAAAAACCTTGACTTTGAATCATCCTCAGTTGCAGGAAACCTGTTCAACGTCCATTTGAATAATGCACCTTGATAAAAAATGAAAATGGCAGCATGATCGAGACCTGGTGGGGGTTTTCACGACAAAACAGAAAAATGTCCAAATACAGACACTAAACTGTGGTCCCAGGATCTAGGAGTTTCAGAGAGAAACCCTAGCCTTGGATAATTAGGACCATTTTTAAGGGTAAATGAAGAAATGAAAAAAGCTGTAGATGCGGCCAGATTCACTATTTCATTTTCAAAGGGTAACTTGGTCTTGGAGTAATATATGGCTCAGAGCAGCAGACTAGGGCATGTGCATGTCTTAGCTACTTCTAATGTTGGACTAAGGAGGGAGAGGCCAAAAGAAGAGAAGGCTCTAGTCAAAACTATTTATTCATTTCAAATGTAAGCGCAGATTGGGAAAACAAGCTTGAAAAGTATAAAGTTTAGTTTAACTAGACTGCTAGGTCAGTTAGGAAATGAGATAAATTAATTGATAATTATCCACATAACAAAAAAAAAATGGATTTGGTGATTAGATCTGAATCACGGTAGAAAGAACAAACCTCAGTATAAAGTCCAAGGAATACAAAACACAGGGAAAAGAAGAAAACCCTTGCAATCTTGACTGTATTCCTCACAATTCGCATTCTATATATATGCATCAAATAAAACATACTAAGTATTCTAAGTTTTGATTTTGCCTGAAAATAGTCTTCACTATCCCGTACTGGTGAATATCACTCAAAACAGTTAAGGAATTCAGCTTAAAATCGAAATTGAGAAAATTAAATTAGCAAGGTCTAGTAAGCATAAACCAAACCCTAAGTTTTCATACATAAATTCCCAATTATGAACTCAGATAGGCTACTGGTTGTCTAACAAATTAAATACCTGCAATAAAAACTCATAATTCAAGGAGGAAACATACAAGAACTAGCTTCAATTCTCATAATTCTTAAGCAGATATTAATCAATCAGAAGACAAAGTGAAGATTTGAAGCCTTACAAGCAGAAAGGTAAAACATCTACCACATTTAACACCCCCCAACTCCAAGCCCGCTGCGTTATGATCATACCTATTTCATCAAAAACATAGAGAACTAATTTAATGTAACTTCAAGTCTGGAAACAATTACCATGCTTTATATCTTTTAAAACGGCCTGGAGAGAGAGCTGCTCCGGTCAATAGCATTGAACTTCAATGGGTTTGAGGGAACTGCAGATCTCCTTGGCAGTTCACTTCTGTAATTTGATGTTTCTTCCCTTTCTTCATGGTTGCCAGCCCTATTCTGGTTAACTCTTTCTCCTTCCTGATCCCTATACCTATGCAAATACCTTTTTAATTGCTCAGCGTAGTTATCAAACCCTAGAGTTGCAAGTGCCCAACAAATGTCATCCCCATTAACAGTTTTACGCTTTTCCTTGTGACACTTGTCAGATGCTTCTCCAGTGACAAAGCTAATAAACTCGGATACACATTCTTGCATGGTTTCTTTAGCTTCTTTGGAGATCTTTGCGTTAGGAGGTAGAATCTGCTTCATGATTCGCCCAACGTTAGCTATCGGAAGCAAACGATCTTGTTCCTTAACGATGCCATCCTCTCCTGAGACACCACCAGCGCCTGCAAAGTTGTAGCTATGATCTTCTCTTTCTGAATCAATTCCTATTTTATCAGTCATTTCTACAAAGAGAAAACTAATTATATCCTGTTAAACTCAGACACGTCGCTTCTAATTACTAATTCGTTATTATATAGATGTATAGTTAAGTGCGCGTTTGCGCATACATATATATATAAATTATAAAAAGGTAAAGATTATTCCAGATGACGTGGTAAGTAATAATGCAAATTAGTCAACTTTGATGAGACATGATGACGGGTAAATTTCCATTGTTGGTATAAGTTAGGGTTTTCTTTAAAGAAAAATATTGGAGTACTACTACTTAGGGGGCTTGTGCAAGCAATCTAAACCTTAAAAGGCTTATAAAAAAAAGACTCAAATTTATCAATTATAGACAATGGTCCCCTTCTTTGCTCCTTAACACTTAGTGCTCTCAATAAGTTCAAATTGACAACCCTTAAAAGATGCTCCAAATTTGAAATTTGTGGACTAAATATATGCACGTGTGCTTCTTGCAATAGATGCAACCAAACTTTAAGACCTAAAAAGAAACCAAGTAATTATAAATTAAAACACTAAAGTTGGATTACCTACCATTTAGGTTTTTACATAAGATTATGTCACTCTACATGACAAGAAATTAATTGTTCTTTTGTGAGGTCATGGTTGGGTACTCCTCAAACTCTAGACTTCGTATATAATGCCACCTAGCCTATGAGTACCAGTTAAAGGATACAAAATATAGGGTATACACATGGCAATTAGTGAAAGATTGATCCTTTGATAATCAGGAGAACTTATTATGCAAGTTGATTTACAGGTCATAATCTTGATGATCATTATGCTTTGTTAAACCATCCCCCACTCCCCAACACGATAAGTATGACTTGCATAAATTATTAATTAAAGCAGTCTATAATACTGAGCGTAAGCTTTAAGGTCTAAATTAATTATTGATTGATGAAAGCTATTTGATTATGTAAACTAAATATAATTATTAGATGCTTATTCATTTCGAATCAATCATGTCATCTTATAAAATCAAATATTCGTAAAAAAAATTAAACCATAGATAATAAATAGAAGTAGAGGAATATTCGATGCCTTATATGCTAATAAGAGAATTCAATTATTTTCTTAAGATTACTCTGTGATTTTTCAAGAATAAATGGCAGAAGAAATATTGTTTATTATTTGATTTGTATAGAATAAAAATAAAATAATTTTGATTTGAGATTTCTATTAAATCAGAGTGGAAACTTTGTCATGGGTATATAGAAGGAATTAAATCATAGGTTTATATACGTCAAAAAGGTTTTTGTTGCATTTTTTCTGTTGATTTCTTGAGCAAATTAGGGGAAAATTATATAAAATCAATTCCAAAGGGATAACTCGCCTAAAGTAGGATCAAGGGCACAAACATATGGACACTTTGGCAAGTTGAAGACTAATTTAATCTACCAACTTAAGTTACTAAATTGGGCAATTTATTTCTTAAATTAGATTTTAAAACATTAGGGGTAATAAAGAAAAAGATATAAATTAATTAAGAAGTGAAACAACCCCCTTTTGCAGATACTTAATCCCTTATTGACACGATGTAGATAATGCTTAATTATTACTCCCAATAGACTAGAATCATATGCAACTTGCAAAATGGAAGAGTGCTGTTAATTAACTCTCATATTGCAAGAGCATATCAAAGATTTAACAAGTATAAAATTAGATTAAAAATTTTGAAAGTGAATAGAAAGCCAAAGAATGTGAATCAACAGTTTGAAAAAAAATAATCATGTGCACACCTTTGTATATATTCCCCAAATACCTCATTAATAGATATATGTATGTGTTGTCCAAGAATATATCCCATCCCCAATTTAATATTACCATATATCTTGATCAATGTTCCCAGGACTTCGCTGGTTGCTAAAGGTCACTGCATAATGGCCAATCTTCTGCATCAAACTGTACTTCTCTGCACGAAATTACTGTTTAGAGAACATGATTTGTGGTCCATGATTAGTAAACAAATACATGCTTTGCTCTTCGTCATGAGGCGTTTGAACAAAAGCAGGGAAAAAAGAAACAATGGAAAAGACATACTCATGGCCATCTTAAACTCTCTTTTAAACTTTAGTATACTTAAGAGTAGATTAATTTATTTTCTCATGGTATGAGCCACGTACGGCTTGCAAAGCAATTATATTAAATCAACAATGCTTTCATAATCAAGATAATTCTAGTTGGTCATTCCAAGATTTACCAACAAAAACTATATATAGTCATCAATTATCATATAAATTTTGACTAGAAAGATTATCAATTAAAGAAATAATATATATATATATATATATATATGCTATAGTCCAGAATTTACCTATTTGAGGATTTGGACTTAAGGGGGATTCTCCACTACAAGTAGGGCTATAAAGAAATGCCATTTAGAAGGTGGGTGCTGGTACTAAGAAAAGAAAGAAATTTAATTATCCGAAAGTCCTTCATGGTTTTTGAGGAGCTTAAGAAAGTTAAAACATTCTCGTCTCCTCTTTTTAACTAGGGACCACCTCCCCCACTTAGGTTTAAGATTCTCCTCTCCATCTGCTCTAGTGGGCATCTTAGCAGATTTGAATCTGAAGCTTTGTTACAGTAGTAAGACTTGGAGTTCTAAATACTTTTGCTAAAAGGTTTACATCAAAGGAATAGAAATTGTCTTCTTTCATATTCAACTTACTACGTACCACACAAGTAAATTTGCCCGCTTTTGGAATACGTCTTTTCTGCCGTTTGTATTCTTTTGGTGCCGCACTGCTAGCTACTTAAAAAAATCCTTATTTTTTGCTTGTTTATTAAGGTCATTGAATAGCTATTTCATCAATTTATATTAATTAGATTCCAGAAAATAATCAGGAAAATTAAGTAATGATACAAATAATATATACATTCATTAACCGTTTGATCTCCATGTTCTGCAAACAGGAACGAACGCTATCAGGAAAATCAGATAAAGGAGCCAACTGCATATAATTTTAGTTATTTGCAGGTACATTGAATTTTTCTTATAGAGAAAGAACAATCATCATTAATGCAACAAAGGCAATAGACCCACTGAAATCCAACTTGATAGCATGTTTTAGCTGAAACTTGGTGAGAAAATAGTAAATTAATATTTAAAACTCAAAGTAGTTATATTAATTAAGAAACAATACATACATAGCTAATATGGACTTGAGTTTGGATGGTAAAGCTAGCATCATCCACCTAGCTAGGCTAGTGCCTTTAGGAATTATCCACTCGCCTAGCTGATTCTCCATCCCATCTCTCTCTCACTCTAACAGTCTAAGTCCTTAATAAAAATAAAAATTGCAGAGAAAATTACAAATTAGAATTAAGGATCAAACTAGAATGGTTCCGATGTGTTTTGTACAGATGCTGGGTGGGATATATTTGTAGGTTCCAAGTCTAAGTTTGTGAAACCAATCCTTCAGCGGCTAGCTCTTTAAAACGACAATTGCAAAGCCCTAAAAACGACAATGACAAAGAAAAGGAAGAGGAAAACAAAAGATGGAGTTGTTATCTCCTCCGACAAGACCCTTGGTAGTGGTGCTCAAGACTCAACATAATATTGTCCCCTAGTCACATTCCTATGGTTTGACGTCTCAACTCACCCTTTCTCGTAGTTGTGATTGTTATTACTGTACAAGAATATACCTCTTCATGGTTTTTCAACCCACCTTTCTTGCCTTCAAAGGTGAAAATTGAGAATAAAAGAGAAAGGCTTCCAAGTTCCAAAGTAGATAAGATTTTAAGAACTTGACATTTTTCACATTTGGAGTAATTTGATGATTTAGAGGATATGTCAAGCACTCTGGAATCTGGTTTGCGGAGAAGAGCTTTTAAAATTAAAGAATCAATCAAAACGATGAGCCAACCATGCTGGTAAATTAGCCCAGCAAAATAAGTGCTGAGAATCTTGGGCCTCTACCTGTGCAATTATAATGGGGCCTCCTTGAATAGGATTAACTAGCCCTCTTTTTGGTCCAAAGACTGGTATGGAAATTGGGTTTAAGCTTAAAAAGGAAAGTCAAGAGCCCATGGTGTTTTTGTTGGGCAATATGGCATGATCATCCTTTTAAATTTTTTCAGCCATCCAGTTCCTTTCGAGGAAAATAATAAGGTTGTGGGCAACTAAGTTTCGACCCTCGCAGACAAACGTTAGATTTATGAAGATTTGGGAGTTGAATCACAGCCATGGCTTGGCTTAGCCACCGTGGCAATTCTTCTTATGTTTCTTTTCGTTGGTAGGCAATTGTTTAGGGGAACGATATACCTTTATGCTTTGTTGGTGTAGAAGTCGGGCATTCCTTAGTTCAAGTAATTGCACCATCGATGACCCAAAATCTCAAGTTCAGCCACAATAACAATCTAGAATGATCTTATAATTTTTATTTTTCAATAAAATATTATTTACTATTTTATTTAATTATGTTATATATTTATATTTGATACATTAACTACGTATATATAATGTTATGTTACCAAAATGTACTACCTTATTAATAAAGTAAAATTAAAATTCATTAAGCACTTAAAACTAAATATAAATAATTTTTTAAAAAAATTCTTTTTTTCTCTCTCCAACTTCCTCTCACCCTTTCTTATTCTCCTTTTTTTTTTTATCTCTTATTCTCTGCTTCCTCTTCTTTGCCCATTAAAATTAATTTTGGTAAAATTATACAATTTCAAGAACAACTACAATTAAAAGTTTCCATTTTCTCTCTAAAACTCTCCTCCGCGCATCTCTGTATACCTCATCATATGCTATGCTGAAACTTTATCTATGTTCAATTGTTGAATATTGTTGGAGAGAATGTGTATTTTTTACTTTGTTTTTCTTTGTGTAAATATTTTTCACTTCGTTTTTTAATACAAACCTCTTTGAGAGAGTTGAGACATACACTCATCTTGAAACGAGTCCTCACACATACAACACTATTATCTTCTCTACTTATTCTTAGAAATTTGGATCTAGGGCGGTTGCTGAAGCAGTACAACATACATGACTTTTGTCCAGTACTCAAGTAAGCATGTGGAATTTTAAATGACCATATGAACTAAACAAAATGAAAATCTTGCATGCCTTGTGTTTTAAGGAGTTAAATTATTAAATCAATTCGTGAGCTCTTTCATTATAAAATATATAAAAAAAGTAATACTTTATTATGATCTTACAAAAATAACTAATTGAATCAATAACAAAAATATAAATTGAAAACTCTCAATCTCAAATCTCACACTCTAAATTGAAAATTTCATTCTCAATCTCAAATCTCAATCAATAACATGTAAGCAAACTTGAACTTGAATAAAGTTTTAATTGTTAAACGAGAATAAGAGAAGGATTAGAGGAAAAGGTGGATTAGAGTTTAAAGAGAAAATTACTCTTCCATTTTGCACTTTAAAACCTTGAACTGAAAAGAAGAAAGGCAAGATTCTACAGATTTTTGGGAGAAAGAATTAAAGAGATGCATGGAAAAGAGTTTAGAGAGAGAAAAAAAATTTAATTTTTTTCGTCATTAAATATTAAAAACTTTTTAATGTTTAATTTTAAATCTTTAATAAATTTTGATTTTATCTCATTAATAAGATGACACATTTTAGTGACTTAATAATGTATAATTTTTATATATTATCAATGCATCAAATATAAATATGTATGTCAAATATTACATTTTGCTATAATAAAATTCAAATACATCCGAACAGTGCCATAAATACTTACTGGAAAATTATTATACTGAGTCATTTAATGTTATGAAAAACTATCACGTTAATATAATAATAAGAATTATGCATCATAATTAATTAGGGTTACAACTTACAACTAAATATAAGGTTTCGCTTTGCTGTAATTATTTTGTACGCAGAGCTTGCTTGGTAACAGTCGTGGTGTTCAACATTTTCATGCTGTTTCTCTATCTCTTTTGTTTTCTGACCTTTTTTTTATTTGACTTTTGTACTCCGAAACATTGACTTGTGATGAAAGGCCAGTCTTAGGCATCGGGATTGGATATTGCTATATTGGCATGGCACACGGTTTTGTCAGCCCAAACAAAGCAAGATTTTGCCTCTCATTCTCTTACATTCAGTCATATTCCCATCCCAGTTGAAAATAATAACACTGACTAAGTTTCTTCATAATTAAAAACTCTAGACAAGAACTGAACCGGAACATGCATGAAACCTGTTTTACGTCATGCAACCTTTTCAGACCGCGGGTTAATTCTAATTTCTAGAGTAGAGCCGACTGTTTGTTTGTGTGGCTGCTGGGTTGTGGGCCATCGCCTACGAATCATGGGATCGGCAGATAGTAACCAGGGGCTATCGCGTCGCAACACTGAGAATATATAGCATGTCAATACGAGGATCAGGGCCATCCACTTAAGGGGGCCCATGAGCTATGTGGTGATCAAATTCGTTGATAATCCAAACTACTTTTGGATGATTGGAGGGTGGTTTTGATGGAAAAATAAAAGTGAAACGGTCGCTTTGGAGAAACTTTTGTCCCTGGGTGGGTCCCCCGGAGCCTTAAATGACAGTTCTTCCGATGGGGATCAAAGAACAGGGTGGGCTCCTCCATCTTGCTCCTCTCAATGCATTTCATTCTAATAAAAACAAATTCTAATATTGTGCTAATTCCCCACAAAAGCAAAAAACAAAGAAATACTCATCACTTGATAACTTATCTAATTGTCGATTATATACTTTTGTAATTTTTTATTCATCTCCGAGGTTCAGAGGAGTACTTCGTTCAAATTTTCAAATTAAATCCAAACCGTTTTTAATATAAATTCAAGGGTTATGACAAAAAAAAAACCAATATTTTTCTATTTGACAAGTCAATGCTATAATATTTGCATAAAAATTAATTACTACATTTTATATTTTTGTCGCTTGTCATTACAAAACTTTAATAGGGAAGACAAGTAATGGAAGAGATCAACGAATCACAACAATAACAATAATAATAATAAATTAATTTGTTTTTTAAATGATGATATCAGGCTTATCTTTTCCTACACTAACTTAATTGATTGGGAAGATATTGAATTATGTATTGATACCTCAACCTAATAACCTTGCATCAAAGCTTCAATTCTTTCCCTTTTTCCCTACGGGCTTGTTTCAATGATCCCACTTTCTAGAAGTAGAGTATAACTTATAAACCAAGGGACAAGTTAAAGTAAAAATTTAAAATCTAAACTTATGTTGTCACCTCAAGTGTTTTAAAAGAATTATATAAGATATTTCAATCTCATGTTGAACAAGTAAAGATATTCAAAAAAAATTATAAACATGAACATTAATGTTAAAAAAATATTAAATTATAAAATTATATATTATAAACAAATTTAAATTATATTATATTATTTTAAAAGTGAAATGATATATATATATATATATATATTATAGTCTCATAGTGTTTTACAATGAGAATATTATTAAATTAGATTGAGCGGAAAAAAATGTCAATCATAAGCTAAGGTATAGTACAAAATTTGTATCTTAGTTTCTAATGTATAGATCTCAACAACTACCATCACATACACACAAAAAAAAAACCTCTTTTTTTTTATTTCGATATTATTTTGACATGTTAGAATTTAATTCTTGCATGTTTCCAAAATTATTTGGATGAATAAGATGGTATGCTTGATTGGCTTTTCAAGAGTTGTTTTAAAAGGGAAAAAAGATGGATTTTTTTAATTTTTCAACCATTTAAAATAAAAAACTATTAATAATATATTTTATTATCAATTAAAAAGAATTTTAATAGGTAAGCTCGATTGTGTGGAACGATTTATCTAATTTTGAGTTGAAAAATAAAAAATAATTTTTTTATTTTAAATTTTATATACTTATAAAAAATTGATGTGTGTAAATCTTATATTACCCCTTATTAAACCTTTTCTTTTACTATTGAAAAAAGGCCTTATTAACCTTATTAATTATTATGTAAAATTTCAGCATGAAATAATATGGGTTTCTTATTGCAAGAGCTTTACCTGAAAGCGAAATAAAATGTGTGTTGGTTGGAGGCGAAACCCAAAAAGACTGCCCTAAAATTCCCAAAATAGGAGTGTCCAAGGACAACATGAAGTGGACATAAACATGTCCATTTTGGTCATTTAGTCCATGCATCGAAACCCACCTACGAACGCGTGTGGTCTCAACTCTCATAAATCAAACCGAACACAAGCGTTAATTTTCTCTCTATCTCTTAACAGCAAAACTAAAGAGAATTTCTTTGCTTCCTTTTTCTTATTTTTATTCTCTCTCTCTCTCTCTCTCTCTGTCTTTCTCTCTCTATCTGCCAAGTCCTCAAGAATTCAACTTTCGTATTCATGAAAGCTAAGCTCCCTCCTACAAGGTAACTAAAATCGTCTTTACCATGTCTTGTTTGTTCTTTTCTATTTTTGCTTGTTTTTGTAGTTTTTCTTTTCTTTTCTTTTATCTATGGCAACAACCAACGATTGAAGAGAGGAAAAAAAAAAAAAACAAGGAAAAACAGTTGACAATCGAGGTTGATAGATGCATAACAATGAAAACCCATTTGTCCAGGTTGGCTTTGGCACGTGGGTTTTAACGTTCAACTTCTTCTATGAAGGTTAGCCATATGTTTTTATTTAAAAAAAAAAATCGTTCTTTTGCATGTTTATATACATTTCTTATCAACTGTTTATTAGTTAATGTACTTTTTCTTGCTGTTTTCTATAGTTTTTTAGTTTGATATTTGTTTAATCGAATGGACTTACATGTTAATTTTCACTGAAAAATGGACATGTTTTCTTGGTTGAATTTATTTCACTGAATACTATACGTTTCGATGAGATTGTTTAATGTTGATGTATTAACTATTCAGTGCTCTGTGTTGTTGGGGTTGTTTAAATTTGGTTTTATGTCACGTGAACATGTGCCTTGACATTTGAATGTCGGTATCCACCTGGTTTTGGTTCTAGCTGTTGGTAATTTAGATTGCAAGGAATATAAATGTTATCTGTTTTAATTGTAGTCATGAGCTTATCTCATGTTTGGATTAAGGGGTTCCAGTTGTTCTGCTTCGAGAAATATGTTGGAAATTTTATTCGCTAAGCTAGGTATAATACTTTGTTTATCTTTTGGCTTTATTTGCGAGAGATGATCATCATCTTTTCCTGATGAACTTAGTCTGCACAAGTGTTTTTTCTTCTTCGTCTTCTTTTTGATTAATGTTTGATTTGGTTCATTGCAATCATAAACTTTTTTAACGCTGTTATGAATTCTTGAGGGTCCTACCCGAATCTTGAGCATAAGGAACAGTGGTAGGATTTCACCCCCACATTCAATGGTGGTAATTCCAAATTTCATGCATAGGAGGATTCCTCAGCTCTTGTGTACAATCTTTATTTTGAATTAAAATAAATACTTTAAACAAATAGCATCTGGCATTTAACTGAAAATGAAATTGACTTTAGCAGATACTTGAGGTCTAGCAGTAGAAAATTGAGTCTGCATGTATTTCTATCTCAAAATGTTGAAAAGTTCAATATGTAATGATAGTTTCTCCATCCCTCTAAGGACATCCCAAGTTTGCACTCATGACACCTCCTTGAAATAGGGCTATAGGGTTGATTTATGCCATATTAAGTATAAATCAAATGTCCATTTTAAGATTTTCAGTTTAAATCTTTTCGCTGAATTCTTGGGCAGATGGATACTACTCATTTGGATAACGATATGAAGGGCATTGAAGATGAATCTGCTGAACAATTACTTGCTTCATGTTCCTTTTTGGATAAAATTTTTGGAGATCCGCAGATGAGTCCTCGTGTTGGAGATGAATACCAAGCAAAAATTCCACCTCTAGTTGGAGAATGTCATAGTTTACAGGTTATAAATAAACCAATTGACTCAGAAGTCATAATCAGTGTGCCAAACCTTTTTCCATTGGGATTGCCTATCCCTCTTATCTGGATAAGGACTGCAGTTGAAAGCACAGATGGTGCATTTGAATTTGAAAACAGTGAAGAGAGCCAAATTACATCAAGCCATGGATGTAAAGCATATAAAGTTCAAGCTCTAGATTCTGTGTTGGGTGATGGGAAAGACATGAGAGGATGTTCAAAGCATCAAACTACAACTGAAACTGAACAGATGGATGTTAATTTCCACTTCCCACAGGAGCCAAAATCTAAGCTGAATCAGGTGGATAGAGGTCCCTATCCTCTTCCAGGCTCTCCAGGTGAAGTGTGGAAGGATATCGAGCATGACAGTTTTCTTCTTGGGCTATACATCTTTGGGAAAAATCTTACTCTTGTGAAAAATTTTGTTAAGGGTAAAGGGATGGGAGAGATATTGTCTTTCTATTATGGAAACTTTTACAGGTCTGATGGATATCGTAGATGGTCAGAATGTCGAAAATTAAGAGGCAGACGGGGCATTCATGGACAAAAGCTGTTCACAGGATGGAGGCAACAGGAATTGCTATCACGATTATTTTCTCATCGATCAAAAGATTGTCAAGATATGCTGCTTGAGGTATTTTTCTGACCTTTTTATGCACACACCAGCTCATTTGATCTTTCTAAACAATTGGACATATATTTGTTTTGTTAATTGGTTCTTATGTATCATCTGGAGCTGTGAAGTGTACACATAGACACTTCTCTAATTGTTTTATTTTCTTCTCAACTCCCATAGCACATGGTCTAGGAACACTACATTATTCTGTCCATGGTGACCTTATTTTTTGTTAATTTATTAGCATGATTTATCAACTTCTGAAATTTGACCATGATTTCTGATTTCTTTTTCAAGTGTTATCTGTGTAAGTTTGCTCCATGCAAACTGCATGGATATATGAAGTGTTGACCGTATAACTTTTCAGGGTGTTTCCAACTCAGACCACTTTAAGCAACCTAAGTTAGCATGGCAATTAGCTATGATTTTGTGGAGTGTAATATTGTGACCTATTAAAATAATGTAGATGCTGTCTAGGATTTGAGATGGGGTAGTTAAAGCAGATTAGCAGAGAATGAAGGTTTAACTGGGGCCATGCTTGCATTATGGAATGCACATATAGTATTCTGTTGATTGATGAAACAGAGCAGTGTTTCTCTTTGAGGACCTGTCTTTCGAGAAAGAAAGGGACAACTAACTAAAGGCCTATCTTGTAAAGGCTAAAATGGAATGAGCAAAATATTGGTTTTTGACTAACACAATCAGAAATGTTGATATATTAATGGAATAACAAAGTAAGCATATATAGTTTATTATTATTTTTTTGTTTGTTAAGGCATATTTTCCCTTTCACACTGCTGTTTTTCCTTTAGGAAAACGAAATTCTTTCTTTTAGTAAGAGCTCTGTAGTGCCAATTACCATGTGACTCATTAGTCTCCTAAAGTTTCCTTCAGAATGAGGAGCTGGAAATTAAGGATGCCCCTGACTTTATCTTGGCCGCTTCATCTTTAGGGTTCATTTAAGCCTGCTCATAGGCGTTTACTTGTGAACTGGGTTGATAATAAAAATGGTTGTTGGTGTTTCAATGGCTTGTCTCTGACAATATTAAGGCATATTTTCCTTTTAACACTGCTGTTTTCCTTCAGGAAAACAAAATTCTTTCTTTTACTAAGAGCTCTGTAGTGTCAATTACTATGTGACTCATCAGTCTCCTAAATTTTCTTCAGAATGAGGAGCTGGTAATTAAGTTTGCCCCTTACTTTTGTTCTTATCTTGGCCTCTTCATCTTTAGGGTTCATTTAGGCCTGCTCATAGGCATTTACTTATGTGAACTGGGTTGATAATAAAAATGGTTGTCGGTGTTTCAATGTCTTGTCTCTGACAAGCATTGTGCCTTTTGGTTCCTGCTTGAACTGCTTACTTCATTTTTGAAGCAGGGTGGATATAGTGTCTGGCTTTCTGTTTGGATATGTTGAGGCTAATCTCTTGTTCTGGGGTTATACGCTCTTTGCTATAAGTTGCTTGGAGCTCTTGGCTCAGTTTGGGAAACATAGGAGAATATCTGTTCGTAAAGGATTACAATTATGCATAGAAATGTTTGTTGTTCTTAAGAATTGCATCTCCCCTGAAATTTGTAGGCATATCCAGAGTCGGGCTTCATTTGAACTTTGGAATGGACAAGAGAAAGGAGAATTCTTGATATGCTTTTTCCACTTTTGCATTTTCGGCCCCTTTTATGTGTATTTGACTTTGTTTATTAGGAACTTAAAACATCTTTATGCCAAGTGATCTCTCCAGAAGAATGTGATACCTGGCTCTTGATAAACAGCGATTATTCCTCTAGTTATATCTTATAGTTCAGGGAAAGTAGCAGGTGGCACTATCTTTGACAGTATATTCAGCTCTTTGCAGGTCCTCTTAGGAAGGGTCCTTTTGATCTCTTAATTAGGAATAAATTTCTTTTAACTGAAAGCACCATTAATTGTGTCTCATGTGCATATGGATTTTCCCTTTTACCTCAAAAAAATTTGGAATGATTCTTTCACTTATTTGATCTTGACTACTTAAAACTTATAATTTAAACCCTACATGTAGCAAAGAAGCATCTCAAAATGACCATGCATATTGCAGTTATTCTTAGCTACCTTCCTTGAAGATCTATCAATTTCATTTGAACTCCTGGATTTTTTTTATCAAGTCTACTTAGCTGAAATTCTCATTTTACTGCTGAACTATACTGTCGCAGCTATATTTGGACTGTATTTTTGGGAGACAAAAAATATTTCATTGTGATGTTTGAATTTTGATTATTGCAGGCTTCTAAGACATTTGGTGAGGGAAAAATTTCCTTTGAGGAATACGTTTTCACTATAAAGAATGCAGTTGGCATTCATACGCTCATAGAAGCTATAGGTATTGGCAAAGGAAAGCAAGACCTCACTGGCAATGCCATTGAGCCAGTAAAAGCCAATCATGTAGTTTCTGTTCGACCTGAAATACCAGTTGGCAAAGCATGTTCTGCTCTTACATCAGCAGATATTATCAAGTTTCTAACTGGAGGTTTTAGGTTGAGCAAAGCTAGATCGAGTGATCTATTCTGGGAAGCTGTTTGGCCTCGCCTTTTAGCAAGAGGTTGGCACTCTGAACAGTCAAAGGATCATGTTTTTTCTGGTTCAAAGAACTCTCTAGTGTTTCTTATACCTGGGGTTAAGAAGTTTTCAAGGAGGAGACTAGTGAAAGGGAACCACTATTTTGATTCTGTTACTGATGTTCTTAATAAAGTTGCATCAGAACCGTGGCTTCTTGAGCTTGAAATTGAAGTGACTAAGGGCAGCAGAGAGAAAGAAGAAAATAAGTGGGACCCAGTAATAAAACAAGATCCTGGTTTTATTTCAAATAAATGTAACGGTTACCTCAAGCCACGAAATTCTGGCTGCAATCGAGATCTAATGAAGTTTACAATTGTAGATACTAGTTTGGTAGAAGGGGTGGAACGATCCAAGGTTAGAGAGCTGAGAAGCTTGCCTCTTGAAGCTACTAGCTTATCCTCCCCCTCTAGTATTTCTAGTGATTGTGAGGATACATCTAGTGACTCAGAAGATGAAGCAGAAGAAACTAGCACCTCCACGGCTGCAGAGGTGATGGCTGATAGGGGAGAATGCGTGGACTTATCAGACTGTGTAAATAGTAACTCAAATATTGGCATTCCTCACGCCTCTGGTATCACCATTTTATCAGTGGAAAACTATGAAAGCCACAACACAAGTCTGCTTGATGAAGAGGAACAAAAGGTTATGAAATATTTGGCTGCTGTTACTAACCAGCAGGGTTCAACAGATTGCATCCATGAAGAATCAATCTGTAGTGTTGAAAACATTTCTGCTGACAGGATTTTAAACGAAGACAATTCCCTCTGTAGGTCAAACTCACCTGATGCTTGTGAAGATATGGCTTTTCAAACGGGATCCCAAAACTTGTCACCTGCCAGTTCTTTGGCTAAAGGCAGTCCAGATGAGAGAAAGGAAGGCACTGTTACGGGCAACTGCCTGCATAGAGAAGAATCTCCAACGAAAACTCAGTCCCATACGTTGATAGACTTAAATGTTCCTCAAGTTTCAATGGATATGGAAACTGATGAACCCTTTCTTACAGAGACAATGCAAAATAGTGACAATTCCTGTGCGCATATGTCATTCATTCAGTCCGAGACAACAGTGCAGCGTGAGCCATTGAAGCTTCCTGATAAAGATGCAGAGGTCAACCAGCAGCCAATAATGCACAACCGGAGGCAGAGTACTAGGAACCGACCATTGACGACAAAAGCATTAGAAGCTCTTGAATGTGGGTTCTTCAGTCCAAAGAGAAAGAGAAGGGCTGCAGAGGCTCCACAGAATAACTCACGAAGAGTTCGTGCGAGGCCTGCTGTTAGTGCCATTTTCAGAAATGGTGCTAGTAATCCCAACATAGAGGAGAATAAGGATGGGTTCTGCAGTACCAAAAAATAGCCCGTCAGTCTCAAAATTTGAATCTGTTACGTGGAGAAATGAGTGGGCTAATTGCTAAGCTGTTCCTGAAACCACCTCCCATGTCCTGCAAAGCCTTGCGCTTTGGGTGGTATTGATTTTCTAGTCAATAATTGGGAGTCCAAATATTTCCTTTCTTATACTAGGAAAACACAACACTCCATTCACCCAACTAGTTGCAGATTCCTGACCAATGTCCGGTGAAAAATTAAAAGTATCACACATGTTCATCTTACATAAGTTAGATGAAACTGATGGTCTGATGCGGCATTATAATCTAAGAAAGGAGAGGCGGGGATACAATTCCTTCGACTGGAGTAGCCTTTTCTCAGTGTAGGAGCGATTGACACAGTTGGTTCTTACTGTCTTCTACATAATTGACTTGCAAAGGTTATACCTTATTGGGGTTTGACTGCTGAATGATTCTAATGCCAATCTTTGATCTTGATGCACATAACAGTAATTTTTCCAGTTAATTTTATCTCTTTCTATATAAACTTGTTGTCCTCAAAAAGTGTATAGAGCAAAAGAATGGTTTACCTTTATAAGATTTCGCAATTTAATAGAGCTCGTCTTCTTGTTTTGTTTATTTATTTATGAAAAGCATATAAAAGAATGTCATATTTGCAACAAGATAGCATTGCCATTGCATGATGTGTGAGTTTCTTCTGGGTACAAGTTCAGAGGCAAAGAAAAACTAAGCAGCTTAAAGCCAGTAAAAACGCAAATGTTCAATCAATCATACTTACAATGCCAAATTTTCTTCGCTTGCACGTTACTCACCAGTCAACAAGGGAAGAAAAAGGGCAAATAAAAACCATATCCAAGTAATCTTCCTTGGGAACTTTTTTTTTTACCCCTAGGAAAAGCTGGTGCATTCTTTTGCTAGATCCGAACATGACACCTAAAATTACTGAAATTGACGTCTACCCAATTCCGAGTTATTGAATGGCTGCAGATCATTGATGCTTACACATTTCAACAGGTGTAAATGAGCCATCTTTTCCGGGAGGGAACCGCTGCTTGAATTACTAGTCAAACAACAGTAAGCTCACTTCAGCCTCTAGGGTGTCTCTTCAAAAATCATACTCTTCTCACATCCTATGGCCTAATCCTGAACTGTGAAAACAGTGAGAGGAAATGTGGTAGAAATCATCCACAGTGCAAAAGCGAAAGCTTAAAATTGTTGAGCACATGGTCAAAAGCACGAACCATCGCTTGGCCCATTTCCATTTCGAGCCTAGAGCTTTGGACATTTTTGCTGAAATTTTTCTTACATAAATAGACTCAAGAGACCCCACTTCTACAAGGCCGGTGTGATGATGAAGTTAATCATTAACCATCTAAATTCTAAACACATGGCTGTTGTACATTCTAAATCATGCTTTTCATCTTCTCACTTTTTAGATAATCTTTAACGAGTCAAAAAGGTGCTGGATTCCAAAAGATCTTTTTTCTCTCTCCCTCCAGTCTCCATCGATGCTCCAGAGGGTTTGATCCTATAAATTCAAGTGTTCAAAAATCCGTTTTTGGTACGAAATTTGAAGCAAAACCTGCTTGGATTTAGCATCATGAAGAGGGAAAAGCAAGTGATAATACGTGAGGTAATATTCATGTCATGATGAATTGCATCCTTTGCTTACTCAAGTACTCTTTTTCTTCTCTTTTCTTTTCTTTTGTTTTTTAATTTTTAAATTTTAATTTGGGTCCATTATGAAAGCTACGTTCTTGTCCTCTAAACCGAGTCAAAATGAAACAAATTCTTTCAAATCCATCAATTTACAATAGTTGGAATTGAACATTAACCATCAGACACAAACTAGACAAGGTTCATACTTGAGGACGACTAAATCGTTTAATAATTATTTCTCCTAATTACTTTTTATTCCTTTTCTTTATCGTCAAAACCACGTCCATATCAGCAAACAATAGAATATTCATAAGTTTTCTTTTACCTCGATCAAACATCATTTTCATGAGAAAAAAAAAATATTAAAGAAAAAGAGGGGTGGAGGGAACAGAATATAAAGGCCATGACCGTCTTTTCTGTTGTTTTTATCCATGGGGTTACTTAGCTTATGTCAATTAGCAACAGGGTTTTTTCTAAATTATTCAACATTTGTGACGTTCTAGCATCTGAATGGTGTTTAGGTCGTCTTCTATATTCGATCTTGTTAAATAAATATATGTATATATATATTTATAAACTTATAATGTTAAAATATGTTTGTTTTTACATTGTTGTGTTGAAGTTTGCTTTCATAGATTATATCGATCCATCATCGGTGATAGCTAAGTAAATTTTATTTGTCTGGACTAATAGTTGCTGATGGAAAGTAGCAGATGCTTTGCAAAATGGTCTTTTGAACCTGATTGACCAGAGTTTTAGAATTTAGCCCATGGTTCGTATTCTTATTTCTGTCTCTTAGTTGTTTCTTATTCTATACAGCCGGGATTCTTGTTGTTTCTTATTAAACTTTGTGCAAAAGTTTTTGGAACCCTTAATTAATCCTTCGAATTAACATACATGGGGTACTTCATCTCTGCTTTCAAGTAGTGACCTCCAAAACAAGTAATCAGTAAAGAAGTTTGGGTGATTTGTTCGGATTTTCTTTTAGTTTTAATCCAATATATCAATGGGATGGTTGTTAACTGATTCTCCATGTTTTTCAACTCGTAGGATTGAACAAGTAGAGCTCTTCCCTGAGTTGAGGGATTGTCTTGTCGGTTAGGGAAATGGCTAATGCACTTTTTTTTTTTTTTTCAGGTTTCTCATTTTGATTGAAGTATAGCGGCATCCCCCAGCATAGTGGCATCCCCCAGCACGATCAATTAGGAGCAAAGAAACACACAAACCCGATTGGCCATAAATAAGATAGGTTTGAGTATCCCTAGAGAATTATCGAAAAAGACTATAATATTCTTAGACATTTACAAGAAGAATTTAGCTAGAATCATGGAAATTAAAAGCTTATAGAATGTCACATATATTATATATAATTAAGGAGCATTTTAAAAAATAAACGTTTTCAAAAATAACTTTTTTTATAATTTTAATTATTTTTACTCAAATTGGATAAAAATATCCTTAATGAAATTACATGCTATGATGTGATACGTCGTGTACAAAAATCTGTGACAAACCATAGTTAAGTTGTGATTCGTCATGTATAAAAACATGTGATACATCATGTACAAAAACTTGTAACAAGCTATGGTTAATTTGTGACATGCCATGTACAAAAACCTGTGACAAACTATTGTTAGGTTGTGACACGCCATATACAAAAACTTGTGACATGCCATGTACAAAAACCTGTGATACGTCATGTACAAAAACTTGTGACAAGCCATGGTTAGGTTGTGACACGTCATGTACAAAAACCTGTGATACGCCATGTACAAAATCATGTGGCAAGTCATGGTTAGGTTGTAACACGTCATATACAAAAATATGTAACACGTCATGTACAAAAACCTATGACACATCATATACAAAAACATGTGATAAGTCATGATCAAGTTGTTACACGTCATGTACAAAAACATGTGATAAGCATGATTAGGTTATCACACGTTATGTTGAAAAAAAATACTGTTGTTACACGTCATATTAAAAAAAATATTGTTATTACAAGCCATGTATAAAAACATGTTACACACCATGGTTAAAAAAAGTTGTTACATGCTATGTTGAAAAAAAATATTGTTATTGCACGTTATGTTGAAGAAAATTGTTGTTACATAACATATTCATAAACATTTTGTTATATTTTAATATCTAAAATGTTGTTGTTCTTTATGAACAAAAATTTCAAATCCTCTCAACTTTTTTTATTTATTTTTTATTTTTTTTTAACAATTTGACACCGATTAAAGTGTTTCTAACATATTTTCATAAGTTAAAATATAATTTTTTTATTTAAAACGCCTACTTTGACTAAAAATTAAAAAAAAAAATTTAAAAATCTAGGTTTATAAATTTCAAATTTTTGAGTTTATTGATGTCTAGGTCCCTAATTGATTCAATTAAAAGTTATTTCATACATTTGTGATTATTTCTATCGTTTTAATTTTATCCAAAATACCTAAAAATCGAATTTTTCAAATACCTACCCATCCAAGCACGTCAAAACCATTGTTTGGTGTCTTGAAAGCGTAAGAAAAAGAAATTTGAAAATGTGAGAGTGAAAAATCGAAAGCATAGCAGACAAATGCCGAATAGAAAAATCGGAAACATAACAGACGAATGTCAAAAAGAAAAATCGATAAAATTTGAGAGAGTGAGATGGTGAGAGAGAAATCCGAAACACAAATGAAAACAAATTATGATGAATGGTTTAATTTATTTAAAATAGTTTAAAAAATATTTTTGTCAAGTTATAACTAAATATGATTAAAAACAATTAAATTTATTTTGATGATTATTTTTAAAATTTTTTTATTAACAAAGGGCATTCCTCACGATGTTCTCTATAATTAAGTGTATTGCCAAAAGAACTAAGTTATATAAAGAATTCTTTACTAAAAGCAGAACTTATTCTTGATCAAGGAATATACAAAACTCGAGATCGTTTACAGTGATTAGGGATAAAAACTCACCGAAAACAAATTAGAGTAAAGCAAATCCACCGGTAGGAGCAGGGCAAAGCAATGCAATTCTCTTTTAAGATAATAAACGTTTAGTCGTAGTCGTCCCTACTCTAAAATATTGTTATAGTGTACCTAGAAAACAAAGCAGCAACCATCTTTATAATCTGATTAAAATATGTAATAAGAAATTGAAAATCTGGACACCTGCTTGTTGCTTTCCTGGGTCCTTTGGATCGAATGGGAAACAGGATTCGGCACAGTTTTAACAGACTCATCCTATTGACAAGATAAGCTTCTTGCATTTCTTTTTTTCTCTTGCTACTTTGGTTGCAAAGCTGCTTTTTTAATATCAACTTCAGGGCGTAGGATATATGCATAGAAGGAGAAAATACAAAAGTTGAAATTAGAGTTAAAGATGATGATTATTGTTAAGATGTGGACACCTACTATTTTATTAGAATTTTATCAACACAATAATTGTCCAATCTTGTCAAATAATAATTCAACTTTGGCCCTCTACCAAAGCACCCTTCAATTCTGAAATTCTTCATTTGAGCTATGTGTATAACTCTCTTGCTATAGCTGATTGTAAATCCTCTCTTTTTTTGGCTGCAATGCTAGGTTGACAAGAATTCCTAGTAATTTTGTCATCCTCAAATTGCTCTGAAACTTTGATTTGATTATATATTTAGCCAACCGCATATCACTGTTGGAAACTAGGTAACAAAAATGTTAACATTATGGGTCATGATAACATTATTAGTACTGCACAAGAAGAGGCATCTTGGAGAACCAACCAAATTAGTGTATGAAAGAAAAAATTAATTAATACTATGAAAGAGAATGGCAATTAAATTAATAATCAGCAAATTAGGGGGGCAATTTCCATGCAGTTGTCCTCTGTCAAATTTTAACCCGGCTCATATATATTTATATAAAGCCAAAGAAGACCAGGTTCCAATGTTACTCCTGTGGCAGCTAGAGCCCTCTTCTTCACCAGAAATGAAGGGGAATTCCCTGGTTTTTGTCTTCCTCCAGAGAGAACAGCTTCCTGATTTTATGTTCACCAAAAAACAAGCCCCCACTTTTAGTTAAGAGCACCAACAACAAGAAAGAAGAAAGAAACAATAGAATTTGGAGCCAAGGAAAAGAAACAGACAAGCTTGTATAGTATCAATATATCTTTTCCCCTCAGTTTCAAATGTCAAATATCTCAGGAGATGATAGAAGCTTCTCTTCAGGAAACACTGGAGAGGAAGTTCAGCAGCTTGAACAGAAGCAGCAGAAACAACAGCTGCAAAATAACTTTCCGGGCTCTGGTTCAGGACCTTCTGGTGCTTCTAACAGCAATGGTTCAACCTCTCAACGGCCACATCAACCAGTTAAGAAGAAAAGAAATTTACCAGGAACTCCAGGCAATTTCATTTACCCATGAATCTCAATTATGCTTTCTTCTATGCTAAGTTTATGTAATTTAGGTGACATTTGATCTTAGAATTGCTCAGGGAAGTTCAGATAGCCGATGTTGGTTTTCAGATTTGAAATATGATTTGATTTGGATGCATGGCTTTGAGTTTTACATGCTTCAATAGAAGCATGCATGCCAAGGTAGATTTGATCCAGTTAAGCAGAACAAAAGAACAAGCTTTCTAATAGGGGTATCTCCCAGGAAATAAAAGCTGATAGCTTTTTGCAGGAAAAGATTAATTGTTAATTTCTTATATAAAGGGTTCAATTATTGCTATGAGATTACAATAATTGCCAAGAACTGTTTGCTTGATTGCACTTTTTACTTCTCTTTTTGTTTCTGACTGTTCTATTTGGGCCAATACTGGATCTTTATTGTACAAGACAGAACTTGCTTGCTAAGATTATACAAACAATACGTAATTTTTTTTTTCAAGCAAACCTTCTTCTACTCCCTCATGCGTTTTATTGAGTATTGAGTAAGTAGTCTTTTGAACTTATTGTACACTGTGGTTTGAATTAGATCCAAACGCTGAAGTTATTGCTCTATCACCAACAACGCTTATGGCGACAAATCGATTCGTGTGTGAGATATGCAACAAAGGATTCCAAAGGGACCAAAACCTACAACTACACCGCAGAGGTCACAATCTTCCATGGAAGCTAAGGCAAAGGACGACCACTGAGGTCAGGAAACGAGTCTACATTTGCCCCGAGCCGACTTGTGTCCACCACAACCCGGCTCGTGCGCTAGGGGATCTTACGGGAATAAAGAAGCATTTCAGCCGTAAGCATGGTGAGAAGAAGTGGAAATGCGACAAGTGCTCAAAGAAATATGCTGTGCAATCTGATTGGAAAGCTCATCAGAAGACCTGTGGTACTAGGGAATACAAATGTGATTGTGGAACCATCTTTTCAAGGTATATACTTGATCTTTCAACTTAATGAAACTTAAAGATATTGCATCTGCATTTTGCATGGAGAACTGAAATTGATGCGGTATCCTTTACAAAGGTACAATATGATTCAGTACTGTAAGGTGTCCAATGATTATTTGGTGACTCCAAAGTTTATCAGTTTTTGCATGATAATTTATGGGCTTCTACAGCAATGCGGATTTTCAAAAATTTCTTAATGGATATAGGTTGTCTTGCATAAGTTTTATATTATGCATTAATTATATCATCTCTAATTAGGCTCTCCAGATAAAGAAATGTTAGACAATGGCCGACAACTGATAGGCTCTTTCATTCTTCCTTTTGACGACTTTTGTAGTTATGATATTACAAAATCTCTCTCTAGATCAAAAGTACTGTTTCCTATCAAGATTTTTATCCAATAACAACCTAATTTGACCCCACTGCATATTTCCTTGTGCAGGAGAGACAGCTTCATCACCCACAGAGCTTTCTGTGACGCATTAGCTGAAGAAAACAACAAGGTAAACCAAGGACTAATGAACCACATGGGATCAAACTTGCAAAACCAAATGCCAGAGCTCATGTCATCAATGCCAGTGAGTAATGCCAACACATCTTTGGGAATATCTGACTTCAACAACTTTGACCCGAAGAACCCGCTCAAATCCCTTCCCCAAGAGCTAGTGCCAATGCCATTTAAGTCCATGAACATGGGAGGAGGCATGTTTTCAAGCAGCTCAGGCACTCTGTTTGGTAGCCCAAGAAGCATTTCCTCAGCTTCCTCTAGCCTACAGCTTAGTTCAAATAGCTCCTCTGGCTTCAATTATTTACAAGACGGCAAAAATGGTTTCCAAATTGCGGGTTCGCCCAACATGTCTGCAACAGCCTTGCTACAGAAAGCAGCCCAAATGGGTGCAACTGCAAGCAATAGCATAAACTCTCCCATGATGCAAAAAAGCTTTGCTACGAGCATGGCAGGTACTGACCAGTCCATTAGACCACTATCTTTTGGTGGAATTCAGCAGCAGAACACATCGTACGATCACTTCCCATCACAAACTGATCAGTCAAGCATGGTTGGGATCAGCGAGGGAGGATTCTCCAACCCTCTCATGCAAAAAAGCCCCAACGAAATGACCCAACTTTTTAATGCTGTCACAGGAAGCTCAGCAAATTTGAATGATATGGGAATGTACGCTAGCATGTTCATTAACGGAGCTGAACGAAACCAAAGCTTGATGAAGAACATGGAACATGAAGACAGTGGTAGCACTAGCTTGTTACAAGGAAGAACTCAGGCGATGGAAAGGAACCCAACAGAGCCATCAATATTTGGAGCGAGCAGTACTGGAGGCAGTAACATGACGACCCTTGATTTCATGGGGATTGGGGGGTCAAGGCAGCAAGCGAATTTGCACGAACAGCAGCATCAGCATCAAAGATTGGAACTGGAAGCAATCAGCCAACAAAGACTGCCAATGATAAATCCTTTCCAGCAACAGCTCTCACATGGGGATTCAGCTATTGAAAAGCCTATCTGGGATGTCTGAGAGCAATATACATCTATTTATATTTTCTACTTTTTGTTACTTTTAGCTGTCAGCTTGTCCTTGGAAGATTTCTTTCTCTTTGTGTGGTGACGATGCTGGGATGGCCACTTGGGCATTAGGTACCAAATGGGGTTCACAGGGTCCTCATCCACTTATCCATCGTCAAAGCGTGGGCCTCAATTCTTTTCACTCATGAATGACCCAGTGCCCAGTGGGAGAGCCCTGTGTATGTGTGTGGTCACGAAATAACCAGGTCTGGCCACTCCTCCAGACTCATTTTCTTCAAAGTTGAACAAACAAATATAAGACTCCTGTTGTTTTGTAACCTAGAAGCCACAGCCAATTTGTATCGACGAAGAAGGAAGGCAAGAAAAAACTCACTAGAGTAAGAAATGTAATCTTAATTAAACTGTGGAACCCTGTTTGGAGCTTGCCATTGGAAAGTGTTTTCCACCTGCCCCATCGCTCTTATAGGAATTGCACATATTTCATCTTTACCTAATTCCTGCTTTTACCCTCGAGTAAAGACTATCATTTCCTTAACTTTGTCCCACCTCCGCGGGTTACATGGCTATGTATTCTTTTGCCATTTTTCAAGTCAATTTTTGGTGAAACTGATTGCATCCAAATATATGGATGTTACATCTAACTAGGAACCTCCCCACTCCTACGCTCAATTGAGTACCTCGTTCTTATTCAACTCAAAACTCATAATCTCTATCTCCTCCTAAAAATGAAAAACAAAAACAATTCTCTTTTGTTTGGTTTCTCCCATAAAATTAGAGATAATCTTGCAATACACTAATTGAATTCCATAAAAATTTCTGATAGAATAACAAAAAATTAATTCAAGTTGAAAATGAAATTTACATAATACTAATTAGATAAAAACAAACGTAAATAAAATTGTATGTACCAAAAGCTAGAACTTGAATTAAACAAATTACAACATAATACTGTAAAAAGTTTGTGAACTATTGAAAGAAATTCAAATAAGTTTTTATCTTTCTATTACGTTTAATTAAATTTTTATAATTTTTATTTTTGATCAAATAAATTTTTAATATATTTTTCATTAATTAATTGTTATTAATCAAAATGTCACTCATTATTATATGTCAACGTGTTACTGAGGTACAAAAGTAAAAAATATCATATCGCTATATCATTATGTTATATTATTATGTCGCATCATTACTTAATATGATATTTCAATATACCACGTCAAGTGATATTTTTGATTAACAATAATTAATCAATAGTTAATTATAAAAATTTATTTCACTCAAAATAAAAATATAAAAATTTAATAGAATATAAAAATAATTTTTTAAATAATTTTTTAAAAATTTGAAGTGTTATGCCAAAAATTATCAACGATTCAACGTTCATTTATTGGTCCAAATGAGCCCAAAACTAAATCTCTAGCCAAAAAGCCCAAACCAAATCAGCCACCAAGTTTGGTAAAGACGGGCAGCCTCGTAATAAGGCTTGGCCTTTCTCTCCTGTTACCGACGCGTAAAAAACCCTAACCCTAATTTGGATCCTTCTATATATACGCGATAGCGAAGAGCCAACTCTGCAGTTGAAGCCAAGGCTGTGGCTTCTTTTCCTTTTTTCTTTTTCCAGTAATCTCTTGTGAAAGCTTCGATTATGTTTCAATTTTTCAGTGATGAAAGAGGGGAGGCGGTGATGTTGAGAACTACCTATTTTATGAAGGGTTTTGGCCTTTTTGTGATTAGAAAATCACCAATGGATCCTTCTGAGCCTTTTCTCTCTCTTTCTTTCCTATGATGAGTGATTCCAACTTTGCTAAAAATTTCTCTACTTCTCTTCTTGATTTTCTGTTTTGTTTTAAAGGTAAATTTCGTTCAGTCTGATTCAGAGCCAGTGATGTGATGATAACCTTTTCTGAAAATACAATGTCGACTAAACAAATCAGACTACAATTATCTGATCAACCGGGCTCTCTAATCTCTAAATCTCTATCCCTCTTCTGGAAAATTTTTGTTTTTAGGGTTTGGGGCAGCATTTTATTTCTATCCAAATTCCAATTTTGTTATAAAAAAACAACAAAAATTCATCTGTTCAATTGTGAAAATTGATTTTTTTAAAAATTTTTTTAAATAAAACATGGAGACACAATTTTAATTGGATTTATACGACGGGGAAGTCGGGCTTTACGCCATAAACCTTGCTTAAAATTTCTTGATCATTTTCGTTAATTGATACAATAAGAGATTCATCCAGGGCTACATGCCTCTGTAAAATCCATCAACATATTTTTGTTGTTATTAAATTATTACAAAATTGTGGCAAAATGAATTACACGTGTAAAAAAGATCCCATCACTATAAGGCAGAGCATTCTGTGCTTGTTTGTCGTTGAAGCTTTGCTATACGTACTTGAACTCCGGAATTGGACGCCCTAATCTTAGCTGAACATCGACGTGGACAATGTTTGAAGCTGCATTCAATATCTCCTTTTCTGCTTCCTTCGCCGCTTCCATGGCATCACTGAGACCAATTGGTATTGAATGTCGAAGTCTTTATGGTTATATATGTAGTGAGGTGAAAGGAAGAGAGATCGTACCAAATCATGAGATCGGGGGGCATGCCCACCTCAACTTCGAGCAATAGCTTTCCTTGCAACATGTGACGGGTTATGCGCTCAACCACAAAATTCTGCATATTCACAACATTGTTTGACAACAAGTATGGCAGAATACAGTAGGAAAAAAGTGGAAGTGGAACAAACCCAATTATTCCTCAAGGCAATAGTGTGGTGAGGCAAATAACAAAACTCACTTTCCCTTTCAACAATAGTTAAAAGTTTAGCCCTCTTGAGCTTGACCAAAGTCCAAACCACATTTTCCTTGCTACTTCAGTGCTCAGAAGCTCTATCTAGGGCATACTTTATTTATAGTGAGCCTAAACTTAAACACTCAACAAAATGCGAACAGATACCTCTGGAAACTTTGACGAAAATGTGCCACAAACAATTGCTTCAACATCATCCTCCCTGCCAGAAATATTACTTTTCTGTTCCATGCTTCTCTTCAAACTTTCTTTCTGGTCCATTACATCAGGAGAGAACTCTACATATGCAGGATCTACAATTTTGAAGGGCAAAAGAAAGTTGATCAGAATTTAAATATGCCAGCAACTTGGTGACACACAAACTTTGGCATTGATTGTATAGTCCAGTTTACCAGTAATCTCTTCCATAGGTATCATATATCTACGCCAACAACCATGATATTCTACCAGGCAAAACAAAAAAGTTTCATTAAATGCTAAACTCCATGAAAGTACATCTTAGCTCAGTTTTCAGGTTTCACACTGGTCAAAAGTCACATGCTCCAAGAACATTTGTTACCCCATGACAACAGGTTAAATTCATCAAGCTAAATGGTAGGAGAAATCGTCCATGGAAATCAGAAATAATGTAACTACCCAGTGAGGAGACATTATCAACAAAAGACAAATGATGTGATCACCTAGATGGAAAGTTAGTTCCATTCTTCTTTTTCTTCTTCCCTTAACAATCAGTTATCTTTTGTAGGTAGTCATCTTCCGACAGAAAATCTTATGCCAATGCTGAAATTACAGCACTCATCTTAACTAATTTGTCTGAGACAATTTCGAGATGAAGTAACCATGCAACATACCTATGTGTATGAAAACTTCAGTCACTTCAGGGTGTGATTTATGAATTTGATGACGAACATTTTCACCAATGCCATGTGCAGCACTAATACTTAAAAAGGGATCGACCTGCAGGTCAAAAATAAAAGAAATATTATGAAGGGCATCAGGAAATAAGCAGTTTTATAGTCAAACTTAAAACTGAACAACATAAAGTACTAGAAACAACAAACTAAGCCCTATCCCACTATTTTGGATTGGCTATATGGATCACATTGTGGCATTGTGCTCTATTCAAGACCATATCCACAGTAAGCCTAGCAATAATGAGGTCAATTTTTACACTTTCCATTCATATCCTTTTGCAATTTCACCAGCATTAGAAAATGCAGTAAAAACTCACCACAATATGTACATCAAGGTACAGATTTGAACCAGCTCTCCTTCCTCTCAAACGATGGCATCCCTACAGACAATTGTGAAAAGAGTAGTTAAGGAAGACAGCCAAAAAAGGAAAAGGCAAAACTTAATTGTAAATTTCACCAGTAGCAACAAGCCAACAGATCAAGATATAAAATACCAGGTGCATGCATCTAGAATGATGAAGTATATTTACTGAGAAATTAATTTTAGGTTTAGAGCTGTATCGGGTCTTCATATGCAGATACACAAACATATTATGGTAGTTACCTTCACTCCTTCAACTTGTAGAATTGTTTGATTTATGGGCTCCAACTGTTCTGCAGGGATTGCTGCATCGACAAGTTCAAGGACACTACAAAGTTGGCCAAAAAGAAGTTGTAAATTATGGAGATTTCTATACAAATAACATGTCATCTATATCTATGTTATCTCAAACACTAAAAACCAAGCCTAAATATTCGGTAGACATTGCTGACAGACTTCCAGTGAAACAAGGCTTACCAATTATGATAGGACTACAAACATGAAATTATGAGCCAAACTTTATCAATTTATCAGTTTCTGTAATGAAAACATATAAGAACATACTTAAAATCAAGAAACACGGCTAAAACAGGTGATGTATAAATCCAATCAATCAAGAAGACATGAGGATGATAACTTCAATCCCTATCCAAAAAACTGGAGGTACAAGAATAAATGCAGAAATTTTAGACCCTAAACATAACAGTATGTTTGACTATTTCCACACTGACTGATACCATTTGACCTCTTGAATTGCAGAATACCACAATCATTTTGAAGCTCACATGCCTAAAAGGACACCATGACAAAGCAAACAATAAGGGAAATGGAGCATATATGAAGGACACGAAGCAATGCACCTCTGGTATCCAGTCTCCAGACCAGCTTTTAGAATCATTCCTGAGACAACCAGTCCAGCAAGAGGATCTAAAAACTTTACTCCAAGAATAGAGCCTCCTAGATCATGATGGACAAGGCATATAGTCATTGAGTGTTCACTTACATACAATTCAATCTAAGCAAATCCACAGGAATAGACTTAAACAATTAAAGGGGCAGGGATAAGGAAGGGAGGTGGAAACTAGTTCAGTACCTAATTTGTAATTCAGATTTCATCAAACAATCAAGCACAGTGAAAATTTCATTTCACAAATAAACCATCCAGTAGTAAAGACCTTCCAGACGACAACCAACCACCCCCAGCAATAGAGATTTTCAAAGAAAAAGGAGCTTGGCAAAGGATGTTATGGAAATTTCAGTAATTTTACAGATACAATGGAATAATCAAGAAATAAATATCTTCATAATTAGTATAACTTCAATGTGGAAAATTCCTTCCGAAGAGAGACAAATCCTAGCCCATGACAAGGCAAGGGTAAAGAACAAGCCAAAGGCTAAAACCACCAATATTAATTAGCAATCCTCAAACCGAAAGCAAGGACTTCCATTTTGTATTGCTTACCAATACTATAACCAATTAAGCAAAGCATTGCTCAGAAGTATACAGGACAAAAGAGATAATCACCGAAAAGATCTCTTACCAACCCCAATAAGTGCAACTACAGATGAAATTGCATCTGCACGGTGATGCCATGCATTTGCTTTCATCAGTCCACTGCCCTGCCTTTCCCCAGCTCTTTTTGTTATCCAGTAAAGCCTACATGTAAACATGCAGAAAATAACCTTTAGAACAGCAACCACATATGTGAAAAATAAGAAACAGAGATGTTATCAAAAAAGAAGTGAAAGTAGAATAAGCAAAAGGGAAGCTCAATACCCTTCTTTAACACATATTGCTACAATGGTCGTATTCAAAGCTAGTATAGGGTGATCCATATCAATTCCATGATGATTTCCACCATGATGATCGATATGTCCATGAGCCAATGAATGATTATTAACTACTTCAGGAACAGTGGACAGCAACCCCTGAACACAGAATGCTCGACTTACTGTAAGGTCCAATCTAGTTTCATTTCAAATATAACCATTTTTCTCAGTCATGTATACTTTGAAATTGTTTCAGCATTATTGATATTGGGATTCTTTTTTTTCAACTCCTTATTCTGTCTAAATCATAAGGCATAGGAAGAAAAACAAAAGTGGTCATACAATTAGGAGATCTAAAGCATGCCAAGCAATACCACCAGCAGTCGCCAAAAGCATACAAGAAATTCCCAGGGCTCCAAGAGTTTCAAATTTACCATGTCCTAAGGCGAATAAAAAAAAATAATGAGACCTCGAAGCAATACACAAAAGAAAAAAAAATAAAAACGAGAAGGAAAAAAGCTCCTACAAGCATAACATTCATTACTATGAGCAAAATTAAGAAAAATGGAGTAGCTTGTAGGTACAATCATAAGTGACCATATGGGTGTTCTTCGTCTTTGGGAGCCTTTGCAGCTTTGAATGACCATAATGCGACCCCACTTAGAACCTACAAACAAAAGCAATGTCCAACAAAATCAATTGCTTGACTTCCAAGTTTTAACTAATAAACTCTTGCAAGACTATAATTTTACCACGTCGGAAATAGAATGGGCGGCGTCGGCGATGATGGCGGTGCTTCCAGATAAATAACCAGTCAAAGCTTTAGTAGTAGCTAACCCAATATCCGCTCCCAGACCCAAACGGAATATTTTCTCTCCTTCCTTGGTTATATTATGGTGGTGATCGTGATGATCATGAGAATGGCCAAAATGCCACCGTCTGGGGATGCTGTGATTGGGGTTATCAGAGAAGAGAGGGGGAGAGTAGATATGGACATGGGGATTGAGGGACTGGACTATGACGGGGTTGGGATGGGGATTTTTGGGTGAAGAGAGTCTTGAGAGGTAGGATCTGTACATGGGATTTAGATTTTGGAGCCTGAATCCCATTATTGTTTTGGAGTCCTTTCTCAAAAGCCAAAATTGGGGAAAAAAAAAATATAAAGAAGCTAGCAATCTGGTTAGTTTTTGAATTCGGAAAGCTACCGGAGTAGGAAGAGCGGTGCCCGTGTCAATGAACTGCAACTTGGGGAAATCTATTCTTAGGATTGCTTGATTAGTGTATTCGCCGGCATCGTTGGGTGCACGCAATTTTTGTTATTTATGGGCTAGAAATGGGCACACGGCCCACAGGGAGATTCTAAGTCTGGGATCCCATTCAAAATTTCATATCTGTGTTCAGCTATCGGCCCAAAATTTTGTTGTCAGATCCATTACAAGTAAATTCCTTAACAATAGTCCATTTACTATCACGAGGAAGCAACGTTTTGCTCTAAATAAGGATGTCAGAGAATCCATTAATTTTGAGACATTTAAATTTTAATTTTATAAAAAATTAATTATTTTAATTTTATAAATTATTTAAATAATTTTAAAAATTATTACTTTAACTTTAATCTTATTACATTTTTACTACTCCATAATTATTTTAACATATTTAAAAATCTGATTAAATTAAAAAATTATTAAAATCTTTTTCATAGGTATCCAATTACCTAAACCCATATACATATACAATAATATTTCTCTACGTATTTTATAAAATTAATTACTAATTAAATTAATAAAAACAAAAATAATAAAATTAAAATTAAAATAATCAAAAACAAAGATCTTAAACATAAACTTAAATAACTAAAAATAAATATCTAATATAAACTTAAATAACTATACATAAATATCCAAATAACAACCTAAACTTAAATAACTAAACACAAAAATCCAAACAAATAACATAAACTTAAATAACCAAAATTATAATTTTTATAATGTTAACACAAAAAATATATATATATTTATATTTGAAGTATATATGCTAAAAGTATTATAGTATATATACAAAATAGTAATTATATTCTTTATAAATGAACCCAATGTATATAAAGTATAGATATTAAAAAACATTACATTTTAATTAATAATCATAATTTCATTAATTAATTTAATTAATTATATGAATTTGTTTTTACTTACATGAAATTTAAAAGAAATAGTTAAATTTTAAAATTATTCTAATCTCACAATTTCTTTTTAGATAATTAAGTTTATATATTATAAATTTATATAAACAAAAGTATATATATTATTTAGTAATTAATTTATATAATAGTAATTATATTCTTTATAAATGAATATAATATATAATATAAAGTGCATATGTTAAAAGACATTACAAGTTATGTACTATAAAGTGTGTACATATATATATTACAATTAATAATTTTATAAGTTATAGTTTTTATAATGTTAACATAAAATAAAAATAAATATATTATATTTAAAGTATACATATACTAAAAGTATTAGTGTATATATATAATATAGTAATTATATTTCTTATAAATGAACTCAATATATATAATGTATATATATTTAAAAACATTTCAAGTTAATTAATAATTATAGTTTAATGAATTAATGTAATTAACTATATGAGTTTGTTTTTAACTACATGAAATTAAAAAAATAATTAGATTCTCAAACTATTCTAAACTCGAAAGCCCTTTTTAAGTATATATATTATAAATTATAATTTTTTTAATCTTAACACAAAATAAAAAATAAACACATTTATATTAAAAATGTATATAATAGTAATTATATTCTTTTAAAATATAATATAATATTTATATTATTTAAACATAATTAATAATCTAATAATTTTTTATTTATAAATATTAATGTCATCACATTAATAATTTGAAAAATACAAGCTTTAGGTGCTGTCTTTTCTTACTTAGATTCAAATCACATCAATAACAAGTGAACCAATTTTATTCAATTATTTAAATAGATATTATAATTGAGTTCAAGATGAATACCCACAAAATCTGAAAATAAAATAATTGAATTCATGTGACGAGTATCCAAAAAGTAATACTCAAATATACCTAAAACTCATTTATTAAATACTTTAATCCAATATAATCAGATCGAGTACTCATAAGTACCCTAAAATAAGATATCAGTTGACATTTATGCGGCTCTAGATAAAAACGTTGAACGTTATTTTTAGGATTTTGAGTCAATGATGGCACAGTCCAAACCAGGGTTAGTCCGTGAGGGCTGAGATAGAGAAAGACAAAAGAGAAACTCCCGGCAAATGTTTTTTCGTTTTTGTCGTTTCATGTGATCGTTAAATTGAATCCCAAGCGCAAGCTCCGGAATATCCAAAAAGCTGCAATTGCATTTGTAATGTCCAGTATATATAACGTTCCGCTTGTCCCATTGCCTTCTATTTTCCACCTCAACCCACCAAAAAATTTTATTACTACTATAGAACACTCACTGTGTATGCACAGGCGGCATTTCCAAGGTAATAATGGCTGATCAAGTCTCGTCATCTTCTATCACGCCATCTTCTATTTCCTTGTCTGTTCTGGTCCCTGTAACCAGGCGTACTCCGTTGCCATGACCTGTCAGGTCTAGAACTCCAACCGGAATTCATTCTGGGTTCCAGGTAGTTCCTTCCTGGCACATACTCTGAAGACCTATTTGGACTATTCTCTGGACTCCATGACTCAAACCCTTCATGCCCCACATACTCATTTCCTTCCCATGGAGGACCTGACCGCGACTGAGGCTGCACAGATCCTCCAAACGATGCATTATAATTGGTTTGATTAGCCTGAGAACGAGTATTAGAAACCAAACTCTGCCTCGCCCTCCAAGGATCAGACATTGGACCTATGTTTGCCACTGGGGGCCTCGATGAATATGGATGCGTATGAAGAGGAGGATCAGTTACTTGGGGTAGTTGTGGCCGTAGATGTGGTGGTGTTTGCGGCCGTGACAGTGTTGGCATCAAGGGAGAAATAGAAAATGAAGAATTCAGTTTTTCTGGTGCGTTTGGTGTCATGGAGATTGGTGCAGGTTTCACATTAGTCAAGGTTTCAACCCGCAATGAGGGACCAGCTGCAGCTGATAAGTTTGTTAAGGAAGAGTTAGCAATGGGTCGATTTTTCAAGGTTAAGGCTATCTCGGAAGCCGGTGGTTGCATAGCTGGAGAATTAGATGGATGACCAGGGTGTGAAAAAGCAACATTAGGAGACTGTCGCTCTTCAGGAGTCATGGCACTTGATTGAGGCAACAACTGTGCTATGGCCGCTGCAAGCTGTTGGGCTAATAATTGGCCATTTGCGTCTTGCTGTGGCGCCGCCATGCTAGTAGCAGGAAGCCTTTCCGCAACAGGAGTGGTGGCGCCAACTCCAAGAGAAGCTTGGGCAACTCTGTTTCCAATTTGACTTTGCTGTGAAAAAGGGTTCCTGACAACCTCCGGTTTCCATCCACTCTGCACATTAAACAAATGCTTCAATATCGTATAATGAGATGATAATGACAATTAGAGGTAAAATGAAAATCATGAACATATAATCTAATGATGTCATAAATCAGAGATTCTTTAGATAAGTATATCATCGTCGGACATAGTACAAAAGTACTATATTTCATCATTTTAGAAATGTAGTAACAACGATGAGGGTCAGGGTCAACAGCATGATGCTAAGGCTCCTGTAATTTCCCAGACCCAGATCACAGGCATCCACAAAAAATGAACCCACATGGCCTGATTAACCTGTTCTACCCTACCCTTTGCCACGTTTTCCCTGCTGGATAACTGATGCAGAGACCCATCAATAGTTGACGTTAACCATTCGCTTTCTCCCATGTGGGATGCCCACGTCTTAACAGCCAGCCATTTTCTATTGCAGATCCCATATTTAACCTTTAATTTCGACGGGGATTATTTTAATTCTTTTCCAGTGCATGCCAATCCTCTATATCTGGTATTTTATATTTATGTATGAAATGTGGATCAGGGGAGTGCAACGAGGAGCTAATCCACCCGCCCCTAAGAAACTGAAAATAAATTCTTGGCAGAAGCCTATATCACGCACCGTTCCAGGATTGCTCGATGGAGTTGGGGATGGAAGAGACACTTCAACCTTCTCTTCCACGTTTTTACCAATCTTATTTGAATTACATGCCCCACCAGCCTTAATCATGTCTAGCAGCTTCACTGTTTCTTCACTTGTCAAGTTACCAGCTTGGCCAGAAGTCAAGGCAAAAACCAGAGCCGGGTTTTTCAGCAGTACAGCTAACAACTCAAGATCTGGTTCAGCTGCAACGCCACCACCTATGTGGGAGGAAGAAGGTGCCAAAGTGGCTGCACTATTTACATGTTCACCATGGGTAACCTGTGTTTCGGTAGAGTCAGTATCAGGCGGCTGTTCAGTTGGGATTTCTGGGGTCAGCGTGTCATCATAATCCATTTCTCGGTCCCACGGTTCCTTGGGGTTAGATGGTATCTCCTGGATCGTGTAATAGAATGTTTCCCTCTCTCTACGGTTTCTGTTTTTCTGCACATCAACCTCTTTGCTATTCTCACCAGCACCAACTCTCCAAAGCTCGTTGAGTTTTACTTCTGCAGAAAAGAAAAGGACTTAAACAGTCTGAAACCCGCAGATCAAGTAACATGAGTGAGATACGACACCAACAAAAATAAGATACAGAATATTTACCAAAAAAAAGCTTAGAGAGAGAAAGAAAATGAAATCAAAATCAAGCAGTCAGAAAGTCACAGCGGTACAATCTAATTGCTCGTCTTACAGATTGCCTAGCACTGTATAAGGTTGTTGAATCATCGTAATTGGGATGGTAGTTAAGGGGAGAAAAAATTACATAAAATGAAAATGATGGGGTGAAGAAAAATAAATGTCCTTGAAAGATACTCCAACCAGTGAATCAGAAACAAAGTAAAAGTTAACAGTTCAGCTAAAATGTCTGCCACCCTCAACTTTTCTGACAATTCCTTTGAAGTTGAAAATTGGTCATAGATCAATAGTTATTGAGCTGGTTCTGTTACTGACACTGGCTTAAAAATGCAGAAAATATTAGAGGCAGGTTGAAGAAACCTGAATTTTTTTTCAACAACAATTTACTGGCAACCAGCAATGCATGTCAATGCAACTTGGAGTGGCTTCAAGCTCATCATAATAAAAATCCTCTACTGTTGCCTTATGGCCCCATATATCTGTGATATCATCAAGCCTCCTTGGTCAATTTTGCTGATGAAAATAATACCTCTTCAAAATACTCCTAACTTTTGGTTCCAAAATCATGATAAGATTTGCTTTGACCACAGTTTAAACCAAATGTGCTCAGAGAACAAGTGTGACAAACTTTTATCCAGAGAAATTTCAATTTCAATTTCTTAGCATCCAGCTATCCAAAGTTAATAGGATAAAGGAAAATCCCTTATTGCCATAAGTCTGATCGTTCCACCTTGGAATCACTGGTCATTCAAGGTTGAAGCTCCATAAGGCTTCAATCAAACTCAATTGAGCAAATTCTTTTAAGGATAATATTAAATGATTGCATGTTATTGGTTTAGCAACAGCCTTTGGGCAACATCTGCCTTGGATCAAGGCACACACATTTCAAACAGCCAGCATTGATCCTATTGAAGCAATTCCATCCTCCATAGTTTGATAATGAAAACCTGGTAGAGATTATAACATAAGGACTATCCATTATGTTAGAAAAAAGCTTCATTAAATGAATAAGAATTTTATCTGCCATGACTAGCTGTCATCAAATTTTTAAACTAACGATTTTCATTTTCTCAGCAAAACATTTTGAAAGTACAACTCACCAGCACCTTAATTTTTGACGATTATGAGCCACATGGCACTTCACTAAAGCTATTGCAAGCGCAATTCCAAATGTTGGTGCACACATCAGAATACAAGCAATCGAGTGTAGAACTAAATTTTGCAATAGACCAAAAGTCAATATATTCATTAATGGGAATTCTAACATTTTCAACAACAGGACATTTCCACCTTGGCGATACAATTATCATAAATATGATCACATATCAGGAGATATATTTGAAACAATTTTTTTTACTTTCAATATTTAGGAAAAGAGAGGTAAGTGTATATACAACGAAAACAATTCCCAAGTTTCACACAAATAATATTTTCAGGTTGTAATTCTATTCCTAATGGAGGATGAAAGAAAGTAGGCAGCTGTGGTTGCAAGGACAATTGAATCTTCCTCCATGATAATTTTGGAAATTACTTAAAGGGCACACTCTACCATCTAAAATTCAGGGAGTTAATACAAGCAACTAATGAAAAAACACTAGAAGCAAATGTACCTGGTGGTGTGTGCCATGGGATTTTGACCTTCTGGCATTTCTCCCATGGAGGCTCCTTTGAATCCATATTCTGTTTTGGATCAAGAGAAGTTCCTAGCCTGTTAGAAGTTTTAGGGGGAAGTATTACAGGTTTCTTTTGTTCTTCAGAAGGCCGAACATGAACTTTAGAAACTGGTGGAGAAAAGCTGGCCTGAGAAGTTGAAGGTTTGTTCAGACCTTCACTCTTTGCTTCATTCATTCCATTAGAGGAGGAACCAGTTTTGCCATATTTACTCTGCATATATAGAGCACGCATTTTTGCTTTTTGGATATCATCAGCAGACATGGGGCGACTTTGGCTGATAGGTACTGTTCTCGTTGTCTGTGAGCTTTTGCCAGCCATCTTTTGCCCTGGCTGTTCCACTAACTGAACCTTCCTGCGTTCCCTGCTATCTGGACTAGCTAAGGCAATGTGCTACTCTTGAAAGGAACCAAATAATTGCACGTACATAATCTTGCACATTTTCAAGCAATTAAGATAGAGTGGCACAAGAGAAGAATAGTTTGCCGAGAAGTTCAAGCAAATGGATCATAATTAGCAGCAAAGAAATCAGTAAACCCCCACCCTCTGCCGCAGAAAAAAAAAGTCAAACCCTTAAGACAGATGAGATACAATCAACCTCCTAGATAAACTTCAGGAACTGTAAACTCTTAAAAAACAGATGCTGAGCCTACCACTTATGTGACAAGCAATTAACATATCTTTAGTTTAGACATGCATCAGATGTCCATGACTTCATATGAAAAATACTTGCTAGGTGTGACCAAAAATGACCCAAATCATACTAAGTATACTTAAGAGTTCAAACCGATAAGAGAACCTGTTCCTTAAGAAATAATTTTCTCTTTTTTTTTTTATTCTTTAGATGGTCTATGAGTCAAAATGCATCACATCCTCCTCCCCTACCCAAAAAATAAACAAATAACAAATAAAAATAAACAATGAAGAGAGGCAACAGAGATTATCAAGAAACACAACCAAACAATGACAAGGATACGGGAACCAGATACACCAAGGATGTTCTTCTTTGTGAAGTCATCCATGGATGCCGGCAGCAGTTTCAGAGCTTGTGGAGACTCCAATTTCCTGAACAATAAGTCTACCCTCATTATCTCCACAATTACAAAATACTAAGAATGAGAACCAGATAATAAAAATATCAGATTATCAGATTAACAATATAAATATCCACACCTGACATTAGAAGTAGAGAGAATCTCTTCCTGGAAAACCATTAACATTAATTAGAAAACACTAAACAAACATATTTAACAGAATTTTGTTTAATTTTGTGCAGTATACTTACAAAATTGTCAACATTTGACTGCCACGGTTCATCACCCATAATTTCACTGATACTGCAGAGCCAGATTGCAATAATAAGAAATGAATAGAAACTTCAAACCATATGCTTCAGTAGAAGGAAAACCAAGCAAATATAGGAGGCAACGAAGTAAACTTGCCTCTGCTTCAGTAACAACTCATTCTGTGCATCAGTAGATGACTTCAAACCATTAGGTTTCTTCACGGCTTGGCTTCTTGCAAACATCTTGCTCCACCGTGATATCAAAAGCCTTGCCCTGTGTGATATGTCTGATCTTCAAATCAGATAAATGAGATTCAAAGTACCACAAAGCATATAAATAAATACAGCTAAGCACAAAAATTATTTCATCATAAATGATGATTATTTACGAGCAGATTTTTATCACAAACTGAAGCACATCCATACCCACTACATATCATTTAATAACCAATATGAAAGAATATAACCACTCTAATTTCCCATAATTGATTTCCCTTTCTTCTGACATTATAGAGGGTATAGTCAGAAAACCAAATGCAACCATCAAGATAGATTCCATAAGCATGAGAGACAGCAGGTATAATGTAAAGTGATTCCCAGCAGTTTACTGTGAACAACTTAGTTCAAAGATAGGGGGAAAAGAAAACCAAAGCATTAATTATACCAGCAAAATTAACACAATCATACAGAAGTGCACACACTTTTAATGGGGCCATAAATCATTATAACATATGACACATTGAATAAATTTGATATAATGATCCAACCATACTGAGACAAGCACAAGAATGAGAAATGGAGATAAGAAAAGGCTGAAGAAGAATTAAATACTAACCAACAAATGCATACCTGAAAACCTGTACAAACACAGTTTGTTCACACTTTGCAGTATGGCTGACATTTGTTCAGGGAAAGCTTTTTGTAGAGGTAAATGACAAAGAACCTACATTCCAGACGATAAATGCAACCTTCATAAATTACAAGTACAGGACTGTAAATCATCTGTATAGAATCTAATAATACCTTGAGGATGATAAAGAGAACAGTAGTTTGTTCTTCAACAGCTGCTTGACTCAACCATGTTGCTAAAATCATAACACCACCTTTAGTTAAAAACCTGCAAGATAAAGAGACATTACTCAGATAAAACAAGAAGCAGTATGCTTATTGTTGAGTGTATTAAGTTTCCTCAATTAGTACCAGTATAATACTGAAGGATTTTGCATCTGCAAGATCCACTCCGATAGTTTCACTTGCCCAGAAAAAGTTTCTTCTTTCCGCATCTTAGTGAATATATTTTCGACAAAATGTTTATCCAACTCATCTATGCCAGTAAGAGCATCATCCTGTGTTGAGCAAGATGGTGCTTCTTCGGCATTAACAGGGCCAACAGAGTTTAAGGGAACTGGCTCAACAGGCATCATGGCATCAGACTCACTTAGAACCACCCCTTCTTCTGCTTCTTTACATGCATTAGATCTTACAGCTTTCTCCCTCGACAGCCGAACTTGCTTTCTTACTCTAGTGCGTTGGCTAGCAAAAAAATCGCGCACCTGCATATTAACATGACATCCTAAGGAATCTCACTATATTCTCTGACAGATGGTATGATTGGAAACAATGACATGTTGATATGCAATAAGAAGTTTGAATTTACAACAATTTGAAAAGATGATCCATTCAGATAACTGCAAAACCAGTTCTCCATATTTTACATTGGCCCAAGGGAATGGACATAACTTAATGTTAAAGAAATTAAGGATATAAATCATTAAAGACATACCTGTGTGACTGTAACACCAAATAGAGCACTAATCTCACGAGATTCTTTCTTACTAATAGCATCTTTAACGGAAAAAACAGCTTGCATATACTTTACAGCCTTAGGGTTTAGCAAATCTCTCGGTCGTTTTCCTAGAAAAATTATTCAATCATACGATTAGATAGTAATGTAACAAACCACCATCCTAACCTATAAATATCCCATATTCTACATTAGAATATAGTTGGCCAAGAATAAGCACAAAAAATCAGTTGCAGCTAACAATCTCAAAATAATTTACATAATTACAGCCATATTTTCTCTAAGAAATACTAATGAAGCTTCTAACAGGATCTTAATTGACCCCAAAAGGCAACTTTAGTAGACACTCACCAATTTTTATCGACAAAGCACCAGCTGCCTGCAAAACAGTAAATAAAGCAAAATTTTAGTAATTGTTTGGCTTCAGTTTTTTTTCTTTTGTCATATTTGACCAAAGAGAAATTTTCATTTGACGAACCATTTCCTGGGCAAGAGGGTTGACCCCTGTAAGTTTGCATTGTGTAACGACGATGTTTTGAAGCTGATCGATCTGGCTGTGGAAGAGCTCCCTCTGCAAGTCTATGAAATTTTGAAGCGACTCCACGGTGTTCCCAATCTCTACCTCCGCCAAATTCTCCTTCAAAACGTCCATCGTCGACGCTCCAGATTGATAACTCTAGGCTCCACGCACCAGATCGATGCCTACCTCGCATTGGAGTTCAGTGCATCAGTAATTAAGAGACCAAGAATAATTAAAAAAGGGACAAAACTTGAAGTTTATTGGATCGAAAACAAATTATTAGGGTTAGGGTTTGGCTATTAGAGAAAGAAAAACGAATAGAGAGGGGGAGAGAGAGAACAGCGGATGGGGGTGCAGACGAGGTAGGGTAGTAAAGCCCAAACAAACACCCTCGAGGCATTAAACACGCGCTCTAATCACCATGAGCGCGCGTACATTGTGGACCGGGACCGGTTTTTTTTTTTTTTCCTCCTGTCTTCCTTTTCTGTTTTTGATTTTTCTTACCCCTGCTAACTATAATATTTTTTAGCAAGCATTATTGACTCAAAATGTCACCTATCTAATGTGTGATTTGGATATGTATCATGGCTTTTTTTTAAAGGTAAATTTCATTCAAATTTTTTAATTTCATTTTTTTGTATAATATTTTATATGTTCTTTTTTCTTCAATGACCTTTTTTGTGAATGAGTAAGGAGTAACACCATTAATTATTTTTAATAAATTATGAAAATATCCTTTATTATAAATAAATAAGTGAACTTTTGAATTTAAAGCATTTTGACAAATTTATCGAGTGAAATTAATGAGGCAATTTTTTTTATAAACACAACTTATCACCAAATAATTAATTGGAAAAAAAATAAAAATTCAATGTGTTATATGAAAAAAATTGAAATCATATGTAAGTGGAGTTTATTATTTTATAAATAATGGATGTTGATTGTTGATTTTGTGTTTGCTAACATGTTGCTATATATAAATTTAATTAACATAGTTTCTAGTAAAAGTCCTCATTAATTAAAATTTTTTAAACTCTCAAGATAAGAAGAGATGAAGCTTGTCAAAAGGTGAGGCTTATTTTTCATTTTATAGTCGAAAAACAAATACATCAAAAAATATAATATATACGAATTTATATTAAAAAAATGCATATTACATAATTATAGAAAATATAATGCATTGGTAATAACAGCATGTTTTGATGGAAGGAATCACATATCTTTTCCTTTGTCTCATTTTTTTATCTAAGGGAATAACCATTTCTTAAAAACATGGAATAATTAATATCAATTCTCTTAATATTAACTATTTAAGCTCTACATTTGAAATAAAAAGATAAAGAATATGGCGACGGCCGCAATGAACGGGGTTTCTCTCTAGAAAACTCAATCACTAGAAAACTTGGAGGACTATTCAAGAAAAAAAGTGAGATTACGAAATGACAATATCAATACTATTTCTATGAATGATGTGCTAGTTATTCATAAAAATCCCTCTTTTAAAAAGGCATTGTTGCAATCAAAGGGGGGAAATTTCTTTTCTAATGATGATATGGATTCACAATCTGTGGATTCCAAGTGTGATAAACCAAGTAGTGAAATAGAGAATGCTAGTGACAGAGTAAAGATTTCACGTTTGGAAGGCAAAGACAATGTCTATAAACCAATCATACAAAAGTTCAATATTTGACAAAAATATAAAGTAACTTAGATGGAAAAAGTTCATGGGAAAATTATACAAATAACTTCAACTATGTGTTAAGTACAAAATAAAGAAAATTTTTAACAACTATTGCATGTTAAGATTAACCATTTTTAATTGAGCTCGACGTTTATTCATAAAGTTGAAGGCATTTATCATTGAATCAATGTCAAAGCCTTAAATAATTTCCTTTGCAATAAGAATGATCAACTATTCTATTACAAATCTTGTTCTTAACAAGTTTCATAGCAAAAAATTAATGTTCTAACATTGTAGTGGAAACTAGAAAAGTCAAGACAAGCTAGATCAATTTGTCAACAAAGCAGTAAACTTTTGATATTCTCGTTTTCTTCAACCCTTGACATAACTCAAAAAGTATAGATACATTTTTCAAAGCCTAATTATGAAGAATGTCAAGCTTGAATAGATCTAATTAATAATTTAGATGCATTTTATCATGCTCAGTAAAGTCATGAAGGTAATATTTATTTGCAAAGTTACAAATTATCACACCCCGTTACCGAATTATGACCCACACGAAAGCCTAATAGAGTTAGCCCATAAGGCTCATGTAAGTCTACACACCTATACATATTTCACATGAAATTCATATCTACTAATCTATACAAATCCAACATTCATAACTTAAATACATAAATCCAACATTTATGTCTTAAATACATGTTTTATATTCCATTCATCATATCCAAGTATCACACTAATATTTCATATAACCACATTATAACTTAATAACCTTTCATCACATCTGCACATATTGGTGCCTATGTCTATGACCAACAAAAAAAGACACTGCAACTAGACAAAACAGAATAAGACAATATAGACCATAAATCAACATCAACACCATTTTGCCATTCAATCAAAATGGTATACACATTAAAAATGGAACAATAAAAGAATAAACAATTTGTAAGATGTGCTTGAAACACTCAAGGTCAAATCATAAAATTCTCTCAAAAAATGAGAAATCCTCTTGACATTTACCTAATCTCTATTTTTGAGCACCCTATTTCCCAATCTCATTAACTTAGGTATGTAGCTATTATCGCATAACTCAAATGATGCAAAAGTTCTAAAATTTCAAAGTTGTATCCAACATAAAAAAAAGTAGAATTCTATCTAGTGCTTACATTCAAAGACAATAAACACTTACTCTCAACTCCAACACTAGCAACACACTTTAAACTTGGCTAATCTACCAACTAATTGTCTAACATATCTCACTGCCCCTCTAACATCAGCCATTGTAGTATTGACATCTTTCAATCCATCAAACACCACAAGATTAACAATATAAGCAATGCATAACTTCGGTATGTAGCTATTATCACATAACTCAAATGATGCAAAAGTTTTGAAATTTCAAAATTATATTCAAAATAAAAAAAGTAGAATTCCATTTAATGTTCACATCCAAACACAATAAACACTTACTTTCAACTCCAGCATTAGCAACACACTCCTTAAACTTGGCTAATCTACCAACCAATTTTCTATCAGCAATTAAGGTATTGATATCCTTCAATCCATCAGACACCACAAGACTAACAATATGAGTAATGCATCTCACATGATAAAATCTATCTCCTAAAATACTAGTTCCAACAACATTAAATTTTGTCATCAAATGTTGCAACATCATTTGAGCTAACATTATCAACAGTGATAGAAAAAATCATTTGGATCCACAAATTAAGCAAACATTTACTAATTATTTTCCCAATAGCCTCACCTTTGTAACTAGTAATGGGATGAAAATTCAAAATCTTTTTTTGCAACTTTCAATTATTATCAATAAAAATGGCAGTCAGACACATATAATTAATTCTTTATATCGAAGTCCATGTGTCAGTGGTGAGACATATTTTACCAAGACATGATTTTAACAATTTTCCTATTTGAGTTTTTTGATTAATATAAATTTCATAACAATCCTTAACAATAGTCCATCGTGACAGTACACGAAATATAGGACATGCTTTTTTATGTATTTCCTATATCTTTGATTTTCCATAAACTTAAAAGATAATTCATCTAAAATGATCATCTCAGCTAAACTCTTCCTAATTGCCTCTTGATCAAACTTCCAACTACCGAACCCATTTCCTTTTGAAGCAAAAACGAATTGCATTTGCTTATTCTCGTCACTAGCACAAACCAATTTCAACTTCGAACAAACTTTAATATAATTATTCAATGAAGATGTTCCATTTTTTTTTATATCAGGACACAATTCTTTATCACAATGAGCACATTTAGTCTTGTTATTACCTTTCTTATAAACAAATTTGGTAAGTGATCCCACACAATCAATGTAAACTGAGGTGGTTCCCTTTGCTTCCACATTCTGCTTACAATTTCATATGTTTTGTTGGATTCAATAGAATTAGCACTAACATGAGGTGTAGATGTTGATGGTGTTGGTGTTGGTGTCTCACTAATTGCCAAATTTGTTTCCTTATTAGTTGACATCTACAACAAAAAATAATACTTAAATATTAATTCCAATAATTAATTCTAGCATATTATCAATCATTTTAAATGAATACCCAAACATCAATTCTAAACATTAATTTCTTAACATAATTCCTAAACATTACGCTCTTTAAAATATTTAATGTCAAACAAGGTTCTTTTGTCATTGGGTAATAAAAATTAATCTATGGTTAAGAAAAAAAATTAATTCCCAAACATATCATTGGGTAATAAAAATTACCTTGGTGCCGAGAATAATTAGAGGAAGCAATGGCTAGCTAGCTGTTATCTAGAGCTACATCAAAGGTGACAAATGGTGTTGGTCAGGCGATGACAGGTAAGGGAGATGTTGATTAAGAAAGTTAAGGTTTAGGGAAAAGGGAAGGAAATTTGAATTAGGGGATTCTATTAGGGGAGTGGGTTGGCCAACTAGGGGAATGAATTGGAAGGGTTTAATGAAGGGTAGAATAGATATTTCACCCCTCCAAATTTAAATATATAAGTTGATCAATTGTTCAGTCAATTCGAGGGAGAGAATCCCTCTTGACGATCAAACTGATCAACCAACAAGGCTGATGGTTGAAATTGCTATTGCACAGGCCTAACCGTTGTCTCTTGGATATAGAGTTTCAAGGACCAAAGTTTACATGGCAAAAAAGTTCAGTTTTTGAAAGATTGGATAAAGCGCTGAGTAATTAGGATTGAAGGGTGAAGTTCTAAAATGCTACTATCCAACATTTCCTTCGTATTTACTCAGACCATTACCCCTTACTAGTTCAATTGAATGATAATAGGACATCACAGCGAAATATGGGTTTTAGATTCCAAGCTACCTAGGTAACGCACAATGACTTTAGTTATATGGTTTAAAGCTCATGGGATGGTTCGAGAGGCATTCATGAAGCTTTGGAAAGTTTTGCAACTAAACTCAAGCAGTGGAACAAATCAATGTTTGGCAATATCTTTTTTAGAAAAAAAAAGATTATTAGCACAGTTGGGAGGTATTGAAGAAGCTTTTGAAAATAAATCCTCTAGGTGGCTTATAAAGCTTGAATTTAATCTTTGTTTGGAATATGAAACAATGTTATAGCAAGAAGAATTATTTTGGATGTAAAAATCCATATTACATTAGTTGAAGTTTAGCGATCGAAATACCAAATATTCCCACCTTAAATCAGCTTGTAAGAGCAATAAGCTCAAGATTTTCAAGTTACGATTAGAAAATGGCAAATAGTACAATGATAAGAACACACTTAAATTGCATGCCACTAAATTCTTTAGGAATTTGTATTCTAAATAAATGGAGGTGATTCCTATGTATCCTATTAGAAATGCCTTTCCACGACTTGATCAATTGGTTTATGATGAAATGATTAAACCTATGGAAGATAAGAAGGTATATGATGCTTTGTTTGAGATAAAACCTTTGAAGGCATCAGGGATTAACGATTTTCTTGCTTTATTCTTTTAATCTTAATGGAATACATTAAGACCTAAGATCATTAAGTACATGAATAATGTTTTTGAGGGAGCAGATGTGGGTAAAGAATTGTGTAAATCAATAGTAACTTTGATTCTTAAAAATAATGTTCTTGAAAATATTTCACAGTTTCGATCAATTAGTTTATTGCCTATGGTATTTAAAATGCTAATGAAAGTTATTACCAATTGCTTGAAATCTCATATGAGTGATTTAGGTGTAGAACACAGTCTAGCTTCATTCTTGGGAGGCATAATGCAGATAACATTCTCATTGTACAAGAAGTAGTTCAATCTTTTCAAAAGAAACAAGGTTGATCGGGGTGGATGATTAAAATTGATAGGGAGAAGGCCTATGATAGACTTCATTGGGAATTCATTTATGATTCTTTAATGAAAGTTAGAATTCCTAACTTTTTGATTGAAATTATAATTCAAAGTTGGAATTGTTATAATTCACAAATTATTTGGAATGGTGAATTTTCATATAGCTTCATTCCTTATAGAGACATATGATAAGGAGATCCTTTATCACCGTATCTCTTTGCTTATGCATAGAATGTTTATCCCATGGAATTAAGGAGACAATGTCCCAAGGGTTATGGAAATTTGTGCAGCTAAGTCAATAAGGGCCCCCATTTACTCATTTATTTTTCGCAAATAACTTAATTTTTTTTGCAGAAGCATTAATTTCACAATTAGAGATTATAAAAGGAGTTTTTAAAGACTTTTATATTTGTTCTGGTGGAAAAGTTAGCTTTGAAAAATCCTCTTTCTGTTGTTCCAAAAATGTATTTAAGAATCTTTTTGATAGTTTGATCTCAAGTTTTGGGTTAAGGAAATCAGAAGGTATGGGGAAGTATCTAAGTGTTCCTTTGATATATAGTCATAACATGACTCACTTATTTCATTACTTAGAAAAAAAGATTCACACCAGGTTCAATTCATGAAAAGCCACATCATTATCCTTAACAGGTAGACTTACTTTAATTAAATCAGTGATTGCTACCATTCCATGTTATGCAATGCAATGCAAACTTTTGCTATCTCAATAGAGGTTTACAAAAGAATGATCGACTATGTCACAATTTTTTATGGGGTGGAGATTCGAATAATTGTAAGGTCCATCTCATGAGTTGAAAAGAAGTTTGCAAACCCAAGAATAAAAGTGGTTTGGGTGTGAAATGTCTTAGAATCATGAATGATGAGTTCTAAATAAAGCAATGTTACTTTTTGGTGACAAAGCCAAATGCATTATGGGTTAAGCTTTTACGTGCAAAGTATAATATGAAGAAACTTATATCAAATAGTATTCAAAAATAGGTGTTTCATCCTTTTGGCTAGTTATAAGTCGACTTTGGAGTAAGTTTAAGCAACACATAAGATGGGTGATTGACAAAAGACAAGTTGTAAATTTCTGGAATAATATTTAGTTCTAAGAGCGCCCATTGAGAAAAGTTGCAAAAATATGGATCCAAAATTTGATGAGGATAGCTATGTTAAAGACTGTCAAGACCCAGAACTCACATCGAACCCGTGACAACCGCCGCGACGTCTCAATAGGCACTTATTATCCGGAAAGCCAACCGGAACCCCGCAAGGCTTAGCATCAGCTTTCGCACCTCCCCAGTGAGCAATAGTTATTAAATATCATATTTAGAGAATCATAAGTCATTTCCAAATTAAATATTAAAATATTATTTTTTAGCTCACAGGGGTATTTTCGCCATTTTTTCTCAAAAATCTCGAAACTAACTAAAAATGCAGTACATAAGTAGAAAACACATATTTCAAAATCAGAGATTATAATTTACTATCTAAAACTTTCATTTGAGTTAAAATTGTAATTATTATAATAAAATAAAAATATTTAATAAAATATTTTATTTTCTTATAAAACAATTTTTATATAGTTATCGATAAATAATTTTTGTAGCATAAAAGTTAAATATATTCATACATACTATAATACAGACAACCAAAGTATAAAATTTGATTTACAGTGACACGTGGACCCACGACTAACCAAAAGCATCGGAAGCTGTGAACCTACAGTTTTTGATGATTTAAGTCTAATTGTGGTCTTTGACCAAATCCGCTAACCATTGACTATCCTGAGCTTGAAATGTGAGGAAAAGAGGGTGGTGAGATTATAAAATCTCAATGAGTAAACAGATATCATCTAAACTATCTAAAGTCGAGTAAATTGAGACTATTAAATAAACCATCATAAAATGGTTCATAACATTTCAAATCCTTTCACTAGATAAGATAAGTTCATCTTGTTCGAAAATTTTATATGGCTTATGGTTTCCTAAAAGCTTGGCTCATGCCAAAAAGTTATACTCAGTGACACCTTGATCGGAGGTGTCCGACCGAGACCGCCAAGGCTGTTGAACTTTCATAATTTCTCAAAACACAGTCATTCCTTGGCATTGGCTGAGTCCATTCTCACGTGGTGGTTTGGCGTGAAGTGAACTCTATCATACCTTAGGAGTTACCCTCCGCACCTCTCATCAGAGGTATAATATAATGGGGTTTATCGTGCCCTTCTAAATAGGCTAGTCCACGAAAACCCGTCACTAAGTGTATCATAAACCCCACCAATCAATTAATTCTCTAATTATATGATATGGCAATTAATTCATTACACAGTCTATTCAGACAAAGTAGAAAATTCATACTTTTCAACACAAATATCAATTCAGCCAATCATGTCATTTTATCATAAGCCATTTAGTTCATATCATAATATATAACACAGTAAACGGTCTCCAATTACTCTAATTTCAAAATCATTGTCCGATTTCCAAATCAATTTATAAAAATTTATTTTTATTTTATAAATTCATATTTTTCTCATAAAAACTAGACAATTCATCATTTAAATTCATTTCTCACAAATTCACCAAATTGAGTAAAAATTACTCTAGATAATTAAAGCGATAATAAGTTTACTCACAATTTCAGGAGTCGATGCACTCCTAGTCCTGGTCTTCGGGTGCGATTTTTGTACTTTTTCCAGAATGCTCACCACCTATATCTAATACATGACACATAATTTAATATATTGTGTCACATCATATAATTTTATTTGAGGCTCTACGTGGATGCTTGAAATGAGATGTAAAATCCTCAGGTCACTATCCAAATACGGTATTGACCTAATTTGATTTATTATCCGGTTAAATGGCCAATACGTCCGATTTAACTCCAATTGATTCTATTTCTCTTTCAATACTCCAATTATATCCAAAATACTAGTCAATTAACATGAAATGTGGCAAAACCATCTTCACATTTCATTTTGAAATATTCGACCATAAAATGTCCACCACCAATAAAACTTTTCAAGCTTAATTCTCACACCATAATTCATCATTTCCTAACCAATTTCACTTAGAATAAAATCAATTTCAACATCAACACACCACATGAAGAATTCGACCAACGGGGTTTAATGTGAAATTTTGTGGTTTTCATGCTAATTATCATCATTTCGGTTTCTATCACCACTATTCATCAAAACCATTAAATCCTAACCAATTAACACAAAATATCACAAAATTTCTTTCCAATATTCACCCTTTAAAATTCAGCCTCAATGGGTTTAATGAAGATCAAGTGATTTTCTTGCTAAATTTTTATGCTAAACATCACTAACTAACTAAAAACACTAGAATATGTTAAAATCTAATTAATTCAAGCATCAAAATCTCTCTCTAAAACTTTGACCAGCAAGAACACCCTCATGAGATCTTGATTCTCAACCGTTTAAAATGAAAAAAAATGTACAAGACTGATAGATCACTAGCCAAAGTCAAGAAATTTTACCTTTTCTAGCTTGATTGCTTGAAATCCAACAATTTTCCTTTGATTTTCTCACTCTAGGGTTTGTTCTTCTTCTTTCTCTATTTTCCTCTTTGGCCGAACCTTTTGAAGAGAAATGGGCTGGTTTTATGCTTTTTTTATAAAGAAAATAATAAAGAAATAAAAGCTTGGCATGTGGCAAAATCTCATTAGTTCATTTTTTTAAATACTTATCCTTTACTCTTTATTTCTCCACCACAAAAGTGCCATAATTATCCTTGATATAAAGATGTTAATGGCTGAAATCTTGGGACTTGACAAGTGTCGGGTGGTGTAAAATTACAATTTTGCCCTCGATATGATAAAATTACCATTTTGCCCATGTGCTTCGAAAAATACCGGAATTACCACTTTTCACTTCTCAACCTCAAATTATACTCCAAATGATCAATTTTAGTCAAATGTAGTCAAAATCTTTTCTAAAAATTCACATTTTGTCCTTGAGTGGCAAAATGACAATTTTACCCCTAGATCTCAAAATTTTCAATTTAACTCCAAATTAGTCATTGAACTCCGAATCATCTTTTTAAGTTATTCATGGACTGTAAAATTTTCAATTTCACCTTAAAATCTCCATTTGGACCTATTCAAGGCTTAAATTGACTTAGTTGTACCTCTAGTTACAATACCGGCTTTTAATACTTTTCCGAAGCATTCGAATATGCAAATATTCCATCCAGCACATAATAACATGGCATATATTTCATAGAGTCAGGTTTTACAAAGACTTTGTGTTACCAATTGAGGAATGGGACATTGCCAAGTTATCAAACTTACTACTTGCAGAGGAGTTGAATTTACTTTCAAATTCTCTATTAGTGGCTATTGTCATTAGGCCATTTTACTATCAAGTCCACTTATGACATGTTGAAAGGCTCATTGGCATTGTAGGTGGACGTTAGTAATAAATTGTCATAGCTGGCTTGGACATGGAAAAGGCCATAAGGAATTTGTCTATTTCTGCTAATGTGTCTGCAAAAAAGGCTACTTACAAATAAAAAGCATGTCAGGCATCATTTGTCAAATAACCCATTTTGTCCATAATGTGGCATAGAAGATGAATCCACTTTGAATTTCTTAAGAGACTGCCTTGCAGCGAAAGTGATCAAGACTAGGTTACTTCTAAATGGTAATGTTGGGCAATTTAATATTTCTTCTACAGTTTAGTGGTTATTGCAAAATTGAGTAAGTGCAATTGGTTAGTAGATGGAATACCATGGAGTGTAATCTTTGGAACCATGTGTTGGTTTTTATGGAAATAAAGAAACATGTTTTTGTTTGAAGGAAGAAGAATACCAACGAAATGTCGATTGACCTTGATTAAGAGTTTTTCATTAGCAGCTCATAATTCTTACTTGGTGGTAGCATATTGTATCAATTCCTCCAACTCCAAAAATGAGGAAATTATGGTAAGATGGTTGGTTCCACAAGTGTTGTGGTGTGCTCTTAATACAGATTGTGCACATAGAAGAAATGTATGTAAAGCAATAACAGGAGAAAGAAGCATAAAAAAATTCAACAAAGGAATGGTTAGGCGGCTTTGCAATGAACTAAATATTTGCATTGCATACCACGCAGAATTGTGGGGTGTATATAGAGGATTGATGTTGGCATGGGAGGCGGGATTTTGCAAGATTGATCTACAAATTGATAACTTGTTAGTGGTTAATACCATTTCTTCACAGTTGATGAATCCATGAGTCAACTTGGACCTTATAAACTCTATCAAGATACTTCTTTAAAGACAATGGGATGTTCATATAAAAAAGAGGAAATTGTGAGAAATAACCATCCGTATAAGGTGATTTCAAAAGTAACCACCAAAATAAAGTTATCTGTTTCTACCCAAAAAGAAGCATGAGCAGACGGAAATACCCTTAAAAAACACTGTAGCAAATTAAGCTGCCGATATCTGCCTCCCGCCATCTTCCAAAAATTAGAAATTAATGCTCAGTTGTTTGTGCTCGCTCATCTTTCTCTCTCAGCTCTCTGAACTGTATCAGCTCTGTGTTCAGCACCATCGTCATCAGCTCTCTCAGCTCTCTGAACTGTGTGAGCTTTGTCAACTCTCTGTTGAGCACCATCGTCTTCGTGCCGTGGTCTATCTCTCACCATTTGGCCATATTGTCCTCGAAAAATAAACCCCATTGCGGAGATGACATCAAGGTATGTTTTTGGGTTCATTGCTGCAACACATAAATTTGTGAAACTTTTTTTGTAAATCAGAAGACGGATTAGAAACATAAAGGCGTGTCACCAGCATGTCTGCATGCATTTGTCGTGTCACCAGCATGTCTGCATGCATTTGGCGTGTGACCAGCATGTCTGAATGCACTTGTCGTGTCACCAGCATGTCTATGTGCACTTGGCGTGTCACCAGCATGTCTGCATGCACTTGTCGTGTCACCAGCATGTCTAAGTGCACTTGTCGTGTCACCAGCATGTCTATGTGCACTTGGCGTGTCACCAGCATGCATGCATGCACTTGTCGTGTCACCAGCATGTCTGCCTGCAATTGGCGTGTCACCAGCATGCATGCATGCACTTGGACTGTCACCACAATGTAATTAAGTAAAATAAATAATTATTTTTGTTTTCAAAATTTCAGTGGGGTTCCAATTCTGCGACTTGTGATAAGACACGGTGGTCAGTGGGTGGATGGCATGTACAAGGGTGGTGAGTCACGGATGCGGGGGGTTAGGAGTGATTTGTCGTTTGCGGGCTTGATGAAGCTGGTTGAAGATGTTGTTGGGGTAAACTCAGAAATTGACGACATTGAGTTGCATGCATTGATCAGTACACCCGGGGAGCTATCACGGCCAACTATCGAGGATGATGAGGATGTTGCATTAATTCTGCTAGAACAGAGGAATGTTCCGGCTGTGTACGTCAGCATTAAAAGACCCGAAACAAATGTTATGTCACATGGAGAAGCTGAAAAACATAGTAATCAGCTCAATCAGAATCAGATTTACAATGCTTCACATATGCCAGAGCATTCGGTCCGTAACCCGCAGTTGGGGTATCCTCAGGAGTTTGTACGGCCCGATAACCAGATGACATTGATAGAAGAGTTGGGTGAACAATTCCGATCGGGATGTGCATCAAACCAATTAGGGTCTGCTGCTAAAGGAATGCATCGATCGGGTGAAACGGTAGAGTGTGTAATTCCAATTTCAAATGAGAATACGACACGTGAGTACAACACTGTGACGTTGGATGTTAACACTGCGACGCTGGAGGATAATGCTGCATGTTATGAGGGAAATGAGGATTTGTTTGCTGGCAGTGAAGATAGATTTGATGACAGTTCGAGTGATGGGCTTGAGGAATGGGATCATGACATTTCAGACAATGACTGCCTTTATGACAATGACATTCCAATTTGCAATAATGTTGAAGGTGAAACAGAACCTGTTGAAGGTTTTGATGTAGGAAATGTTCAGTGTGATGATCCCATATACAATAACCCCATCGCTGGTGAGGACGGGAATCGTTCCGTTGATGCAATGGTCGATGATAGTTATCAAGAAAGGCGAAATGAAGGGATATCTTCTACGTGGCGAATTGCAGGTGCAGAAAGGTTCGCCTTCCAAACAATTAGCACTGAGGAGTCGACATGTCCCAATGATCGCTTATACAAAGGAAGAATGTTTTCCTCGAAGGCGGAGTTGAAACGAGCTCTGAACATGTTGGCTCTAAAAGAGCAATTTGGGATAAGAGTGAAAAGGTCATGCAAAAGTCGTTACGAGGTTAGTTGCAAAGACAAGGCATGCAAGTTCAGTGTCCGTTCAAGGAAGTTACTTGACGGAGGAGGGTATTGGGAAGTTCAGAAGTTCCACAAAGTACACACATGTACTGTTGATGGTTTGCAAGGGCGATTTGCATCTGCGAGTGCCAAGATAATTGGTGAACTTATGGCACCCAAGCTTCAGGCTAATGGAGTAGCGTTGAGACCTAAGGACATAATTGGTGAGATGAGGGTTCAGTGGGGATTGGAATGCTTGTATGGTAAGGCTTGGCAAGCAAAGGAGTATGCGGAGACGCTTGTTTTCGGTCCCCCGGAGGAGTCATTTCAACTACTACCCTCATATTTTTATATGTTGGAACAAGAAAATCCTGGCACAGTCACAGCAGTGGCTACTGACGAGGCTGAAAGATTCAAATATTGTTTCTGGTCATACGGGGCTTGTATTCGGGGGTTTAGGGATGTAATGCGTCCTACGGTCGCAATTGATGCAACACATCTGAAAGGCAGGTTCAAGGGTGTTCTGTTTGTTACTGTATGCAAAGACGCGAACGAGTGTGTATATCCAGTTGCGTTTGGCATCGGCCATGTTGAGGACGAAGGCTCATGGACGTGGTTTCTCATCAAGCTACGTGATGCGGTTGGTTGTCCTGAAAACACCATGTTCATTTCTGATCAGCATCTCGGCATTAAGAAAGCAATCCAAAATGCATACCCAGAAGCGCACCACGGTTTATGCGGTTACCATTTGAAGAAAAACTTAAAAAATAAGTTCAAGCGTGATGACGTTTCTATGATTTTCACCCTTGCTCGAGATTGCTATAAGGTTTCCGAATTCAACAGACATATGAACCAGCTCAAGCAGATTCATACGGGAGCCTATGCTGATCTTTTGAGAATAGGCCCTGAGAGATGGGCACGTGCATGTTCACCGACAAGGCGATACCAAATGATGACCTCGAACATTGCCGAATGTGTTAACTCCTGCTTAAAGCATGCCAGACAAATGCCAATCACTGTTTTGATCGAGTTCATACGAGACATGTTCCAGCGTTGGTTCCATGATCGGTACGAGGAGGCTGTCAAGGTGACCACACCCCTCAGCCCTTGGGTTGCTAGGCAATTGAGCAAACGCTTCAATCATGCACATCGCTTTGTAGTGAAGCCTATCAATCGAGTGGAGTTTGAAGTTAAAGACGGGAAGATGGACGGACTTGTTAACCTGTCCGCGAAGACGTGTTCATGCTGTGAGTTCCAAAAAGATTTGCTGCCATGCAGCCATGCCATTGCAGCAATAAGGTCAGATTATATTTTCTTTATTTCTTATTTGATCCTTATTTTGACATAACATAGCATTATATTCTGCTTGAATATTGGGTTCATTGTATTTTTCAGTAAATGCAAACGTGAAGCCTTTGATTTCTGCGCCGACTACTACAAGACAACCGTTTGGGTGGAGGGTTATGTGGGGTCAATTCGCCCAGTAGGGCATCCTAGTGAATGGGACATCCCCCCGCATGTGAAACAAATTGTCGTCTTGCCACCACCTTGGCGAGGCCAAGCAGGAAGACCTAGGAGGAGAAGGATTCCATCCGCTGGTGAAGGCAGTCGAGCACGGAGATGTTCGCAATGCAAGATGTACGGGCACAACAGACAGAATTGCCCATCTCCATTTGCAAATCCATCTACAAATCCGGCACCATCTCCAAGTCAATTAGCACCCCAACGAGTGCGCCGATCGAAAGCATGTTCAATTTGCAGAGAAACTGGTCACACACACGACAGCTGTCCAATCCGAATGACAATGTCTGAAAACGTAGTGTGTGGTGTGGAGGATGACATATTATCGGGGCCTAACTAATTGCAATTTATCTGTTGCTTTGTTAGGGTTTAGGGTTTAAACTGTTTCGATCTTGGCCATTGACATTTGCATTGAATAATGATGTTTGCTATAAACCAGTGTATAATAATAGCATTGCCTAGGCATAGAAGTTGTCAATAATTGACTTTAGCCACACCATGCATGGTGGTATAGTATGGAATGTAAATTGTCTAATCTTTGGACAGCATATATAAATAAAAAATCAACAATGTTACTCTACATTTCGACAATTGTAAAGCCAATACATTCATTATGTTATTTAGGGTTGCAAGCAAATCGCTTCAATATACATAAGGGAATTTTACTCATTTTACAAAAGACGTTGCAAAACTATATCAATTGTCCACTTTGGTTTAGAGTTTGTGATAGGGTCAAATTACTACCCTAAACCCTACCCCTAATACATTCCCGCTACCCTATAATTATCTTAACCCGTTTAAATACCCGATTAAATAAAAAAATTATTAAAATTTTCTTCGTGAGAACCCAATTACCCAATTAACTTTTCTAATCTCATAACTTACCTTTAGATTTATATGTTATATGTTTATATAAATAAACATATATATACACTGTAATTAATAATTTTATGAGTTATAATTTTTACAATGTTAAAACAAAATAAAAAGTAAATATATTTATATTTAAAATACATAATATATACACACACGCATTCATAAAAGTATTAATGTCATCATATTAATAATTAGAGTAATCATACTTAAACATAAATAACAATATAATAATTTTTTAATTTAAATATATTAATGTCATCACATTAATAATTAAAGTAATCATACTTTTCATATATTTGTTAGTTTTTAATAAAAAAATTTAGGGTAACGTTTGTAAAAATTATAAATTTTTACTTTAATTATTAAAGTGCATGCAGACGTGCATGCACACGTGCTGTTGACACGCCAAGTGCATGCAGATATTGGTGGTGACACGCCACCTGCATGCATACTGGCTGTGACACGCCAGGAGCATGCAGACATGGTTGTGACACGCCCAGTGCAGCTAGTGCGGATACTGGGGGTGACACGACAGACGCATGCAGACATGGTCATGACACGCTGTCTGCATTCGGGTATATTGGTGGTGACACGCCACCTGCATGCATACTGACTGTGACACGCCAGGAGCATGCAGACATGGTTGTGACACGCCCAGTGCAGCTAGTGCGGATACTGGGGGTGACACGACAGACGCATGCAGACATGGTCATGACACGCTGTCTGCATTCGGGTATATTGGTGGTGACACGCCACCTGCATGCATACTGGCTGTGACACGCCAGGAGCATGCAGACATGGTTGTGACACGCCCAGTGCAGCTAGTGCGGATACTGGGGGTGACACGACAGACGCATGCAGACATAGTGGTGACACGCTGTCTGCATTAGGGTATATTTGTGGTGACACGCCACCTGCATGCATACTGGCTGTGACACGCCAAGAGCATGCAGACATGGTTGTGACACGCCACATGCATATTGTCAATGTTGTCAGACGCTGACTTATTACTAAATTGCGATACAAAAAAATATGTTCACTGGATACAACACTGGATACAACACTGGATACAAAATTACATAAAGATAATGTATTCCTGTATAAAATTGTCTATACAAAAAAATTTTATTCTGTATAAAAATATAATGAAGTGATTAATAAAAAAATGATTCTATTTCCTATGATTGTGTATACAACAAAAAATTTATCTCTAAATTGTATTGTGCAGAAAAAAAATTATACAACTAACTGCCGATATGTTCATGGTTCGCTCGCACAGCTGTTGGAAAAAATTTCGTGCGCGTATTGGATACGCAATTTTGCAATCATTTTCTGCTTAACTCTTATCGGCTCCGATTGCAAAATTGCGTCAATGTAGCTTACCATGAACATGCCGCAGCTGAGACTATCCTCCTGCCGATGCACTGAAGGGCTGGGCAAAGAAATGTCCAATGGCATCGGCGTCAAATCCCGTCTCTTCCGACGGGTTTTATTGAAATACCCGACTTGGTGACAGATGAATGGAAAAATTGTTGTAAGTGGCTTCATCTGCTCCGCACGAACTCCGTTATCCTTCGCTGCCGAAGTTGTTGCGGAGTCGATCACCTTGATCTTCCACTTACCCAAATCGATCTTTGCCACCACCCAATGCCCATCAACATTGCAAGGAGCGAGGATGAAATCGACCTCTTCCCATTTCTTGCCGTATGTCGGCCTTTCACCCTCCACATACCCCCGTAAATCAGTCGGAATTTGCATGCTTGACAGGGCATCTTCGGTTTTATATGTCAACTGTAGCATACGGATGGTGTCCTGGAAAAAAAATTTGCATTGGTTTAGACTTAATGCACTGAAAAGCTTCGAAAAAAATAAAATTTTTTGCAGAAAACTTACAAAGAATATCGTGTCAACCACGCATGCACGGGCAGTGTAATGCTTCGATTTTGGGCCTGTCGCCCGTTTACAGATAACGCTGAGGCATGCGTCGATGTGTTCACTTGTCATTTCTTCTTGGGGATCCTCTAACGATGTGAAGAAGTCAAGACCTTGATCCCCTAAGATTCCGACGTTACGCCTGCATATGTCACAAAATGAATTCGATAAGCGATGGTGGATTAATGTTTCTATAGAAAACAACAATGAATTGATATTTAGAAGCTGACCTCGCGGACTGGTTCTTCTTGAAGGCTTCGTATGCTTCCATCATCGTGTCCTTCACCGATCGACGAGTCAATGCGGGGTTGACATACGGGCTTGCAAGGTATTTGCTCGCCATAATCACCCGTGCCCGCTCAGTAGGGTCGGCAATTGCTGCTGCAAGATGATGGTAATCAGAGGATAGTGGTGAGCTGGTGGCTTCAGGAGTGGTCAGAGCAAGCTCGCCCGATCCTGCTGCTGGAAGCGCGACGATCGCCTCGGATGGAGGAAGATGCTCTATGGCTGACTCTAATAACTGAAGGGCTCCCTCCTGTCCCGCGAAAGTATGCTCAGTAGGATCGGCGTCACCAACCTCCGCTCCTTCAGCATCTTCTGATTGAAGGCTGGCACCATGCTCCTCACGCTGCCCATCATCAGGATCATCGTGACCCGCAGCAGCATTGTCGGATGAAGGACCGGCCTACATAACGAGACAACTGTGAAAATTCGATAGCGAAATGACCTAAAATAGCAAAATAAAAGTGCAGAAAGATTAACGTACTTGTGATTTCAGCCCAGCTAGAACCCGTGAAACGATGCGGTCCTCTAGCGTTTCAACCGTAAAAGTCAAGGACTTAATTGATGCCTTCAGCTTCGACATTTCGCGCACGATATGTCGGAGCTGACGTTTTGTGCCTATGCCGTCATTGACTCTTGTCGACTGGGTCAACTGCAATAACATATATATTAGTGGTGTTAAAATAAAATCATATAGGAAACGTGTGGAAAACCAATATAACAACTTTAATATCCTTACCGGCGGCTCATGGGCAGTATGCGGTTGAATCGGAGTCGGAGCCATTGCTGGTTGCGGACTGGACGTGGCCTCCGCGACCTGCAATGACATAAGTTACTTTGTTACTAGCTCAACATATGTCGAAACTTTGAACAGAAATCGTTATAACCAAACTTACCGACGGCTCAATACGAATGTGTGATTGAGGAGGACCGGTGGGTGGTTGTGGATCTGCCGTAGGTTGATCCAACTGCACGCACATCAATGTTAGTAGATAATCACATATCAAAATGGATGTAAAAAAAATGTTAGAACCGTAAATACCGGCTGTTCACTTCCTGCACCATGGTCGTCTCCTTGTTCCATCAACTCTGGGGCCAACGGCTCATCAACACTGGGAGAGTCGGTGCGCATCCGCTTACTTGAAGCGGTGGATCTTTTCTCCTTCAGGCTTCTCCTCTTCGACCTGGCAGCGACACCAATGTGATCACCCCGATCCTCCGTCTGCCTGATTGGCACGTACTGGTGGCCCTCCGATAATGGCACATCGAGGTCCACCAAATACTCCCGGTTGGCCTCCTCCGGGGTGATTTCCAACGTCTCCAGGGCCCATAACTACAAAAGAAAAATATTTATCAAACGTTTAAATTTGAGGCAAATTTCTTATACAAATATGAAGGATCGATCAATTTGTAGCTGTTCACTCACTTGCTTAGATGACTCGAACTTCTCAACCGCCTTGTGCAGGTCTTTTGGCTTCTGATTACATTGCCATCTGCACATTCGCGGGTACACGTTATCCTTCGGAGTAGAGGGGGCTACTATTTTTCGCAAGACCGAAATTGCCTCCAATGCCCAGAACTGCAAGTCAATTGTAAACATTATCAAACGTAAATTATTAAACAGTGCAACAATAAATTATTTTCTCGAAACCAAACAAAAGCGGTAAATGTGACAATACCTGTATCACCCATACAAAGCCGTAGATGTTGTACCGTAAACGGCTTTCCTTTGCTTCGCTTGAGGTAGGCACCTCGAACCCTTTCAATAGGTAGTCCAAGGTGAGCCTCCAAACATAGTGGCCCCACGAAAATGCGTTCCAAGCGTCAAGGTCCTCAACCAATGACAGCAACCAAGGTGTTACCCGTCTACGGTAATCTTGCCCAAATAAAATGTTATTTGCGATCAAGACGAGTGCCATCTTGGTCGCGTCTCCTTCCCGCTGGAAGTTTCCTCCGCGGAACGTGTCAAGCAAAGCCTGCAGCTTTATGCTATCCTGGCCGCTCCAGTATCTCGCATGAATTCCGTCCGCAACCATCTCGTACGAACGTGCGAACACATCGGGCATTGGACCGAACTTCAGCCCGGTTATAAGGCAGAACTCCTGCTTCGATATCCGCGCCTTGCTCTTGCCGATAGCAAACCAGAGCTCCTCCTCCGTTGCCTCCCTTTCATTGATTCGACGAATCATTATGTTATGAAGGAGACCAGCGCTGAAGTAGCCTTGCGGATAGACATCCAGGAGCATTCCGAAGCATGTACGCTTCACTGCATCCAACTCCCCCTTCTCTTGGAGAGTCTTGTTGATGTAATGGAGCTGGGACCACTTACAGTGGGTGTTTATTGAGACATTGAAGGCCCACTTCTCCCTCGGCACAATGAGGACATTGTCAAGATCCTCATATTCTCTACGATGCATCTGCATCACATGGCACACGTGCACGAGTCAGTTAACCAATAATGTGCCCAAAAGGTATACTAACTATATAAATAATTGTTCTGACACGCCATGCATATGAGGTGAAATGCTGTCACACGCCATGCATATGAGGTGAAATGCTGTCACACGCCATGCATATGAGGTAAAATGGTGTCACACGACGCCATGCATATGGAGTGAAATGTTGTCACACGCCTGTCACACGCCATGCATATGAGGTGAAATGATGTCACACGACGCCATGCATATGGAGTGAAATGCTGTCACACGCCTGTCACACGCCATGCATATGAGGTGAAATGGTGTCACACGACGCCATGCATATGGAGTGAAATGCTGTCACACGCCTGTCACACGCCATGCATATGAGGTGAAATGATGTCACACGACGCCATGCATATGGAGTGAAATGCTGTCACACGCCTGTCACACGCCATGCATATGAGGTGAAATGGTGTCACACGACGCCATGCATATGGAGTGAAATGCTGTCACACGCCATGCATATGAGGTGAAATGCTGTCACACGACGCCATGCATATGGAGTGAAATGCTGTCACACGCCTGTCACACGCCATGCATATGAGGTGAAATGATGTCACACGACGCCATGCATATGGAGTGAAATGCTGTCACACGCCTGTCACACGCCATGCATATGAGGTGAAATGCTGTCACACGACGCCATGCATATCAGGTGAAGATGTTGTCACACACTAAACCCCAAAGTCCAGTCAACACAGCACCAAACCAGGACTCAAACAGTTTAAAACTTAACATTTGCAAAAAAGACGACCATATGTATCACCCTAAACCCTATAAACCCTAAAACCGAAATCAATGAAGGTTTTTTTTGTGGTTTTTTTTTTCCAGTCTCACGTACCTCTTCACCGATATCCGACATTCTTCTTCCTGTTGCAGTGGTGTCGTTAACCTTCTAAACAGCGAAGTTGAACTCCCTTCGACCTTTCGCAATAAGAAATGAATCGAACAGCCCTTGGTTCACACACACAGACGTTTACGAATGAGGAAAAGGGAATATGAACGGTTTACTGTGAAAAATGAATAAATAAAATTTAAAATTAAGGGATATTCATGAAAACTGCCCGCTTTTCAATCCGCCGTGTCAGCCTTTCTATTAATGCCGTGTCACATATTTCAAAGCAAACCATGGCCTGTCAGATGTTAAAGCAATGCCGTGTCACACACTCAAAACCGTGTCACCATGGCGTGTCACAAACTCAGCATATGCCGTGTCACCAACTCAGCTCCATGCCGTGTCACCACCAATATCTGCATGCACTTGGCGTGTCACGACCAGGTCCGCAGTGGTAGCCGAAACGTTTAAACTGGTAAAGTCGGTTTAGGTCGGTTTATATTCCTCTACCATATATAGTCCAAAACTCCTCAGTTCTCATAGACAGACCGTACGTTGCCTCTAAAGCAGACTTTGTCGATGCTTCATCGGCAGTTCTTCCGAGCATTTTTTGCAGTTGTTTCCATCCCGCCCTTGATGTATTCAACTTTAGAGTTGTCCACTAGTCGAATAATGAATCTATTTCTCTTCACCTCTGACCTGTAAGCAATTGTCCAACCTTGGCTATTTGAAATCCAGAGACTCTGGATTTTAAATAGCCTAGGTTGGACATTGCAAACAGGTCGGAGGCCAAGAGAAACAGATTTATTAGGCTAGTGACAATTCTAAAGTTTACTATATCAAGGGGGGGATGTCACCAACTCTGCATCTGCACCCTGCCGTGTCACCAACTCTGCACCCTGCCGTGTCACCAACTCTGCATCTGCACCCTGGCGTGTCACCAACTCTGCATCTGCACCCTGGCGTGTCACCAACTCTGCATCTGCACCCTGGCGTGTCACCAATGGCGTGTCACCAACTCTGCACCCTGCCGTGTCACCAACTCTGCGCCCTGCCGTGTCACATTTTCCCTTTCACAAACCCTAAACCCAATGGCCTGTCCCTATTGCTGTAGCACGACCATTTCGTGCTTTGCATTCACGTCTTTCTTCTTTCGATTCACCTCCTTAAGCAGGATTTCCGGTTTCACATCGTGCTCCAAGCTTCCGATTCATCACGACCACCTCCCCTCCTCGTTCGGTTTATCTGAATGCCATGTCCGAACATTCAGAAAATCCATCTCATGCAACATTATTTTCTTTTGCACAAGCTTCTCCAAAAAAAAAAAGGATGTTTTGCGCAAAAAATAGATGTTCGCTAATTTCTTTGCATAATTTTCCGCCGTCCGGGTGTTTCAGAGTGCCCAGAACAAAGATGTCTCATTAAGGGCATTTTTGTCCGAAAATGTATTTTTTTGGCTAAAAACAGTTAAAGTTATCTTGCTGGCTATTTTTAAACACGCCTTATTTTTAATGGCTAAAAAAAAAATCTCCCTATAAAAAATGCCTACAAAGAAAGGAATGTCTAAGCAAACGTCATGGCATGTACAGGGTTCATTTTGGAATAATCCTTTTTTATTTTATAATGACCTTCCTATAGGTATTAAAGAGATTATCATGTATGACATGTTAGGGGTTTGTCTCCCCAAATTGATTTTGATATAAAAATTTATTTCCAAAAAAAAGTTAGCTATTTCATACAAGTAAGAATGAGTTAAAATTTTTTTAGACAAAAATAGATTTTATTTTGTGAATTATTATTTTAAATTATAAAATATAAATTATTAATATATTCAATAATTATAAAAAATTAACATTTTAATTATAAATTTAAAAAATTATAAAAATAAATTATTAAAAATATTAATAAGATAAATTATTAATATTTTCATTATAAATGATTAACAGTTAATACTAGTAAATTATTATTCAATCATTAAATAATTATTGAAAACTATTAAAAATTAATTTAATAAATTATTAATAGTTTATATAAGTTCTAAGAAAATATGATTTTAATTATAAAATAAAAATTATAGGAATAAATAATTAGTAGTTAATTATAAAGTATTAAAATCATTAATATTTTAAATAAATTATAAAAAAATAATATTTAAAATTAAAAATCAAATTAAAGTTTTAATGATAAATTATAAATTATTAACATTTGATATCTTTAAAAATTAACACAAAAGTAAATAATCGGACTAAATTTTTAATTAAAAATTATTAATATTTTTTATAAATTATAAAAAATTAATATTTTATATAAAAATTATAAATTATAATAAAATAATTTTTTATCATTTTATTACTAATTTTTTTATTATTCTAAAATTATTTTTATCAATTAAAATTTAAATATGTAATATTATCAATTTCATGAATCAAGTTTCGTAATATTTATTTTTATTTTATTTTATTTTTAAATATAAAAAAAATAAAAAACACTTTATTTTATTTTCATAAAATAGTTATCTTATTCTTACTTTATTTTATCTCGTGAACCACACGTCACCATAGATTTATTGGTTGACCGCGATTCGCTTGCCGGAACCCGCAAGGTCACCTTGCTAAAGAGATTTTTGTCCCAATGCCACATTGTAGAGCATTAATTGGCGTGGATATCTAATAGTATTAAAAGGTCGCCTAGATATAGACGTCAAACATGTTGTTTCATTCTACTAATTAAAGGAAATGAAGATTTTATCTTAAAATTTGGATGTCATTGGATCTTCAAAAAGAAACAAAAATTATTCAAATAATATTTTTGTGGCACCTAATTTGACTCTAATTCATTTTTTTTGCTATATTTGTATACACATTGGAATAAATAAGTTCTTACCACGATACAATCTTTTAGCAGCATCTAATTTGACTTTAGCTAATTTTTTTTTTTTAAGATTTATGGGAATGAAGAATTTAGTAAAACTTATTATAAAAAAAAGTAAAATTATATTAAAATAAAAACAAAGAGATCGATGCCGTTTCCCTTTATGTACTGGAATAATTAGCAGAAGAAACATACCAAAATCAGTCATCATTCATAATCCTCCAAGCAATAGAACACCATTTAAAAATTTTGTTTAGATATTTGTAGAAAATAAATTTAAATATCAAATTTACATACGTGGACATGTATATACACAAGTAATGCAACACAAAGATAGATCGTAGGTATAAACGTACATGCAATGTATACATCCACGAGGGACAATTACAGTTAATTAGTAAATTAATTTTATGATTGTCCATTGAAAACAGAAGAAGCATTTTCTATATAATGGTCATCCTAATAAAAGAAAGAAGAAAACAAAATACTTTATGCCTGAGACATATTGAGTCAAAAGGCTTAAACTTGATTATTATTGTAAGCTAAAGTTAGCTTTTATTTTTTGTTTTATTTTTCTGAAAAAGGAAAGAATTAGCTTTTGTTATATTCAAGAAAAAAAAAGTACAAATCAAAATGTGAAGCTAATCACATCCTAACCATAGTTAACCAAGTTAGAAAAGGAGCAAAAGAGACTTCGAGATGGAATTGGATATATCCCTACTTCCCTACTAGGATTAATGATAGGCCAGTCATGTGCTTCCAACATTATTTATTGTACCGTATTTTATTTTTCATACTATTATTATACATATTTAGTAGTAAATAAAAACAAAAAAAAATAAACCTATATACTCTTTTAAGAGTCCATTCCGAACTTTCCATTTTCCTTTTTGAAGCAAAAGAGTCCTCCTTAGAGTTGCATTACCCTTTTGTTTAAAGCAACAACGCAGCTCGCAAGCAAGAAAATCCCATCTCTCTGTCTCTGTCTCTCTCTCTCTCTCTCTATTTTCCCATATTTCACAGACTTTTTTAACCTTTCCTTTCGTATATAATTACTTCCCCCCCATTACCTTCTCCGATTCTCTACTCTTCTTTAGCGCTAGGTTTAGGGTTTCTTTTGCAGAAGTACTCTCAAATTCGATCATATTTCTGGTACGTACTTTATGGTTTTTTTTTTGGTTCGTTAGGGTTTTGCTTATATCTCTTCGGCTTTTATTCTTTTAATTTATTGATGATTAATTATTGGTTATATTTCACAACGTCATTGATCGTTGCCCGTTTGTTTATTATAATCGGTAATCTCAGTTCAGCATTATTTTTATTGTTTCTTTCGAAATCGTAATCAATTCTATTTTCTTTTCAATCTTTTGCGTGATCGACTGTTTGAGTATGTTATTTGGTGGATTGCCCTGACGTCTGATATTTTGACGTTGTTTTAAAATTATATGTATTTCGAAAATTTTGGTTGCTGAATGCTTGTTTGCCAGTTTTCATGCTAGGGTTTTCTTAATTTATGTGGTTCGATTGTTTGATTTTGTGGTTTTGATGGTTTCCTTGTCATATGCTTTTGCAGATTTTAATTTGAAGAAATCTTTAGCTCCTTCTTTACTACAATGGAGCGCAAGACTATTGACTTAGATCAGGGATGGGATTATATGCAAAAGGGGATCATAAAGCTTAAGAGGATTTTGGAAGGTTTGGCAGAGCCGCCATTTAGCTCAGAAGAATATATGATGCTTTACACGTATCTCTTCTAACCTATTTTTAGTTTTCTTGATCTTTTTTTGAGCTACTTACTTATTATTCTTAATTATCTGGTATTTTTTATCCTTCTCATCTTTTTTGGATTGGAACTACTGCAGGACTATCTACAACATGTGCACTCAAAAGCCACCTCATGATTATTCTCAACAGCTTTATGACAAGTACCGAGAGGCATTTGAAGAATATATTACTTCAACGGTAAGGAATTTGGTGTTGTGTCAGCCATCATTGGTTGCTGACTACTGGTATGTGTAGATGCAAGTGTTAAAAATTCAGTTTTATTTTGAAGCCATTATTTTACTGCTATGGTTTCGAGGATGTTAATGTAATTGATATTCTGTGTATGAAATCTTACTGAACCCTTGTATGTTTTTACCTTATGATAAAGGGATTTGACCAACATCTCTTACAATGCATATAACAAGGACTGAAACAGATGTTATGTTTCATATAAACTCTCATTCAGCTTTTATATTTAAAGAACTTTTATTGCATTTGTTTGATGTTTTATAGATTATGTTGTTGTTTAAAGATTGGAGTTACTCGTTTTTTTTGTTGATTGTTTTTAAAGCTCTATGGTTTTATTGTTGGATACTTTTGTAAATTCTTTTTTTAATAGTTTTCTCCTCAATAGATTCCATATGAAAGCAATTTATAACTCCACCTACTTGTGGGAAATTTGCTTTTTTTTTTAATTTTCCTCCTTTTTTTCCAAATCAGGTGTTGCCATCTTTAAGGGAGAAGCATGATGAGTTCATGCTGAGGGAGCTTGTTAAAAGATGGACGAACCATAAAATAATGGTCAGGTGGCTATCACGCTTCTTCCACTACCTTGATCGCTACTTCATTGCCCGTAGGTCACTTCCTGCTCTTAATGAAGTTGGGCTGACCTGCTTCCGTGATCTGGTTTGTTATTGGTTCTTATAATGACACCCTTATCCAATTCTAATTATTCTATAATGAGTTGGATTTTTAGAGTTTCGCTGCCCATTGTCTCAAATATACTTTTAACTAATTGGTCACTGTCTGTTTTACTAATTTCAGGTATATAACGATGTGCATGTCAAAGTCAGAGATGCTGTAATTACCCTTGTAAGCTTACATCATTGCTTCATGGTTAATTGTATTTTTAGGCCACATTTTGAATAAAGAACTAAGCGTATGGTTACTTCTTACCAGATTGATAAAGAACGTGAGGGAGAGCAGATAGACCGAGCATTATTGAAGAATGTGTTAGATATTTTTGTTGAGATTGGCATGGGACTAATGGATCGTTATGAAGAAGATTTTGAAGCACACATGCTTCAGGATACTGGTGCTTACTATTCACGGAAGGCGTCAAACTGGATTCTGGAAGATTCTTGTCCAGATTACATGTTAAAGGCAAGTGCTTAAGTGCTCCTGCATTTTTTTTATGGGTTAAAATTTTTTAACCGTAATGGTTCTAATATAATATTTTAATTTTAATGGTAATAGCAGTCTGAAGAGTGCTTGAAGAAGGAAAGGGACAGAGTGTCTCATTACCTGCATTCAAGCAGTGAGACAAAATTGTCAGAGGTTAGTTGAATGGTTGTAAATTTATAGGTTAAATGAATAGCTTGCTCACTGAGCTTATGTTTGGCTTAATGGTGCACCTTTTTTTTTCTTTCTTTCCTTGGAGAAAATTCATTAAACTGATGCTATAAAAGGTGACTTAAATGAATAGTGTTTGATGTGTCAAAGTTGTCGCTAAGATATTACAATAGAACTTGTGTGAATTCTCTTTATATGGGAAGATCTGGTTATTTTATCTATTTTCGTCAAGGTAATTGAGATTGCTTGATTTTAATATATTTGAAGACATGAAATGATTTATGCTTGTGATAAGCTTTTGCACAGTCATCCTATGAAGACAGCTCTGTAATTCCTAGAGCATTCTACTTATATCTGTTTCTTCTTTATCTAGAAAGTGCAACATGAGTTGTTGGTCATGCATGCTAATCAGTTACTTGATAAGGAGCATTCTGGATGCAGGGCCTTGCTTAGAGATGACAAGGTATTGTTCAACCTTGTTCTTTGCTAGCAATGTTTACTCTTCTGGCTATTTCCTTTGGCAATGTATACATTAGATAGTCATTTAGCTTTCTTTACACTCTGTAGGTGGAGGATCTTTCTAGGATGTACAGGCTTTATTGTAAAATACCTCGAGGCTTGGATCCTGTTGCTAATATATTCAAGCAGGTTTGACTTTTCTATTGACTCTATTCTGCAAGCTAAATGGCCATCTTTCTCATGTTATTTTATGATTTTACTGACTCTTTCTGAGTACTTCCTTTTTGCAGCATATTACTGCTGAGGGTACAGCCTTGGTTCAACAGGCAGAAGATGCTGCAAGTAACCAGGTTAATTTTGTTGTTGTCCTTTTCTGATAGAAGTGTAATTGTTGGATGCAGAATACATTTATTGATTTCCTTCTGTGATAAAGATAATTCATGCATATTTTTGCTGGATAGTAATTTTGTGCTTGTGAGGGATGAAATCTTTTTCTTTTGAACTAATTTAATGGGTGCAAGAGTAGTATTTAAGCATCAGTTACGCATGGTGTTTTTCATCTTCATTTGTTATTGTGGTTGTCTGCTTCTCTTAATGGTTAAGTTTGATATGGCTTTGACATGCCAGTTGCAAACTTTCCCTTGTTATTTCTTGTTCTGAAAAAGAAAAGGGGAAAAAGAAATAATCCCAACTAGTATGAGCTTAGATTTTCAGCCATTTAGGGAAAAAATCGATGATAATCTACCCAATTTATTTTGTTTCTAATTCTCACCTGTGTCCAGTTCTAAGTGCTGATAGTCACTCATTTCCACAGGCCTTAAATGCTGTTGGTGTGCAGGAACAGGTGAATTTCCCAACTTATACAGCTATATGGATTCTCTTGAAATCAGTATAGATGTTGAAAATTGATGTATTGTTGTTATTATTAGGTCCTTATCAGGAAAATAATTGAGCTGCACGACAAGTATATGACGTATGTGACTGATTGTTTTCAAAACCATACTCTGTTCCACAAGGTTTGTGTCTGGATACCTAAACTTGTAGTATGGATTGTTTTCAGTCATTTCAACTAAAACATTTTTTTTTTTTTAAATGTTTAATAGGCCTTGAAAGAGGCTTTTGAGGTATTTTGCAACAAAACTGTTGCTGGCAGCTCAAGTGCAGAGCTTTTGGCAACTTTCTGTGATAATATCCTCAAGAAGGGTGGAAGTGAGAAATTAAGTGATGAAGCTATTGAAGAAACACTTGAGAAGGTAGCTTTATCAACCTTTTGATGCTAAATTTATGGTGATCTGAAACTGATTCTTAAATTTGTGGTGATCTGAAACTGATTCTGAACTATCTGTTTCGTTTCTGCAGGTAGTTAAGCTGCTTGCCTATATTAGTGATAAAGACCTCTTTGCTGAATTCTACAGGTGAAGGTTTTATTTTTGTGTCAATTAATTTCATGTTTTCTTGTTATCTTTTTTTTTTATGATTATTATTTAAAAAAATTAAATTGTAATGGCATTTCTGTGGTACATTTTGATCCTAACTTTTTGCGTGCAATCATTGATAGGAAGAAGCTTGCTCGGCGACTGCTTTTTGACCGAAGTGCTAATGATGATCACGAAAGGAGTATTCTGACTAAGCTAAAGCAGCAATGTGGTGGACAGTTCACTTCGAAGATGGAGGGCATGGTGAGTTGGCCTGGCTTTTGCCTAGTTAATTTGTCTGCATTGATTATGGTGTGATGTGACTTGTCTTCTACCTTCCTAACAGGTCACAGATTTGACATTGGCAAGGGAAAACCAGGCCAGCTTTGAGGACTATCTTAGAAGTAACTCAGCTGCACATCCTGGGATTGATTTAACAGTTACTGTTCTTACCACAGGATTCTGGCCAAGTTATAAATCATTTGATCTCAATCTCCCTGCTGAGATGGTAATGACTTCAAATGTTATTGCATGATGACACTATTAAATTTCTTCTTCTGGCATGTGTACAGAAATTTTATTTATATTTAATAATGTCATTGTTTCAGGTCAAGTGTGTAGAAGTTTTCAAAGGATTCTATGAAACTAAAACAAAACACAGAAAGCTTACATGGATATACTCACTTGGAACTTGCCACATTAATGGCAAGTTTGAGCAGAAAACTATTGAACTCATTGTCTCAACTTATCAGGTAAACAGACTCTTTAGACTCTGCACTTTTTATATTAAAAAATTGTGGTTAGGTTGGATTAATGTCTTGTCTCTTGCTGGGTTCTTGTGTTCAATTTTGATTTTGGGAACTAATTTCCAGTTGCCAATTTAAACAGGCTGCTGTCCTGCTGCTTTTTAATGCTTCTGATCGGCTGAGCTATTCAGAGATCATGGCTCAGTTGAACTTGACCCAGGATGACTTAGTCAGATTACTACATTCGCTGTCATGTGCCAAGTATAAGATTCTAAGTAAGGAGCCGAACACAAAAACCATCTCCCAAAGTGACTACTTTGAGTTCAACTCTAAGTTTACTGACAAGTTGAGGAGGATCAAGGTGTGGGACAGTTTTGTAACTCTCTCTTTTATATTTTATTGTTTTGGGAAGATTTCAACTTTGGTAATAAACTTGTAAATTATCCTATGTAGATTCCTCTCCCTCCGGTGGATGAAAGGAAGAAAGTTGTGGAAGATGTTGATAAAGACCGGCGTTATGCTATTGATGCTGCAATTGTTCGCATAATGAAGAGTCGGAAAGTTTTGGGCCACCAACAGCTGGTTTCAGAGTGCGTTGAGCAGTTGAGTCGCATGTTCAAGGTATTAATCTATGCTTCCCCTTCAAGTGTGGTGGATGAGAGAAACATTAGATGTATGAATGGGGATTTCTGGTTGCCTAACTGACATAAAAGACACACAAACATGCTAGTTTAACATACACTGCATGAAAATACTTATTTAAGGAATGCAAAGTTAGGATACAAAAAGGTGTAGTGTGAGTTTTGGGTAGAAAGGTGAAAAGAATGAAAGTGCTATGTAAAGGAAGTTTGCTTTAGGGATTGATGCATGTAATGTAATACAAGATGAGAGGTGATGGTTTGTTAGCTTAAATGAAAAGGGAGGTTATCAAGTAGGATTAAGAGCATAGACTAGACTTTCGTAGGTGTGATTAAATACGCTGTGTCTGTGAGCATGGAAATCGGAAAGTAGGAAATAGGTGTGATTGGATGTTTAATGCGAAAGCAAAAAAAGAGAAGCGAGGGGAGGTGATGGGAGTTATGAGTTTAAAACAAGAAGAACGAAATAAAGGATATAACTGAGAGCATCTCACTGCATCTTGTTTTTGGAATTTTTGCCACGAAGTGATCAGTAATAACATATGTTGTGGTTTTGGGGATTGCGCAGCCTGATATTAAAGCCATCAAGAAGCGGATGGAAGATCTCATCACACGAGACTATCTGGAGAGAGACAAGGATAATGCAAACATGTTTAGGTACTTGGCCTAAATTCATGGTACGGTCGGATTTAACGATACCGAAATCCTAAATTTTTTTTGGCTAGTATATGTAAAGTATATACAAGTTTAACAAAGTCTTTTTTTTTATTATTATTATTTTTAATTTTAATTTTTGTCTCCATTGAGCATTTCACTTCCGATTAATTAGTATTTACGTAAAGTAGTAGTTTACTTTTTAAAACAAAGTTTGGCTTTCTTTTTCCGAAGAAAATAATTCTAGTAGCAGTGGCTGGATCCAAACGTTGTAACAACAATTTTTAAGAACTAAGTAAATGAAATATATATTAAAGTTTCAAGTACCTTGTTGTCATAATGTGTCATGGCTCTCGATGATTTAACAAGTAAGGTGTAAATAGGAAGTTTCTATAATCTTTATAAAAATAGAGGATGAAGGCTTAATTCAAACCTTGAATTTTTCTAAACAATTTTAAAATACAAAATAAAATACGGTGGGAATCAGAAGATTATGGATTGGAATGGAATTAGACAAACATGAAGGGAACATCATATCCTTAAATTTCTTTATTATGATTAAAGGTTGTCGTACGCGATAGAAGCAGAGTTAGTGAGATGCATGACCAAAAGCAGAGGCTGCTCTGCTCAAATTTTATTCAAGACTTGAATAAATGTTATCGCTATGTACATACAACGAAGAAGACGACGTGCAGTAATCAGATCAAAATTTTTGTCGTATAAACGTCACCTATATATAAAAAGAGGGAGGATAAAGTAGCAATTTTGCCATCGCAGTCGATCCATAGCCAGCTTCGCTGTTAATGCAACTGCCCACATTGTTCAACCTGAAACCATTCCCGTACACATTGTATCATTAGCAGTAATCAAGCGCCTAACCACATGGAACTGCTAAATTCAACAAGCAAACACACGTCTCAGCTCTCGTTAATGCCACTTAATAATTGTTCACAGGCAAGTCACATATTCAGTCATCAAAACATCTCATTGATTTGCATAAAAATTAATCAACCATCAAACAGTGCCACGTAGTAGTAAAGGCTCAGCTTCCCAGTAATATAACTCAACAAAGACGTGTCTCCGCTCTGGTTAATGCACAGTCAATTCCTGTGACTCACATATTCAATCATTGAACGATCTCATTTTTTCAAATTTTGCTTCGTAAGTATAATCCCTAAATTGGTATCTTGTGTAAAAATGAGTCAACCACCCAACGGTACTACACAGGAAAAGGCTCAGCTTCCCAGTAAGATATGGACATGCACACAGGGAACATGAGGCTCATGCCCCTTAAATTTGGATTACTGGCTTGTTACCACTATGCCCATGGTAGATGCAATTCGGCTACAGCTCAAAGTCTGCTTAGGTAGCTCTTGCAGCCTGCATCAGGCCTCCTGAAAAAAAGGCCGATTGTCCGCAGATTTTATAGACTCTGATACCAATTGCTAGCAAAAGTTTTTTAGTCCACTAATGAGGATTAGTAAAACTGTTTGAACCCTCCTAAGTCCAAACAAATTTAATGTTGCAAGACATTTAAAGAGAAATGTCATTCAATAAAAGAACAGTGTTGGCCACTGAAAGAGTTTTTACCTATCAGCATTGAGACGGCCAAGTTGAAGATATTAGAATGATCTTTCCCACAAACAAAAGCACTTGGCACTTTCCAAAATGAGAATCATACAGAGATGTGTAAGCTGCATAAATATTTACTGCCACAAAAATAAGAATGGTTAGAAACAACTATATGCACCAAAACAGTACATCATGCAATAAAAAAACAACAAAAAGTACACCAACCTTTAAAGGGAAAAAAGAAAAAAATTTGCAACCTTGTTTGGAACTCTACCACTGTAATTTGCACCAAATATTTTTTCCTATATTCTTTCTACTCATCTTGATCAATCGGAAGTATATACCATGGCAGGTACTACAGCAGCTGATCTGCACAAATACAAATACTGAAGGTGAAACTGAAAGAATAGAAAAGCAGATATGGAAAAGGATAAGGAAAACAGAAAGAAAATTGACTCGATGTGTCAATTTTTATATTTTAAAGCAGGCTCTAAGAGTAGCAAACCTGAGATTGCAAAGTAGAGTGCCCTGCTTCATAGTGCTTGAACTGAGAAAACAGCAGTCACTGTGGCAAAAGAGCAAGCACATGCTGGTGCACATCCCAGTATTTTCCTAAAGAGGTCTCCAAGTAAAAAAGTATTAACAAATTAACTAGTCAGGTGAACTAAAACCACCTCTGGGGAACAATAATGTCAAAACAATGGCAAACTCTACTATTAGAATTCTACCACCCTGCCTCAATCTATAATTGGCTTCTCTATCTTTATACAAAATTATTTCTTCAACCACTATCCTTTTTGGAGTATAATCACCTATTTATACAACTTAGAACAATTTCGCATAAACCTTAGGAATTGCATGTCCTCAATACCATCTTGAGAAGGACATTAACAGAGGACATCCCATTGCTGTGTCAGAATGCAGTTGAAGCTTCTGAAAGAATACACTAAAAATCCCAGATTTATCTAGTATTGCACACATGTACAGTGAGTGTTGGAAAGTAGGCACTTGCTGGTTTTACAATGGAAGTGTTAGAAATTGCAGCAGGAAGAACTGGCCCCTTTTCTCCTCTAGGACTTCATACCCAAGGACAACCCGTCATAATGAATTTCCTCCTAGTATAAAACCATCCTCATCAACCAGATTTTTTTTTTCTTAATGGCAAATGGCTTCCATTGCCAGGCGTACCAAACGTAGCAGTCCCTCTACGTCTTGGAAGTTAAAATCAAGAGCCTTTTTCACAAAAGATATAACCTCCCCACTTTCAGCCCCTCCCAAACTTAAATTAGCAGCTGCAAAAGCAATTCGTGATTTCCTTGACGCTTCCATTGCATAATTTACCTCCTGTGCCTGCAAATAATCACATTTGGTTTTGGTTATGAAAAGACTCTAAAATAAGATATACAAGCTGTAGATCATAGAGTGACATGATGTAGTAAGAGACAACAGACACAGGTCACAGGCAAGAATATAAATCTTCTTGTGCTTGAAAACACAAAGCTGCTAGGGCAAGTGCAATTTCACCATACAGAACCAGTAGCCTTTGGGTCAAGGATATAGAGGGGAGAAAAGGTTTGGGAGAACTGAGAAAGCAAAAAAAGCTTTTGGGCATTAATATCAAAGAAGAACTGTTTTGAGGGAAAAAGGGGAGTGGGCGTGGGGGGAGAGGTGTTCAGTAATGCTTTGACTCGCATACCGTATCAAAAACACATGAATTACAATTTCAAAATTATATGTGAAGCTTTATAAAAAAAATTACATAGGAACCAAAACTCTCTACTTACAAAATTGAGCAAGCGCACAAAGTTAGGACGGCTTCGAGCAGAAATAACATGATTTCCAGCAACCTGAGGAGAAGTAACACCTTTCGGAAAAGCAACCTTGTCTGCTGTTGTTGAGTGGTTTAAGTTATCAACATCAGAGGCAGAAGAAGAAGGAGACTCACCTGATATGAAAACAACAATTATTAAAAGAAGAAGTTACAGGTAACTTTGTGTCATTCAGTGCCATATTAACATTATTCATAGAGACATTTAATGTCCATAAAAAAACATACAAAAGAAGAAGGTGATAAAAGGGACTGGAAAAACCGAGAGACCAATGAGTAGGCTTACTTGAAAATATCTACTCATATGCATGCATACCAAAAAGGCCTGTCCTAAACTTAGGTCCAATGCCAAATTTGTAAAAATTGGTAAACCTTGCATGTCCAATAGCAACTAGAACACTGATGATTTACAAACTCAAGTCGACCAACTAATACAGAATCTGTGTCTGCGTGAACAAAACAACACAAAAAGAAAGTGACCAGGAAGACATTATGTCTGAAGCTCCTCTGATTTGAAGATACCAAAGCACACATTCACAGTATATAAGAAAAGAGACACACACAGGAAGCAAGTAAACTAATCATTCATGCAGAGCAATCAATTTTGATCTGCTTCTAAGATGCAACTTTCTGATGCAGAGATCTTTTCACAAATTCAGCAACTAAATTCCAAAGTAAATATCAGAGGCCGGTGTTCTCTGATCACTGCATAGGTGCAGAAGAGCCACTAAACAACAATTTCAATGTTATACGCAACACAGACTACTAGCAAGAAGGATTTCAGCCAGTACAATCACTGGGTTCTTTGAATTACCAGGAGGAACCATTTGTAAAGCTGTCTGCAATTCATGTCGATCTCTACTTGCAGTGGCATGAGATGAATAGATGACCCTCATATATGCCACCTCCATACACTTGTAGGCCAAAGAAGCAGCAGCCATGTCCTTTAATCTCTCATACTCGTGGGCACAAAACCTGAAAAATTAATTGATAAACAACAACAAAAAATCAATAACCACAAAAATGAAATCATCCCAAAACAAAATGCAATAACAGATAATTCCATGTTGCAGGATTTTTTTCAACTAATACATGATCAAGCTCCAACAAAGTGTAGCAACTTAGGATTACAAAAGGAAGAGAACATATGCTGGAGCACCAAGTATTTAACTTACTCGCAGAGCTTCGCAGTGCTACTATATATTTGCATAGACTGAATCATCTCTCCATGTTTGGCACTATCACTGTTGCAAGATTCAAGTAGAGAGGCACCATGAAGAAACTTCAGTGCTGCCTGGAAGTAAAGTACAGTGCTCTCCGCATTTGAACCAGAGTTCTGAGGGAATTTTTTTGACAAATATTAAAAAAAATCAACTTGCTAGAGGTTAGGAAAAAGGGGAAAAAATGCAACAAATGAGATAAAAGTGCAAGGTAAAACCTTGACACGATCAGCTAAATGCTTTAAATCTTTAGCCTCCTTCAAGGCATTGGTAGCTGCCTGACTTGAGGAATCCTTTCTCAGTGGACTTGGTGCATCAACATCCCTGATCCTACGTCCACCTGATGTAGTATGTCTTGAACTACTGTGCTGAGTTCCATTTTGAAGGTCAGCCTTCTTTATTTGTTTTTGTATCTTCAATGCATCATCACCTTGAGATCCATCAATTCCGTTTCCCTTTTGGGACCCAGAAACTGGGCGGGGGCAACGAGAAAGCATCTCATTTTGAGTTCCTCCAGAGGGTGGTAATGCTACTGACTTTCCTCTCCCAGAAGCAATTTCTGCATGATCAGATTTGTCAGGGTGGAACCTCTTTGTATATTTTTCACCATCACTGTCCTGCAGCTTCACACCATACATTACATCTTGAACTCCTGTGGCATCTGGTTTAGCATCTGAACGGCCCTGAACCCCAACATTTGATTGACTTTCTCTTTTGCTACTCTCACCAGACAACTTTCCCACAGATTCTTTATTATCAACAAATCTATTCTCACTTTCATCGGACTTGACTCCAAACCTCTCCTGAAACTTATTTCTTTGATCCCTAGGTTTTACCTCATATGACAGTCCACGATCTTGCTGTTCATCAACAGAATCAGATTTAAAACTACGACTTCTATCCTTTGACCGTGAGGATCCCTTGCCTGACTTTCTCGGACGAGAAGCATCAGCAAGAACATGGTTGTTATTCTGATTTTCTTCATCACAGTGTTCATCCATTGTGGCTAATTTACCAGCATATTGAGCCTCTTGGCCTAAATAATCAACAGTACCATTCATAAATTGGCCCTTTCTAATATCAGGAGAAGATTCAATTGGTCCCTTCGCTTTACTGTCACCTAATTGACCACCATCCTTATACTGCAAATGAAGTGCACAGGACTCAAGGGACCCATGTTGAGCTGCAGCAGAAGTTTTTTCCTTCCTTCCTATCCCTGATCTGTCACTCCCATCATTATCTTCACCATCTGAGCATCTTCTTGGGCTACCTGCAACCAAAAGACCAGCATCGCGAGACTCATCTTTCCCTCTAACATTCCTCCTTGTTGATGGAAGTTTATCTGGATTAGCAATTCTCATAGGTGATGAAGAAACTGATTCTACCGGTGAGCCTTTTGTTTCATGGAAGCCAGTTTTTGATTTATGTGAACCAGATTTTGATTTATGTGAACCAGAAACCTTAGATGAGCTTGAGGTAGCTGCTAAAGAAGGTTGGACAGATCCAAAATCCTTTTTCAATGAATCTGTACCATCCAAGCTCCTTTGGGACAGAGTGATATCTGGATCTTGCCCACTTCGGTGATTCTTTAAATGCCTACTTTTTTTCTCCAGTTTACCACTGCTTTTACTGGCAGAGGAATCCTTACCCCCAGACTTAGATACCCTGGCCTTCTTTTCCCTTCTGTCGTCATTCTCGCTGAACTCTTCCTTTACAAACACTCTGCCATCCTGGAGGTTATTACCCATACTTTGGAGGGAACCTGTATTTAACTGACAATCAATGCATTCATCAACTTTCCTCTTTCTTGAAATTTCCCCACCATCACAATTTGCCATATCCAGCGATCCATCAGTTAAAGAAACCTGAACTTTGTCCTTTGGTCTTTTACCATAGGCCTGTTGTCGGTCCTTATCTAACTTTGAATCCCGATGAGAAGAACGTTCACTGTGTTTAGGCTGATCCTTTCCTACCAATGCGGTAGGCAAACCATTACTTGTGCTAGGCCCCCCCTTAACAGCATGCTCAAACACCCAATCTTCATCAGCTAGATGCAAACTTTCAGTCTTAATTTTCTTGGAGGCCCTTAAAGAATCTTGATCAGTGACCCTTTTGCCTTTCATCTTCGAAGTTTTGTCATCACCTATTTGCATGTTTTATGAAAGCAACACATTAAACAATTTATGAAAATGAAGTTTAAAAAGTACAATAAAGATATGTTTAAAAAGAATACCTCCATCAGAACTGCGCTCTGACACTTTATGCTTCTCTTTCTGCTTATTTTTATGTTTCTCGACAGATAAATCAGAAGATCTGCTTAGGTGCTGTAAACCAGGTTCACCTACCACAGGAGACGGAGTCACATCAGTTAGGCTTCCGGATCGGGCTGATGACTGCACGTTCTTCTTCATAGGAGTTGGCCCATCTTTATCCATTGCATTTGATGTTTCTTTTAAACTATGTTTCTTCCTTCCAGCACTAGGCATGGCATTTGAACCAAAACTCCGTTGGCTTTGGTCAGGTTGCAGGGCATCAGCTGAGGGTAATCTGGACATTATATTGCCAGGATTACTTTGCAAATTATTTTGCCTCTCTGCAACAGGAACCTGATACAATGCAAAAACAGCTTTTGTAGTTTCCTCCTCATCAACACTGCAGCGATTCATTCCAGGCCTAAACATTTACAAGACAAAAAATGTTAGAAATTTGAAAGAGGGAAGAGAAATACCTTTCGACAATCCATCACAAAGTTAACTATCAACACAAATGGTCTCATGTTCAGTCCAACACAATTCTAACAATACAAAAACTTTAGGTGTCTGACCCACTAAAATTACATTCATAAAAATTTTCATTAAGCAGTGCTGATAAAGAACTTACAGCCAGTTAAGCATGCTGCATAACCACTTTTCTGGTAAGTCAGCCGGATTCATGTTTAATGGAAGAAGACGCCACTTATGGCACTTCTCACAATAAACCCAATTTTCTTTTATCAATATAGGAGCTGCAGATGCATGGGAAGTTCCAGATACATTCACATTGGCAGAATTAGAAGCAACATCCATAGTTGGTTTAGGGTATGATTCAGATGCCAATGTATCCTCAGTTTGCTTAGCACTTAGTCTATCATTATATGCACTGTTAATGGCTGATATATTTCTTTCAACCTTATCAGCTTCTTTCAGCCGATCTTCAGAAGGAATCTCCAATGAAATTTTTTGGTTCTCTTCCTGTTCTGGTTCTCCCATATCTCCGAAAAAATCTTTATATCTATCTTCAGCCTTTCGAAAAGGCCTTTCTAATTTTGGTTCTCCTGATTCCCTTTTGATTGTATAATTGTTAACATGAGCAGTCTGCTTATTTTTCAGCATCGAAGAAGGACCAGCCCTCAAGCTTTCTTTTGGTACCTCTGCAGCTAGACTGCCATGACCCTGACTGCCTTTTGATTTTCTTTTTCCACCAGAAGAGGTATGCTGCTTTGCAGGAGGTAACTTCATATTGTCTTGTTCATATGATGTAGCTCTCTGGCTGACCTTCTGCTTGGGAGGATCCACTGGTTCACTAGTTAGAGCTTTGCTACCCTTAAGAGTATAAGAGTCAGTTTTCATGGGATCATAAATTTTTTCTGCTTTACTATACCCATCTTTTCTTGCATATCCTGAAATATCATTGAGAACACTCATCTTTTGTTCCTCCAAAACCTTTTGAGCTGAACCAGCCCTTGGTTTATCCCAGCCAACCTCTTGGGTGAGTATTGGCTCCAGTGATTCCTCCATTGCCACATCATGGGCACCTCTGTTTCTTGCGATGCCCTTATTTTTTACCTTGTCAATAGCAGAATATGAATTAGATAAAAGAGGAAGCTTCAATGTTTTAGAAACAAGCTCCTCACAAGCCAACGTGTCAATATCTGCTTCCTTCTTTGACATGATACCATTATCACTCCTTGTTTCCCTGTTATTGCCACTCTTCCTTTCTGCTGGAAAATTCTTTTTCTCCATAGACTTAGCTTTCTTGTCTCCCAATATTATTCCATCACCCTTGCCAGAATCAGATCTGTTCTCTTTTGAAATCTTTTCCTTTATAGTGAAGTTAAGCAGATCATCAGGGAGAGGTGAAAGGAGCGCCTCTCCAGGCACTGGGAATGAAGTCATAAACTGCTCAACAATATACAGAAAAAATTATATATAATCTGATTATTTCAGGTACATAAGATGTAAGAAGATACAAGATTACAGGAAAAAAGAGAAAAATTCTTGTAAGGAGGAGATTAATGAAAATATTAAAGGGCGGATTTACCCGAAGAATACTGGTTGGAGATTCAAATAATGGCTCTTGTGTCTCCCGATACATCCCTTCACTTTCAGAAGGGCTATCATCTAAGGAGGAAGATGGTGAGACATCAAGGCCAACAACACTGTAGAATTCAGCATTTTTTCTGGTCGACAAGTTATCTGACCCCATTTTGATTCGCACCTTCAACGGTTTCTGGTCTGGCAGATTGGTAGCTTTCTTGTTTGCAAATTCACACCTAGAGGCAAGCTCATCAGCATGAGTGGATGTTACACCAACCTCTTGTTTGATCGAGTCATTCGAAGACGGTGCCTTCAAAGCAGGGAGGGTACCAAAATTAGTAGGAGGAGGTCCAGGCCTCAATGACTGTGAACCACTTGCCCAACCTGCTGAGCTATGACGACCATCCTATATAACAAGACAAACTAAGTGCTCACTTTAACTTGGACTTCTCAAATCAACCAAGATCCAGTGAAGTTTCCTTCCTTATATAAAATGAACTATATTTCCAAGGGGGGGAAAAGAGACAAAATTGTAAAAATTCTACCTCCAATTGCATATTGTTTGGTGATCTAGGTGCATTGCAACTCTGAACTTTTGGTGGACTCTTCGGATGAGACCAACCAGGAGAACGTGCATAAGTAGGTAAGAATGATCCATACCCACCAAATTTTGCCCCTGTGGCAATGTCAACAATCCCAAAATCATCAATTTCAAATTAACTCCAACTTATGGTGACTCTTGACCTCAAAAGAACCATGATTCTCTTCACTTTAACTTACCCAGATTCTCTGCAGAAACTCCACCTTCAAAATCTTTTTGAAAATGTCCGAGAACATGCTGTATTTTCTCATCCTTCAAAAACATTACAGGAGCCACATATCACTAAAAGATCATAAAACACACGGAGAGGGGCTAAGAACATGCATCGGACAAGTGATAAAACATTGCAAAAGGTCTACTTACATTGAGTCCTATTTCTTACAGTTAGCTGCTGATCCTCTAGAAGCAGTAATAACACACTGCAACTCTATAAGCCACCTAATGTGCTCGAATCTTACTCTCCTAACTTCCAATTACGAAATGCCTAGCGTTACATTCAAGATTACCATAATCAAACCTCACCAACCTTACAAGGAACAAACTTACCAATAACGCCTTTGCCTTCTGCAATAACAGGTGTCAAACTCACATCCGACAACTCACAAAACCCTAAAACCATTAATACACAACCGCACAAAAAAGCTTCATTTATGACCGCACAAGACAAGAAAGCTTCATTTATGACAGCACTAGACACGTTGTGGAAAATAATTTTCTTCACTTAATTAAACGATTTAGGCTACCTAATGTGCTTGAATCTTACTCTGCTAACTACCAATTATGAAATCTGTGGCGTTACAGTCAAGATTATCATCATCAAACATCACCAACCTTACATGGAACAAAAATTCCCGACAATGCCTTCTGCAGTAAACATGTCATGTCAAACTCACATCCGACAACTCCAAAAACCCTAAAACCATTGATACACCACTACACAAAAAAGCTTCATCTATAACCACCCTAAACACGTTGCAGAAAATAATTCTCTTCACTTAATTAAACCACCTAAAAACTAGATTCTCTACATACCTCCACCATAAACCAAACATAACTCAGCAACATTAGAATTAAAAAAAAAAAACTGAAATACCAAATCCATATCTTATATTTCTATAAGCAACACAATTAAACATTAAACAAATTTAAATTCAAGATACAACATCCAACATTGCAATTAATCAGCATAAAAATCTTAACTTTGAATCTAAAACCCAACAAAGACAAAACAAGTCAACACAATATAATTAAACATTAACTCAAAAAACAAAAGGAAAGCTTTTTGCAGATAAGAAGAAGAAGAAGAGCCAACATTTCTTACTATGTAAGCGAGAGAAGATAGATCATTCTCAGGGTCGGTGGTGGTATCATAATCATCGTTATTGTTATTATAAGAGCAAGCCTCTCCTTCTTCAAGCTCAGTATCTTCCATTTCTCTCCTACCAAACCCTAACCCTAGCCTCTTCCTCGCATCGTTACTCCCTAAAGAAATCATTCAACAGACAAATAATAATAAAGTAAACCTCACCCCAATAATCAAGTTCTCAAACGAAATTTTCTATTATTGAAAGCCCAGAAGTTTCTTCGAACCATTATTTACAACTCCCTAAAACCCACCAAAGGGAAAGGGGGGCTTCTGCCCTAATTTCGATCAAAACCGAAACTCGATCGCGAATCCAACACCAAACCAAAGTTTCAAAACGGCTCAATTTCAGGAAAATAAAATAAAGCGACTTAAACACAAGGATCTCTCGAAAATTTAATTTTTTTGGGGCTTTTTTTGGTTTTTTTTTTTTTTGGTGCGATCTCTTTAGCTGGAATCGATTAGCACAGAGAGAAAGAGAAAGAAAGAGAGAGAGAAAGAGAGGGACTCCCTCTGGTTTTGGTGTACAGAGCAGCCGCGTTTTTTATTTTTTTATTTATTTTTCCTCTCTGTTTTTTTTTTTTTTTTGGGGTGGGGGGGTGGTGTGGGTGTTGTTAATTTCCCCTTCTTTCTTTGCCTTTGAAGGAAAATATTTTATTGTTTTAAAGTCCACATGATCTAACCACAGAGAGACAAAGATGAGAGAAAATGGTTTTCCTTTTATGTTTTTTCCTTTTTTTAAAAACCTAGCATGAAATTTTGCGTTTTTTCTTATTTACCTTTTGGTCCCTTTGTTTTTTCGTTTTACTAAAGCGTCTTGTCCGAAGAATAAACATACGGTGATTGATGGCAGCGCCGTTTTAGCGCGTGCAAATCACACTTGTCGCAGATGCCATAGGAATTGAGTAACAAAAGTTCAAATCAAGGTGAAGTGTGTCACAAAATCCTTGTATTGGAAAAAAGGTTTATAATCATTCATAATTGCCTTTATTTTTTCAAGTTCTTGATCCAGTTTATTCCTTATAGTCCAAGTTAATTCAGATATTTCTTTTTTTTTCAAATAAGCATATAAAAAAGAAAATAAAATATTATTTGATATACTCTTTATTCTGTCAAAATGTAATCTTATGATTGAATTTAAAATTTATTACTTGATAGATTACTTTAATAACAATACCATATATGAATTTATGTATGAGATTCTCATATCCAAATTATATAATGATTTTTATTGATGTATAAATATTTTTGTATATAATACATTGTCGATCAATATATGTATATAAATGATAAATTTTTTTTTTTGAATCTTATCATTAAGTTTTTAATTATTATTATTATTCATAAGCCCGTGTTTAGCTTAACTTATCAAATAATTTTTTTCACTTCATAGGAAGAAGTAAAATGTTTGGTTTTTAAAATTTTCATTTTACATGAGAAATCAAAATTTTTTCAAATAGATATTAGTGTCTACTAATAAATGTTTAATAAGACTTCTTTGAATATTTACTTTGCCCATCTATAACTCATAAATTACAAGAAAAATTATGTTCATTTTTTTTCTTGATTTAATTTATTTTATTATTTTTAATAAATAAATTTTATTTTATTTTTTTTTCTTTCACTCTCATATTTAGGATTTTGTTTAACAAAGTTGAGCTCTTTTATTTTTAGTTATTAAAAATAAATTAAAATATTATTAAATATTTTTTTATGTTCAAGAATACTTTTACATTCAATTTACCTAATACTATTTTAGTTTCTTTTTATAGTAATTTTAAGCATCTCTACTTGAACCATACTTCTCACTACAAAAACTCTAATCAAACCAAATAGATCTTCAAGATTGCACTTGAAAATTGTTAATGGAATTTTTTTATTTTTATCCCTCTATTTGTCATAGTTTGATAATCAAGGATTTTGCTTTAACCTATGTTTAAACTTCTGTCTTAATTAAGTAAATAATTTTATATTCATCAAATCAATGAAAATTATGAGAATTAAAATAATACGTTGCATATAATGTAAAGACAATTTTTTAAAGGCAAGTTAAACTCTCTTTTTTTTTTTTTAACAATGGCATGTTTAAATTGTTGCTAACTGTTAGACAAATAAATCTAATGATGAATCCTTGACTCACTTAAATGTTGTAATAGAATGATTTATTTACTTTCACTATAGCATCTTTAAATTTAATGAATGATTAAAAACATGCCAAAAAATATTTACAATTAAAATCCAATTAATTAATAGCTGATTAACCCATGCTGTGGAAAAGGAGTTCCGAAAACGCTTTTCCGGAAGCGCGTGGGTTTCAATGACTCCTGGGCCGCATGTGTGTCAGGTGGCAAAATCCAGCATGTCACAAAACATTACTACTATTTTTGTTTCTTTCCTCTTTGGAAACTTTATATATATATATATATATAAATAATTTCTGGATAATTGCTTTTCCTTTTACGTATTTCATTTAATTTTCTTCTCTATTTTGGAAATTTTGACGAAATTGAAGTTACCCCAGGGCTCGGTAAAGCGGGAGTACTTCAGAAGTCGAGTTGACCAGAAAACAATCCGTATTGACAATTTTGCCCTTATGCCTGTGTGGTTCTCGTAGCCAAACCCTGGGACCCTCAATTTTTCAATTTTTATATTTCCGTCACCTTCCAAGTTTGGAACAATAACATTTGTCCTACTTTTAAGACCATCATTATTGTTTTTTCTTTTTTGGTTACTTTGATTTGAACTTAAAACTGGAAATTGATGCTTAAATAAAGTGACAAAGGAGAAAGAAGAGTTGAAGCTATTTGAATTTTAAATAGATTACACATGATTATTAAAAAGTAATAAAGTAAATGGTTTTTTGTTTTCATTTCTATGCTTTGAGAGAGGACATAAAGATGTTTGTGGATGGATATTATTAGAATGTTTCACTTTCCAAGCTTATCCAATATTCTCAAGCTACTTAGAGTCAACCAGCTTTGATCATAATCCACATTCTACATGGTAAATTAGATGGAACAAGTGAAAGTTGCATCTTTACTAAGATTTTATGTCAATTGAACTTCAACCCATTGAAATCCATGACCATGGTTTTTCTACTTTTAAATTAAAAAAATAAAACAACTTATGACACTTTAATATGATTCATGCGGCTACTCTTGTCATTTTCATATATATATATATAATATTTTTAAAAAGTATTAAATTATTTAAAAATTATATAAATTTTTATATTTTTATTTTAAGTAAAATAAATTTTTGTAATTAATAGTTGATCAATTATTATTAATTAAAATATTATTTGTCATTTTTTATACCACATGATATTGATGTGATACTTTGACATGTCATAACGAATGATGGCTTGAAATGTTAATGTAATTATGTAATACTTTTACCTTCATGCTAATGTCATACGGATATATAAAAAAATGACAAGTGACATTTTGATTAATAATGATTAATCATAATCATAAAGATATATTTGATTCAAAAATATAAGAAGTTTGATCTAATACAGTAGAAGAATAAATATTTATTTAAATAGTTCAAAGGTTTTTTTAAAAGCATTATGTAAAAATTATTATTATTATTATTATTATTATTATTATTTAAAATTTTAATATAAGTTTTAGTTTATTGTTCACAAAAAATTAGTAAAACCAATATCCGAATATCCCAAGAAGAAAATACCTATTATTAGTGATAACGATTAGTAAGGTAGAAAGAATGATAACATTAACAAAACATCATTTATTCAGAACATTTTCAACAATAATAAAGCAATAATGAAAGGAAAAAAGTCCTTTAAACAATTATGATTATTCAATAGTTATGTTTGTTCAAATAATTATATTGAAAAATAAACAATTATATTTGTTAAAAAATAGACAATTGTGTACAGAAAGTTGTACCTATTGGGAAGATACATTTTTGCTTATAAGTAGTACGTTTTAGTTTCCTAAAGATGTACGAAAAAGGTTAAAAAAAAAAAAAGATTGCAATCACTCTACCTAATTTCTTCATTCAGATATTTTAGATTGTTTTTATAGTGTTTTGCTGTAAAAAAGCTTTATAAGACTTTCGTAATATTGTCATATTCTTATGAATACTCAATAGAGTCAATCACTAGATTTTATTGTATTTTTAAAATTTATATGTCAATATCTTATTTTCACACTATAAGTGAGAACGAATAAAATCTTAAGAGGCAATGATATTGATACATGCCTTAAAACCTTTTTCTTATTTTACAGTTTATATATTCAACACTATTTGATGCAATAAGAAATAACTTATTTAAGATTTAAATTTTCATCGAAATTTTATTTACAATCTTACTAAAAGAATTAAGAAGTAGCAAAAATCTTATTTCTATAATAGAAAACATGAAAATTTAAAAAGAAATGGTCAACAAATCCTTGTGTTGTTACTAACAACCAATATTCATTCGTTTTAAAAAGAAAAACCAATATTCATTCGAAAAGACAAAACATAAAAAGCATTCAAGATAGAACAAAACGAGCATCGTTCACCTAATAATAACGATGTTACTATTTTTGTTAAATTCCATGAACTTGGAGATACATGTGCTTATTTTTGTATATAATTATTGAGCATGTACCTAAATTTTAATGTAAATTTAAATAATGTATGTAAAAAGAAAACAATTTTTTTTAATATTTAAAAATAGAATTATGATTTATAATTAAACATTTATCATAATATCCAAACCGAAACAAACAACACCCCGTTGCTAAAAGCAAACTAAAAATCCTTTTGCCTTAAAGATGTTAAATATGTTTCATCGCGGACAAGCAAAGCAAGTTGATATTTTACTAAGGTAAGTTTCGGATTAAATATCCTAAAGTTCAAATTCTTATCTTATAATTCATTTTTGAATTGATCATTACATTGTTTTAAAAAGAGGTTAATTACTATGATTTATTTTTGACCCATTATTGGTGGAGGTGAAATTGTTATTAGGCTAATACCATAAAGCTTGGTCAATCGGTGTTCGAACTAGGCGAAGTAGAAAATTACACATGAGAAGGAGACAGCGTGTAGACATTAACCAAGTGGGAGGCAAGCAGCTGGCAACTGCGGCTAAAAGACTTTCACTGGAGTCTGGAACTGGAAGGTGGCTTTGTTTGACTCGTTGAGAAAATGTCAACTTAGCTGGCTTTTGACGTGCAGAATTTTCTAGCCGTACTTACAAAATAAATAAATTTCATTTCATTGCGCGTGTTCTTACAAAAGCTTTTAAAATTATTTTAAAAAATTTAAATAAATTTTTATTTTTTTATTATTCAGTTAAGATTTTATATTTTTATTTTAAATTAAATAAATTTTTATTGTAACTGATAGTTAATTAATTATGTTAGTTAAAATGTTACACATAACTTTATATTATATAATATTAACGTAACATATTGATATGTCATAATAAATGATGATATGGCCACGTGATATTTTTATCATCTAATTTAATGTAACATCAGTATCATGTGAGTAAAAAAATAATAAATAATGTTTTGATTAATAATAATTAATTAATCATTAATCATAAATATTTATTTGATTTAATATAAAAAAATATTTTAATTTTCATAAATAATTTTAAAACTTTTAAAACCATTATGCATTTTAAAAAAAATACTATAATTTAAAATAAATATTGTTTCAAGATACTATTAGGAACATTTAGATTTTAACTTTATCTCCATGTATTTTTAGATGAATTTTGTCAAATGTCTTTCATTTAGTGCATTTTGCTAATCATCTGTTTCCCACTTTCTACAAATAAGAGCTTAGAAATAAATTTTGAAAAGCAAAGAAAAAAAATTTTAATTGTTGCCTCACTAACAGAGATAGTGGTCATAGAACCTACGTACGAACTTTTGTCTTGTGTGAGTGATGCTATAATAAACGCTAAAGGGTGAGATGAACTTTCAGTTTATAATGAATAAAGGCGTTGTAATTTTAAGGTGGGAAATTGAAAACATTTCAATCATGGAACACGAAAAGAAATTGAAGGACCCACTGCTGGAGTAGAGGCGGTGTGGGGTAAGCTTTCTTTCTTGTGCATTACTTCCGGATTCATGCTCGTAATAATAATAATTTGTCAAGTGATGTCCAAGCTAGCCGTACAGAAATCTGAAGGGATAATCTCAAACTCAAGAAACTAATATTTTTGGGTCAAAATATCCATTACGTCTTTGTATTTATATATTTTATTTAATTTAATTTTTATATTTAAAATTAAAATAATTTAATTTCTTAATTTAAAAAATTACTCTAATTTAATCTTTCCTATTAACAATATCTAATTTTACCGTTAAAATGATAACGTTAATGTTAACATTGATGTGGCATATTTTGGTAACATGACACCTATATGATGATGTGACAGTGTCATGTAACATTAATGTAATGACGTGACATTGATATATTGATAAATTGACGTGTTAGTGTCACATGAGAAATGAGAAAATGTTCAAAAAAATCATTTTATGTCACATCGTAGAGATTAAATTGAATGAAAATATATAGTATAAGAATTAAATTGAACAAATTGAGATGTCGATGGATTAAATTAAAAAAATATTTAAAAAATATAAATTTTTAAGTAGATGGTAGATATACTTATTAATAAACTTAATATTTAAGTATAAAAGATTTATGGTGTTAAAAAATATAGATAAATATTTTCATACTTGATTATTTGATTCTAAAATATGTACGTTAATTTATCTTATCTATAAAAATTAAGTTTGGATTTTCCTTCTATAAAAAAATTTGAAAAAAAATTTATACTTAAAGTCAAATTTAAATGAATAATTTGCATTATGTTAGAAGAAGAATGGAGATGCGGAGCTAGCGTTGATTATAAAAATAATTCTTCATTGTAACTTGCTTAATTTGGACATAACAAACCTCTTATTATAATCATAGAATATGAGTTATTCAACCCTTTTAATTAATTAATTTATTTTTTATATTTTTATTTTGTTTAATATTTTAAGTTATAATCTTTAGGTTGAAATTTATTAGATTAAAGACTGTATTTATAGTTCATATAATTAAATATAATTGTAAATATTTATACAATTTTATTATGTATTTACAAATTTTTTGTAGATCCAAATTAATAATGTAAATTTAATTTAATAGAATTTGATTGTGGTATTTAAATTTAAATAAAATCGTTTTATAAGAAATTTTGAGTAAATTTAAATATAAGATAAATTGGATTAGGGTTAAATAATTCCAAAAGAATAGATGTTTGTAAATTGTGAAAGTTGTAATTAAATCAACTTATGTTGCTTATTTGAGCTCAGCTAGAGTTAAAAATTAAGTCAAATAAATTTTAATTTTTTATACTATTATAAATAGAAAAAAATTTATTTTTTTATATTATATTATTTTAACATAATACAAATTATTCATCTAAATTTGACTTTAGATAATTTTTTTTAATTATTTTTATAAAATGAGAATTCAAACTTAATTTTTACAGATAAAATAAATTAATGTATATATTTTAAAATCAAATAATCAAGTATGAAAATATTTATATATATTTTTTAACATCATAAATCTTTTACACTTAAATATAAGATTAATTTTTTTATTTGTTATGTGAAATTGACATATTAACATGTCAGTGTCATGTCAGCATTGTCACATCATCGTATTAGGGTCACGTGGTACTATCACGTCATCAAATTTGTGTCATGTAACAAGCTAAGTCATCGTGTGGGTATCACATCATCAAAATATGTCTTGTCAGCACTGATATCAATACTGGCTTCATTTGGTAAAATTGGATGTCGTTAATAAAAAGAATTAAATTGAAGTAATTCTTAAAATTAAAAAAATAATTACTTCAATTTTAAATATAAAAATTAAATTAAATAAAACACATAAATACAAAAACTTGATAAATATTTTGATCATATTTTTTTAAGTCGATTTGTACGTTTTCTCCTTATGCTTCAAGACTAGTTAAAATGTTTTGAAAATTCTCCAGAAATTAAAGACTTCTGATGCACTGCATTAAGACGACTGTGCCACGTGGCAGAAACCCAAACCATATCCACAAAAGGGGGTCGTTAGGCTCTTGGATGCCTTCCGGATAAATGGATATGCTCGGATTTATGCCACTCTGTTGGGATTAATTAAGTATTTTGCCAATTGCTTTCTACTACCATATTGATTTTAAGATCAAAGAGCATGAAAAATTATGCCTTTTCTTCCAACAAACTTGGAATATCTTTTCGCTTTTAAATGTGCAACAAAAAATTTAAGGGAAAGGTTGCAATCAAGTCCTCGTAAATTATGAAACTAACATTGAATTTTGGTGGTTGTCAACTGCCAGTTTGGTTGGGATAACTCGTCCTAACAGACAGAATATGTTATAAGTATGTTGGAACTGGGAAAATAAGATTCACGATTATAACTAGGGAGTTGGGAATTATCCGCTTCATCCTTAACCTTTATACATTTCTTTTTTGTCTTTTTTTATTAATGATAGGAAAGATATTGAAAGGGAGTGGGTCCCGTACATCTCATATATTCTGTTTTCCATCAAAGAAAGAAAGTAATTCAATAGTTTTAAGAGTCAAAATCCTAATATTATTTTTGCAATTTTTTTTTTAAAAAATTAAATACATTCACGCACTGCTCGACGCCAACTTTATGGATGTGGTTTAGAGAAGATTACAACGAGGAATCAGAGTGGAAAGTAATGTCCCAAAATCCAACGTTCCAACACATGATGGAGCTCACGGAATGACTACTTTTAATTGTCGCACCCCATCGGCCAAACCCAAGCATACACAGTACAACCGTGTTACAACTGTACAAAGCCGGCATGTTGTACCTATATATATATATATATATATAAAGAATTGTTGAAATGCGAAACATGGAATCTGAAATACTGTTATGAAAATGAATGCTCTAATCTCTAGAATCAGGCATTTTATTTGAATATTCTACAGTGTAACATCGACAATGATACAAAATTTCAGCTTTGTGTACAGTTTCATCTATCATAAAGATTGATCTAACATATTGGCCTTTTTTCTCTTTAGCTTGTATTTTTGCAATACATACTTGTAGAATTGACCACAGATTCAGCTCGAAGACCCTTCAAACTGATCTCGAAGCATTTCATACTTCTTAAGCTCTGCCATGGAAAGGGATGGGGAAAGCTCTCCCAACACCTGCACCCACTCAGTAATTAATATTTAGACATTTGACGCTTGTCCAAGGCAAGGAGTCTAAACAAGACATTCTCATAAAAACTATGAGAATTATTATTATTATTATTATTATTATTTAAATATCAAATTAAAATGCTGAAATGTCTGCAGAATCATGTAAATATGGCCATCCAGTAATTAGACTTTAAAACATGTTTTGAATCATTTATGTTAAGGCAAGATTTGTTTTTTAAAGTGCACTTTAGCTGCGTCTTTCATTTCATCATAGTAACTGAAACTTAGCAAGCAATGATAACCACGCAGTTGCAGTTTATGCTAATTTAATCACATCTCTTCATGGTTTATTCTCCTCATTTCTTTATTAGCTTTCAGCTATTTAATTGCCATTCAAAATTCAAAATCTTATTCACACGTGTTTCTCCCAAAGCTCTGCTTGTCAGAGAAGACGCATGTCATACCTTCATAAAATCATCATATTGTACAACAATGGAGTCAGCTTGACCTGTGCAAGAAGAATCTGAATCTGAACTCAACACCTACACAAAAAAACCCAGTCTAAGCAATGAAGAGAACAGTTTGTTGGCAGTGCTTGTAGTATCTTGATACACGATAACCTGAAATTCCTCGATGTACATTGCATTGACATTGAAGATATGACACTTTCACTGGGTTTAGGGTTTAGATATGACTCACCTTGCGCTTTGCAGCATGAAACCAAGCATCTGCACATAAGGCATACATATCTGCACCAGTGAAGTTTGGGGGGCATCTCTTTGCAATTGAGTAAAGGGATACATCTCCATGCAATCTAAACTTCCTTGTAAGTGCTTTGAGAACTCTGGACCAAGAATGGAATTTGGCATATAAAAGAACAAAAATCAAATTCAAAAGTAGGTATAACATAAAAGCATGAATAGAAAAAAAGAGGCCCAACGGTATAAACTAACCGCTCTCTGTAAGATGCATCAGAATTGACTCCAACGTATAGCAGTTTGTCAAATCTGCCAGGCCTTAAAAGAGCTGGGTCAATAAGATCTGGTCTGTTGCTTGCTCCTATAATAAATAGGTCCTGGAAAACCAGACAGAGGACTAGTCTCAATGCTATTTGGACAGAAAGCAGAGGAATATAGTATGTCTAATAACAAGTAGCATAAATAACCTGTGTAGAATCATTAAGGCCATCAATCTCTGCAAGCATCTAGAAACAAAAGAAAACTGTCATGATTAGTAACAACAAGTGAAAGCGAAGAAAGCTGATCAAATAATGCCAGAGCAATAACGTCATCACCTGAGAAACCACTCTGTCCATAACACCCCCAGAATCCCCAGAAGCACCACGAGCAGGAGCAAGAGAATCGAGTTCATCAAAGAAGATGACACATGGCCGCGCTGATCTAGCCTGCAAGACTTACAATATCACAACACTGGAGTTACAGCATAACATGCACTAAAAGCCTGTATGCAACCCAATTTACCAAGAAAAGGAATTATATACTCAAAACAAGTTTATTTTTGTTTACCTTCTGGAAAATGTCTCGAACATTCTTCTCCGACTCTCCTATGTACATGTTAATTAGTTCAGGCCCTTTTACACTAAGGAAATTTAAGGAACACTCAGTTGCTACAGCTTTTGCCAACAAAGTCTGACATTGAAAGCAACAATAAAAAAATAGGAAAAAGAAAAGTTATAGAAGATATCTTAAAATAAAAATTTGGAAGTTTGAGAATAATATTTTAGTCCATCAGAACTTACTTTCCCTGTTCCAGGAGGACCATAGAGAAGAACACCAGAACGCTTCCGCAAGCCGGATGAAAACAAATCCTTATGCAGGAGAGGTAACTGCAGAGTTAAACAATAACATTGAGTAATTGAATTCAAGACTAGCAGGCTTCCGATTCCATTAAATATTAAGCAAAATGGACCACCTATATGCATAAACTGAATAGAAACCTGTTTGGGGACTAAATAATGTGCAATTGTAAAACCACACTAAATATATTTTCCTTAGCATTTGATAGATGGCCAACATACCCAATCATTGTCACCATTTAGCAAATGTGTCATTTCATGTGAATTATGAGCAAAAATGTACCGGGTTTTTCCTATAATCTTTATATTTTCAATTGACAAACATCCTATGATCATAAATAGCATTTTTGTCCCCCTAAGGGGAATGGAGGGATTAAAATTATTCAACAAATGGTATGCTTTTAAAATTCAAGACACATTGGCCAAAAAAAAAAAAAAACTCAAGACATATTTTAGATAAATATGATCTATAATTGGTAAAAAGTCATCAGAGATACAGAAAAACCTACCTGGACAGTGTCCAAAATTGATTTCTTCACATCCTCCAGCCCACCAACATCTTCCCATTTCACATTAGGAACCTGCCGCAAATAAATCGAGGTTCAAATCTGTTCTACAGTCAGCAATCTAAATAATTACTTCACTGCGAGTTCACCAAAATACTAAAATATGTAAAACACGAAGAATCTTTCTACAATTGGAAATTACATGACATTATGTTCTATATTGCTTTGTACAAGTTACCCTTGGAGCACCTAATGCAGAGGCATTCCTTTTCTTCGACCGTTCCAATGCTTTTGCCAAGTCCTCTTTCCCCATAGTATGAGCTGCAGTATTGCTTGACGTATCCTGTACTGCTTTAACTCTAAGAGGACCATCTGATTGTGATGATTCCGCTTCATCAGTTTGAAAATTGCTCCTGGGGACTAAGTTTGCACCGGCATCAGCAATTAAAGCACACAAATCCCGAGGCATGAAGCCAGATGTCTGTCCTACTATGTCCTTCACAAAATCCTTTAAGCAAGTCTGCAAGCAATAACCTCAATTAAAAAAAAATTACAAATGCCTTTAGCACACGTGGAGGTTCTACTTATTCATTTATTCGTTCCAAAAAACATATACTAGGTACAATTTATTTTTCCATATTTGATAAACTTAACAGGTTATGACATCCTTGTCAGCCTTTATATAAAATTTGAACGTTGGGGTTCAGTTCTGGTGTAAATATGTTACACAATAAGGCATTCAAAACATTAAACTTTTACCCTGCTAAGGTTCAAGTTATTCATAAAGAAATTCAGCCAAAGTTATAAAAAAGGGAGATGGAATATGTTTTCTTTACTTACATTAGAAAGGAGTTCGGCAACACCTTGCAGTGACTGGGACAACATTTCAGCCCTTTGTTCTTCAGTCAAGGGACCCATGCTTACTTCATGGGTGAAACAACGCCTAATAGCTGGTGGCAGACCTTCAGAACTGTCAGCAGCTGCAACTAACATCACTTGATGCCTACCCACATTTCCAGTGTCCTTTACAGGCTGCATCAACAGCATACAAGTGATAAGCTTAAAACATTGTTGTTCTAAGTTCCACAATACATAGCAAGCCAAATTCTCAAAATCAATTTTCTGTTCCTTGATTTCAATTCCTGAACGCAAGTTCTGGCTAGATATAACAGACCTATGTCGCACTCAGGAAAGTGCATAAAGCATGCCTCATCAATTAAGAAAGGACAAATCATGAGAACACACAAACGTACGGGGGGGAATAATTTTCTTTTACAGGCTGCATCAACAGCATACAAGTTATTAGTTTAAAGCATTATTGTTCTAAGTTTCAGAATGAATAGCAAGCAAAATTCTCACAATCAATTTTCTGTTCCTAGATTTCAATTCCTCAATTCAAGTTCTGGCTAGATATAACAGATCTATGTGGCACTCAGGAAAGTGCATAAATCACACCTCATCAATTAAGAAATGACAAATCAAGAGAGTACACAAACCTACAGAGGAGAATACTTAAAATAGACAGTGAAGAAAAAGTCAACATCTCATCAAATAAGAAATGACAAATCATAAGAACAGAAACCAATAGAAGTAAATAAAAGCATGCCTGAAAATCTAATCAACAGAAAGATATTATTTAGTTGGGTCTTACAAAATCACCATTTGATTTGTCTTCACCAGAACCATCTTCATCTGGCTCAGTGAACTCTCTGATGACTGATGCAACTTCAGAGGAAAGCCCAATTTGATCACTTGGCGAACCTTCATGAGAGGCCAAATTCCGAAAAACATCAAAATGGCGAAGTAGAAGTATTGTTGGTGAGTATCTGCCACCAAAAATATAAATAGAGAAGTGAGCCCATAAAAAGCCTACAGGACAGCCGTATCAACTGCAGTTATTTTGCCTGATATGAATCCATCATAGAAGCATCAAGTTTGAAAGAAGTGAAATTACTCTGTTACCTTAATTGAATAGTCAGAGAAGCTAGCATATCATGAAATATTTCCAAAACTAAGATATTTAAACATATGATGATAAAATGTTAGAGACGCAATATTGCACATTCTGATATAGGACATTTATCACATGGAGCTGCAATTGACACTTTTGGAAATTTTGAAAATATATGCATTCTATTTTCCATCTATAGGCAGCAGGATAACTATAGGCAATTGGGCATGTTCCCAACAAGTCAGCTGCTTCACCTTTGCGCACTGTTGAAAGCTTGAGTCAATGCAGCAGAGGTTTTCTTCTCAGAAGATGCTGTCAGATTGTGGCAGCTATATTCAACTACATGTAGACCCAGTCGCTTAGCAACATATCTAACAACAGTCCTCTTCCCGCTCCCTGCAATAAGCACTTGATAAGGACATAGCTACACTATACATTAACATGTATACAAATGCTAAAACCAATCCTCCTCTCTGCAATCAATCTTGTATTAGAACTTATTGCTGTCACTAGGAAAACCAAGTTGCATTATTCAAATTAGTAACAAGTTTGGCCAGCATAGTTTTAGCAGTTGCAAAGAGGACCATAAAATTGTGTCATCAATCAAAGATTTCATTTGCTGATAATCAATATTTATGAACTAAAGAAGCAGTGCAGTTAAGAAGCCAGGAATCTATCAAACAGCATCAAGCACACCTGGGAGACCATGTAGTAAAACTGAGACTCTAAAGTTCAAGGAAAGTGGAGAGAGGCATAAAGGTGGTGTAAGAATGGATGCTAAAATCTTCACAGTGTCCCCTTGCAAAGGCGAAAAACCTTTTGTTCCAGCAATCAACACATCAGGGGGAACAGCAGATGGAGCACTCCCTCCAAGAACTAGAGCAGTCTGAGTACGATTGACTCGAAGAACTGCTTCATCTGATGGCTCCATAGCAACAACCTGAAGACAAGAATTACCATCTGATGACAGCCTGGCACATTGTAACATTCCTTGTGTGTATGGTTCCCCTGGTGATATGTACACAAACTAAAACTATTACCTTGAAATAGATGATATTATTACTCCTGTTTTGCAATCTTGAGCTGCAAGGAATGCAAATGACTGATTTGCAGTTCCAATTTAAGAAAATGCTGAAAACATCTCCGCTTGCTAAATATCTATCAACTTCAAAGTATTTGTGTAATGCTGAATCAATCATTTCTTGGCGATCTTCAGCTTCAATAGAAGAAATTCCTCTCAAAGATTCCAGGGCACTGCATTCTGGTATCTTAACAAAGGAAACCCTCAAGTGTGATGCATATTTTGGCAGTCGACCCAAAGGTTCCAACCACAAACTGACAACAGAAGTATCAGGGCCTTCCCTGCCAGCCTTATCATCCACATCAGCTTCAAAGAGAGATGCTAAAGTCTCTTTCCCTTCATGGACAAGAGATCTCAAGCATGATATGTGCAGGTTAAGGTTAAAAGCTAATAAAGGAGATATATAGGCAACGTCACAGTCCAATAATACAGAGACATTTTGAGGAAAACTGTACGCAGGAAACTTAAGCATTACATGTGGAGAATGGGATAGGGGTTCTTTGCTTTGAGATGTGTCGACATGGGCATTTGGAGGATCCAAAACAACAACATGAGCAATTCTTTGAATCTTTGTCTCCACGTTTCTAACAAGCACCTATAATTTTTAAGAAACACAAAAAGGGGAAAAAAAGGCTGAGGTCAGTCATTATAACATTATTAAGCACATGATTTTTTTTTTTTGGCAATGATCATCGTCATCATTATTACATTAAAATTATTTTATATTAATTCCACTTTTTACTGATAATCATATCAATTTCAAGATTCAGACTTTGATTTTGAAACAAGAGAAATATCGAACGCAAATAAAAAATTGACATCATACAACGTAATAATTAAAAAAAAAAAGTTGCAAATTTCATTTCTGTTTCATTACAGCATTTTCGTAGCAACCAAAAAGAGCTTTAAAAAAAAAAGAAAGGTTTTGATACATAGCCAGAGAGGAATTACTAGTAAGACTAAGCTACAAAGGCAGCAACTTGAATTAAGCTAAAAGCTCAGTTTTTTTCTTTTCCCATACTTTCTAAGCAACCAAACAGAAACTTATACTCACCAGCGAACCAGATACTATTGACAGTCTCTTCAACACAGAAGTAGAGAGCCCCACCAAAGCAGAATCATCGAGAGAAGCTAACTTGGCATCAGAAATGTCGTTTTCGTCCTTCGAAAACCTAAGAATTCCCGCCTTTAAACGCAAGCCGTCAGCAGAAAGATTGGTTGGGCCAGTTTCATCGAGTCGAGCGGAACTCAGTACCGAGTGGACGAGAATTTTAGTGGAAGAGAGCACCAGTGGCTTCCTTCTTCCCACCATCCTAAAAACGCCGGCGAAATCCCTAATTCGGATTTAATTATAGAAATGAGTTAGAGGGGAGAAATGGGGAAGTTAAGGAGACATGGTTGTCTAGTTCCACTTCCGGAGTTGCAGTTGGATGAGGCCGTGAAGTCTGAAGTACACACATCGATGAAAGCCTCTTTCTTCGTAAGTTGGTCTGATTTCGCTGCAGAGGTAGACGCCATTATATAGACGTTTCAAACGTCAGCAATTCGGTTGGGCGGACTTTAACTTAAAGCTTGATACAAAGCGTAAATATTTGGGCCTGTGACCCAATACGGGGTGCCACAGAACCACTCACTTTGCCGCAAAATGGCGAAAATAGCGTACCTTCCATCCTCCTCTCTCTGTCTCCCAAGGGGTTGTATTGCTCGAAACTCCAGCACCACCTTCTTTGAAAATGCTAGTATTTTTACATGTTCATCTTCTTCAAGGCTCTAGTTGCAACTTATAAGGGAGTAGAATTAGAATAAGAAAAATTTCAAAGCCTTCTACTTTCACTTGCCAGATTCCTAGCAATGAATTTCTTCTTTTCTGACGGAAGGTAAGCTAATTGAGATCTTTCAACACATTAAAACTTATATCAGGTTCAAGTGTAAAGTTCCTGGCATTGTCCTGCATGACAGAAGCCAGAAAAATTCAAATAAACAAGCATCTAGGACAGCCATTTTGTTTACCTTACTGCAAAAATTTCTGACAACAACAATAACCAATATATACATGAAAAGCAACTTATAATACACCGCAAAATTACATGCACTACTCCATGTCCAGGCAGTACATACATGAAATGCAACTTCCAGTGAGACTCCGGTGCCCAGAACCACCAATGCTTAGTTAAGATAATGAGAATGAATTCATGTTTACTAGCAATTGATAAGTGAAGATACACATCATGCTCCCTCAAATTTGACCTTCCCTTGATACACACTCAACAAGTCAGGTACCTCCTCCTGATATTTGGTCACAAATCTCTCCAGGAAGCGCTTCTCAACAGGCAGCAATACAGTAGTTAAGCTGAAATCTTCTTTTATCAATCCCTTTGACAACAAAATCTGAAAAACTGAACACCTAGGGATTATTCTCCTCTCCAAGCTGAAAAACAAAACCACAGGGCATTGAGCTATCACTCGTGATGGCCACCCCATCTTATTAACAAAATAATCCATACTCTTCATGATTTTCTTCTCTGACAACATCATAGAATGAGGGTGCTTCTTAAATGCTGTAAGAATATCATCCTTAGACCAACCCCATCTCTTGTAAACCTCAAAACACTTTTCCCATATTGACTTATTACCCTTCCCTGAAAGGGCATGCACCGCTAACACAAACATAGATTTCCGTGGCTCAAACCCAATTTCTTTAACCTCTCTCACAATTCCACAAAAGTCTTCATGCTTTTGCATCACAGCCTCAGGGAAATGAGTCAACAACAGAGCAACACACTTTTGGGGCACACCTACTTCTCTCAAAAAAGCAACATTGGGCATAAGATTCTTTGAACGATCTTCTAGGAAAATCCACGTAGTGCGCTTTAAAGCGGAAACAATTTTCTCATTGGATAGCAAGACACTCTTTAGAAAATCATAAGAAGGTATAATCTGGTTCTCCAAGCTTCTTGTCAAAAGGGTTGGGTCTGAAGAAAGAGTCCTTGCAAGGTCACAACTTGACAGCCCTATAGACTGAAAAAACTCAAGCTTTGGCAAAAGGATATTCTCAGGATTAGCTAAAAGAAGCACAGGGCGCTTCCTGATGAGATTTGAGATATGGATTTTGGAGAACCCGTAGTTTTTTAAAAGGGCTAAAACCAAGTCAGGTCTTTCTGGAGACTGAAACTGTACCTTTTGGGAAGCTGAAATGGCAGACTCTGAGGACAGCCCACATGAGTTTATAAGATAAGTAGTAGTGAAAGAGTGTTGCTTGGTAGTGGTTTTGGAGGTGATGGGTTTAACGGAAGTCTCATTTTGAAGAGAGACGAGTGTAGGCTTGAGCTCAGCTAGGGGGCTTTTGAGTTGGGTTGGCTTTTTCGAAATGAATAGTACAGAAGGAATTGAAAGATAGTTCAGTCTCACGGTCTGAAAATTTTGCTGTACTGCCATTGTAGAGTTTGAGTGGATGGTGAACGATGAAGATGACGATAACGATCAGTGTCTTTGGACATTCCAGAAACAAACCAGTTGCGACAACTCTCTTCCCACCTTCGCAGTGGGCTTCAACTTTGGACCATGGAATGCCCAAGTTATGTATCATTTTATTAATATATTTAACTAGTGTAACTTAAATAAAACACATTAACTCTCTAATTAGTTTGCTAAGTTTAAAATTTTCACCTTTACCTTGAACATTTATAATGATAATATTTATTATAAATTAAAAATTATCTTTCCGTCTCAATATGTTCTTTATTGTTTTTTCTTGATAAAATACATTTATTTACAACATTTATAATCACAAATATCAACATGATATTATAAGTGTTTGTATAACTAGCCAAAGTCAACAGCCGAATTAATAGATCCAACTCCTTTATGAGATAGAAAATTAAACTAGGGTAAAATATTATGACTCTTAATTTTTAATTATAATTATATAAGAATTTATTAATTTTTAAAATAAATACTCAATTGTCAAAGAATATTTTTATTGAACACATAAGTCTTATTATTAGTCTAATATTAATATTTTCATTAATTTGATAATATGATAATATTTGTAAATAAATTTACTCTTTATTAATTTTAAAAATTATTATTATATAAATTATATATTTTTTAAATTTTTTCTTTTTTTCAAAAAAAAAAAAAAACACTTTACTGAAAACCTCATGGACGGCAATGCTCTCTAATCAAGGAGAGCACCATATCTGGTGCTCCTCATCTAGTGCTCCTTCTCAGAAGAGCTCGAGGTTTGGGACGTGCAGCCAACTTGAAGAGATCCATTCGTATTTGATATTTCATGATCAGATCTCTCGTTACGGAATGATCGGTCGGTGTAAAAGAACGATATCAATCGATTTAAAAAAAAATAAAAAAAATATTTTTAAATATTTTATGTTTAGATAGTCACTCGTTTGCACATTTGAGATGCAATGTTTATTTTGATACCTCAAAAAGTCAAACGTAATTATTATCAAAAGATGACAAATTACATGCATTTTATTTTATCTTTTTAAACTAGACTATAGTACGGAATTCCTAAAAGGTCTAAAACAAAGGCACAGACAAGCTTTTCTGCAGAAAGTTCTAAAGAGAGAAGCAGAAAACAGAATGCAATATAACTATGAAAAAAGTATTCTATGAAACCGTTTCTTCTGTTACAATTATTCGTTCACTCAAAACGGTGTACTACAAGTTAACCTGCCATTCTGTATGTTGCAAGTTTTGATCACAGTATTAAGACAGAAGCTTTCAGAGCAGCTTCTGATTGACTCATACAACCGAGGGAGTCTTCTTCGAGAGCACATCTTCTAGGGATTTAGGGCTGCTTGCTGGAGGGCTGCAGGTGAAATTTTGGCATACAAGAGCAACCACCTTGTCAGCGGCAAAATTTTGCCTTCCTATGAGGGCAACCTTGCTATTATTCGCTTCCCAAAATTCCATCTCTCCTGTGTTGGTTGGATCTATGGGAATTACCTGCCACGTATGGAATGAGACCAAGGTCAGATTAGATGTGATTTACTACAAGATCGAGAAAAGGTATTTAAGTATTGTGTTTACTGTTTTGTTAGGATCATATGAGGCATGAGCAGCAGCAAGCATGTTTTCAAACTCTACTGAAGACTTATGGCCAACCAATACAACTTGCTTCCTGGAAGGAACACACAGCATATCGGCTGCACAACACATCAGCGGCACTGCCATTGCCATATCCTTCAATCTCGTCTCAAAAACAGCCTGCAAAACATACACAGTCCCAAAATCAAGCCACAATTTATGAAAGCAAGTTTAAGTCGAGGAAAATCAATCAATCAATCTCAATGAAGTGAGACAGACCAGAAGATGCCCTGCGTTCTCCTGGTAATGATCAGATTTACTGCCAGAAACCATGGAGGCCAATCTCACGAGATTGATTGCAGAGACTGAGTTTCCTGATGGTTCTGCTCCATCATGATCTTCCTTTACACGGAGAAGAACTGAAGGGTCTTCTCCTGGTGTGTTAAAATAGGCTCCACCTTCTGTATCAAGGAATAATTCATCCTGGACCACAAAATTGAAAAGTAAGCTAGAAGAATATTGGGGAGGAAAACAGTAGAAGAATCTATGGAAATTGGACCATCTATAACACTTGCCTGCATATCCTGCAGTTCAGTTGCCCAAACTAGCCAATCAGTACTACCACCACACTCATAAAGATCCAACAACCCTGAAATTAAGAAAGCATAATCATCTAAAAACCCAGGTGCCTTGGATGGGCCATTCCTAAAGCTATGCTGAAGCCTGTGTGTTTGCTCATTGAACAGATGTCTTCTAATAAAATTTGCTGCCTTCTCTGCAACTTCCAAGTACTCCTTAGGCTGGAATTATCAAATTAGCAAAATTAATATTCAAATAAGAATTACCCAGCAAAAAAATATAGTAATAAATGAATAGCAAGAAAATACAGCCACTGCTGTCAACGTTACTCACGGAGTTTGAAAATCATTGAAAATGTAATTAGATTACTGGGATCTTCAAGTCCCAATCCAGAACTGGAGATAACTTTTTGGCTAAGCATTTGAGCTGTAACCAAGCTCCAGCATAACATGAACTCACTAATCACTAAGATAATACAAATAGAATCTAATATTTAGTGACAGATGACAAAATTTTTAAAATGCATATTATCCCAGAGAACTAGCTCAACTACCACTTAAATGCAGTTTTATTAGCATGTTTGCTGCAAAAGGTCTTACATGCATAGTTTACTACAAACAAAATCAACCGTATTTATTTTCCTACTGCTATAGATTTGATTTGGTAAATGGCATGATGCATCTGAGCTGGGACATGAACTAAACAAAATAAGCATGATCGAACCATTAGCATGATGCTAAGCTCAACTGCTTCCAATTCAAGTATGACAATTCAACTCACTTCTCTGAGTGAAAGTAAAATCTTACATCACAGCCAACTATAGGAAAGTTGACACACATGCCCTGTGATTCACCCTTGAGGATTTTAGATGCTCTTGCAAAAGCTGAAATTGCAAGTCCATTCCATGATACAATCACCTAGCAAGCACCTGATGTAAGTGTGCATTACCAGTAAGAAAAAAAGTAATAGATGAATCACCTAACATTATTTCACAATTTATCAGAAAAATACCTTATCATCCAAATGTGGCCTGGGTCGTTTTGACCTTACATCAAAAAGCTTCTTTCTGCTTTCACCTAGAATATCAAGATACTCCTGGATTGGCATGCCAAGTTTTGATGCCAGTGCTGAAGAATCATTCCTTTCAATGAGCACATTCTTCCCCTTGAATTCATTGTGTGGGTCACTCATTCTAGAAAGATCACAGTTTCCTGAGGGCTTTACGTAGTAGTGTTCCTTAAACAGACTAGCATGCTCTCCAAGAATGTCATCAATCTTAAACAAGAAAGATCAACAATATTGTTCAGAAATTTAGGATAGGGAGGGGGACAAATTTCAAACATTTGATAATAGAAAAGAATATACATTACCCAAAGCTAAACGCTATGACTAATCACAAACGCATGCACAGCTTTCATACGCAGCTTGCATACACAGCTCAACTGAGGAAACTAGATAGTAGATGCAGAAAGTGTTATTTGACATTGTCCAACAACAAGAATGACCACATTTTATTCAACTGTGAAGTTTGAAATTAGAGTTGAATGAACTTAGCCATGTAAACAACAATTTAATTGTTTCTGAGAATGTATGTTTAAAGCAGATAGGTGGGAGATGAAGCGGGAGGTGCTAGACTGGCAGATATAAACAATGATGCAGCATACACCTAGAACCTCTTCAATTAAGATATGAAGAATACAATAAAAGGCACGGTCATTCTAACCAGCCAATGAGAAATAGGTAAAAAACGAACATTTAAAATAATTCAAAACTAAATTCTCATCATACTGAGACAAGAATCATGCTGAATAAATAAATTATTTTTCCACTATTTAACTGAAGCACAGGAATGCTGATGTTAAAATCCTAATCATATTGAGACAAGTATCATTGCTGAATAAAATCTTATTTTCTCCCACTATAACTTAAGCACAAGAACTCTAATCTAATGAATTATGCGTGCACAATCAAAATTGATGGAAAAGAACCTCTTTGCTTGTCCATATGTAGAAGGCTCCCTCCTTTTTCCAGGTTGCACCTTCAAATTCAGCACTATCAGCATCCTCTGCTGAAAAAATTTCACCTTCTGACCCAATCATATCCCTCCTCAAATAATCAAGGATATCACGGGAGACAAATGAATAGAATACATCTTTAGTGATGGAAAAAGCATCCAAGTAAACATTGACAAGTTGCCCTTGGTCATACAGCATTTTCTCAAAATGAGGAACTGCAAGAAAAGATAACAGTTACAATGATGTCCATCATAACAAAAGAAGAAATAAAAAAATTATACTATTAAAAAAAAGTTGCTGGAACAATTATACACCATAAAAAAAGTAAGAACAAAAATAGATGATATGGTAATTATGAATAGTAGACTACGAAATAGAGATAAATATGTAGCAACCATGTTAATTAGAAAAGACGATATTCTATGCGAACATTTTCTTTCGTTAGAAATCAAAAAGGAAAAGACAAAGGAAAAAAAGAAACTGACCATGCCAGAATTCATCGACACTATATCTGTGAAAACCGCCTCCAATGTGGTCGTGAATACCCCCTCTTGCCATACATTCCAAGCTAAAGAAAACCATTTTCTGACTTTCTTTTTCACCTCCTGGTTTTCCAATTTCCTCTAATTTTTTGGAATGATAGAGCATCAATTGAATCTCAACTGGTCTAGGAAACTTAGGAGCAGACCCAAACCCTCCAAGCCTTGAATCATAGCTTCTAGACAGCTGAAAAGAAATGCAGTGAGACACTCCAGAAAAGTAAAATATTGATCTATATGGTACATTATTGATGGACAGGAAAGAATAACAGTTTCATACCCATCAAGTTACAAGATTAAATCCTCTTGCAAACAGGACATATAAAACTGAGATAACTACACTGAAGTTTCATCTTCATCAACATGAAGAATTGAGTTTTTTTTTTTTTTTTGAAGACGGCTAAAAACAAGTTCCTCATCAACAAATGTGCACTTACACATAAAAAACTGTTTAATCTTTTTCATCCTATCAGATGAGTGTAAATGCTGCAAATGGTACAGTAAAGTGCTTACTCCATTTTTCTACAAACAAAGTTTGTAGAAAAAGATAAGGTGACTCAGACAATTACCAGATCAACAAAAATCAACTATTAAATTATACCAACACTATTATTTTCGATTAAGCTATGTGTGTTCCTGAATAGGCCATGTCATGTTCTCACAAGATAGAAGTATACCTGCTCGGCACATAAGCGTAGTGCATTTTGAGGAAGCCCATCTGGCAATTGATTTGAACCTGCGCTAGTTGACAATGCTTCTGATAGCTGTTCGATAGCAAAGGCTCCACTCTTAACAAGTATGTCTCTTTTATTATCCCAAGCATCCTTCACCTTTCTGAAACAGTCAAAGGAAAGGGAAGGAGAGGGGAGGAATACAATGAGCAAAGCAGAAACATAACATACATTATTGAAGCAATATGAAATTGAGAGGGAAAGTTTAAACTCAAATTTAGCACTACCACCTAGAAGGGTCACCAACCACTGCTTACAACCCAACCGAAAAAGGGAATAGTAAAGATAGAAACAAAAAAAAAAAATTGTGTTTCAGGAAGAAAATATTGCTAACCTTAAAATGGTCTTAAATCCAGGTCTTCCATATTTATCCTCAGGAGGAAAGTAAGTTCCACCCATTAAGGGTTTTAAATCAGGTGAAAGGAAGACAGACAATGGCCAACCTCCACCACCATACAGGGCCTGCACATATGTCATGTAGACCTAGAAAAATGAAATTATTTTGTTAGCATGATATATATTAAGCATGGGATGATAATCTGACAAATGTTCATGATCAACATTTAGCAAGTGACCAGTTGTCAACCAATACAAATCATATCTAACATCTTAACTATAGTATAAGCATATAAGTGCCTATCCGGTACATTGCATCTCTTCTTTCTTACAATGGCATTCATTTGTGTTGAACCATGTAGTCACTAATCACAAACAAACAGACCAACTGTGCAAAAGAGCTAAATAACTCCTTTAGATCGCATTTACCTTGTCAACATCTGGCCTTTCTTCTCGATCCACCTGCAGCAGGGGCATGGTAGAAATTAAAATAGGATGGGAGTTCATATGCTTTAGAAGCTCTTTTAGTCAGTTCATGACTTACCAAGGCAGAATTGGACATTAGATATTCAAAAGAATGTACAAAGTACAAAAAGAAAATTAACTAAATTCACACTCACCTTAATACTCACAAACCAATCGTTCAACAACTTTGCTACCTCTTCATTTTCAAAAGACTCGACCTCCATAACATGACACCTTCACAAATGATTTAAAAACGATTCCGTGAGTCATAATTTCACTATTTACATTAAATGACAAAGTAGTCCAGATGTCGATTTGCACAAACGAGTAAAGACTTTCACCAGTGGCAAGTACTGTATCCAACTTCAAATAGAAGACCGGCATCAAGTACATGACCAAATAACCAAAATTAGTAAGACATTGGCAATGATAAAATTGCAAATTATCCAAATGACACCAAGTATGAAAAGATTCTACTTGATAAGAAAATTGGCACGTCCTTTTTTCTTGCTTCTGCGAAAGCTTCTTCGCTCCAAGGATACCAATCAACCTTCAAATTAAACCAACATATAAATAACATAAGAAAGTGAAATCTAGAACAAAGCCGTGATTTATTGAAATGATATATATTTTTTTTGCTAAATTTTATAAAATCAAACAAAAACTAAACTCTGCTGAGCTGGAATGTTAAAAATCTCATTAGTCCCATATCCCAAAATAAATGAATTGATAGAATTACAGGGTTATGAGCATGTTGAAGAAGATAAGGACTATGCTCAGCTGCGAGACGATTAGTGTAGTTATGTGAGTCTGAACTTGAAGTCGTGGTTCCTTCAGCCATGGCAAGGACCTTAAAGGCGTGAATGGGTCGAGGGAAAACGCTCGAGAAAGGCCAAGAAAGTGAAGGAAAGTGAGCGTAGGGATATCGGAATTTTCTTGGTAATGAACAGAATCTGTTACGGCGAGAGAAGTTAGCAGGAGGAGCAGAAGAAGAAGAAAAGAGAAGCGAAGTTTTAAGCATAGATTGTTGAGAAAAAGAAAAAGGATCTTTATAGGGAGTAGGGGAGGTTGAGGTTGCAGTGGGGGAACGGAAGACACAGAAGAGCAAAGATTTTCGAGGAAGTGACATATGGTGATGAGAAGGATGTGACATGCGGTAATCTCACTGCTGGACGGCGTCTCAGCCTCAGGTTTGACAACTGCGCACGCGTCCAGCAAGTCTCCCAATGGATAAGCTTGCGCTCAACTCTTTCTTCTACGTGGCGGATGTTAATGATAACAATAAGCTTATACTAATAATGCAACCTCTTGGATTGGTCCTTATGCAAAGCACTTTTTCATAACAAAAATTCCAATTTAATCAAGAAAAAGTTAAAAGAGTCGTAGGGTAGGACCGAGCTCCACAAGTTTGGTGGCAAATACTACAACTCTATATGTTAATCCTATATTTACTAAAAAAAATTTCATATAAAATTCATCCTCATACAAAGTAAAACTATAAAGATTAGATTAATGTGTCATCTAAGACCTAGTCTAAACTTTAAAAATTAATATACCCTTTTTGGACCGCACATCAGCTCCGAAGTACCTACCTATTAACTAGCCAATACTAGATGGGTTCAGCCCATCTCCCCACTTCACTAGCCAATGCTTGCGCTCTCAGAAGTGCGAAATCGAGTCTAGTTGTCATTTCGAGTGTACAACTGGACAACAGCCATGTGGAATGGGTGCTCCTTGAACTATTGGATCTACGGGCATTGAATGTATAGGATAATAATTACAATAAAATTCATTCCAGCGTCTAAATTTTACAAATGAAAATGGTTTGTCTTTCAATCTATCAAGATTAAACTATTGGCAAACCCGGTCATTGCATTTTTGTATGTGAAGTTGCCCTTATATTTGGACGATTTTCAGCCACCTAAGTGAAAGCATTGCTATGTAGTGTAAGTGGCCTCCATGTACTTTCACCAGCTGACTCTTTGTTGATGAGTAATTTCTTGACTTCTTCAAAGTTTATGCCATTTCTTGCCTGACATCCAAACACTCCAAATGCACAAATCACAGAATGCCGCAGTTCAGCTGGCTGTTGCAGTGACAGACTCGGCAAGCTCTTCCAAGAGTTCCTTCTGTTCCATAGCGGTACAAGCCTGCAGAAGGCAAGAATTAGCAGTGCAATTTCAATCATTCTTGAACGGAAGTAATGGAACCTTATTCTACTAATTTTCTAGTTTATCCAGAAACAAGTTCATTACAAAATATTGGGAACAAAAAGAGAAGGACAATGGAAACAGAAATAGAGATAGAAATAGTACCTGAACTGCATTCTCGATGTCACCTTCAAGAAAAGACATAAGCTCAAAGTTCATCTTTAACCGATGGTCAGTAACCCTGTTGTCCTGATAAATGGTAGCATAATATTAGTAAGTTTTCACAAGTGACATAATACTAATGTCTTGTACTAAGCCATTGGATTCTAACTGAGGCAACAAAACCAACCAGTAATCATATGAGCAAATACATGTGCGTGTGTGTGTGTGTGTGTGAATTCTCTTTTTCAAATTGTGTAAATTTAGCTCAAATGTTCTTATATGGTTTTAATAAGGTGAAAATGTGGTATCAAGTGAGCTAAAAGCAACTTAGCAAAAGCAATGTTGTAGGCAGACCTTATAATTGTAGGTTCGAATCTTTTCAGCACGAGCACCAGTACCAACCTACATATAAACATATATATGTAAGGCACTTCAATCCAATCCCTGACATTTAATACCCAATAAACAATCATAGAAAAGTAAATTCCATTTAGAAGAAAGCAATTACACAAAATCAACTCAATTTTCCTATGCATACAAGTCTATCACTCAAAGAATATCCTGATATTTAGAGAGAGAATATGAAACAACAAACAAATAAAGGCAAAACAATGACCAGAAAAGGATGTTGCTAACATACATAAGTGAGCATGATGTCCATATACGTGGAAGACTGTCAAAACATTCCCCTAGGTTCTCTTAAGAAAACAATAATTGCAGTATTTAGTTGTATGTGTTAGCTACTGCCTATAACCTAAAAGGTAATGATGACGATGATGATCCCACCAAAAATTGAAAATTGGCAAGCTGCTGTCCAACGGTTATAATGTTCATGCAAAAGGAAGGGAATGGGGGCAATTTGAAGCTGACACCAAAAAGCATTCTAATTAGCTCCCATGAAACTGCACACTCGTGTAACAAGCATCAACAAAAACCAATACATACCTGTGACTTTCGTTGATTCCTTATCTGCTCTTGCTGCTCCCTTACTTTTATTTCATACCTGTAAGGATGACATGGTTCATAAGGAATGGACCAAAAACGATGATACAAGCAAATTTTGAGAGAATAAGAAACCCAGGATGCTGACTACATGTCTCAGGTAACAATTCATAATTATTGAGTAAAATAAATAGTACTGTAAACAACAAAAGCACCTCATAAGAAATTCCTTTTTTATCCAAAATATTTTTAAGAATAAAAGAAATGTAAACTGAAATATGAATATTTAGAAAATAGCAGTAGATGGTTAAGTTGAGCCTCACAATTTTGCTCGTAGTAGCTGAAGAGCACGATTCTTGTTCTGAAGTTGGGTCCTTTCTTCAGTACAAAAGATGCGGATCCCTGTTGGTTTGTGGAAGAGATCAACCGCCGTCTCGACCTTGTTGACATTCTGGCCTGCATGATAACTATGCATAAGAATATCTTCACCAACACATTGGGGAAAGCAAGGGAGACGAGACATGAAGAGCTGCAAATTTTCTTGATCATAATACAATCCATATTCTGTGAATATATACCTCCAGCACCACCAGACCTTGCAGTTGTAAGTTCAATGTCTTTTGGATCAATTTCCACCTCAACTTCGTCGGCCTAACCCAAGATTCATCTTAAGCACAAGTGAGTTCAAATGGGAAAAAAAAAGAAAGTTGTGATGAAAATATATAGAATGCAGCAGCTAAGAATCAATGTAACATTACAATATTAAACGAATGCAGGCACATAATAACCCTTCAATAGGCTTAACTAATAAACATTTATCCCTTGACTCGAAACAACATGGAAATGACATCTTTCACACACAAGATGTCTCAAGGCAAACGTGATTCAGGTCTGAAATGTAAACTACCTCAGGCATGATGGCTACAGTTGCAGTAGAAGTGTGTACACGGCCCTGTGCTTCTGTCTGAGGAACACGTTGAACCCGGTGAACACCTGATTCATATTTCAATTTGCTGTAGACCTGATTCCCTTTGATCTCTATCACACAAGTTTTGAATCCTCCCTTTTCAGCCTTGAAAATATCAGACATCTCTGACAGTCATATTGAGAACAATAGGATGGATATTTCTGCTGGTCTTTGAAAATTATAAGTAGTGTTGCTAGAAAAATTTGTACACCAAATTTTAACTAAAAATTTTTGGCAATAAGTACCAAAGGTCATGTTAACTACTAGTCATGGTTTAATAGAATGAGTTGCTAATGACACCCATAGTATTTTAGTAAGAAATTATTTTTTAAAAAAGTACACTTAATATTATTGTAATAAGACATATAGTAATACCTCAGAGTATGAAACTAGGGTGGATTTCCAAGAGTTCCGCTCACTGTACTTTTGGTACATCCTGACCTGGTTATTTAGAAAAAGGATATTGAACATCCATTAAGATGTGTTTAAAAGCAAGGTTAGCCCATTTCTATTCAACAATATAGCAGAAAATTGGTCAAGAAACAAGTAAAATATCTCATGTAGCCTAGTTCCATGAAGCTGGTGATGCTGACAATAAGTAGATACAGAAAAATAAATGGTTTCCTGTTTCATGGCCAAGAACTTTTTCCACATATTTTAACTGTAAAATTTTCTTTCCACTTCTTTGCCATATAAATAATAACTGCTTTGAGACTACCTTACATCATTCAAAACAATGATAAGGCATGTTTCCAAGCCATAAATTTGAAAGGATAAAAGAAACATGTACCTACAAGATCACCGGCCCATAGTCCAGCCTCATCACCACCAGTACCTGCCCTCACTGGAAAATGAACAAGCATAGTTCAGATGATGCATCTATAACTATTATGAGCATCACATGGGACGCACAACTTGTATGCAGGGCATTGCTTAGGTAGATGGAACCATTCACCCAAGAGGAATGAAAATCACGCCTATTTCTGTGCATGAATTATTGCTCAAAATGCAGCACAAAAGTGACAGATAGGCATTGCTAAAGCCTGAATGTTGTGCAACCTACAAATTTGGTTATTCAAATATCTTCTCAACAAGATTAAGAAAGATTGTAATAATTACCTTCAAGCATTATATTCCTCGCATCAAGAGGATCACTTGGAAGCAGCAGCACCTATCAAAACAGAAAGCAACTTGTAGTTTGAGAGACAATTTATGAGGTGCAAAAAGCAAGGATACATAAGCAGCAAAAACAGGACATATTCAACCAAGAAAAGATGGATGATGAATTAGAATGACAAAAAGCACAGGGTGATTCCTCTACAAGGCTCGATAAGGGTTAATGCTTATCAATGAACAATATTATATAAAATATATCCAATCAGAAATAGTTTAAGTATAAATCAAATCCAAATTGTTGAAACCAAAATAGTCAGTGAAACTTTTTTACAATGCAAAAAAAAAAAATCGAAACTACTAATCATGCACTTAACTAGCCAGAACACAACTTATTAAATGGGAAAATGGCTCCAAAATATTGAAAATAATTATAGAGATACAACTAAAGGTATAGAGCAAAAGTTTTCGCCAAAAACCTTAAGCTTCTCCTCAAGTTCTTTCAGTTGACTGGATAAAGAGTTGATTTCAGATGCTATCATCTCAGCCATATCTTCATCAGTGCCCTCCTCTTCTGATAAAGCTGCCAAAAATTACAAAGAAGAAAGAGGATGTTGAATAACTTTTATCTTACGGTAAAAGATTTTTAAATAAGATAAATGTAAGAAAAACCTTTGGTCTCTTCTAACTGCTTCTCACAATCCTTAAATCTGCTAAATGTTGACACAACCTATCAATCATGAAAATAGAACACAAAATCTATTTCAATGAAAACTCTAATTACCTATGCCAGAGATTGAGTACAATAGCCAGAATAAGAAGAAGCAAGATGAAATTTAGTACCTCATCAAGTTCTGCCATAGATTGTGCCAGTTTTTGGTATTCAGTGTGATTTGAGACAACATCTGGATCAGCAAGCCTAACCTACAGTATCATTGTTTCAAGAAAAACAAAACTTACTTAAACAACTGCATTAAGAGACTACATAAGGGCATAGAGGAGAAACCAGAGATAGGTAGTTTTACTCCTCTGCCATACAGAAACACAACCGTTCCCATACTTGTGCCTACAAATATCAGAAACAGTAGATGCCTAAAATGAAAAACTTCCTAGAGAGGTAGCAACTTTTATGCTTTATGATAAGGTTAGAAGACAGACCTTCTATGTTAGTCCACAATGGCTGGAATAAATTTGCATTTATGAGGATAGGTGAGAGTCTACAGGCGAATTGGGATTTCCTCTTTTCTTTTTTCGGAAAATTTTATGTTTCTTTATTACTGGATTAGTGGCTGGTTGACTAACTTCCATTAAACATTTTACATTCTCCGCCAAGCAAGCCAACAAAAACCGTGCGGAAAACATTTTATAAATTATAATAAATCTAACACGTTTGGAAATCAATAAATCCAATCCTAATTTTGATATCCAAAACTAGATAATCGTAAGATAGACCAAAAATTTAAAAATCGTACCGATAATTCCTTCCACGTCTTCTCTGCAGATTCCAGTTTGGTTATCAAATATGGCTCCTGTAAAATCAACCCAAAACAAAATCAGCAAAAATTTTACTTCTGCGAAATCTCTGCCAATATTTTTCTCTTCAAAAACGACGAAGTTCCTGTCAACGCACCACCATGCAAACGATTCTCGGAGCTCTAAATGTAAGCCAAGGTCTGGCCACCACCAAACCTCTCGACTGAGGAGCAAGACGGTGTCTCATTGGGAACTGGTTGAAGCTAGTAAACATTCGAGCTTTGGAGCTCATCGCAACGCTGTTCATTGCTGCGGTCGCAGCTAATACTTCTGAGGAGAAATTTGTTTGAATAAATGACGGATAAAATGTGAAGTGAGCGACAAAGGTTGGAGGGCCGGACCGAGCGGCTAAGGAAAAGACACGGTGGCTTAGCGGAACTGACCCAACTGATAACGTTCCATGCTTGTGTGCTTTTTGGCAAGTTAAGGGGCGCGTTTGGAAATCTCTCCTACTCTAATCCCACAGCAAATAACTAATTCCTGTACCACTTAGAATTAAACTCTCCATTATGTCATTCATGTTTTTAGATATAATACCCGAAAAAAATTTTAAATTATTAAAAATTTTAAATAAATGTTATTTTTTTATTATATTCAATTAAATCTTTATTTTAGATTAAATAAGCTCTTATGATTAAATTAATTAATTATCATTAGTCATAATATCATTTATCATTTAATATAATATTTTGATTAATAATAATTAATTAATTATTATTAATAAAAACTAATTTAACTAAAAATAAATATTTATAATTAATAATTGACTAATTATCATGATTCAAAATATCGTTTATCATTTTATATTCACGTAATATTAATGTGAAAAATAAAAAATATCTCATAATTATATCATCGTATCACATCAACATAATATGTTATCATTCATTATATCATGTTAATATGTCACATCAATAATATGTGACGTAAAATGATAAGTTATATTTTGACTAAATCAACCATTAATCATACGTGTTTATTTAATTTAAAATAAAAGTACAAAAAGCTTATTTAACTTAAAATAAAAAAAATTTGATTGAATGTAATAAAAGAATAAAAATTTATTTAAAATTTTTTTAGATATTAGAAGCTTTAACTTAGCTTTATTTGCCAATCAGGGGTGGAGCATGCAAATGAAAGAAAATACTTTGGCTTATAAGATGCTTAAAGCTAGATACTTCCCACAAAATGATTTTATGGAAGCTCCAAAAAGGACTAATCCAATCTACTTAGGGAGAAGCTTAAGCGAAGGCCATCACGTTCTTTAAAGGGGCTTAATTTGTAGGGTTGGAGATGGTAAAAATACAAGTGTTAGAAGAGATTGCTGGATGTCGTATAAGTCTCCTACGCCAGTCATGATATGTGATGATGCAATAGATTTGTAGGGTTGGAGATGGTAAAAATATAAGTGTTAGAAGAGACTGCTGGATATCGTATAAGTCTCCTAGGCCAGTCATGATATGTGATGATGCAATAGATGACTCCATGCGTGTATGTGATTTAATGGATGAAGGCTTAATGAGTTGGAATGAAGACAAAGGAAGGAGCGTTTTCCTTCCATATGAATGCAGTTTAATCCTATCAACACCTCTTAGTATTCGAAGACTTGTGGATAGGTAAATATGGTCTGGTAATAAACAGGGGGTATACAAAGCTAAATCGGGTTATAATTTAATTTGTTCTTCCATTATGAACACGGCTGGAGGTAGCTCAGCAAGCACTGTATCGGATTTATGGAAGAGGTTATGGTGTTGAAGGATTCCCAGAAAATTGACTATATTTGTGGGGAGAGTAGTGAACGGTATTCTTCCTACATGTCGAGCACTAAATCAGAGGAAAATATGTGTTGAGTTAAACTGCCCCGTTTGTGGCGAAGACATGGAGACTGAGTATCTATGCTTGTGTTGCTGCCCTTTTGCAAGAGTAGTATGGATGACATGAAGGTGGGGTTTCAGGCAAGTGCAGATACATTTTGCTTCTTTGGCGATTGGTTCCAACATCTGTGCAATATATTGGAGCAGACTGAGTTTGAGACTTTGTGGGAGTTTCATCGGCCATATGGAAGGCGCGAAATTTGCTGATTTTTAAAAGTCAACTGCTGGATCCTGTGCAGGTAGTACAAATGGGATGCAATATGATCAGGCAATACAGAAATGCCAACGTAGGAAGTGACCTGGGATCTCCTTGAAACTGGATAGGAAAGACTTTTGGTGTCCACCAGGCGGTTGCAAACTAGATGCGGATGCAGCGATATTCATGGATGATAGTGTAAAAAGGGTTGGTGCAGGTTTATGGCTCGGAACTCAAATGCTGAACTATCTCTTGCAGGCGTGAGCGAATTTTTATATGATGCCAGCATTGGGGAAGCTGAATTAAGGGCGTTAGCCTAAGCTGTCATATGTGCTATTATAAGGAAAAGTTGGTGATTATTGAAATCGAAATGGATTGTCAAAGTGTAGTGGGTTGAGTTAAAGGTCGGAAATGTTGTGGAGGATTGTGTCCCTCTAATGGGATATGTTAACTGTAACTTTATTAGCTATTGTCCAACAGGATGTAATAAGGTGACTCATATGGTGATACAGACGGTGAAAGGTACGGATAAAGATGCTAATTTATGGAGAATCAATGCTGGTTTGCCGAGGCATATTTATTTAGTGATTGATCAAGAGATTAAAGACTCTAGTTGATCATGTTAGGTAGTTGAATATGGATATAAATGTCCTAATAATTATATGATAGTAAGGGTATTCTTTTTCCCTTATTTATAATTTTTATCTCATTGAGTTTTTCCATAAGATGGGCTTTAAGAAGACTTTTATGGACTTAAGATGAGTTGATTAAAATAAGTGGATATTGATGTATACATTGTGGTTTTAAAGAATAAAAAATATAAATTTGATTAAATATAATAAAATAATACAAAAATTTAATTTTTTTTAAATAATTAAACAAATTTTCTTAATATTATGCTCTATTTTTACCTCATCCTCTCCAAAAACGGTGAAAATAATGCGGAAGTTGTTGAAAGTACAATAAACTAAGTGGGAAGAAATTATAAAGTAAAGAGAGTTGGGATAAAGATATGCTAATTGTGATCTAATTGCTAATTAAGAAATAAAAGATGGTTTCGATGGTAATTGTTGAGAGTAAAGTTGGACGGAATGTATAGGCCAAACGACCTGCGAATAAAAAAGGAAAGGATATCAAAGGAAGCTCCAATTTAATTTCTCCTATGCTCAAATCAATAATTGAATTAGCACAGAAATTAAAAAAAGACAATGACATCTTCTCATGCTTAAGTCAATCGGTGACTGATGTAAAAGAAAAAATGGCGAGGGAGGAAGTGGTAAAAGATGCCTTATCCTAAGCCATTCGAGAGCCTTTGCTTGCCAAGGTCACTCTCCTAGAGGTTGGTGTCAATCCTCCCGTAAGTTATTGATTTGCCAATGTGTCGACTGATTTGGGCCCCAGAGTTCTCACCATTGGAGATTAAGCCTCTTGAACTCTATGTATATTGGGCCTCGAGGCCAATGCATAACCACAATTCTCTCAGAAATCTTAGACTATCACCATCATAAACAAAAACACACGTCATAAATTATGGTAAAAGAATAGGACAAATTGTGATCCAATGGACAAGAACAATCAATGGTACCTATTTATGCCAAAAGTAGGAGACTGACTATCCGTTGGGAGTTGGGACTACCAACCATTAAGCTTGGAGTCATGGGTTTTGCCAAACAATGCCCCGACAAATGTATTATACTATCTACAGTACTAATAGAAAACTAAAAGTAGAAGTTCAGGCATTATTATTAGCATAAAAAGAAAAGGGGTTTCACCGGTTCAGGCATCCTTTTCATTTCAAGATTTCATGATCGTGAAGATAAGCAGCCGAGTCCTTGCTGACTCAATATGTGTGAAAGCTTGCGTGTCATTTTCTTGTAGGGTTACTTTCATAAGTTATGAAGTCTCCAATGCCATATATATGTCCCGATTCCTTTTCTTTTTATTTTTCTGTGGGAGATTTGTTGTGGTTTGTTTGGGCCATCCGTGATGAGAGAAGGTGAGTAAATGCTTTTTAATCATTTTGTACGTAATTAACATGAATAAATTGCTTTGGTCTAAAGAAAGTATACTCGAGAATTGACATATGGCAAAAGCTTCTTTTCCAGCTGGATTTAGGTTGCCATTCCTAAAGAAGCAATTATATATTTAAGGTTCCTTTGAGATTCTAGAAGAATCAAACCATTCACAGTCAAAGTTTCCTTTTTTGTTTTTACTTTGGCTGAAGATTAAGTTGAGTTGGTTTCTATGTGATCTCCTTGGACTGTTCAATGTCTGCTTTTGTTTTGGTTATGACTTACGATCTCACAAGTTCTATCAAATGTAATCAGTATCCATTGGGATGTCTCTATGGGGACATGTTAGTTTTCATATAACGCAATCATCCATGTAGCATTAAGAAAACTCAATAAAATAAAAAACTTAAAAATATAATAATTATATATATGCATACGTGAAAGTAACATGAATTTTTTTAATAGTTTTTTTTTTTGAGTAAGTGTTAAATTTTAATGAGCATCACTTTTAAAAAATTAAATAAATAAAGTCAAATGTAATAAAAGATGCAAAACTTTTTCATCATCTTTATTTTTATTGATATATATATATATATTTAATTTCTTGTCAATCGACACCGTCCCATAAGTTGTTTGTTAAAGAAACCAAGTTTTGTCTATGAATCAAATAAATGCGGTTACGTTCAAATGCTTTGGACTGTCATAAGGCAACAATGTTTTAAACATTACAAAGTCGCTAAAATCTGAATCAATCTCGATAAAAGCTAAAAAGCTAAGTATCAAAAACCTTTCCTTATTATCAATCAATCAATCAATCTTTACTTAAATAAATTCTACTATCACTAGCTACTAATGCATGGTATATATGTAAAGTCGAATCTATGGTAAAAATGCTAATCAATTAAATTGATCAATACTTTGAAGTAAAACTTGTTACCACATTGTATATCACAATAGAGAACTTGTATTTGGTGATTTTAATATAAATAAACACATAACATTATTGTTGTGGAAGTTGGACAAATTACTCCTCTCATCAATTTACGTCCCAGACTCAGTTTAGCATGGTCTAGTACAAGACATATGGGTCCAAAAATCTAGCAAGAGTTTGGCCTTTTAATAAATAAATCAATTAATCATTAATCGCATTAAAAAACCTAACCATTTTTTTTAAATCAGTACATGGGTGCGCAGGTAGACTGTTCCACGTATCCGCCATGTAGCATTGCCCCACGCACTCAGATACCACGAGCTTAACCACACTAGGCGTCCGCGGCGCAGTTGGAACTATAACTGACCAGAGCTTTAAAAAAAAAAGAAAAAGCCTAACTTTGCCAAGCCTTAAGGCTCCCTAATGAATGCTCTCTCCCTCGTGACTACCCTTCACTCCAGTCCGGAGAACCAGAGCCTGACCCAATAAATTGTAAAGTTCGTACACTTTATAGTCGAAATGACAAACCTGTCCCCTCTGAGGCACAAGCCTTTAACACATGCTCTGAGGAAGCCCGGTTGTGTCACCCACAAGCAGCTCTAGTGCAAGGATGCCCGAACAAAAACAGAGGGTTTGAAGGTAATTTCAGTTACAACCAATGTCGGTTACCTGTTTTATGTCCAAAAATCGGGTTTCAAACAGTTCCGCGGAAAATTTACCAAATTTCCTGGTGCACTTTATGTGGCGGGTACGGAAAAAAAACCTTCAAATTATAAAAGAAAAAACAAATAAAATAGAAAAGCTAGAGAGAAAAAACAAAAGGAAAAAGGAATTGAAAAAAAAAATAGAGAACAAGAAAAATCAAACAGCGAAAAAAGGCCCCCGAACCCAGGTCGTACGGTATTGGAGAGAGAGAGTAGAGAGAGAAAAAACAAAAGCTCAATTACAGTTAAAGAATCTCTCTCTCTTCTTCATCTTCTTCCTTCTTACTCTTCTTAGCAAGTTCCACTATCGATCGAGCTCTCTGCGATCATTCTAGAACATTCCAAAATTCTCCGTAGTACCTTCCAATTTTTTTCTTCTCCCTTTTTTCTTGATTTTTTTTTTCTGTAGAGCCGGTAAGGCACTACTGTACAGAAAACCCCCCAGAAGAAGAACCCCGTTTTGATGGAGTTGTACGGTCGCAACCCGGGGCGGAATGGGTCGCAGTCGGGTCACCAGCCCGAGTGGAGCCCCGCCGGTCCTGAAACCGGCCTCGAAGGTATTTTCCGTTCATTTCAATACTTTTCCGGTTTTTTACTCGCATTGTAACGATGTTGTTTGGTAAAGCTTATTTCTATTTGGGGTTTTAGGGTTTTTATAATGTGGAGAGTGAATTGGGGTTTTTATTGGTATTTCTTTGGTGTAATGCAGACTCGATGTGGCAATTGTCGTTCAGCGGCCCCGAATCCTACCCGGAACGGCCCGGGGTACCCGACTGTGTTTACTACATGCGAACCGGGTTCTGTGGATACGGGAATAGGTGCCGTTACAATCACCCTCGCAACCGCGCTGCGGTAAATTTCTCGTTCATTTCTTAAATGAAGTCGGGTTTTTCTTTTGTTTATTTGGTTTTGTTTGCAATGTGTGGTTCTGCGTTGAAATGATATTGATTAATATGAAATGGAATGAAGAATGTTTATTGATGTTGTTGAATTTGACTGTTACTGGTTACAGTGGGGTGTAACTAGATCAACAATGAAAGAAGAAAATGCACTAGGAACATGGAACTTATCACTGTACAGTTTGATGCTTCGCTAAGTGCCTAAGTGTATAACCGAAGCAACATTTCCTTGTTGTAATATATATGTGTACTGCAACAATGAAAGAAAACTCTTATGTGGCAGTTATCAAATGCAGTCATTAGTTTCTCCTGATAATTGCATTTATATATTTATTGCTTTCAACTCGTAGGCGCTGCAATGGACACTACTTGTTTAATGTGATTTTTCCTTCCAAATAGAAACAGAATATTGGAATTTGAAAGTTATGCTGACATCCTGTGTTCTGGATTTAGATGATTTAAATGACCTCCAACTTAAGTTTATGTAGTCATATTTCTTCAGCATCTTCCTAACACTGGTCATTGGCTCGGCCCTTGTCTTACACACTAATATTTTATACCAAATTGTCAGATGTCTGGGCAAGTTGGTTTCTTTTTTGTTTAATATGTTTATCCGAAATATTTTGTTAATCTGTGGTTCAGTGAAGCAAATAAAGAGGATAATATACTATTGAATTCTGCTTCCTGTTGACCCATCTCAACTTAAAGCTAAGCCTCGGGTTTTCTTTTATTTGTTGTACAGGCATGAGAATTCCATGATACAAATTGTTGTTTTTATGCTTCATTTCTACTTGTTACAAATTAATGGAGGGATAGTTCTTGGTAGAAAAGAACGATATTAGAGTAAATATTTACCTCCTCTCATTAGTCTGTGGTTTTAAACTGAGATAAATTTTTTCTTATACTCAGCTTTATGCCTTTTGTGAGAGTTCAGTCACTCATATTAATTTGGTTTTGATGCCATTTAGGTTGAGGCCGCTGTAAGAGCTACAGGGGAGTACCCTGAACGACCAGGGGAACCCGCATGTCAGGTAAAAGATGAATTTATTTATTAATTCATGTGAAATTGTTTTCAACAAGCCAACTCTGTTGCTAATTAATGCTGCAGAGACCTCTTCTTCTTTTTTTTTTTTTTTTCATATTTTTTAACTTGTGCCTTTTCTTTTTCTGTTTTTTTTGGGTGTATATATGCAGTTTTATTTAAAAACCGGGACCTGTAAATTTGGTGCATCCTGTAAGTTCCACCATCCAAAACATGGAGGTGGATCCTTCAGCCATGTTCCATTGAATATATATGGATACCCATTACGACCGGTTTGGATGATCTCTTTTCTTATTATTTTTGCCTCCTCAATTTGTATTTATCTATGTTGAGGATTTCTGAAACATCCACACCCCTATTTTGTGTGCATTTATTAACAGGGTGAGAAAGAATGCTCCTACTATTTGAAAACGGGGCAATGCAAATTTGGTATTACTTGTAAATTCCATCATCCTCAACCAGCTGGCACATCAATGCCAGCATCTGCACCTCAGTTTTATCAGCCGGTGCAGTCTCCTTCAGTCCCTATGCCTGAACAGTATGGGGGGGCATCCACCAGTGTGAGAGTGGCAAGGCCTCCGCTATTACCTGGTTCATATGTTCAAGGGGCTTATGGTCCTGTACTGTTTTCCCCAGGAGTGGTTCCTATTCCGGGTTGGAGTCACTACTCGGTAGGATGATGAGCATTATTGCATTAAGATAATGCCAGAAGTATATGGGATTCCTGAAGCTGTTTTTGGCTTGTCTTGGTGCAGGCGCCTGTAAGCCCAGTACTCTCTCCTGGTGCACAACCTGCTGTTGGAGCAACTTCTCTCTATGGACTAACGCAGCTATCTTCTTCAACACCTTCACTTGCAGGACCTTATTCGTCCGTGCCTTCTTCTACTGGCCCTTCAAGCAGTAACCAGAAGGAGCAAACATTTCCGGAGAGACCTGGTGAACCTGAATGCCAATACTATTTGAGGACTGGTGACTGTAAATTTGGATCATCTTGTAGGTATCATCATCCTAGAGACAGGGTTGTGCCACGAACAAATTGTGTCCTCAGCCCAATGGGACTTCCTTTACGTCAAGTATGTGATCATTCTCAGTCTCTGTTTATTTTATCCTTTATCTTGTGTTCTTCTGTTCAAGATGATATTCTGTTATGATAACTTTTGTAGAGATCTTGGTTTCAAAATTGTGCATTATAAAGTAATTTTGGTTAGTTTAATATGTTTTAATTTGACTTCAATTGCCCTATAAGTCTAAAATTCTCTATATTTTAATTTATCTGCTATGTGGTTAGAAGTTTTTGCTCCTTAGAGGGGAAAAAAAGAAAGAAAGTAACAGCCCTTTTGGCACTCTCTTTCCCTCTTAATTAATGTTTACTTTTTCATTTTGAGGAACTTGTTCTAAAATATAGACTAGGTATGCTTCGTTTGTAAGACTTTATTGCTCAACGGTAGGCTTGGGAGGGCTTTGGTATTGGTCATCATTAACGGATTTGAGATTTCTTTATGCACATTTGACAGCTTTATAGCTTAGATCCTGCCAAGCCTATAATGTTGAAGTTTTTTTCCTTGCTTCAGAACTGGGGAATCAAATTGTTGCTTACTAATGGCTTAGGTTGGTCAGAGCTCCATACTGAATATTGGGTTCAGAACTGAATAGTTTGAGGAGAATGTATTTGGTTATGACTTTCTATTTGGTGTTTGTAAGTGCAATGATTGATGATATTAAATTTGGTAACTAGTGAAGTTGTGTGACAGAGCACTTTAGTCAAGGCTTCTCTAGGTTTGTGGTCAGAAGAGGGAATAATTAGAAAGATTTGGCAAATTTGCAGGGAGAGGAGGATATTGTTTTTGTATTTGGTTGAGAGGTTTATTCAAAATGTAAATTAACTCCTCCGAAGTTTACTATGTCTTAATTACACATAGTGAAGGTTTTTTTTTCCTCTTATTTTTTATTTTTAATATGTTTTTGTTTAGAACACTTGCTTCTGATCCAATAGCCACCTTTAACTTTACGTACTGAGGGCCTTAATCGCACCCTTCTTAATCCAGTGCTGGCTTTGATCTGCCCTTCTCTCTTACTCTTGTCAACTTTTCCTGATTGAGTAACATGCATGTATGTGCCTGTGTGTGTTTAATCTGGTTTGTGTCTTTCTTCTTTACGTTGCTTGTAATGTGTGTTTGGTTAGGTAGGAATGAGCAAGACATACTGCATGATCAGATTTGCATAGCAAATTCTCTGTAAATCTAGAATGGAGTGATCGTAATTCATCAACTTGTTTTATCTTTTATCAGTAAGATATGCTTTGATTTTTTATTTTTGCAGGTGACATATGTCATATCTAGTCAATTGAAAAGGTTTTATATTTTGGTGCAAACAAATGTGGCTCTTATTGAATTGCAATTAATTCTAGCATGATAATATACATAACAGACTTCATTTCAAGTGTTTTTTTTTTTTCCCCTGGAAATAGAGCTATAAGAATGCTCTACATAATCAACATTTGCAAGTTCTCTCTTTAGTTATTGCATCTCCGTAATTAGAGATGGACCATGACCTTAGTGATTATATATCTTGTAAATTTTACTGTAGCAATTATTTACCATCTTATGCTTTAGTAACTCTACTTTGTAATGCAGGGAATGAGGTTTTTGGCATAGAATCATTTGCTTCTTTAATTACCTTCATGTTGTAGTCCATTGCAGCTGTTCAAATTGTCTTGTGGACTTTTGGATAGCCATACTGAAGCTTTGTTAATTTTTGTTTTTGCTATTATCTCATTAACTGTTATAACAGGGAAACGTGATAGTTTCAAAGGTTGGTTAGATACACCTTTTTCATGACTTCACAATGCCTATTCTCTGTATGTCTCATGCGTGGGTCAGGAGAGGATATTTATCATCTGTGACTACTTATTGTGGGAAATATTTTCAGTTCAGACTTAGATATTTTCCAACTTTTATTTTTTCTTCCTTGTCTGTTCTTCTTTAGCATTGCTATCTTGAACAGCTAGTGTATTACTTTGACAGTTAACTGATGTTGAGATGTATCTATGCTAGCACTTTATACTTTCTTTCTTAAAATAGTTTTAATATGTTTTTTTATTTCCTCTAAACAGGGGGTGCAGCCTTGTTCTTTCTACTTGCAGAATGGGCACTGCAAGTTTGGGTCCACATGCAAATTTGATCATCCGATGGGAACGATGAGATATAGTCCGTCAGCATCATCTCTCATTGATATGCCGGTCGCTCCCTATCAAGTTGGGTCTTTGCTGGCTACATTGGCCCCTTCTTCCTCTTCTTCTGAATTGCGACCTGAGCTGATTTCAGGGTCTAAAAAGGATTCTTATTTGAGCAGAATTCCTTCTTCTGCAAGCACATCTAGTAGTTCAGTTGGTTTGATTTTTTCGCAGACAGGTTCTGTTCCCCTTTCAGATTTGCAGCTTTCAAGTCAGAGTTCTGTTCCTTTAAGCAGTAGCAGAAGCACAAGACAGGGTGGTGAGGTTCGTCGCTCAAATTGATGTAAAATGCTAGAGCCATTCTTCATAATCTTGCAGATGTGGTTTCGCCAACCATGAAATGTTTTCTGTTAATAGATCTCAGTAAATTATAGTCAACTGTGAAAAGTTACATTTCTCAGCATCAAGGGTTCTCAACCAATCTGCCTTACCTCACAATAGGACTGATTGTAATTTATGCCTAGCTTGTCTTTTTATTACCGTCAATATTATCTGCAATAAGCTTTTGTAGCAAACAGAGTATGAAGTATGAACTACTATCTTCTCTTCCAAATAATCACAACAGAAATCTATTGTATCAGGTTAACCTGAGACTGTCCATTCAACTTGATGTTTTGTATACTGATCAATTTGCAATGAAGACTTGAAGAGGGTTGCCAGTTCCTTGTATACTACTTAGATGTTCTCCATGCCTTTTATCACTTGATTTTACAGACTACCTGCTATTTATTTTCCCTCCTTGCCCCCCTCTTTTTTTTTTTTTTCCTTCCTCTCTTTAGGCCACTCTCCTTGGTGAATTTGAGGAGAAATTCGCATTTTTGCCATTGCTATGCTTATTTGATATCAGAAAGGAAATGAAGGTGGTGTAGGTATTGCCACATTGCTCTGAGGAGTAACTGGGAAAAGCATTTGAAGGCTTGAGGCTTGCAACTTCTAAGACACGGGAACAAAGTACCACGTTTGAGGGGCCAACTCATTTATAGGAAAAATATGGAAACTGTGAAAATATTCTCTCTATCTTGCTTCAATTATTTTCATATATGAAACATTGTTGAGCGTCAAGAATCACTTTATCATTGGTTAGGATTGGGGTAGAAATCAGGCAATTTATTGAACTTGGAACATCAACAATGCAGATGATCTTTTACCACTTTCCTTCATTCCCCGCTTCGTTTTGGAGTGGCTTATTGGGTGGCGAGAGAGTTTACCAAAGCCGTCTCCGGACATCAAATGCAGCAAAGCTAAATGCTTTTTGCGCGGGCGGAGGCACGTGGCAACATTTCACATTCCACTTTAACCTCTTTTTGCGTACATGTTAAAGGCATAAAGAGCCCTTTTTCTCTCTACGTCTACGTGACCCCAAAATCCGAATCTGGGCCATCCTCGTCAGAATGGAACCACTTTTCTTGGAGTTTTTTTTTTTTCTGTCTAATTTTCTCCATTTCTCGATTTTCTTTCAGCAAAAAGTTAACCAATTACCTCTTGAAGTCTGTCACGGGCCCAAAATCCAAACGATTTTCTTACTGTGCAGCCGAAGGGAGGGGGTGTTTGCAATAAGTTCACTGAGCCAATTCTTTATGGTTGCAGGAGCTTGCTCAAGCCACCTTCGATCATTGGCTGATATGTGAATTTACTTTGGGCCATTCTGGTTTATGTTGACATATATTGCGAATAACCTGTGTGGCTACCATGGAGAAAATATTTTACTTACAATTCTTCGATGATGCAACATTTTTACATCTTTTGATTGTTAAGAAAAGTCATGTAGTCCTATTATATCATGTGATGAAATTTAAAATTTTTTCTATTAATAAGATTCATTTTTGACTTATTTAATACAAAAAATCCTAACTAGAGGAAGAAGATTGCTTTACTTCAGAATTTTTAACATCGACAAATTCTATGTTTGGGTTGTCGCAACTCATAAGTTATTCAATTGTCTAAGCCTCAAAAGTTTTCCACACGTATGGCAATTCCAAATAACTCTAGTGGAGATTTGGGCCACTTATACTTTTAAGGCTTAGGGAGAAAGGGTTTCGGTTCTCTCTTCTCTTCGGGGTGCCGAAACAGCCAACAGAAGGGAAAAGGAAGATGAATCGCGATATCAAGAGAAAGAGGACAAGTTTTGTTTTCCAGGGTTCAGGGGTGGCTAGCTGATATCCAAGATTTTGGACTTGGTCCACTTCTCTCTTCTCTTTTCTTGTTTACATTCAGGGGCTATTTGATACGAGGGAAGTAACTGACATTTCTTTTAATATGAATAGTAAAATTACATTGACATCACACTCTCGTTTGAAGAAGAAAGAATCACATTTCCTTTGAAAAACCAATGTAATGTTACTTTCCCACGTTCGGTCCTTCGGGGAAGTAACTAAATTTTTTTTAGACTAAAACCCTTTCCTCCCTTCATTTTCTCTTATCTCTTTCCCCCACCAATTAACTGTTACTCAACCCCTATGTCTCCAAAACCCAGATTTAGGTGGCCAATCGCCATCGATCGTGACTAAGATTGTTAACTAATTTAATTACTATTCTAGATCAACTTAATTAATTAATTAATTAATGAAAATAGCTAATATATTACTTTAATTGATTAATTAATAATTATAAATAATTTTAAATTAACTAATTTAATTGTAATAAGTATGTAAGTGTATCAAATTTGCATTTTCATACATGAAGGGTGATTTTGGAAATAAGCATCACATTCCCACTAAAGTATTTAGGTGATATTTATTATTTTACAATATAATGTGACTACAGATAATGTGATTACAAGTATGTGATTGCAAATAATGTGATTACAAGAAAAATAACATTGCAATATTTAGTATATAAGTAAAGTAATGATTAAATAGGAAAAATAATATTATAACTTTTAATTCATAAATACTTTACTGTGAATGTAATGTTAATTTTCAGAATTATCTCTATGTATTAAAATATAAGTTTAATATATTTACTAATTTTTATATAATATCATTTCTTAAATATATTCTTAATGTCATATATTTTATTTTTATTGTAATTTTATATATTTTATTTTCTTAATAAAATTTTCTATATTATGTATTTTATTTTAATTTCTTTTTCTTTTAAAAGACAAAAGTCAAAGTTAAAGGGTCAAAATTTCTTTAACAACATTACGAAGTGCAATGTAATCTAATTGTTAGTTTTAAATTGCAATCACATTGTATCTTTTGATTAATTGATTGTAATGTGATTGCATTGCAATTTCACATTGTAGTGATTTGTTGCAAAACAAATACTTTAATATAATTTAATTGAATACATTGTAGAGAATGTGCTTTTACTTTTTTCATCCTAAACGCTACTTTATAAACTAAATACTATAATGTTTTTCCCAACAATCACATTACATTGTAAGGCATTAAATGCTATCCAATTGTTTATGAGTTGTACTGGGATATCTCAAATGCAATATAAGTAATATATTTATAGGCAATCCTAACCTTAATAGGGTTAACACAACTTTAATTTTAATTATAAAATTACCTTTATTTGATTGAACTACTTTCAATTAATTTTGAAGTTTTAAACTTTTTTATAATTAAGTCCAACTTAATTTTCTAATTAGATTCTCAATTTGTCATTCTTAATATGTATCTTCCATAAGATTCTTAGCATGTTGATAATAAATACAAATTATAATCCTAAGTTAACTAAGATTAGATGAATCAAATTCCTTTGAATTTATCATCAATTCCAAATTGATTAATTCATATGTATAGGTCAAGATTGACATTTAGTAATGTATCATGACTACCAACATGTTAAGAAAATTCATAGAGATTTGGCTTAACCCTTCAACGCATAATCTAGTTATGTAATTAATATCATTTCATCAACTACTATCCCGACAAGAGATAATGAATAATTTAGTGTCTACTCTATATTGTCTTTACCATATTTGCTCTTAGGGCTATTAAATAACTTTTTAATAAGATTTGTAAAACCCTTTATCTGAATCCTCATTTTGCCTTAACCAAGGATTCTCTTGAGTTATTAAATGTCAAGATGCAATAGATATTCCATTTAGTATCACTTAAGGTGGCAAATTTATTGTTGATCATTCATTTACCTTCATATGCTTTATGGTATACCCATTATCTATCCTATTGAGCATCTTTGTTTATGACTACTTAAAGACCGTATTATATATATATAACACTTCACATATAAGTAACTTAACAAGCTTAAGTCTAAGAATCACTTATATAATTGTCACATGAGAATTTATTTCTATAAACACGAAAGTGATATACTAAATAAAATTCTCATAGTGAGTCATATTCAGTAAACGTTTTTATGTAACAAGTTTTCGCATATTAGTTCAAGTATTCACATGCTTTAATCTATGAGATCATATCACAGACTATGCTATTATCGTTGGATCTATATGTTTGCAATAATAAAAAAGTGAGATGGCATTTAAGTCATTTACGGTATTCACTGTTCATCTTGGATCTATTATAAAATTTCATATGTCGGTTGATCCACTGTTTATTTGTTTTATTGAGATATGAGAAATTGAAAGCAACATATTATTTTTAACCAAAGTTTGTTTTTCAAAAAATAAAGCAAACTGAATAATACAAAATCAACTTGGTTAAGTTAGATTAATCATTCCACACAAACAAAAAAAAAAACACAAATAATTAATTACGTGTGGATGATTTTGATGTGGTCGGTTCATTATGAAACCATCGCTTTTAATAGTAAATAATAATAAGGTTCCTGTCATGTATTAACCTCATCTTGGTGGGATAGACTATAGAGGAAGCATATAGAATTTACTTGTACTCATAGGTTCATGTGGGTGAGAAATGAGAATCCTATATTGGACCAAACTTTCAGCAGTTCTTTGTACTTAAAAAAGAAGGAGATAGAATTAATTGAAAACCAATAAAATCCACTTGGATTACTCCGGATTCGATGAACAAATTTGGATGGGACACGCATTCTTTGTATAATTCAAGCTTATTTCATCTCTAATCAAATCACTTTTAGGCTCGAGCATGCGCAACAATCTTGGTCTCACAAGGACAAGTTAAAAGTGATGTGTTTTCCTGTTGTGATGAAAAAGCTTGTTTCCCGGTTTGCTTGACTTATGGCTGAAAGCCCATAAAGTCTCGTGTTTCACTTTACTTTGCTCTAAGTTTCAATTGTTACCAAGCAGAAAAAAAAGGAAACACAGTTTCTCTTGCTGGCTGCAACTATCATTACTGGTTTTTTAAAAAGGGATAGCTTTTACAAAAAATTTGCAACTTCCAGTTGATGGACATTGTTTTACACTGTATGGGGGTCAATGCTTTGATTGGAAGAGTAACGTACATTCTCACATTCTTACTTCCTTGTACGAGAATGGTTGCCAGTTTCTGTAACAAGTCAAGAATGAGTTGTCAGGGTTTTGTTCATTAATCCCTCCCAGAAGCCTTGAATGTGAAGAAATGGGGCTGAGGGAGGTATTGGGATGAGCCAGCCCACGTGTAAGCCACCTTAGCCAAGCCATAGTTCAATGATTTGAAAGTAACCCTCCCAATGGCAAAGAACAATAAATGCAAATAGGTAATTAGTGGTTTAGGGAAAGAAAAATTTCAGGGTCATTCCTATATGTTTGTTTAGGCAAGGAGAATGAATGATTATAGTATGATCATAATTAAGAACATACACCCACACGAACAAGATCAGCCACCCTTAATTTAGCAGCAGCATTATCATATTTCTGGAGCAATGCACCCCCATGGAGACTGGAGAAGGAGTGGGCTCACATGTTTTTTGCAACTATAATTGTAGCCACCTCCTTTGCTTTGCTCACCTGCTCTAATGATTCAAAACTGCTTTCCCCTTCACCTGTGTTCACTACTAAGAAAAGAAGAGGGACAAAAGAAATCCCCTTTTGGCTTTTAGTACCAATGTCAGGGCTATGCTCCCAATTGCCAGATGTCTAAGGGGGAGAGGGGAGAAACCAAAGTTTTAAATTTTGATTTCTAAAAAGATTTGGAACCCCACTGTAGCATCATCTATCCGTCCAAAACACAGAGATGTTGATATCTGCATTCTTATGTTTATTTACTGTAAATTTGAGAAGAAAACATCATTTAATAACAACAACAACATGAACTGCAAGCGAGATGATCTGATTTAAAACTCATCGACCCTTTTGATTTTCTCTTGGGATGCTTCCACCCTTGGATTTTGCATATAAGTTTATTATATGCAAAGCCAAAAGTTGAGGAAGTGATAAGGTAAACTCTGAGTGGCTAAACCAATATTTCATGTATTATGCCACCTTTGTTGAGGCAAGTCTCATGATTAATTCTTCAGGTGGCCGTCTAATAATTTGTTCTCCAAATATTATTCAAAATAATAATAATAAAAAATAAATAAAACAATATTTTAAGTTTTCTGATGCGGATGCTCATTGCCATAACACCTGGTTCAAACATATACAATCTGAAGCTTTTCTCAAAAGTAATGGTATAAAAAAAATGAAGATAACTTTTGTCATAAGAGACCTACAGCCTCTTCATGATGTGCCTATCTAATAGATAATATGGACAATTTAATGCAAAACCATTTAAAAATTTCAAGCTTTTTATCCCCAATCCAAAAAAATTTGGCCCTCATGGGATCTGAGTAGAGTCAGTAGACTCATAACAGAGAGGAGGAAAGCATAAAAAAGCTTTTCAAGCCAGCCAAGGAGGAAAAGAAAAAAAAAAAAAAAGAGAGGCAAATGATCAAATCATCTTAGCATTTTTTATCAACAAACTTTGTGGCTAATTAAATGTAATGACTACAACCAACCACTGAGTCTAGCCACACACAAAAAAGCATAAATTGATGGGATCATTATTACCACCTGATCGATTGCAATCTTTGGTCATAATTAATCCAACAGTCGACCACACCAAAGAGTACATACGCTATCCAATAAATTTATGGGGTATATTTGTGTGATTAGGTAAAGTGGAGCTTGACATAATAAACCGACAAATTCACATATCTAGATACTAGATGGAGATTTTTGTAACTTAAATGATTGCATCTGTACACTTTTTTCCCAACTAGTGTTTGAATTTGTCACATTTAACCTTGTAAACAGTGGAATCCTTTATTTTTAAGGTAAAAAAATGTTTGCCCAATACGAAGGGTACAAAACTACAAATGTTTGCACTGAAGTTTGTGTAGGCAGAAGGAATGACATCAACTTTGGAGAAATTCAGAAGATTGTAGCAACTGTTAAGGTAATGTCCTAGTGACTGTGGCACGGAAATGCCCACAATTGAAGGCCTAGGCTTCTGGCAAAATTTTGAAGTAGACTTGAGTGCTGTCCTATATGGACAGTGGTACTAATTATAGCATATAATCCAACTCATCCTGTTAATTTCCTACTTTAGTGAGACTTTACACATAATATAGAGTTAAATTAAGCCAGTGTTTATGTGGGTAGCTTTCACAAGCCATGATTACATCCCCAAAAAGCACTGCAACCCTTCAGGAATCCTGCAATTTTCTTCATAAACAAAACCCATGTAAAAAAGGCCACTCTCACTACTTTCACCGAAAAGTGCAAGCACACCAACACCTTCTTGACTTTAGATTAGGCACATTATATTACATACACTCATTAAAGTATATTTCAAAGTCATCACTACCCTTTAATCCTGCATGAGTTCATGTGACTTTTACCTCACTCCAAGCCTTTCTCTTTCCACATAGAGATCTTTAGGAGAAGAAAGAGAGATTGGTGTCCTTAAACAACCTGTCAGCAGCAGAACCTTGAACTGTTGAACTGACAGATAGATTCTCGGGCTGCTAAGAAAATACAAACAGTTCGGATTCTTGGAAGACTGAAACTTCTTGGAGGGGTTGCTGGTCCGGAAAGGGAGTACTCAGGCTGAAATCTGACGTTTGCCAGCTTTGTGAGGAGATGGGTGTCGTTACTGTCGCAGAATTGAAACCAAGTATATCTGGGAAGAGATCTTTTCGTCCAAGTTCCAGTATAAGGCATGCTACTGAGTGGTAATTTTCTTCTTCTTTGCCGTTGTCTACGAAAAAACTAGCTCTGTTGCACAGTGGTTTTAAGGTTACTTTCACACGTAAATATCATGGTTTGCTTCTATTTCTGGACAATGGATAAAACAAAACTTTGCTATTAGATTTCGAATAGGTAAATTTTTTTAAAAAATTTTCTGTAAGCATTAAAACATATATTTATTCTATGCGTCTGATACATGAAACTTCGAAAATCTTACCTTTCTTTTTCTTGTTTTAGGGATCAAAATTCAATAGTATTTTTTATTGAGATATTTGGAGCTTTGCTTTTACTTGCCAGACAGTTTCTGAAACCTCAGTAATTGACTCGGAATTTGAAATTAATTTCGAGGGCGATGTTTTCCAACTTCACTCTTCCTTCTGACAACAGTAATAACAACAACAACAGATTTAAGTGTTATGCACTATTTCCTGGGTTCATAAGTTATGCAATCTCCTTTTAACATAATTCTCCAATTGTCTGGAGAAGGAACTGTTATGAGAAAAGTAGGTGCATTTCCTAGGCTTTGAGCTTCCTTTTAAAGTTTGACATCAGGGCATTTTGGTAGATTCCCCACCCATTTCATAGGGGCTCGGCTTCAGTCTGTTAGCAGTCTCGTCTCATCCCATCTGAGGCCCCCTCTAGTAAAATAAAATTAGACAGCAGCACTTGCTGATACCCCTGGAATACAGTCAGCGTCGAGTGTGACAGATCAACCCCTTTGAGCTGTGATCTTGACCTTGGGAAGCCTTCCATCCAAAGTGACAGCACCACGAGGTTCGGCTACCGGATGGGGATGTATTATTCTTATCCTACACAATCAACAAAATGAACTGCTAAATTCTCTCAAGCTGCCAATCAATAATTCTTGTTAATTTACCATCTAAAGGCCCTCAAACATTGTACGAGAAAGTCGTACAACAGTTATTGTGCCCGACAAACCTTCTTGCTTCTCACACAATGCAACAAAAACACACACAGCTATCCAATAAATCTAAGGGGCCCGTATGGGATCCCATGTATCTGTGCAAGTCAGTAAAATAGCTGAATTGTTTTCCATGTCCAAAACTAAAGCCAGTTTCAGCAGTATATGCTTCAAATTTTTTACCTTTTTATAAAAATTTGACCTTATTGCTTACCCTGCTATTTGAGCAACGACACCACTCATGCTATAATTATTGTCTTGTCAGTTTTCTATCTGGGCCCTGCATGTCGAACCACGAAATCAAGATTGATTTTGTCCATAGATTTAGAGTGTTCAATGAATATAAGATGAACTTACAATTGACTGAACCAATGGGGAATTTATGGGTTCAAGCATGGGAATGCAGGTCCATGGCAGAAGGAACAATATGATATCTAAATTATTGGCACTAACCAACTTGTATGAGTGCATTCATCTCTCTCTTTTTGCTTCCAAGTTTTTAGTTTCTATGCAGCGTCATTTAATTTAACCTTAGTTATCTATCTTGCAGGCCTATTTCTGATGTTTCTAGTGATCTTACGATTGAGGTAGGAGCATCAAGCTTTGCACTTCACAAGGTAAGTTGAATCTGCTTTGGCCTTTTTTTAGCAGCAAACATGTAATTATTATTGTGCCTGCAGTTGCCCTCACTACAATATTGCAGAGAGAAAAAATGTCCTTGTGTGGAAAACCTGTGCTTTTATGATTTCAAGTTTGCATTCAGAACATGTGTATAAAATCTATGCTTCCCTTGAACTGCAGAAAACCGGGGGAATCCTTTTTGAGATTGTTCAAATTTCAAAATTAATAATGTTCTGCATCTACTTAAGCTATTGCTCTAACATATAGATCCAACACTTAAAATGAAACTGTGAATAGCATTTATTTTTTCATGCTTTCTAATGTATGCATATGGTATCTGAAAGATCTTTACCTTGTGACCAAGAAACTGGGTGCACCATTAGCATAGAAGCATTAGTCATGCGGTTGCAATTTTTCTTTTCAGTTCCCTCTAGTTTCTCGGAGTGGAAGAATCCGGAAGCTGTTGATTGATGCAAAAGATGCAAAAATTTCACGCGTAAATATCTCTTCTGTTCCGGGTGGACCAGAGGCATTTGAGTTAGCTGCAAAGTTCTGCTATGGAATAAATGTTGAGATTACTCTATCAAACGTTGCAATGTTAAGATGTGCATCCCATTTCCTGGAAATGACAGAAGAGTTTGCAGAGAAGAATCTTGAAGCTCGTACAGAAGCTTATTTGAAGGACATGGTACTCCCAAACATCTCAAGCTCAATATCTGTTCTTCACCGTTGTGAAAGCCTCTTGCCTATGTCTGAAGAGATCAACCTGGTTAACAGGCTTATCAATGCAATTGCGAATAACGCATGCAAAGAGCAGCTTACTTCTGGCTTATTGAAACTTGATCACAACTATCCATCAAAAGCTATGCCAAACATGGAACCAGAAACACCATCCGACTGGTGGGGAAAGTCTCTGGCAGTTCTTAATCTTGATTTCTTCCAACGAGTTTTATCGGCCGTAAAGTCAAAAGGTCTAAAACAGGACATGATCAGCAAAATTTTGATAAATTACACCCATAATTCTCTTCAAGGTCTGGTTGTCAGGGACCCTCACTTGGTAAAGGGAAGCCTATTGGATTTGGAGCTGCAAAAGAAACAAAGGGTAATTGTTGAAGCCATGGTTAGCTTACTTCCAACTCAATCAAGGAAGAGTTCGGTTCCCATGGCGTTTCTCTCCAGTTTATTGAAAGCTGCAATAGCCTCATCAGCATCCACTTCTTGCAGATCTGATTTGGAGAGGCGGATTGGTCTGCAACTAGACCAAGCAATTCTTGAAGACATCTTAATACCAGCCAATTCACATGGAAACAATCATACAACCATGTATGATACAGAGTCAATCCTGAGGATCTTCTCCATTTTTCTAAACTTGGATGAGGATGATGATGAGGATAATCCCTTGAGGGATGAAAGTGAAATGGCATATGATTTTGACAGCCCCGGATCTCCCAAACAAAGTTCAATCCTCAAAGTATCTAAGTTACTGGACACTTATCTTGCAGAAGTTGCACTAGACCCAAACTTGTTGCCATCAAAATTCATAGCACTAGCAGAACTGCTTCCAGACCATGCCCGCATTGTTAGCGATGGATTATACAGAGCTGTTGATATCTTCCTCAAAGTGAGGATCTCACACAAAAGCACTAAGTAGTTCCACAGCTAAGTTATCTTTAGGCATATCATAATTCCCTTCCCACGTTCTTAATTAGAAACATTTTCTGCTTCTGTTTATAGGTTCATCCGAACATAAAGGATTCTGAACGCTACAGACTATGCAAGACCATAGACTGTCAGAAACTATCTCAAGAAGCCTGTAGCCATGCAGCACAGAACGAGAGGTTACCAGTGCAGATGGCCGTCCAAGTGTTATATTTTGAGCAAATCAGGCTTCGGAATGCAATGAGTGGAGGCCACAATCAGTTCTTCTTTGGTGCAGTCAACGGTCAATTCCCTCAACGTTCAAGCAGCGGTGCAGGAAGTGGAGCCATCTCACCAAGAGACAACTATGCATCAGTGAGAAGAGAGAACCGAGAACTGAAGCTTGAAGTTGCAAGAATGAGAATGAGGCTAACCGACTTAGAAAAGGACCATGTTTCCATGAAACAAGAGTTGGTTAGGACTCATCCTGCTAACAAATTATTCAAATCATTCACCAAGAAATTAAGTAAGCTCAACTCCCTATTCAGGATCAACAATCTGAAGCCTATAGGAGGTAAAGCCAATTCAGAATCTCGATTCTTGTTCCAAAGGCGAAGGCGTCACTCGGTATCGTGACTATTGTAAAAGGTGTGAATAACTGAAGAGTGTATAGTAATATGTGTAGTGTGAGAGTTGTGGTCTAATAGCAGAGTTGATAGCTACTAGCTTCTATTTTTTCTTTTTTCTTTTGGAGTGTTGGATTCTGGGGTTGCTTTGTTCAGTGAGATGATTGCCTTCACATTTTGAAAGAGTCTTGAGGGAACGACATACTCACTCAAAACTTGTACACTTAATGCTAGCTATTTGCTACATGTGTGACTGAGAATCTGTAGATGAATGAGTCGACACACAAGCCTTTTAAGCTAGCACACTTTTTCACTTGTATAAACAAACATTCTTGCCTCTTTTTCATTCATTTTCTCCGGATGTACAAACCTTTATCTAAATTCACTTTGGAAATGTTTGTTAATAATTCAAAGATAAAATAATGTTACATTTTTATGTCACGTAACGTTAATGTGATATTTTCACATATCAAATGATGACATGATATATTTAGATGAAATGATAATATGATTTTATAGTATTTTCATTCTTCAAATTAATGTCATATGACATAAAAAATTATAAATAACATTTTTATTATTAATAATTTATCGGTCTATTAGTCTTGATAATATATTTGATTTAAAATAAAAATATAAAAAAATAATTTAATTTAATAAAAAATATAAATTTTTTGATTTATTTATTTACTATGCCGACAAAAATAAAAATGAAGAAACAAAAACATTATGACTTGTGAAAACGCTGCGTTTCAAGGCTAAAACCTTTCATCGAAACGTCACCGTCATCGCTTCCTCTCGGAGGTTTGACCCCGCTAATGCTGGAATCCACCATTCCTCTTCCCCAAACATTGTGTCTCTTCTCTTTTCAATCTTCGGATCCAAACGGCGGCAATTGATAACAGAGATTGAGATGCGCGTATCATTTTCTCAGTTGGGCAACGTCTTGCCGATCCCAAAGCTTTTCCGGTACTTGTATTCGGCCTTTGCATTTCCTTTTTCTCCCCTTAGGGTTTCCGGGTCTTCAAATTTTAGAATATTTTAACATGATAATTACGTCTTCTAATTTCATATGCTCTACTCTTTTGATATTTGAAAGGCAATTGGAGCAAGAAATGGAAACTGTAATCAAAGTATTACAACCTGGACCTTTGGGAATCATTGAGCACAAATTCTCCGCCGACGAAATTCGCGAGGCAAACGCCACGGTTCGTAGAGCCGTCGAGAATTGGCGGAGAAATGCAATTGTAGAGCAAAGAAACGGCGTTTTGAAAGTTTATATTCACAGGTAAACAATTATTATGCCGCCGTATTGTTTTCAATAGATGATTGATGGAAGGAATTTTTGTAAATCGGTGAAAGTAAAAACTTTCCTCGGCGTTTCATCAAAGTACTTGTAGATTAGCTCTTTCATTTCTTTCTTCTTAGAGCTGATTGGTGTTTTTTCGGTATGTAAACTTTGCTATCAGTTCTGAATAAAGTTTTGGATTTTCCTTTTAATGCCTTCCAGATGTGATACAAGACAAAATTCTCGGGAACATTGTAATTAAAATCGTAAAACAGAATGTACAAAACCAAGTGAATTGTCGTTAGTTCTAAATCATTCTTCAAAACCTATGATTATGAGTGATCATGGCAAGATGAATTTCTATCTCTATGTCTCCTATAGGTGTGGTGTCACTGGTGTGCTTTTCTTCACATGCCTTAGATGTTTTGAGCTTTTTACCTCTTCACTTGGTTTGCTAGTCCGTAATGTGGATGCTTTACTGGTCTTTCACTAACGAAGTCCCTAGTTTCTATTGAGACTGGACAATTAGTTACATGATAATTGATGTGGTTCAAGTTTTGCTTATTAATGACCTATAACTAATTGCTATAAGTTTTTGATTGTATGGCATTGGTATACTGTGAAAGAACTGATGAACCAAAAAGATTAGAGGTACCTTGCTTTGAAGGAAAATACAAATGACTTGATAGGCTTGTAGCTGGCTTTTATCCAAAGGATTTCAAACAATTTATGTCTTCTGACTGAAATGGGAAGAATGCTTATGCTATTGTGTAGTTATCTTCTTTGAATTGATTCCAGAAGGCATCCAGTGCCTGCTTAGCTTCTGTTCTATCTTAACACTCATAGAATTCTTGGCCTTGCAAACATTGAGAAGACTGCCCTGACATGGATATCTGCCTAGAGGCCCAAGATTCTCTAAAGCTAGTTGCTGTTTGTAATATCTGATCCTGTATTTTGTGTGCAAGTTCCCATGGTATCTATTGGGCTATCATGTTGAACCAATGTTCAAGCCATTAAACGGTGCAAGTAAATTTAAAGCATAGGCAAGGGATATTACATGAGGAAGTTAAATACAAATTGCTATATAAGCAACCCTGCCTTCCCAGTTCCCAAGAAAGTTTACAAGGTAAGGAGGCTCTCCAGTCTCTGAAGTATGTAAAATTGTTAATTGGTACTCATTTTGTTGTTCCAAAAAGAAAAATTAAGGTAGAGTTATCCTTTTTCTTTTTAAAATTTGTTTGGCAATCAGAGCTGAGTTGAGAAACTACATCTGCTTCGTATTCATATTGCTCCTGCCATTGTGAGCAGTGGATGTAGCTGATGATCCACATGGAGGGTCATAACCTGAGGAGCACATCCAATGATCTGTTGCTCTATGTACACAGCAGGTACACTGGGCTGATACCCCAACTGCTCTTGTGCCTTGTCAATTTGCCGCATGTTCCGAGTGTGGTATAGTTCATATACAGTGCGATTTGCCCCAAGGTCGATTTTGAGTCTCTTGATGGTATGGTACATGCAACTACTGTTTTTTCTGAAGATCTCAAATGGTTTCAGAAAAGAGATAAATCGGGAAATATGTGGTGCTATGAGGTTCGTAGGGGAACATCAAATGCTTGGCTCTGATGAACCTAACCCTATCAGCCATGATGGCTAGCACTCCTATATAAAGTGGGGAATGGAAGAATATTTACAAATCAAAATGAGTTGGCAAAACCAATTTTAGCTTGTGTTTGAAGCTGAGATTAAATTGCTTTTGTGAATTAGAGCTCTGGTTGATCTCCACCAGAACGCAGAAGGACATTATTGCTTCGTGGACTTGTAGTTGGCTTAACATTAATTAATGTTGTAAAGTTCAAAACTAAATAGTAAAAACAAATATACTAATGTCCAATTTGTGACTTGTAATATAGCTAGAAAGGCACTAGAAAAAGTGGCCTTTCCAATGTGGCAGACAAGCCAACGATTTGGAAAAAAAAATGGGCTATATAGGCAGTAAGCTCAGAAGGTATCTTCATAGGTTCGGCTTTTTGTAAAATTCAGATGCTAAAGCTTTGCCCTTCAAAGCTAACAAGTAAAATCGATAGCTCAAAACATATGACAAAGGGCTCATGTATCTTGGCGCTTTCCCGGTTTTAAGATTGAGAAAAATTCTCCGCAACAAAATAGCTAGTTAAAAGCATAAGCAGAAGCTGCAACTAGAACTCATCTTTTCGGATCTAAATTATTCTCCAGATATGTAGCCAGACTGATTATGATCTGAAAAAGGTGGATTTTTATATCCAACGATTCCCCTTAATGCGCAAGTGGCTCCATTCGTCTTCGGACACCTCTCATGTTTAGATTATGCTTTCGTCTTCTACCAGATCACATGGTTCGATTGCTATATTCCATACTGTCTTGTTCAATGCCTCATCTCAACTCTGAACTAACATAAGTGTCTGACGCAAAGAATGCCTTGCTTTGTCAATTGATGTCGCCGTGCAAACTCTGTCCAGGGAAATTTTTGATTGGAGGAAAATCTTGACGAACAGCTTTGCATTTAAAGATACGGCTTAGTTTAGAAGCATTTGTTTGGATTCTCTAACACTGGTTTGTCAACTTTAAAGGACAAAAGTTGCGTTAACATCAGCATCAAGTTGTAGATGACTGAGCTGTTTCCGAACCCAACATGACTTATTAAATTATTTTTCCAAGCTATGCAGCCCCTTTAAGGTGGTCATTAGTTTACTAAACAATACTATTTAGGTCTTTTTAATCATTATGACCAGTATATGGAATTAAAAGTAGGCAGTCAAGGACACGTACGTCCATGGAGGAATTTGGTGATGGTGCTTAGCCGAGGAAAGACTAAACTCTCCCTATTCACGACCTAGACTGGCCAGCTAGTCGGAATTCGGAAGTTAGCCTGGTTTGAATTCTGATAATGACCACGGGGCAAATCAATGTGGTTTGACTATAGTTCAGTGAAACTAGGAAATATTTGGGCAGCTGCTGGTTTACGAAAATGATGCAGGAACGGATCGCCCTGCTTTGGGAGGAAAACAACGTGACAGAAGGAAATGTTACTTAGCAGTTTCAGCTAAAATGGGGAAGAATCCATCAGAATGAGCTGCTAAGGCCTGTTAAGATGACAAGAAGAACAAATTTTGCAGGTCATAATGGGCTTCGAGGTTAATCCAGCTGCCATTAGGCCTCCAATGTAGTAGTTTTTTCAGTCTAATTCCTTCCTCAAGTTAGTGGCGTTAAGAAACAAGGAAATTTGCCATGTACTAAGAGGCATTGGATAGTTTAACGAGCGCTCCCGTGTTGCTCTTTGTCGACTTCCCCAAAATCAGTATTATATTGCTGAATCATACTCAAGGGAGGCTTAGCAACTTTTTTCTCCCCTCTTTTCTGGATGACTTGATATGCTTTGATAATCAGTCATATTCCAACTACTTGGCGCTGCTTTTCAAGGTTATCAATGCATAAAATTGAAGAACTTATTTGACACTCGAGAATATTGAGGTCAGGACAGCTCCATCATGTACGTTTTCAGCCTTGTTAATTATAAGTCATTTACCTTGCTAATTTTCAGTTCATGGCTGCTGTTCAATGGCCTGCTCGCCCTGAAGCTTCTTGTGCTGTTTCTGCTCCTTTATTTTTATATGCTAGTGTTCCCAGGACAAGTGAAAATATAATGCCAAGTCAAGGTTCAAGCCACTACATGCAGCATATAATAGCAGATATACCTTTATTTAGCATAGAGAAGGGATTTTACATGAGCAAGCTAAAATACAAGTTCCTTCTAAATTTAGCACAAGGAAAAGACTGTGACCCTGCTCAGCCCCAAAAACGGTGTACAAGGATGCTCTGCAAAAATATCTAAAAGGTGACAGTACTCATTTTATATACCACGAAAACCAAAAGGAAACACAGATAAAGCCTTATCTCTTATTTTGGTTACTTTGTTTAGCAGCGTGGTAGTGGACTTGAGTGTAGAAAGTCAATTCCTGTTTCAGATCCATATAGCTCCAGCCCTTATGAGCAATGGCACAAGCTGGTTCTTGACTTGGAGGGTCATGACTTGGTTAGGACCTCCAATGAGTTGTTGCCCTATGAATACAGCCGGTACACTGGGCTTGCACCCCATCTGCTGCAGTGCCCTTTCTACTTGTTGCCCGTTCTGAATTTCGTCGAGCTCGTAAACTGTAGGATTTGCCCCAAAGCCGCTTATGAGAGTCTTGATGGTATGGCTCATGCAACAAGTGCTCCTGCTAAAGATCACCACCGGCCTGTCTGCAACCATCCTTGTAACCACTTCCATCGTTATGCAGCGGAGAAGACGAGTACCTGGAGTAAAATGAAGGTGCTATGAAGCTTCTTGGGAGACTTTAAAGTTTAAACTGCTTTGCCGTGGTGAGGAACCTAGCCACCCTGGATACCTATTTATACTATCTATGAAAGTAATATGAACGTATAATGAGACTGAACATAAACTACCGAAAAGATCTATCATTCCTATATTGCCCTTGATGATTATTTGATAAAGACATCTAGATCTCACTACACTTCGTAATTTGTGCTAACAAGTTGCATAACAGTATGTCAATACATAACATGTGACAATAAATACAGTTTAAAATGACTGCAGCATCCTGAACATACCCAACTTAAAAAAGAGAGCAAAGTCTTGCTCAAAGGAATAGCATTATGCAAGTCATGAGATATTTCTCCTTTAACACCACACCCCCCTCCCCTCCGCCAAAATGGAAGAATTTGTAAACAAAACCAATCTAAAATGCCACACAAAAATTAAAATTGCTTTGTCAAGATTTAGTTTGAGTTTATTAAGGTAATATGACAGAAAGGAAGAAGAAATGTTGAGCAGGGTAGAACTTCCGTGTCCATTCAGGAAATTAGCAATTTCTGGTTTGATTTTTCCCATCGTAGAACTATCTATTCTCTATCTATTTTACGGCATCTCTGCTGAAGTGGAAAAAGAAGTTGGATTTATCCAATTGGGATAGCACTCTTTTTGTTTCCCATAACAAGATTCGCATAAGTTCAATCCAAGAAAACCGAAAGCCAACAGAGAAAGAGAAGGAGAGGAGAAAATTGGAAAGAAAAAAGATGCTTACTAAAGCTACCTTTCTCTTAATAGCATTGAGGGATTACAAAAACAGACGTAATGGCCGTACAAGAAGGAAGAAGAAGATGCCTTGTGGACCCACAAACATTATCTACTTCTCCTTCTCAACACATTGCATGACCTACTGGAAAGAAAGTAATGAAGCTGATCATATTCTTCCACATGGAACACCATTGTTAGTGCACTAAACTATTGGAAATGCCTACAATTATTATAGTAATCACCATGGGGTCTGGGTTGAAAAATGGAAAAGTATGGATTTAGTAGAGTATTAGGCATCCGATGGTTGGTTTAGTACAATAATAAGAAATAGCTATCTGTGTCCCCAAAAGTCCATATACTATTGCATCCAAAGAAGAAAAACTAAATAAAGGACTCAAATGCGGCTAACATTTTACTTAATACTATTTGCAGTATTTTGAATTATCTTATATCAACAGAAAAGGGTTGGCTAATCGCCAGATTAGGATTCTTTACCATATCTTTGGCCTTTGGAACCTACCTGCAATTTGATTAATGCAAATAGGTGTGATTGGGAAAACTTGTTAGATAAGGAATGATAAGGGCTGGGAAGGATTCTTAGCAATTCTCCCTTTTTTATTTCAGAGTAATGTATTCAAATAGGAACTTCCAGTCTTCCTCTGCGAAATGCAGTTCCAGAATACGACTAACTTTCGGTGATTTAGCTGCTGGTTTTAGATATATTAAAAGATCAAAAGATTGCACAATCTGACTTTAATTCAATTGTCAAAACCTCGTGGCAGCTATATAGCCTGTAAGCATAAGAAGCAGTAAACAATAATATTAAAATCCAAAGCAATGCCATCCAATCCTTATTAAATAATGCTCGTTGTTTGCTGATCTTTCTAGTTCAAAATCCAATTCAAACAAATCAATCGGTTGCGTGTGAAAATAATGGGTATTTAGAGGTTTGACTGTAGGATCGATGCAAATTTATAGAACTTTCTTAAAGTTAAATATTGTGTTGATACTCCCACAAGATTTATCACATGGTCTATTACTATTACTGAATTGCTTTATTAAAGCCCTTTGACTTCCCTCAGGAGAGAGATCTTCAAGGAACAATATATTTCAAGTATGGGGTACATGGTTTCATCTCATCATCTATATGATGTGAGCTTTCAGTATCATCGTCTCTGCATAGTTTTTAGCATTAATTTATGAGTCAGAATATATTCCCATTACAAAGGAGAATCGACACTGAGATTTTTATTTTAGAATTTGATATCATCTCTCATGTTAGAACAGCTCGATCCATCCTCACTTTATCCCGGAACCTTCAATCCACCAATTTGAATCAGAGGTCTGATGCATCTGCTTTTCTTCTCTGTCTGATAACAGCATAAAGAATTCTTCGTCTAAAAAGGAATTGTACGTATAATCTTTGGGTACCAGATATCACCACGTACATCTGCAGCCAGGGAAAAAAATGTAAATAGAGCTTGCGTACCCTTGGCTCGAGACAAAGCGAAAGGCCAGGGTCACTTGACCAAACATATATCTTCACAAGACTTATATACGTCAGCAAGATGTATGTTTCATAATTAATTATCAGACAGAGAACAGAGATTTGAACTTGAAACTTCTTTGTTATAGAACTGATATGGTTAGCTCTTCAATCTGTGCGTCAACCCTATCAATGTATTTTAACACTAACATGTGCATATAGCTGCATGAAGTCATGTCATTGAGCACCTTCATAAAATCCAATATACTGCTAATATTTATCAAAGAATATGTGAAGATATCGACTTTTTCCTTTCCTTGTGGAAAGATTTTTTCTGATTTTCTTTCGGGTTTTTTTTTTTTTTTTTTGTTCTGAGTCATTCATTTAAGCACACTTGGTAAGACTTCCATCACAACTATATCCTTGGATTTGCATGAAAGAGAGATAGAGAGTGACAAGGAGGATGATAAGTACATATGGTAAAGAAACTGTTATAGTTGGGGAATGTCAACTTTGGTGGATTCATCTGTACATGTAGTAGTACTTGAAGAAAAGAAAAGAACAATGCGAAGTCGGCTCCTGGCATCACAGCAACTTGGATTTTATGAAGGTACTTGAATCAGCCCTTGTAGGACTTAATGGTTTTGTCACAACTCAACAATATATAATATTATGAACATCTACTCTTCAAAAGAAAATATTGACCACAACTCGCATGCTTTGCCTTGAATGCTTTTTCTAGAAGCAAAGCCAAATCAGTAAATTTTGGAGAACAATTGCCAGCAAGATCTCCAAGTAGTAGTAGTTGTAGTATATAATAACAAGATGCAAAAACACATGACAGAACAACTGATCATGATCTTTTTACTGTTGGTGATGAAAACAAGTTATTCCCCAAATATAAATGATCATGATCTTGATCTGGAAGCTGAATCTTAGTTGTCACCAAAATTCCCAAGGAGGCTGCCAGCATTGGAAGCATATCTCTGTACACGATCGAGCGGTTGTTTTCTTCTTTTGCTCGGACCACGTGCCTCACTATTCCATGTTTCTTTTCTTTATGCCTGATGCGAGAGTTGATGAGGTTTGGCCTGCGGCACGTGTTTCTTAGTTTCTTACTTTTGTAATTGTCAATCTGTTATCTACTTATCGTATCAACTCTGGTCTGGTCTGGTCTGGTCTGGTCTGCGGTAATCCATTCTGGTATTTCTCCTTTGATACCCTTCCGCGCAATTTGCCCATTCTTTTTTCTTATCATTTTGGGTGTGGCACTTGACAAAACAAGCTAAATAAATGTTCCTATCAAATTTGAGGAAATCAGACCTACATAAAAAGACTCAAAGAAAGGTCTAGGGATGCTATATCTTGGTTTGATTTGATTTTCATGCTTACGAGATTGACCCCAACTGAAAGTATTCGTTTTCTTTTTTAATTTAAAAATTAAAATTATTTTCAATAATTTTGAATGTTTAGGTGGGAAAAAAAAATATTCCCCAAGTAAAAAATTTTACGGAACAACGACAAATAAACTACTATCATGTAAATTATGTTTCTATCTGCATTTTTTATTTTTAAAATAACATTAGTAATTCAGAATTCAAAGACAGAGTCCACAAATGAATCAAACCAAATCATTTTCAGTATTGTCCAACCAAAATCTAAGTAAATTGTAACAATGAAAAGAATAAATCAAACAGATCAATCATCACGGTTGAATCCAGTTTATTATTTGTTTTTCGGTTTTTCCATTTTTGGGTTATTTTCCAATTTAGTTGAACAAGTAATTACATTCATTCCCTAATCGTAGTCCCTTCTGAACTTGGTAAAAGTACAGGGCTCTTCCTCCTTCAAGCTTGTATTATAGGGAGTTATTAGTACTTCATTTACCAACTCATGGTAAAATAAGGTAAGATAATAATGCATCAACCGGCTTCAATCAAAACTAAGTTTCAAAATTTATTTTAGTGCCCAACACGTTCTTGTTACCTCAAGACATTATACTGAAAACATGCACATAGAAAGGAACTTTTCACAAATCACAAAATTATACCTATCCGATTGAATTTGGGATGACAGAATTATAGTGCTCTCCAAGCCCAAAGGCATGCCTATGGTATGACAACCTGATAGTCGCATTAGATGAAGTGGACCCTCCATCAGATTTGTATTCCTTTCCCATCTCCACATCAGGAAAAGATCCTGAAAATATCATGATATGTTTTCTCAAGCAGTGAGTTAAAGCGCCAAGCTCTAACTGTCCTCCCCATGTAGCAGTTGACTCCACCTCTTTACAGTAGTTCTCGAACCTCTCTACTAGTGAATCATCAGAATCTCCATCTATGGTATTCTCTGACAGGAAAAAAGGGTGAAAATCAGATGCATGTTTCCTCATATAAGCAGCTGCCATTTCCCGTAGCTCTTGGTATGAATAAGGAGAAGAACCTCCAGACAGAAGAGCCAATTGATCTTCAACCGCTCGGTAGAGGCAGTGTCCATCTGGCTTTATTTCATTAATTGTGAATCCCAGGGGTTCAAGTTTTTTCTCCAATTTCTCATCTTCAATCATTCTATCACTCACAATGTTGCTCTGCTCTTCTTGAATTCGTTGTTCTCTAGCCGCTTCTTGCAGAGCTCTTTTCTCACGTCTCTTTGCACCCTTGCTGGTCTTTGGATGATCCTGCTGAGTGGTAACAGATACCCCGGCTATGGCCTTCACCAAGTTGTCAATATTGCTTTTATCATTTCCAATACTATTACTGTAGCCTAGGGAAGCAAGCTCTTCAGCATGCTTTTCCTTAAGCTTAGCAGAGAGCCGAGAGATCTCTTCCTCCACCTGCTTCTTTTTAGCCTTCTGTTCAGCCTTGCTACCCTTTGCTGCTGCCTTTTTCAGCTCAATTTCCTTGTTCTGCAGCTGCGATATCTCCTTCCTGCAGAATAGGATGAGAACAATAAGTATTGTTGCACCTCGAGCATTTGGCTCGGTGGTTGGTGCACGTATCCCTCTGCTCAAAGTGCAAGGCTTGCATCCCTCTTCCCCAAATAAATAAATAAATAAAAATAAATACTCTAGATAAAAAAGATAATACTTAAGTAGAAAAAAAAATCCAAGTAAACATCCAATGGACTAATTCCTGTCAAGCAAAATGCAGTTTTTTGTTCAAATTACTTTTCTCAAATCAGGGCATAGTATTATTTACAAATCAGCCTTATTTCATAACAGCAATTAAATTCGCCTTCTTATTAAAACATCTACATCATGATAGGATGGATTAATCAACAAGATTAAATTTGAAAGAAAAGCATAAATTAAAGAACAACATATTACCTGTGCCTAGAAAGCATTTCATCTCGAGTTTCCTGCTTTAGAGATGTACAGGGCAAATTTTCTTCACATGGTTTGCCATCTATGCCTTGAGCATCTGCCATCTCAACAAACCTAAAAGCATGGTAGATGATAATGTAGAGGAAATCATAATCTCGAACTTGAAAATGTGAGAAAAGACAAGGACGTTCCGATAGCTCAATAAGGAATCGAAAAACACTTGTAAATCATATGCTACAAATAATCAAAACAACAGCTATGCTTTGCCTAAGCCACAAACATCTTCGATTTCAACTTTCCTAATGTGAAATGGTTAGTTAGAAACCAACAAAGATTATCAACCTATCTGTGAAGGCAACCAACATATTTTCCAACATAAACTTTCTAGATGCTTTATACTAAGCATATAACTTTTACTTTCATTAAACCGGGTTAAAAAATAAAGCTTAGATACACAACTTCACTCTGAAACTCTACATCCATGCATCTGCAAAAACTCTTATAACAATTGTTTCTTATTGATGAATTTCCCGATGAGAGCAAAGTAACCAATTAAACAATATTATATATTCATCAATTCTCATCCAAAAAGCAAGTATAAAACAAAGAAAAAAAACCCCACAAATTATTCCTTTCAAAGGTGAATTAAACTGAAATTAAACTGCAAGCGAAAGAAGAAACTAGCAACAGAAAATCCCACTTCCATAACCAAGCGGCCATTAACCGCAGCTCAGAACTCCAATCTAAATGAAATCCTAGCAACTGTGGATAACCAGAAACTCAAAATTTAAAAATTATTTTGATAATTGGTCAAGTCAGTGCTGGCAATGGAGCTTACTTCAACAAAAGCAATGCAACTGAAACATAAAATTGGCATTCCGTTGATAATTTTCTTTTGTTTTCTTCAATTTCCTAGTGTAACCAAACCAATAGATGAAATACAGTGAAAGAGCAAACCTTTGGAGAGGAGAGCTGAGAATCCGCTGGAGTAAGCTAGGGCTTGTTCGCGTACGCGTTCAACCGAAAAATAAAAAAAAATCCCATATTTTTTTATTTTATGCTGCCATGGAACTTTAGGGGGAAAAAATTTAGAAAGATTAAAACAGGAAAGAAAAACGCTTTTTGGGCCGACATGGGCACTTAAAATTTTGGGCTCACGGTTCAGTTTCTTGGCTCAGTGTCTTTACAGTTAGGCCCATAACGGTAAAATTTAAAGATTGGCCCAAAGGCACTGCTAGGTTCTATTTTTCTGGCTTCAACAAACAAAACGATAAATCAAAATTTAGTTAATGACTTTTGAGTATCTCTCCCTGTTTGTTCAAGTTGGCATTAGCTCTATTCCATTGAAAAGCTTCACTTTGTTTTCAGACGACATAAAAGAATTAAGAATAAAAATTGCTTAAGAAATCTTTTGATGTACATAGGGAAGAAATACATGTATGTATGTATGTATGTATGTATGTATGTATGCATGTACATATATGTTAGATTGAAGTTATGAACTTTTCCCCCGATGCAAGAGATGATATCATTGCTATGACAAACATATATAGGATGAAATTGATGCATGCATTTAAATGTTGATCATGCACACAGATACGTGCATGTGTGTCTATATGTGTGTACGTGTATAATGAATATATGGTGGGGTGTGAAGTGTGTGGAGTGTCATGTTGTGAGTCTGAGAGTGAAAAACAAGGATTCTTGCATGCTAAAGTGATGACGCAGAACAAAGAAGAAGATGAATATATGGTGGGGTGTGAAGTGTGTGGAGTGTCATTTTGTGAGTCTGAGAGTGAAAAACAAGGATTCTTGCATGCTAAAGTGATGACGCAGAACAAAGAAGAAGATGCACCTATGGCCTAGCCAATGGAGATTCGGTTGGTTATGGAAGGGCCAAGTAGGTAGTCTTGTTTTTTGTTCTCCTTAGCTTTTTCATGAACTGTTGCTAAAGTATGCTGGCCTTTGCCATCTTTGCAAGGACAACTTATCCCTCCAATTTATAAGGGATGGATAAGCCCCAATATATTCCTTCAGTGACAACACAAAGCTAATCTATATATCTAAATCACTAAACAAATGTGTTCTTCAAGCTAATTAAAGATTAAAAGAATGAACCCTGAGATAATTTTCTTCAAGTTTTAGCCATTTCAGAGTTATTTAAACTGCAGAAATATATATAGGTATGAGCCATCAGTTCCGTGACTAAGTGAAGGAAGACTGGAAAGAGCCATTAAAATAAAAAAAAAAAAAAAGAGAAGAAGCAGCAATTTTGATGTTGCAATTTCCTGCTGATGACTGATCTTTTTAATTTCGTTTGTGCATTACTTTCTTCATGTGATTTTGCTTTCCCAAATCCCTTGTCCTTTTTCTTGATGTTTCATATGCCATGAATTTGAAGAGGGGGACCAATGCAACAAAGTGGGAATGAATTGGATAAACTCTTATCTTTCTCCACATCAGCCAGCCAATTCCACCTTGACAAGCTACCAAAAAATAGCATGAAACCAAAAGAAAAAAGCAGTTTAGAAAAATGGCCATGCTGTTGCAACTTCATCAACAATGTAATAATATAATCAGTTGAACTTAAATGCAAGTATGCATGATCTTTGCTTGTCAATCCATGACAAAAGGATTGGCCTCTATTTTTGCAGGAAGAATGGCATTTCGATGGTGGGTAAGGAACCTTTTTAGGTTATCATTAGCATTGTCATGCTACATAAAGAATTTGCAGATAAAATCAATGTCTCAAACTCAGAGAAAGTGATTCTATTCTAGGGCCATTGACATTCCGAATTGACTACAGTGAAAAAAAAGAATTCTATGTATTATATGTAGTATTTTCTTATTTGATACCATTAAAGTGTCATTATTCTTGTCTCCCTTGTTGCATTGAGATCATTTTGTAATGTAATAATATTATATTACTCATTTGTGATGCTACCAGCCAGAGCCGAAAGTGTTGTTTTCTGTTTAAAGATTAACTTCTTGATTATATTCCGGCACATTTTACTTGTACGGACAACAATCCTGAAAGTCTGATTTAGCAACATGATGGATACTAATTTCAACTTGTTTATAGCATACAGGGTCGTCACTATCAAGCAAATCATGGGTTTCTTATCCAAACAAATATCTGAAGGAACTTCCTTCTTTTTATCCTTTTACATTGTTTTCATTATGTTCTTTATTTTATGCATTAAACAATGCAATCCCCTCCTCTCCCAGGCATTATAAATACCAGATGATGAAATCTCAAAGTCCACCAGAGCTAAGCCTTAGCCCATACAAGCTTCCTACACCTACACTTTAGCCTGCTTACTTGCCTGCCTGCCTGCCTGTTCTTTTTACTGTAAAATTAATTCCTTTTTTTTCAAGCTTCTTCTACACCTTCTTTTGCTATTTGGCTGCATTGTTAGTCACTTTTACTTGTTCAAAAGCAGAGAAAGCTTGTCGTAATGGACAGGGTAAGAGATCTGGCGTCGAAGAAGGCTGCTGTGATATTCACTAAGAGCTCATGTTGCATGTGCTATAGCATCAAGACACTTTTTTATGAGCTTGGTGCTAGCCCTGCAATTCATGAGCTTGACCACGATCCTAGTGGGAGAGATATGGAATGGGCTCTACGAGGGCTGGGGTGTGATCCCTCGGTCCCAGCAGTGTTCATAGGTGGAAGATTTGTAGGCTCGGCAAAAGATGTCATATCCCTTCATGTAGATGGATCACTGAAACAAATGCTCATAGATGCAAAGGCCATCTGGTTCTAGCAATGATAAAATCAACTGGCCTACTCAATTGGCAAAGTTAGTAGTACTGTGAAAATAAATTTGTAATACCTTCTTGAAAGAGAAAATGTTGTATTAGGGGCTTTGCTTTTTCTTGAGTTCCTTGATTACATTGTATGAAAACAGACACTTCTTGAGAATTATAGCCTAAATGGTTAATACCAGTACATAGTATCTTGAATATTTACGGGTGCCTACTTCCATTTCCATGGATATGAAAACACACAAGGAAACAGACTTTCTGAAGGCTTTTCACTTTTTAGGATTCTTTTCTATCAGAAACTGACGTAATGCATGGCCTTAGATCAAATTTAGGATCAGACGGTGTTCAGGGAATTCCCACTAAAGAATATTTTAAAATTTTTTCCTATATATGCAAGCTAAACTGTAATAGAATAAAGTTCCCACAACCACGATGCATGACTGTTCTTTTGGTAATCCAATTGAAAACTTATCCACTTCCAAAAAGCAATCCCCTGTATCATGAATTGACTATAGCAAAATTAGCCACATCAAGCTGATGAAATTCTTGATCAGGATATTGCAGATTTTCAGTCTTTTCTTTAATTAATTTTAAAAGTGACATCAAATTGGTTGGTTCCTTCCTTTCTCGCCCTGTCACCATTGACTAGACACTTGGCATACGAGATATCAGTTTTCAGTTAGCAAGTTTAGACTGTTCAGTTAATGACTTTGTACCATGATGAGTATATGGCCTTATTTTAGGGACAAAAAGGTGATGCTGCAACCTTTTATGCCTCCATTCTATTCCTTCCCATCTAAATATTTAAAAGGCCAAAAAGTTAAATATTCATTATGCATGGAAGTTCCTAGGTGCACATGCATACTTTATTGTAGTACATGGATACTCATCCACACATGCACAAACATTTATGCAGTTCTGGATATACATGAAACATCATTTGTTAAATTATTCATGATTTTGACAACGTGTACCATTGCTGCTCCTAGCTACCTCATGGATACTGTTCTACAATGTGCACTTCTTGTAAAGCCAACTACTTATATTCTTTGCCGTAAGATATGTAGCATATGGACGGAGAATCCTGTTCCGCCTTGAGCAAGGGAGAGTTGTTGTCATGCACGTGTGAGCATTTGCCATTCTCAGGCTCACCCGCACATGTGATGGCACTATCTGAAAGAGAAGCAGAGCTATGCATGAAGTGAAGTGAGCCTATGTGTGCTCACATGTGGGAAGAATCGTACAAGTTGGTGGGCGCGACAGAAAGAATTACAGCCACCGAAAGCCATCACATTCGCAATCTCATTCGCAATCTTTCTGCATAACGATTCAAAGGAGGCGATTGTGAGAATCTGGTGTAAATTGACTAGCCTCAGAATTTTCTACTTTTGTTACATCTTGATAGAAATTAGAGAGTATTCATGTCCTTGAAATCTACAAAAAGATAAAAAGGTTGAATAAATGGTTTCCAGGCTAAACACGTTGGTCACAAAAATAATTTACATAAATCTTGCTACTTGATCATTATTTTGATCCGTGTATTTTCATTAAGTGCTTATATCAGATGGCTAACGTACAGGCTTATATATAGTCAATCAGTCTGATATTTTGAGTAAATATTTAGCAGAAAATTTTTGAGTGAGCCCATGGAAACACAGTAGTCACTATCCCATAAAGTAACTTTATTAATTATGGCATCTAGGTAAAGCACATTTTCTTTTGAATATATGTTCTTGTTCAACAAAGGAGTCTACTTTATGCTGTCCCTATAAATACTCTAGCATGGGAGCTTAAGTTTCAGCAACCTTAAGCTTTGAACTATTTTCTCTCTTTCCCACTTCACCTTCTCTAAGTCCAACCTCCCACTACCATTGGATCAAATGCAGTCTGAATTCGATCCGATGGTCTTTTGTCTTTAAGCTTTAAGTGAAATCGACAGGTAACCAAGGGACTTCTCCAACTTAAACATTTTCTTTGTCCCGTGTTACTTACTGTCTTCACTAGAGAACTTTGCAAGTATTAAGCAAACATTGCCAATCAGGATTCAACATGGACAAGGTGATGAGATTGGCCTCAGAGAAAGGGGTAGTGCTATTCAGCAAGAGCTCATGTTGCCTGTGTTATGCAGTCAAAATTCTATTCCAAGAGCTTGGGGTAAGCCCTGTGGTTATAGAGATCGACCAAGACCCTGAAGGCAGGGATATGGAGAAAGCTCTCATGAGGTTGGGGTGTAACGCGCCTGTTCCAGCTGTCTTCATTGAAGGAAAGCTGGTGGGCTCCACCAATGAAGTCATGTCCCTCCATCTAAGTGGAGGGCTGATACCTTTGCTCAAGCCCTATCAGTTGTGTTAAATTAAGTATTTCAATATCACACCGAACGAATAAAATTGGCTCGAATGAATCAGTAGTCTCTAGTGAGCTGTGTATTGTGTAGTCTGTGTAGCTTTCTATATGTCTCATGCGCTCTCTGTAGCTTTGGATTAGCTCTAGCATGTAATCTATTTCTATATCTTATGAAGTTAACTTTATATACTTTCTGCTTTTGAGGTTCAACAGAATTTAATTACTGTATGTCATGTGGATGCCTCTCTCCGTCAAGAAACTTTCTACAATTATTGCATTCAAGCATTCATTTGTGAAGCCATTTGTATAATGTGCAAATCTAAATATGAACATGAACAAACTCTCATTGTTGCAGCATCTCTTGGAATTACATATCTACAGTTATTTCCATCCATATCACAACATATATCATTTGTGAGAGTGTGTTTCAAGTCTGAACCCCAAAATTGAATAAACTTTATGCTAGTTTCTGCAAAGCAATATGCTATCTTTTATTTAATGGTCCAAACACCGAATTGTAAGGTCTTAAAATGCCAGATACTGGTGATAAAGTGATTGGTTTTTATATTGAAGCATCCTCATGAAATTCCCCATGATCAATCTTTTGATATACGCATCCTAAGAACAACCGAAAAGGAGTCAGCTGGGATCAATGTATGAGAAATACTAATAGTAGTACAGAATAGAAAAAATCCCGAAGATTGTTATGCGGAGGGACCTAACCAGAGTTGAGTTCCTCAACTTTGGAAACCCCTATTGCATTCCTCCACAAGCAAAAAAGTTTAAAAAAGGTAAATTCTAAACTTTTTCCGTTGTCTGCGACCATTGGTTCTTCCACTTTATCTTGGATAAAGAGAGGTATTACATTCCTTGCCTTTTATTCTTTATTTTAATTTACTTAGTTCTTTTTCTTCTGCAATGGTAGACAAGTGGTTGTCAGTCAATATCAATGGTAGAAAACTTCCCCTCAGACTTTGCAACAAAAACTTGGTAAAATCTGATGATATATATCAGTAGGGAACTTGCTAGCATCTCGATGGCATTAATGATATTCCCCACGCCATATTCTTCTCTTTAGCACATCAAATAACAGTGCTCAGTAGGTGCCCTTGAATTAATTTGCAAACATTGGGATCCGGTATTATATGCAGTAGTAATTACAGCTTTACTTCAAATGTTTCAGCTATGTTTGTAGACCATTCTGAGGTGAACAGCCTTATTACAGAATGAAGAGATTCGACAATTCACCTTCAATGAGAATAATTCCATGTTAATGCTGGAAATTGAAATCAAGACGGCCGTCTCGTTTAATGAGAAAAAAGATAAACAGTAATATATATTTTCTTTTCGTCAACACTTCAATAGATGTAGAAAGAATGAAGCTAGAAATCAGCACACCCATGCCTCTTAGCTAATTTAAATGCAGCCTGTGCTTGTATGTGCTTTTGGCATGTTGGAAATTATCACTACAACCAAATAAATTAACTGGAATGTGCATGACAGCTGAATATATATAGTAGTCTAAAACAAGCCGATGACAATCATGAAGGCTGTAAGATTAGGACATCTCAAGTCCCACAGGCGCTGAAATTCAGCTATGATCGATCCCCCCCACTTTACATGATATCTGGAATAGGTATCTTCCTGACTGAACTGATCATTAATTTACATGGCCTTAAATGTTTTAGTTATTGCATTATTCTATTGATCAAGGGGACAGTGAAATGTAAAAAAAGGTATACTGTAAATAATATCTTCAGAAGATTCCTCCATTGTATATGGAGACAAGCATATGAATGCTGTCAAAGAAGGCAAAAGCACGATCAATCGAGCTAGGTGGAGCCCTACAAAGGGAATCACACAATATTGGAACTCGTCAGCTTTCTGACAGTCAATCTCGCCAGTCTTAATCATGCTGTGTGGGGGCTATGACCTTTGCAACTGGTTTGGATCTTTTGATCATCGAGAAAAGAGGATGGACCGCTTGACCACTCTGTACTATCATCAGACCTTACCTACCAACCTGTGCCGTGATACTGCAAACCATACTAGCTTGTACTGTCTTATGTTCTTCATGAAAAATTAATACTGACTTTCATTTCTATTTAGCAACTAAAACAAAATTCTATAATGACATTTGTTCTACAATTATTCACTAAACCTCGTGTAAGCTACTTTTCGTAGTTTTATCCGGACAGGTTCGGTTCCATCTAGTTTTTTCTGCAAAGGCCTGTCTGCATGGATAAAACAAAGCCAGGAAGCTTTCATAGCTGATTAGTCATATGCTTAAAGAGTGAAGTAATGTTAGCGGATGAATAAACTGCAGCAAGATGGTATAAGAAATCCTATCATCTATACTTAAACCATAAAGCTTCCGATCAAGCGATGGATTAGCTGTGTATCAACAGAGAGGTATACAAAGAAATTACATTACGTTCCATATTCTTATTAACTACTGTGTGCTTACCACCCTGCTACTGAACTTTGTAAGTAAGTCTTTCCAAAATAAACGTGTTTCCATCTAATCTCAACTCATATTTCTTGACACCTTTGAAACAAGCTTCATTGTTTGTTTGTCTGCCATAGCAAGCTGACCTATTCCACAGGCTCAACAGGTTCATTAACTGGTAGGGATTTAATGCCCCTGAAAGAACAATGAGACTCACTCAACTATTGGGTGCTAAGAACACCAAAATCAGTTTGAGAAAGTGTATCTGGTTCATTTGACCAAGGGGGTTTAGTTTGTTTCTCTGCTTCATCTGCTTAGTTTCCCCTAATTAAGCATTCTTTTCTCTCTAGGAGAGTTGAAGAATCTCAGTTAAAGTATACCAATACGTAGATACGCCTTTGTACATATATTACACACAAATCAGTTATCAACAACTAAAGTAAGACAGCACCAGGCAAAAAAAAGATCTGGATATTTGGAGAAAAAGCTTCGTCTGAAGGAAGCACTTTGCAGCCTCCCCTCACTCCGCCCACCCACTTTCACTTGCCTTGGGTGGTTTGCAACTACCAATCACATCATGGGTGTCATAGTCACCATCTTCAGGATTATATTCTCTCTTTGCTTTACAGGAATGGTCAAGCTGGACTAATGGAGCTGGACTAATGGACCGAACATTCAATTACTAGTAGTGTATAATACACGAAAAAGCTTGATAGTTGACAGCAGAGACCATTAATTTGCTAGAAATATTGGCATGGGAACACCATATTTCCTTCTTTTAGCCCAAAAGGGCTTGTATAAATATCTATGTTGCAACTCTCGAGTCTTGACTGATATTGTAGTACACTTTTTACCTTTTTTTTTTTTTTTTGCTTAATTAGCTTAATGATTACTACTCTTTTAATTAATTATCTTTGATTATCCTACAATCCAAGTGTTATTTCAGTAAATCATGTCCTTAACCAAATATTGTTGGTCCAATGATCATCACATACCCAACATTTAGAAGGTCCAATAACTCTCCTATGTATAAATAAAATTTTTTTATAAAGATTTCTAACAGAAGCAAATAAATTTCTACTAGTATAAATTGCCACTCAAATTTCTTAAATTCCTCATAAAAAAAAGAGAGAGAGAGAAATTGAATGAGTTTGCTCCAGGGGAAAATAACTAACAGTAACGGCCACCTCCATTTTCTCTATTTGTTGCTGACCGTCTTAATTATACGAGAATCCAATTACAAAATGCCACGTGTAGGTGTAGGTTAATTTAGTCATTCCAGCAGGTCATTGATATGACGTGGAAAACAAAGAATGTATGCTTGAGGAGTTCTATTCTACTGTCTTCACAGGATAATCGAGCCTGTACAGAGTAGTAGTTGTCGAAGTATAAATTTGGCTCTGGATTAGATCGACCGTTTTATCTACTTCGATTTTTGACATCTTTATCACGGAGATTTTCGGAAAAGAATTCTTTTTTTTTTTTGGAAAAAAAAAAAAGAAAAGGGAAAGAAAAGAAGGGAAAAAAAAAATTAACTAGCAAGGAAAGAACGAAAACTTCTCTCTTTTTTTGGTTCAAACACCGACAAAGTGGCTAGAAAAAAGCCTTTTGCTTAATTCGACTCTCTCTTACTGATCTTCCGTCAATGGCTTCTTGATCAGGTATTTTCCTTATTTCCTCTCTCGATCTTTGTTTTTTTGGTCTGATCTTTTATCATTTTCGATGATTTTCCTTGATTCTCTAGACAAAAAAGAAAACTAAAAGAAAGAGAAAACGGCGGTATTTGTTGTGATTTCGGTTTTATGAATTGATAAAACAAAGAAGAGAAAAAGAAAAAGAGGAATGGATAATCGGAAATCTTACCTGAATTCATCTCCATTAGGTTTCAATTGCATTTCTTTTCAGATTATTTTTCCCTGTTTGTCAATTCGATAATATTTAATAGGAATTTTGCTGTTTCATGTTAGTTTTCTTCTCCAATCAGAATATAGCAGAATATCTGAGATCTTTTTTTTTAATTTTATTTTGGTCATAAGTTAGGTTCTTGAGGTTGAGTTCTGCATTTTGTTAAAGGAACATTGGTTGAGGGCTGTTGACCGGAACCTTATCAGTTATCAGATCATATGAAGTGCTCACTCGGTTGGCGAGGTTCTTAGGCAGTTGATTTACGTGCACTCTTACCAAATAATTTTTCGAAGGATTAGTTGAGGTTAGTTTAATATAATGCAATTGAATTAGATTATGCATTTCTTTCATGAGTGTGAAAACAATCTTACAAAAAGTAACAAGAAGTTCTCCATTTTTTGCTTTCTTGGTGATATGATTGAAAATATATAGTAATCCTTTGTGCTTCTGCCTGGTTTAACTGGAATAGGCCATTGTGTTGATTATGCAAGAAAAATATTTAAGAATGTGAAGATTTAGGGGTTGAGTTTTAGATATGGGGAATTCTTGTGCAGGTGAGTGAGGTAAGACTGAATTCTGGGACTAAAACTGTTCATTTGCTATCACATTTGACCTGCAAGCTGGGAAACGGTGAACTAAGACTACTATGGCTGAGGGGGAGAAGCTTATAGAGCTTAAATTCCGCATTTATGATGGAACGGATATAGCACACAGTACTTACGCATCATCTATGACTGTTTCAACTCTAAAGCAAAAGATTGTTGCTGAGTGGCCCCAAGGTTATTCGTCTACCTTCTGTTTACGTGTTTTCCTCCTCATAACTTACTCCTTGCTGAATTATGAAATTGAATAACCATCATTGGTGCTCAGTTTGATTGTGGTTGTTTATGTTTTTCATATCTTTTATTTAATCACTTTTGAGCTAAGCATCGCTTGAGGGGCATGTGCTCGATACTTTTGTCTGTTGGTCTTTGCTTTGAGTTTCTTTTCTACAATGTTTGTTAACCCTGTCATTGATAAGTATCATTTTAGTAATGAGCATTGCCTGTATGGTATGTTAAAACAATTTTTCGTACTGGCTTATACTCATTTGAATGACATTGGTATATACACACTTTTAATGTGTGTAAGCAGAACAGGCTTCAATTTTCATTTTGATGAACTCGTTCAGCTTGGAGAAAGGGGCTGTTGTCAGCCACTGTATATGAACTCATATACATATACTGCATGTTTATGAATGTTCAATACGAAGGAATTTGAATTTAAATATTCTTGGATGATGCTTCTTTCTTACAAAAAGTGTCTGAGTTAATGGAGTCTTAATGTATTTTCAGACAAAACAGTCACACCAAAGTCAATAAATGATTTGAAACTTATACATGCTGGTAAAGTTCTGGAAAACAACAAAACGCTTGCTGATTCCAAGATAACATTTGGTGACCTTCCCGTTGGTGTTATTACCATGCACGTAGTAGTGCAGCCTGCTATAGCAAAAAATAAGACAGGTTTGTCAAGTTCTCTTTCTTGAAAAAACTTCTTTGGAAGAATGTACTTTATGAAATCGTGTTGGGATTTAATTTTTCTGAGAATTAACAGGTCTTTATTTGCTTCATCGCATTCACAATTTGCATGTAGATCCTTTCTGAATTCGTGGTACATAAATCTGTCTACGAAACCCTCCCACCCTTTTCCTGCTACATATTTCTCAGGAAAAGGAAATAAAAATGGAGAAATAAAATGAAATTATTCTGTGGTTGTCATTTACTTAAGTAAGCAGGCATATGAAGCAGTCCTTTTAATAAACCTTATAAAGTAATTGTGAGGCTAGCAGAAAAGCAAGATATTTAAGTAGTCCAAGTTTTGTTATGTTGCCTATTTCAGTAACAAGCCCCCAAGGCGTATTTGCCTTTTTCTGTTTCCTCGTGTATATGTTGTCAATTTTTTTCCTGGGGGGGTGGGTTTAACGGATGTTTGCTTTGAAGTATTTTTCAGAAATAAACAGATGATGTTGCATTAATGATCTTAATCTTTGAGTTGCTTTGTACATAATTATTAGTACATGCTTCTGAAAAGGAAAAGCATGCAAACAATTCCTGGTTATGTCTCACTTTGTCATCCCTGGAAAGAACGCTAGATTTGTCATCAATGGACTTTCATATAACCATGTTGGAGACTATTCATTTTAATTAATTTTTTGTGCCATTAGCAAAAGATAATAGTAAGAAACATCTTTGTGTCTCTATGTTATATTCTTCACTTAATATTTTGATACTGATCTGACTATGTAAGTTTCTTATGCAGAGCAAGTTATTTGACAATTGGAACTCATAGTTGATTTTTTCTTTTCTTGTTCACCACTGGCATAATTATGAAAAAGTAGAGTTGATTTAGCTTATGGTTTCAAGAGTTTATACCTATTTAAAAATTGTTCACATATGATCAAACCTCAAGATGCCTTATTTATTAAGGTGTTGTCCCAAAATGTTAGTATATAGTCTGTAAAGAACACACTCAATGGAGTTTCTTTTACTAAATAAAGATATGAATGAGTTCTTTCCTATGTCTCCCCTATGCTTGGAGTACAATGCAGTATTTCAAGGTTTTATTTCAGTTTGGATTCTGGCAACTGCATAAATTACACCAACTCTTTCATCTGTAGCTATGGTCTGATGGTTTAAGCTTGTCCAGTGTCTCATTTTCCCATCTGTCTTGGTGCACTGCAGAAAAGAGCCAGGAGGAGATGCAAAAGTTGAATTCATGCGGGTGTGTTATTCTTTGATCAATAAACATTCAGTGTAGTTATACTTTGTATTAGTCCAATTTTGCTTTTGAAATGGTGTTCATCTGTATACCGGCTGCGTTCTGACTCTGACTACTCAAGTATCATTGTTCGTTTTGTAACCATCCTCTCTTTCTGGTAAAATTAGGATACTTGGAAACACATTTTGTATAAGCTATGATTGTACAGATGAATCAATGCAATTCAGAGAGAGAGATGATAACAATGAAGTTTGCAGCAAAATACCTTTTAACGTTGATACATCCAAATCTAATTGTTCCAGTGTTGCGTGTCATGTTAATATTTGTAATGGATTCCATCTCACTTTTGCAACAAGTAGTCATAAGTATGAAGAGAAGGAAAGCATTTCATGTGCTGAAACTAATTCAATGTCTTAAGAGGATTAGATGCACATGTTGACACAACATGCGCACAACCCAACTCCATAACAAGAAAAAAAGAAAGAAAGAAAGAAATGGAAGTTTAGATCCCTTTTAGTTGTTAGGCCATAACCACGAAAGTAAATATCATATTCCAGTTCTTTGGTTACTGCAAGTAGCTTATTGGACATTTTATTTTCAATTGATGCAACATATTGTGCAGGATTTTGGTGTCATACGTCTTCACTAGATTACATAAAAAATGTGTCTGAATTGCAAAATTTTTGTTTTTGCGCCTGGGAAGGAGACAGAGCAAATGATCAATTAACTGCTTTATGTTAATCAATGCCTGAAAAAGAAACTTGTACTGCTTTTGCAGATAAACTTCTTCTGATACGAAGATATGGAAGACTAAAGAATTAGATGCTGTGTTAGATGGGAAAGAATAGGTAAGTGGCAGAGTAAGACGGAGAAATTTGGACGGAAAATGTGTAAAGAATAGGTGTGTGGCAGAGTGAAGCGGAGAATAAGGTGAAGAAAGTATAGAGGATAAGTAAGCAGCAGAATAAAGTTGAGAATAGGATGAAGAAAATACAAGGAAGGAAAGAATTTGAGAGAGCGTGAAAGCCTACTTGGCTCTGTTCAAGAAATTTTATTATGTCAAAATGAATTATCAAAATTTCTTATACAGGGTAAGAAGAATTAGATACTCCAGAATAATTCTTAATACATATAATAAATAAAAATATTAAAAAATGTATAAAATGAATAAAAATTATTAAAAAAGTTTTACTTTACACGAGTTAGAGTTACGGTTACTAAAACATCATATTGTGGCTATGGAAGTCGTGACTTTTCTAACAAATGGTCATTCATATTGTAAGGAGACTTATTTTTGTGAAAAAAATATGAGAGGAAGAAGAAGCACATGTATCTTAAAAAAAAATTAAGAGAAAAATCTCTTAATTAATTTTTGAAATTTGTCATTTATTTTATATTACTTTCATTAATATAGTTATTTTTTTTGTTTTAGTTTTTTTTTATTTTCTAAATAATATTATATTTTTAATAATTTTTTTTAAAGAATAATACTTAGGATTTTTTAACACATTGACTTTTTCTTATTCAAAGCTCGGGTAATCCATACTACTTAAGACTTGGAAAAAATAAAAAATAAAAAGTTAAATACTCAAATAAGCCTTTAAATTATATTAAAAAAATCAATTCAACTTTTATTCTTTTATTACGTTTAAATAAGTTTTTAAATTTTTATTTTTAGTTAAATAAACCTCTTCTTCCTAATCATTATTTAACTTCTATTAGTTAACTGTACATGTGACATTTGCATTTTAATGGCATCACTATCACATGACAGATGACATGTCATTAAATGTTATTGATTAAGATTTGTATGTTAAGAATTTTTTTTAAAAAAACCCCTAATTACCTTCTTCTTAATTTGTTGAACAAACAGGTTTAAGAAAAAAATACGAACAGATTGAATCTGTTTGATCTGATTTTTTTTTAATTTAAAAGCTATTATAAAGCTCTTATGAAAAATGATAGTTTTTAAAATTAAGTTAAATCTGTTTAGTAAATTTACTTTTATAAGTTCTTTTTTATAAATAAGTTTTTTGATAAAATAATTTATATAAATTCTAATTTTGATTAAAATTACTATAAAGAGTATTTAATAAATAATTTTCTATTAATCATAAATTCCTCTGTTCATAATGAAAAAATGTTAATTTTATTTTTATTTATAAAAAGTATAAAAATTATTTTTATATAACATAAATTTTATAATTAATAATAAATCATATAAAATGAAAACAAATAATGTTAAAATTTGTTTTTAATAGATGAGGATGTTTTTGAAATAAAAAGAAAAATTCTCCTAAGAAAGAGGCGTGTTTAAAAAAAAAATTTCTTTTTTGAGTTTTTTTAAAATTTTATTTTTTAAAAAAAATACTTATTTTTTTTAAGAGCTTCTCCATATAACTTTTACTTTTAAAAAGTGAATAAATTAAAAAAAAACCAAACCAAACATGCACTGAATCTAAAATTATTTAAGATTTTCAACCTTCGATTTTTCGAATTTACATGCTTTTCAATTGTCGTTGGACGCTGCCTAGCAGCTAATGAGTATATGAAAAATGAGTATATAAAATGTGAAGATAAAGAGAAAAAGCCATGTCAAAGGAAAGGACTGGATTGCTATTGGACATCAGGGTATGATGCTTTGAGAGATTGCATTTGCCAACGGCTAAGTATTGTTAAGCCTGCTAAGAAAAGAGAACCGTCCAAAGCCAGTGTTAACAATGTTTTTGTTTCCGATGCTTAGCTTTTTTATTGTAAGCATATCCAAAACCAAGTGGCTTTGTGATTTTATTTGTTGTGGGAACGATAAAAGAAGTTTTAAGTTTGACTTCTTTTGTCTGTTGAGCGCTGCAAAGTGTAGCCACGGCCGCCATGATGATAATAAGACATACAAAGGTTTCAAGAAAGAGTTTTGATTCTGTTTGAATCATAATAAAAAATTCTTTTACTAGTTAGTTTTATCATATAATCTGGATTTAAATTTTTAAAATTAATTGATTTGTTTATATTGGGATCAAACGAACTCATCTCTTATTACGTTTTTAAAATTTTATAATTTGTTTTGTTATTTGAGATCAAACTTAAATAAGATATTTATTGTGTTAAACACAAAAAGTTTGTTTTTTGTGATTATGGATAAAAAAAATTAGTTTGTTTTAGGTAAAATACTTAAACTTTTTTAAATTTTAATTGTAATTTTACGTAAATTTATTAATTTTTGAAATAGGTAATCCGTTTTAAAAATTATTTTTTGTTAGCGGTTAATCAATTATTAATATTTTCGTTAATTTGATGATATAGTAATATTTAAAAAAATAATTTTATTTTTTATTAATTTTAAAATTATTATTATTATATAAATAATATTTGTAAATTTTGAATTTTTTTTGACAAGAAAAATTCTTTTAAACCAGAAAGATGCTCCCAAGCATGCTCCTCTCTCTTAGGAAGCACGCACCTGGTAGGATGCTTGGTAGACCAATGGGAGCACATTTGTTGGCTGCATTGTTTGATAAAAAAAAGAAGCAAAGATATTTTAATATTTTTATATTTTATATTTTTGAGTTTTATTGTATATTTTAAAAATAAATTAATTTATATAAAATTTTAATTAAAATTTTAAAAAATATAAATTTTTACTTTTTTATTTTAAATTTTTAATTAATTATTTTTAAATATGTATCTAAGTAAAACGATAAGCACACAAATTATAATTAATAAAGTTTAACACGATATTATTTATCATGTAATAATGACTTTATTAAAATACCACGTCAGTCTATTTTATAGTAAATTATGTTATATAAAAGTGCCATGTGCATAATTAATTAACAAAAATTAATCAATGATTAAAAAAAATTATTTAATTTAAAATAAAAGTTTAATAACTTGAATGTAATAAAAAGATAACTACTGAATTGACTTTTACTGGGACTTAATTGAGAATTTAACCTAATAAAAGGAAGGAAGAAAATCCAGTTATTTTGTTCTTTCTTCCTTCCCCTAGCCAATGGCGGAAGGCTCTGTATCTGCACCTCAGAGAAGCAAAGATTTCGGAAAACTCGAACATGGGTATCTTCTGATTTCTTTCTTTCTTTTGTGTTCTCTTTCGGTTTCCAGTCATTAAATACTTTTGATTTTGTTTTCTTTAGATGCGAGCACTATAAGCGACGATGCGAAATCCGTGCTCCTTGCTGTAATAAGATCTTCCCATGCCGCCATTGCCACAACGAGGCCGCAGTACTTCGTCCTTTCTCTCGTCCATGTCTTTTTTTATTCTTTTTGCTTGTTAATTTCTTTATTATCCCTGTAAATGTACGTATTTGAATGCCTGTCCTGATTATCTAAATTTTCTAATCTGATGTTTTATTTTCCCTTCAATTTTATTTATTTTATAAATTTAGAACTCAGTTAGCAACCCAAAAGATCATCACGACCTTGTCAGGCAGGATGTCAAGCAAGTATGTTTTATTTGACACTTAATGTTCTGTTAGAGTAACTTTATTTTTCTTCTGATAAAAAATTGTTTATAACGGGATAGAGTTGATGCGTCAGGTTATTTGTTCAATTTGCAATACCGAACAGGAGGTATGCCCTGCTGGTTTTTATTCTGTAATAACTCTAAGTGTCTCAAGTCTCAACTCTCAGGGCACATCTGTTTCATTGTTTCAGGTTGCTCAATTTTGTTGTAATTGTGGGGTAAATATGGGAGAATATTTCTGCAACATTTGCAAATTCTACGATGATGATGTAAGATTTTGCATGATTTCTATTTAATTTTATGGTATGGTATTTATAAGCATGCTGATTTTAAGTTATGATTGTTGCAGACCACGAAGGAACAGTTCCATTGCAGTGATTGTGGAATTTGTAGGTCAGTTAGCATGTTGTGGATTAAGTTATTTGCGCCCAATTGATTTAGTTTTGGTTGTTTTTATAACTTGCTTGTGTCTTTTTCTGTCAACTATTTTTCTGATCTAATCTGTGGTTTCCAGGGTGGGTGGTCGTGACAAGTACTTTCACTGTCAGAAATGCGGTATGCAGTCTTATTACCATGCTTGGTTCTTGATTTATTCATTTTAAGAGATGGTTTCTGTTATTTCAATTGTATGAGTTTGGCGTTATAGCATGTTTTTATTGGGTGCAAATGCTATACGTGATATGCATTTTAAAGCAAAAGAGAGAAAAGATCAAGGAAAAATATTGCTGAATTACATATTAAAGTTTTGCAATTCATGGTGGATAAAACACACAATTTTATATCTATTTGCAACAAATATGTTTTCGTTGTTTGCTTATTTCAACCAAATATGGCTTCTCACTAATTTCTTTTATTTCATAGAAAACAATATCTAAGAAAGCAAAAAGAAAATAACAAAAGTGCAAGTAGCAAAGCTGGTAAGAAAATGTAGCCTTAGAATCCTCATCTTGGTACTGTTCATTCCACTTTTGTGGTAATTTTTCAGAGTGCGGCACAGTATGTGGTGAATAAGATTCTATTTTGATCCCTTCTGTATTCCTTTTGTTTATCTTTTTACTCTGTTGTTTAACTGGCTGTGTTTATCCAGGGTGTTTATTGAAGCTTGTTGCAATTCCATAATGTCTCCTAGGCCTGTCCATTATCACTATAAACATAGAGCTCAAAGAGACAACTTCTAAGACATCTGGTTTCTTCCGTTAAGTTTTTGACTCCATTAGGTAGCTTGTCTTTGCAAGGTTATAGTGTCCCAGCATGCTGGGTTACTTCAGACTCCTGAAGTTCACTGAGTTTTAAATTTGAGCTGGATTGTCATGTAAAGCTCAATGAAAAATGCTTAATAGGGCACCCATCTGTTTACTTGTTACCCCTAATCTTTTTGCCCATCTTTGTTAGAAATTAATGTTAAAAGATGGTGAGCGCCTCTAAGCATGAATTAGGGAGGGGGAGGGTGGAGGTGATGATATTAATTTGTTCGTGTTTGCATGGTAAGAGTAGCAAATATGCATTGCAAATGCTTTATGGACCTGGTAGGATGTATTCAAGGGGAATTTTGGTATTTCGTAAGTCCCTATCAATTCTGTTTTCTTGAATTCATTTGACTATCTAGGAATTTCCCAATTCCCAAACATCAAGTCCCTTGTTTAAAGCAAGTCAACTGTCAGAGTTAGACATGTAAAATAAAAAGTTGCTGATGTGCGTCTTACCATTCTTCATTAAAGTGCCCTTATTAGCATTAGTGCTGTCTAAAAATTATCTAATTCCACCTAGCTGTTTTTCATTTATTCCATTTTCCTTTATGATGTTATTGTTGGCACAGGTTCTTGCTATATGGTGAATCTGCGCGACAATCACTTATGTGTGGAGAACTCCATGAAGACTAACTGCCCTATCTGTTATGAGGTTTGAGCTTCAAGAGTTGACTATTTTCTTCAGTATTCTTTGAAATTTCATAAGAACTTGTTGTTTTAAGACATTCTTGCTATGCTAGCAGTATCTTTTTGACTCAGTTAAAAGCACGAGGATTTTGAAGTGTGGACATACAGTGCATATGGACTGCTTTTCTCAGATGACTATGCAAAATCAGTAAATTCAGATTAATTTGCTAATTGTTTAGGTTTTTTTTTTTGGATGGTTTAACATTTAAGTATTGGTTTTGTTCATGAAACAGGTATCGATGTCCCATCTGCTGCAAGGCAGTGCTTGATATGACTGCTTTCTGGGAAGATCTGGATATGGATGTATAAACCTACTTCTTTTAACCATAGTATTGTATACTTAATTTCTACTGACTTGAGTGATTTGTGTGATATTCAATCATCTGTTGGAATTTTGCATGCCTTTTCCATGGGTTCAGTTTTGATTTCAGGGACATTCGATCTTTCTCAGAAGGCTATATTTTAAAAAAGAAATTTTGGTGTACAAGTTGTTATGTACTACTTTCATAGTGTTCATAGTGTGCATTATAAGTTTGGTATGGGCATAAGGTGGCCCAGTCATTTTGACAGGATAAATTTGACTGATCTGAATTGGCTGGAGCTGGAGCTTGAAAAACAGCGCTTTAAGTCTCTTGTGTATGTGTGCACCTGCACGCATGTCCTGAAGTTTGAACTTGCTATAAATTCTTCAATTGAGCTTAAGTAGCCTTCTTTGGGGCCGGCCTGGTCAGTGATGGTATAGCAATCAGAATTTTTTGCCTGCTTGTATCTGTCTCTGGAAATTGAGACTATTACTCTTCTCTGGAATATAACAGAATAGCTTCTGTTTTCTAATTTGATTTTGATTCAAAAAAACAACTGCTTTTGTGATTAAGTATTTATTTTCACTGTTTCTATGATTTTTATATGCCATTAATTGGTGATCTTGTTATTTGTTGACAGATTGATGCTACTTCAATGCCTGCGGAGTATCAGTTTGAGGTAGTAACTCATATCTATACTTCTTTTTTTTTTTACTGAGCAAAAAAAGAATTCTAATTGTTGCACCAATTTAAATTGCATGTGCTAACTTTCGTAAATTTTTGGTCTCATTCAGAAGTTACACTAGTAAGAGTGACTTCTACTGCCACTGGGAAGTATCCATCTGTTCCCTGAGGTTTGGGTGGAACAGATGTATTGCTATGTAAAACTTCCTTATTTGAAATAGCATGCATTCAGTCTTTCTTTGTCATGGATACTCCTAGCCAAATGAATGACAAAATGTCAATAAATGAACATATTTGGCAAATTCTTCTTATTCACTTAAAAATTTAAACAATAATTGCTGGGACAATTTCAGCTGGCAAGTTTTTGTTAGTGCTCGTATTGCTGTTCCTATGCAGCTGCTTTCAGGGTTTAATGTGTTTAGAGTGAATTGGCTGGTGCATTGCAATTATTTTCCCATCAAGTGACTTGGATATTAAGCCTCCATTTTTTCATATAATCTCTGAAAAGAATTTCTCTGGCATATATACGTAATGTGCTGCATTGTTGACCCTCTTCTTCATCATTCTTGTATTTTTTAACATAATTGTTAATCCAAGGATATAGGTTGTAGTCAAAACAATAGATGCATGTATGTTTGCGCACTTAGTTGATGAGGTTGTTTTTTAACAGGTTTCAATCCTCTGCAATGATTGCAACAGTAAAAGCATAGTCCAATTTCATATTTTGGGCCTCAAGTGCAGAAGATGCAATTCTTACAACACCCGCAGGATTGCAAACCAAGCAATCATTTGTGATACACACTGAAAGTTTAATCGGTTGGCAATGCACATTTGACACTCTTGTATGCAAAATCTCTAACAAAACATCTCTGTTTTAGTTCTTACATCTGTTTTCATTGTTCATTTGGACTTCAATTGAGATTTTCACAAGCTGTTTAAGGTTGATGTGAAACATGTCCTTAATGTGGACAGTAGTAATGGTTACATATGCACTTGAATTTTGGAACAAAACACAAAGTTAGGCTTCTTGCATCATTTCCCTCGGAAAAGTCATGTTTTAATACCAGTAGTATATTGTTGATTCGGATATTTTTATGAAGAGCCCCGGGGAAGTTGTACCTGTTTTCCCTCCGTGTCACTCTCTCCTCTAGGTCTTGTCCCTTTTGACAGTGACAAAGAAGAGTCGCCAGTGTTGTTATCCTCGGCAGCGAATGCTTGTCATTTGGAACCTTGTGTTGTTCCACGTTGGAAAAAGATTATACACGTTGGTTGTTGCCACGAGTGTCATGTCTACTATTAGTTTTGACGTTTGGGCCCGCTATAGAGTATGAGTCACGAGTTGTGAAGTTTAATATTGATATTTTATCAAACTTTGTATCTCGCATTGTGTCAGTAATACGGCTGATCAACCAAGTTTAGCGATATGTATGTGAAAATGATATGGCGACGAACTTTCTAGGCTGAGCCCACTTTCAAGCCAAGTTCATGAACCATGGCCCGGAAGGACTGAATATGAGAGATGTCCCTTGCACACATCTCTTTCACCTTTCTGTACGGACCATGTGTTCATGAAATTTGCGCTCTTGTTTGCATTGCCTCGTGATCAATCGTGAATTTCGTTTTGTTTTAAAGTTATCATGAGCCATTCAATTCAATTCTCGCAAATGGTCAGCATCCTATTACATTCTACATTTGTTTCGTTTTCGCTTCTATTAGTATTCATATTCCCTTGCCTCACCTTTCAACCTGGATTTTCCAAAGACAAGAGGGTAGTCAGTCATCGACCCACTTAGCAGGGCAGCAAATGGGACACAAAACGACAAGCTTTGTTGAGAGATTATTGAATATTGGTTTAAAAAAACAGGGAAAGACCATTTTAGATTCCATCGAAAAATGTCTAAAATTTAATTCCATACCGTTTTATTTATTTTGCAAGAGATAAAAGTCATAATCTTAGCATGAATGAAAATACCTGGCCAAAGTGGTTCACGCGGAGGACCAGTTGACTAACCCATACTCGTGCTTACCGGTCTAACCTTTCCAGTGCCCGACCCATACTTGTCTTGTCAAGTATTTTGTCATTTGGATATCTTTAATTAAGAAAAATGAAAATGCCATCTTCCCAACCAAAAGCACACGGCGATCATAAAGGTTAAAAAGATCACTTTCTCCAATTGAAGAGGAGCAAGAAAAAAAAAATCAGCCAACTCATTGAAGACTTGGATAGCAAGAAAGAAACGATAAGATTTCTCTCTCTCTCAATCATTTCTTAAGCAAAGCAGCCAAAACTTAGCGCCATTTCAATGCTATATTATTCTTTGACTTCTTAACAAATTCCTCCATTACCTAAATCCCCATTAAACACCAAACCGGGCAGAAAAAACCAAACCCAAGCCAACAACCACACATGACTGATCAGAAAAATACTAACCAAAAACAGAGGAGACTCTGTGATTATTGTAACCATTCCAAAGCTCTTTTATATTGCAGAGCTGACTCGGCCAAGCTATGTTTTTCATGCGACAGGGAAGTTCATTCAGCCAACCAACTATTCACCAGGCACCCTCGGTCACTGCTCTGTGACGCCTGTGACAAATCCCCTGCTTCTATCTTTTGCGAAACAGAGCAATCTGTTTTTTGCTCAAATTGTGACTGGGAAAGCCACAAGTGTTCCTCATCTTCGTTGCATAATAGGAGGCCCATAGAAGGGTTTTCTGGGTGTCCTTCTGTGAGTGAATTGGTTAATAGTTTTGGGATTGAGGATTTGGGTAGCAAAACTCTGTTTTTGAGTGAAGAGAAAGTTGGCTGTGGAGATGGTGATGAAGATGATGGGTTGTTGGATTTGTTAAGTTGGGAAACTCCTGAGTTTTCTAGCCTTGATGATTTGATTGTTTCGAGTGATTTTGGACATGGGTTTAAGCCCACAGATGTTCCTCCTCTGCGTAAGGTAAGAACCAAGTTGGTTCTTTCAGTCTTCTGCATTTCTTTTTCTTCTTTGTATGGTACTTTTCTTAAGTAGTGCATATGTGTTGTTTGGTTAGAAAAAAAAAAAAGAGAGTAAATCTCGTTAAAAGGTTGGCATTTTTATGAGTTCTATGCTGTTAAGAACTCAAATAGTTACTTGAAGATTCGCTGAAGTTTGGAATTTTGGGGGTTCAAATTCTTCTCTATTCAAATTAAAGAGGCAAATCTTAACCTTTTTTTTCATTCCGAAAATGATGTCAGTGAGAGGGTTGTGATAGTTTCTGTTACTTTTAAGGTTGAATTCTTTTTTTGTGCTGCTGATTTATTAGGGTGATTAAACCTTGCGTGTCCAAGTTTAATATAGGTTCCTGGATTTTTTTTTTTTGGCTATTCTACCTTTATTTTGGATATGGTTGTTTAGAAATTATAATAAAAAAAAAATTCGAATGATTGTTTACAATCTGCAAATTTCTTAGGTTTCGCTATACTTGTTTTCCGGTTGAATGTGGCTGCTTGGTGTTATATACTTGCTGATATTGTCTATTGACTATTGTGACTATATGACATGGTTCAGTGAACTGTTTTTGACTCAGAACCGTAATGCTTCTTGTGGACGACATAAGGAGGAGATGCTTCTTCAGCTTCGTGAACTGGCAAAGTCAGAACCCAACCTCAGCAATGATTTTGAAACCATTACTGGGTTCCTGCCACTTTTACCTAATACTTATAATTTGCAGCCAGGAAGTGTGCATACAAGTTGCAAAAATGATAAAGATCCAATTGCTTTTCCTGCTTATGAGGTATATATATTTTCTTTTCTTCTCACATCACTAAGATATTTTTTTGTGCTTTTTTGATTGTAATTTTTTCTTGATATGTAAGTTTCCTATGTCTACATGTTGATGTATGGACACGCAAGTAGAACATTGAGTTTTTTCTTTTGTCAATGAATGTGCCACAGTTTTGCTTCTAGAGTTTAGAACAATGGATCTGAAGCTTGACGATGCAAATAAGCTATGGAGAAAGTGATTTTTTTTTAATTGTGAGAGCAATACTGTGAACAAATTGCATTTAAATTTTCTTCATTCTTAAGGATGCAAGGCTGCTATTTTATCATGACTGAGATATCATTAATGATGGGTTGTCTTCCCTTAAATGTGTGAAAAAGGGGAAGACGAAGATAAGGCTGCTAGAAACTATTGATGTAATTAGACAGTTTTAGACATCCAGCAAGTTAATTTCTTTCACTGGTTAGGAAAGAAAGTGGCAAAACTTCTTTAGAAAAGAAGGAAAATTTAAACAGAGGCCTTCATAACATGATAAGTGTAGGCTACTTGACATTAACTGTGTTTAGGGATATGTCTGATGTGCAGCACACTTAGAGTCTTGTCCTTTGGCCTGTGTTGTCACTTAGGAGAGATTAAGTTGACAAGTAGGTCAGCAAAGAGGAATCTTGTTGTTTGTTCTGTCTTTTGTGGCCCAAAAAGCCGAACTCATGGTTGCTTGAGTTAATGGAATTTTCTGTGAAAATCAATCATATATTCAGGTATCATAAGTCTGATGCAGCTTACATGTGGATGACATTAACAAGTGATGAATTACACCATTCAATCTGCTTTGAGTATGTCTTCCATAGACTTGTCCAATAGTTAGAGAGCATCTTTAAATTTGAACTGTTGCTTTCTTGATTAGCTCGTTTGTCAAAAATGAAGCAGTAATCTCTTTTGTCCTGTCCCCTGGAGAAGGTGATAGTTAGGTTGCAGGTGTTTTTTGTCTTTGTTTTGGCAGTGTACAGGGGTTTTTATATTGGCAATTGTATAGGCCATTAAGGCTTTTTTTTAAGGATTTTGTGTCGGTATACCCCTTTCCTTTTGTATGGGGCATAGCCCTACAAAATCAGTGTAAAGAGGTGAACAATTGTTCCCTTTTGATGAATGCAAATGAAATTTCAAAAAAAAAAATTCATTTCCCTTCATGCAGTTAAGTGCACCACAGTGCTTCAGTGATAATGTCGAGATGGCCAATCAAGCATTTCTACCTTTTTCACAGTTAAGAGGCTACACTGAGGAAAGTGCTGTTGTTCCTAATGAACATCTAGATACTAGTAGGACTACACACATGAATGATAGTCTTGAAGACCAACTACAACATCAAATTGCTGCCGGAACCACATCAGCACTTCCAAAGATTGTTGTCCATGAGTTAAATAGCCAAGAGAGAGACTCTGCAATTTCACGCTACAAGGAGAAAAGGAAAACAAGAAGGTATTGCTCCACTCTTTGTTCCATACTACGGCCTCATTGATCTGTTCAATGGTTTCCTGAAGGAAATGAAAGTTAAAAAGTAAAAACATGATAAATAATTGACTCTTTTACCTTTGGTTGCAATGGTTTGCTGGAACCCAAGCATGTAGAAACTACATTGGTGAACTGTCAACCAACCGTAATACATTAATTTGGATTTTTGAGAATTTGACTTCAAAATGATTTAAAATTAATAATAGGACTTATTTGATATTTCCATTTTTTCTGTTGGGGGGACAGAATTTGGTAAAAGTTGTGTGTTGTATTCTCTGTGTTTGGAAACTGCTTTTGATTCAGCCCTAGCTTGCAAATTCCTAACTATTAAGCTCAAGCTTTTCTTTGACATGGTTTTAGAGCTTGTGTAATCTAGTTGTCCTAAGTTCAATAAGCTTAGCCTTGTAGGTCAAGTGGTTCTTTGACAGTCTGGATGGTTAACACATCATCAATTTTGTGAAAACTGTTAGGGCTTGTATGTAAGCCTCCAATATAGCTTCTTTAATATGGCATGTTAAATCACCCCATGCCCGTAAGGCATCTACTTGCAGTGAGTCATAACATTATGGTCAATCTTTCCTCTCAAACCTTCATCTATAGTTTTCTGTCTCTTCTGCATTTCTTAAGCAAACGCTGCATGTGGAATGTGACAGATATGATAAGCACATCAGGTATGAATCAAGAAAGGTACGAGCTGAAAGCAGGACAAGAATTAAGGGGCGTTTTGCAAAGGTGGAGCATTGAGATTCTGGTAAAGAACTGTGAGACTGGAATCGCTAGAACTTGGGTCATTATTGAAACTAGAAAATATTTTCCTTCTGTTTAGTCCTTTCTCCTTGAAGCTAAAGCTTTAGATGTACTAGGTTCCTTACTTGTAAAATATTAATTTTGTAAATAGCATTTAGCTTTTATACCCATTATAATGAATTGTAAGACCTATATATGATGCCTGAAGCATTAGATATCATAGCTGCACATCATGTAGGCTATTAGTTATCCTCACTTTTTTATTCGAAAATCTCCTTTCTTGCTGTGTAGAATGGGGTGAGATCCTCATCCTGTCACCATTTTTGGACTTGTAAGTTGATAGTTTGTGCAGAAAATAAAGGAAAAGCATATGAACTATGCAATTTTTGGAAGTTTTGGACAGAAATCAGGGTGATAATTAGGATTTTGGGCTAGGATTGATCACTGAAATGCTGGTTTGTGGCCACGGCAGGTGACGTTATGTCTTCCTTATTCTCCTTCTAACCCTTCTTTCTGCATTAATTACAGAGTGTCAACAACTACTTGCAATCTTGCATCATTTGTCGTAGAATCATTTGATGCAATGGTTAGAGAAATTGTACATCCTGTGTTCAGAATATTCAATGTTTACTGAAATGAGACACCAACCAGCGTGGCTTCAAATTTAACGCATCCAAAGCTAATTAAATACCCGTGAACTACATCAAACAAACTTTTTTCCTACTTCAGCTACTTATAAATACTAGTATTAGTAACCCCAATGACTCCCCATCGACCTTCTTAACTTCATCTACCTGGATTTCTTGTGAAGGTTGAGAATGGCCAGTGCCACCAGCCAAAAGAAAACTAACGATCCTACCAAAGATAAGATTATAGCAGCAGTCATTTCGTGACAGAATCCACCGAACAATTCGCAGGCCTTGTTCCATCGCGCATGTGAGTTCCCATATTGGCCTAAGACCCCAACAGCAATGGCTGCTCCATTAGAACAGAACAGCAACCCCATTATGGTCATGTCTAGAATGACGAGAACAATTGCTGCCTTTTCTTTAGAGGTCCGGACTGCCATAGATGCTACCAGTGATGCTGCTGCGTACAAAGATGCTACGGCATTTGATATGAGGAAGTACCTAACAGCAAGGTTATGACCGAATCAGGCAAATGCTTCATCTCGGAATGAAATAATTATGATGTAGAGTAGCCTACTTAAAATTAGATTCAGGGTGAGGCCTTTGTTTGCCTTCAATTAAAGTATAAAAACGGGATATTTTGAAGAAACTTTAACTATGAGTACTGGTGTTATTTTAGAATTTTGTCATAGTGATGCTGGTCTCTTGAGAGCTGCAAGAGCAAAACATGATATCCAAAATGAGAAATGGTTGATAATCTACCTTGGAATAGGAATTCCTTAGTCATTGTTTACTTAGTTTAATGATTAGAGACATACCAATCCAAGGTTTATGGCTTAGCGGGTCTGGTGGGCCTCGTGCCAACAAATATAGATGAGTTGGACTGTGGGAGCAAGGGCAGACCACGCCGACAGGGACAGATAGAGGCAAAATAGGGAGGGAGGCAGTCAAGAAGAAGAAGTGGGAGGATATTTGAAAAAGATTATTTAACTAAGTTGAAGGACAAAAAGAACAATAGTGTAAGGAATACTATTATAAGCAAATTTCTGGGGACAAAACAAAAGTGAAGATAAATAATGTGCAGAATACAGAGTTTCAAACCTCCTTTTCAACTTGAGTAAAAAATTTTGTCAAGTCGGTTTACTAGAAAAAGAATTGCAAGGTCCTAGAGCGTACATCGATCATGCCTGTGTTACGTAGATATGGAAGCCTGGTACGAGAGTTCATTTGTATAGCAAAATACAAATGCACAAAGAAGCTAAATTGTAGTTGAACATAAACTTGACGGAACTGAAAGCATAAGAAACAAGCTTACACAAAGGCAGACATGTAATGCCACTTAGCGGTAACAGGAACGTGCAAGGTGGGCAAGGTTTTGGTGATACTGACAGAAATAGTCTTTGTCTCCTTGTCAACACCCGTCACAATTGCAGCTACCAAGGTAAGGATCAGCCCCAGAATCCTTAGTATCAGGTCGCAGTGTGTAACTCTCCTTGAACTCTCTACCACCTTCACATTGCTCCCAACTCCATCCATGTTTCTGAAGCTCTATCTCTCTCTCGATCTGTTTCAAAACAAGCAGAAAGTAGAGCATATAAAAGAAGGTTTTGAGGTAGAAAAAGATTATAGATGGAGGGTTAATACTTAAGAGAGGTCGAGTTTTAGGACATGTACGTACAAGAGGGGAGTAAATGGAGGCGGATGTTGGAATAAAGAAGGAAGTTGGGGGTGCATTGAAGGCAACTGGTCATTTTGGCTGTGTAGTAAAGAAGGGGATTGACGAATAGCATGCTTGGCTTGAATTTGGTGTGTACGGGTAGAGGTGGTGGTATGCACCAGCAAAGCAGTGTCGGATTATTACGTACTTCATTGCGCCATGCTGGAGCTAGGGCCGGTCACGGATGCTGCAGGGGCTGCCCTGTCAATATACATGTTAGTATAAACATTAACCATTAAGCCGAAAGGTCACGTAACATTCATACCAAATGCAATGTAGTATCCGATGACACTGACTTGCTCGGTTGGGACCCAACTAATGAAAGCTACTTTGCTTCATCAAGTCAAAGGGATTCTCACTAAGTTAATTCATTTGACACTGGGTAAACTTACTGTTGAAATTAAAGAGGTTCTTAAATCATTTATAGCTACAGTATTTCATACCCACTGTATATGGTCAGTTCTTGCTTCTCTTTATTTCTTTTTACTTAGTTTAGGTATCAAAAAAAAAAAAGACTCCAAATAGCAATGCAATAGAGACGCGTTCTCTTACCTGTCTTATTACCATGCTGACAAATTTTTTTTTTTAAAAAAATCTATATTAGAAAAGTAGAATACGAAGATATTCAATGTATTTTAATCAAATTTGACTTAAAAATGGTCAAATGCTAAAAGGTATAACGGAGGACTAATCTCATAGTCGTATCTCTCATTTCATGTCCAGAACAGAGAGGAGTAATTCAAATTGACAAGAATGTCAGAAAAACAAAAGTGAGGAAGGTAATTTGGTGCGATTAGTATAGTCACCGAGAAAGAAAGGGATTGGAAAGGTATGTAGCACCGCTTACAGTTCAGATTACAGGCTAAGTCACACAGTGTTGTACGTTGACAACCTTGGCGTGAGGGTGCCATGGGAAGCTCCACGAGATGTGTTCAGCTTGCACTATGAGAAAGTAATAAATGTATACGTCCAAACTCAGCCAAGGAAAAGAAGAGTGAAAGATCTTACTTTTACTTTTATTAGGTACAGAGATGTGGTTGAAATGAATAGGGAGATTGTGAATATTGGCAAAAAAAATAAATTTGTTGAGGTTAGAAGGATTACCCTTAAAAAAGCTACTTCTTTGACTCGTGAATTTTGTAGATTACTGGCTTTTAGTAGCATTTATGTCTCTTGTGGAAAGATCCTACTTAAAGGAGACATATTCTATTTTATAACATAAAAGACTTGACTGCATCTTCAAGAAAAGGACAACAAGGTTTTTTTTGTTTTTTTCTTGGGCGGGGTGCGCTAGGTCTAAGCTGCAGTGCAACGCTTAGGCGACGCGCGAGATCTCCAGTAGCAAGCTACTGTGGTGAGCTCTCCCCCTCCAAAAATTAATTTAATATCATATGGACCAATGGCCCACGTATCAATATTAAACTGATAAGAACAGATAATATCAGGAAAGGACAACAAGGTCGATAAAGAATAATGTCATATCTGTTCTTATTTCTTATGAGTTAAAAACATGCTTTGAGTCATGTAGAGGTAAAATGATCAAGATAAAAGGGAGAGAGATGAAATAGAAATTTTGATTTTTTAGAACTCATTTCCATTGATATAAGTGGACCATATATCTCTACTATCTGTAATTGTAGATTTTTTTTACACTTATTCATGATTTTTCTTATTATGGATTTTTTTTTTTTGACAATTATGAAATATATCGAAAGCAATGTGGAATAAGAATATTCCAACACTAGAGCAAAACAAAAGGACAAGATCTCAAACAGTATATTCAGAGTACATTTTTCTCGTTGTGGTTAAATATTCTTAATTAGAGAAAAGATGGAAGCTCTTGATAAATTTAAGAGTTTAAGACTAAAGTTGATAAAAGCCATTAAGATTTTCAAGCCTAATAAAAGTGGTGAACGTTATAGTAGATATGAACTAATAAGACAGTAAAAGGGTTTGTATGCCTAATATTTAGAAAATTATGAAGAGTGTCTTAATACATTGTGTTTGGTAATCCTAAACAAAATTGCATGGTTGAAAGGCAGAATCATACCTTAAAAGATATGATGAATAGGGTTAATTTATTAGAATTTTTGTAAAGAGAAACAATCAAAAAAGATTTGTTTATCTTAAATGGAATCCGTACTAAATCTATACCTAAAATCTACTATGAGTTTTATACCTGTTGGAAACCTAGTATTTTAATCATTTACATGTTCATAGATGTCCTTTAAATGTGCACCTTTATGATCCATAGAAACTAAGGTACAATACTGTTCCACTCATTACTATTTTATTAGGAGTCCAAATCATTACATGGGTTATAAATTTTATTGTTCAAGTAGAGGCGATAAAATTATTAAGACAAAAACAACTAAGTTTTTGGATTTACATATGGTTAATATTAATTGCTCTTAGATAAAGATGAAGAAAAGCATATTAAGACTTAAGTATTCATAAACCTACACAAAATTATATTATGACATATACACTAGTTAGGGAGCAAAAACAAATTCAATTAGTTGCTGATGAGATCACACAATATTAGAATATCGTGGAAAATGGGCCACAAAGAAAATCCATATGGGTAAGGAAGATTGGTCTTTTCTTAAAAATCTATGAATTTTATCTTAAAGAGTGTAATTATGATATTGGCCATGTAGTTGATTTAGTAACTTTTTTAGAAGTAGTTTCTAGTTCCAACTTAGATTTGTGTTGAGATACAATGAGGGATATATAAGATGTAATTTATGTCACACAATGGTTTGTGAGAGCTTGTTGACCTAACTAAGTGTTGTAAACTAATTGGTTGTACATATGTTTATCAGATCAAGAAAGGTTCCAATAGAAAAATTGAGAGGTTTCAAACTAGATTGTTTACTAAAGGTTTTACTAGGAGATAAGGTATTGATTTTTTTTTTTTTTTTGCTTGATCAAAATAAGAATTTCATTAGATAAAAGAGGAATTTACAAAGTAAAAGAATCCCCAATGAGAGGACAAAGGATCAAAATGATAGCCAACAAAAATCACTTCAATCAACCCTTACTTTCACTAAAGCACTAGCAAAAGCATTAACTTCTTGCAACACATGGGAAAAGTTGACACCATCAATGGACTGAATCAAAGAGTCAATCTCGTTAAAGACTAACTAGTGTTCCCCATGTCTAGTAAAAATATTGTTCACCCAAGCAAGAGCAGTAGATGAATTAGATTCAATAGTTAAACATGCACCTTGATAAGATGAAGTGGAGATCAAACACAATGCATGTAAAATCGCCATAAGTTCCACAAAATTAGAATCCTGACATCTAAGAGGTCTAAAGAAAATTTCAACAACAACACTATCAAAATTCCTTAAGACTCCCCCACAACTGGCTTCTCCAAGTTTACTTCAAGCAAAGCCATCAACGTTGAATTTAAGTTCTCCCATGTTTGGTGAATGCCATGGTATGCTTATATGAGAGAAAGATAAAGATGGATATGAGGAAGCAAGACAAGGTTCATTCCACTAGCCATATTCATCAATACTAATATATTCCTCATAGGTATATATCTAAAGGAAAGATCCTGAACGAATCAGAAAAAGAATGTCATGCGACTCTCACATTTTACTATAAAAACTCGCTTCATTTCATGCAAGCCATAAAAACCAAAAGGATGTAGCGCAAACCATCATCCAATGCTTAAGAACGTTACTTGAAAAGTCATAATCAGCCCACGATTGTATACAAGAGGAAATCGTGCAAGGAAAGGTCCACGAGATTCCCCACCAATTAAAAACAAGGCACCAAACTTTTCAAGTAAAAAGGACAAAAAAGAAAAATGTAACAACAAGATTAAAACTCCAAGCCACACCAAACACAAGAAATTTGGTCATCAATTAATAAAACCCCACATGAGGCAAGAAAAAGCTTGGTAGGAATAGCATCATGAACTGCAAGCCACAAAAAACATTGGACTTTAGGTGGTGTTGATAATTTCCAAATAGAATGAAATCATACCTTATTATCAAGAGGGTATGTGTCAAAGATAAAGCAAAAATTTTGGACTGAAAATTGACCTTTAAGGTCATGTTTCCATAGAAGCTAATCCACTTTATTAGAACAAAGGACAATCTTAGTAACAAAGGCAAGAATTTCACCATAATCTGTAGCTTCCTAAGAATAAAGAGGTCATCAAAAAGAAATAAGCCAATTACCATTATTCCATACATCACGAACCTAAGCTTCCTTATCAACAGCAATGGAGAAAAATCGAGGGTACTTCAAACACAAAATGTCATCCTCAAAGATCCATTTATCAAGCTAGAAAAAATGAATGCCCTATCACCCACAATCCATTTACAAGCATGGAATATATTTAAATTATGAATGTTGTCATTGGTTGAAAGTTGGGAAATGCATCTCCAAACCGTGGACATTTTGTCATGTCGTGATGTTGAAGGAATGTATTGGATCGTGTTGGCTTCATATTTCTCAAGATGAGACAACACCATAATGCAAAGTCAACCATACCAAAATGCCACCACCATTTGCTTAACAGTGCTAAATTTTTATGGCAAAAGCTAGAAATACCAAGGTTTCTAGATATTTTGGGATTACATATTATTTCTAATTTAACTTTAGCAATTTTATAAGAGTTAGGACCACCACTTCAAAAAAAAAGCTCGTCTTATTTTTTCAAGCTCATTAATAACGCCACAAGGAGCTTGGAAAATGAAAAGGTAATATAATGGCGATGAATTTAACATTGAGTTAATAAGGGTTAACCTCTCACCAAAAAAGAGATATTTTTGTTACCAAAGAGCAAGTCTTTTTCTGAATTTGTCAACAATAGGATCCCAAGTGCTAAAAGATCTAGGATTAGCCCCAAGTGGAAGACTAAGGTAGGTGAAAAAGAGGGAGCCAATCACACATTGAAGAATATTAGCAATTACATTAACCATAGAATATGAAATATAAACTGGATAAACACAAAATTTGGAGAAATTAGTTTTTAGCCTAGAAGAGAGTTCAAAGAAACAGAGAATACATTTAACCATATAAGCTTCCTGAGGATTAACCTATAGAAAAATGATGGTGTCGTCTATGAAATGCAGAGGAAAGATTGATATGCTTGATGGGGTAAGAGGAATACCTCAAAAAAGTCTTAACAATTCAACTTCAAAAAGAAAAAGGTGTAATGTTTTAGCCACAATCATGAAGAGAAACGAAGAAAGAGGATCACCATGACAAATACCTCTTTTCATGGGAAATTCATGAGTAGTCGACCCATTTACAAGAATAAAGATCCTAAATGTAGAGATGCATTATTTGATCCAAGATCTCCTGTAAAACCCGACCCTATAAATACATGTCATGACATACATGCAATGAATAACGTGTTTGTATGTTAGGAAAGTCTCAAAGAATAGCTAAAACCCGGTATTGTACTAAATGGTACACTTAAGTTGATTTAACCTCGAACTAGTTCAAATAGGAATTTTAAGATGAAATTTAATATTTCACAGTCCAGAAATGACTTAAAATGATGTTTTGGAGTTCGAGGGTTAATTTGGGATGAAACTGAAAATTTTGATATCTAGGGGTAAAATCGTCATTTTGCCACCCAAGATAATAAATTGACCATGGAGTAAAATTTTTGATCAATATTGACTATTTTGAGTATAATTTGATGATAGGAAGTGAAAATTTTCAATTCCGGCAGTTTTCGGAATATAGGGGTAAAACGGTAATTTTGCCGCCCTAAGGGTAAAACCATAATTTTCACCACTCAAAAGTTATCAAAATCTTAGGATTTATACATTTTTGGTATGAATAATCATGGTATTTCAAGTGGTGAAAATTTGAAATTTAAAAGATGAAATTTTAAAAATGGGTCCCACGAGAAAGTGACATGTGGCATTTTTAAATAAAATAATATTATTTTAATCAAATAAGCCCATTTAAGCTTCAGCTGATGAGGGGCACGACCCAAAGGAGAAAGTAAGAGAGAAAATAGAGAAAAAAAAGGAAGAAAGGAGAAAAACCAAAGAAAAACTTGAAATTTGACGAAGAATTTGCGGTTTTCGCCCGTTTTCGCGTCTAACGGTAAGATTTTTCGACTTTGGCTTGGTTTCTACCTTTCCCATGCTTTTGTTTTCATTTTCCATGCTTCAAGAGAGAGATCACAGAATAGATCTAAGTGCTGGACGAAATTCAAGGGGGGAGATTTTGGATTTTTCAAGTTTCGGTTCTTAACTAAATCGGTAGTTTTGGTTGGTGTTTAGAAATTAAATTGGACTCGAAAGCAAGGAATTTTCACAATACCCACTCTAGGCTGAATCTTCAATGCTGTCCAATGGTGATGAATTGATTTTTATTCAAATGGATTGAAGGGAAAATGATGAAAAATGATTAATTGTGCTAGAAAAACAAAGTAGAACATTTACCATGTGAATGTCCCATTTTAATCGAATTTTTCAAGGAAGAAAGTGACCTGAATTTAGTGATTCCAGAGGGTTATAAGCTGGTATTTGATGGTTAAAAATGTTGGAGAGAGAATGGGATGATTTAGAGCCAAAGTGGAGCGCGTTAGCAATTTATCGGGTAAAGTACCGAAAATAGGTACCGAAAATAGGCTAGTATCGCGTTTAAGCCGTTTTAAGCTGTTGCATTTCATGCCATGCATTAATATAGGATTTATATCAATTATATAGTGATTTAGCATAAATGTGTTGAATTGTGTAATTTTTACAATGTGTCTAGGAGGAGAGCCTTTTGGTAAAGACAAGGAAGTTGTGCCCGACGAACAGTAATCGGAGCACCTAAAAAGCATTAAATTTGTGCAAACGGTGAGTAAACCTATTATTATTGTAAACTATCTAAAGTCTATTTTTAAATGTTAATTATGAATTTTATGCAAAGAAAATGACCATAAAAAGGGAAATTTTGTTGTATGCAAACAAATAGATTTAAATGGAAATATTTTTGGATTATGTGAATAATTGATTTTTGATAAAAAATTTAGTAGTTTGGAGGCCGTAAATTTTGTTATAAATGATGTTTCCATTCAATAGGCTTATGAGTATGTGTATATATGTGGCTATGTTTGAAATGCCTTGGGAATAAATGTAAGCTGAATTTTTACTATGCAGGCTGGGTAAATAAATAAAAGCCACGTTATACTGTCGAAATTTTATTAAATTGGTGGGTTTAGTCACTGCAGTGGCGGGTTTCTGTGGACCACCTATTAGAGGGGCACGATAAACCCGGTTATATAGTTACTCCGGTTGTAGAGGCGAGGAGGGTAACTCCCGGGGTAGTGTTAGAGTTCACTTCACGTAGAACCCACACGTGAATGTGTATCTCGGCCAACGCTAAGGAACGGCTTGTTTTAAAAACTAAAACGTGTTTAATGTGTAACTGTTTTGACAACCTTGACGGACTCGGTTAGATGCCTCGGCCAAGGTATCCCCGAGAACTAGTTTTGGCTTGAGCCATGATTTTAATAAAAGTCATAAACCTTAACCATTGTTTTGATAAATGATAAATATTTCTTGATTTAAGAAATAAAATGAAACTTTATGAAATGGTTTGTAATAGCTATTTAAATTTGCCTCCATTTTACTTACCTTAAGATGTTTATGATAATGTTTGTTTACTCATTGGGATTGCAAAATCTCACCCACCTCCCGTCCAAATATTTCAGGCCTGTGGTAGCTCGTAGATACCAGATTTTGTCGAGGACTACCGTAGATCGTCTTCCCACGACAGATAGTAGGTGTACTACCATTGTAGTATTTGTATAGTTATGGGCCCACCGGTCATTGTAATTATTATTGTACATTATGACTTTGTAACTTAATGTATGTATGAATTTATTTTACTTTCACGCTATAAAAATTACTTATATGCGTGTCTATAAAAATTATTTTATAAGAAAATGAAATATTTTTATCAATATTTTTAAATAGTAAATTATGACTTTAAATCCTTGAAAAAGAAGGTTTCGGACTTCCGATTTCAAATCCGATTTCAGATTATGTTTTCTGGATGCATAAAATATATTTTTACAAGATTTTAATATTTTCGTCGAAAAATGATCAAAATACCCTTGTGAGTCAGATTTTATAGTTTGATTTATTTAAGCTAGAAATGAGTGGTAAACCCTCAAAAGGGGATATTTGGAAAGAATTACTTACAGGGAAGGCTAGAAACTGGTACGTAAGCCTTACGGGGTTCCAATTGGCATTCCGGATAATGAGTGTCAATTGGGACGTCGTGGCGGTTGTCATGGGCCCGAGAGAAGTTCCGGGTCGTGACATCTCCATCGAGACCCAAAGCCCATTGATCCCAGAAAAGATAATCCTAATCCACACAATGAAACACATTTTCAAAATCAATTTTGAAAACAACACCTCTTTTGCATTTATTCCTTTTTTAAAAATTGTGGATAATTTCATTAGTCAACATAATGTTGTTTGTAATTTGACACCTCAAATGAAAACAGTTTGATTATCACTAATCACTTTGGAGATAACCATCTTAAGTCTATTAGCTAAAAGCTTGACGAGTATCTTATAAGGAGAATTAATCAAACTAATAAGTCAATATTCTTTCAAAGATGTAGGCTTGTCAATCTTTGGAATGAGAACAATGATAGAAAAATTGAGTCATTTTTCGAGTTTGCTTGACTCCATGAATTTAACAATAAAATCTAGCAAATCCTTCTTGAAATGAGACCAAGAATTTTTGAAGAAGTTAAGGTTAAAGCCATCAAGTCCATGAGCTTTTGACCTATCACAATCCCAAAAAGTCATACGTAATTCTTCCATGGTAACCAGTGATTCAAGAAAATAAGAATCATTCTCATCAATTCTTTTAAATGCAAAACCTTAGACATTTGGTTGGTGGCAAGATGAAGATTGAAAAAGATTTGAGAATAAATTAAAACACACTTGACGTACCTCATGAGGGTTCGAAATCCAATGATCATCAATCTTCAATCCAACTAGATGATTATGCCTAGAGCAAGCTTTGGCTATGGATTAAAAAAAGTAGGTATTTTTATCACCTACTTTGATCCAACATATACGAGATTTTTTATGCTAGATGGATTCTTTATGTTTAAGTGCAGTCCATAGCTTTTGAGTAATAACACGTTTATCCAAACACTCTTCTACCAATATATCTCTAAAATCCTCAATCTTATCAAACTCATAAACCTTTTGCTCTAGCAGTGCCGGCCCTTGGGTAAAGCCACCCAAGCAATGGCTTTAGGCCCCCAATTTAAGGAGGCCTCAATTTTTAAAAAAAATTTATAATTTTATAATAATTATAATATAATTAATTATATTAAAAAATATATAAAAATAAAAAATAATTATTAAAATTATATTTTTATTTTTTTAATTATGTGCCTAGTAATTTTAATTTTTTATTACTTTTTTTTCTAAAATGTTATTAATTCTCAACTATATTATCTTATTTTCAATAAACCAACAGTCATATGTATTTACTTATCTCCAACAGCTATTTTTTTCTCTTATTTTTCTTTTTTCTAATTAATGCATTTAATGATCTCCAACCGCTATTTTTTTCCTATGCATAAAACTAATTTTTTTTTCAATGTATAATATCTACTTTTGAAATTTTCTTTTCTCATTTGCTCTTTCTTCCTTTAACTTCAATTTTTTACTAAAAATACACAAGAAGTCTGTTCTTTTATTATCTTCATAAAGCTGTGAGCCTCATTTGCGGTTTGTAATAAGTATTCAACAATTAGGTACTATTATTATAATATTTACAGATTTTTTAACTTTAATTTAGAATTTATATTATATTGTTATATTATTTTTATTTCATGTGATAGTTGATTTGTTTGAATTAGAAATTTTGATTGTTGATTTTATATTAGTTATTTAGAAAAAATAAGATAATTATAATAGTTGATTATAAAATGTCTTATTTAAATGGATTAAATTGATTAAACTAAAATTAATAAAATCTTATTTAAGATCGACAATGTCTCAAGAAAGATTAAATAGATTAATTATATTATCAATTGAAAAAGAATATATTAGAAGAATTTGATTATAAAAGTTTAATTAAAAATTTTACATCTCAAAAAGCTAAAAGAATAAAATTTTAATAATTTTTTTTAATTTTAATAAAAAAAAGCCTTATTTGAATATTTGGCTTTAGGCCTTTGAACTTGTTGGGCCGCCTCTGTGCTCTAGGTCATAAATGATAGAGTCCACATTACTAAAGGAAACTATATTCCAATTTTTTAAATAAGATTTAAGCTTGCAAAGCTTGGATTTAAGACAATATCTAGCCTTACCATAAACAACAAATGAAGTCCTACATCCTACAACTGTTTTAGAAAAACTATTATCAGATAACCAGTAGTCCAAAAAGCGAAATGAACAAGGTCCCCAATCAATAAATTCACAAATAAAAAGTAATGGACAATGTTCAGAAAGCGATTGTTTCAAGCCTCTTTGACTAAAATCAAGGTACTTAAAAAACCATTCCGATGCAAGGAGAATACAGTCAATACGATTGCATTTAGAATCAAACCCAAACCAAGTAAATTTCTTACCAATTAATGGAAAGTCCAAGAGCTCACATGAATCCATGAAATAATTGAAATCTTCAGCTTGATGTAATGCTCGAGTGTGTATGAGGCTTGACATTGCTTATGCAATTGGTTTTTGGAGAAGGTATTTATCTAATTGCGATAGTGACAACAAAGCTTCAAAAAAAGTGATGCGATACTTGAATAAAACTAAAAATTATATGCTAGTTTATCAAAAGGTTGAAAATCTTAAGTTGGAGAGTTATATGGATTCTAATTTTACTAGCTATTCAAATAGGAGGAAATTCACATTGATATATTTTTTTTTTGTTGGTTGGTGATGTATCTTAGAAAAATATAAAGCAAAACTAGTGACTTCATCTACTATGCAAGAAGAATTTAAAGCATGTTATAGAACAGTTACATAAGTTGTCTAGTTGAGAAATCTTATTAAAGAATTGTCGGTGGTTGGCTCATTACTATACCTATATAATTGTATTGTGATAATACTATAATAATTTTATTCATTGGCAACAATATAGGTATCATAAGGGATACACATATAAAGATAAAATATTTTAAAATTAATAATTCTTTTTAAAAAAAGCTACATTTTAGTACAATATATTAGAACTAATGACATGATAGTTGATCCTTTGATCAAGGAACCATTCCTCATCAATTTCAAGAAACATATTTTGACATGAGTGTTGTGGAGTCTTTTAATGTACTTGGTTAGTGAGAGTATTAATTTGACATTATTTTATGCTTTATGCATAACTTGTTTGGAACCATGTCGTTGATGATGTATTTGGATTTATTATAAATAATGATTATTCAATGATATTTAATTAGTCATAAAGTGTTTATATATATATATATATATACATTTTTGCATATGTGAAAACTTGAAACATATGTCAGTTTTAAATATAGGTTGGGACATAAATTGATAGCCTTAATGACATGTCTTTGACATATAAAGTACATCTCAAGATATGTAAGGCAGACGTACAGATTTAATAAATAAATCAAAAAGTGTTTCTCTTTCAAGCATGGACTAGATAAAGTAGAGAATAAAGTGATTAACAAATGAAAACAACACATGAAATATGGATTATTAAAAAAGTGTTGTTATTCATTGCTACACTGTCACATTAAGTTCATGTTGATAGGATTGAATGATTATAGTAATTATAGTTGGTCCTATATCTAGATAGATGTAGTTATTGTTATTTTTTTATATCACAAAGTTTTATTGGATAGAATGGTGTTTGGAGTATTTGCAAGATTAGTTTGTCTTTAAATTAGGCCCATAAAGTTTTCAATTGTCTTAGCTTGTGCATGGATTTTAAGAAATTGTTTTTCAAAATTTAAATTTAAATAACTAAGTGAGAGGTTATTAGATTTTTCTATAAAATTAAAGTGTGGACTTACATTAATTATGTTTTATTTTAACAAAATCAGACTAAGTTAATTTCATTTTAACAAAGAAACAATATTGTAGTCCATAATATAATCTAATTGAGTGGCTTGCTAAACCCAAATGTTATATGTGAGCTTCAAAGTATAAGCCTGTATAGAAATCTTAAATTTTATAAAGGGAATGATTAAATATTCACTATATAAAAAGGAGGTTAGGTCCTCTCTCTTGTCTACACAAAACATTGAGATTCTTACTTATTTGAAAGTTAATAAATCAAGGAGGAAGATCTTATTGCACCGAATTCTATCACTTTATTTGATTAGTATTGTTTCAGTTGTCAAATTATATATTAACAATCAAATGCGTTTTTATATTCTAAATCCCTATTATGGTATATCTTAAATTATTATAAATTAATTATATATAAAGTTCAACATAAAGCACTTTGATTTAATTTGATTTGTCCAATAAAAGGAAAAATCTTGCAGTCAAAAAGCATTAAAAACCACAGTTAATAAATCCATGCATGTATTAGCTGGTATCACTAGGCATATTTTAAACAAGCTAAGGAGTATTGTCTCTTACCCTTGTGATGAGCCCTCAAAACGTATTCATCTATATATAGCTCATAATTTTTGCAAGCTATATTCATGTAAAATCCTTTCAATATATTACTCAAAAAAAAAAAATCCTTTCAATATAGATATAGTTCCAAGTAGGTTTGACGTGTTCGTTACCCCTTATTAGCTTCACAACAATTCAATGAAAACAAAAATAATAAAGGCACGAAGAAAAAGGATGACAAAATTTCTTTTTTTGTTTTTTTCCACTATTTTGCGGTCATCAACTGATTATAGACCGTAAAAGACACGGGCTGAAGCCTGAAGTACGAATGAAGGTTAGGTTGGGTTGTCGTCACGGACGACACCATGAAATTTATCTTCAGGCCCAGCCCTATGTGGGGTTGGAGCTCCAGCCTCCGGGGTTCATCATTTCATTTCTTTTTCATGCTATGTTCTGGGTAGGAATAGAGGCAACGGCTCGGTGGGTAATCAGTATATATAGCTGGCACCTGAGGCAGGGTTTTAGCTAATTGGCAAGCCACTCCATATCCCAAGATCCAGAACATTTACCAAAAAAGAGAAACCAGGCTCCAGGAATATCAACATCATAGCTCTAAGGTGATCAGTAGCCAAAATATATAGCAATCCAGGCTTGCTCTTCTCCTTGATTGAGTAAAAACAAGAAAGGAGAAGAATATATTTGTAGAGGGCAGGCCAAATAACACTTCCAAATCTTAAACCAAAAAAGCAATATATATAAAGTTTATTCATATCGTGATTAACTTCCCCGATAGGAAGACTTTTGCCAAATACTTGTCATTGTCCATTTGTATTGCATAATCTCCCCAGCTAGGAAATTCTTCTTTGGGTTGCATGATGTCAAAGCCAGCTGCCAGCAATTGATGCCGATTCGTAAAAGTCATTCATGGATCCTTTTTGAAGGTACGTACGTGAGAGTGACAAAATGGACAAAGAGGCATAGGGATGTTGAAACCGTATTTGTCTATATATATCTCTCTGGCCCTTTCGCTTTACCATTAATAAAGGACTTCTCGTTGAGCCATTGCAACACAACTCTTCAACCTTAGCTCATTCCTCCCCCCCGCCCCAGCTTTATTTAGAATGCACAAAGCCACAGCTCCAAGCAACCTAGTTAAAACCCAATATTTTACATTGACTTTGGACATTGTTTTCGCGAACTTGGTTATGGCACACATCCTTTATTAGTTCCTTTCATAATGACAAACTAAGGTTTTACTGGTTGCTGATATAATATTTATGTCATTTCTCTTGTTTATTTCCATTGTGATATAATTAGTAAACTCAAATAATGTTTGGCTTGTCTCTCATTATATCTAGTGCAAATCTAGTGTTGCATTTATATCCTTTAATTTGAGTCAATCAACAACACCATCAAGAGCCTCCAGCGTACCCATTTCTGCCCATTCGCAACAAGGAGTTCCCGTGGGGGTGCAGATGGTCTGTTGGAGAAGAAGCATTGCTAGGACGACGGATGGCCTGTTGGACACACATCGTTCTGAGTTTAGCACGTTTTCTTCATTTGTCAGACAGATCAATCACATAACTGTGGATCTTTTCTTGGATGATAATTTTAGCACTTTCATTTTGCTTTTTGGATTTCAAGACTTGCATTGCAAGTTGATCGGGCTTTCTGTATGGTTGTGTCTACTATACATTGTTTCCAAATAAGATTAATGAATGGTTTGGATCGTTTTCTTTCAAAAAAAAAAAGTTTATATACAATCAAGGATAGTATCACGTTTAATTTTTATAGTCGATAATTGTCTAATTTAGTATTTGTATTAAAAATATATTCAATATTATAACAATATGTACTTTCATTCCATCCATCAATACGTTCCAAAATAATGATGCAATCAAGTTGAGTCAAGTCAATTCAACGTCACGCTCAAGCTCAACTTGATTATAAAACTAAAGGCTCAAATTCAACTAAAGAACTCAAGGATCGAGTTTAGTCAAGCTTTTACTTTTTTTTTTTCGAGCTCAACCCAGAAAATAATCAAACTATTAGAGTTGGATTTGACTTAGACTCAATTATAATTATAATCATAATTTATATAAAAACTCGAAACTCGATTTTAGCTCAAGCTTGAGTTCAATATAAAAACTAAAATAAAATTTTAAAATATGTAAATAAATATTATATTATTTTTATATACGTATATCATATTAAAAAATTTAAAAGTTGGATAAGATTTGTAGGTCACTTAAATTGAGTATTACAAAACTCAAACTCAACTTGCTGAAGTAGCTCGAGCTTGAACTCATCTCGACAATGAACGATTTGAATTTGAGTATTTATCAAGTCAATCTGAGTAGCTTACGAAGTTACTTGACTCATTTACATCCTTCCCCCAATGTTTTTGCCTTTCGTTCCTTCTCTCTCTTCTCCTTCCTTTTTCTATCTCCTGATCTTTGTTTTTTGAGCTGAATGCAACCATCAAACAATAAGATACAACATCTATTTACTCACAACTCACGTGATGCATTTTAATTAGTCTATTGACATGTTACTAAATTCTTTTAACAAAATTAGACTTTGAGACTCATTGAAAGCTAAATAAAATTTTAGATATCATATTAAATATTATTCTAATACAGTTACCATATTAGACATTTTCTTTGTGAACTATTTGAATCAAATATGACATTATATATCCCTAAAATCAATATTACTCATTTCATACAATAAGGTATGCATACAATGCGTTCTGATCCTTGAAAGACAAGATCTGTTGGACATGCTTTATGGGCATTTATAACTATCTAAATCGAGTTAGGATTTATTGAAAGTAGTTAGAAATTACGAAAATAATTGAGCCTGCTAATCGATGTGTGTACTACGATCGATCAATTACTTGGACGCAAGTGCATTGATCGAATTTGTTAATGTGCAGCAAACAAATCTGATATGACGGAGACTTTAGATTATTTTGATATCATGATTAATTAATCTTCACATGCATATCTTTGTTGAAGTTTGAGAAATGACCAAAAGCGTGCTCGAAACAAAAGGAATCAAAATACAAAACGGGGCAAAAGCTACGGCGCGTACAAGTGGAGACCGTTTAAACGTAACGGCTAGTGGGGTATGCCATCTCACGTGCAAAGAGCAACCTTGGCTTTTACATATTTAACTTACCTCTTTTGAGCAAACGTAAAATAACTTCCCATTCCCCTTTTAATTATTACACTTCTTGTCTTTTCTCTTCGCAATCATTTGCTTCACGTCATCAAACGGCTCAAGCCGCTTCCATACATATACCCATCCCTTCTAATCAAGCTATGCTGCTCGCTCTAGCTTGCACTTGCATATCTGCTTATACAATGAGAAATTATTCAATCTCTCTTAAATGCTAATTTATATGTACACATACCCATTAATAAGGGAAGAACAAATGCTGATGTAAGTTGTACGATGTTCGAGAATTGTGTCATATATGATTTCTTTTTTCATTTCAAAATTTAAAAAAAAAAAAAAAGTCAAATGTTGATAGTGAAATTACGTGTAAAATTTTGTCTTTATTGATAATAATATGAATAACGTGAATAATATGACACAAAAGACGTTTTTATTTATTTAACGAACACTTTATTTTTCAAATAATTTGTAATAATTAGTGGGTGGAAATTTTACATGAACAGTTACAAACTATTGGGAAAGAAATATTTTAGCCGAGTGGAAATTTTTTCATCCCTATTTTGAAAATTTTCCGGTAACTTAAAAAATTTAACTTTAAAAAAATATTACTTTTTCCATTTGAGAAAGAATATGTAAATAACTAATGTGAAACTCCAATATTGGCATAAAATTAAGATTAAAAGGGTAAAGAACATTAATTAGTTAAAATTTTTATTACTTATAAGAAGTAAGTTAGATATGGAAACAAAACATTTTCAAAACATTAAAAATAAAAATCTCACTTTAATTAAAAACAGTTAAAATAAAAGATTTGGTACTATCTATATTAATCTACCATGCATGTTACATTTGAACTAATAATATACATTCATGTTTAATGATACATACAATTGTACTTACTACAATTCCTTCTGGCAAAAGTTCAAACTTGAAAACCTTATATAATGATAGTCAACATACAAATGATCGTTTTTTTTTTTTTCATTTCCCACATTCTTTTATATCATTATATGCTTACAAGAATTGCTTTGCTTTGCATCAAAAAGAAAAAAAGAAAAAAAAATGGCTAGTTCCACTATGTCCCTTTAGTTTATGTGGCTTTAGCTAAGGTAGTACATTGGACTTGGCATTGGCAAACCAGAGCCGGGCAATAGCACAAAAGAAAATCCATGGGGCTCGCTTTTGGGAATGCAAGGGCTTCACACTTGAAACAGCTGAAGTATATGCGGCTACAAGGCTGAAGGTTGAAACCTTTGGAGTGATGAGATATATAATATAACAGCAATCAATATAGCAAAAGCAAAAGCCCTGTACATGTGAAATTAAAACGCCTTTCCAGCTCGACAAATTCTTTACCCACACAAAATATCCGGGGCAGTTTGTTCATCAAAGCCAAATGAAGAAAGCAAGTTCTGTGTGCCATCGTCTGCTTAAAACCTTCAAAGCCCTCGCGTATATATATGGGAGCTTAATGCAAGAAATAAATATAAGCTCTTTCTTCTGCGCTAAGCTGCCTCAGATCCAAGATAAGAGAAAGAGCTTCACACCAAGAATAATGGCAAACATCCACGATCATGGCTTCTCTGTTGTTTTTGGCCTTCTGGGTACACACTCAACCTGCTTTAATTCCTTTTCAAAACAAGTATGGTACTAGGCTAGTTCCATATGTGTTTCACCTGGTTTGTTTTACTCCACTTTTTTGCAGGCAATATTTTGTCGTTCCTCGTTTATCTAGCTCCAATGTAGGTTGTCTGCTTTCTCAGGTACTATTGATGGAGTGTTTTTTTAGTATTTTTTTGTATTTAACAATGTTTCCTTTCTTTTGCGTTCTCCAAGGCCAACTTTCTACAGGATTTTCAAGAAGAAATCAACAGAAGGTTTTCAATCCATACCATATTCAGTAGCACTTTTCAGTGCCATGCTGTTGCTCTACTACGCCTTCCTCAAGAAACATGATGCATTCATGCTTATCACCATCAATTCAATTGGCTGCTGCATTGAATCCATATATCTCTTATTGTACATGGTTTATGCAACCAAAAGCGCCAGGGTAACTCCTTTTTCCTCTCCATTAAACCCTCTCTTTCATTCATCTTCATTACCATAGATCATGTTCTAAAGAAGTCTGTTCACTCCTTTTCAGGTATACACGACAAAGCTGCTCATATTTTTCAACTTTGGGGCGTTAGGATCAATCATACTTCTCACATTCGTATTTTCAAAGGGCTCTATTCGAATTTCCGTTGTGGGGTGGATTTGTGCCGTCTTCTCTGTCTGTGTCTTTGCTGCTCCACTTAGCATCATTGTAAGCGTTACACTAATTAACATCTAACCAAATTAAAAATTAAAAAAAAAAGTCATTTGCTTTTCAAATAAAGGTGATTACTCCAAAATAATAATCTCCATATATAATCAAGCAATAACATTTTATTTTTTTTTCGTATTTTACTTTATAAACTCCAGAGGTTAGTCATCAAAACGAAGACCGTCGAATACATGCCGTTCCCATTGTCATTCTTCTTGACTCTCTGTGCTGTAACGTGGTTCCTCTACGGCTTTTCATTGAGAGATTACTACATAGCAGTAAGAATCAAACTTCTTTTCAACCCCATTAAACTTTGGCCATACTTGTTTAGATATTATCGATCTATCCTTTTTAGCTTATCTATTTTTCATCTCTTAATTTTGTTTCAGACACCAAACATTCTGGGATTCATCTTTGGGATAACTCAGATGATATTATACCTCCTGTATCGCGGCGGACGAAAAGAACTAATCTTGCCAGAAATCAAGGCACAAGAAGCCTTGCCAGAGAGCAAGGCAAAAGAGCAAGCTAATGGTGTCCAACTTAGCACAGTAAGTCAGCATCAAGAAGCAGCTGCCATGAATAATGGAGTTGGAGCGATGATTAGCAACTCACAGATTGTGCCAAGTGAAACCAACGTGTGAAAATCGAACTAATTAGATGCATATATCGGTCAGAAATTGAAAATTTCTAGTAGCCATTTGGGCCGGACAGAAATTGATATAGACAAAGAACTAGAACGGCCGCCTCTTTTTCTTAAAAATATTATTCACACAAGTATAAATTCCAAGGCTTGTAGTCTCATAATGACAATGGCATAATGATGCTCAACAGTAACGTTGGATTGAAATTTACTTTGATACTTAAGTTTTAAATTGAGAATTCTACATCTGTTTGACATGTCAAACTCAATCATTACTTAATCAAGGAGCCAACTGAGTATAATGCTTGAGAATATAGAAATTAAATAATGGGGGGGAAACCGTTTCAATGAGATTATGGATTTTAATTAATATTTAATCTTTTCCAACCCGAAAAGTTATACTCCTTTGTCATGCTTACAGAATATTTTGGTTGTAAAGTAGAGATGGGTTAGCGTTATAATTATGCAATAATAACCGAAAAAAAGGGAGAAGTGAAGTGGAAGGTGGGGATGTATGATCTTCGTATAACAGAAATCTCTGTCCTTTTGTTTCAACTAGTTAAATGGGGTTTGCTCACATATTTTGATGATACATTTAAATGTGCAAGATTTGTTCCACTCTTCAGATTCTGATTTAACTTGTACAACATTCTTTACTTGTTTTCTTGTAGAAAGAATTCTCATTCTTTGACAAAGAAAAAGACAGCTAAGTATATGGCAATGTTGATGTCAAAATGACACCGGATTTAGCTATGCCAAGAATTTGTTTTGTCATTTGTGAAGGTGGAAGCTAGAGGATAGTAATTAAAGCATCAGATGCAGATTAATGAATTCAGATAAAAAAATAATAAAGAAACTAAACTAATTATTTTTAATTTAATTGTAATTTATCTCATATCTGTGTCATTTCTTCATTTCTTTGTTCTATCTTCCATTAATCTATTTCTTAATTTATACCAAGAGTCACTTAGTTCCTTTATTGCCATGTGAACTTTTAGGAATGAATAAGCCATTAGACTAGATTCCTTGGTCTGATTTATTATTACATTTTTTATTATTTTGTCTTAAAGTGATTAAGTTAAGTAAGAAACATAATTAAGAAGTTTAAATTCCAACCAGCTTTATTTTATTTTTCTCATGGTACTCTTTATCATGCATTAAACATTATTTGTGGTTGACAAAGGATGAAGCAAATGATGTATTTTCCTTTACATTTTTCCCCTTCTCTTCCATTATACCAAGTATTTTTTATTTATGATGTTATTAACTTGTAAGTTATTTTGTTAGTAATTTATTTTATTTTTTTATCCATATAAAAAGTTAGTAAGAGAAACGTAGAGGAAATATCCCAAGCTAGTAACTTCTTCACAAATGGTATTATCTATTGCAACTATTTTTTATTTTCTTTTGATTCCTAAGTTTCTTTACTTATAATATTTTTCAGCTTAATGAATCATCATTGAACGGTTGCCAAAAAATGGAGCAAATAATCAACTACCAAATATTTGATAATATACCTCTACATCATATTTGTAAGGTTAGTAACTTGCAAGCACTTCAAGATTTTTTACAATATTGAGGTTATAATTTGTAATATGATTTAATATTTATGGTTTGTGAAGTCATTTTTATTTTTTTAAGATGGTGGAAGTCAATGTTCCTTAACTTCTCTCTGAAGGATAAAAGCACAACTTCGAAAAGCCTCAAATATCTGACAATTAAGGTATAAATTCAAGTGTAATAAGTTATTATCTTTATTTTTGCTAATTGCTTTAAGAATTAAAATCTTGTGATGTGGGGAATTGATTTGATGACAGTGTTTTTAGTAATATTGATGACCAAATTATCTGTGATACATTTTTATTGAGTTCTTATCATATGGAACAACGTATGGTTCACTTATCATATCATCTTCTACTATCAATCATGTTCTACATTTAACTAAGCTGAATTTTTTTGGAGTTTTTAGTAGTTCATGTGTCAAATTTTCATTCTTAATTAATCCAAATTGCCTAGAACATGGCAGTATCATGAAATTTATTCGAGTTTCTTTCTTAAGGTCCTCATGTCATCTCCATCAAGATTTCTAAGAGCTAAGGTTGCTACAGCAGAAGCTGTTTTAAGAGAACTTTCAGAAGTAATTACTCTTTGTTTTCTATAACTTGAGATTCTAATGCTAGCTATATTATTAATTTATTATAATATAAATAGTGTGAATTTGTATATTAATAGCAGTGAAATAGCATTATATAATAAAGTACACACTTTACATTGAGCACAAATGGGTTTTTTTTGTTTGTTTTCTGGTTTATTTTCTTGTTTGATGTGTAATTACATATAAAAAAAATTAAGTTGGAAGGAGATAGAAATAGTTTGTTTTATTTCGCTTTCTAAGCAAGGATAGGCATTCTTAGGATCACACCAACACCAAACCATCATGCTCTTTCTCGAATCATGGTTTCTAAGCAAAGGTTAGCTTCTAAAAGTTAAATCTAGGTTTAAATATTACTTTATATCTTTGCATTTGGGATTTCAAATGTATAGAAAAATAAAATTTGGACTACATTTGTGATTACAGAAGCTGGCTTGATAGTGATGACAGCCACTAATCTCTTCTTAATTGTTAACTTATACTTGTCAATTATGATATTAGATTTTTTATATGTCTTGTGATCAATATACTTACTTTCTTTTAAACACCTAACTAGACGAAAAGAGCTGAAGTAATAATTAATATTGTAACTTACAAGGTACTAAGTAATGCCTCTTCAGCAATATATTCTTATCTACATGGCAGAAAACTATTTTGAGATTCTAACTGATGGTGTTTGTCCGATCTCCTCTCCTACTCCCCTTCAGCTTCCTACTTTGTGTTTGTTCAGGATTTGATTTCTGCTTCCTTTTGATGGTTGTTCTATTTTGTTTCTCCATTTGTTTTTGGTTTTCTTTGAGCCCGATTCATGTCTCTTGGGATTGAGCCTTGTACTACTTGGATATTGTCTTTGTCTTTAGGTGTTGTTGTCTTTATTTCTTTATCAATTAATTTGGCTCTATTTTCTATTCAATATATATATGTTCTATAAGAGTGCCATTTAAAAAAATATATATTTGCTATAAATTTTTGTAAGATTCGCATGGTTTATACTCTCTAGATTGTTGTAAAATTTGCATTTTTTTATTGCATATCAGAAAGTTATATGTATTACTATCATATACTTTTTAGTTGCATATTTTAAATGTTGCCATATAACTTAAGATTGGAGTCACATAGTATATGACTGTATATTAATTTTGCAATGAAATTTTATTAAAAATGCAGTTAGACTTTTTCATATATTGACTAAAGTTGCATTTTTTCTAAATGCAGCCTTAAACTTAAGGCAATATATTTTTCACCTATGGCTGTAATTTTTTTTTATGGTAAAAGATAAAAAATGTTTTAGTGTAAGACATGACAAGCATTGAGAATTATGGAGTTCAAAGCATTCTTAATTATTGTCCACACCAAGCTTAAATTGGAAAAAGAAACGTTTCAAAACAAAAAAAATCCATTAAATTTCCAAAAGTATTCTTGTTAATTTAAAACATGAAAATACTTGGTTATAGACTTCAATTTATTAACTAAATTACAATGAATGAAAACAATAAATCTAATTAATTATTGTTATACACAAGTTAGTAACACAAATAATAACACTAAGAATCAGGTTCATCGCATCTGACAAAGAAAAAGATGAAACGTCTATCGTACTTGCTATAAACTTTAGAAGAAACATCCTAGCTAGAAGAAAATATACGATCAACTGATCTTAAAGATTTTTTTTATTGTAGTTTTTCTTGTAATTAGTCCTTTCATTTTCTTTTTCTTTTTGCTTGAATTATCGTAATCCCAAACTCATGAATCAATCATATATATTGTCCCTTGATTAACATGTTATGCTCTAATTTTAAAATTGCTGTCACATATATTATATTTTGTCCGGATTTATGCATTAGACAAGAAAAAGATATAAAGAAAGCACAGACAATTTTTGTTCAGATTTAAATATCTCAAAATTAATTGATATCTAGATTAAAAAAGTATTTAGAAGAGTAAAAAAGAGAGGAAACATTAAATTTTAGCAAATTCTAAATTAAAAATTAAATAAAAAAGAAAAATAGCATAAGATCCAATCAAATCTCCACACCAAATTTTAAAACAATTTCAAAACCACAAAATCTATCACACCTAAAACAAACTTTAACAAAAAAATCATATTCCGACTCACAATAATCAAACATTAATCAAAAATCAAATTCCAGCACCAAAATTTTATAAAAGAAAAAACCATATTTCATATAAACCATAAATCCACTAAAAACCTTATCAAAAAACAAAAGCAAAATCACAATAAAAAAATAGAGTACCAAAGAAAAATAAAAAAAAATAAAGACATTATTTTAATATATGCTAATAAAACTAGAAATCACAAAAATAAAGCCAGAAAAAAATTTAAAAATAAAGTAATTGCTTGAAAACGGGGTTTCGGTTTGTGGCAAGACAGAGGAAGGAAGGGATTTCTGGGTCAGAAAGGAAAGAAAGGGAACGCGGCATCAAAGCGCGGGTGACATTTTTCAAGAGCCATTAAAAAGAATTAATGAAAAATATACTCAACCAATCAAACACGTGGCATATATGTCGGTAGTTGGGGCAAAGAGACGGGGCTCGATTCGGGTCGGACGATCTTATTGGTTCCCAAAACACTTCCCCTCTGTGAAAAGAATTAGGGTTTTCATTGAATAATCTCAGACAATTTAAATTTCAGCTATTTTTAGTTTTTCACTCTTGTTTTTCCGACAATGAAGAATTGGAAGCCGAACGAAAAAGGAAACGGCGACGGTATTGATATGGAGGGCCCGAAACCGATAACTATGAAGAAGAAGAAGAACATGAAGCGATTGGGAGGAACTGGTCTTTCGCTTCAAGCATTCGCTAACGCCAAATCCACCACCAATCACTACAATCCGGCCTTAATTAGTATAAATTTCCTTCTTTCTTTGTTTGGGGTTTTGATTGTCGATATATTGATAATTTCTTTTTCGGCCAGATTTATGATTTCTGTTTATTTGTTTCTATTTTAATCTTGTTTACTGGAAATTGTTTTTCCTCAGAGAAGAAAAGGGAGTTCTATAAGAATGCTAAATATGTTAACAAGTATAAAAAGTCACTAAAGCAACAAAGTCAGGGGACTGATCTTCCTTCAGCAATAAAACCCCTAGAGGTTTGTTCCCACATAACTCTTGTTAGATTATAATTAGCTTGCTTTATTTTTTTTCTTTTTCTGTTTAAATTATAAGGGGAACAGTCTAGCTCTTAATTGGGTTGAGACCTAATTTGTTAACAATTACCTGCATTAAGCTCAAACTGTTAATGGTGTTCATTAGATGAATGACCAAGCTTTTAACTTTCACGTTGAAATATTGTTGGATGGCAAGCATATAGGATTTGTGAATTTGGAGCAATCTGGTACATGATATTGAGCACCAAAATTGAAATTACTCTTTGAATGATTCTTTCAAAAATTATTCATTTTCTATGAAATGCTTGATGATTCGTTCAGCTGAAAGGACACATGATTCTGTTGGAAACATTAAATCCCAATTTTATATCAAAACCTTGCACGCATCTAGACACAATCTTTGATGCATATGTGCTTTTAGAACATACCGAGTCTAATAATGCGAGGGTTGTTACAGGATGAGAATGAAGACATAGATGATAGTTATAGGACCAACAAAAAGAACAAGAAGAAGAATAGTTCGCACAGTTTGAGAGAATTGTATGAGAAGCAGCGGGAGGAGAAAGAGAAGGCGAGGATGGAGAGGGAGGCAATTGTTCAAGCAAAGAAGGAGCAAAAAGAGAAGGCAGAAGCTCAGAGGAAGGCAGGAAAGAAGCAGATGTTCAAAAAGACACGACATGGTCAACCTGTAATGAAGTACAGAATACAGCACCTTTTGCAGTCCATACAAAGTTCATCTAGCGCGGCAGTTAATAAAAATTAGTAATCTAGAATCTGTTGTTTCTTGGTTTTGTACTTTATTAGTGCAAACAGTAGCTGATTTAGAGAACATTGTGGTGAAACAGGGGGATTTCAGCAATGTGGTGTTAATTGCCCATAAAAGGGGTTTTTCTTCATGCTGCTGTAGAATTTTTGGATAGCTTTTTTTTGTTTCTGAAAATTAAGGAAGATCATTTCATCATAAGGAACCATTACTTACAAAATAAGACAGTGATCAACTGGTGATCCTTCAGTCAATTACTGTCCTAGGATGGCTTACAAAAAAACAGCCATGCTACAACCTGTTAAACTACTCAGAGCACATAAATCCACATCCCTGCTATCAGACTCATAACATCAAGAGAAATCTCAACAGGGTAAACAGCAGACCCAGTAAACCAAACACACCACCATGATAGAACAAGTATGAGTAAGAAACATGACCTGTGGCCTGTTTCCTCTTCTTACTTCTCCTGGAAACGTTCAAGGGTGGAGTTCCTCTTGACCTCCCATTTTCATGTCGCCGTGGCGTTATGAAGTTAAGGATAAATGCACAGTAAATCATTGGTTCTATCCACACCTACATTGGTCAGATTATCAGCTTTGTCGTTTCCTGACCGTAGGATATATCTAATCTGCCAGCCAAGCGCTCTTTCTCGAAGGGCTTTAATTTGCAAGATCAATTACCTCAAATTTCAGGGTGATGAATCCGGTTTGTCTATCCAAGTAACAACGTTTTTGGAGTCACATTCGATGTTAGCGCAGCCTGAAGACACCCGTGCAGAAGCTACAAAGATCCTAATGCCTCTCGTCTAGCCAAAACTTCAGCTAAGTTCGTGTCCCCCCACCCCGCCTTTTTCGAAAAGCTTGCGTTATCTGCCCCCTTGTCATCTCTCAATATCCCCCAATTCCAAAATATCTCGGGCATGCTCTAGCAGCCCATCCGTGTTAAACTTGAACCACCCTGTTGGCGGACATTCCCATTTCACCAAAATGGGTTTTCACAGCAAATCTAAAACCCATCATATTGGTTTTCTGATATAAAGTACGAAACAGGAGCAGTTTGTCTGCATATTTATCGCTGATGTTGATTTATCATTCCCTATAATGCAGTTCCAGTTTTATTTGTAATATTGCTAGGAAATTTACTCAATTTTCAAAGTCAGAACTGGTAATCTTTCTATTCACATAGAAGAAACTTTGCCAATATGCAACTGTGTTGCATGAATTGTTGAATTTTTGTAAGCAAAAACGTGGAATTAAGATTGCAGAGTCCATTTTCATGGTCTTCATCCACAAGAAACCTCCCTGGTTTATCTGTATCACTACAAGAATCTAAACGGAAAGGATGGCAAACCCTTTATCACTATCATAATCTAAACATACCACAAGATTAAGGTGAACATAACTCATCTAAAGGTATAACAGGCTAGAGTTCAGGTAACATTTATGAAGACAACTCCCCCCAAATAAACTAGAAAATAAAATTCCCTGATACAGCTAACTTGGAAGCGAAGCGAGTGACCACGAACCTTCCTGTCCAGTCCAATATCATCAAGAACCTTCTCAGGCTATACGCCTTGCCACAAGTACAGCTCGCCGAGGAGGTGGTGGGATGCAGATGGCCATGAGGGTGAGAGCAATCACCAGCGCCATTAGAAATCGCATAAGATCCAAACCGTTGCCTTCGTTTAATTCGGAGCAGATAATTTTCCCCATCTTCAATAGGATGAGAAAGGATTTCCCGTTTTCTGTCCCAAAAGAAGGGCTTGGAATTGAGACTTGGGAGAAAGGAATGCACATGCCATACATGTTTATGGTTCTTATATTGCTTGGACTCGAAGTCAACTAGGAAATGGAAAATTTTATTCTAACTGCGTGTCCATTGGTTTGATGTTAACTCCTGGGAAAGCTTCAAAAAAAGGTTAGCTGCGAAATGTGGACTTTCCATGACTACACGATGATGAACAGAAAGAAACCAATAGCCTCGGCTAATGTTTAAAGGACTGCCATGGAAAAGTAAGACCGTGAAAGCGTCAAACCGACGCACATAGATAGACAAAGACCGCCCTTGGCATTAAATCAGAGTCATAATCAGTGGATTTTAACTTCAAGTTTAGTCTTCTTTAATAATAATTTTTGTTAATTAAATTCCTAACTTCCATAATGCACCAGCGTCTTTCAAGTTATCAGTTTATTTGGCGCTAACATCTCAACATCAAGAAAAACTTGTGGCTTAAAGTAACCTTGGCTCCTTTCATCGTACTTAGTGAACGGTGGGAGGTAAAGACAGAGGCGGAAGGGGGAATCTAAATAAGCCTTTGGTTTCTGTTTCTCCACAAATATTGAGCATTCTTCTGTATCTTTAGTAATCATATTCATGTATTAATACTGTTTGATTTTTCTCAATCCGTAAACTAGATTAAACTTTCGGCAATATTTTAGTTGATTGTCTTCCATTCTGAGTCCAGGCTTTTAAGTGTGTTGAATGTGGTCGAAAGCCATGTACGTGGCTGGATACTTTTAAAAGGTAAATATTTAAATAAAATCTTTTTTATTAAAATTAAAAAAAAAACCGTTAGGTGGAAATCATAAAAAATAATTAAAAATTATGAAAATTGAGAAGTGATAAAAAAAATAGAGATTTATTAAGTATATAATTGAGAAAGTAAAAGAATATGTAATTTTATTAATTATTTTGATTTTTATATAATTTGATAAATGAGATAAATAGTTAAGAATTAATAAGAAATTAGAAGTGAAAGAAAATAAATATTTAATTTAAAAAATATTTTATTAATTATTTTAATTTTTATATATTTATAATATAATTAATTATATTACATAAAATTATGGGACCTAAAGCATTGGTGGCTTTATGCTAAAGTCGGCCCCGCCTGCTTTCATCTGTAACATTGCATGGTAATTCCCCTTATTCTTTACGAGTAGTAACAGTTTATCTCTTCGTCCACATCAAACAAACTTTGCTACAATTTGGTTTTATTGTATTACCTCTTACAGCTGTTTTACATCAACAAATTCACCTTAACATGCAAATTTTGGGACATGAGTTTGTACCTTCCATCACTCAAGGCCCTTAAATTTCACCAAATCATAGAACATAAAATTCTGTGATGGACAAGATAACTTCAGTCTTCCGCTGTCCTATAATAAGACGACAAGTAGAAGCTCTGTTACAAATTTAGATTCGTATCAGACTTTACAAGATAAATAAGCCAATATAATCAGCCGCACGATCCAGAATTCTCAACCTAAGACAAGCCTGCGAACTTGAACCAAAAAAAAAAACAAAAGAAACAGCCCACGTATATTCAGGGAAAGTTTGTGATGGCAAAAAGGAAGAAACCCTTCGCAACCTCGTCAACGGATACGATGTGTGACAACCATAGCTCGCCCTCGCCGAGGAGGTTGACTGACACAGGTGAGCATGAGGGCGATTGCGATAACTAGTGCTAGCACAAGTCCCATGAGATCCACGTTCAATTCTATGCAGAACTGCCCCATCTCCGACGGTATGAGAACCAGCTGGTTCCTCTCTTTTTCTTCTTGCCCCAGTGGAGAATTTGGGAGGAAAGAATTGATTCACCTTTAATTCATGCTGAGGCGGCTCTTGCAATTTTTATTAAGTCAAGTCAGATATGGAAAATTTGATCCTAGTCTTCGATTCGTTGGCTATATGATGACTTCCCGGGAAAATTCCAAAGGTTGTTAGCTGCAAATTCTTGACTTTCCCTGACTATTTACACGACAATGACTAGATGAGAATATAAGCAAATAAACAAATTCGATGACACTGCTATGCAAAATGAAAGCATTGGCGTATAGATGGGAGGCCTAGGATACTTTATTGCAAAGTTAGAGGCGTGAGTTGGGACTAGTTTATTTGAAAAGATAAAATAATCTAACTGATATAGTTTGATTTGCATTCTTCACCTTTTAGGTGTTATATATCATCTAGACAGAAAAAATAAGATGAATTTTTTTAATTAATAATATTTTAAATTAAAAAGATAAATTGGTGACATTAAAATTTAACCTTAACTATAAAAGAAAATACGATTTGGATTCAATTGAACTTTGATGAAGCATGATCTGGGTTTACACAATTAAAGTCTTCCCCCTACGTTTCAACATCAATGTCAACGTCCTGGTCGAGTCTCTAAATGTAAATTTTGAGGTGCATTGTATTGACATGGGTACACTACATCATGCATTTTCTATATACCTCATTTGGTATCTGATTGGTTACCGTAACAGTGTGTTTGAATGAAAATAAACAAGCCAAATGTTGGGCAGGGCCCAGTGAGTTCCATGGCAACCCACGAACACCAAGTTCACCAGTCGTAACTCGCAAGTCGCAACCATCTACTGCACGTGATTACGTATTGACGTGGCACAAATGTATTGTCCCTGAGACGCAAAAAGGCCAAAAATAAATAGGAGAGTAAATAAACAAATAAATGGACTGCTATGCCAAAGGCAACAAAAATGATGCAGAGCACATATAGTTATTATCATTAGCAGTAATTATTTTGGCAGCCTGGGACGCCACTTTGTACAATCATGATTCTCTGATTACAGCAACTTGGGGCCGCCTCTGTTTCAATACTTAAATAGATTTGGGTCCTCGTTCGTTATTATATACCGGATCACTTTTTACTGAACTGAACCCATCATAAGTGGTGATGTCCTGCACACAGTAGCATCAAGAATTTTGACCGTGGGATATCATGACGAGGGTGAGAAACAGTAGAAAAATCGGAGAGATGAAATCTGCAACAATCATAAGTAACACAGAACGTCATAAATACACCCAACGTGTGCCCAACATCCTCATTCTTCATTTTTTCCCCACCCACTTTCACACGAACAAATGATAAAATCCCATCCCTTTTACTTGTACCTAGTTACTTTGTAATGCTCCCATTTCCTGTATATGTTATAAGATATTCTAGGTCGGCTATTGGTTGGGGGTTGGGGAAGGTGTTTGTGATATGTTGTTTTCTGTCTCTAATTAATGTCTTATAAATTAATTGATGAATACTATTTGGCCTTTTTGATAAATCACCGTGGCTTATTGATCTTCATCTTCTTCTTCATCTTCATCTTATGCGTAGAGTTATAAATATGTGGGGATGAAATGAAAGAGCCCAACGAGGCGGGAGGAGGGAAAGTGGTCATCAGAGAGCAGGTGGTGGTGTAGAAAAGAGAGCGTGAACGAAGTAAAAAGTTGTGGACGCTAACCAATGTCACCGAATCTATCACGTGGCGCAACAGTCGAGGCTCATAAATTTGAAGGATGGAAAATAAACTGAAAGTTACCATACCTGATCTCAGAAGCTGAGCTGAGACCACCTTTGCCTCCTTTTTCTGATTCTACTGTCTCTGTAAAAACTTTTTATGTAGAGGTGGTAAATCATTAATGTCTCTACTGTTGCCTTTTGTTTGATTATCATAAGACTAACTGGTTAGATTATATACTATTGGATTGTTTTTGAAAAAAAAAAAATGATTGCTCGGCACCAAGATATCCTCTAAAAGTAAGTCTTTCTGGTTTTCCTAATGCAAAGCCGTTTTTTCCTCTGAAACGATAGGTGACTCGTAAGAAGAAAAAACCCAAGTCATTTGGCTTGCTAGCCGAGAAAGACAGCTTTATTTTGTTGAATTCAAACTCCATGGAAACTTTGAGCCTTTGACGATTAGCTTCGCATGCATTCTCACAAACTCCAGTCCGGGTGGAAGTGTACGCCTTCACTCATGTTCCAAGTGCGATGTTCCAAGTGCGAGGTAACGTTGCCAAAGTTGGCGAAATATTGAAATAGCTCAAGGCAAGGAGCTTTTCCAACAACCTTGTATATTAGCGTTGGGTTCTCCGAATTGACTAATACCTGACAAGAGGATTTGACGACCAGCGGAAATGAACTACTAACATGACTTTAGCCACCCTCGTTGTTTCTCTCTGCTTCCAGGAAATAACATGATAACCTAAGACAGACACTGGCTCCTAGATGCCTCCGTGGTTCAAAGGAGAATATAAAATACAAGGGGGAGATATACAGCACATACAACAATAAATGGCAGATGGTGGTACTTGGGACCTCTTTCAGCTGAGGCTGACAGAAATCTAAACGCCATACCAGATGTGTGTACTCAAATTAGTTACTTGCTGGCCGCACAAGTATGGATTCAGAACCAATTCTTTTCATTAAAACTTTGGAAAGACTGCTTGTAAACGATTAAATCACTAGCTATCATCACAAATTCTAGATTAACACAAGCAATCAGTAATGACGTGGACTTATCTGATAGTGATGAAGCCAACAAGTAAATGCTAGATTTCAAGGAAGCAAGTGCCGGAAAAACCTAAAGAGCAACTGAAGCGCAATTCTAACATCATGAGCATGATAATAAAAAGAATGGCATTGAACACTTTGAACTTTTATTACTCCGAAAGGCTAACAATGACACAATTACGTCCACAAGATAATTACTACCCTGAAAAAGATGATACAAATGCATAAACATACAAAAGTCTGCAAATAGTATACATGGTACCTATGGGGAAACAAATAAAACTCTGATTAATACACAATAGCTGGAGTTTCCATCTCTTTATTAATCATTACTTGGTATCCGTTAGCTCAGCCAAGAGTAAAATGAATGGCAATTGAGCTCTCAAGCCTTGTATACCCTCCAAATTATGTTCCCACTCCAATCAGTTCTGCAATTATATTTCGCTACACAAAATTAAATCAGGAACAATGAGTAGCATAAGGAGCGTGTACCTGATATATCCTTCTTGAGATCAAATGAGCTTTCATATGTTACCTAAATTCCAAGGGGATCTCTCAAGAAAGCCTCAACGCAGCATCTTTATCAGCCATCGTCCAAACAAATGGAGGCATGTCATTTCTTGGCCCAGCAACAGACCTATATATGTAGAGCTTCTCAACTGGGCAGCTTTCTGGTCTTGAATCTGGAGGTCCCCTCTCATCTATAACTTCAACATTCAACCTGGGCATCTTCTGACCTAGCAGCTTACATGCTCCGAAACTCACAGAGCAAGAAGACATCCAAAGGGATCGCATTGTCTCCAGCTTTGCAGCATTGGCCAAAAGAGCCTTGTCCCCAAAGGGGCAGTCCCTAATCTCCAGTTTCCGGAGGCTTTCACACCCAGAAAGCACATGATGGAGTCCCAAATCACTATCTCCTGCAAAAGCCACAGACAGCATCTCTAGCTTTTTAGCGTATGTCCCAATATATTCAAACACACGATCAGTGAGGAGACCAGAAAGGGAAAGGCGCCTGAGATCCTTGCAATGCTGTACAATGGCTCCAAAACCAACATCAAGTGGCTCGAGGGTCACATAATCAGGTTCTCTTGGCGCAATTATACAAAGACGAAATCGGGTCAAGTTTGGACGGTTCTGGGCAATATTGACCAAGGCCGTATTAGTCATTTGGTGGCAGAAGTACAAAACTGACTGCAGCTTAGGACAACCCAAAGAAACGGCAACAAGGCCCTGTTCCGTCAAGGATACATTTGGTTCTGCACCATCTGGATCAGATGGAAACACCCGTAATTCCTGTAGGTCCTTGCAACTAGATGCAAGTGCTTCAAGGCCACTATCTTCAATGTAATCAAGTACCTGTAAGCATAAACTTCCTTAGCCATAGTAAAGACAATAAACAGAGACAAGTATTCAGAAACAGGCAGAGAAGCAAGATCCAATCAGTTACCCGAACACGTTATGGGACCAGTTAAAATGGGATCCTTGGACCACTTAAAGTCCACAATACATTTAAGGTTGGAATTAACTCCTGCTAGTGCTCAATCTTTTAATTATAGATAGCAAGTCAAATGCAAAGGAGCAGCACAAACAAAAAGATAAAATAAATGATACCATAACAAGCTTACCAATAGGTGCTGCAAATTTGGGCAGTGGCATACAAGCTTTATAAGATCACGACTTTGTGTAGTAGCATAGCTCAAGTTTAATGACGATATTCTAGAACAGACAGAGTAAATAGCTGGAAGGTAAGCAGGGACCACATCCCAAAACCCAGACAAGCTCCTTAGTTCTTTGCAACTAGAAAAAGCTCCAGCCAAATTTGAGAACACTTCTGGTCGTAGCTCAGCTGCATAGGTACCAGTGCCGAATTCAACAAGCTGTGGTGCACGACGTAATATATTGGCAATTTTATCAAGAGGCACTGCACGGCTGAGCTGAAGCGTCCTCAGGTTGGGACATCTACCTACCAAACGCTCTAAGGCTGAGAAGCTAACTTCATCACATCCTGAGCAAGAAATATTAAGAGACACCAGGGATGTGTACGTCTCAGGAAAATGGCTAAGCCAATGCCCCCTCGAATCATCCACTTCACTCTCTCGCAAGTCCAGCTCTTTCAGATTCCTATATCAGCAAGCAGAGCGCATAAAAATAACATACAAGACACAAAAAAGGAATAAAAACACCAATTTGTATGTAGAAAAACCGCCAAATCAAATACTATAATAGTTTTACTAAATAAAATCCAAGAATGAAACATAGGAAATCAAGAACATTAAGGTTGTTGAACAAAATTGAACGTTCAACAATGTCATTTTCATTGAAAACGACCAGACTACCAGGCTAAAGTTACTTTCGTTTTTACAATTGAACTTGCAAGAAAAGAAAGTTAAATATTCTTTACGTGTCTGATTGCTCAGTCAACCATAACTATGACTAAAACAAGAAAATATAGCTTCTCCAATATAAAGAATCCAGAAATTCCAAGACGGGATTAACATAACATAAATATTTACAGCTCTCTAACAAACAAAATGGACGAAATAAAAGAGAAAAACTAGGGGAAAAAAAGGACCATCAGAATCTTCAGTACCAGCTTGGAAAATTATTCCCTCCAACCCCAAATCAACAAAAGTTTACGAAAGATATTCATCATTTATAACAATACCGAGAGAGAAGGAATCTAGTTAAAGAGCAAGAAGAAATCCACATTCCCAGGAAGTAACCATCGAAAATCCGAAAAAAAAAAAAACTCCCACAACGAATCTGTTGATAACGAAGAAAACAAGGCATCACATAGGTGAAAAGAAGAACAAGTAGTTTTGGCTAGATTTCCCACATTAGATATCCTTAAAAAGAATAAAAAAACTAGCCTATCTCAGATCTGAGAAACGCAAAAGCAGAAAAACAAAAAGAAGACAACTAAGTCAAGAAACAATGCTTCAAATCTACGAGTAAAGTTTTCGAACAGTTTTTTCCGATCAATTTGCATTATAAGACATTTAAACCAAACAAAAATCTACCTTTTCTTAAGACATCTGAAAACAGAATGAAAACTAATCCATTAAGAAAAATGTAGCTAAAACCAAACAAATTGGAGTTAAGCTCAACTCCCAAAAAGATCCAAACTTAAAACTTTTATTTTTCACTACAAAAGCTAAAAAAAATCTCCAAATATAGGAGAAATGAGTTAATCAAACTCACTTGCAACTAGCAGCAATGGCAGCGAGTCCATCAGTTGAGAACCCTTCGCAAAAAGAAAGCACCAACACTTTGAAATTCTTAAACGACTTAGCAATAAGCTCCAAACTTTCATCCGTGACGACCATCCGTTTAAGCCGAATCTCTTCGAGCCATGGATAGGCGCCGGCCATCTCCCGGATCCACGGATAGATGTAACCGCCCCAACCGTCCGGTACCAGATTGAAGTCCGCAAAGTGCGGTTTCCCTTTCAGTTCGACGGATCTAATTTCCGGGAACCGTCTGATCACCATCCTAGGGCTCACGGCGTAACAGTTCCCGATGAATATCTTCCTCCGACACCACCGTTCGACCTCGTACCACGATTTGCACACCATAGATACCGCGTTTCGGTCTTTATCTGATTGTATGAAAGAGAAGACATGCTCCAGCACCTCATCTGGGAACGAATACGCCATTTTCTTCTGCATTAATGAAAAATCGAAAAGGAAAACAAAACACGCACAAAAATGAAATCTATTGATTGAAAAGATGTAAAAAATTCTCTTTTTTTGCTGTTTGGTTTTGCCGAAATTTGCGTTTTGTTAAGCTTTTGAGTTCGTTTTTAGATTTGAAACGCCATTAACGAAGCTTATAAGGAGGTGAGAGGTTGGAGCTGAAGAGAGAGAAAGTGAAGTGAAAGACAGAAACAAGGGAGGATAAGGATTTTTATTTTTGTGTTGGGAAGAAGGGTTAGATTTTAACCATGGTTAAATAGGTCATGTGAAAGATTGCAGAAGAAGAGTGGGGGTTTCAATTTTTGTGTGGGGATACCGATGGACGTTTAGGATAGAGACACGTGGTGGGGAAGAGATGTGGGCCGTAGGATGGGCGGTGGGCGGGGGAGATCTTATCCGTTGGCGACGAAGCGGAGCCGCAGAAAACGGGTGTATGTAAGAGAATGTGGGGCAGAGGTGGGCGAGATTTTGGGGAAATATATCGTTAGGGAGAGGGACGAGATATTGGGGTAGCTAGCGAAGGTCGAAGACGGGAAAGGAGCTGATAAAGTGTTATTATGTATAGGGGAGAGTGGTGGTGCAAGGAATCTCATGATTCGCGTAGCACGGCTGGATCTGAGGGATCGGATATTGCGGGGACCACGAGAAAGGGGTTAAAAATAAATAATGAGGAATGATCTGATGTGAAATCTAGTTATCATGACATCATGGCCGTCCAATCAAATTCAACTGTTGCATTCAAAATATCACGCTATCATTCACCCCTCGAACTGCACCCCCATTTATTCATCTCCAACGGCCTTGATTCATTTTATTTCATTATTTTGGACGATGATGACGATGATGATGATGATTTTTGTCTAAACCAAAAACAAAAAATAAAAATCCCTTAGTAGTAAAAATATATTTCAAAATCGAAAATAGAAGTTTTTCTTCTGTAATTTTGTTTTATCATATTCAAAAAAAAGGGTGAGTCCAGAAAAATGAATAAAGTACAAATAGTGCACGATGCATCTTAATCAAGACCGTCAGATCAGGGCCCTTTTTCACAGTGTACGGACGAATTACACAGAACCCAGAAAAAAGTTCACCAAGTAATAAATATTTTTCCTGCAAATGGTAAAAAAACTTAATATTTTTTGTAAAGGAAATTAAAAGAAAATGTTAAAGCGTCCCCACAATTACCTCAGGTTGCACGTACATGGCATCAGAGAAAATAATTGATTCTTTACTGTCCTCTGAAATGACGAAAATATCCCTCATCCGACCACGGAATTTGCCCTTGGCTTTTCGTGAACACGAAGGGTAGTGTTGTCAGTTCGTGAAAAGGACATGGTATTATGGGCTTGCACTGTCTCGGCATGGAGTCCATAGAGCTGTCCTTTTTATGTCGATAAAGCTGAGAGCAGTTAAAAACCTCAACGGCCCCGATTTCAAGTTGGTAAAAGGAAAGATCTGAATCGTTGGATGGCGTCTTCGGGTAGGCGTCCTTATCGATGGCAACCGTAAAAGCTTGTCTCTACTTGTACTATACTGAAGAGGGCAAACAAAGAAACCCTCCTTAGTTTTTTGTTAATGAAATTTTTTGTAAAACTAATTTCTGAATATTTTGCTCAGAAATTTAGGTAAGAATTTGTTTAATACAATTGAATCCCATAAATAATGAGGGAGCTGAGTTGTCCTGCACGTAAAGCTGATTGTTTACTAGGAAGAAATCGCGATTAAGATTAAACAAATGATGATTAATTTAATAGTAATTGATTATTAAGCCCACGCACGGTTCTCCGGGAATCTCTCGTCCCCCTCGAGTGGGGATGGCTTGGACTTTGCTGTACGCTTGGTAGCGACACCGCCCACCCGTTTATTTTCAAAATGTTTTTGGAAATCGAATGAGATTAACAAGTAACAGAGAAGGAGTGATTTGTTCATTAAGAAGTAATTGAGTTGTTTAATGCGATGATCATATTAAAGACTTTGTTATAATGTTTTTGGTCCTATCATTAAACAGTCTATAACCCTATATAATCTTTTTTTTTTTCATATTGTATACCAACTTAATTATATAGTTAATCCTTCGCACGTGAAGCGCTTTATCCAACGTTGAGGGTCGGAGAAAAAACATAAAATAAATGCATAACGAGGTTTGTTAGCATTGACGGAGGAGCGAAATCCATGCAGGCACACATATCGCATTCGCAAGTTACGGAGATTAATGAGATTTAGCTTCTTTTGATTCTGACGTATGATTTTATATGTATAATTTCTATTTCCAAAAGAGAGAGAAATCTATACGAATGCCTTTCGAAGGATGTGGGGGAGAGGAGAGGGGGAGTGAAAAGCTCAATTCTCATCAACGACGGTTGTACAGAGGGCCAATAATTGCTGGAGACCGGTAGCGGTGACAATGAAGTTAAGCATTAATGGTGTTTCCAACTATGGAGTCCTTGATGACAAAGTTCAACAATATGCATTTACTGATGGATTCTGAGTACCTCCCCACCCCCATCTGTCAATGCATGTATCAACTTGAAAATGACGTTCAAGCAACGAAATATTTTTTGACACTGCCCCATAAATTCAATGCGCTCTCTCTCTTTCCTGTATTGCCAATTTATTTTGATACCAATACTTCCTGCTTATACTCATACCAATTATTAATCATGCCCCCAACAACACAAGACTCAACTTGTCACTTTACTATGCATTTATCATGCTATGATCAATAAATACTTGTTAATGCTTTCCCATGGACAACCAACATTTTTATATTTTACTTTTTGTTTTTTAATTTTACTTTATAATAATAATAATTTCAAAAGCAAACAACAAAAAATAATCATTGTTCATTTATATAGTAGGGACAGTGTGATTTAATTATTTACATTACTCGCATAGCCCTTATATGCAACTAACTTAGATTTAATGTTAACAATCTTACAATTCGGTGAAGAGAAGCATAGAGGGAAAAAAAAAGGTATGATTAGTGAAAATTTTTTTGAATTACTTAATAAAATTTAAATAAATATTTTATTCAATTATAATATTTAATCAAATCTCTATATTTTTATTTTACATTAAATAAATTTTTAAAATTATCAATTAATTAATTATCATTAGTTAAAATACCATTTATTATTTTATTCTAATCGAGCATTGGAGTGGATAGTGAAAAATATTATATATATATATAATTAAGTCATCATATCACATTAATAATAAATATAACATATCAACATCACATGACATATAATGATAAATTACATTTTGATTAATAACAATTAATCAATTATTAATTATAAAAACTAACCATGTTCAAAATAATAACATAAAAATTTGATTGAGCTAAATAAAAAATAAAAATTTATTTAAATTTTTCTCCAAATTTAAAGTTTTTTAAGTATTATTTAAAAAAATGACAAGGACTTATCATGAATTTTTTATAAGGAAAAGGAGCTTGTCTGAAATTAAAAAAAAATAAAATAAAAGTAAGTCAGTAAGCCAATAGGCACCACTTCAGAGATATGAACAACTTTTGACATTTTGATATTATAAGTTTAATTAAATTCCAACTAACGAAACAGTCACTAATCAAGTTTTAAACTGAATTGAAAATTAAACTAAAATCGTAATTGGAAATTGGAAGGGATTAATATTTTATACACATGCAAATAAATTTTTAAACTCCACAGGTGAGATTAAAAATGTTGTCACATATTTATTTAATTTTAAAAATTTCGGAAAAAAAAACATTATATAAAATAATAATCCAATTAAAATATGTTAAAATTAATTCAATTTTATCCAAGTTAATTTTTAGCTTATTTGCCAAGTGGCCAATTGGTGGGGCCAATTTGTATAAACTAGGATGCGATGTGGTAAAGCTTTTGTTGACCACAAATGGGAAAGAAAACAAAAGAGAGAAAGGGGAGGGGGCATGCACTTGAACCTGCTGTATTTTGATGGCTCCCACTTTGGGGAATCTTTACAAAAGCTAATGTTATCATTGACTGATTATATAACCATCGAAAATTTTCAAAGGTTATAATCATCAAAGTAGAAACGTTTCAAGGTTAACAACAAACATAAATATCAATAAGGAAAAAGGCCGAGATGATTAGATTATTCTGTCCAACTAATCTTGATTTTACTGCCATATATATCATTGCTGAAAATGTAAAGCTATGTTTTAAGTAGAAGTCTCTTCCCAAGGTGTGTGGTCTTTGGAGGGTAGGTGCTTTGGCTTTACGCAATGTCCAAAAGGTAGATGGGAGTTGGTAACCACAAGCGTTTGCCCAATTATTGGGAGAACCCATTTTGATGGCTATTGGTTTGAATTGGAAGTTTGGAGTTTATATCCCTACCAGTACAAATACTGCCCCTAAAAGCCATGTGATTCTACCCAATTCTCTTTTCTGCTTAATTTTTAAAATATTAATATATTTTCAAGTAACACCACAATGATTACGACTTAATATATTTAATTTTAAATAATTTAATCTTGAATTTTGTAAATGAAATATATATATATATATCTACTATATATAAAAGTAGTATAATTTGATTTCTCAATATCTTTCAATTGAGTGTCTAATTGAATTCCAATTGAATGTCTAATTGAATGACAAGTGTCATTCAATTAGAATCCCTCTTTATATATTTAATTTTGTAATTAAAATCAATTTATCTTTTTTTCTATTATATATAAAAGTAGTATAATTTGATTTCTCAATTTTTTTCAATTGAGTATTTAATTAAATTTCAATTAAGTGTCTAATTGAATGACAAGTGTCATTCAATTAGAATCCCTCCCTATATATTTAATTTTGTAATTAAAATTAATTTATCTTTTTCTCTACAAATAATTTATTTTTTAAAAATATCAAATTGAAATCTAATACAATATAATTTATATTTCTTTTAACATTTTCCGTAGCGTAGCTACGGGTATCATCCTAGTGATAATAATTTCACATGAATAACAGTGAAAATAATTCGAAATAAGTGTTAGGGTTCACAAGTTCTTTTCATTTTGGGATATTTTGAAAAATTTGACTTGATAGCTCAGATATATAAGTAATTAAAAGGTTTTCTCTTAACTTTTTCTTAAAATACATGTATTTTTTCCTTTTACCTAATGTACTTGTATATATAATGTTAAGAACAACTCTCTCTTTTAATAATTTAAATTACATTGGATTTTCATATGGCGATTGTTTTTGCTTGATAGGTGGGGCGGGGTACTTATGGTATATAGTTTACCTCGTCCCTCTCCATTCCCGCTTATACTATTATTCTATTTATACCCTTATGAGACTAGTATCTGTGCATTTCGATTTTAACTAGTTAAATTTAAATATTTATGTTGATTTTAAAAAGTTGAAACTTATTATGATTAGAATTTTTATTTTATTTTATTAATTCTTTAAAATTATATCAAGTTTGGTATATTAAAATTTGTATCGGATACTTTTGTTTATTTAAATTTATGATAGTTTTATATATTATCATGTAGATTGACATGTAGGATTTACCAAAGAAATAATAATTATTAATAATAAGATGAAAGTATATTTATCACATGAAAGAAATGGCTTAATAATACATGTTGCAAATGCCACATCCCTTTATACATATTTTGCTTTCACCAATTATCGGGCGCAATGGATTTAATCAAATAGTTTTATGATACAATGATATATTTATTAGACCGAACTTTGTAATAGTGAAATCAAACCACTAAACACTTCTTGATGAAAGATAGAATAATCTTCTTACAAGGTTTTTTCTAATAAAAGATGTATAAGAGATTTGATCTATTTAGAAAAAACAGGGATTGATATCAAAACTAGTTGTCTTTTGTTGTATATTGAAATGGTCTCAATCTTGGATATTTATAACAAATTTTCTCAAGAGACATATATTTAATTGGTGGTTGTTGGACCAATTTTCTCTTTCAATTGTAAATATGGAGAATATACCTTTTGAACGCCAATAAGTTCCATATATTACCAACTCTTTATGATATAAAGATAACTTTTCGAAAAGGTTTAAACACTTATAACTCTAAAATAATCATGCAAATTTTAATATTCAGATTTTTTAATGCTAATCGACTAACCCTTTGAAAATTTTTAGATTTTTAACTAATATTTGATTTATTTAGTCTAATTAGTTGACTAACATGCTTTAGAACCAAATTTTTACTTTGAGTATTACCATTCATCGACTATTTGAAGGTTTTAATCAAATAATTTAGACTTGAAATCTTCCAATTAGCCTCTGCATCATGGTAGTTAACTAACAAAAAGATTTAACAATTCATAATTTTTCACTTAATCAACTCTTTTATCAAATCAATTGAAGTTTTTAAACGGATCAAATTTTGTGTATATTTATGAGGTGTTGAACTTGCATGAAGAAGATGAGTCAGGCTTTGTGCAAGGCCGGCGATATTTAGTTTCTCTTGAGGCCTCCTTTGTACCAAAAAAATAAAGGAATTTTGAGTTTCTTTTGCTTGCAGTGACCTCGTTTTCTTTTTCTTTTTTCTTTTCATGTGTGTTTTGCGTAAATCTTCTATTCTTACCCAAGGGCTGAGCCTCCTTATGGAGATGGTCCCCCAATATCTTAAAATTTTTTTACATACTTAATTTTATAAATTTTCTTTATGACCATCCCAAAAAAAAATTTATTTAATAATCTATACAATTAAAGAATAATAAAATAATTTCACATGCTTTATTCAATTTTAAAGTTTTTTTATTTTTTAATTTATATTATTATTATTTATATTTATTTATTTATTTATTTCTATTCTATTTACTCACATGTTCTAAATTTTTATAGATTTTCTTTCATAAATTTATACGAACCATTAATCATATTCTTTTTCTTTTTTGCTTATTATGTTATATACAGATTTTATCTTTTACTTGTCATGTTCTTCTTTTTTCTATTATGTAGTTTTTTTTTATGATTTTAATTTTTAAAAATAAATATATTATTATGTAATTTTCAAATATAAGTTGCATTATTACTTAGAATTACATCAATATATTATTCTTTATTTAGAATAATCAATACAGTCTAGCATGTATATTGCAAACTTTAAGTAACAAGAATATACATATAAATTGATAAAATAAAATAATTATATTTATTTCAATACAATTTTATTTATTATATTTATTTTTAATGGCTTTCAAAATAATTTTTTATTTAATAATTAATTTTATTTTTCAAAATATTTGATAAAAATTATAGTCATTATGATTAGCATATAGCGAGTTAAAGCCCAACAAATAAATTCTAAACTAATATATTAAACCTATCGAATTTACAAAAAATAAAAGTGAGTCTACTAATCCGAACCCATTAAGTTTTAATATAAATCTAAGTCTATCATAACATATTATATCTTAATAATTCAACCTAATAGTCTATCATAATATATTATATATCAATAATTTAAACTAATAACCTAATATATTAATTAGCAATTTAAGAAGCAAATAAAAAATAAAATGAGAGTTAGGACATACAAAGTAAAAGGGCAATTCATTTAAGTTTGAAAAATTATTTTCTCTTCCATTCTTGCACGCAAAGGGTAAGAAAGATTTATTTTATAGTTGCATTCAATCATATATATATATATATATATATAAATGACATAATCATTACTTGTAAGATAATGAAATATAATAAAAGTAAGAAGAAAGTAGTATTAACGATAAGATCTGAAAATCATAATGGACAAACATATGCAGTTTGACTAATATAGTAAACATGGATAAATTTTGTATGATAGGAATGCAATTTTGCATGATTACGCCTGCATGTGACATGCAGGACTAGTTGTAGGAAAAGCCATTGATTGTTGATTGTATGAATACTGTCGTAGATAGATAATATTTATGACTGCAGGGGGAGAAAATGACATTATTCACTACATCAACACATAAAACCTTACCTTTTTCAGAAAAAAACTCATAAAACTTTACACACACACATATATATATATATATATATATTATATGACTGGCACTATCAATGAAAGAATATCTATTTTGAATTTTTGTGAAGCGATAGATTATAATAATTTGTCATATTCATCCGACCTTTTTCTTTTGGCATTTTCAGACCACTAATTTGCATGAAGTCTAGCCAAGGCAGGTCCTTTTCACATAAACATCCAACATTATATCCCTCTTACTCTTTAATCTTTCCCAGTCCATCCCTTTTTTTTATTATATTTATTTAGGCCATGTGTATATGTATAATTATCTCTGTATGCACGTATACAAATTAAAATTGTTTTTTAATTTCTGAGTTATTATTTATTGCTTTCCAAGAAAAGCAATGACTTAATTGACTTCTACAAAGCGATAGCTCTCCTTTTCTACTCTTTTCTTCTTTCTTTCACAACAGAGAGATGAAACATCAAGCATCTTGCATATAATAAAAGAAAACAATGGAAATTAGTACTAGAGTGTTAACATACTAGTGATTTCACATAAAAGCAGAGATATTTGTGTTTTGGGTACTATGCATCAAATTAAAATTAAAAAGAAAAACAAAAGCCCCAGCAAAATTTTATAGAGAATAAAGTAAAAAAATCAACAGTTAAAAATCCAAATGTACTGTACTAGGACGAATACGCCCGATCTCAAAACTGGAGCGGTAAAAATAAAAGAGTTACGGATATACTTAAGTGCGGAGTAAAAATTGAAACCCGACGGGGTTAGAAGCCCAAGAAGTGCGGGGACCCTGCAACGAAACAAAAACTGGACCGACTTTTACTTGGAGGGCGGCCAAAGTCTGCCCCCCTACTGCCGCCCCTGCACTGTCGTATCAACTCCAGCAGTGTGAGTTGTGACACCCAACTTTTTCCCCCTTCCCTTGCCCTTTTAGTCCCACCCAACTTAACCTCATCTTTAGGCTTTAAGCCTCGGACCAAGGCTTTTTTGTTTTTCCTTTTTTTTAATAAAAAATTGTTAGAAAATTTGTTATTATTGCATGTTCGTTTTATTATTTTTAATTCTTTTAATATTTTTGTTATTTTTTCTGGTATTTATTTTAACTTTTTATTTACTTTTTATATTGTATATTTTATTCTTTTTATGAAAAAAATAATAATCAATTAGACCGAATTTTCAAAGTAATACTTATTTTTAAAAAAATAAAATATATATTTCCAATATGATCTTCTATTAATTTTAAATAAAATATCTATTTGATATTATTTCTGGTTGAAATTTATAATTAAAAATACAAAAAATATATATCTCATTTAAAATTTTATGTAATTTAAAAATAAACGTTGAATTGGAGGCCAAAAATATGGTGCGTACGTAAAGCAAGAAATGGATAAAAAAAAAAAGAAAGCTTTACAAAGTAACAGGCCCCCTGAGCAATGACATGCTGATCACCGACAGACGACAGGCAACAGGCAACCCCGTCTAGGCCTTTTACCGATGGTAGTACGTGCGTGTCCTCATTTGATTGGCTACCTCCCCTTCTTTTCTATTCTTATAAAATGATCTCCTCACAGTTTGACTGCGGTTTTTGTTCTTGTTTATCTAAGCTAATTATAGTGTTATAAAAAAAAAAAGTGTAAAAAACGTGCGGAAATTACCCTTTGTCACGCGATTTCAAAAGACCAAGTTGCTTGCAAAGTTGGGGATGTTACCTGATTTCTGGCGCTATCACATTAGAACCCTAGTACTAGAAATTTCTATAATTGAAATGAAGATGGCGAGATGAGTGGGTATTGGTTGTTGTGGCATTGGGTTCACCGATTAGCTTTGACTTGTTTGCATGGGACAGCTTTTTATATTGTGTGTGTGTGTGTATATATATATATATATATATATATATATATATGTGTGTGTGTGTGTGTGTGTGATTCAAAAGAATTTACTTCACCATAATGTTTTATATGCTTTTTGAAAGTAAAATTTCAGTTCAAATTGGATTCCATAACCATAATGCTAGTAATAGGTGAAGTTAATATATTAAACAATAAAGAAAGACTTCCACCCACCTAACCCAGCACCTAATGCGACAAATACGTTCAATTTAAGAAAGAAAAAGAAAAAGAAGCCGCATTAATTTCCCGTGAATAGAGCAATGCATGCATGGTGTGCGGCTGATACATAATTGTAATGATGAGACGGGTTTTGGTTAAGTATTAGCTCTGAGCTAATCAACTTATGAGGTTGTGATAATTAGTTAGGCTTTCTGAATAGACTGATTTTTTTAGGTTTGGATTATTCACTCACATGGGAATGCTAAGGATAAGTTGTTTCAATTTCAACATTGATGTGATTTTCCATACCAAAAAGTTTAATTGTTTTTACAACATTTAATCCCGTCAAATAGTGATAAAGTCAAAACTATATCTAAAAGCAAACCAAGCACGACTCATGCTTAACAAATGAAGCAGAAAAAACCAAAAAACACATATCAAATAACTAAGACAATTGACTTTCGAATTAATCTAATGATGAGTTAGGTTCCTCTCAAATATGTTGGGTATTTGGTTTGATAGTAGATGTATGCATCGGCTAACTCAAAAAATCGAATTTAAATATATTTTTTTCAAATTAAAATAAAAAACATGGGTACATGAAGGAATAAATCCATCTGACCAAAGAAAGAAGAATATTCAATTTCAATGCTTTAAATTGCTCTGAGATTTGAAGGTTCTAAGGCAAATTTAATTTTCACCAATAAATCTGGAATCAGTCATCATCTTATCTTAATTTGCAGTCCATGGTTAGCCCAAAAAAGTAGCAGCATCATGTTCTGGTGACAGACTTTACGAAAGTTCTTTACAAGCTTTGTCCACTAGATGACAAATTTAGCTTCAGCATGCTTGAGGTTGAGGCAATTTCAATTGATTAAACAAACAGGGCAAAGATAAAAGGGAAATAAAAAGAAAAAGAAATTGAATAAAAACTGGCAGGCCGTCAAAATTTGCTGGAAAATTCAGTGGAGTTGTCTTATTTGGCAATCAATAACCATTTTGTCATGTGTGTCTTATATCAAATACCATATGATTGGACTTCGAAGCATATGCTTATTTGACTATAGTGAGCTTATTAATCATTTAGTTATCAGTTACTATATGAGCTTGGAATGTTATAATCATTCAATTGGCAAAAAAAGAGAAGGGGGAGTCGTTGCTACCCAATGTGTTGCCACGAAAATTGCCAAGTTCCTCAATGACCCTAGAGTTCATGAATTAAAAGAACTAGATTTGGACAATAAATGCTCATAAACCTTCAACCAGCTAACGTGGGGTGCAAATATTGTTAATGGGTAACATCATTTGCCACAATGGTAAAGTGCATGGGACCATCAGTTGGTGAACCCTCACACCAAAATGTTAGCTTTGAGTTATCAATTCCATCTGTAGGATACGAGCAGTTTTTATCATGGGCCTTCCCCACATTTTTTTTTTGGGTTCAATTAATGGCTAATTTTTAGTGGTCCTGATTGCTGAACATCCCAATGGAACCACTCCTCCTCCTACAATCCAATGGCTATAATTCATTAAGTTACTTTTGGCCTTAAATGGGTGCCCCTAAGTTGGACCACGCATCAAATTCAAAAGATTAATATTTCCCGATACTTAAGCCAACGGGTCCTCTCTCTCTCTCTTTTTGTCAATGATTTTGATGGTTTCTTTGTTTCTCACTCAACAATGTACTCTGATATTGATGTCCGAGAAGAAGAGCCCCCCGTTTAGGTTCGGCCCTAGGACAGTCTTTACTTGTAACTCTTCCTTTCCATGTTTATTTACATAAAAGAAACAGATGAGGTTCCGCAAAAAGGTTTCTTCCCCGTCTCTCCTGTCGTTTCCCAGCAGGGAAACTCACAATCAGTGAAGTTTTGTTTCCAAGCATAGCCAAGCAATATTTATATAATTTTGTGATTGAAATGCAAAAATAAGACTGGTAAGAGCTCGCGTAAATCATAGAGAAAAGAACCCATATAAGCAGTAGGGTCCCTTGGGGGCACCGAGAGCCAATGGTGATGAGGAACTGAGACAACTTTGATGCCCCCATAGACTGTCACCAGGTGTCAGCTATCTTAAAGCTTTGAAACTTCTACAAAGGCACATATCTTTTCCGAGCAATTAAAGCCTTACGCGACGGGGCCAAAATCTATCCAACTAAATTGAACACCGAAATTTTTCTGCACAGAATAGCACGAGTACTACTCCTTTATCATATTTCGTTTGATCTGTAGGAGTTTCTACAGTGGCATGGCAGGCAAAAGAACAGATGTGAAAGAATATTGAGAAATGGAAGGAGCTCAGGGGTCAACCGCAGCAGTGGGATCTCCAGGATTGTTTTTGGGTGTACGGAAACTAGTATTGTTTAATTTTCTTTTTGAATAATTTAGTATTGTTTAATTAGGTGAGCATGATTGATCATTATTAAAAAAAACTAGAGGAGGTACTTGTCAGAGTGCTAGCTGTGCCCGAGTTGTATACTACTAGCACTGTACAAGATAATTTTAAGTAGCCCATACAAAAATCGTTGAATTAGAGAACAAGACAAATTTCCTGTTTTGTAGGCTAAAACTGATAAATACTCAAATCAGAAGCTCCCCTGGCAAATTGTGGTTGCCATCATGGCTTTAACCAATGGCTATATTTCCCCCTTTAAAAAAAAAAAAAAGAAATTGTACAAGGTGCATTAGTTTGAGCCGGGTCGGCTGCCTGCCAGGATGTTTGTCCCTGAGAATAGTGCTCTGCGTCATGTGCAGATCATGCTAAAATGCTAGGCCAGGCAAGATTTTTTTTTTTTTCAAAATTTTGACGCAATTCTAGGCTTTTAATTACATTTTATGTGCATATCTAAAGACTTATAATTTAGAAACATTTAATTAAATAATTACTACATAATTTTTATTCAAAAAATTAAATTCCAATTTTTTGTCATTCTACTAGTATAATTTTTTGTGGATTGCAATTAACAGTTTGCCCCTCATCTGATATAATCGTATATTTGCAGAACTCTTAATTAACAATTGGTGTATGTTTACGAATTGGACCATATAAAATTAAAGGCAAGTATTTTCAAATACATAAAATATAGTATAAACAAATCTCTCGACTTACTTTTTTTTTATTGGGGAAAGAAAGATTTGAATCTATTCTCTAAGTAAGAAGATCATGTATCAATTAATAAATTAAATATTTGGATACAATTGAGTCTCTCCCTTTTCAAATAAAAGAAACGAATAGTGAGACTTAAATAATTATTTAAATATAAAATATATTTTTTATTGGTACAAAATCACTTTCTTATTTGGTTTTACATGTTCTATAAGTTCTATTTGTATCAATCATATTTTCATTTTCACATAAAATCTATGAAAAGATTAAGTTTGTATTGATAAACAAACGTATAACATAAGTTTTTTTACATAAGTATTTTTGCACAAAATAAAATATTATTTTTGATTTTACCGGTTTATAAGTTCTTCTCACATCAAATATTATTTTCTTTTTTGCAAAAAAAATTACCAACAAGAAATTTACATTGAAAAACAAAAAGTAAAACCTTTTTTTGTCGCACAAAACCGCTTGTTGTGTATGACTTTACATGTTTATAGCTTGTCCTACTTATTCAATACTATCAGTAATTTTATGCATCAAATGCAACATTAATTTACCATCCAACAAATTAAATTCTATCACTTTATTTGATACCTCATCAAAGTCGCATCGGCTTTGAGGAATAACAACATTTCCTTCATTCAAATTCCTTATTCACAATTCATAAACCCCAATGAAAATAAAAATTAAAAGTGGGGCTGAATGGTTATAAGTACTAAAAGAAGTATTAAAATCTCATAAAGCCCAACCTAACAAGAAAGGCCCAAAATTCTAAAGCAAATTGGGTGGGCTCAAAGCCCAAAACGTTTCGAACTGCTAAAACGAAACCCTAACCCGATTCTCCCACAGCTTCTATATATGGCCGCTTTCGATTTTTTCCTCTCCGCGCTAATCGCAGCCGAAGCTTAAAATGTGAATTCTTAGTTCGTTAGCCGGGTAATTAGGGTTGGGATTGGGCTGAGTTTGGATTTCTGTAGAGTTGAAATTTTCACCCGATTTTTTAAATTAATCTTCTTCTCTTTTTTTTTTTCAATTTTATAAAGTATTTCAGAAATTCAAAGTGGATTATTTATCATAATAAAAGCTGATGATGAGAGCGTACGAGGCGGAGCTGCAGCAACAAATTATGCGCACCGTGTAGATCCTTCTGCACGGGTTGTTGTTCGCGTTGATGAATGTGCCAATATGCTAATCTGAGGCTTTTATTCCCCCACTCTGATCTCTTTTTAATCTTGTCTGGTTAAGATTTTGCTTGCTTTTTTTTTCCCTAAACAGCCAGATTTATTTACTTGTGTTGAAAGCAGAATGGTTTTTTGGCTTGCAAGTGGTTTCTTTTACCAATTGATTTTGCGAGGGATAGTCAAATGAAGATATGCATCCCAAAATGTAAAACAAAAACTGATAATGTGGTGGAGTTGATTTAAGTGAACGGCAGGTGACTTTCGAATTTGCAAACTGCCATTCGGACATGCTTTGGATATATAAAGCAGCAATACATCTTTTGATTATTTTTACAGGGAGAGTGCCCAATCCGAGGGCCAATTTATTTAGGCAAGTACCTGGGTCAACTCAACCGAACCTAGTAACCAAACTCGCGAATTTAACTTAAAAAGGAGGATTTCATAGCTGTTTAGTTCAATCTTCACTACGTTAGCAGCAAACCACTACGTTGCCTGGCAAGCATTTTAACTTGTGAAGACCAACGCGAATTTGCCAAGGGTTTGAATCAATAGTTCTTTATAATTGATTTGTGAGGTTAAATATTGTGTTCTTGGACAAATTTCCAAATAAAAAAAAAAAAAAGTGAATTTCGAACCCTCAAGTGTAAGTGTGTAACTTGTGCATAAATATATTGATATAGGTGTAGCTTTGAATGATGGATAGGTCAATGAAAGAATAGTGGTTACTACATAATTAGACTGGTAGGTTTTATCTTGTGAGAGACAGGTGGACTTGTTGTCGAGCACTTACCCTTACAATGGTGCAACTTAAACCTTCCCCCTTAAGTAAACTCCCTTCCCATTTCTGCATAATGCGTCCAAACTTGTTCCGAGAGTTTTGAAAATATTTTCAGGAGGAGGATCGGCTCTTGATATTTCTATCTTTTACGGTCCTGCGTTTGCAGACTTGATATTCTCTTCCGCAACGCTTGCCGGTGGTGGGAACTGGTGTAGACTGAAGACGGACTAGAAAGCTATTAACAGCAATGGGACCTGGTGGACCGGGAGGAGGGCCTGGAGGTCCTGGTGGATGGGGAGGAGGGCCAGGCGGACCGGGTGGATGGGGAGGTCCAGGGGGGCCTGGCGGTTGGGGTCCTGGTCCAGGGGGACCTGGCGGATTTGGTCCGGGGCCGGGAGGTCCCTGGGGCCCTGGTTTTGGGCCTGGTGGCTTCTTTGGTGGCTTTGCTGATGGTTTGTGCAACATGATATCTTCTTGGTAAGCAATCAATCTTTCTCCCCTATGCCTACTCTAGTTAACTGCGCTTCGATTTTTCACGAAATTTCCGACCAATTTTGGGCTTGCAGCTTCTACTGTCTATGCTGTTGTTGGCTACTACAGGACTGCTTTGGTGGACCCCGCGGTTATGGTCCTCCCGGGCCCCCATTCTGATCCATTTCCTTTTGTGTGCTGTAGCAGGGGTCATATCATATGCTGCTTAGTTGTGCCTTACCATAAACATGAACTTTACGATATAGTTTTACTCTTTCTTCACTGCATCCGTTCCGTTCATTGTTGTTATCGTTAATATTTTCAACTATTACTATGCAAAACTGGTATCCGCATTAATAAATGTTATAAGCTGATTTCAACTGAGGAAGTTGATGCTATTTGATTGGAGGTTTGGAGTTTGCCAAACAATGAATTTACTGTTTTCTTCTTATTCTTTTTTGTCCAACTCACCTCAGAATGCCACATAAACAGTATCTCCCTTTGCTAATATGCAAAGAAATTCCCCAAGTTGTAAGTTTGAGACCCAAATGGAAGTTTAAAGAGTAATCGTTTAGGTTCAAGGAAATTCCGAAAGTGGATTTCTAGGCAAAATAACCAGATTCTGCTCTTGAATATTTTTTTTTCTTTGGCACTTGGTAGTCCCAATTTGTTTGAAAATTGAGATGCTGACTGAACTTTCAGCTTATTAATCGCCTCTTTATCTTCTCTGGCATTGCCTATTCCATATAATTAAGCTTGACATGAATGCGTGGTGTATGAATTAGGGCAGCTCCCATCTTACATTCCCAGAGGGATGAACATCTTTACCAAATTCACATTCAAAAGGATTGATATAGTGTCTCTCGTTTAACCATAACTGCATGATTAAACCGTCCAATAGTAAATTGCATGACAAACCATCTGCCAGTGATCAAACAAAAAGGGTCTCAAGCTTCAAGAGGCTGACTTAAAGCAACTTTTGCCGCGAGGCCAGGCAAAAGATTCACCCATAACTTGAAAAGCAAACATCAACAATTATGCCAAACCGTCAAAAGAAATTCTGATTTAACATTTAAGAGGCACAATTTGCAAAATGAGGAAGTGGACATTTAAAAAAGACAAAAAGTCTCCAACAAGGAATCCCATTAACAAATCAAGAAACCACTCAACAGATTTCTAGTTTTCTCACTCAGTGATCAAAGAGACGAGTATGTTAGCAAAGCACGCAACCAACAGAATGGTCGTATCTCGCTCTTAATACAAACGGTTATATGTACAGCAAGGAACTAAAATAAAAGTTAAATCCTAAGTGCTCATATAGAAATCAGAAAGCACTGAAGTACCTAGAAATCTTTTGTAACAGAACATTCCAAGTCCATAGCATGACAACTACCCTCCAAACCAACTATTTTGCATCTGGCAAAACCTGCAGTTAAAAACCAGGAGCTTCAACTACTTAAGATCCATTAGGAAATGCAGGATTACTGTTAGTATGCTGACAAGGTGTGCATAGCAGCAGGACTGGCAAGTCACTTTTACAGCTAACCATGTCACAGGATTGATTTTTTTTTTGGTTACAGTTACCGGATAGATATTATAAGTACAGTATTATATAAAATATCTGGATGTTTAAATCACATAATCTAGCATTCCCAGGCAAACAAGAAACCCTAAAGAAAAAATGAAAACAACAAATCACTAAACAGAGTACAGAAAGATTGAAATTTGGCATACCAACGGATAGCAAAACAGGCTTAACTATTTATCCTGATCCAAAAAATGAAAAATGCTTTGATAAAGTTTATATTGAGATTTAATTTGTTAAAAGTTCAAGAGTTAAGCTGGACCCATACCTGTTTGCAAATCACTCACAAGCAATCTTAGTGTCGAAGCTACTAAGGCATACAGCAAATGCCTGAAAAGCTGAGATTGGATACTGATAATCCATAGTGAATACATCCTTCCCCACTTTACCGAACTGGAGAATGACATTCTCATGCTCCTGCCCAGCAGCTCCATTCTCTGGAGATGCAACCAGCTGAAAATTTTTGACTGAAGCAACTGTCACCCGTCCATTGAAGTTCAGGCACCAGCACTGGAGTTGTTCATGCCACCTAGGTGCCTTATTCCTTAACACTAGCATTCCATCTTTCTGGCCAGATAAAGGTCCCAATTGGAAACTCTCTGTACGGGTTGATTTTAACCTAAAGAACGGTAGGGATGGGAAGGTATCCAGATTACCCTGTAGGAATTCAGTCTGTGTGGGAGCAACACCTCCAGGCTCAATAGAAGAGGCTGGGATGGCATCCATGACGCACTGCATTCTCCTTGGACCTCTAAGAATATTTTAAATTCAGTGAGCATACCAAAAAAGAAAAAATGAGGTGCTGAATGATGACCATCCCAAGCACAGAGAGAGAGAGAGAGTGTGTAACTTTCAACATACAACTTACCTAGAACCCAGGACATTCAATTCATATGAGATGTGGGCTACAGCGTAGTTGCCAGCCGGGACTCGAGGGGAAACTTGCTTCATATTAATTAGCCTGGTGGAGCGACTTTTAGTAACTTTGACTCCAGCATTTGGAGGTTGTGCATCATAGATCGTAAATTTGGTCCCCAAAAAGTTTGATCTGCAAAAGCAAATCAAGGTAAGTTTAGGTTTCTGAAATGAGTGAAGTATCAGTCAAATTATAATCCAGCTGACGATACCGCAATTTTCCAATGTAGGTACTGCTTCCTTTTGACACATCATCACCATTTAATGAGATGATATAATCAGTGCAGGTAGGACGGCGGCACTTCCTTGCAGCAAGAAGGAACTTTCCATCATCATTTGAAGCTGCCAAGAAATTAGACAAAGCAAAACAATTTCACATACACAGCTAAGAAAAGATATACAGAGACAAATAAGTCCTCAGTACAATTATGAAATAGTTAAGGCACTAACTTTCTATGAATCTAGCTGCATAATATATAGATCAATATTTTCAGTTCAATCATTAAGTATAAGCAAAATCCTCTGTCAGAAGACAACAGAACCACGAGGCACAAGTGACTATAAATGAGAGTAAAGCTCTCAACACGAACCCCTGCCCCCACCCCCAAAGAAACATTAAAAATAAAAGCAGCTCACCCTGATTCAAGCCAAGGTAAAGATAATATGTTTGGTTGCTACGATTCCGCTTTATGTAGCACTGAAGGAGGGAGTCCCTTGGACCAGGCTGCAAAACAAAACAATTAAAGGCCGTAAACATGTGCCCTAACTTTTCAGATGCTTATTGGATAATTTGATGAATAACGAAAACTATTCCAAGTACAGACATAAAGCCTATAGTCTATTTTATATTAAATTATGCAGATACCTTTTCAAGCCATTGTACTGCCAAAGAACTCTTAAGTTCACGATTCATCTCAAGAGCACAAATAGTTGGAAATGTTGGGACATCATGAAGGAGAATTTCGTGTTCTCAATTGATCACCTAGAATTCAAAATTTATGATGCAATAACTTAAAAAGAAAAGTTCTAGTGATGCAGGATACTGATACAATACCCAACATATTTTTAACTTTAGATTCCTAAACTTCCTAAAGAGCATCACAAAGCAGTCCTAGAATGCAATACAGCCCACAACTTGAGCAAACCAGCAGCACAAAAATATTGCCCATCATTTTTCTCATTTGTCAGCACCATTCAACTATTACTTACGAAAGCAATACACAAGGAGTACAACAGGAACATGGAATTGCTACTATTTTAAAAATGCTACTAAAACATTCTTATTTCAATCAAACTTGAATTAAAAGAAGAATTAAGATTCAAAGCAATCAGGCTAAACAGAATTGCTTTAAGATCAATGCATAACCAAATGAATGCCGTACAACCAAACAGTAAATAACATACACTTAAGAGGAAATAAAAAAGTACATGCTGAAATCTATTACCTGCTTCAATGAGATCGGGAATGTCAACTTGCCCGAAATTTCTGGGGTTTTCACAATTTCCTTCATAATCTCTCTCCAATTCCTACATACACCAGAACAAGCAACAACATTCTTTCGTGGAGGCCAAGTACTCTCTGATGCCTCTATTCTCATCAACACATCCCTTAACAGTTCAGGCGGCATGTTTGCCCAACAACTCTGCTTGAATGCATCAACTGGAACCGAGCTATCCTGCACTACCCTGTGTGACCTTGATCTCATGCCATGCCCAAACCTTACATCAAACCCTTTTCTGGATATACTCCCCAACTCCCCCTTCATGTCCTGGATGATGCTCTTAAACGACATTGATGCCTCCTTACTCCTAGCCCTCTAAAATTAAATGTTAACTTAACAATGCACTTCACCTCCAAATATGCTAATAACTGAACAATGTACCTAAAAACGACCAATTTTCTTCCAGTTCTCTACACCGAACAACATAAAATCCCAAAATTGCAGATTTTATACGCAAAAATATAACCTAATGAACACTAAAGATTTGCATTTGGCACTTATATCCTCCCAAAAGTCTACTCAACCCACATTCCAAAAACTCTTAAACTTCGTACACAAGTAAGCTAATACGCACTAAACAACATGATACAGAAGTCTAAATAAGCTCGATTAAAATCCAAAAATTGAAGTGAGTCAGCACCCCATCATCACCAATTCCCCTCCAAAACCACGTAGATTACCATAACTCACACCTAAAAAGTAACACAACGACACAATACTAAGCACCAAATTCTTAGAATTGTATGTAAACTACAAAAATTTACCCCTCGCAACAAATCGAGTAACTGAACAAAACGCAGCCGTGAAAAAAGATCAACAAACTTAAAAAAGCAATAATCAAACAAACACCCGCAGATCTCTCCCCTTATCCTAACTAACCAAGACCCATAATACTACCAGATATTATAAATTGAGACAATTTGTCAAACCTTAAAAAGATCAAAGCACATGAAACAACATCCCGGGTCAACATGGATCGAGCTTCGGGTCATGGGGTCGACCCGGCTTTTTTTTTTTTATTTTTTTGGATTCGACGAAATCTAAGGTCCTTGGACAGAGAGCAAGAAGTTGTTGCGATTGCAGTTGCAGAGAGGAGAAAGTTAGGGCTTTCTGTTACGGTTGGGTTTGGTGCGCTTTTGAGTGGTGAAGTGCGGAGCTGGGGTCAGGGAGTTCGACCAGAATTTCAATGGGAGAATGGGTCCCATATGCCCTTATCCAATACCGGCCTTTGTTTGTCTGATCCTAACTCCTAAGCCTAAGGCCTCCCGGATCCGGCTTTCCCTTTGGACTTGGGTTCACTCCTGTCTTACTTAATGACCTTCCAAATCCAATTTTACCTTGTCTGCGTTCTTTGCTTTATCCGTTGGTACTTGCATGTTTTCGAGAAATTTTCTGTGTATGCATTTTGAAGAATTAAAAAATTTTTTTTAGAATCTAAAAATTATTAATTAAATATCATTTATAATTTTATATGATGAATTAAAATTATTTGGCAAGTGTTGATAATATTCCCATAATTAAGATTGGCATTAATAATAGATAAGTAAGCTCATTTAATTCGTAAAAGATGATGACTATATAGGATAAGATTTAACCAAAAAAACATAGATTAAATTAAATGATAGGTATATACCAATTTGTTTTCTATAAAACATAAATTGGAATTTATGATATTAAAAGTAGGATACCATAATTTCTTTTATTACTATATAAATTGTTGTATTATACACGATTTTAAAGAAAAATGTAAGCCCTTAGTAATAAGATAATTTGTAATATATATAATATAAAAGTGGGAATGTAATTTTTGATTGAAGTAAAAAGATATTTTTGTTTATGTTAGTTTTAAATTATCATTGTTAATATTTTTTTATTTTAATTATAATAATAAAAAATTATCTAATGCACATATAAGAATTTTAATTCCATTAAATGATTTTCATTAGAATATGATTTACTTTATTGGAAAATTTTCATTCATTTTATGTTTATATTTTAATCATAATAAATATTTATATATCCATATCTAATAATTATTTCTAAAAAATAAGATCAGCAATATTAGTAAATGTGAAAGTAAAAATATTTAACCCACAAATTTATGTTACATGAAAATTGAGTCATCCTGCGTCTTTCTTAAAGTAAGAATGCTAAACCGACGTGATGTAAAATTATTTTAATCTTTATCTCATGGATTATTGTGCCTACCAAGTACACGTGTAAAACGTTCTACTGAGAGATTTTACTCAACGTGGACAACATGAGACAAGTAGTTTTAACAATGCTAAGGATATGTATAAAACAGAGAAAGGTGTACAAATGTGGGTCAAAATATTTGGAAAGTTTATGTATTAGGGTATTTTATTTAATTTAATTTTTTATTTAAAATTATAATAATTTAGTTTATTGATTTTAAAAATTATTTTATTTAATTCGTCATTTTAACGGTATTTAATTTTATCATTAAAGGGAATGATGTTAATGCTAACATAACACATTTGGTTGACATGGCTTAAACATGATGATGTGGCATGTCATGTGACATTGACATGATGATGTGACAATATCACGTGGTACTAATATGATGAGTTGATAATATTGATATGGTATTGACACATTAGTATGTCAGTATCACGTGATAGATTAAAAAATTTAAAAAAAAAATTTTTATGCTACGTCATAGAGGTTAAATTGAACAAAAATATATAATATAGGGATTAAATTAAACAAAATTGAGATGTTAAGAGAATAAATTGTAAAAAATATTTAAAAAATATAAATATTTAAATAGATGATAGATATACTTATTAATAAGCTAAATATTTAAGTATAAAAGATTTACGATGTTAAAACATATATAAATTTTTTTACTTAAGTTTTTTATTTTAGAATATGTACATTAATTTATCTTTTTTGTAAAAATTAAGTTTAAATTCTCCTTCTATTCAAAAAATTTCGAAAAAAATCTCATACTGAAAGCTAAATTTATATGAATAACTTATGTTATGTTGGAATAAAATAATATATAAAAAAACTAAATAAATTATTTTTTTCTTCTATTTATAATAGTGTAAAATTTTGAAATTTATTTGACTTAATTTTTAACTTAAACTGAACTCAAATTAGCAAAATAAGTTGATTTAGTTTTTTCTTTTAAAAAATAAAAAAAAAAGAGATGTGGAGTTAGTAATGATTATAAAAATAATTGTTCTTTCTGACTTGCTTAATTTGGGCATGACAAACCTCTTATTACACTCATAGAATCTGAGTTACTCCACTCATTCAATTTTTTATTTATTTTTTATGTTTTTAATTTGTTTAATATTTCAAATTATATTTTTTAAGTTGAAATTTCCTAAATTAAAGATTACATTTATAACTGATAGAGTTAAATATAATTGTAACTATTTGTACCATTTTATTTTGTACTTATAAATTTTTCATAAATTTAAATTTAGCAGAATTTTATTGTGGTATTTAAACTTAAATAAAATTGTTTTATAAGAAACTTTGAGTAAATTTAAATAAAAGATAAATTGAATAAGGGTTGAATAATTCTTAAAGAATTAATATTTGTAAGTTGTAAAAATTGTAACTAAATCAACCTATTTTGCTAATTTGAATTTAGTTTAAGTTAAGAATTAAGTCAAATAAATTTTAAATTTTTACCCTATTATAAATAGAAGAAAAAAAGAATTTATTTATTTATTTATATTATTTTATTTCAATATAATACAAGTTATTCATCTAAATTTGACTTTCAGTATGAATTTTTTATTAAAATGTTTTAGATAGAAGGAGAATTCAAACTTAATTTTTACAAAAAAGATAAATTAATGTATATATTCTAAAATCAAATAATCAAGTAAGAAAATATTTATATATTTTTTAATACCATAAATATTTTATACTTAAATATTTAACTTATTAATAAGTATATTTATAATCTACATGAATATTTGTTTTTTTCAAATATTTTTTACAAGTCTCTCAACATCTCAATTTTATTCAATTTAATCCATATACTATATATTTTTATTTAATTTAATCTTATGATGTGGCACAAAAAAAATTTTTAAAGAATTTTTTAATCTACCACGTGGCATTGATAAGTTGACTTGTCAGTACCACGTCAGCATTGCCACATATCATATTAGTGCAATATGGTATTGCCATTTCATCATGTCAGTGCCATGTCATCATGTTTACCCCAATGTTAGCAAAATGTATCATGTCAGCGCTAACGTCATCTCCTTTAGTAGTAAAATTAAATACAATTAAGAAGAGTGACTAAATTAAAGCAATTTTTAAAATCAAAAGATTAAATTATTGTGATTTTGAGTAAATTGATTAAATTGAATAAAATATCTCAATACAAGGATTTCTCATGTATTTTGATCACAATTTTACATGTGACAATATTTGAGTTAATGAAAATTTTTCATATCGATATATATTTATATGTAGTTCTTACTTAACTAAAAAATAAATAAAAAAAACAAAGTGGACATAGTTTGAACTACAAAATATTTATATAATGGCAAATTATGATCATATAGCATACTCTAATCATATATATATATATATATATGTAGTTTGTTATATTTGATTATTATATTTTACTTGTTATGAGTGTGCCACGTCATACATTTCTATGTTCAACAAATATAAAATAATACGGAGAGGTTAGAAATTTATGTTGGGAAATGTGTTAGCAAGAAATTTTGAATACCAACTATTTGACCGATAACAAGGAAGGTATTTTCCTCTGTCGTGGTTGAAGTGAAGCGATGATAGTTAACCCCAATCTGACCAAGTCAACCGCGTGAGAATGGGTTGGAGGAGTCTGTGCGTTAGCCCGCCTCAAATTTCCCCAAGTTTTAGGTAAAGCCCAACCCGGTTTGAAAAGTATAACCTAAGCCTAGCTCCGGTAAAGAATTTTAATATTTTGGCTAAATATCCAAATAAGTCTTTAAATTATATTAAAAAAATTAATTTTATCTTTATTTTTTTATTACATTTAAATAAATCCTTAAACGTTTATTTTAGATCAAATAAGTCTCTCTTCTTAACCATTAATTAACTTCCATTAATCAACGATATATGTGATATTTTTATTTCATATCATTTGTCACGTAATATTGAATATTATTGATTAAGATTTGTGTGTTTTTTTTTTACTCAGTTATTTAATTTTAATTAATAATATTTAATGTCACATCATCTATCACTTAAGAGATGACATGATATAAAAGTGTCACATGTCGTTGACTAATGGAAGTTAGTCAACAATTAAGGAGAGAAATTTATTTGACTCGAAATACAAGTTTAAGAGTTTATTTGAACGCAATAAAAATATGTGAGCTGAATTGATTTTTTTGATATAATTTAGGAACTTTTTTGAATATTTAACTTAATATTTTAGTAAAATATTTTTTAAAAAAATCCAAACTGACTGATCACACGAAAACATGTTTTTAAATTGGTTCAATAATGATATTTGGATATTTAGTTTAATGGTAAATATTATTATATTTAATTTTATGTTTTTGAAAAAACTAAAATATAAAAAATATTTTGAGATTTTTTAACTACTTAAAATGTATTATAATAAAGAAGAAAAAAGTTGAAAGAATTTTTTTCTTAATTAACTCTACATGTGTGCTTGACTTTTGTTTGATTAATATTAAAGTACACTATTTATTGATTGTTATTATTACAAGCAAAAACAAAAATAAATAAACGTTTTAACAGCATTTTATTATTGAAGACTGTCCTTCAATATGTTTAATATCAAATAATAATAGGTCACATCTCAATTTGTTTTAAGATAAACTTCATTAGAATTGTTACTGTTTTAAAATTTTCATATGATACTTTGTTTTTTGTCAATTAATACATTGTGAATTTTTTTAATTAAAACTGTTAATTTATTCAATAAATTTATCAAAATATCGTCAATTCAATTTTATTTATTTCTTCACACTTAAAAAGTATTTTTATAATTTTACTAAATGAAATTAACAACCAAATCCCTTATAAGAACAAAAGTTATCCACAAAACATTTATTGAAACCAGAGTGCCATATAAAAAAAAAATGAAACCACAATGCATTTAAATGAAATTCACCTTTTTTTTTTGTTTTAGAGATAGAACAATTACTTAAATAAATAAAAAGTTTGCTAACAGTTTTACTAAGTTGATTTTCACAAATAAAACAAATTTTCATAACTATAGGTAATACTTATCTCTAGATAATAGATATAACTAAATTAATAATGCTTGCTATTTTCTATCCTTTTAAGACTTTCCAAGTTAAAAACAAATCAAGAAAAAAAAAAAAGAGAAGAGTAGGTGAAGTGGCAAAGAGTAGGGATGTCAACAGGTCGGGTATCTTATAATTTTGAGGTACCCGAACCCTATAAAAAATCAATTACTGTAACCCTATTAACTATCCGTTTAATTTTAAAATTACTATCATAACCTTAACCCTAATACATTCCCAGTACCCTATAATTACCTTAACCGTTTAAATATTTGATTAAATAAAAAAATTATTAAAATTTTCTTCATGAGTACTCAATTACTCAATTATCTTTTCTAATCTCATAACTTCCTTTTAAATTTATATGTTATATGTTTATATAAATAAATGTATATATACTATAATTAATAATTTTATGAGTTATAATTTTTACAATGCTAATACAAAATAAAAAGTAAATATATTTATATTTAAAGTACATAATATATACACACACGTATTTATAAAAATATTAATATTATTATATTAATAATTAGAGTAATCATACTTAAACATAAATAACAATATAATAATTTTTTCAACATAATATTCAATGATATAATATTAAAATATTTAAACATAATTAATAATCTAATAATTTTTTAATTTAAATATATTAATGTCATCATATTACTAATTAGAATAATCATACTTTTTATATATTTGTTAGTTTTTAACAAAAAAAATTACTTCAAAAGTTAATAAAAATTATAAATTTTTAATTTAATTATTAAAATAATAATAAAATATTTATAAATAATAATCAGATTCTAATAATAGGTATCCAATGAGTGATATCCGAATCCTACTTTATTAAAATTTAAATAACAAAATTATTATTTTAATTTTATTCGAATCTATTTATAAAATACCTTAACTCTGTATAATCAGATTAAATATATATAAATAACCTATAACAAGGTACCTGTTGATAAGCAAAATGACAAGTTCGCATCTCGTCCGGGATTAAATACGGCCCTTCAAAAAAAGAAAAAAAAGATTAAACACGGTTTACTTCTAGTTTTACCGTGAATAGTTCAACTTCAACGACCTCAATAGGTTTTTAAATTATATTTTTTTTAACGAGTGGCAACAGTTAGCGTAAACTCCACATCAAGATTCTGCGGGGGTCCCATCCTAACCTCAAATTCTGCACAGTTCCATCATCAGATTTGGTTCCAAAAACCGTACGGTATAGATGAATGGAGCCCCACCGCGTCACGTGTCCGCAACCACACCTTATAAGAACTCCTCCCGTTCACTCCTTTCGCGGTCTTTGTTAACAATTCTGTCGAGAGGTACTTTCCCACTCGATCTCTGCTGTTTCTTTTTTCCTTTTCAAGGTAGCCCCATTTTTCACATTAAAAACAAAGGAAAAAAATGTAATCCTCTTGAATTTGTCGCTTTCCTCCGAAGTCGCAGAGTAATTTCGTGTTAATTTGCCTTTTTCTTTTCTTGTTTTCTTTGCTTGGATGCTGAGAGAAGTGAAAGAATACTTAGGCGATAAGTTTCCTAAATCTCTCTCGTTTCTTTTCTGTAATCAATAATTAAAGTGAAAGGACAGGTAGCCAAGAAAATGGAGTTATTTACCTTTGATTTCAAATTGCTGTTTTAGGCTTACTCTGAGAGTTATCGTACTGATTCTTTTTCTTGTTTGGTTTGTGAGAAAGCAGTGGAAAAGAAAAAGATATTTTAAAATTTTAATCTTATTTCATTTTCGCGTGGCCTGGTGTAAACTGAACTTCATTTAGGTCCGTTAAACAGTTGCCTTGACTTCAGTCGAATTTTGTTTCTCATGTCGTTCAAAGTCGTTACAATTTTGTTTATTAAATATAGTCTACGTAGTTTAAAAATTAAGGGAACCAAACAAAAACAAAAAAAATCAAGCTGCTTCTTTGGTTTAACGCATTTATGCTAATGATTTGATAGTACCTAAGTGATGATCAATGCTTGTTTTTGTTATCTTTACTTTTAATGAAGAGTTGTTTTGGTAATTTGGATTTCTAATTTTTTAGAGATATGATCAATTTTTAATAAATGATAAACTGAGTTGAATATTTGTGTTTGGAGCAGTGGAGTTATCCAGACTGACGCAGCTATTTCGGGGTATTTGATTTGAGGGCTCTGTTTTTCCAGAGAATATAGGGATGGCACTGGAGCCCGACCAAGCTCCGGTGGATTCTATTACTTTATTTGTGGCACTCCTCTGCTCCTGCATTGTGATTGGTCATCTTCTTGAGAAAAATCGATGGTTTAATGAGTCGATAACTGCACTTGCCATCGTGAGTTGTTCAAATTACTTCCTAACTAATTAACCTTGGTGTCATGTTAGGTGGGGATTAATGCTACTTAATCATCTTGGAAGCTTTTTGTTTGGTGACCATTTTGGGGCTGATTGCAGGGTCTTTGCACTGGTATTATTATACTGTTTACCACTGAAGGAAAGAGCTCGCACATTCTTGTTTTTAATGAGGAGCTTTTCTTTATATATCTTCTTCCTCCTATCATATTCAATGCTGGGTAAGTCTCACTTATGCTGAACTATCAAATCTTTTGGTTTTGTCTGCCCTCAACATTTTTATATTACAAATATCGTTTGAAATGATGCATCATATTTACTTTTTCTCTTCTTTTGAGGTTCAAGAATTTTGCGGGTTGTGGAAACTTAACTGTTGGGCTTGTTTAATTGGCTACTTTCTTTCTTGAAAATTGAAATTCATATGGCCCTTTCTATCTTATTATTATTGGAGTGATGTGCTTGATAATCTGATCTTTTCTAATCCACCAGATTCCAGGTTAAAAAGAAGCAATTTTTCCGTAACTTTGTGATGATCATTTTGTTTGGTGCTGTTGGAACTTTGATATCGTTTGTCATCATATCCATAGGTATATCCAAACTTTTCAAATGTTTTAGTTTTTAACAAAATCTCAATAGTATTCTGCAATTTCATGCATTTATAAAGCCAATGTGTGGATGTATTTACCTCATTGGTCTGACTGGTTGCTTGTTGCATGTATTAGCATGCATCTGTTTATACATGCTATGTTCGAGAGTTTAGATTCAAAATTTGTTTCTGACTAGGCACCTTGTTAAGCTTTAGTGTCCTAAATTTTGTTGAATAAACAAACAAATTTGTCTAAAGATCATTTAACCTACTACTACTTTAAAAAGTGGTATGAAACCTAATAATTTGATGGGTATTTTTTTTTTTGGCGAAGGAACGATTATCTTCAGATTGTTGATTATGAAATATTTTAAAAGTTGCTTGTTCAGGCTAATCACCTCTAAAGCACACAAGTATAACAGGTCTCTAAGTGATGTTGAGAATTGGAACATATCTGGCACTTTTGTACACTTTCTTAGATGATGTCTTGCATTATAGTTATATTGTCAGGATTTCCCAAGGAATAAAACATGTTTTATTCATGGGTGCTCTCAAGGTGTTCATGGGATGATGTTCAATTAAATCCAGTAAGGTTTTTTTATAAAATACTGCCTTCATAAGTTCAACTGCTTGTTTAAGTTTATAATCAGGATCTTAGTATGACACGCTGTTTGTTGAAATTGAGTACTAGTCAAAAACAAAGATGACTGTAGTAATTGCAAGTTCCTTAGGATTGTATATACTACCTTTTGGTAGTCAATTTATCTTTCCCTGATTTGTACCTGGTAAGAGTGTTTGAGGATTAATCATGTAGTAACTTTTACATTTATCTCTTGTCTCAGGTTCAATGAAGTTATTTAAGAAATTGGATATTGGTTTCCTGGACTTTGGAGATTATCTTGGTACCATCTGCATCTTTAATCAATATTGCCAATGTTTCTTTGTTTAATGCTTACTTTCAACTTATATGCACTTGTGTTCATTCAAAGTTTGGGTAGATTGTTCATCCTTGCATTATGAAGCTCAGGAACAAATGATTTTTAATTCCTTTTCATTTGAATCACATTATTAGGTTATATACTCCATGTACTTTTTCATCTCACTGGAGGTTAGATATTTTATGCAAAATACATGTGTATACACACAACCATATACGTAAACATTCTACATATGCTTTATTTAAAACCAGCTCTGATATTACTTTTCATAGTGATTTGTTATATTTTTATGAAAGGCATGAATCTTATCAAACTTGTTGCTTCATTCGATTTTTCTATCAATCTTGGCTCTTAACATAACTTTCTTGTTTTAGCACTTGGAGCAATCTTTTCAGCCACAGATTCTGTTTGCACTTTGCAGGTATACATATATATTCTGTTTATGGAATTTAAAAGAATATTTGAACAAACATTGTAGATAAATTTTGTATTTGCTGTGACAGGTGCTTAATCAGGATGAGACACCTCTTCTGTACAGTTTAGTCTTTGGTGAAGGTGTGGTAAATGATGCCACATCAATTGTACTTTTTAATGCAATTCTGAAATTTGATCTCTCTCACATCACCTCAAGCATTTTTATGGAATTCATGGGCAACTTCGTATACTTTTTTACTACCAGCACATTGCTAGGAGTAGTGGTGAGTCCTTTTCTCTGTCTCTTTTTGTGTCTTTCCATGTGTGCATCTGCCTATCTTTTTAAATCCATTCTATCTTCTTTGTGGTTGCAAAATTTGTTTCATGATTTGGTCATATATTCTTTGTTCAAGTAATCCACACTTTAAGTTCAATGTTATGTTACATAAAATTTTCTTATATAATCTTTTGAAAATTTATTTTCACATTGCATCCTCACCTTAGCCAAAACTAGTATCTGACCTATGTGACCAATCAATTAACTGAAACGGAAAGTACAGCAATCATCTTTACATTTAATTTATTGCCAGGGATGAATAGCTGTTGTTCCAAGGAGATTTCTAGTTCAAACTTTTAGCCTTTCCAAAGAAAGACCTAAATAAGTTAGTTTTCAGTACAATCTGGACTTGTTAGAAGATAGGATTTTTTTTTCTTCTAATCATTGTTAACATGTGATTACACATGATTAGGGTTTACTCATATAAATAGTGCCAATTACCATCACAATGACCTCTTTTATCTTTTGATTATCAATGAACTAGCCTTTGGCTTGAAGTTTTTTTGAGAATCTAGACTTTTTTTTGCTTATTTTGAACCATAAAGAGGTCTTCTTTGTTTTCTCCATGAAGACTTGGCTTTGATGATAAATTGAGTATCCTACTGTGTTATTGCAATTCTTGTTGTGTCATTAAGCCTGGTTTGTGGTATCTGTTGCTCTCTTATATGTTCTCTTTCAATTATAAATAACTTTGCATATTGGATCTGTTCTTTTTTCAAGGGTTTTTGGCTATGTGAGATTAAAAACATGCATTTATTTTATATATACATGCACCATAATATCAATTTCACTTGCAGGTTGGATTAATAAGTGCATACATCATAAAGAAGTTGTACTTTGGCAGGTATGTTAAGGGCAAATAATTAACTTTTCTTGTTGTTTCATCCTTTTCGACAAAGCGAGTTACTGTATTATCCCTGTTTATGTGGTTTATTGTGTTGAAAATGAAAATGCCTGGAACTTTTAGTCGGTTGCATTAACTCAACTCTATGTTAAGAGTGCTTCAATGTGTGGATTGGAATTCCACAACTCTGTTGGTAGGCATTTTCTGTTCAGAGCTTTAACGAGCTATAATATTTTTGCTTGTCAAATGTTTGCAAATCTATTGATGTCAGCAATTGTCTAGAAATATGAAACTGATCGACAAGGTTCTTATCACCAATATAGAGTTTCACAGAATAGATTGTTTGTCATGGATTATTAACTTATGCATGATAAATTTAGGTTATACTTGTTTAGTAAGATGTTAGGCAGAGCTCTTGATGGCTCAAAACTTAAGAAACTTTACCACAATGCTACCTCTGAGGACTCTCATCAGAATCTGTTGTTCTCTCTCTCGTGCCCTCTCTCAATGGCTGGCTGTTGACACCTTATCTGTCCATTTGGCATGAGAATCCTAGGGCTGTATACAGTTAATATTTCCTTTTCATTTTGAACTAAAGTAGCTAATATATTCTACCAAATTCAGGCACTCTACTGATCGTGAAGTTGCTCTCATGATTCTCATGGCCTACCTCTCATATATGATGGCTGAAGTAAGTATTCTCTTTAACAAGTCATGTGCCTAAGGATCTTTTTTTGTAATATTTCAGCTACTATCTTTACATTGGTGTCATACCCCTATCTTCTTTAATAACAAAGTTGGCAACTGTATTCTTTTTTTCAGTTGTTCAATTTGAGCAGCATTCTTACAGTGTTCTTTTGCGGGATTGTTATGTCTCACTACACATGGCACAATGTGACTGAAAGTTCAAGAATCACCACCAAGTATGTCAATTTGGAATTTATTCCCAAATTTTGAAAGCTGTTTCTGTTTATATTTGTCTTCTTTCTCTCCCTCATTCCCTCCATTAGGTATCCTCTGTCAAACCTAAACAGATATGTTTTGACATTCTTGTGCTGATTATTGATCATTGCAGGCATGCTTTTGCGACATTATCTTTCATATCAGAGATTTTCATCTTCCTGTATGTTGGTATGGATGCTTTGGATATGGAGAAGTGGAAAGTTGTTGGCAAAAGGTACAGTCTATTTTGGCCAAAGGGCATTTGCATTAGATCTTGTCTTGCCAAGACTTACCCTGTTGCATATACAATTATAGCATATTGCCTCTTTTCAGCCCTTGTCATAGCCATCTCAAAAAATTCGTTATTTCATGTGAAGTGGTGGAGATAGTGCAAAATAGTATGTGCATCAGTTATCATTGTGTGCGTTTCCGTTTTCCTTAAATGGTATCAGTTAGTAATATGAATAATATGAATATCTAAGAAATATGTCTATCAGTAGCCAGTTTTAATTTGGATAACCAACATGTGTTTTTCTTAGTCTTGGAATATCTGCTGGGGTGAGCTCAATACTACTTGGCTTAGTTCTAATTGGAAGGGCGGCTTCTGTATTCCCTCTATCCTTTATATCCAATTTAAGTAAAAGGTCTCAGAGTGACAAAGTTACGTTCAAGCAACAGGTTAGTATTTAGAGTAATTTTTTGAGTTTTACTTCCTGCTGACATACTTGATACACTGACATTATCAAGTCAAACAGGTTATAATATGGTGGGCAGGTCTCATGCGAGGTTCTGTGTCAATGGCGCTTGCTTATAATCAGGTAAATTGGGTGCTAGGATGTAAGATTTCAGAACCTCTGCAGTTTGATGGATTTATTGTGCAAAAGTTGGTGAATGTAAGTCAATTCAAAATGTTGTGTCTTTGACATCAATAAAAATATCGTAAGATAATAGTGGTAAGATAGAATTTTTATGTTCTCAGCACGAATTGGCTGGCGTTCTGAATGTTTCCCCTCATGTGAGGAGATAATGATTTGCAGTGTGAGGACAAAATATGGCTAAAATTTGGCATCTGAGTGCCTGATCAAATAATGATGCTTTTATTATAAAATGAGAAATCTGTACCTAAAGTATGTGAATTGTTGGGCAACCTCCATACATTTACTGCAGTCATTGGTATGTGCATTTGCATTGGTGTGTTACAGTTAACACTCTTTTCTATACAAGGATACAATCCTTTTCTATTTAAATGAATGGAATTAAATAATTGCGACATAGTCAGCTGATTTGTTTTCTTATGTTTTTTTCACTTTAGTTCTTTTCCCCTAAGTTGAAAGTTTTGTTTTGATGTATATGCAGTTTACTAGATCAGGCCATACTCAATTGCGTGGAAATGCCATCATGATAACTAGCACCATCACTGTGGTTCTTTTTAGTACCGTGGTAAGGGACTTATCCTTAAGTTGGGACTGTTTCTCAGTAATTCTACTCTGCATAATTTTGTTAAAATAAACTTTATCTTTATCAGCTTGGCCTAATGCTTGGGTTTGTCTCCACCCGTACTTCTCTCCCAAGTTTTGATAGTTTGATTTGGAAATTTGATGTTGCATTTGGTTGTGATTACTTGTAAAATTTCTTCATCAATAGCATTTTATTTGCTTGGCATTAGGTCAATTAGTGACCATGTTTTTACTAACACATACATATATCTTACCATTGTATTCAGAGAGGTTTGTATAACATTCTGTTTTTGAGCTATTGAATATCTGTGAGCTACTGCTTGTCCCAAACCAAATCCTCGGAAGAATGCTCTAAGATAATGTTGCACAAAATTTAACTAGCAATGTTCATTTCTTGGAAGTTTGATTGTGTCGGTTTCAGGTGTTCGGGTTAATGACTAAGCCTCTAATGAGACTGCTGTTGCCAAGAAAGCACCTTAGCAGCGCCATGTCCTCTGGATCTTTTCCATCTAAGCCAGTGAATCTGCCAATTATTGCCAATGGGCAAACTGCAGATTCTGAAATGGGTGGCGATGACATTCCCCGTCCAACCAGCCTACGCATGCTCCTTACTACCCCGGCTCATACTGTCCACTACTACTGGCGGAAGTTCGATGATAGTGTCATGCGTCCTGTGTTTGGTGGGAGAGGATTTGCGCCATGTACTCCTGGCTCACCAACAGAACCACTTCTTCACTGATTGCAATGCTGAATATTGAAGACAATGGGAATTGAAGGATTGCTTCGTGTAAATACGTGTGTGCGTGCACCCATATATATATATATATATATATATATATAAAATTTGCCTTGTGTAAATATTGCTGATCAGAAAGGATACAAAAAAGTGGAAGAAATACAGAGAGAGAGAGAGAGAGAGAGAGAGAGATGATGGTGCATTTGTACTCGCTCTATTCTAGAATTAGGTGGCTTTAGCATATTATAATTTTCAATGTGAATGCTAGCCTGTAGTTATAACTTATGAGGAATGCCATATGAGGCCGGGAGTGGGATAAAATCATAACTCTTATTCTCTGTGTACGTAAAGAAAAATCATTTGCAGGCGTTTATCGTTATTTTAGAGGTTATGACTGACATGCCATTTTAAAAATAAATATTTTTGTTGTACTTTAATAAAAAGAAGAATGTAAAATATTGAGTAAATTATTTTCGAGGTTTAGAGTTTCATCATAATTTATGTGAGGTCTATTAATCAAAATAATATATTTTCGCAAAATTAAATCTTATTATTAAGAAAGAGTAGAAAAAATGTTTTGCTGTTAAATAATAACAGAAAAAATGTTTGGTAGACTTGAGTTTGTTAAGGGCTTAAAATGTTGTATGGCTGCGTGAAAGTCAAACTGCCACATGATGCTTATTGCAAGTAAAACAACCTTACCCACAGTAAATTAGTAGACTATTTTGTAAAGATACAAAACAAACTCTTAACTCATTCAATTCTAATCTTGATAAAGATTCAAAAAATCTGAAGCCTTTATGAAGTTGAGCAAAACCCATCAAATTCATCACCATTTTTGTAAGGTAGTTTTACTTGCCAAATTTCTTGGTCAAAGTTTCACACCTTCCTGAGACACTAAGGTTTAGTCTTGCTGTATAAGTACCATGCTCTGCTTTTGTTGCTAGTAAGCAAAACTTTTTCCGCATTTCAATCGGGAATTTTGGCCCTGCTGATAAGGACTCCATCCAGAGGTTTGCCATCTTTTCCCATTTTGAAGAGTCATTGTCTTAAATTGTATAAAAGTTCAGAGTTATCTGCATTTGATCTTGCATGGTGAAGGGCTAAGATTACTTTTTCAAAATTAGAAAGTTGGTTTGAGTTTGAACTGCTCCTAAACCCTTATGGTTAAATCTTAAGAATTTGGAGATATTTTATCCTAAAGTATTCAATAATATTGTTGCATGTGCATACTAGCAAAACCATTTTGATAATTGTTTTGGTACCAAATATGCTACATTGTTTTTTTGCCGTTTTCGTTGAGCAAGAGTGTGAATGTCAAAGGCTCCCCAATTTTCTCTCAATATTTCTTAATAGTTTTCGAATTGGTTTTTGTAACACTTTGGTCCACTAAGATTGGTTTGTTTCTTTTCCTTTATATACATATATATATATATATATATATGTATATATATATATATCATTGACTGACCACGGCAGGCAAAACCCAGTGTTTAGTTTGTCCTAATGTACAACTAGTATGGCATTAATCTTTCTTAATTCATGCCAGACGACCAGTCGTCAGGGATAAACTCGTTTATTATATGTCCCCATTTCTGGGTTCACTCAGGAATCGGAAGGTTCTGACTTGTGTCCCATATTTTCGACCGTTACCCAAACATTTTCTAAGCCCATGGACGCTCCAGATGATGTACGCTGGCTGGAGGTCCAAACCTGGAACAATTCAATTCTGACTCAATTTTCGGCCAAATTATAAACCTGAAACCCCCAAAATAGCCTTTATTCCCAATTGCACATCCTTCACTGATACAACCACAATCTCAGGGTTTAGAACGTTTAGTAAGATCCACCGGAACCATTAACCTTTCAGCCATATTCTAGACCTCGGTTTTTTCATCCACCCATGCCTTTATTTTATAATTACCCAAAGGCAGAGACACCTTTTCATAGTTAATCACACTTAACTAGCCAGTTCATTGGATGGGCCGGGTGCAAATAGAAGGGCGTATGGAGGGTAGTTTGGTAAAAGGGATAAGCCCAACCAGATAAAGGGGGTGATTTTCAATTAATCTTTTTTCTTTTCACGGCATTGGAGAATGCGAAATCTTCGGCATTTAACACGTGGTGAAATTTGATTGGACAGACCTCAATCCGAGCAGTGAAAGAAGACAAAAATAAATTTGAAAGCCGAGGAAGGCGTATTTAAAACCAAGTATTCTCTCTCTTTCTCTGTGTTTGTAGGCTTAGTGAAAGCTGCAAGCAGAGAGAGACAAGCGAGGAACGCTCCCTCTCATTTTCCGTCTCTCCCAACCCCTCAACGTGACAACGAAGTCTTACTGGTAACCCTCTTTTATCTATCCATCTTTCTTCTTCTTTTACATTTTTGTTCTTGTTCACTTGCCCCGTTTGCAACAAGCCTTCTTGAGTAGCAGCGTAGAAGGGTTCTCTTTTCTTTTTCTTTTTGGTTTCGTAAGCTTGGAAGTTGGAACTCTCTTCCATTAATAAGACTACGGGAGTTTGCGGTGACGTGGTCGTGTTTCTCTTGGGTGGTAATAAGACTTTGTCACCATGGCATACTAGATTGAAACAGACGATGTCTTTCCTTACAAATCCTTTGTTTCTTTTTATTTTTCTGTGATGTAGTAAATTTTTATGAGTGATTTGTTTTTTGTATTTGGCAGGTTTGAATATTGATTTTGTGTCTAAATTGACTATATTAGCCTTTTCTTTCTCTTTTTTCACGCGTAATCTATTCCTTGTTTTGTCGCTTTTATGAGCATAAGGAGGATTAGTTTCAGCTTCTGAGTTTTGGCCATTTCCATTTGGTTTTAAAATTCTTTCATGTTGTGGTAAAGAGGAGACAAGAGAGAGAGAGAGAGAGAGAGAGAGAGAGAGAGAGAGATGGTGGAAATGATGAACAAGATGGAAACTTCACGCTGGTGGTGGTTTGATGGCCATCACAACGGTTCCAAGCGCTCTCCATGGCTTCAATCCACTCTTTCTGGTAAATCCCATTCACTTTTCCACTTTATTTATTATCTCAGATATCTTTCTTTTTCTTTTTGTGCTGTAAAATTTCCTCATTTGTTGCTAGCAGTTGGAATACAAGGTCTCCCTTTTTTATTGAAGCTTTCTTGATGTTTCTTGTTTCTTGACCGTTGGGGGCATTTGCCTTTTTTTTTTTTCCCTTCTTTTGAATATTTCAAAGGTTTTTGAATTGCTTTATCTACAGCGTCACTTTATGGACATATAAAAAGATTTGACTAACAAGTGAAATGAAATAATGAAGACTGTCTGGTACTCTTTGATGTGGTAGATCACTTTTTTCTTAGAATAAAACAAGATATATATGGTATTGGGATTTGTTAACGGGGGAAAGTAGTCTGTGGTGGGGCTGCAATGGATTCATGAGATAGGAAAAAAATTAGTTTATCTGCTAATAATATACATTACTAAGCAATTGTAATAAGTGTTCTGTTGACTGCCTGGTTGGTAGGGCCTTATGTTTTTTTGATTCATTAGTCACTCCACATGCGGGTAACAGAAGGTTCCACTAGTAGAGCCTTAAGGGAAACCTGAGATGTCATTATCTTTCTTGAAAGACATTTTTTTGTTCTCTCCAGGAGTACTATTGTATGGGTAGACAGTTACTGTATCCTTACGGTACACAGTATCTTATCTGTTTCAAAAATTTCAACAGTAAAGCTAGGAGTGAATCTAGTTCTAGGGTTCATGATACAACTTTTTGAAATTAGAGACCTGACGAGCTGGTGGAGTGAAATTGCTTGGTAATGGAGTCTGACCTTGAGCCAAAGATGTGCTGACGGTGTAGGGGGTCCGAAGACATGATGAGCTGGTACTGGGATGAGTGATCTATGGTTCCTTCCTGGTTTCAGAGGTCATATCTTAATCTTCGTGACTTTGGTTCGGACGGCTATTCTATGTGCATATGAGTGGACCCTGAAATTGAAATCCCACCACGGGCTGTTGTCTTTCTTACCTTTTCCTCTTTCCAATTAACTTTTAGAGTACCTTTGCAGCTCCAGTCATTAGGCTTCTAAATGCACTCTTTATGAGCTAATAATGAATTGGACCCATTACAATCTGGTTAATCACAAAGGGATTACTCTAAATAAAAATATGTAGATTCTGTAGGAACTGAAAAAGTAGCTAGGGCTTTGGACTGATATTTTAATCAGCACTTGCTATTTTTCTTTTTTTTTTTTTTTAATCAGCAAGTCTTTCTGCTTTCTCCTTTCGCCCCCTTGAATATGCTTGCGATCTAAAAGTTCTTTGCTTGATTGAAAGACCAGAACATTATGGTTGTCATGTTGGAGATCACCATGGAGGAACAGTAACAGTTCCACTTTATTGAACTTTACGAAAATGAATTCCTTTTAGTATGCCTTGTTTTTTGTTCTCTCCATTTGCTTAAATGACGGAGTAGTTTATATCAATGGCAGAGCTGGACAAGAAGACAAAGGCAATGTTAAAATTGATCGAGGAAGATGCAGATTCCTTTGCCCAACGTGCAGAAATGTATTACAAAAAACGGCCAGAACTGATTAGCTTGGTTGAAGATTTGTACCGAGCCCACCGTTCACTGGCTGAGCGGTATGATCAAGTTAAATCAGACCCTGGAACTCGGCTCGTAACAACATTGGGATCCCCATTTTCTTCCATGAAGTGCTGCGCAGAGAAGACAACAAATGTGATGGATAAAATCTATGATAGCTTCTCTGAGACTACTTTTGATACTGAAGACTATGCTGAATCAGAAGTTGATGACGGTGTAGGGGAAGAAGTTGCAGATCCTGAGCCGGAAAGCAAATACGAAACCAATACAGTAACGAAAGGAGGAGATGTTGACAAGGAGGATGGAACCGTACTTGAACAAGAAGAAAGAGAAGAAGTTTCAAGCGAGGTCTGTGATGATGAAGTGATGAAGTTAAGGGAAGAAATAGAGAAACTTGAAACAGAGAACAAGGTTCAGAAGGCTCAATTGATGCAGAAAGATGAAGAAAAGAGAGAGGTGATTAGACAACTCAGTTTGGCTGTCCAAATGCTCAAGGATGAGAATATGGAGCTCAGGAAGAGTACTGTTAAAGAATCACCCAGGAAATGGAGCCCCCTCGAATTCAGCAAATTAAAAGGAGGACTTTTTGGGATGTTATTCAATGGATCTCCAAAGTCTCATCCCAGTGTTGTTGCTCTCTAGTTTTAGTTAGGTTACATTAAAGCAAGTAGCATATATCCTGTAGAAACATAGCAGTTGACAATAGAAGTAGTGTTGTACATTGGTGGGGGAATCATCCCCTTTGAACTCAACTTAGTTAATATGTGTTACCTTCTGAAATAGTTATCTGTTTATGCTATTCGATTGTTTGATTTTTATTATTCTTCACTTTTTTTAAGCATTTGTTCTTATGTCGCCTTTGTGCTACTTATATAAGCATTTTTGTAACAAAACAGAGCTTCTATTGGCCACCAGAAAGCCTGTATGCATTTCTAGTGATTTATGTAGTTCTAGATTAAGAAATGAGAAGAGCTGAAGCGTAGATTAATTGTGCAGCGTGAGACCAAAGCGACATACACAAACCACTAGATAAATAATTTAAAAATTCCTAAGCAATATCTGTTCTGTTTTGTAATCTTCATTCCTTGTCAGATCTTTATTTCTCTCAAGAAGTATGGTTTGCTTTAATGGAGACGACTTTCATTTATTTAAGACATTATTATCTAATCAAAGCTCGCAACAATGCCATACACTTCATAAAGCAATATATACTTCCAAACAACACAAAAAGAAATCTACAATACATCAAAAGAGAAAGTAAAACCACTAAGATGGAACAATAATTGGAGTAGCCACCAACAGTACCTCACGCACCAGAGAGCTGCAGAAATAAGTAAACCACCAACAAACCAAGAAACAATGTTAAATTCAGAGCTCCAGCTGAAGTTAGAGAAACCGAAGTGGATGCCGGCGAAGAGCCAGATGGTGAAGGTGCAAAACCAGGGCCAGGAGCCAAAATGTTATCCGGATTCGGGGGACTGGGGCTTGAAGGAATGGTAGGCAGTGACGAATCAGTTGGAGAAGGTGCCATACCTCGAGGGGTAGGGAACAAAGGTTCAATAAATGGGGCAGCACCTGGAGGATAGGCTGGAGGAGCACTTGGCAAGAATGCGGGTGCAGCTGATATAGTGGAGTATTTTACATCTAACTGAGATGAAGATAAAGCTAGTGACCAAAAATAAGCCATGAAGACCATGAAAATTCCCCAGAGTGAACAAAGGGAAGCCATGGAATGATGATGAATGGTATATCAATTCTAATTCTCCTGTTATGAAACTTCAAATAAATGAATACATGGAGAGAGAGAGAGAGAGAGATTATGCTAAAGACTTATGAGAAGGATGTGATGAGGTTCATGATTAAGGCTTAAAAGTTAGCTGAGAGTGGTGGTGGGAACTTAGTGAGAGAGAGAGAGAGAGAGAGAGAGGGGGAGCTGTATGTCAAAAGATGGTTTGCAACTTTTATGGTATATACAGCCCCACAGTTTGGCTACGAGACAATGTGGATATGTAATTTTCTTCATGAGCACATGATGATGGGGTGTCTTTTATCCTTTTCCTATAAATTGTTTTCTTTGCTATGTTCCATCCGTGACATTCTCGCTTTAGGTGACAATGGAGCCGAAAATCCTTGATTAATATTTGGTCTGAGTAATGTCTAGTTCGGAATAGTGCCATTTCATTCTGTTGCCTAGAGTTTCTTTTTAGGCTTAACAGAGATGAATAAATTGGGAAAGGAAATGTCAGTGAAAGCAACTGATTATGTTTGCTTGCTCAGGATTGATGCTTAAACATCCAAAGTAAAGTGGTTGAACAGAAGGGTTAATGGTGGACTCAACTTGGCAAGTCAATGATTAGACAAATAATTGTTGTGTGATTTGAAAAAAGAGATGAGATAAAAACAAAAGGGAGGAAAGAAAGTCCATTTTACGGAAAAGAGGGAAAATTTTTTAACGTTTTCTCCTTGTTTTACTATTTGGACACAAGCTATGATTGTGGACAGCTTCTAGTGTTTGAATTCTAGGACATTAGTTTATGCAGTGGAAGGTTCAAATTTTTTAGAGGAAATTGTGAGAAATAACCATCCGTATAAGGTGATTTCAAAAGTAACCACCAAAATAAAGTTATCTGTTTCTACCCAAAAAGAAGCATGAGCAGACGGAAATGCCCTTAAAAAATACTGTAGCAAATTAAGCTGCCGATATCTGCCTCCCGCCATCTTCCAAAAATTAGAAATTAATGCTCAGTTGTTTGTGCTCGCTCATCTTTCTCTCTCAGCTCTCTAAACTGTATCAACTCTGTGTTCAGCACCATCGTCATCAGCTCTCTCAGCTCTCTGAACCGTGTGAGCTCTGTCAACTCTCTGTTGAGCACCATCGTCTGCGTGCCGTGGTCTATCTCTCGCCATTTGGCTATTTTGTCCTCGAAAAATAAACCCCATTGCGGAGATGACATCAAGGTATGTTTTTGGGTTCATTGCTGCAACACATAAATTTGTGAAACTTTTTTTGTAAATCAGAAGACGGATTAGAAACATAAAGGCGTGTCACCAGCATGTCTGCATGCACTTGTCGTGTCACCAGCATGTCTGCATGCATTTGGCGTGTCACCAGCATGTCTAAATGCACTTGTCGTGTCACCAGCATGTCTATGTGCACTTGGCGTGTCACCAGCATGCATGCATGCACTTGTCGTGTCACCAGCGTGTCTGCCTGCAATTGGCGTGTCACCAGCATGCATGCATGCACTTGGACTGTCACCACCATGTAATTAAGTAAAATAAATAATTATTTTTGTTTTCAAAATTTCAGTGGGGTTCCAATTCTGCGACTTGTGATAAGACACGGTGGTCAGTGGGTGGATGGCATGTATAAGGGTGGTGAGTCACGAATGCGGGGGGTTAGGAGTGATTTGTCGTTTGCGGGCTTGATGAAGCTGGTTGAAGATGTTGTTGGGGTAAACTCAGAAATTGACGACATTGAGTTGCATGCATTGATCAGTACACCCGGGGAGCTATCACGGCCAACTATCAAGGATGATGAGGATGTTGCATTAATTCTGCTAGAACAGAGGAATGTTCCAGCTGTGTACGTCAGCATTAAAAGACCCGAAACAAATGTTATGTCACATGGAGAAGCTGAAAAACATGGTAATCAGCTCAATCAGAATCAGATTTACAATGTTTCACATATGCCAGAGCATTCGGTCCGTAACCTGCAGTTGGGGTATCCTCAGGAGTTTGTACAGCCCGGTAACCAGAGGACATTGATAGAAGAGTTGGGTGAACAATTCCGATCGGGATGTGCATCAAACCAATTAGGGTCTGCTGCTAAAGGAATGCATCGATCGGGTGAAACGGTAGAGTGTGTAATTCCAATTTCAAATGAGAATACGACACGTGAGTACAACGCTGTGACGTTGGATGTTAACACTGCGACGCTGGAGGATAATGCTGCATGTTATGAGGGAAATGAGGATTTGTTTGCTGGCAGTGAAGATAGATTTGATGACAGTTCGAGTGATGGGCTTGACGAATGGGATCATGACATTTCAGACAATGACTGCCTTTATGACAGTGACATTCCAATTTGCAATAATGTTGAAGGTGAAACAGAACCTGTTGAAGGTTTTGATGTACGAAATGTTCAGTGTGATGATCTCATATACAATAACCCCATCGCTGGTGAGGACGGGAATCGTTCCGTTGATGCAATGGTCGATGATAGTTATCAAGAAAGGCGAAATGAAGGGATATCTTCTACGTGGCGAATTGCAGGTGCAGAAAGGTTCGCCTTCCAAACAATTAGCACTGAGGAGTCGACATGTCCCAATGATCGCTTATACAAAGGAAGAATGTTTTCCTCGAAGGCGGAGTTGAAACGAGCTCTGAACATGTTGGCTCTAAAAGAGCAATTTGGGATAAGAGTGAAAAGGTCATGCAAAAGTCGTTACGAGGTTAGTTGCAAAGACAAGGCATGCAAGTTCAGTGTCCGTTCAAGGAAGTTACTTGACGAAGGAGGGTATTGGGAAGTTCAGAAGTTCCACAAAGTACACACATGTACTGTTGATGGTTTGCAAGGGCGATTTGCATCTGCGAGTGCCAAGATAATTGGTGAACTTATGGCACCCAAGCTTCAGGCTAATGGAGTAGCGTTGAGACCTAAGGACATAATTGGTGAGATGAGGGTTCAGTGGGGATTGGAATGCTTGTATGGTAAGGCTTGGCAAGCAAAGGAGTATGCGGAGACGCTTGTTTTCGGTCCCTCGGAGGAGTCATTTCAACTACTACCTTCATATTTTTATACGTTGGAACAAGAAAATCCTGGCACAGTCACAGCAGTGGCTACTGACGAGGCTGAAAGATTCAAATATTGTTTCTGGTCATACGGGGCTTGTATTCGGGGGTTTAGGGATGTAATGCGTCCTACGGTCGCAATTGATGCAACACATCTGAAAGGCAGGTTCAAGGGTGTTCTGTTTGTTGCTGTATGCAAAGACGCGAACGAGTGTGTATATCCAGTTGCGTTTGGCATCGGCCATGTTGAGGACGAAGACTCATGGACGTGGTTTCTCATCAAGCTACGTGATGCGGTTGGTTGTCCTGAAAACACCATGTTCATTTCTGATCAGCATCTCGACATTAAGAAAGCAATCCAAAATGCATACCCAGAAGCGCATCACGGTTTATGCGGTTACCATTTGAAGAAAAACTTAAAAAATAAGTTCAAGCGTGATGACGTTTCTATGATTTTCACCATTGCTCGAGATTGCTATAAGGTTTCCGAATTCAACAGACATATGAACCAGCTCAAGCAGATTCATGCGGGAGCCTATGCTGATCTTTTGAGAATAGGCCCTGAGAGATGGGCACGTGCATGTTCACCGACAAGGCGATACCAAATGATGACCTCGAACATTGCCGAATGTGTTAACTCCTGCTTAAAGCATGCCAGACAAATGCCAATCACTGTTTTGATCTAGTTCATACGAGACATGTTCCAGCGTTGGTTCCATGATCGGTACGAGGAGGCTGTCAAGGTGACCACACCCCTCAGCCCTTGGGTTGCTAGGCAATTGAGCAAACGCTTCAATCATGCACATCGCTTTGTAGTGAAGCCTATCAATCGAGTGGAGTTTGAAGTTAAAGACGGGAAGATGGACGGACTTGTTAAGCTGTCCGCGAAGACGTGTTCATGCTGTGAGTTCCAAAAAGATTTGCTGCCATGCAGCCATGCCATTGCAGCAATAAGGTCAGATTATATTTTCTTTATTTCTTATTTGATCCTTATTTTGACATAACATAGCATTATATTCTGCTTGAATATTGGGTTCATTGTATTTTTCAGTAAATGCAAACGTGAAGCCTTTGATTTCTGCGCCGACTACTACAAGACAACCGTTTGGGTGGAGGGTTATGTGGGGTCCATTCACCCAGTAGGGCATCCTAGTGAATGGGACATCCCCCCGCATGTGAAACAAATTGTCGTCTTGCCACCACCTTGGCGAGGCCAAGTAGGAAGACCTAGGAGGAGAAGGATTCCATCCGCTGGTGAAGGCAGTCGAGCACGGAGATGTTCGCAATGCAAGATGTACGGGCACAACAGACAGAATTGCCCATCTCCATTTGCAAATCCATCTACAAATCCGGCACCATCTCCAAGTCAATTAGCACCCCAACGAGTGCGCCGACCGAAAGCATGTTCAATTTGCAGAGAAACTGGTCACACACACGACAGCTGTCCAATCCGAATGACAATGTCTGAAAACGTAGTGTGTGGTGTGGAGGATGACATATTATCGGGGCCTAACTAATTGCAATTTATCTGTTGCTTTGTTAGGGTTTGATTCGAACTGTTTCGATCTTGGCCATTGACATTTGCATTGAATAATGATATTTGCTATAAACCAGTGTATAATAATAGCATTGCCTAGGCATAGAAGTTGTCAATAATTGACTTTAGCCACACCATGCATGGTGGTATAGTATGGAATGTAAATTGTCTAATCTTTGGACATCATATATAAATAAAAAATCAACAATGTTACTCTACATTTCGACAATTGTAAAGCCAATACATTCATTATGTTATTTAGGGTTGCAAGCAAATCGCTTCAATATACATAAGGGAATTTTACTCATTTTACAAACGACGTTGCAAAACTATATCAATTGTCCACTTTGGTTTAGAGTTTGTGATAGGGTAAAATTACTACCCTAAACCCTAACCCTAATACATTCCCGCTACCCTATAATTATCTTAACCCGTTTAAATACCCGATTAAATAAAAAAATTATTAAAATTTTCTTCGTGAGAACCCAATTACCCAATTAACTTTTCTAATCTCATAACTTACCTTTAGATTTATATGTTATATGTTTATATAAATAAACATATATATACACTGTAATTAATAATTTTATGAGTTATAATTTTTACAATGTTAAAACAAAATAAAAAGTAAATATATTTATATTTAAAATACATAATATATACACACACGCATTCATAAAAGTATTAATGTCATCATATTAATAATTAGAGTAATCATACTTAAACATAAATAACAATATAATAATTTTTTAATTTAAATATATTAATGTCATCACATTAATAATTAAAGTAATCATACTTTTCATATATTTGTTAGTTTTTAATAAAAAAATTTAGGGTAACGTTTGTAAAATTATAAATTTTTACTTTAATTATTAAAGTGCATGCACACGCCAAGTGCATGCAGATATTGGTTGTGACACGCCACCTGCATGCATACTGGGGGTGACACGCCACATGCATGCATACTGGGGGTGACACGCCACCTGCATGCATACTGGCTGTGACACGCCAGGAGCATGCAGACATGGTTGTGACACGCCCAGTGCAGCTAGTGCGGATACTGAGGGTGACATGACAGACGCATGCAGACATAGTGGTGACACGCTGTCTGCATTCGGGTATATTGGTGGTGACACGCCACCTGCATGCATACTGGCTGTGACACGCCAGGAGCATGCAGACATGGTTGTGACACGCCCAGTGCAGCTAGTGCGGATACTGGGGGTGACACGACAGACGCATGCAGACATAGTGGTGACACGCTGTCTGCATTCGGGTATATTTGTGGTGACACGCCACCTGCATGCATACTGGTTGTGACACGCCAGGAGCATGCAGACATGGTTGTGACACGCCCAGTGCAGCTAGTGCGGATACTGGGCGTGACACGCCAGACGCATGCAAACATAGTGGTGACACGCTGTCTGCATTCGGGTATATTGGTGGTGACACGCCACCTGCATGCATACTGGCTGTGACACGCCAGGAGCATGCAGACATGGTTGTGACACGCCACTTGCATATTGTCAATGTTGTCAGACACTGACTTATTACTAAATTGCGATACAAAAAAATATGTTCACTGGATACAACACTGGATACAAAATTACATAAAGATAATGTATTCCTGTATAAAATTGTCTATACAAAAAAATTTTATTCTGTATAAAAATATAATGAAGTGATTAATAAAAAAATGATTCTATTTCCTATGATTGTGTATACAACAAAAAATTTATCTCTAAATTGTATTGTGCAGAAAAAAAATTATACAACTAACTGCCGATATGTTCATGGTTCGCTCGCACAGCTGTTGGAAAAAATTTCGTGCGCGTATTGGATACGCAATTTTGCAATCATTTTCTGCTTAACTCTTATCGGCTCCGATTGCAAAATTGCGTCAATGTAGCTTACCATGAACATGCCGCAGCTGAGACTATCCTCCTGCCGATGCACTGAAGGGCTGGGCAAAGAAATGTCCAATGGCATCGGCGTCAAATCCCGTCTCTTCCGACGGGTTTTATTGAAATACCCAGCTTGGTGACAGATGAATGGAAAAATTGTTGTAAGTGGCTTCATCTGCTCCGCACGAACTCCGTTATCCTTCGCTGCCGAAGTTGTTGCGGAGTCGATCACCTTGATCTTCCACTTACCCAAATCGATCTTTGCCACCACCCAATGCCCATCAACATTGCAAGGAGCGAGGATGAAATCGACCTCTTCCCATTTCTTGCCGTATGTCGGCCTTTCACCCTCCACATACCCCAGTAAATCAGTCAAAATTTGCATGCTTGACAGGGCATCTTCGGTTTTATATGTCAAGTGTAGCATACGGATGGTGTCCTGAAAAAAAAATTTGCATTGGTTTAGACTTAATGCACTGAAAAGCTTCGAAAAAAATAAAATTTTTTGTAGAAAACTTACAAAGAATATCGTGTCAACCACGCATGCACGGGCAGTGTAATGCTTTGATTTTGGGCCTGTCGCCCGTTTACAGATAACGCTGAGGCATGCGTCGATGTGTTCACTTGTCATTTCTTCTTGGGGATCCTCTAACGATGTGAAGAAGTCAAGACCTTGATCCCCTAAGATTTCGACGTTACGCCTGCATATGTCACAAAATGAATTTGATAAGCGATGGTGGATTAATGTTTCTATAGAAAACAACAATGAATTGATATTTAGAAGCTGACCTCGCGGACTGGTTCTTCTTGAAGGCTTCGTATGCTTCCATCATCGTGTCCTTCACCGCCCGACGAGTCAATGCGGGGTCGACATACGGGCTTGCAAGGTATTTGCTCGCCATAATCACCCGTGCCCGCTTAGTAGGGTCGGCAATTGCTGCTGCAAGATGATGGTAATCAGAGGATAGTGGTGAGCTGGTGGCTTCAGGAGTGGTCAGAGCAAGCTCGCCCGATCCTGCTGCTGGAAGCGCGACAATCGCCTCGAATGGAGGAAGATGCTCTATGGCTGACTCTAATAACTGAAGGGCTCCCTCCTGTCCCGCGAAAGTATGCTCAGTAGGATCGGCCTCACCAACCTCCGCTCCTTCAGCATCTTCTGATTGAAGGCTGGCACCATGCTCCTCACGCTGCCCATCATCAGGATCATCGTGACCCGCAGCAGCATTGTCGGATGAAGGACCGGCCTACAGAACGAGACAACTGTGAAAATTCGATAGCGAATTGACCTAAAATAGCAAAATACAAGTGAAGAAAGATTAACGTACTTGTGATTTCAGCCCAGCTAGAACCCGTGAAACGATGCGGTCCTCTAGCGTTTCAACCGCAAAAGTCAAGGACTTAATTGATGCCTTCAGCTTCGACATTTCCCGCACGATATGTCGGAGCTGACGTTTTGTGCCTATGCCGTCATTGACTCTTGTCGACTGGGTCAACTGCAATAACATATATATTAGTGGTGTTAAAATAAAATCATATAGGAAACGTGTGGAAAACCAATATAACAACTTTAATATCCTTACCGGCGGCTCATGGGCAGTATGCGGTTGAATCGGAGTCGGAGCCATTGCTGGTTGCGGACTGGACGTGGCCTCCGTGAACTGCAATGACATAAGTTACTTTGTTACTAGCTCAACATATGTCGAAACTTTGAACAGAAATCGTTATAATCAAACTTACCGACGGCTCAATACGAATGTGTGACTGAGGAGGACCGGTGGGTGGTTGTGGAGCTGCCGTAGGTTGATCCAACTGCACGCACATAAATGTTAGTAGATAATCACATATCAAAATGGATGTAAAAAAAATGTTAGAACCGTAAATACCGGCTGTTCACTTCCTGCACCATGGTCGTCTCCTTGTTCCATCAACTCTGGGGCCAACGGCTCATCAACACTGGGAGAGTCGGTGCGCATCCGCTTACTTGAAGCGGTGGATCTTTTCTCCTTCAGGCTTCTCCTCTTCGACCTGGCAGCGACACCAATGTGATCACCCCGATCCTCCGTCTGCCCGATTGGCACGTACTGGTGGCCCTCCGATAACGGCACATCGAGGTCCACCAAATACTCCCGGTTGGCCTCCTCCGGGGTGATCTCCAACGTCTCCAGGGCCCATAACTACAAAAGAAAAATATTTATCAAACGTTTAAATTTGAGGCAAATTTCTTATACAAATATGAAAGATCGATCAATTTGTAGCTGTTCACTCACTTGCTTAGATGACTCGAACTTCTCAACCGCCTTGTGCAGGTCTTTTGGCTTCTGATTACATTGCCATCTGCACATTCGCGGGTACACGTTATCCTTCGGAGCAGAGGGGGCTACTATTTTCCGCAAGACCGAAATTGCCTCCAATGCCCAGAACTGCAAGTCAATTGTAAACATTATCAAACGTAAATTATTAAACAGTGCAACAATAAATTATTTTCTCGAAACCAAACAAAAGCGGTAAATGTGACAATACCTGTATCACCTATACGAAGCCGTAGATGTTGTACCGTAAACGGCTTTCCTTTGCTTCGCTTGAGGTAGGCACCTCGAACCCTTTCAATAGGTAGTCCAAGGTGAGCCTCCAAACATAGTGGCCCCACGAAAATGCGTTCCAAGCGTCAAGGTCCTCAACCAATGACAGCAACCAAGGTGTCACCCGTCTACGGTAGTCTTGCCCAAATAAAATGTTATTTGCGATCAAGACGAGTGCCATCTTCGTCGCGTCTCCTTCCCGCTGGAAGTTTCCTCCGCGGAACGTGTCAAGCAAAGCCTGCAGCTTTATGCTATCCTGGCCGCTCCAGTATCTCGCATGAATTCCGTCCGCAACCATCTCGTACGAACGTGTGAACACATCGGGCATTGGACCGAACTTCAGCCCGGTTATAAGGCAGAACTCCTGCTTCGATATCCGCGCCTTGCTCTTGCCGATAGCAAACCAGAGCTCCTCCTCCGTTGCCTCCCTTTCATTGATTCGACGAATCATTATGTTATGAAGGAGACCAACGCTGAAGTAGCCTTGCGGATAGACATCTAGGAGCATTCCGAAGCATGTACGCTTCACTGCATCCAACTCCCCCTTCTCTTGGAGAGTCTTGTTGATGTAATGGAGCTGGGACCACTTACAGTGGGTGTTTATTGAGACATTGAAGGCCCACTTCTCCCTCGGCACAATGAGGACATTGTCAAGATCCTCATATTCTCTACGATGCATCTGCATCACATGGCACACGTGCACGAGTCAGTTAACCAATAATGTGCCCAAAAGGTATACTAACTATATAAATAATTGTTCTGACACGCCATGCATATGAGGTGAAATGCTGTGACACGCCATGCATATGAGGCACCATGCTGTCACACGCCATGCATATGAGGTGAAATGATGTCACACGACGCCATGCATATGGAGTGCAATTCTGTCACACGCCATGCATATGAGGTGAAATGTTGTCACACGACGCCAAGCATATGGAGTGAAATTCTGTCACACGCTTGTCACACGCCATGCATATGAGGTGAAATGCTGTCACACGACGCCATGCATATGGAGTGAAATTCTGTCACACGCCTGTCACACGCCATGCATATGAGGTGAAATGCTGTCACACGACGCCATGCATATGGAGTGAAATTCTGTCACACGCCTATCACACGCCATGCATATGAGGTGAAATGCTGTGACACGCCATGCATATGAGGTGAAATGCTGTCACACGACGCCATGCATATGGAGCGAAATTCTGTCACACGCCTGTCACACGCCATGCATATGAGGTGAAATGCTGTCACACGACGCCATGCATATGGAGTGAAATTCTGTCACACGACTGTCACACGCCATGCATATGAGGTGAAATGCTGTCACACGACGCCATGCATATGGAGTGAAATTCTGTCACACGCCTGTGACACGCCATGCATATGAGGTGAAATGCTGTCACACGACGCCATGCATATGGGGTGAAATTCTGTCACACGCCTGTCACACGCCATGCATACCAGGTGAAATGCTGTGACATGCCATGCATATCAGGTGAAGATGTTGTCACACACTAAACCCCAAAGTCCAGTCAACACAGCACCAAACCAGGACTCAAACAGTTTAAAACTTAACATTTGCAAAAAAGACGACCATATGTATCACCCTAAACCCTTAAAATCAATTACCGAAATCAATGAAGGTTTTTTTTGTGATTTTTTTTTCCAGTCTCACGTACCTCTTCACCGATATCCGACATTCTTCTTCCTGTCGCAGTGGTGTCGTTAACCTTCTAAACAGCGAAGTTGAACTCCCTTCGACCTTTCGCAATGAGAAATGAATCGAACAGCCCTTGGTTCACACACACAGACGTTTACGAATGAGGAAAAGGGAATATGAACGGTTTACTGTGAAAAATGAATAAATAAAATTTAAAATTAAGGGATATTCATGAAACTGCCCGCTTTTCAATCCGCCGTGTCAGCCTTTCTATTAATGCCGTGTCACATACTTCAAAGCAAACCCTGGCCTGTCAGATGTTAAAGCAATGCCGTGTCACACACTCAAAACCGTGTCACCATGGCGTGTCACAAACTCAGCATATGCCGTGTCACCAACTCAGCTCCATGCCGTGTCACCACCAATATCTGCATGCACTTGGCGTGTCACGACCAGGTCCGCAGTGGTAGCTGAAACGTTTAAACTGGTAAAGTCGGTTTAGGTCGGTTTATATTCCTCTACCATATATAGTCCAAAACTCCTCATAGACAGACTGTACGTTGCCTCTAAAGCAGACTTTGTCGATGCTTCATCCGCAGTTCTTCCGAGCATTTTTTGCAGTTGTTTCCATCCCGCCCTTGATGTATTCAACTTTAGAGTTGTCCACTAGTCGAATAATGAATCTATTTCTCTTCACCTCTGACCTGTAAGCAATTGTCCAACCTTGGCTATTTGAAATCCAGAGACTCTGGATTTTAAATAGCCTGGGTTGGACATTGCAAACAGGTCGGAGGCCAAGAGAAACAGATTTATTTATTAGGCTAGTGACAATTCTAAAGTTTACTATATCAAGGGGGGGATGTCACCAACTCTGCACCCTGCCGTGTCACCAACGCTGCACCCTGGCGTGTCACCAACTCTGCACCCTGCCGTGTCACCAACTCTGCACCCTGCCGTGTCACATTTTCCCTTTCACAAACCCTAAACCCAATGGTCTGTCCCTATTGCTGTAGCACGACCATTTCGTGCTTTGCATTCACGTCTTTCTCCTTTCAATTCACCTCCTTAAGCAGGATTTCCGGTTTCACATCGTGCTCCAAGCTTTCGATTCATCACGACCACCTCCCCTCCTCGTTCGGTTTATCTGAATGCCATGTCCGAACATTCAGAAAATCCATCTCATGCAACATTATTTTCTTTTGCACAAGCTTCTCCAAAAAAAAAAAGGATGTTTTGCGGAAAAAATAGATGTTCGCTAATTTCTTTGCATAATTTTCCTCCGTCCGGGTGTTTCAGAGTGCCCAGAACAAAGATGTCTCATTAAGGGCATTTTTGTCCGAAAATGTACTTTTTTGGCTAAAAACAGTTAAAGTTATCTTGCTGGCTATTTTTAAACACGTCTTATTTTTAATGGCTAAAAAAAAAAATCTCTCAATTTTTTAACCGTGCCTAATTTATTGGATTGTATACTTTATAGAAAGAGATTTTATTCAATCTAGCAGTTTATTTATCTTGTTAATGTTCTTAACAAAATTAAGCTCACAAAAAGATAATTAGGAATACAACTTGCTTCAAGTACAGGTCGGAGATTCCAGCTTTTGGACTGTTCAACAATTGTCCTTTCGTACCCAAACAAAAACCTTTTGGTGGAAACACCCAAAACCAAAGCCCATATTTCCTCGATAAGGCTGGCTACCTGGCTACGGTCCACCTGTACTTGCAGTCCATGAAAATGTTTAATTTAAAGATTTAACTTCCCTCCAAGTCTCCAACATCGTTTTCTCAAGGTCACGGCTCTTAGCGCCTAAACATCGGCAACACAATAGTATTTTTCAGTTGTAATTTGTTTAATCAAAATTTTGTATTATAAATTTCATATTAGTAAAAGATAGAGTAGGTTTTAAATTTACAAATAAAAGTATTTTTTCACTTATCAAATATGTTTTTTAAATTAAAAAAGTGAATCAATAATAAATTGAATCAAAGCAAATCTAAATTTTCATTAAGGTAAGTTCACATGAGAAATATCCTTATCAAATTAAATTCAAATTAATGTAAGAATTTCTTTACTTTATAGGTTCTTTTATAGTAAAGAGTCCTTATAACAAGGATGTTGGCATCTTATAATTAAATGAGATAAAAAATCATGAGTTAAAAATATGAGCTTATGACTCTTGCAATTGTTGGCATCCTACAATTAGGTAAGATAAAAAATCATGAGTTAAAAACGTGAGTCTATGAGAATTGCAGTTTCCTTACACCCTAGTTAGGCTTTTATTTATTAGGTAGGCTATGGTACAATATTGGTTCCCAATTTCCAAATGAATATGGGCTAAGCTGGGGGGATAATGAAATGACGATAAACCCAATTCTTAGAGCTATAGATCATGACAACAATAGTGTCCCAGCCTAGGGCTTGGCCTTGTTTGAAAAGTTCACGAGACAAAATGAAAATCTTTGGGCTCATAGATTGGCGGCCAGATATATTTATTACTTAGTTACTGCCTTTAAAAAAATGCCCTGACCCTTTCTTTCCGGACAATATGCATACGTAACGCAGTATGTTAGTGCCTTACTTATTGGGGAAAAAACAAGTCAATTCTTGCAAGGTAATGCAGTCAATGAAGTTTCCTTGTTGACTCAAGACTCTTGGTGTATCCCACAGCTCCATACCCAGTCGTCTTTCAAGTATGATAAACGTTAAAAAACATGAGAGGGAAAATGAAGTCTGCTTGCAATAAAAGATTAGGAAGAAATGAGCTTTCCTTGTTGGCTAAGATTGTAAAAATCCTTGGCCTTCAAAACCTGGCAGTGGGTGATTAGAATGGCTGTAAATGGACCGAGTATGTCGTTATGCAGAACTGCATAGAATAATGAGAGCCCCATGCATTGAATTCAAATTAGTTCAACTCCCTTGGTCAGCTAATATGAAGGGGCGCATTCATTCGTTGAGAACATCAGCATATCGGTTCTTGATTTTATTCGGATTTTAGATTTGTTATTCGCTTTGAGTTTTTCAAAGAGTTGAAATCAAACCATCCTTATCATTCTCAAAGAAGGGGACAAACACACACACACACACACACATATATATATATATAGTGTTGATGTCAGGCATCAACAACTTTGAAAATATCATCTTTTTATTGTTTATGCTTATGAAAAAGTCTAAGTCTTAAGCCATTGGATGATTGAAAAATCACTCATTTGAGTTTTATACATATAATCTATGTGAGATTTATGTTATTATACTAATTTTCTACTCATACTTATTATATCATAACTCGATTACATTCAAGGAGTGCTTATAATACATCCTTAAAATAAGACACATTTTTACATATTATCTTATTATTATTTTTATTTTTTAATCATTTAAAAAAGTTGATGTAACTAATTATCAGTATTTTTTTAGTGAAATAATTGTTGACATTTTTAATAATGAATGAATTATATTACAATTTGACATTTTTTTATATATATTAGAAGATAGAGAAATTTAAACTTTACAATTTGAACAAGTAAATATGAGTGCAACACAACTTAAAACATCATTCATTTGAGTTTCATACATGGTGATTGTGAAATTTATGTTACAGTACTAATTTTCTACTCAAGAAGTTCTTATAATATATTCTTAAATAAGGCACGATTTTTTCATATTGTCTTACTATTCGTGTTTGAGGTAAGAGTTTATTATTTTTATTTTTTTAATTATTTTAGAAAAGTTGATATAATTAATTGTTTAAAAACGAATGAATTGTAATACAATTTGAGATTTTTTTTTATATATATTAGAAGATAGAAATAAATTTAAATTTTACTTTTTGAACAAGTAAATGTTCAAGTGCAACGTAACTTGACATCTAAAAGTGAAGATCATCATCTGTTTTTCATAATAAAAAAGTAATATATATATATATATGTATATGAAAATTAAAGATCCATATTCATATTTGAGGTGTACCCTCACTTGTGCAATGAATGAGATGAAATTTATAACTTCCTTCTGTCAACTCCAAGGATCCAGCCATATAGCTTGTGATTGTAAAGGAACTTGTTAAGAAAATTTTGCCCCCATTTGATTGGCAGTTGAAGTAAAGGAACATGGTGTTCTTGAAATATATCCTGTAGTTGGCTAAACTAAACTAATGTCAGATTTTCTACCCCACAATCAATATAATATATATATATATATATATAAATTTCAACCAAATTATTCTCAAGCAGCAAAGACCCTGCTTAAACTCCATCATCAATAATGTTTTAATTATTGATTAGGAACAGAGCTTGGTCCAGCTCAAAACAGGGGAGGGGGGCCGGCGATGGAATAGTTAATTAAAGTAGAAAACCCATTTGGTACGGTAACGATAGACAAGCAAGCAAAAGTTTGAAACTTTGATGAATGGGTTTTGCTTCTGAAGAAAAGCAACGTCCTTTGTTTTCTATCTTTTGGTTGACTTGAAATATGCCGCGTTATCAAGTTAATGCAAAAACGTATGCACAATCTCCGTTGGCCCGGCCTGGTCTGGCCTGGCTTTTAAGTTGACTTTTGCAACACTTTAATCAGGTCTTTATCTCCTTTACCAATTAATTAAGGCTTGATAAGTCTGAACACTAGGACCAATTCAACCTATGGCTATGGCTATGGCTAAGGAGAATCATTTCAAGAATTTTTTTTTTGGAATAAACCTTAAAACAAAATTATTTTTCTATTTATGATAATTTGTTCAACTAGCTTTTCATCTTTTATTAAATTTAAATGAGTATTTAAATTTTGATTTAGATCAAAACAAATATTAAATCTTAACAAACAAATTTAACCATCGCTTAAATTGAATATTAATTGATATATTTATTAATTTTTTTTTCTTCATTAACATATTACAGACGTAGATATATTTGGTCTTATTAATTATCACATAATTATTCTAACTCATCAAGTCATATGACACGTAAACAAAAAAAAAATCAATAAACATTAAGTTTAATAACAGTGAAATAAAAATTTTAAAATATATTTGAATGTAATAAAAGATGACAAGTTTTGTAAGATAAATGACCATGAGACATGAGGTTTTGGGATTGAAGCCAATTTTTTTTTGTTGGATTTTATGTCAACCTATTCACATGAGATGATAAATCAAGATAAAATCTGAACATAATTAGATTATCAAACTAAAGAAGCCCACAGGAAAATGTAAAATGGGTTCTTGTTGGGGAAAAAAATGGATTACATGCTTGGCCAACAACATACCAAATCCTGAAATTAATCATTGTATGAAAAAAATTCATTGACCAGCATGTGAACAAATAACTTTTTTCATCTCCTCTTTTGTGCCACGAGAGATCACAAATTTCGTAACGAATATCAGATCCTACACGTTTACGACTTAAAAGCCCCACAAAGGAAAAAAGAGAAAGGGAATGATGATTTCTTAATATGAACAAGGTGGAGTGCAGTAAATTGCTGTGAAAATAGGCTGCAAAATACCCTTTCGCTTTTCTCCGGGACAGAAGATACCCAGTTTTACTGCATGTGTTTCAGACTTTTATTAGTCGTGAAGGGGTCATGGGATTCTTGTATGACTTGTAGACCCACAAGAAACATGTAGATTGACTTTGGCTTTTTCAGTTGTTAGGAAAGTAGCTAGCAAGAGAGACCAGGCAATGAACGAGAAAAGTTGATATCAATAACCACAAGGAAACAGAGAGGGGAACAAGAGACTCTTTTTGTTGCTTCCCTTCCACACCAAACCCCACATTTCTTTGCGTCTCAGGACTCTTCATTTCTGCGAAATTCAAATCCAACTCAAACCTCAAAAGCACATATTCACACACTAACTGTGGTACCTATATAGCCACTCATCTTTTCATTCCATAATTTCTAAATTTGTCCAACTTCTTTCTCTCTCTCTCTCTCATCTGTGTTGTTGTCATTGCATATGTGGGATACATGCATCATTTAATCCTGTTCGCTACCACGTCATTATCATACCTTGAGGAAAATTCAACTGTACTAGTGAAAAATTGTCAGAAAGTTTCAAGCCATTATTATTGCATTTTGCCAAAAACAATGCAGTGGTAGACATTCGGGCATGCATGAACCATTGTCAAAATGTGACGTTTTGAAACAGAAGGAATTACGTCTCCTCGTTACTACTACCTATAGAGCTTGTGCTATCTACTCATTACGTAAACATTATTTTTCTCTTGCTTTTGCTTTATACAGTAAAAAATATTAAACAGGGATTGCAAGCTACGATATCATTTTCATTATTAATTAATAAGAATATGGATTTGATTAATTACCCTAACCTGTGCAGTAGACGTAAACTTGGGTTCATAATGGACAAGTGACGGTAGGAAAAAGCAGCTTGAGAAATTGTATTTAAAACCCCAGCTTAATTTTGTTGAATTGATCTACCAGAATTTGTGTAGTCGGGGACCTAACCAAATAAATAGAGTGGGTCATAGAGCTTTTCGTCTCACCACATAATTTGATAATGTCAAGTACCTGTTTTTTTTTTTTTTATAATTTGAGAACCATCATTTTCAATCAAACCCCCACCAACCTAAGCATAACTGCATCTGCATGCTATATATATATATATATATATATATATATATATATATATATATAAACTTCTATGATCTGATTTGTCGATTGGGCAGATGCAAAAGCCTGAATTGCACGTCAAGTAATGTCAACTTTGGCATTGTGAAAGATTTTTTTCCCTTTTTTTTACTTTTTTGGCACATGAAATTGGGATAAGGTTTGGAAACTTATAATATATTTAGCCGTTTACTTTCAATTTCATTATCATCAAATTTGTTATTCTTTTGCTGTTTTTACTGTCAATTACCACAGAGAGAATAACAAACATATACTTAGTGCTTGTTTGATCTGGTTTTTTTTCAACTTATCTATCTCTTAAAAGTAAAAATTAGACCAAACAGAAATTTGAAAAAACTCTTAAAAAAATAAGTAATTTTTTTAAATAATAAAATTTTTAAAAAAAGAGTTTTAAAAAAAGTTCTAGAGATGAGTTTTCTTTCCTTTTTTTTTAACACATATCTTTTTTAGGAGAATTTTTTTTTATTTCAAAAATATCCTCATCTATTAAAAATAATTCCAACATCATCTGTTTTCATTTTTATATAATTTATTATTAATTATAAATTTTATGTTACATAAAAATACTTTTTATAAATAAAAAAATAAAGTTAACTTTTTTCCAAACAAAAGATTTTGTGATTAATAGAAATTATTTATTAAATACCATTTATGATAATTTTAATCAAAATTAGAATTTATATAAATTATTTTATCAAATAACTTATTTATAAAAAAAATTATAAAAGTAAATAGAAATTATTTATTAAATACCCTTTATGATAATTTTAATCAAAATTAAAATTTATATAAATTATTTTTTCAAATAACTTATTTATAAAAAAAAATTTATAAAAGTAAATTTATCAAACAAATTTAGCTTAATTTTAAAAATTATTATTTTTCATAACAGCTTTATAATAACTTTTAAACTAAAAAAAAAAACTAGACCAAACAAGCTCTTAATCAATTAAAAAAATTAAAGATATAAACACAAATATGTATTTAGTTTTGCAATGCATATTTATTGTCAACTAGTGGTAGTACTTTTTTTTTTTTGGGCATTTCTAGTTTACAAATCCAAAAACTTATCAGATGTAATTTGTTTTATTTCCGAATAAAAAAAGTAAAAGGATTTGCCTCATTATTTTATTTATGAAATAGAATGTTGAAAATAAAATATTAATGTAATTCTTTGCATAGAAATACATACATAAAAATGACAAAAATCTATATACAATGTATTGAATTTTTGCAGTTTGTAACTGAAAGATACGTCAAATACGAACCATAAATCATAATTGAAGTTTTTGTCTTGGAACGTTTTAAGACGATGACATAAAAGTAGCCACAACTCATCTTTCCACGACCCCGAGAGAGCCATTTTGCTTCTCATACACTAGCAGAGAGAGAGAGAGAGACCAAACTGTCTAGGTCGAATGATGCAAGAAGAAACGGTCATCATCGTCGGAGCCGGCCCCTCCGGCCTGGCCACAGCGGCTTGCCTTAATTTCCACTCGATCCCTTGCATAATCCTTGAAAGAGAAGATTGTTTTGCTTCGCTTTGGAAGAAATATGCCTATGATCGTCTCCATCTTCACTTAGATAAGCAATTCTGCATGCTTCCTCACATGCCATTTCCTGACTCTTATCCGAGCTATATCTCAAAAAAACAATTCGTAAGCTACTTGGATAATTACGTTTCTCATTTTAAGATCAGTCCTTTGTACCGGAGATGTGTCGAGTTGGCCAAGTTCGATGAGGCAAGCAAGAACTGGATTGTCAAGGCCAGGAACTTGGGTTCCGGAGAGGTTGAGGAGTTCAAGGGGAGGTTTTTGGCGGTGGCTAGTGGAGAAACAAGCAACCCTTATACACCAGAGATTGAAGGATTGAATACTTTCCCTGGAGATGTTCTCCATTCAACCCAGTTCAGAAACGGCAAGGCCTTTAATGACCAGAACGTTTTGGTTGTTGGGTCTGGCAATTCTGGCATGGAGATCGCTCTGGACCTGGCAAATCACGGTGCCAAAACATCCATAGTTGTTCGCAGCCCGGTAAAGGATATAGATCTCATTTAACTAAGTTGATCTGAATACTTTTCAAAAAAAAAAAAAAGTTGGTCGGAATAATTTCTCTTCATTTCGTTGATCATTTCCAACCAAATGTCACGTTGTCTAAGATGTCAAGAATCTCAAGTCTGCTAATCTATGAAGATTGATCTGTTTGTCTTGGGATATGCTGCTGCTGCAGGTTCACATTCTTTCAAAGGAGATGGTGTACTTGGGGTTAATTCTATTGAAGTATATTCCACACAACATGGTGGACTCGTTGATGGTCATGCTTAGCAAGCTTGTTTACGGCGATTTGACCAAGTACGGGATCACCAGGCCGAAGGAGGGTCCATTTTTCATGAAAGTTGCCTATGGCAAGTACCCTGTTGTTGATGTAGGAACCTATAACAAGATCAAGTCCGGGGAGATTCAGGTAATTAATAAGAAAGACCGTAATACTTATTATTAGATTATTTCAACAAACATCATTCTTAGTAGGATTCCTTTCTTTCTTCCTTTTTCTCATACTTGTAGACAAAATGTTTATTTTTTGCAAAAGACTAGTAAATTGACATAACCGTCAAGCTTTTCAGTTTCATTCTTGTTATTTATAGCTGCTTAATTGCTTGGAGGAAATTGGTGCCACGTTTGAAGGCATGGAGACTGACTTCAATGCTAGCTTCCTCCTTTCTTAAACTTTGGGTAAATGGAAATTGGAATGAGGAGTTGATGCCAGGATTTAGGTCTCTTACCTTTGGTTAGAAAACTACGTGAACCAAGTTGTTGGTGAACAAATGAGAGTTTGACTTGATGTCTGCCTTTGTCATGTCATCTGCAATCAACAAACGCCGTCTTAAGTTTTCTTGGTTGGGGCAATCAACAATTGATACTTTCTCTTTTTCAAGAAAAAAAGATGCATGTGGCATGGGTCCATACTAGAATTAATGGGCTTGATTTCGAGGAGTTGCATTATTATTTTTAAATAGTAAGGCAACAAAAAGAGAGACCCCCTCGCCGCCCCCCCCCCCCCCCCCCCCCCTGCTTTTGTTTATTGTATGTTAATATTTGGAGGTGCAGGTGTTGCCAGCTATATCGAGTATACGAGGCAATGAGGTGGCGTTCGGAAACGATATAACTCATCCCTTCGACACAATTATTTTCTGCACTGGCTTCAAGAGGTCCACAAATATCTGGCTTAAGGTAAAATGACATGAGTTTGCATTAGTAGTAGACTAGTAGGAGTTAAAACTAAGACCAAAATCTATCAAGTTTTCATGTAATAAACCTTATAAGAATGATTGAACACTCCCTTAATTTGACAAGTTTATCTTTGAGCAGGGAGATGAATACCTGCTGAACGATGATGGACTTCCCAAACAGAGTTTCCCAAACCATTGGAAGGGAAAGAATGGTTTGTACTGCGTTGGATTGTCAAGAAAAGGATTGTATGGTGCGAGTGCTGATGCTCAGGACATAGCCAATGATATCAAGTCACTTCTGTAAGGAGTCCCTTCAACAGAAGGAATTATTATGATGCAATCAATGGTTTATGCGTAATGTTTGTTATCTTCCTTAATGAGTCCCTGCTCTCCTACTTGAAACGGCCTTGCTCATAAAAAGACATGTCATGGTATTGGGGGAAAAAGAAATTGTTTGTTAAGACAGTTGTTATGAGCTATATTACATGCTGACAGTTTCTGTAATTTCCTACCAGTTAAAAGTTTCTTTCAATTCTCGCAAGCTAAGCAATGGACGTGTAATTAATTTTGCATCCAAATCCAAAGCCAGCTAGATGGTCAGGGCCTCTCAACTTCTGTGTGTGTTAATTAATACAAGGAAAAGAACCAAAAGTGAAAAACACGTGTATTTGAGACTCTCTGTCTCCTATGGTAGACGTGTGTATTTTTGTTTGCATGCGATGTACTGCAAGTTGTAAGAAGATGGAAAAATCACTTGAACAAAATGCGAGATCGATGCAATAATCTTTGCCATGCCTATAACATGGCCTGAGCCAGCCTAGAGCGTAATGATAACATTGGGGATAATGTTTTGTTTTTTTTAATTGTTTTGTATATTTCACCTCAAATTGAGTGAGATGATAATCCAACATTTTTTATTCTTTCAAAACATGTGCATCAAATGCTCTCCGGTCTCTAGGTTCATTGCAGCCTCATTCTGATCCTGTGCATGCAACCATGCTTCCCTCAATCGATCAAGAAATGGGGAAAAAATGTTACAACCAAATCATAAATCCTGACGAACCACGGGAGGATGGGGGAAAAGGAAGGACGAGATGGCACTCTTGTATTTTGATAACAGTTTCACAGAAACCAATAAAAGCTATTGAGTGACGTGGCAAACTTAAAGCTCTCAATCATAACTTTTCCGAGCCAGGATCTTCTTTCATCCCCCGACCTTACCTAGCCAAGATGATCAAACTGAATTCTTCAACTTGGAATAATTATGCCCAAAGGAGTCCTTCAAAGCCAATCTCCAAATTTGAAACTGGACTATCGCCATAGTCCTGCTCTATGGCCTGGTTGTCTCCCAGTGAATCAACATACGGTTCTAAAAGATCATCAGATTTTTCGGACGGAATTCCATAATCCTTGAGTATGCGGGAAGAAGCAGCCATAGCTGCTTCCCTCTCCAAAACAGCTAGGTAATTGTCTTCAAATTCAAACAGTAGATACTTGTCTTTACAACCTGAACAAGAAAATGAACTGCCATGAGAACTACCTAATAGAATGATGATGAAGACTAGATAATGGATGTTAGGACTTACAAGCCACAAGGTGTGCAAGGTGATGAATGTTTTTTATTCGAATTCCATTGAACTTCAAAACCTGAAATTTTTACATTTTAGTACATGTGAATAAATTGGCATATGCAAGTTGTAAGGAGGACATAGAAAACCCACCTGCTGGTTGCCCATGTCCTCATATCCGATGTTCACTTCGTTTGCCAAAACCTATTGAAAACAAGATAAGCAAAGTCAGGTCACAAGCACTGAAATACTGTTTCCAAATTCCCATCAAGACCACCCATGCTCTATGGCGCGATGACGTCATAGTACGGGAATAAAAAAATTTTCTTTTGGGGACATGAAGACTCATTGGTTCTTGGAGACTAAGACTACTCAACAAGAGATAACCATGTCTCATCTCATAAACCGCAATCCCATATTCGAAAATTCGAACTGGAGACCTCCAAGTTCGAAATTTGCAAGTCCTAATCGTTAAATTGTTCCCATGATCCTTATAACATAAAAACATTATTATGACACTAAGAACTAGCTAGAGGGTTACTGAAAGCATATTCTTAAGTATTAGTTTCCCTTAGCTATCAATGTCAAACCTCATATCATAAGCAGCGCACCTGTGATAATATCACGATCTGTTCTCCTTTGAACCTTGCCAAAGAGTACCGTGCCTTCGCTAGCAGTTTCAACTAAGAAGAAGAATGACAATTAAATGTAAAACCTCAAAAGCATTTTGGTATCAAAGTGGAACTTTATCATGCTTCAGGAAGTTTTTTAGAATTTTCAACTTACCCCTATGGAGTCTTGGCACTCCTCCCTGAACATTTGACATCAATAACGAAATACAGATTACTTCATGATCAGCATTAGTATCTTTACATCATTAATCCATCCAGGAAAAAGAATTGTATAAACTGCTGGAGTGTGGGGAATGAGAAAACGTACTCTATCAATGGTTCTGAAAGAGGGGTGAACACCAAACCAGCAATAATTAAATATGAAGGTTGACCTCCATCAATATGATAAGGAACCTAAATGCCAGCCATAAAAGGATCTAAATCATTAACATCTAAAAAGAAAGCAAACGTAACCAATATTACTGGAGCTGTATCTTTTAGTTCAGAGCCAAGACTTAAATTGCATACCAAATTTACTCTTCAGTTTAAAACTACTTGAACTTTCATGAATCTGCCTGCTCTAACAATACCAAGTTCTGCTACATCACCTACAAATCTGTAAGAGAGCTTCAATTGGATGCAAGACAAACTTATATCACAAGCATATAGAATGAATGTCGCAAGAAATGACTGGAAATGTGATAAATACAATAGGAGATTGAAAAGACGGAAAACACAAAAGATAAGAATGTTCATTCTGCAATATGTTGCCTAAACTGTTAAATTGAGTAAAAATATGTATGTCATGCAGCTTTTCATGCGATTTCTTGGCATTACTTTTGACTAATGAGGTAGCGAAATGCAATGCGCTCATTTGATCTGAATGGCACTGTTCCTTCAGAACCAGCATGAACATCATCAAAACTCACAATCACGTCCCCCTGGAAAGGTAAAAGTAAAATAAAAAATTCCTTTCGTAACATACAATTATATACAATGTCTAAAGAAAGCCAAGCAAATCTTTATCATTAGGCTTCTCTTATCATCAGTGAGAAAATTGGACTCATGAAAATAACTAGAAATAAATATATATTGAAGCTTTAATAAAGCTGGTGTGAATACAGAGAAATGAAATGGACAAGAAAATACAACTAAAGGTGCAACATGCTTAGATGCTTGTGAATATTGCCAGCCTACCTCCTTTAAAACATTATTTGCATCTGAAGTAGGTTCAACTCTTCGAACAAGTACACCCTGCGGAAGTCAAAAAAACATTTAAGGAAACGAACCTGTGAAAGTCAAAAAAACATTTAAGGAAATGAACTACTCAACCGACAAGACATTACAAATTTTTATTAAGATTAGAAATATGAATTGCAAAATTGTATCAGATGCACTGTTAGAAAACAGGTAACTTGCTAATAAAATGGGGCCTGATGATGAATTCAGGAAAAACAAAATGCTTTGTGGAGTCTAAATAAACAACCCAGATAACAGCCACTCATAAATGTTTGCTAAAGAGTGATTTTTTTAAATGGCGGCGTCTTTATAATTTTAATTGTTTAATTAAATGAAAAATATTTAGATCAAATTGTCCTTAGTGAAACCGACTCATTCATTTGAATTCGTGTCTCAACCCAAACCTATTAACGGGTCAAGTATGTCTATATAATCCATGACTCGTTAGTTCTTATCCATTGACCATACATCTCCTCAGAAGTAATTCTGTCAAAAGCATTCCCCGTCTATTCAACTTCCGAGCATTTTTGCAGTGGTAAGAGCATTTTGGAGTGTCGTAATGTGCCGAGTAAGGGAACTCGACCGCTAGACATGATTAACTTGGAGAGTCACCACCAATCTTTTTTTTTTTTTACTTAGGTGTGATTGGCCACCTAATAAATTTGTTTTATTCAACGAAATCTTAAATTAACTTTAAGTCCGTCGAAAGAATAATAAACTGGTCTACATGTTTTTTAGAGTGGGTTCGGGGTACGGTTATGCACAGGGAAAGATTAGCACCCCTGTGACGCCTGTTCCATGAACGGTACCATTTAATCATTTATTAGCCTAATCCATTAATTTCGTTCTTATTTTTCCTTTATTAGTATTTGTTTAATTTATCTTTTATTCTATTAATCAAGTTAAAATATTTGATGAGTTTGACGTACATGCGATGCAATTGTGAAATGCATGGCATAAAAATGAGATAATGGCAAACGAAAACCTTTTATTGAGCGTACTTTCAAAATCCGTCCATGATACTTGTGAGATCTGGGAGTATTCTCTCACCTAGGAAATACCTGAGAAACTCGCATTCACAAGTTTATTAGGTAAATCCCATCATCGGGATAATCGTTTACGAGTAAAAACAGTGTTTTCATGAATGAAAAATCCCAACATAGGTAAAAGCCTTTTATTAAAGATATTTCACTGAACCCTCCCATCACACTGGTGGAGCTCGGAGGTATCTTTTCATCTAGGGAGTTTACCGATGAAACTCGCCTTCCCAAATTTTCTCGAAAAGTCTCATCATCGGGGCTTATACCCGTATACAGAATATATCTATATGCCATGACATCTAACAATGCATCCATGATACGTGATGCACTCGTAAACTCTACGTTTGCTTCTTATCTTTCACAAAATTTATTGTTTTTCTTTGTATGCATGTTTATCATGAACAAATATTTTATATTTACTTATTATTTTTGTATAACCATTTCTATATATTTTACTATATCAATACTTATTTATTTTACTATATGAAACTTCTTCAGAATCATAATTTTAGATTAAAGATATTTTTTATTATCCATAGTTATTATTATTTATGCATGTGTATTTTTATCCATTTTTGTGTTATCATGATTAACAAATTTATTGTTATCATTAATTTCCTATTCCTTTTATTATGCTGCGTCCGCAAATGACTACAAGTATCAAGTGAGAGCTGCGATAGATGTAAATGTAGTGGAAGAAAAACCTATAGTCATTGCAGACGGATATGCAGATGCAGATGCATGCAATGCAGATGCAGATCTAACGGGCGATGCAGACACAGATGCAATCATTGCATGAGCATATCCAGCAGTCACTGCAAGGGCTAGAGGATCACATTGTCGGTCAGCTGATCAACCGTTTTGAGGTATGAGCTTTTATGTTTTTCATTGCGTGAGTTATAATATGTACGATGTAGACACTGTTCTAATGTGTTTGCTTTTTTGGATCATTTAAGGTTAATCGATGGGTGAAGAGGATGGTACGCGCGACAAAGAGGGCAGCGGCATTAAGGTTGATCTTGACGATATAGGTGGCATAAATCAGTCAATTGCATCGGCTCGAAGCTTACTTCCTGCTGGCTTGATCGAACATTATTTTACTCCTATCCCATCTCCAGTAGAGGCAGCCCATCATTCTTAGTGCACACCTTCTCCCGAGGCTCCACCTCCTCCATCTGAGGTCAAAGAGGGACCTTATCTTATGAGTAGTCGAATTACAACTTCCGCGTGTCCTACTCCTGTCCTAACTCTAGTAGAGGCCCCCATGCATGGTGAGATCACACCTTCTTTTGAGGCTCCACCTCTACTTAAGCCCGAAGATGCATGAGTGAGCTTAGCGAGCAAATACCTTCGAAGCCCCTACGTTAACCCACTATTGATTCAACGCAAAGCGAATGATGATTTGAAGGACAAATATGAGTCCTTCATGAAAAACAAGAAAGCTAGGTAAAATGAAAATAGTAAACAATATTAAGGTTTACGGTTCTAGGGTATTTATTTCATAATCTTTTGACATGGGTATTATTATAAATATGCAGAGTTAACACTCTGGGCATCAAAAGAGAGGAGGACTTAGATTTTTTTCGACGAATGAAGATGCCGACAAAGTTGATGGACAACCAACAGATTGATACATGCATCAGCATGTTGTGTAAATGAGCACGCGAGCACCATCCACAACACTACAAGCACAGAATATGCATCGTTGACACCACCTTCTATGTAAGTATATTATATTTTAGTGAGTTGTAATTATTCAAATGTATGGGTTGTGTATTAATTAATTGCATCTAACTATTGTGCGTAATGTAATTGACAACTTATTTTCCTAGGTCTGAGCAAAGAAATGAAGCATTTCCCCATCGAGAAAACATTCAAGCCGAGTGAGGTGGTAATGCCATACCATGTGTTTCAGTATGCAAGTGGTAAGGGTCCTCCGTGGGGTTTGCTATGGCATGAGGTTGACTCAATTCTCGTACTGTGCTATTTCGATGGTCACTGGGTGGTAGTGCACAGCAACTTGCTGAAATAGACTATGATGTTAGTGGACTTATTGTACAGTCGGACAGAAGCACTGAAGTTCGACTTGCATGATAAGTAGATGAGTCCACTAACATTATTGTTTCCCAGTACATGCCACTAGTTGGGGTACTTTGTCAACTCGCATCATCAAAAATGACTTTTGACGAGGATGAGGTATAAGTTAAACGCAAAGATCCCGATACAGCAAGATTCGAACAGTTGCTGGGATTAAGTAATCGCCTTGTTGCAATAGTTGATCAAGTCGAAGGATCAAACGCGATAGAAGGCATTCGAAAAAAGTTTGCCCTTGAGATATTTGCAAACAGTATAAGTTGTTAAATTTTTTAATTTGTTTATTCTTTTTCAGTCTGTAAATAACATGGTTCTGTATCATGTCCATATTATTCTTTGTTGTATCATTTACATATTATTCTTTGTATTCTTTTTTATATCATTTAACAACAAAGAAAAATAGCAATAAGAATAGTTCTGTATTCATTGACGTGATAAGCATAAGAGTGCAATAAGAATGACATTGTTTTTTCTTTTTCTTATTCATATCGTAAAGTCTGTTAGTATTTTACACAATTTACATGCCAGCGTTCATGCGTTTACATATGCCAACCCCCTTTACTTTATAGCCTATATTACATGTTGAATTGCATTGCGTGACATAAAGTTGAAACCGGTCGATATTGAATTGCATGAATTGTGGAGATGGAATCGCGTCACCAGTTGATATTGATTCGTAGGAATATTTGATATGGAGTCACGCGAGTACTCAGTTTTGGATCACGTAAATAGTTAAATGGAATCGAGTGACTAATTAACTTGGAATCGCGTGACTAGTAAATATGGATCGCGTGAACTGTTAAGATTTAGAATCGCGTCAGTAGTTGATATTGACTGGCGTGAGTAGTATATATGGAGTGACGTTACTAGTTATTATGAAAGCGAGTGACTAGTTTTTACGGAATCCCGTGACTAGTTGATATTGACTTGCGTGAGTAATATATATGAAGTGGTTTTACTAATTATTATGGAATTGCGTGAATATTTATTATAAAATCACGTGAGTAGAAAAATGGAGTCGCATGACTAATTATTATGGAATTGCATTACTAGTTGATATTGAATCACGTGAGTAGTATATATAGAGTGGCGTTACCATTTATTATGGAATTGCATGACTAGATGATATGGGATTGTGTGACTAATTGATCTTGAATCGCGTAACATGTTCTTCGAAAAAGGGTATGCCAATTTTCATGGATAATATAAACCATAACCCAATCCCAAGCAACATCATTACAAAATTTCGAGTTGAACACCCTAAACCCTCGACCAGAAGTTACCTTAAACACATGAAAGTTAAAGCACATGTTGAGTGAATTTAAAGAAAACAATATACCACAAATTATGAGAAATACAAATTACAGTATCCCTAATCCAATTAACCAACAACTCTCAAAATATGAATGTTCATCTGCTATGGTTAACTTAGCTAGAAGCAATGACAACTGACTTCCTTTTTCTCTGAGGTTCATGTCAGAGAAACTCATCTCAAGACTGTTTCTTTTAGTGGCGCTTCTACTTGTCGAACAACTGTATCTGTTACTTGCATTAGAAGATTCTCAACATTTTGTATCCTTAATTCCAATGTCTGTATTGCAACAATTTGGTTACTGAGTTTCTTATTAATCTTCACAAGCATATTGTACATCACATCATTAGAAACAGAATTTGGAATAACTCTAAATGGACCAATGGATAGAGTATCATCGACAGGATGAACTGGGCTGCCTTGGATAAAGTTGAATGGCTCATCAACACTCAAGTCATATCCCCTTTTCACTAGCCATTGGGCAGAGAGATTGCGAGGCTTGCCACTAGTCCAATCAGCTAGATACCTATTGCTCCATATCCCTTTCTTCTTAACTAGAGCCGATATGATGTTCCCATATGGAAGGGTCGTCTCTTCCCCTATGGCAACTCCTTTCATTCTAATGATCATATATTCTGCAATATTTAGCCAAAACTGGGTCCTAATTGATTCCATCATCCACAAATCCTCAATGCTAACATGTCTCAAACGACTAAGCCTTCCTTGTAACGTGGATGCAAGAAAATTATGTACCAACCTACAGGGCACATAATTCACATGACGAGCAGAACATGAATTTGCCCTGTATGGTTCTTTTCTGCCTGTCAGGTGGGCCCACATGGGAGGCGGGTTATAAAATGGGGGAAATATGTATTGTCTCGCTCTGTATTCCGTTTTCAGCAACTTCCCAATATCAAAGGCAGTCACTGTAAACTCTATTCATTCCAAATACACGTTCAAAACATATGGGTTAAAATCACTACGAATTTCAAATTCATTTTCACTTCGGCGTATGTTGGAGTAAAATTTCCTAACAAGAGTTAGGCTATAAGCAATAAATGGAAAGGTACTTAGACCTTCAAGTTTACCTATGTCAAAAAACGTTTTTAAGTCACTCTCAAGGTGTACATTTTCCTTAAAGTTTTCCCAATCTACTATTTTCCCGCACGATATGATGGCATTCTCTATTACCCAATACCTAATAGCATGTGTGTTGTCCCTAAACCGTGAGGTCGAGGATAGATCATTACTTGGTTCAATTGAAAAACCAATTGATACAGCAAGCAATTGAAGAGCTAGTTTTCATTTCTTCTTTGATTGTAACCTTGAGTATTCATCATCACCCATAATTTGGTCACGATTGTGACCGACATTGGGCTTGCTCGAAGATTTGCTTTATTATTCATCATCAAACATAATTTGTTTTATTTTCGAAGAAAAAAAAAGTAAAAAGATTTGTTTTATTATTTTATTTATGAAATAACATGTTGAAAATAAAATATTAAATGTAATTCTTTGCATAGAAATACATACATAAAAAAGACAAAAATCTACATTCAATGTATTGAATTTTTGGAGTTTGTAATTGAAAGATACATCAAATATGAACCACAAATTATAATTGAAGTTTTTGTCTAATAACGTTTTAATACGATGACGTAAAAGTAGGCCACATCTTATCTTTCCGTGACACCGAGAGAGCCATTTTGCTTCTCATACACTAGCTGAGAGAGAGAGACCGAACTGTGTGGGTCGAATGATGCAAGAAGAAACGGTCATCATCGTCGGAGCCGGCACCTCCGGCCTGGCCACAGCGGCTTGCCTTAATTTCCACTCGATCCCTTGCATAATCCTTGAAAGAGAAGATTGTTTTGCTTCGCTTTGGAAGAAATATGCCTATGATCGTCTCCATCTTCACTTAGATAAGCAATTCTGCGTGCTTCCTCACATGCCATTTCCTGACTCTTATCCGAGCTATATCTCAAAAGAACAATTCGTAAGCTACTTGGATAATTACGTTTCTCATTTTAAGATCAGTCCTTTGTACCGGAGACGTGTCGAGTTGGCCGAGTTTGATGAGGCAAGCAAGAACTGGATTGTCAAGGCCAGGAACTTGGATTCCGGAGAGGTTGAGGAGTTCAAGGGGAGGTTTTTGGCGGTGGCAAGTGGAGAAACAAGCGACCCTTATATACCAGAGATTGAAGGATTGAATACTTTCCCTGGAGATGTTCTCCATTCAACCCAGTTCAGAAACGGCGAGGCCTTTAGTGACCAGAACGTTTTGGTTGTTGGGTCTGGCAATTCTGGCATGGAGATCGCTCTGGACCTGGCAAATCACGGTGTCAAAACATCCATAGTTATTCGCAGCCCGGTAAAGGATATTGATCTCATTTAACTAAGTTGATCTGAATACTTTTCAAAAAAAAAAAAAAGTTGGTCGGAATAATTTCTCTTCATTTCGTTGATCATTTTCAACCAAATGTCACGTTGTCTAAGATTTCTAGAATCTCAAGTGAAGTCTTATAATCTATGACGATTGATCTGTTTGTCTTGGGATATGCTGCTGCCGCAGATTCACATTCTTTCAAAGGAGATGGTGTACTTGGGAGTAATTCTATTTAAGTATATTCCACACAACATGGTGGACTCGTTGATGGTCATGCTTAGCAAGCTTTTTTACGGGGGTTTGACCAAGTACGGGATCACCAGGCCAAAGGAGGGTCCATTTTTTATTAAAGCTGCCTATGGCAAGTACCCTGTTTGTGATGTAGGAACCTATAAAAAGATCAAGTCCGGGGAGATTCGGGTAATTAATAAGAAAGACCGTAATACTTATTATTCGATTATTTCAACAAACATGATTCTTAATAGGTTCCCTTTCTTTCTTCCTTTTTCTCATAAATAGTAAGGCAACAAAACGAGGGACCCCCTCGCCCCCCGCCCCCCCCCCCCCCCCCCCCCCCCCCCCCTTTTTTTTTTTATGTTAATATTTGGAAGTGCAGGTGTTGCCAGCTATATCGAGTATACGAGGCAATGAGGTGGTGTTCGGAAACGGTATAACTTATCCCTTCGACGCAATTATTTTCTGCACTGGCTTCAAGAGGTCCACAAATGTCTGGCTTAAGGTAAAATGACATGATTTTGCATTAATAGTAGACTAGTAGGAGTTAAAACTAAGACCAAAATCTATCAAGTTTTCATGTAATAAACCTTATAAGAATGATTGAACACTCCCTTAATTTGACAAGTTTATCTTTGAGCAGGGAGATGAATACCTGCTGAACGATGATGGATTTACCAAACAGAGTTTCCCAAACCACTGGAAGGGAAAGAATGGTTTGTACTGCGTTGGATTGTCAAGAAGAGGATTGTATGGTGCGGGTGCTGATGCTCAGAACATAGCCAATGATATCAAGTCACTTCTGTAAGGAGTCCCTTCAACAGAAGGAATTATTATGATGCAATCAATGGTTTGTGCGTAATGTTTGTTATCTTCCTTAACGAGTCCCTGCTCTCCTACTTGAAACGGCCTTGCTCATAAAAAGACATGTCATGGTATTGGGGGAAAAAGAAATTGTTTATTAAGACAGTTGTTATGAGCTATATCACATGCTGACAGTTTCTGTAATTTCCTACCAGTTAAAAGTTTCTTTCAATTCTCGCAAGCTAAGCAATGGACGTGTAATTAATTTTGCATCCAAATCCAAAGCCAGCTAGATGGTCCGGGCCTCTCAACTTTTGTGTGTGTTAATTAATACAAGGAAAAGAACCAAAAGTGAAAAACACGTGTATTTGAGACTCTCTGTCTCCTATGGTAGACGTGTGTATTTTTGTTTGCATGCGATGTACTGCAAGTTGCAAGAAGATGGAAAAATCACTTGAACAAAATGCGAGATCGATGCAATAATCTTTGCCATGCCTATAACATGGCCTGAGCCAGCCTAGAGCGTAATGATAACATTGGGGATAATGTTTTTTTTTTTTTTAATTGTTTTGTATATTTCACCTCAAATTGAGTGAGATGATAATCCAACATTTTTTATTCTTTCAAAACATGTGCATCAAATGCTCTCCGGTCTCTAGGTTCATTGCAGCCTCATTCTGATCCTGTGCATGCAGCCATGCTTCCCTCAATCAATCAAGAAATGGGGAAAAAATGTTACAACCAAATCATAAATCCTGACGAACCACGGGAGGATGGGGGAAAAGGAAGGACGAGATGGCACTCTTGTATTTTGATAACAGCTTCACAGAAACCAATAAAAGCTATTGAGTGACGTGGCAAACTTAAAGCTCCCAATCATAACTTTTCCGAGCCAGGATCTTCTTTCATCCCTCGAACTTACCTAGCCAAGATGATCAAACTGAATTCTTCAACTTGGAATAATTATGCCCAAAGGAGTCCTTCAAAGCCAATCTCCAAATTTGAAACTGGACTATCGCCATAGTCCTGCTCTATGGCCTGGTTGTCTCCCAGTGAATCAACATACGGTTCTAAAAGATCATCAGATTTTTCGGACGGAATTCCATAATCCTTGAGTATGCGGGAAGAAGCAGCCATAGCTGCTTCCCTCTCCAAAACAGCTAGGTAATTGTCTTCAAATTCAAAAACTAGATACTTGTCTTTACAACCTGAACAAGAATATGAACTGCCATGAGAACTACCTAATAGAATGATGATGAAGACTAGATAATGGATGTTAGGACTTACAAGCCACAAGGTGTGCAAGGTGATGAATGTTTTTTATTCGAATTCCATTGAACTTCAAAACCTGAAATTTTTACATTTTAGTACATATGAATAAATTGGCATATGCGAGCTGTAAGGAGCGCACAGAAAACCCACCTGCTGGTTGCCCATGTCCTCATATCCGATGTTCACTTCGTTTGCCAAAACCTATTGAAGACAAGATAAACAAAGTCAGGTCACATGCACTGAAATACTGTTTCCAAATTCCCATGAAGACATCCCATGCTCTATGGCACGATGACGTCATAGTACAGGAATAAAAAAATTTTCTTTTGGGGACATGAAGACTCGTTGGTTCTTGGAGGCTAAGACTACTCAACAAGAGATAACCCTGTCTCATCTCATAAACCCCAATCCTATATTCGAAAATTTGAACTGGAGACCTCCAAGTTCAAAATTTGCAAGTCCTAATCATTAACTTGTTCCTTGATCCTTATAACATAAAACATTATTATGACACTAAGAACTAGCTAGAGGGTTACTGAAAATATTCTTAAGTATTAGTTTGCCTTAGCTATCAATGTCAAACCTCATATCATAAGCAGCGCACCTGTGATAGTATCACGATCTGTTCTCCTTTGAACCTTGCCAAAGAGTACCGTGCCTTCGCTAGCAGTTTCAACTAAGAAGAAGAATGACAATTAAATGTAAAACCTCAAAAGCATTTTGGTATCAAAGTGGAACTTTATCATGCTTCAGGAAGTTTTCTGGAATGTTCAACTTACCCCAATAGAGTCTTCGCACTCCTCCCTAAACATTTGACATCAATAATGAAATACAGATTACTTCATGATCAGCATTAGTATCTTTACATCATTAATCCATCCAGGAAAAAGAATTGTATAAACTGCTGGAGTGTGGGGAATGAGAAAACGTACTCTATCAATGGTTCTGAAAGAGGGGTGAACACCAAACCAGCAATAATTAAATATGAAGGTTGACCTCCATCAATATGATAAGGAACCTAGAATGCCAGCCGTAAAAGGATCTAAATTATTAACATCTAAAAAGAAAGCAAACGTAACCAATATTACCGGAGCTGTATCTTTTAGTTCAGAGCCAAGACTTAAATTGCATACCAAATGTACTCTACGATGTAAAACTACTTGAACTTTCATGAATCTGCCTGCTCTAACAATACCAAGTTCTGCTACATCACCTGCAAATCTGTAAGAGAGCTTCAATTGGATGCAAGACAAACTTATATCACAAGCATATAGAATGAATGTCGCAAGAAATGACTGGAAATGTGATAAATACAATAGGAGATTGAAAAGATGGAAAACACAAAAGATAAGAATGTTCATTCTGCAATATGTTGCATAAACTGTTAAATTGAGTAAAAAATGTATGTCATGCAGCTTTTCATGCGATTTCTTGGCATTACTTTTGACTAATGAGGTAGCGAAATGCAATGCGCTCATTTGATCTGAACGGCACTGTTCCTTCAGAACCCACATGAACATCATCAAAACTCACAATCACGTCCCCCTGGAAAGGTAAAAGTAAAATAAAAAATTCCTTTCATAACATACAATTATAAACAATGTCTAAAGAAAGCCAAACAAATCTTTATCATTAGGCTTCTCTTATCATCAGTGAGAAAATTGGACTCATGAAAATAACTAGAAATAAATATATATTGAAGCTTTAATAAAGCTGGTGTGAATACAGAGAAATGAGATGGACAATAAAATACAACCAAAGGTGCAACATGCTTAGATGCTTGTGAATATTGCCAGCCTACCTCCTTTAAAACATTGTTTGCATCTGAAGTAGGTTCAACTCTTCGAACAAGTACACCCTGCGGAAGTCAAAAAAACATTTCAGGAAATGAACCTGTGAAAGTCAAAAAACATTTAAGGAAATGAACTACTCAACAGACAAGACACTACCAATTTTTATTAAGATTAGAAATATGAATTGCAAAATTGTATCAGATGCGCTGTTAGAAAACAGGCAACTTGCTAATAAAATTGGGCCTGATGATGAATTCAGGAAAAACAAAATGCTTTATGGAGTCTACATAAACAACCCAGATAACAGCTACTCATAAATGTTTCCATCTCTAAAGTTTACCAATTTCTGAATGAAGAATACTTTATATTTCCACATTCGTTTGATACTGATTACTGCCACTTGGCAACCTTCTTCATTAAAACTTTAACAAATTCTCGAATGTTAGATAGAACATATATGATGCTTTCAAACCTGGTCCAGAACTTGAATGAGTTATAGGAGGTCAACACAAAAAAAAATTAGCCATTAGACAATAATCTATACATAATCTGGCCTTAATTTACATTTCTTTACAATCTCTAAGTACTGATCCATTGCTGCACGTTTTTCATTTTTCAAAGCTTTATCTTTCTCATGCCCAGTATCCTCATACAGAGCTTTCACATCAGTTAGTGTCCACCATCTCCTCCAAGAAGCTTCATCTGAAACTCTCTTCAGCAGGTCTACAACACAATTCTGAAATCCAACTCCTACCATGCAAATCATTCTTGTATCCCACCATCCACAAACACAGGTGCACACAAATCCTCACTATCCCCAGGGAAAATGCAAACAAAACATATGCATGTGCATGTAAATATAAGTGCACTGGTGCATTTTTGCTTTCAGTGCTGAGTAAGTTGTAGCAAATTACCTCATTAGACTGTACTTGTAAGCATGCACGAAGTGCTGGATTCTCCAACTTCTGCAGCAGTACACCAAGGCAAGGGAAACCTGGAACTCAAGAAATGGTTTTTACATTTACTTTTGGAGAAAATGCCACATCACTATGATATTCATGCTTGAGTACTAGGTGTGAATCACAAGTTGATAACAGAATGATGAGTCAATGATTGAAAAAGAATATTAGCATAATGGTTAATTCTAGCAAGTGGCAGGCTGTAAGAGATGGTTGGACATCCAAAGTCATCCATGGAACATAATTGGAAACGTCATTGCATTCTGTAAGAGTATATTGGGATCATCATGCAATTTAAATGCAGTTATAAAAATAGACAAACATTTATACATGAACATAAAATTGAGGAAAAAATCTAATTGTAGCTACAATTAGGGATTTGGAAGGAAATAGCATGGACCTAATGTAACGACTCGGGCACAAGCACCACAGACCCTACAACTATTTGAGTCTAAACTACATGAACCTCAAAATCCTAAGTTGAAATTGTTAGTAGTGATTGACTTAGACCCTTATATAGGGTCTTTACAATCACACTCTCATCAAATGCGAGAATCGGGATATAATACCACAAGCCCATCCACTTAAATTCTTGATGCCCTTATCAAAGCCACACATCACAATCACAATCAAGGCCACCTCCACAAAAACAAGATCTCATCAGCACAACGTAGAAGCCCAAACCAGGCTGCCACATGCTCTAATATCAATTTACTTCACACTTCGCAATTGAGATAACCAACTATATTATCCTAAAGTAATATGAAGCCTTCTATTTATCATCCATGTAAAAATTCTCATATAAGGCAGTCGGTGAAATTTACCTTACGTCAAATTCATATCTTAAATCCAAAACAATCGATTTAAAAGTCACCGAGAGAAATAAGCCAAACCAGATAGAAACTTAAGTACGATTTACAATTCATAAGATCTCAAATAACCAATAATGCCTTAATACTAAAGTAAGCTCTCAAGTTTGATCTCTAAGCTATCTCACTAGTAATCTATAAAATATCAACGAGTGATTGAGCAATCACAGCTCAGCAAGTATAGCTCCTCAACAAGTGTGTATATATATAATATGATCATTGGCAACACATACCATTTTTCAAATATCATATCAAGCAAAATTATAGATTCAATATTTAGAATTCATAAAATTTCATCTAAGCTATGGTTACTATTATAATGCTTGACAAAAGCCATATCACAATATCATTCTCTTCATCATTACTACTATACCTGTTAGTAGGATTATAACTACTATAACATGTTAACAGGACCATGTGCTAACTATTATAATCTGTTAGCAGATCATATGCCAACTACTATAAACCATTAGTGGAACCATCGACTAATTCTACTGTTGATTATCCCACTTCCCCAAAGTCACTTAGTAGCATTTTTAAAATATTCTTTAAAAGCATAACAAGAATTTCATCTCATTCATAAACCAAAATCCATCATAATAAATAAATAAAATAAAAAAAATCATATGCTTGACCCTATTTCATATATAGAAGATAAAGGAATAAAATATTCAATTCATTTAAAGAAACTTACATATATATATATATATATATATATATATATATATAAAGCCACCCAAATAACAGTCTTCCAAATGATAAATTTGACGACTTGCACACTACTCACTAAAATGACTATATCTTAGGCTATAAAACTCAAAATCATGATTCATGTGATGCATTAGAAACTATGAAATAGGCTTTCCATCCATATATAGCTCAAACCATAATTCAAAATAGAAAAAGTTCAGTAAAATCCCAAAATTACCCCTGGCACTGCTGCTAACAAATCCACTACTCATAGGAATATTCCAACATAAAACCCAAATTGATACGGTGGCTGCTAAGTCAAGTACTATACCCTAAGTTAAATGGTCTTGTAAATGAATGTCCAATACTGGTATGCATCTAAGCATTTGACTCACCTTTTACTTAAAGTTTTGGACTTGTGGAGTCTACTAAAAAGGATCCAAAAGTAAGAAAAGAATACGTGAATACGTCTATTATATAAATAGATACAATAGTTTTTATATAAAATTTATTTTCATATTTTCTTTTATCAAAAAAACAAAAAAAAAATTCTTTTAAAATATTTTCATAAATTAATTAATTAATTCTAAATAGATTCATTCCATAAATAGAAAATTAGATATATTTTTAATGATCTTAAAACTCAAACCCATTTAATTAAATAGATAGCTACACAAGAGCCCAAGACATACAAAGCCTAAGGTGTTAATCTATATCAACCCAATTAGAAGAAGACATAAATAGAGAGGATTTGGGCCAAAATATTAACACCTTTCTGAAGCCCAAATAGTAATTTAAAAGGAAAGCCCTAATCTAAGCCCCAACTTTTACTCTTTTTTTTTTTTTTGTATTCTATGCCGTTATTCTTCTCTAGTTCTCCCGGTCAGCCGCATGACAGTAACAGTTATAAAAAATAAACATATTAAAAATAAATAAATAAATATAAATTTATATAAAAGTTGTTTTAAATAAACTGAATATTTTATTTCTTTATTTTCTACATATGAACTAAGGTCAAACATATGATTACTTTTTATTTTATTTATTTATACAGTGGGTTCTGTTTTTCGAATGGGATATGAAATTCTTGTTACACGTTTAAAGAATGTTTTAAGAAAGCTACAAATTGATTGATGGGAAGTGATATAATGAACACCAAAATTGTTCAACAGTCTAGCTAATGGGTTATACTAGCTAGCATACAATCCTACTAACAGGTTATTTAGCACACAGTCTCATTAATGTATTATGATAGTAATAATCATGAGAATGATAATGTCGATATGAACCTTGTCACAAGTTATAGTAATGACTATAGGAAAGATGGAAACTGAGCTTTAAATGTTGAATCTATGATTTTACTTGATACGATATTTGAAGAATGGTATCTATTGCCAACGATTTATTGACATGTGAAATTATCCATTTTGACTATAATGATTCTTTAACTAACTTGAAGCATCATTTATTGATCAACTAATGTTCTTGAATGATCTTATATAAATAAATAAATATAAAATATGTATATACATATATGTATATATGCCATATATATATAAATGTGTATACATATATGTATATATGTATATAAATGTATGTGTGTGTGTGTACGTACTTACCTTCTCCTTGGTGAGTCGAAGTAGGGTTCCGTCCTCCGTTGCCTTGCGATCTAGGTGTATCCACACACACACACACACACACATAATGCTTGATCCAATAAGGTGTGTATAGCTATATTTGTTGAGTTGTGGTTGCTCAATCCTCACTTTACATTTTACAGATGACTAAATGGGGAGAAGCTCTCAACTTTTAGAGAGCTAGGAGATCAAATTTGGGAATTTACTTTAATATCGAGATATTAATAGTTATTTGAGATCTTATAAATTGTAAATGATGTTAGTTGCTATTTTTGAACTATTTCTCTCGATAACTCTTAAATTGGTTGTATCAGATTTCATTTTGAATTTCATTAAGGAAATTTCAAAGAATATTTTAGTCTTTTATATGGATGATACATAGAAAAGCTTTGTATTACTTTCAAGCATTGCTTCAAGGTAATTTTTCTTTTTTTGAAGTGTATTGCTAAAATGACTGTGCATGTCTTGATTTCAAGATGTGACACTTAAACTAAGAGCCTCATGCATCGACATCCTTGAAGAATATAAATAAAAATATTGAAGCTCCATCTCTAAAATTCTTAAGAATGAATTCATATCATAAATTAATAATAATATTAAAGACTAAAATCTGCCTCTTTCGTGGAGAAGAGTTGCTTTATATAAGCATATATGAGACAAATGAACTAGTTACTACCCATGATAATAACTTACATGACAAGTCCTAATCATACACAACTTTTAATAAAGTAGATGCTAAAATACTAAAAAACAAACAAGCTTGAACAAGCTGTCATGAATTCCAGGTGGTGCACTTCTTTTGATGCTTTCTCTCATCTTTTGGTAAAGTTCTTTTACCAAGAAAGATATGACAACACATTGACATATTTAGCACATACTAGCACAATTAGTTAAACATAATTTTGACGAGGTGTAATTTTCATGAGGTCCATGTCAGCGTTGAAGTCCATGGGGTTAGGTCGAACTTCTCTTCAAAATCATCGATTCAATAATGATAGGTTGACATGCCTTATATGCAGAGGTTCATAATACCAATAGTTTTGCTCCCAACAACAATATTTATCAAAGTAGATGAGAACATATCCTTTGAGTGTTGAGGAGTACTCAGGTAGATAGTGTTTCAACTGGTCATCTGAAAAAGTGGAAATGGGATGCATAAGGAGTGTAACACCACCTAGTAAAAGGATGCCTTGGAGAATGGGTTGTCATAGAGGGAAAAAATTGGCGAAGTGTAGGACCATGTCCATGGCTGAAACCCATTTTAAATAAAAGGTTAAAAAAGATACTTCGGTATGGGTACTTGTGCAGGCTGTCTAGCATATCAAAAGTCCATTTTTTAAGTGGATGAAACCATTGTAAAAACGTGTGCAAGGGGTTGTCTCAAGATCTTGGCTCGAAGGCCCACTTGAGGGAACGTTAGGGAAACTTAATGGCAATAGTGTGGAGTTGACAAAGACACCACAAAAATGGTAAGAGGTCTTTGGGAAGTGTCCCAAATAAGAAAGATGAAAAAGGAAGGAATGAAAATTTAGGATCAATTTTGATTGGCTTGATTGTGTGATCACCATGTCTCCTGATAATATAAGGTTGATAGTAAAAGAGTTTGTCTTTTGTCTTAGAATCTATGATTTTGTATATGATTTCAAAGATGAGTTCCGGCAGGAGTTTTTCAACAAGAAAAGATTTATTTTTTTGTCAGTTAATGGAGGAATGTTTTATTATAGCAATGATCAAGAGAATTTTTAGAAACAAAGACTTATGCAGAGAAATCAAGGTTGGTTTGGAAAGCATATCTAGGATGATATTGTTTTTACCTTTATATACTTGAAAGTGAATGAGTATTGTGAAAACATTGTGTCCATTGAAACAATTGTACATTATTAAGGGTTTTCTTTTTGAAGTTTAGCATGTATTCAAAAGCTAACATTTTAGACTCAACAGTGAAAGGATGACCAATGACATAAAACTCGATCCTTTGCATATCATATTTTACTATAAATATTTATGTGAAAGTGGAGTGATAGTTGATTTTTTAATCTTTAAATCTTTCATTTTGTATTCACAAATCTATATATTTCCATTGATTTCTTCAAGAAATACAGTGAACCAATATTTATTACTTGCATCTGTCTAGAGGATTCTCCTACCATGCGAGAATCTTGACTGCTTTTGCATGCTTCTATATTCACTGAGCTAAGAATCTTCCTTTAACATCAATTGGGGTGGACTTGATATTTTGGCTAGATTTGGGATGAGTTTGCTTATATGATCAACAATTCTGAGGAACCGTTAAACTTGTTTTTTGGTGAGGCATTCATTCGAGAAAGACTATAGCTCTTGGGTAATATGTGGTTATGTATTGTCCATCTTTGAGATGCATTCTAAGAAAATCAATCTTTGTGGTACCAATTATCGTTTTCTATTCAGATAGCATGATATCACACTTTATGACAATAAATTGGAATCTTTTCAAAAGTTACTTATAACTTGTCTCATCGGAGAAAACAGTAAAATATCGTCAATACAGAAAATAGCATTATCCAAAATTGGACTAAAATATTTAAATCATGGTTTTCTGAAATAATGATGGTGTTGTGTTCAAACCAAAGGCATTATCTATTGAAAATGGTGTTATAGAATGCAAAGTGTTGTCATGTATCTTTTAGACTGAAGAACTCCAAGTTGCCAAAATCCTACGTTAAAATCGAACTTGGAAAATACTTTTGCATTTGACAAGTTTGTAAAAAGTGTCTCTTTATTTGGTAATGGAAACTTGTCATCTACTAGGAACAAATGGAGTGGTTTAAAATTAATGATCAATCATGACTTCCCACGTACTTGCTCTGACCTTTTGTTGACGTAAAATGCCTCACAAGCCCATTACCAAACATGGGCTCAATCAGACATTGGCTCATTGTGACCTTTTGAAAAGATTTCAATCTATTATCCAACAATATGATATCATATTATCTAAAAAAGAAGATAATAATTGGTACTAAGAGATAGATTTATTTGGAATGCTTGTCAAAGATGGGCAATACATAACTCAGCCACACATTGTTGAAAACCTACAATTTTTTCTAAATGAAAACCTAACAAAAAGACAAGTTCAACAATTTTTCAGAATTGTTAATTATTATATAAGTGAATTCATTCCAAATTTTGTCAAGATATCAAGTCCACTTCGATTGATGTTAAAGAAAGATTCCTCAACTTAGTGGACACAGAAGCAAACAAAAACAATCAAGATTATCAAATCTATTGCCTAGTCACTTCCAACTTTACAGATTCTCTTGCATGATAAGAGAATTCTCTAAGCAAATGTAAGTAATAAATATTGATCTATGGTGTTATTCGAAGAAATCAATTGAAAAAGAAAGATTTACGAACACCAAAGTGAAAGATTTAAAGAGTTGAAAATCCACCATCACTCCACTTTCAAGAAAATAATTGCAATAAAATATGAAATTCAGAAGTTCGAGTTCCATCTCATTGGTCATCATTTTAGTATTGAGCCTAACATATCGACCTTTGAACACATAACTTCAAGAAGAAAACCTTTCCCAATGCACAATTGGTTTGATGGGGTGCAATGGTTTTTTCAGTACTCAATCACTTTCAAGCATATAAAAAGCAAAAACAATGTCATCCCAGACATACTCTCCAAACCAACCTTCATATTTCCACATAAACCTTTGTCCTCAAAAATTCTCCCGATCATTGCCATAATGGAACTTTCCTCCTCCACCAACCTAAACAATGAATCTTCTTTCAAAAAACTCCATTAGAACTAGACCTGACAATTTTAGACACGACAAGTTAACATGACAGGAGAAGACATGGGTTTAAACAGATTTGGATTTAACTTTAACGTGTTTCGTGTCTAATCGTGTATGACATATTTAAGACACGAAAATTTCGAATCTTAACGTGTTTGACACGAGTAATACGTTTAAAACATGTTTAAACACGTTTAATTAATCATGTTATTGTGTTTAAACGTACAAATATGTTTAATCGTGTTATCATCTTTAAACGTGTATGCATGACACGTTTATCAACTTGTTAAAAATTAATAGTCAAAAACTATTTTAGCCTTACTTAAATAATTTTAAACAATTATTTTAGTAAGATTTTTAAATTTTATAAAGATAATAACGTAATTATGCCATGCCCAAACCCTAATTTTAAATTTTAGTTTGTTATATTTGATGTTACTGTTATTTTTTTTGCTATAATTGTTTTTATAATTATTAATTTTAAATTTAAATAATAAAATTATATTTAATTGTAAATATTTTGATTTAATCGTGTTAAATGTATTAAACATGTTAATCGTATTGTTAATTGTGTCGTGTCATATATTGACACATTTAACAAACGTGTTAATTATGTCGTGTCGTGTTACACGATTATTAAACGTATACTTGTACGTGTTTTAGATTTAAGACACGAATGATATTTGTGTCGTGTTCGTGTTTAACCTTAACATGCTTCGTGTCTAATCGTGTTTGACACGTTTAAGATATGAAAACACAAATTGCCAGGTCTAATAGAACTCGTTTCTGAAATCACACACAAAACTATAGATTTCAAGACAAAAGACAAACTCTTTTACAACCAATCTAGCATTATCATGAGATATGGTGATACATCAATCCAACCAATTGGAATACACCCCAAATACCCCTTTATCCATCTACTTTACTTCCCCACAAGACAAGGGATAACCTTCCCCAAAGAAACCCTTTGTTACCTATGGTATTTCTATCACCTCCACTATATTGCCATAGAATTCCTGCTCAAACTTCTCTTAAAAACTATCCAAAAATTCCAAAACAACATGGTCTAGCCCAGAAGACATCCTCTTGACCACAGTCATGAAAATCTCAAACATTTTCTTGATTGGTTTTGGCCCACGCCCATTTGGAAATAATGAATCACAACATACCATAAGTTGAACAAAACAAACGTTACATATCCTCATTTTTCACAACCTTCGTAGCGATATAAGTGCTACCTAGTACTTTCCCCTACACGACCATTCTTTGTAGTCAAAATACTCCCTCCAAGATGAAATCACTACTCACCCTCAGGAGTATGATGAGATTCAAAGACAGCTCTGTGAGCTCAATAGAACCATACCCTCCGAAATCTGGCCCTAAGCTTAAGACTAGATGCCATGGAAGGACTATCTTAATCACTACATTACACAGCTGAACATTGACAGACACATCTATGAGCAAAAGTTCACAAACCCAATAATTAGATCACTCCACCCTGAATTTGAATTTAACATGTCCAGTTTAAAGCCATTAAAGTGGAACCCGTACTGGCAAACTCCAATAATCTAAGACCCACAACCAAAGCCACCCATCTATTGGGATGACTCCCAAGATCCTTATGCTTTCGATACAGATCCCTATGATCTCAGAGAAGACTTTTGACCTTGAAGAGTACTTTGTACACAAACTATAACTAGGACCAATCAAGCAACCTGCATCAAACTTGAACTTGGCAACCTCCAACTCCACCAAGCCAAAAACCATGGAGCAAGAATTTGAACCCATGGACAAAGATATTCCCCCATAAAAGGAAATGGAAATCTCCCGTCTCATATGACTTGAGACTTCCAAATATGGATTTTCCTCGAGCAAAAAATTCCCATCTCAATTTCCCATTTGATAATGATTAGGACTAATCACTATCATCAAAATTATTTTCAATTAAGTGTGCTAGTGTGTGCTAAACATGTCAATGTGTTTTGATGCCTTTCTCAATAACAGAGTTTCACCAAAAGACGAGAAAAAGTATCAAAAGAAGTGCACCACAAAAATCCAAAAAAGTTTATCCAAGCTCGTTTGTCTTTTAGTATTTTAGCATCTACTTTATCAAAAGTTGTGTACGATTAGAACTTGTCATGTAAGCTTTATCAAAGCAGTCTACTTTAGGTCTCGTTAAGTTACTATCATGGATAGTAACCAACTCGTCTTGGTGTGCCTCATGTATACCTATATAAGGCAACTCCTCCATGAAGGTGGCAAATTTTAGTCTTGTAATATTTCCCCTAGTGAAATATCAAGTATGGTTTTCTACGCTCCTTTTTTTGGTTACTCTCTCTTCTCAATTAGTAGCTAGTATGAAACCACTGCTCGCACCAAGTAGGCAATGACGTGAGTCGTATGCTCTACAGTTACCATTCCAGTGGATCCTCTGCATCAGAAAATTCATGGAGTTGATTACTAACCACTGCATATCACTATAGAATTAGCGTTGTAGTCCAATTCATCGTGACTTGTTACTATAGCATGACAACGTATGCCATAGGAGTCCAGGCTTGACTAGACCGTATTGCCAAGAATCCGTTTGAGAGTCAAAAGTTGGCTAGAATACCTTGGTCTCCACTTAATGCTACGGACTACTTGCTTATGCACATAGATTTAAATGCAAGCAAAATACATATTTCAAACAAAAAAAAAAGGTATCAAAAGACTATGTATGGAAGAGACTCTCACCTGTGTACTTCCCATTCCTCTCATAGTCACTTAGAAAATGGGATACAACCATAGTTGGTATCACATAACCAATATTTTCAGCCTCTTCAGATCTGTAAACCTAAAGGAAGTCTCCCACCAAAACATAATATGTGGTAGTTAGGGAGAGGGAAAGGTTGAGAGGGACTAAACATAGCACAAGCAAAAACACATGATGAAAAGAATAATAGTTGATAAAATAAAATTCAGCCCAACAAGTGTGTCAAAATTTGAAAGGAAGCAAGTATAAAAGCACTATCTCTCCTTGTCACATACTGGTATTCTTCTTTGACATGTTTACAAATTTTAAGGAGTGCACTTTACTTTTGCATGTTATACATTTAGTGCTTAACTCATCATTTGCCTTAATAAGTAATTCAATTAAGGCAAGGGTAAGACACTAAAAATCAATAATTAATGCTTGTTTTAGTAATGAACAAACATTTTGAGACAACTCAAAAGGAAAAACGGAATGCAATGGCACTTATGAAAAAAAGGGAATATAAATTGAACTAAACTGAATAAATGATTAAAAAACAAAAGTCGTCTCATAACAGATTTTGGCATAAATCCACAAATTAAAAGTCAAACAAAATTGACACAAAAGATGTACCTGAAATGCAACCCCAATGCACTCTCCCTGCTCGTTGAATGCAGGGCCACCACTATTACCTAAAATCTACCAAGTAAGCAATGACTATCACAACGATATGGGTAACGCCTTTCAAAAAGTGACATGTTGCAAGGCTTAGATACATAAATTTCAATGACCTACTGACCAGGATTTATTGCCGCGTCAATTTGAATGCCCAACAAATCAGATGATCCATGGGCATATGATGTGACCTGAAAATATCAGTTAAAAACTCGATACTGTTATTCACTTAACATGTTGGTGAGCAAGAAAATATACAAAAAAATAAAAAGAAAAAACATGGATATAGGCATCAAAGTAACAATAAGGTAAGGCAAGATCTGATAGATACTTGTTCATGATCACTTAGAAGGGGTGAATCAAACCTCTATACGTGATACTACTCCCTTTGTCACGGAAATGGTGTCTCCTCCTAGGGGATATCCCACAACAGTTACTGCATCCTGCCCATCAAGAAAACAGAACAGAAACAGCTCAAAAAACTTGAAATTTTTATTCACTAAAGCCTCTAAACCTTGTATCTAACTTAGAAAAAGCAGAACAGTGGCTGTCCTGTTAATAAAAGAAAAAATGGAACAAATTTTATGTTACTATTTTGAAGTTCAGTGTAAGCTATGAGGGCCTTCATGCCTTCTATCTTTATGACATATCCCATGCCTGATACAGATCAGGCAGATATGCAGAACTTCTCACAATGACATTACAGATATACAAAGCTTATTATGACCTTAGATGACCTTGCAAAATGGTGTAAATACTTAGAATGGTGCTAGATTGTTAATTGTTCAGCTATATCTGTTTGATTTTAAATAGCAGATCATATTACTGAAATAAAAACACACAGAAAAAATCAAAGACCATAGGCATTTCTTTTATGATGTATTAGTCCTCTGCTGAAACCAAATAGATACTTATTTCATCAAGGCATTAAATCAACCAAACTGTCTTTAAGATTCGTGATGAAGCATGAGGTATTGGAACATGGACTGAGAGAATAGTTCTATGCTCAGAAAAAAGTGTAGGGCTGTTCAAAACCTGAAGACTCGGTAAGTGTCCCAAGCAGAGTGGCTCAGCTCCTCTCCAAAATTCCTTACTCTCTACTGAAAGCAACGCTATATCACAATCAACACCTCTGGCTAAAACCTGTTCATCAAATCATGAGAAGAAAGTAAGCAGCAAGGTCTTAATAACGGGTGAACAAGCAGACAACTCCTGATCTGAGCAGCTTGGAAGTTGGAAGTTACTTATCATATTTTCAACTGGTATACCTTGCTAGTCAATGGTGTGCTTCAACATGCATAAATCTTCATTCAATATAATTATTCTCTTTATGGGTATTTTAAACAAATATAATAATTTGCAGTAGGTTACTATTTGATGAGGAAAGCTATAGAGGTTAAATTCATTCATACGTTTATCCTAATAAAGTACTAATAAAATTTAACTTGTTCAACAATCACCCATAAGACTAGTTCAGACTTAATCTGGATTTGCTAAGAAATATGAAAAACTGAAGTGATAACATTGCAAGCATACTTGAGGACCTCAAAGATACAAAAATGCCTGAAGGTAGAAGTGAAGCAACCAAAAAAGCACTTGAAAAAGGCAAATCAAGATCTTGGACCTGCCTGAGGGTAAATTCTATAAATGCTAATACTTGCCATCTCCATCATTTTATATCTATTCAAAACCATCTGATGTAATTTCTTATCATTTGTATGTAAATCCCCATAAACACCACCCTTGTATCAGGTCATATACTTTATTTGAAAATATATAAGTATATTGAGTGGTTGAGACAATTTTTTTTTTCAGCTAGATTTCTTTATTTTGCCTACATAAAAGTAAATGGCAATTGCCAGACTGCAGCCCAAATATAAAACGAAACAGTTAGAAGGACAAAGGAGGAGGTGGGCTTGATATTCAAAATCATAGCAACAAAAACCAGGAAAAAAAAATCAAGGTGAACCAAAAGGAACCCACCCTAAGCAACTAAACTGCTGAAGTCATTGATATCTGGAATACCATGCTATTTACTAACTGATTTACATTTTCTCACCAATAGTGATGTATCATTAATCATAACTCCTTTCTACATTGGGCTAATGTGTTTATGCCTTCAAATGCTATGGAGTAAAAAAAGATGGTACTAAAATCATAAGTTGTTAACCCACATTAATAGAAATTAAGAAAATTGTTTGAGGCTGAGATTTACAACATTGCTGACTAAACATTCTGAGAAAGCATTAAATATTTATTAGGAGCAATACCTTAGCAACATATTTGGTATCATCTCCCCTTCTTTTTACTTTAACCTGTTTTCAAAAATGATAAAAGCAAATAGAATAACCAACTGAACATAACAGCAAAATGCAATCAAAGCATATAAGAAATAAAAGCAAATAAACGACAACTCCAACTTAGCAGAGGAAAATTGAAATAGCTAATATGTACAGTACTAGATGACCTTATGTACTTCACCTAACAACCAAGGCCAAGAAGTCCATTGTGACATGGGTAGTGAGGGCCATGAGATATGACACAAACCACTTCACACTCCTTGTCTCAGTGGAGAGAACTTAAAAATCCCAATCTATATGCATCTAAACCCAAACAGTATGATAGCATAACGCAGATATCCAACTAACGAATTGGATACTAAAAATGTAAATGGAACTTTTGAATTATGAACTCTCAAAATCATTGCAAAAATGATCTTCACTTTCCTTAATATGCCATTCTTCTTACACATTTTAAAAGTGCATACAGAAGTAAAGGAGATGCCAAAGATGCTCAACTAATCAGGCTTGTATTCTTAGTGGTGGAAACTAAAGCAGGCCCTGTTTCTTGTCAGTAAATTGTGAACCTAAAATCTGAAATCCTCCAACAACGACCACCCAGAAACTCCCTTTAAATTAGGTTCTAGCCCAATTCCTTTTATGTCGACACTGGACGAGAAATGGTACAATCAGCTTTCTAAAATCAATAAACGGTATAAGCTGTGACAACTGGTTTAGAGAATGATCTCCAGCAAACTCCAAAGCTTTTTTATTCAGCAAAATGATGATTTGACATTTATTTCCATTAAGTTTTACAGATAATTTAATATCTATTTGCATACTCCAGAACTATAACAGATTACCTGTGTATCATGTTCCACGCAATGTGCATTTGTTAAAAGTTTCCCATCCGCAATCATGAAAGCACTGCATGACCAAAGGAACATAACTATCAATTAAAATCTAATACCTGAAATACAACATAAGATGAATGAAGGACAATAAACCACTTGACAGGAATTAGAAAAGCCTGAGAACCAACTAAAGTGCTTTTCTTTCTCTATTTTTTCTTAAATCTATCTGTATGCTTCAGGAGCGGGAAACAAGTTAGAATATTGCCTTCCAGTGCTTGTAAATTGTCTTTGCTTTTGCCAAGGAAGGGAATAATCAGGTGCGGTATGGGTGCAGTAAACCTAAATCAGAGATAAAACAAGGAATATAATTAACAAATAGCAAATAAACAGAAAGGAAAAGCTCTGTAAATTATTGACTTACCAACATTTTCACTCTAATAACCATTTATTCTCAAAAAATAGTAACAATGATAATAAAAATCAGTATGGGGTTCTGCCTAACGAATATGTGTAGCTTGCTGCTTGAAGATGCATCCAAAATGCCTATTTAGCTAAAAACAATTTCTTCTCTTATATTTAGAAATGTAAAATGGCATTTTAGTCTAAAATAAGCAATCTGCATACCCAAAAACTTCCAGAGAAACCAAACCAGTATCAATTGCACTATCCTGGCACCCAATGAGCTAGCCATCTTAATTTTCCATAGCACATGTATGTTAGACACTTTGGGAAAGAGTACAGATAAGCCTTGGTAGATCATGATCGTGCATTTGTGGTATGATAACTCAAAACTAAGGACCATACCATCTAAAGCATAAACATGAACTACAACTATAGCAAAAAAGATGCACACAAAAGCTACCAGACTTGCACATGATCCACTCAAAATTGCAACAATTAGAAATGCAAAAGTATGATAAAGGCAATATGGCACTCTATTGTTTAACAAACTAAATATATTGAAAATTTTCAACATAACAAAAGTTGTCTGTTTTTTTTTTGCTTTAATCTATTTTGAACCTTCACAACAGCATTGAGAAAGGTTGCATCCTGAAGATTCCCTGGTTCAACCTGAAATAAAATGGAAAGAGGTCATAACAAATAAAGAGTTACAGAAAAGCTTCAAGTGTGCACCAAAAGAAACAGGAGTGTGCGATAAGGCAAGTAGTATTACAAATATGCTAAGAGTTTTATTAAGCACACTTGTAGCAATTTTGAGAAACAAAATTATGAATATGACTATTCCAGACAATAAATAAGAAGTTCTCAAAAATTTTCAAGGGCTTCCAACATTAGCATGATTAGCACTTTCTACATTGTAAGTGTTGGGCGTCATGTATACAATGATTGAAGTCAAATAAACTTTGTACACTGGCCTTGTTAACAATTGATGCGAAAGTCATAATGAAATCCAGGTTTCTTGAGAAGAATATACAACAAACTAATAAGAAATTGATTAGACCCCAGGTGTCCTGAATGGCTGGAAAATGGGGTTTATGCATATGCAAAAAGCTAGCTTAAACTTGTGGTTTCCACTAGAGAAAAAATAGCCAAGCAATAACTGAATATAAATTCAATCCAATCATGTAAGTCTGTAATCAAAGGCTTCACATTCAGCAACAGTTTGAAGTAAAACAATTTCCCTTGAAACTACATGTTTGCAAATTTACCTGTTGCTCCCTCAAGTCAAGCTGAAACTCCTCCTTGTCTTTTCTTTGCGTACTGAATGATTTAAAACCAGTTGATTGAGGACGCCCCATGTCCCCTCTACGACAAACTCCATCAGCATATAAACTGGACTTTTCATCTTTTGATCTTCCTGGAAGTTTCTTCTGGGAAACAGGATCTTTCTGAATACAAAATAATACATCAGTGACCAGTTAATAAGGATCAAATTGATCTGAGGACCACGGTGCTATGAAAGAAACCCCAACATGTTAATTTTACATTGGACTCTACAGAACATAGCATGAAAGGTTCAGACACAGAGCATTCTCTTATTAACACCAATATCACATATCCCATCCATCTTGTTCTATGATAAAAGCTTTCCCAAAACCTACTTTGCAATCGCATACAAAATGGTTAATTAAAAAAAAACAAGTAAATTTTTATTGTTAAAAGCTTTGACCGGTCACTTCACTTTGATGCATTGTGGCACAATAATGTTTATAATCAGTAAAATCAAACAGCGGCTGTTCTTAAACCCTAAAAGATTCCTTCCACCTTCTCCTGCAAACCAAATTACGCTATTGTACCGATTTAAAGTATTAAATTCTTCCCCAAACGACAGAAACGAACCACAAACGACATTTCCAACTGCCCAAACTTAAATGAGGAAAACTCGACGTATAAACCCAAAAAAAAAAGCGCCACCGATCAAACTATAAGCAATTAAACATCGATAACACGTGAAATTTTACGAACCAAGTTGCATCAGTTTCAGTGAAATTTGAAAAAAGGGAAACCAAAATCAAATGTAAATAAAGGTTAGAGAATTTGAGCAAAAGAAAAAGGTGAGAGTTTACCTTAGCGTTGAACTTACGAGGAAATGTCAACGAGCTACTCTTCAGAGCTCTTTTCTTGTCATTGGTGGCTTTAGGAGAGAGCGCGTCAAGGGACGCCTGTGAAGTGGAGGTGGAAGTGGCTAGACGACGATGGTAAGAAACGGAGTAACGGAATTTAACGGTGGAGCTGAGTACGGAAAAGCAGCATTGGGCGACTGCTATTGCCATAATAATAGTATATATTTAAGCGCTGCAACGGCTAAAAGGAAAATGGTGAGGGAAAGGAGATTTTTCCTTTTAGAGAGTGAAGATACACTCTCACTTTCCCTTATCCTCTGGGTTCGTAAGATTAGGTTACTGATTTTGGCGCCTCCTTCATTTTGACCAATGAGGTGCCTCCCTGACAAGGAAAATTATTTTAGTGAAAAATATTTAATTTTTAAATTTTGATCTAAATTATATAAAAATATATTAACTTTTAAAATAAATATTTTACTTTAAAAAATTAATTTTATATTATATAAATAAATCTAATCATTAATCAATTGTTAATATTTTATCAACATGCTAACATATTAAAAATAAAATGATAACTTTAAATTTAATTAATTTTTATAATTATTATTATATAATTTTATTTTTTTAATTAAAAAAATTTTTCATCAAAGATCTGGTGCTCCCAGATGAGGAACCCGATGCTCCGTTTAGGGAGAGCTCTCAAGAGGAGCATCGGTGCTCTCTTTCTTTAGATAGTATCGGTTGATGTTTTTTTTTTATTATTTTTTTAAAAATAATAATTATTATTATTTAAATTAATAAAAATAACATTTTAATTTTTTTAAAATTTTTGTTAATGGTATTTATGCTGATGGAGTATTTATTTTTTAAATTAATAAACTTTTATATAATTTGAATCCAATTTTAAAAAGTAAAGAATTTTTATCCATTATTTTATTATTTATACAAGGGAGTTTGGGGTGTTTGTTGAGGGTATTTTAATCCTGTGAAATGACACGTCACAGCCCGGTTGTTTCGGGAATCCGCTGGGAATATATGGTTTGGTTGCTGGTGCGGTGGTCTGACCGAAGCCCACTTGAACACGGGCCAGTGAAGAAGGGGAATGACCTGCTAGCAAAACGTGCCAACAATATCAAGCAAAAAATATCAAAACTGAATTAGCGATGGACTCGTAAACCTTGCAATTCTTGCTGATTTTTATCCAACAAAGTTTGCAATTTGAGAAACCATAGATGCAATGGAGGTGTCGTTGAGAAAATTCATGCAATCATATTACAAAATGCAGCGGAAATTAAAGTAATATTATTTTTTATTATTTAATGTAAATATGTCCAATTAGGGGAGTAAAATTTCTTTATCTTGGTACCTTAGATGTCAAAACCTAAAGGTAAACAAGTTCACAGCCGCATTCCTATTGGTGCACCGAGCTTGGGTTATTGTAAACTTCGAACAATGCAATTGTCCAACCTTTAATGAAAATCCACATAAGTTGATTTAATGTGTTAGATATACTTGTATAGGTACATCTCTGGTCTGATAGCTATGAGATAGCCATGTTAGACCTCTGGTTTGGTTCTGCTGACTGTTTGCCAATCTTATGAGCAACCAGATTCGCTCTGGTCTTAATATTTTTCCTGCTGCCAGCTGGAATTTTTGTAACCAGTTTCGTGCAGGATTCCTACTTTAATGTTACATTTTTATAAAGTCATATTGAGTTATGAAATGAAATCACATCGACTTTAAAAAAAAAAAAGAATTCACATAAATGGCAAGGAAAAAAAGACTTCAATAGAAAATGTGATTGCTTATGCTTACAGCGTTTAGTGCTGACTGGAGAAGACACTCTCGATTTTCTCACTTCTCAAAGGAAACCTGAAAACAGCCTACAATGGAGGAAGAAGAAACCTGCTTACCGTCGACAGAGAGAGTCATCCAAGGAATCACTCTAAGGGCGATTTTCAAGGATCAAACCTTAGGCCGATAGCCGACGCCTCTCTCTCCTCTTGTCTTTCTTGCCTCTCGAGTGTTGGATGAGCTATATGAGTTATTGTAGTGTGTTCCACATATGCAGCATAAGCACATATTCATAAGCAACATCAATCCCAACAGATTTGAGATAACATTTTCATAATCATAAAATTACCTCTAATCTAATCAAATCATTCAATTACTTGAAATTTCAATTTTTTTAGAATTAATTTCAACTTAATTTTTTCATTTTTCATTTTCAAATTGTCATTCTTAATGTGTGTGACTTATTAAATTGTAAACATAATATAAATTATAATCCTATATTAAATAAGATTAAATAAATCAAACTCCTTTCAATTCATCATCAATTCTAAATTAATTAAATTCATGTTTATAGGTCAATATATTTTTAACTAATATACATTGATCAGTTTATGTACATTTCAAACTTTTTATATTCAAAGAGATTTACGTGTTGATATTTAATTATATTTAATTATTTAATATTTAATTAAATATTTTTATTAATATTATATATTAAACTTAATATTATTGAAAATTAATTAATTGATAATTTTCATTAAAATAATATACATGTAAATTATTTTTTATATAAGGACACTGTACGTACAGTGTAATAAAACGAAAGCATTGTTTTTCGAAACAATGTAAAAATTTATTGCGTTTAACAATTTTAGAAAATTTGATTCCTTTTTAGAATAATAAAAAGACAAAAACATATTACTAGACATGCTTTCTAAAAAGACAGAAAACAAAATATAAATAAGAAACGAAAAGATAACGAATGAAATACCAAACCACACCTTATATTTTAGATTTGGTGCTTTAGTTAGCTTTCCAGTCGGGGTCTCATGGATCATTAATGCTTGGGTGGCTTTATATATATATATATATATATATATATAGGAAACTACCCTATCAACCTTGGAAATTGCATGTCCCTTAGGTTTTTGTGTCACCTTCGTACATGATGTGTACAGGGGATATGCTAACAAGCTATGTATTAATGATAATTAATCAAATATAAAGTTTAAAAATTTATTTAATTTAAAATAAAATAGATGACTTTAATTGTATTTAATAGAAAATAAAAATTTATTTGAATTTTTTTAAATAATTAGAAAATTTTAAAGTATTAAGACTAGTAACATTTAGTATGTAAGTTCCAATTAAGTTTTGATTGCTATCCTTCGGCATTTTTTTTATTTTGCCATATATAGTCTAACAGAGTTTTCGGTACTAAGGAAAGGTGATAAAACTGTAACGCCATTTTGAGGTGAAAGTGAAACCAAAGGAAACAAAAATGCAGGGCAGAAGAACCCCCCACATCATCAGCAGAGCGTGGCGTGGGTTACTCCACCACATTCATGATTCACCATCATTGCAGTTCCCAGAAACAGCCAAGAAAACGTAACCGCAATTCTTTTAAATTAATTAATTTCAGCCCTAGGCCAGACCCATATCCTGTGATATGAACAGCGGAACAGCCTCCATCGAAACAAGCTCGTAGGATGGACCATGTCCACGTGTCACCCTCTGAACTTAAACTGCTTGTCGGGTCCTGCTTCGTTCCAACCAGTAGCAGGCACGGTCGGTCGGCCAAGCCCAGAATAACGGCGTTACAAAGTAGCTTTCCTCAATTGGTTTAGCAACTGTGTGTGACCGTCCCTGGAGTCTGGTCCTCGTTTAGCGTTCTCATTGAGGTTTAACGGCAAGCAGACGTTAACCATATTGACTGTGAAACAATGATGGAGCCGCCTTTTGCCTTTCACATTGATTGCCAACTGGCTTGTTCAGTAGACGTGTAGCCTTTTTGTCCTTTCCTCTCCCTTCACAACTCACTGGGTCCGTTCCGTTCCCTTGCCCTTGCTGTATCATGACTATACTCCATTGGTAGAGTATTCAAAAAAGAAGACAAATGCTTGTACTAGTTTTTAGCCTACCAAAAAATATTATCTAATAAATTGGTTAAAACAAAGATGTCGTCAAAGCAAATGATACACTGAAGATTAATATTTTGACTTGGGATGGATGTATCAATAGTTACATTGGGTGAAAGGTTAGAAACCTAATGAGGATAATTATTTGGTGGGACATAGTAGTAGTAGTAGTAGTTGGAGTATGCAAAATTATATATCAAATACAAATATATATTTTTAAGTATATAAAAATATATGTGTATATTTATTTAATTTAATCTTGTTTAAGGTTGAGGGTAGAAAAGGATCTGGGAGCTTGGTCTCCAGATGTAGAGCATGCTAGCAACCCCTGGATACTAAACAAATCAACATTGGACACGTGACAAAGCGAACGCCAGTTGTGGTTTGGCCCTATAATTACCTGTCTTAAAATGATGATTAAAAAGACAAACACACCATGCAGCCAAGCCAAAGCCAAAGCCAAGGTTCTTATCAGGCTATCACAATCAAAGAGAAAGACAAACAAATTTAGTAGTTGTACTCCTCCTAGAGTTATAGACCAAGTCGCGTATCACATAATCAAATTAAAGATCACAACCCCCTTGGACCCACCCAAAACAGCATCATCACCCAAAATCAACGGTTGTTAATGCACTAATGTTTAATGCTCTAGTACAACAACGTTTATAATTGCATTTCTCCTCAATGTATTCGAAGGGACTGAAAGGGAAAAACAAGAGGCGGAGAATGCCAGAGAGTTCCATAGGCGATGCATGTGCATGACAGGGCGATAAAGCGCCTAGGATTCATCGGTGCCAAAGTAGCAAATATCGCCAGGGGGACACCCCAACGAGCCACACCCTCATCCTCTAAGCAAAAAACCCAAAAGCACGGGGGTTGAGACTTGAGATGCAGGCACACACAACATAGCAGTGACTGCTGCGTCATCAATACCTCTGAAGATTCAGATAAAGGAAGAAAGAGAGGGGGCAAGAAGTGCAGAGTTTAAAGGCAATTTCTTCAAATCAACGTTCAAGCAAAAGAACGAACCTTTCTCTTCTCTTGCATGCAGTTTTTGGGCACACGATAAAAACGTTTTGCGGTAATAAGCATCACCAAACAGGGAGTGGGGTGGGGAGGTGGGGTTGTAGGGAGCCGGGGGGGTACTTGGTGGTGGGGGGTGAAAGAGAGTTGTTTGACACGGGACCGCCTGATTCTTCAGAACTTCTTCTGTCAACTTTTGTCATTTTGTTATTTATTTACCAAAACTTACATACACGCACGCCCCATTTGCCTTTGCCCTTTCTCTTCTCTCTTTCTCTCTTGTTACTTGTTTGCTGCATTTTCCTTATTCTGGGAAAGAAGGTTTCTTTCTTTTATAGTATTTCATCTTTTTGGATATATAGAAAAGAGAGAAAGAGAGAGATGTATGGTGAACGAAATGGTGTGAAGGGTAAGGTTACTTTTCAGTCCAGAAAACATTTCGCCGTTGATTGCTTGCGTCGACCTCCAAACAACCAAGGTTATCAGTCGTCTCTTCACATTTTATTCATTCCTTTTTTAAACCTTTGTAGACTTTGGGTTTTATTTAACCCTTAACTATTTATCCCAAGTCCCAAAACTTGTTTATAAACCATGTGCGTTAAACTTGACTGCTTCATTTATCGTTCACTGTGGAATTATAAGATGCATATCCTTTGTTTTCTTTGCTTGAACTTGTTGGACCAAGATTATCATTCATAGAAGTCACAGACAGCGTTTTTTTTTGTTCTTTCTTTTGTATTTTGTTTGAACCTCATGTAAGAATGACGCACAGTGTGAATTAAGTAATCATCTCATTTGTTTTCTTGGTTCCGAGCTACAGGCTCTTCACAATCAGTTGAATGGGTCCCTGAAGTTTTAATCAATTTGTTCATCACTGATCAGTAGAACTGGTTCGTGTTTTGGTCTTTTGTGTTTTGAGGCTTGATTTGTTGTGAAATCAGGAGAAAAAGATGATCTGTATGTTAAACTATGGCATGCATGCGCGGGTCCTTCTGTTTATGTGCCACGCGCTGGAGAAAAAGTTTTCTATTTCCCTCAAGGTCACATGGAACAGGTTCTATTCCCTTTATACCTTGCAGTTTTCTTTATCTGGTTAAACTGTTCTAACCTCCTTAAACTAACACCAGTTAATTAAGGCCTTTTTTCCTTTTAACTTGACGCATATTGAGAAATTGAACCATCCCATTCTGCAAAAGGATAAAAAGAATCATAACCTTAAGGTTGATTTCAGCAGCAAGATATATGAGACGATAACATGTCACATCGAATAGGGAAAGTTCATTTTTTTATTGAATAAAATAATTACTGTAACGAAGCTCTGATGGTTATTGGGATTGAATTGGGATGGTTTCCTTTCCAACTGCTTTTTTGGTTTTCCTTCTTGGGCTTTCCTTTAAAGAGGTCTTGTGTTTGATAAAAAATATTTGGCATGGATTAATATTTGCTCGTGTATTCAGGTGTGTATTTGATAATTAAGCTTTTGATGCAGGTCGAGGCATATATGAATAAAGATGGGACAATAGAAATGCCCATCTATAATTTACCTTCTAAGATCCTCTGCAGGGTGGTGCACGTCCAGCTTAAGGTATCTGCTAAAATTAACATTTAATTATCTCCTAGTGACTTTAATCAGGAACAATGGATAAGTTGCTGTTTTTGATGCTTCATTGCGGCTTTGCAGGCTGAAACTGGCACAGATGAGGTCTTTGCACAAATTACTCTACTTCCAGAGGCAGAGGTTAGATAGTAATTAATAGATTCTAAGAGTTTCTTTCTTTTCATTTACTTTGCTTTAGACTCACCTAGATTATTTTATTTTCTTTTCTTTTTCAAAATTTTGATGATGAGGGGAATTTGCTCGATGAGATGATACAGGAATTAGATTCAGTTCAGTATTATTTTATGTCCTAATCTTAAATATCATTAATATGCTTTTCTGCCTTAACAGCAAGATGAGCTTAGTATGGAGCATAGAAATTATCAAGCCTTACCTCGAGAAGCTCATTCACAGTTCTTTAGCAAGAAACTCACTCCATCTGACACAAACACACATGGTGGATTCTCTGTTCCAAAGCGACATGCTGATGATGGGTGTCTTCCACCACTGGTTGGTATTTAATCTGTGATTTTTTTGCCTTTTTTGGTGCATTCATGTTCGAAACAGATTACTTTGAAAATTTGAAGATATATACTATGCATATAAGGAGCTGCTCCAAAATAAGTGAATCAGGGTTTTCTTGTTCTTTGAACTAATAAAGGGTGCAGAATCAGGTAGTCCTGCCAGTCCACCATGTGATCAAATTATTTGTGCAGATGAAAATTGCCAGACGAGTGTCTTCCAAGTATTCAAGCGTAGATATTTATGGTTTTCTGCATAATTCTTTGACTTGTGGAGTCAGTTTTACCACATCAAGCAAGTCTTAACTAATCTAATTAGGCCATATCATACATGAGTTATTAAGTTATGCATATGATGCAGGACATGTCTCAGCATACCCCACAGCAGGAATTGGTCGCGATTGACTTGCATGGTTCTGAATGGCGGTTTCGTCATATTTTTCGTGGTACTTAATTTTTCTCCCACCAATCTATTTTTAGTCCTGGGGATAATTTAGGCATTACTGTCAGCTCATTGAGTCAAGTGATTATATATGTAGCATTTATGGGCAAAAATTGTTCAGGTACCAACGTTGAGAACCATGATTATCACAATACTGATTTAAATTAGTTAGGGCTATTTGTTGAAGAACCTATTTCATAAAGTAGTTTCTTTATGGACTGTGTTGCTGTACAAATGTAGGTCAGCCAAAAAGGCACTTGCTTACCAGTGGTTGGAGTACATTCGTGACATCAAAGAAGCTTGTTGCTGGGGATACGGTTATCTTTCTTAGGTTCTCTCTCTCTCTGCTTCCCTTTGCCTTTCCCTCTCTCTCTCTGCCCCTCCCCCCCCCCCCCCCTCCCAAAAAAAAAAAAAAGGAAAATACGTGCTCAGATTTTCTGCACGAACTTTTCTCTTTCGTGCTCTGCATACTCTATGTTCTAGGCATAGTTGTATATGCATGCTCACATGCACATGATGCAATGATTCAGGGACGTAGTCTTTTGAGTTATGAAGGATTTATTGTTTTAAAATGTTGCTTAAGACTAAATTTTGGTGTATGCTTTGCATTAAGTGCTTAATAATACAACTAATTACAAGAAAAAATGATTGTTCTCTAGAGGGGATAATGGAGAGCTTCGTGTTGGCGTTCACCGAGCAACAACACTAATGAACAATACATCAACATCTGTGATATCTGGTCACAGCATGAGACATGGTATACTTGCTAGTGCTTTCCATGCCTTTTCTACCAGAAGCATCTTTACTATCTACTACCACCCTTGGTAAGTTGTGACATTGTAATATTCAACCTTATATGTCACACTGGAACTTAAAGAGCAATGCGTTAATTCTTGCATATTTGCAGGACAAGTTCTTCTGAATTCATCATCCCACTTGATCAGTATATGAAGTCCGCTGAAATTGATTACTCCACTGGGACAAGATTTAGGATGCAATTTGAAGGCAAAGAATGTGGGGAACAAAGGTGCCTAGCTCTAGCATTTGTGGATAATTTTATCATAATCTTTTACAGAATTCCATTTTTATTTCCTGCATTCACCAGCTACTGAATGGCATAATTCTACAATTTGGATTAGTTTCCTTGTTAGTACTTGAAAACCAAGCAAATGAACAAATAGTTGTTGCATATGATTGATTATTTGGAGTTTGCTTTATTTCCTAGCTCCCTTTAATCTAATATGCTCCTCATAAAACCAGAGCTCTTGGCACTGTTATTGGCACTGAAGATGTTGATCTCATTAGGTGGCCCAATTCTGAATGGAGATGTCTGAAGGTAAAATGTGCCTTTTTGCATGCATTGTTGCATGGCCTTTGGGTGGAAGGTGATTTCTAGTTTGATATTCATATATTCAATCTATTTATGAACTTGTACAATTTTTTAGGTGAAATGGGATCCCACATCAGATGCAAATTTTCGTCCTGAAAGAGTCTGTCCTTGGAACATTGAACCAATAGAATCCACTAACAGGAAGAAACCTTCCATTCTGCATCAGCAAAAGAGGGCTCGTACTGATGATGCATCATGCCCTGGGTTTTCTAGCTTGCTTATGGATGGTTGGTAATCCATATTCTTGTCTAGATTCCAGATATACTCTTTAAGGAGATTTCTCTGGATCTGAATCTGGAATATGATCATGTTAGTTTTCTGCTTTATAATATTGTTGGCATACTTTGCAGTTATTAATCATAATTCTTCTTCACCAGGCATGTGGCGTGGCTCAGTTAAATATGAATCTCAAAGTAGCTCAGGGGTTTTGCAAGGTCAAGAAGATGACACAGATTTGAATCAATCCGGTGCACTAAGACAACCATTGCCACATTTGGTTCTCCCACTACATCCTGGTTGTGCCTCAATGCAACCGCAGATGGAGAATCAACTAGAGATTCAGGTTCCAATCTGCAACTCATTTTATCAATGTACCAGCAGCAGAGCACTTTATTCTGGTGGAAAAGTAGCTTGTTTGGGTCTTCATAATAACTGGCCTCCAACATTCTCCTCTTATGGAGTTGATGACGATGCTCTTGCTAGGGGAAAATTTTCAGTTCCATATGTCAATTCTCAGGAATGGAGAACTTTGGAACTAAGGAATGAAACTGAAACTTCACTTTGTGAACCGACCGGTGGTCACAGATGCATGATTTTTGGAGTAAATTTAGTTAATGGTCCACCGGAGCTCCCTTCACCACAAGTTCTCACTTCTAGTGAGCTTAAACGTCTTTGTCCTATTCCTCCAACATCTCAGTCAAGTGTTTCAGAACCTTCTAAGGTTACATCTATCAAGCAGTGCAACAACAGTTGCTCTGTCTGCAACCGGAGTTGCACCAAGGTACTGCTGCTTTTCCGGTTAAGTGTACATTTTTGTGAATGCAAGAATGAAAAGCCACTTGCTTTGCATTCTTGTTTCTTCATGTTCAGGTTTAGGTGGAATTTCTCTGTTAGAGTTGAATTGCATAATTAATTATCGGATGAAGTTGGCGAATGTAGCTCAGTTTTTCTCCAAATTCTCCTATAGTTAAATTGATCATTTCCAGAAATTGATTTTTTGAGAATATTCCTTTCTCTTCTAGGTGCTCAAGTATGGAACTGCACTTGGAAGATCAGTTGATCTCACTCGATTTAATGGATATGAAAACCTCATTAATGAGCTTGATCGAATGTTTGATTTTAAAGGAAGATTGATCAATGGAAGCAGCGGCTGGCATGTCACTTATACTGATGATGAGGGGGACATGATGCTTCTTGGAGATTACCCATGGCAGTTAAGTGCTAAACTAGACACAAAATCTATTCAATAATGACCCCATCCCCCAACCTCCAAAAGAATGCATTAGTCATGAACTTAATAGTATAAGATTTGCTTTTAATGAGATGTCATTGCTATTACAGGAAATTTCAGTACGAAGTCCGAAGGATTGTCATCTGCCCAATGGAAGAAATTGACGTACTGAATCCAAGCTCACCAAATTCAACATCCCACTGAAAACCCTTTGCTGAAGTCTTGGAAATCACCTGTACGGTGAGTTTTAATACCATCAGCCTCATCTGTTTAATACCAATGCACCCTTTGTGAAATGAAGTAGTTTGTTCTATAAATTATGTTGCTTTCAAAGAGATTTAAGCTATGCGTCTCTGAATGCTGCCATGCACGTTACATAGGTGCAGCCGTGAGCTGTCTCCAAAGATGGATGTTGGCTTTTATGGAATAAAGCAATGGCTATAAGAATAGGATATCTATAGCTAATATGCTTCTTGACACTGGTACCCTGTGGATTTAGGTTGTGTAGTCAAGCTAGCTAAGGAGTGTTTAATGAAATCAAAATAAATGCCATATTTTTGGGTTGTGAATGTTCTAAGCACTTCGCCTCTACCCCCCCAAAAAAAGCAAGAATTACGGTTCAATTCTCATCTTTCTTTTGAATTAAAGTTCAAAATTTAAATATGTCCTACATTTTTTTTATAATAAGAAATGAGATAATTGGGAGTAATTAATTAATGGCAAAATATTTTTTAAAAATTCTTGAATTATTTTAAAAATCTTAAATAAGTTTTTGTTTTTTATTATGATCAAATAAGTTTTTATATTTTTATTTTAGATTAAACAAATTTTTATAATTAATTATTGATTAATCATTATTAATTAAAATATCATTATGATAATATCATTATGTTACATTAATATATCATGTCACATTAGTTTTATATGATATAAAATGATTATTTAATATTTTAATTAACGTGAATTAATAAAATATTAATAATAAAAACTTATTTTATTTTAAATAAAAATATAATAAATTAATTCAACATAATAAAAAGTAAACTCTTCATTAATTTTTTTTAAATAATTCAAAATTTTCTTAGATATGAGGTCTTAGTTGAACAAACTTGATGTCAACGGAAACGGCGCCGTTTTCACTAGCTTTCTTATCCAAAACAGTAGCGGATATTAATATCTCAACTGACAAGCTGCCACTCAACTGAGTAATCACCCACTCTTTTCCCGCCACCGATCAATTCTCCGTCCAAATCGAGAAGGACTGTCTTCCTCCCTTTTGAAACAAGAAATATCCCAGAACAAAGATCAGACAAATATAAATATTTTAACCAAACAATGAAATCCATATATTTCTCCCTCGCAACCGCAACGGCAACCATCTCGAATTCCGATTACCTTCGTAGGTCGCAAATGCGTTTTCCTCAGTCAGTTCCAACCCCTAATTTTCCATTCAAAAGAACCCAGCGTTCGCTCATTATTCTAAGATCACAGTCTTCTTCGGAGACACGAGGGAATCAACAAGGACAAGACCCAGAAACCCTAGTTCAAGACCTGAGAGTTCCAGACCACTGGGTACTCCCTTCCAAGGCCTTGGAGGTACCAAACACTTAAATTTCTTTTTAATTTACATTTTATAGTTGGAATTGCTGTTTTGTCCTTTTCGTTCCAATTTTGTATATGTAAAACGTTCAACAATTCTGCATTACTTGATTTCATTAAATAGCTTAGAGTCATTTATGTTCTTCATTTGTTGTTTACATGGCCCTATTGAATGAATTGAGAAGTTCTTTAGGTCTAAAACAATTAATTTATGTACTTTGGCACCGGTTGTCTTAGGTTTCCTAACGTCCATTTGCGTTTGTAGGAATCAGAATGGCTCAGGGTTACCCTGCATAAATGGTTGGATGATGAATACTGCCCAGAGGAAACCAATGTGGAGATCAGCAAGGTTGCTGCCTGGTCGTACTATAAATCTTTGTTAGAGAAACAAACGGACATCGGTGAGATCCTTTTGAAGATGGCTAGAGAACTAGAATCCATTTCTTATCAGGAAAGCTTCCATGGGGCATTCTCGTCAGCAAATGCAGCAATTAACTTAATTATTCAACGGATAGAGCAGCCGTAGGTTGAGTTCTTGACCGGTTGAAGGTCTGAAGAGTGCTCGGTATTTACTGTTTCAGCTTGTTAGTGCTTTGAGTTGTTTTAATCCTTAATTGTGCATCATTCATGTAATGTCCACTCTGTACTCTGTCTTACACTTTCTTAGAATTGAGTATCTGTTGTACCTCAAGGCTACAACTCTTGGAATTTTTACTGCAGAAAATCTGCGAATAGTATAGAAACATAACAAAACTTGAATTCACGTTGAGGAAATTTTTTACTTATTAAGGTATTCCCTCTTCTATGGTAAATTCATGCCAGTAACGTGATCCATGAGCATCAAAGTCTGTAGGAGGAAGCATACTTGCTTGTTGATATCTTGTATGGCATAAATCAGTGTTCATGATAAGTTCGTCAAATTTAAGGTAAAATGCAGCTTTGAAATAAATATGGGTAGGAAATGTGATGTATACCATGGAAGTTCTTATATCTGTGGGAAATTGTGTCTTGGCTTTGATAGTCCTATAATGATGCTGAGCATTCATGACTTGTTATAAGGAAATTTCAATATGGTATTCATTCAAATCAATGTGGTCTCTTATTCAGTATCCAGTGGATTTTATTTGCTCTCTTATGGAGTAGCAATGTTGTAGCCAGTAGGACATGTATGAGGATTTTCTTAAACTTAAGGGAAGTGATAGTTGCTATATTTTCTTCCCCCCTTGTCGTTGTCAATATGGCATTGCATCTTTGGATAGCTCTGCTATTAAGAAGAGTTGATTTCTAATATTTTGTGGGTTAGCATATTCAGATCAGGACTAGGATTATTCCGGGTGTTAGTCTAATGCTGGTGTTCAATGAGCTGATCAAGGTTAAAGAGAGAATATAAGAGGACATTGATGTTATGATTGGTTATTGCCATAGAGTAACTATGTGAACATGAAGTGACCTTATACACTAAACTAAGGCATTGTTTGGTCAAACAACATTCCTTATCCATCTTTTCGCGTAATAAATTAACCTTTTTTGTTACTATATTTAGTGAGTAGTGAAAGTATTGGTTTTGTATTTTAATTTACTTAATTTCCTTTCTTTCTTATTTTCGTTTAAAATTCCTTACTCGAATGGTATCTGTTCAATAGATTCCAATTTCTCCTAATTCATTCAGCAATTCCCTTTTGAGTCTGATTAGTTTTCAATTTTCATCTATTAATGTTACCTTTTGACTTAGAGGTAGAGTACTTTATTAGGAAGGATATAAAATCTTCATCTGTTTTACCTAACACTTAGTAAGATGGAAAGAAGAAGAAAGGAAAGGAGGTATAAGGAAAGTAGTTTGGTAGGAGGGAAATTAGAGGGAGGAAGAGAATGCATAGATTTGCATTTTTTTTTTCCCATCAAATCTAATCCTTCCAAAGGTGACTGTGTTTGATGAGAAGGAAGAGAAATAAAGGGTAGGATAATAAATGAAAGGTAGAAAGGAAAACTGTTTTTTCTTCTTAATGTTCGATTTTGATAATGCAAGGTGGAAATAAAAGGAAAGAAAGAGGTTACAGATAAAATTATAAATAAAATAATTAATTTAAGTAAAAAGAGCAGTCTTTTAAAAAAAAAAAAAAGATTTGGGGGAAAGAAAAAGTGCAAATCCATTATTTTTTTTCTTTTCGTCTTATTCTTTCCTATCAAAAGAAGGAAAGAAACATTATTTTCCTGTCACTTTTGGAAAGATTAGATTTTGAAGAAGAAAAAGTACAAGTATATATGCAATTGTCTTTTCCCTCTAACTAAATAATGAAAAAAAATATTATTTTTCTTCTAATCTCTTTTTCTTTTACTTAAAATGATGTTAAATTAATTATTTTATTTACAATTTCACCTTAATCTCTTTCTCTTCTTCTATTTTCCATTCTTCATATCAACCCGAAGGAAGGAAATACAATTTTTCTTTCCTAACCCATTTTTTTCTTACCTCTATTTTCCTTTCTTTCTACCAAAGATAGTGTAATTGTTGGAAGCCATAATTAGCAATGATATGAAGGGGTCGTTCCCATATTGATTTGACCATCGTGTCCAACCTAGCTAGGATTTTGAAGTGCAGATTCCAATTAGGATGATCTCAATTAAAGCCTGTTGTTGATAGCCTTGTTTTAATGATGAACTAAATAATACCATATATGTAATCTTTAAACCTAGCAATATCTAGACATAATATTTAAAAAATCCTTAAATTATTCATAAAAATTTATATAATTTCTTATTCTTTTATTATGTTCAATTAAACCTTCTATACTTTTATTTTTACTCAAATAAATTTTTATAACTAATAGTTGGTTAATTGTTATTAGTTAAAATGTTATTTGTCATTTTGTCATACATGATACTGGTATATTATAATGGATGATGATGTGACATATTAATGTGATATAATGATTTAATCATGTGATATTTTTACCATCTACGTCAACATCACATGAGTATAAAATGACAGTAATATTTTGACTAATAACAATTAATTACGCATTTGTTATAAAGATTTATTTGATCTAAAATAAAAATACAAGAGTTTTATTGAACGTAATAAAAAAATAAGAGTTAATTTGAATTTTTAAAATATTTCAAAACTTTTTTCAAATATTATGTCTAATATCTAACTATTTTATATGCGGAGGAAATGCACATCCCACTTTTAGATCAATTTAAAAATTATATTTTTTTTCTCTCTAGAACATATGAGAAAGATTTGGCTCCTTGCATAAATATGTGACAAATCCAAAAGTTATTATTATTATATTATATTATATTATTCCTGTCGCACAATGATAACTAGGTTAGATGAAACTGAAATGGCATTCCATATATGGACAACTCATGTTATATTAACTCTTTACATTTGGTGAAGCTTATAATTACACACGTCTTTTTCACCAATGTGTGTCATGAAAGTTATAAGGTTTTCACCACCTATATGATAATGTCCATTCTTTTTTTGGTTTCATACCTACTCTCTCTCAAAGTCTCATCTCTGGATTCTGTATGTCAGGCAAGCTCTAGGTCAATTTAGGCTGTTCAGCGGTGGCCTAGGCAGTGATCTTCATCTTAATCTGTTTCCTTAATTAGCTCTGGGAACAATGAATTACATGTTTCCACCTGTTATGTAGCCTCATGTAGCAAACCTTGAGGTGATTTTGGTTGATTCTTTGCAGCTCCAGAAGACTTCATGCACAAACTTGTTGTGGACCAATTCTGATCTTAAGGAATACCATGCTGAAGATCTCTTCCGGAGTGTTTTAAGTTAAAAATCTGTGAAGTTCACTACATTTGGCTTTCAGGTGAACAGATACTAGTTCCTAACTTAAAACACTTACAACAGAGTGCCCCATGCAAATTCCATGCTAGTTTAAGACTCCATAAGTTGTGCTAGTTTTCATTAAATATAACAGTTTATCCAAATTGTTTGATGGATAGTAGTACGTGCGCTTGCCATGTCTCTCGCAATCAGGCTGATGCATGCATCTTCACACCTGAACCCCAAATATAGCTTTGTGAATTGGTGCTGGCTAAAATCCAACTCCTCCCTTGTTCAATCTCAATAAGCAGTTTTGTACTTAACAAAATAAAATAAGGGTTTCCTGTAACGCAAGTTTTGAGACCAGTTCTTGACAAAAATGCTCTACTGCTTTCTCAAGTGAATTTTTTTCCTTCTTTATAAGAGTTTTGAGATACTTCAGTTTAAACTAAATTCTGGTCATGTTGTGCAAACATAATGAAGGCCGACTATCTAAAATCAGAAGGTACTGAAATTCATTTGTGTTTAGCCTATTGTTGCTCCTCAGGACTTCAAACAACCAGAAGAAATTTGAAATTTACCAATCGTAACTCAATATTATATCCTTTGAGCAGCATTTATAACACTTCAAATCTTACTGAAACTGATCTGGTGCAGGAAATTCCAATGTCTTAAATGATGTAAAACCTCCATCGACCACCAAATTATGCCCACTAACAAACTTTGCATCATCAGATGCAAGATAGACTGCAGCATCAGCCACATCACCCGCTTCCAATGTCGCTTTGCCAAGCACACCAGAATTATGTATCATTTTCACAAGCTTGTCAGCATCGAGGTGTGGATAAATCCGGCTCATCTCTTCTAACGTAAACGGAGTTGGAACTGCAAATGGTGATATGCAGTTGATGCGGATCCCATGCCGGCATAGCTCTGCTGCCAAGGACTTAACGATTCCAATAACGGCAGATTTTGACACGCTATAAGTATGTTGAGCTAGTCCACCTATCATTCCTGTGACACTAGCTGTGCACAGAATGCAGCCAGTCCTACGTGGAATCATCACACGTGAGGCATGTTTGATCCCGGCCAAGACTCCTCGCACATTGATGCCTATGACTCTGTCGAAAACTGCAAGGTCGAGGTCAACAATGCTAGGAGGAGTGTAGCAAGGTACCCCCGCATTATTGTACATAATATCCAGTTGCTTGTGTGCGGAGATGGTAAAATCAATAGCATTGGAAATATCTGACTCTTTTGTTACATCACAGGAAACAAAAGTGGCATTGGGTCCTAGTTCTTTTGCCGTGTCTTCACCGAGTTGGTTCTGTACATCAGCAATGACAACTTTGGCTCCATTACTAATGAACTTTGCTGCAGTTGCCTTGCCAATACCGCTTGCTGCCCCAGTGATTATTGCTACTTTGCCTTCTAGCTTGCTTTGATAGCAGTATACATGGCAGAAAAAATTTTAATTACCGCAAACAGACTAATTACTACTATCTTATATGTAATCAAAAGTCAAAGAATTGTAAAAAGTTAATGACATTTTCTTTTGTCACTCTTTTGCTTTTGTTTAGAACGTTATAGTTTCGAAAGGGCCCCGATACATGCAGGCAAATACGTAGGCAACTGTTCTTACTAGCAGTTTTATTCATGTCAAAAATCAGAAAATATTTTAGAAGGGCAACTCAGGATTTAGCTTTTCTTTTCCGCGAATTATCTTTGACTAGAGAACAATGTCGAATGTCCTGAGGTAGTGGTAGGATTAGTGGCATCCAGATGGGATTGGCTGAAGATTACCAAAGGGTCACCATCAACAGGGAAGGCAAAAGGAAAAGCAAAAAGAAGGGGTGAGAAAAACTGAAGAAAAATGCCTCTTTAAGCAGTAGTAGTAGAATTATATTAGAACAAACTAACAAGAGACAATTTTCTATTCAAAAAGCTACCAATCCTTCCATCGGGAATCTTCCAAAGCTCAGACGTCAATTGTTTAGTTAATTAACAAATCCGCTCTGATGGCAATTTCCGATCAACACCGTCTAGGGCTGGTTATTACTAGAAAAAACAATTTCTTTTATACTTGATGGAAGATCTAATCTTCAGGGTGAGGTGGCCAGTTATGTAGCAAAGATTTTCATTATCTATGATGGACAATCATTTACGTTCCAATCACAATTGCCCAACTCGAATCCAGTGGCAACGGCCGAGCGAGAGTTGGCACTTGGCAGTGAGATTGGTCCTTCATGGTTCAAGCCTTTACATTAGTACTCTGCAAGTTCTAATGACGTTAAACTCTATCTCTATTTTTTGGATAATTTAATGGCATTAAACTCCTTTTATCTAACAGCTGAAAAACTCATAAAGTTAGGAGTTCGTCCAAATGAAAATGAGGCATTTCAAATTAAAGTAAAATTGTCTAACTTATTTTTGCACTTTTCCTATGAATTGGAAACATAAACTGACAAGGAACTAGACAAAAGTTTTGGGTAGGCTGGTGGCACCGACCGCAGTTTCTGTCTTCAGATCACTCCAAGTTTACTAAGAGGGATGAGATTTAGATCTCTAATAAAATATTTATATGTTGAAGTTATTATTGTTAGCTGGTAAAAACATGAAAATGCAATAATTACAAGAGTCTAACCACCAGTATATAATTCGAATGAAAAAAAAAAAGAGAAGATGCATTGAGAACATCGCCATACCTTCCGGTTTCTGTCGACAGTTCCCTGTTAAAAAAGCTCTGGACAAGTGAAGCTCTTGATATGGAGACAGTTTTTCTGTTTTCACATTAGCAAACAAAATATAAGCTGTACGTCCAGCTGTATACACCATAAAAATAAAAGAAGAAAAGCATCCAGAAAACAGTGCAACAGATGAAGGAGCTGTGGAAACAGGGTTGCCCATCTTATCAAAATGATGAATTTTTGCCTGAACTGTGACTCAAAAATTACTCAGAAGTGCAAAAGAAGAAGACCCAAAGACCTCAAAAGAAAAAACATGAAGAAACTGACCTTAATCCAATCCTGAACATGCTATCTCTGATGGAATATGGCGTTGAAGGATGGAGAGAGAGAGAGAGAGAGAGAGAGAGGGAAGGTAAGGTGGGTATGCTATTTTGAGCTTCTGCCAAGTGAGGGCCACTAGGGAAGGAAGCAGAGACGAAAGAGATGTCTATATATTGTCACCACAATTGCCCATTGGTTGAACCAGTCCATTTGATTTTACCCATGATATAATCATATGAGTAGAAAAGACTGGTCAAGTTGCAAGGGTAATATTGTCATTGGGTTTAATCAATGTTATCTTTAGCTTACCTGACTTCCTAAGAAGACAGAATATATGTAATTAAAATATTTTTGGTGAAAGCCTAAATGGAATCAAGTCTTTCATCTTGCAAGGAATGGAACCAATAAAACTACAAGTCCATTTAATTCTAGTTACTTAGAATTAACGAATCAAATCTTTAAAAGTTACTTAGAATTATTCTAGTTATCACCATAACCTTCTGTATCAAGTAGCATTTAATTCAAGTACTAGTAACCATTAAGCAAAGTAAGTGTTTTGGTCAAAATATGTTGGAATATTTTGGTTGAGAAATCAAACGGACCTCCCAGAATAATAAAAGTTTGCAGTAATTTAATTTGTATTAATCTATCTTGCAATTTAAGTTGGTTTAATTATGCAATTAGTTCTTTTATTGTGTTAAAATGGCAAATTTAGTCCTTATACAATAATTTATAAAAATTAAATCCATATACTTTTCAAAATTGATAATGTCAATATAATCATTAATGGTGCTAAAATTTTTCACTTATTTATGGTAATATGACATTTGGTTGTGTTTACATGATATTTTCTTACTGATATGATTTTGAATATGATGACATGATAATAATGATATGGTATTTTACAAATGATGCAACGATAATATTGGCATGTCATGATCAAGCACTGATATGGATTTTATGAATAGTGACATAAAATTATCTAATATGAGGATTTTATGAGTACTTATGTGAAATTGTCTAATGTGAAGTTATCATGTGGAATTTATTACTATAAAATGGAAAAAAGATATAAACTACCCACACACGCACTAGACATAAAATTTGTTTAGAATTTTTAGTTATATCGACAAGTTAGTATTTTTGATTTTCTTGTTTATGGTCTAATCAAGTAAAAGAACTAAATCTAACTAGAACCCTACAAAAAAGAGACCAAATCGATCACATTTTCCATCCTAATCATTACCCTGTCAAGATCAGAAAATTATCACAATGTCACTTCGAATTTCTAAAAAAAAACTTTAAGAAAGAAATATAAAGATAAAATCTTGAAATTCATTTTTATCCAAAAAAAAAAAGCTCAATTTGTATATATAACCATTTTCAATTTTGGTCTTCTTGAGTTGGGTTTAGGGATGTCAATGGGTATCCTATTATAAGGTACTTGTGGGTACCCAATCTAGTTACACCGAGTTATGGTACTCCATAAACAAGTTTGAGTAGAGTTAAGATAATGATTTCACTACTTGAATTTTAATAGAGTAAGATTCAGGTACCACCCATTGGGTACCCGTTACCCGAACCCGATTACTATTTATAAATATTTTATTATTATTTCAATAATTAAATTAAAAATTTACAATTCTTACCAACTTTACAAGTAATTTTTTTGGGTTAAAAACTAACAAATATATGAAAAGTATGGTTACCCTAATTATTCATATGATGACATTAATATATTTAAATTAAAAAATTATTAGATTGTTAATTATGTTTAAGTATGGTTACTCTAATTATTAATATGATGACATTAATACTTTTATGTATATACGTGTGTGTATATATATGTACTTTAAATATAAATATATTTATTTTTTATTTTGTATTAACATTGTAAAAATTATAACTCATAAAATTATTAATCACCATATATATACATTTATTTATATAAACTTATAACATATAAATCTAAAGGGAAGTTATGAGATTGGAAAAGTTAATTGGATAATTGGGTACCCATGAAGAAGATTTTAATAATTTTTTTTATTTGATCGGGTATTTAAACAGGTTAGAGTAATTATAGGGTAGTGAAAATGTATTAGGGTTAGGGTTAGAGTAATAATTTTTAAATTATTCATGTAGTTAATAGGGTTAGGGTTTGGATACTTTAAAATTAATAAGTACCCTATCCGTTGACATCCCTAATTGGGTTGCTCCCTTAACCACTACTGTCACTACCTCACTACCACCATATCAGAAAAACCCATCAAAATTAGACCCTATCCTTCGAAAAGCTAATCTTTTCTCTCTTTTTTTTTTTAAAAAAAAAAACCTTAACAAGTCAAGCAGATAAAACGATGGAGAGGTAAGGAGACGAAGTTGCTTTTGGAGCCATTGGCCTCCATGGGGTGCAAAGGAAGTTAAGGCATTGGCCTAAACTATAATGGTTAGGGTGAAGAATTTGAGATTCGTGATGGTAGAGAAAGAGGCAATGCATCTAAAGATTAGGGCTTTTGTGTTGTTGATAGAAAGCAAATGGTTTAAGATGAGATTGGAAAAGAAATAGATTAAAAATACAAATAAGTTTTAAGATTTAAAAAAAGAGTGTTGTGAGACAAATGACAATTGAATTTAATACTTCATAATTTAAAACAATAAAAATAATTTGGTGAAATGATTAAAAATACCACGTCATCTTTAACATATTATCATATTCAATGCTTCCATGTACATATATTATCATATTCAACGCTACATTAGTAAGAAAATTCCACATGCATAATTAATGATATAAAGACTTAATTATTACAAATTATTAGGCCTGAACTAAATCTATCACTTGGTTAGAGTGCATAAACTAATTGCAAATTTTGATTTAGTAATGTAAAAGGGGTTCTTGTGATAGGAAGAGGAAACGTTGCAAACAAGTAAAAGGATGTGTTGGAAGCGACAGAGAGGAAGATCGGAGTAATTTTTGAAGTATTGAGTGTAGTAGCAAGTAGAAGATAATAAGAAGAGAATTAGAGAGTAGAAGAAAACTAGAGAGAGAAGTTCTAGAGGAAAATGTGTTTGTTCTGGAAGGAAGAGAAACCTTTATAAATGAATTATGAAGCTCTATATATAATGTTAAAAGTGACGGTTACTCAAGAATATGATTTAATGCGCCTAATGAACGATATTATATAAAGAGCTTTAATGTCATGCATTACATAGATATTAAGGTGGTAATTTTACGGCATATAATGTGAGTGACCGTTGAACTCATTGAATATAATAAGACTAGTTCTAGAGCAGAAGGTAGAGAGAAAATGTATACGTGAACAGCTATATGAAAACAAGTTAAAAGGAAAAGGTATACGTGAACAAATATAAAGAATAGTGTACGTAAATAGATACACAAGAACAAGGTAAGAGGGAAAAACACTAGTATTTTAAGAGAAAAGCTTCATAATTACCTCCATATTTGAGCTATCAAGCCAAACTCTCCAAAACATTTCAAGATGAAAGTAACTCATTAACCCTATCACTTATTCCGAGTTGCTTTCATTCCTATCCACATGAAGTAAAAATTGTTTTCATTGCCATCCACATGAAGTAATGTTTTACTTATCCTAATTGTTTTGTGAATTAGTATTTCACTTATTCTAGTTAATCTTATTATTCTATGTACAATATTAAAATAATTATTTTAAAAATTAAGTATTAATCAAAATCAACTACTTAATAGTTTTATTTTTTGAAACTTGTAATCATATATTAATAGTACTTTTTTATAATAAACAAGCTTTTGATTAAGATAAATGATTGCATGGAAATGAGATTGCTGTTTTGTAAAAAAGAGGGTTGGTGATTTTTTTTACCAATTTTTTGATATCTAAAGTATGCTTAATTACACATTAAAAAAATTGTAATTGGATGGAGATCACTGCATGGCAGTAATTCACCTCCATATGTCTAATATCCTCATAGTATGCTAATTAAGAACATGTTCCTTCAACATCCATTCTCTTAATTAATTACCTCGCAGGAAAATAAAGAGAGGCCAAAAAACTATCATGGCAGTACTCCTAGTAACAAAGGTTGAATAACAGTGGGACAACTTTTATGGAACTTGACTCAAGCATATGCAGCCAGAGTCATTATTGGCAGTACTTGATCAAACACTAGGCCTATTGTGACTAAATCTAAACAACCAAATTTGGAAGGAGCAGTGATCACCAACTATGATTTTGGTCAATTTGATGGAAACGAGGTTGAAACCATACCCCTTTGAGGCTCCGGCTTCCAGATTCTTTAGCATTCCCGGTGTTTTCATAAGGGACCATCTTGTCAGCTTTTTTACCAGATACTATGGTTCCACAAGTAGAAAGTGGAAATCCCTCTGCCAATCCCAACCGCTTCTTCATGTCATTTTTCTCAGAATCGGTGCTAAATCTTAAGCCGATACCTTTTTCTTTAGGCGACTGTGTATAACGTACCTTAGTAATGGTTAGCCTTCTATTCTCGAGCCCAAGATAAAGCATCAAATCCGTGTCGTCGAAGAAGTAGAAAGCTCCATTGCAGTAAGCAGCATTTTCAATTTTGCTTGCGAAATCTATAGTGTACATCTCGGTCCATGCATTATCCCCACGGCGAATCACATGCACTTTTAAATGTGTTTCATCAATCTTGGTAACGACGCAAACAACGCAGTCTTGTGAAGTTGGAGGAGATGAAAATACCGCTACATGGTCGTCAGAGATTGCCGCGTGAGGGAACTGCCCTGGAAGGTCTATTCTCGCACGAGAGAAAGGGCAGAAGAAGAACATTGAGCCTTCACGGAATAGAAGAAGCCACCCTTGTTTTGATGCAAGGCAGGTTGCTCCATTCAATTCTGGGAGAGTGATGGTGTATTTTCTGCCTGATTCAGCAATCAACACGCATTCAGAACTTTCACCGTATAATAGAAACCAAGGTTCGTGACTAGGTAAGGCTTCAATCTCAGCTGAAGCGGTGGATGAAGCAGAATTCCAATCCTTGCAGACACCACGGAAGCTGAGAAACTCAATTAAACCTAAACGATCAGCTATCGATTGTAAAAGTTCACAAGGAAGATCACTCCACTCCCTGGCTGCCATTTCGTCACGTGCTCTGGAACCTGCAGGATATATAGACTACTTCATGTTCATCACACTAAATTAATAATGGCTGCTCAAGAAATTAAATTAATCAGTGTGTAATCAAAAACTTCTAAAATTTTATTCCAACTTAATCAAAATTAACAATTCTGAAGATTGTATTCAAAGGGAAAACAAATGCTGGGGGGTTCTCTAATTTCATCTTTTCTCTCAAGTAATTCTGATGACTGCATAACTTTCTCAAGTTTCTCGAGATAGAAAAACAATGCAACCTCAAGTTGAAATTAAGTCTTGTCTTTAAGGTTTTTAGCTGTGTCATCAACCATCAAACCTAATTAAGGAGGATATTGAAGCTAGCTAGCACATGTTACATGCATCGAGCTACAGACAACTCAAAACATGGCAACCCAATCCAATCAAACGAGAACTAGTATAAAAGATGAATATGTATATGTAAAAATACCTAATACTAAAGTACGTAATAACAAATCAAATTAATGATATATACATCTTAGGAAAACAAATCAAAATTAGATAAAAAGCAAGGCACATTGATGATTGTAAATTAGTAGCGATCATAGATAGAATACCTAATTTCCTGTGAAAAAAAGGAAAAACCTGGAGTTTTTCTGAGGAATTAATAACATGATTGCACCTAATGCCGGCGAGCATGAATCAAGTATTATTCAATTAAAAAGAATGAGAACTGTTTGTTGATCAGGCATTAGGCTTTTCATCTTATTATATTAACAGCAACAAAAGGCAGTAGTTAGGGTTTTGTCATTACCTTACTTTGAATCTCAGACGAGTAATCCTTGTTCCTGATCATAGAACAATAATTGGGATGACTTTGGAGGAACTATATTTTGTTTTAAGCAACCCAACCTAAGAAGAACTTCTTCCAACTAAGGTCTCCCATCCAAGTATCCATTATTCTATTAATTACTTTTTCCTTTTCATTTGCGTGGAAAAAGCCCATTGGACTTCAATGATGCAATCCGAGATAATTTTTTCTCAATTTTATTAACTTTATATCCTTTTTTTAAAATTTGAATAGAAATTTTTACATACTAGAATTTTCATATTTTATTTTTAATCTTTCTATTGCTATGTCCCTTACAATTCTATAAATATTAAACAATAAAGAGATAAATTTATAGTACGATTAAATAAGTCAAGTCTTATAATTATACGAGAAGTATTTTTCGAGAATAAAATCCTAAACCATAACAATATAAAAGAATGTGCCCCTAGGATTGTTCCGATTTTAGGCAAGGGAAGCAAGTTAAAGAAAAATGAGAAAATATATTTAGTGCATTAAGGAACCAGAAGGGCGTTTGGTCTAGTGGTATGATTCTCGCTTTGGGTGCGAGAGGTCCCGAGTTCGATTCTCGGAACGCCCCCACATTTCTAGTTTTACTTACTTTTATGGTTTTTGGGCATAATCCTAGACACAGCAGTCCACGCGCACGAGGCCTGGGCATCTTCGTCTTTCACCTTCACAGAGGGTGGGCATGGATGCCACTGGGAAGTCGGAATGAAATAAATCAAAATCTCATTCGCAATATTTTTTTTTGCTTCTGTACAAAAAAATGGAGAAGCCGAAAAGGTTTAAAAATGGCAAAAATAAAAGATAAACAGGGGCATTCCGAGAATTGAACTCGGGACCTCTCGCACCCTAAGCGAGAATCATACCACTAGACCAAATGCCCTCATTGTTTAATTGTTTTAAAACAATTTATAAATATTTATAAACATACGATACAGGTTTCCCTCCAAAAAATTGCTCTGAATTGTTTCCCACTCGATCCATTATTTTCCTTTTCCCATTTCCCCTCAAAAATTAAAAAAAAAAACCAACCTGTTTGTTGCATACAATCTGGTTCTATGTCACCCTTTCACTTTTCCTTTCCATTGTTTAGGAAAATTAAGTTTTCCAACGACTGATCGCCGAGAAAATTCAACAAAATTGAATGGCTGATTGTCATAAGCTCACTGATACTCTGCACTTTGAGTCTCAGTCCCCGTCCGGTAATCTTTCGCTTATTTTTCTGTTTATTTTGTAGGATTTTTGTTAATCACGAAGAAAAGTCTCAAAAATTGATGAAAGAAAATACATCATGATTGGACAAATATGAATTGATAGGAGTTGGTCTAATGGTTTTTTCTTCTTTTTTCATCTCGATTACAATGTAGGAAGTAGGTTGAATGAAGATGGGTAAGGAGAGTTGCAAAACACTTCCGTTTTTGATGATACCATTGTGCTTGATAATACATTAAATGAAAACCAAACCCAGTTGGAGAATGTTTGCTTTGACATTGAAGCAGTGGATGATGATGATGATGATCTAGGTAATATGGAGGATGTGAAAGCTGGACAGTTACTGTGTGAGTTTGATATGGAAGTTGTTCTTGACAGTGAGGATGAAGGAGTTTGTAAAACCAAGTCTGAAAGTTTTGTTGATGGTAAGATCACTGGAAGATTGGCAGAGAAAGAAGTAGACCTACCAAAGAGGGAGAGACAAACCCAATGTTTAGATGCTGATGCAATTGATAAACAATTTGCTGCAGGTTAGTATTCCCTTAGTTTCAGTTTTTTTCATTTTTTTAATAAAAAATTTCTTTGTAATCTGACAATGCCTCTGTTTTTTTTTTTTTTGGCAAATTGTGACCAATGTGATTGCTTTGTGTTATTGTTTTTATTGAACCTCACGGTCTATATGGTAATTTTTAGATAACATTTACTATGGTTTAAATTGAAGGGAAGAAAGGGTCTTCTGTCAATATTGATAGGAGTGATGGGAAAAAAGGTGTGACTCGGTTGTCTGCATGTGATCATGAGACTGGAAGGTTGGACTATGTCAGTTCTCAAGAACCTAAAGAGTCATCCCAAGCTAATGCACTTTGCTTTGTGGATAACTTCTTGACCTTTAATGATGTGGATATGTGTCAAAGAGTTGAAGAGAGAACGAGTGCAAGGAAAAAATCACCTCTCGTCTCGAGTGCTAAGGGAACTCAACGTTTGGCTAGGATAATCAATCGGGGATCTCCAGTCAAAGAAATGGTAACCTTTGAATGGTTTGAGAGCGATCAGCATGGAGAGACTGATTCCCTTAGCAAGAGGATGACAGCATCTTCCGAATTTGGGGACTTCAGGCAGAGGACTCACAAAAGGCATCAAAATCTCCACGGTAAGAAGGAAAGTGGCTTAAGCAACGATCATGAAGAGAAGAAAGAGTCTGTAAACCTCCACAAGGACATTAGATGTCCAAGTCATTCACATTCAAGTTTCACGGAGCAGGGTTCGAAAGTGAGTACCAAGATAGAACAAGAATCTGAAAGGAATCTCATAAATGGATCCGTCAAGGAGTTGGATAACCTCATGCGGACAGAATCACCATGGGAGAAGGTTGAAGCCAGTGGTACTGCAAGAGACATACCAGACATGTTTGATGTCGGTATTGGTACTCAAATAGCTGCAGAAGCGATGGAGGCTTTGTTTTATGGTCCCCCTATTGGTTGCAAAGCTGGTGATATATGTGAAGATCCAGAAGATTTCCACAGAGACTTTCCTGAAGACAAAGCAAAGAGTAGAACCGATTTGGAGCAGCATTCCCTTCAAAAAACTGCTGCCTCTGAGTTAGGGGACAAAGCAAAACAGTCAATTCGAAGAAAGCGTTCTACTAGAAGATATAGCAAAGAAGTTTCTAGTTCATCTTGGAACTGTAATTATCAGGTGTTGCATCACACTATAAAACCAAAACCATGTAAGAGCAAGCAATCAGAGGTACATGCTGTGAGCCGCAATGACCTAAAAAAGTGTGTGAGTTGTGTCAGTCCATCACTTCCAGATGAGCAAACCTTGTTCAGGAAACAACTGTCACGGAAGGAACCTGTTATTGATCAAACTAGGCACTGGGAGGGAGCTAGCATGAAAGAGACCAAGGACCAACCAGTTAAACATGGAGTAATGACCAATAATGTTAAGGAGGGCAGAATGCTTATATATAAGAGGAAGAGGAAACGTGTGGTTGCTGATCCACCTAAATTGTTGAGTGGCAAGCAGAAATGCTCCACGCCGCATTCTAATACCTCTGCTCAAGCTTTAGATGGCAAACTGAGTGAACAAGAAAAAATTAGTCCACAAGAAGCTGCAATAGCCAGATTTTTAAGATTAATTCCCAAAGGAAAAAGAACATGCCGTAAAGTGCCGGTCCATTACAGTGGAGCGAGTAACATGCTTCCTTCATTCACTAGTGTTGGTGCAGAAGAACACAACCTGCATTCTGTCAGAAGTCAGAAAACGCCAGAAGATGATGAAACCACTTTTAATAACTTCAACATGAAGGGGAAAAAGTGTTCTGCCATCTCTCTACTTTCTTTAGAACATAATTCTGATGAAAGTTTATCAAGACAGAATTGTAATCAACAAATTACAGGTACTGTTACAAACAGTGATTCTGCAGTCACAAGCACTAGAATATCTGCTTCGAACTTGGATAGATCCAAGACTGTCCAAACCGGCAAGCTAGATTATATGGGTTCTACATTGGTTATCAATGGCTTAGAGAACTATAGTTTTGGAATATTGCAGAAAAAGAGTGTTGAATCCTCTGGTACTGAATGTAATACTAGAGTTAGTTGTAGACAAAGTGTGAATGAGGCATCATTCAACAATATGCCTTACGTATATCACAGAAGACATTGCAACAAAAACCTACCAAAATCATCACTTTTGAAAGAGCTTAATGGATTAGGTGTTCCTGAGTCAATATCTGATTTTACGCGGAAAGCTTTCAGAACACGAAGAGAAGTGGCCTTTGTTCGAGTCTTGTTTAGCCAGCATTTGGATGATGACATAATCAAGCAGCAGAAAAAGGTTTCGTTTCTTGTTTTTTTTGTTTCTAGTTCACCAGACGACGTATGGGTCTTGATTGTAATATTCTTTGATATGCTTACAGCTAGCTTTTAATTTCTGCAGATCTCTGTACGGCTGGGTATTTCTATCACCTCATGTTCTATGGATGCCACACATTTTGTAGCAGACGAATTTGTGCGTACAAAAAACATGTTGGAAGCCATTGCTCTTGGCAAACCAGTGGTGACGCATCTATGGCTTGATAGCTGTGGACAAGCAAATTTCTTACTTGACGAGAAAAATTACATCCTGAGGGACTCCAAAAGGGAAAAGGAAATTGGCTTTAGCATGCCTGTTTCATTGGCTCGTGCAAGACAGTATCCACTTCTAAAGGTGGTTATCTGAGGCTATGAGACTTATTTCTAACCAGATATCTCTTTTGGTTGCTATGAACTTGTACCCGGAATTTCTCACATTACTGAACATCTTGTATGCTGATATCTATTATCTCCCGACAGGATAGAAGAGTATGTATCACCCAAAATGTTAAACCTAATAAAGAGATGATTACTAGCTTGGTCAGAGCAGTTGGAGGTGAGGTACGTGCATCTACCTTCATATCATAGGTAATCTACAGCTATTAGTTATTACTGAGGTTTGAATCTGGTTGATATTACTTTATCTGTTTTCCTTTTACTTTTTCTTATGTCTCAAGATGTGACAATCATTTATATATATCATTTTCCTCTATCATAAAGTAATGACTTCCTGAAAATTGCTCCTCAGGTAGTGGGGACAAGTCAGAAATTGGCAGCAAAAGATCAAAAGATTCCAGATGATCTCTTGATTCTTTCTTGTGACGAAGATCTAGCAATCTGTGCACCCTTACTTGATAAAGGTTGTACATTGATATTTCTTCTTTTTGTTCAAAATGATCACTCAGCTTTCTGGTAATCGAAAAAGTATACTTTAACTGCAGGAGCAGCAGTCTATAGTTCAGAGCTTCTGCTGAGCGGGATTGTCATCCAAAAATTGGAATATGAGAGGTAAATGTCATGAAATTTATTATGAAATAATATCCTTGATTTTGCACCATCTCCGTTGTACTGGTTAACATTAGGTTGAAGGACCAGCAAGACCTAAAATATGCTGTTTGCTTAGCATACTGCATACTTGATTTGTGGTGAGTCCAGGGCCATCATTATGCTCTTTGCTTAGCGTCGCATTTCAATTCATTGTCACGTGAGGAAAATTATCCAAATTCTCCCAAATGCAAGTCATATGAGCTTCTAATTTGGAGCCACTAACAAGGCACTTCAGAAGTGCAGCGAGATCCGTTTCCCTGGAAAAAATTGACCTGCTGATAATAGAATAATCATCTTGCAACTCTCCTTTACGTGTCTGTAGACGGTATAAGGACCCTTGTGAGAATTGGGAAGACCAGTTGGCAGAGACTGACTAATACTCCGTGAACCAATCCATAGGAAATAAATTGGAAGGAAAATTACAGAATCCTTAGGCATCGGATTTTCCCCTGTTTTGGTATCATATTTCTATTGTCTGACAGAAAATGAAGAAAGCGTATTGTTTTCTTCTTTTAATGCTGCATTTTCCACTGACAGGCACCAACTCTTCGTCAAGTTTGTGAAAGAAAAAAGAAAGATCTCAGAGGGGAACAGACACAGTAGAAGGTTAAGCAAACGCTAATCTCTCTGATCACATAAAACTATAATTAGAATTAGTCAGTTATATACTTTGTATGAAGCTCTCTCCTACCAGATTACAATGGCCGCTAAAAGGGGAGAGCTGGGCCATGTCGATTATAAGACTCTTGCTGACTTTTTAATGGCTATCACATGATATATATATATATATATATATATTGTAAAGTGGGATTTATATATATATATATTGTAAAGTGGGATTTATTACTAAATACTTAGGATACAGTGTGTATTCTGTCTCCAATCCTAATTTAAACCCTAATCTTCACCATCAAAAACCTTTGCAAATGAGGGCTGCTGTTAATCTAGCGGATGTGTGATGGGCCACGCAGTTTTTTAATGTGATGGTTTAGCTCCCAATACAGGAGTAGGGCCCTAAGAGAGCTTGGAAAAAGGGGCGTTTGAAGCATTGATAAACCAGTGATCGCAAGCTCTTAATTAGAAGCTCAAATCCACAATGCACCGAAACTCATTGCCTTCTGGCGAAAACTGGTGAAGCTATCGCTTCAACATATAAAACAGGGCTGCGTAAATTACACATCATCAAAAGGGAGCTACTAATACTTCATTAGCTAAATATTCAAATAAATTTTCAAATTATATTAAAATAATTAATTTAATTTTTATTTTTTTATTATATTTAAATAAATTTAAATTTTTATTTTAAAACAAATAAGTTTTTTATTAATAATTTTTAATGTCACATCACTTATCATGTAATATTTTGATGTATCGTGTTGATAATATTAATGTCACGTGATATATAACATGATATAAAAAATTATTGATTCGTAATTAAGTTTTTTTTTTAAATATCTACAAGTTATTAATTAGGGATTAGAAATAAAAAATTAAAAAAAAACTAATTGATTCAAATGGATTATCATTGTTTTTTATTCTATTGTTATCTTTTTAATTAAAGTCATCCTTTTTAATTAAAAAAATATAATTTAACTTTTTCAGTTCAATTGAAATTATTGTTGCTCAAATAAAAGTTAGTGTAGAGAAATCCGAAAATACCAAAAAACAATTTTAAGGAGAGGAAAAGTAAAAGTAAAACACATAACCTTTATAATATTGAAATCGATAAAAACACACAATGTTATTTCACAATAAATAAAAGTTAAATCTCTTTCTTCTTTTCTTTAAAATTTGTAAAGAAAATTTGATACTTTTCTCTTCTTTAAAATATGAGAGAAAAATATTAAATTTTATTTAAAGAAAATCTATTATTGTTAGTAAATAAAATTCATCGGGCATTGCTCAAGTGCTCCCATAATATTTCTCAATTTGATACTCTTTAAGAGTTAAATTGCTCTTTAACTACTCCTCATAAAAAATTCATCAACCATTACTTAATTTGATACTCTTCTTTTCTTTAACTACTCATACAAAATTCATCAGCCACTGCTCAAGTACTCCCATAATATTATTATACATGATTAACAATCATAGAGTTTCTCTTATGTAAAATTCTTACCCTTTAGAGTTGTCTTAAAATTTAATGGTCGGTGATGTCATTTATTAGGAAGGCAAAACAATTTAATTTGTAAATGTAATTAGTGTTGGGAGTGTGCAAACGGTTATTTCAATTAGTTTGGTTTTAGATATTAAATAACTAAACTCATATTTAAAAATAATCAAAACCAAACTGAACCTTACAAATAACTGAACAAATTGAAATTGAACTAATTCAGTTAGTTCGATTTGGTTTTTGAAAATCAAATTTGAAATTTTTTTTATTTTTTTATTTGTATATATTTATTTTTGTTGTATTTTTTAATAAATCAATATTACAAAAATAATAATAATAAATTATAATAAATAAAATAAATACTCATATAAACAATAACAAATAATTAAAAATATAAATAAAAATAACAATAAATAATTTTAAACAAATAACTTAAGTTCTATTAGCTCGATTAAGAAAATGCCTAACTAAAATCAAATTAAATTAATTTTAATAACTCAACTATCTTAATAAAATTATTCAAAAAATCAAATTAATCACACTAAAAAACTAAAGTCACTTTGATTTGATCTAATTATTCTGTTCGATTTGTATTGCGCATCCCTAATTGGCGTACCAATGGTCAGTAATGCTTTTACCAACGCTTTCCAAAACACAGCACATTCTATTGCCAATTTGCCTCACGCTTGTTTTCTGTTCCCCACCTGCTTGCAGCTAGCGGCTACCAATCAAATTTTAGTACTACTACACCGTTTTTTTTCCTTTTTTTAATACATACCCCATACGCTCTAAGAAGACGGCGCCGTTTTCTGCTGACCATTTTAAGACAACGCCATAACTAATGCCCCCCCACCAATGGAAACGCCTATCATCACGCGCTCCTTGTCCTTGAAAAACAAAACGGTCGGAGGGAAGTGAAAGGAAAAGGGAGGAAGGATAGCAGATGGAAGGCAACTCGGCTTCTCGAAATTCATCGTTTTCAGGTCCGTTTCACATCTCCTTGGATCTTTCTTTTCTGTTTGGTTACCAAGCAAGCAAACAAAAAGAAAGTTAAGGAAAATGCTAATGATAAGTAACTTGTAATGTTCTTTCCTTTTCGGTTGATTTTTTAATTTTATTTTCCATGGCAGGGACCGTTAAACGTAACGAGAAGCAGAATTGGGCAACGTCACCGTCGGGTGCTCTTTATCATTTTGGTACAAGTGGTTTCTCCGTTGCAGTTGCCACCGGCCTTACGCATCCTCTAGGTTCGCTTTTTCTTTTTCCTTATTTTTATTTACTTGATTAATCTTTCTTTTCGCTATTAATCACGTAAATATTGTCTAATTGCCTTAGTTTGTAGATTAATGGCATTATTTAGAAAAGCTGATGAATTAATCAAATCTGTTTCTTCGTGGATTGCACGCGTCCAAGTTAATAATATTGTCTAAGTGAAAATTTTAAAATTGATGGAATTTTTGTTTAAATTATGAGGGGAATGCCATTTTTATAATGAGAAGTTTCTCATTTGCATTTCAAGCATGGTTTCAATGCTAGTGTACTCTGGTATATCTTTTTAATTTTACTTTAATGATAGTTAAAAGATGGTTTCTTTTTCTTTTTTTTGCAGTGATTGAGAATGATCAATAGACATAAAACCTTGAAGTTAAAGGCTTTCTTTTTCAAGTACATATTTCAAACATTAGTTGATTGGTCACGAAAAATGTTATAATTTTGAGAGGAATTAAATTGAAATGCTTCAATTAAAACACAAACTAACAAAAATACAGAAAAAGGTGTATGGAAAGAAATTTTTTGAAGTAGAATCATATTGGCCTTGTTGAATGTATTGCTAATTCATTTATCTATGCTCATCGTGCAGATGTGCTTAAAGTTAGGCTGCAAATGCAGCTCGTTGGTCAGAGGGGTCCTTTGATTGGAATGGTATTTTACCAATGCTGTCAGTTTACTTTCATGATGATGATTACTGGTTATCTGATTTTATTGATTAGAAATTTCATTATTTTTATGGATATAAATAGGGACCATTATTTGTTCAAGTTTTGAAAAATGAAGGACCGAAGTCTCTATATCTGGGATTGACACCTGCGTTGACCAGGTCTCTTCTATATGGAGGTCTCCGGTTAGGCTTGTATGAACCATCAAAATATGCCTGTGATTGGGCCTTTGATTCCACCAACATTTTGGTTAAGATTGCATCTGGAGCATTTGCTGGTGGCATTTCAACTGCCCTGACCAATCCTGTGGAAGTTCTGAAGGTAGTGTTACAACATTTTAATTCTGATCTTCCAAGTTCATTTTGGGATTAAGAAACGGTAGTTTTCTGCTATCAGGTGCGGTTACAGATGAACTCAGATACGAGACAAAGAGGGCCAATTGCAGAACTGCGCAAAATTGTCTCCAAAGAAGGAATAGGTGCTCTGTGGAAGGGTGTTGGCCCTGCTACAGCTAGAGCTGCTGCTTTGACAGCTTCACAGCTTGCAACATATGATGAATCCAAGCGGGTCAATTTCTAAGCATGCTGTTTTTCAGTTTGAGTATCCACGAAGTAATTTCCAAAGTTGTTGGATGATTAATTTCGTGTTTGATTTATCATCTAGCTAGAGTGTCTGTTGTCATTGTTCTTTTCACTTTTCCTTTTTCTCCCATTTTCTAAGTTTTTTAAAATTCTATTAATGCAGATATTGATGAAATGGACACCTCTTGAAGAAGGATTTTATCTGCATCTCACGTATGACACTGCTAGTACTTTTTTATTTCTGCCTTCTTTGCCCATTTTATAGATGTTAAATAAAGGAATATGTATTAAGATATTCTCCAAAAATTTGACCTTAATATATTAATCATTAAAGTTGACAAGTTATGTATGAAATTGAAAATTATAGAAAAAAGGAAACACGCAGAAATAGGATTTTTTTTTTTTTTTGGGGGGGGGGGGGGGGGGGGGGGAGATAAATATTAGGATATAATTTAACTCAAGCAAATTTTTGGTTTGAGAGCAAAGAAGAAGGGTTTAAATGTGGTATTTCAAATATCTGCTTAATATTTTAGAATGTACAATTATATTTGTGAAAGCTTTTCTTTCTGACACTATTTACTTCTTGCCTTTTGCATCTCTTGAAGCTCAAGCACAATTGCTGGCTTGGTGAGCACCCTAATAACGGCACCCATTGACATGGTTAAAACCCGTCTTATGTTGCAACGTGAAAGAGCTGGAAACTATAAAAATGGATTTCATTGTGCATATCAGGTATTGAATTTATTTTTATTTTGTGTGCCTTTTTATATATTTTGCTATTAGTTGTTCATTTTATCTCCTCAAGTTTTTCTTTTTGCACTTTTATTGTGCCTTTTACTTTTCATTAGTTTCCTTGGATGCCATGGATTAAAACATGTTTTTGTGAGCTATACATCATGGATGTTGGAAAATGACAGTTGCCTTCAGTATCCCAAAAGTACGAGAACCCTAATGCCCTTCTGCTCTTCTCCTTCTAATATGCTTAGGTCTATTCAAATTTACTTAGTTTGGCTCCTATTATCCAGAATTTATGCTTTATTGTGTTGAAGATTTCCTCAACTGCTACACCACAAAGTTTGGTCCCTTGTTGTTCACAAAGTTTTCGACTATTTTATTTACACATTTTTGAGCTATATGCTAATGCACTGGGGCTTGCCTGGCATCTATGAGTTTTAATTTTAACCATTACAACTGAAGTTGGACTGTTTGGCATTGCTGAGAGATTCTACCAAAAACAAAAGAGAATTGTTATGAATCAGCATGTTGTTGTCTTAGGCCCTTACCTTTTTGGGGGTGGGGGAGGTTAAGGTTATAGAATTTAACCTCATTTTAGATGTTGGTTGATATGGCCTCCAACGGTTTTACCAAAAAAATTTTCAGACATGCTATGTCTTACACGTTTGTTAACACTTATAACATGTGGCAGACCTTCCACCTAGGTATACACAACAACCCTGATTTTCTTTCCAATATATTTGCATTTATGGTTTCAGGTTCTGCGTGCAGAAGGCCCCAGAGGACTTTATAAAGGGTGAGATTGTACATAAGTTTCCATTCTTTCTTTCTTTTTTCTTTTTTGATGCACATAGATTAAATTTGTGGACAATTAACATACCAGTATTATCCAGATTTATCTTTGCATTCTGATTTTCAATTTTAATTTAAAAGCTCTTATTGCTTGGATATATTTGAGAGGATGCAATAATAATAATAATAATAATAGAACAACTGTAGATATTGTTAGTTCATCTTTTTTTTCCCAATTGGTGTTAACATTCCGGTTTCTCAATGTTGGTCTGTAAATTCTCATCAGGGGCTTCGCAATTTTTGCAAGATTGGGTCCACAAACTACAATTACCTTTATACTCTGCGAGAAGCTGCGCAAGCTTGTGGGATTGAATGCAATCTAGTGGTAGGATAGTTTATCTGCAGTTTCAAAACTAGCTGTCTATATATAGTATATGGAAATGCCACACAGCTGCCTTGGTTGCCAGCAAGGCCCAATTGGAAGGAAATACTTTTAAATAAATTTGTATTATTCATTCTTTTGGTGATTAGATCACCACTCAATTATAGGGAACCAGAATTGAGTTTCACACCGATTAAAATTGGCTAGACTTTGTCATTTAAAAGATGGTCCGTTTATTTGATGGAGGAGTTGTAGCATTACTCGTTGTTTTCCCATCATTTTTTTTGTTGTGGGGTTTGGCTGTATAGCATGAACCCAAATTTGTTCTTGCTGTGAATTATTATCTAACGTGTTATGTTTTATTATAATATTTCTAATAAAAGGGTTACTTATGGTTGTGGTCATTGATGAAGATTGGGTAATCTTGTCTGCATTTTTGTCATGTTGATGTTTTAGCCTTGTCTTTTTGGTTTCCGAACAGTTAAGGTCTTTTACAAGGAAATGATTAATAAATTTATGATTATGACATCATTCAAAGTGAATTGCCGGGCTGCACTCGGCTGGCACCCCTCTCAGGATGAAGCAGAAAAATCACATTTGTTGGTGCATGTTTGACTGGCCCTCTCTTGATTAAAAAGGTTTTGGTACAACTAACTCTCAATTGACTTTTGGAGAGTTTCTTAAGGTATCATACACCTATTTTTCTTATGAAACTCATGATTGTCCCCAATCTTATTTATCATAAATTTTCTTTATTGTTACTACTTGTCTGTCATATCAGTTCCTCACTTTTCACATCCCCCCTATGATTATTGCTCAATATGATACTGCCACTTGCAAAATCCTGGATGCAGCCTACCTCCAGCCCCACTGCTTCATCAGCAACTATCTTTTTTCTGTTCTATCCAAAACATATCACTAATTAATTAACCCAAGAAATTGGTTTTACCATTGCTTGTTTTCTGCAAGTAAAACTTTATGGCCCAGATTGTAGGTCTCTTTATTTTTTTATGATTTATTGTTGGAGATTTGACAAAATATCATGTGAACAGATTGGTATGAACAATGACCTCTTCTGCTCTACTTTTTGACATTCTTTTAACAAATAGACCAAGATTTCCATTCAGTTCCCCAATCAATGCCCTGGCAATCCACGAGTGGCTAGTTTTCGCCTCTGAAACAGAACTCCAAAGTCACGCTCAGCCTACTACTTTGGCATTTTGACCTGCGGTACTAGTCCAATATGGGATGCTAGAACAGGATACATTGGTCCCACTTTAATAGCGGCAAATCAAAACAATCAAACTCCATTCCCCCCATGCTTTTTTGGCATTTTTATTTTACACACTCCTCGCAATTAAAACGAATTATTTTACTGTCACTTGATATTTGTCTGTAGATTTAATATAAATTATCTAGCCAGGCGTTAGCTTGTAGCTCAAGTAAGAGCAAAAAAACAAAAATGAATACAAGAAGAAAAAATTAAGTTAGTTTTGCTTCCTGATCAAACTAAACCTATGAGGTGGTAATCACATGGTAATTTATTCCATCTTTGTTGGGAAAAAAATTTTTAATTGCAGCTGAGATTTGACTTTTGCTCTCTACATATGTGCACAACTGGGCTGATCAGGTAAGGACAAACATCATTGCTTCAATGATTTTGGACCATTTTGGTTGTCTAAATCCACTGCTAGTAGTGTAAAAAACGGTCATGGGAATTTTCAGTTTTTTGACCTTTTTACATTTTTACTAGCGGTAGTTTAGTTTTACCGTTAGCTTTGGAAGATGGGAGGGAGGGTACAAGGCTGCAAGTTGCACGGGGAGGAGGAGGTGGAAGGGGCTTTGCTTGGCGGGACAGTCTGGCGTACTTATCTTTTGCACCTCGGTATTCACGCTAATCTACCGTTATACCCTTGTCAATGCTTTTACTTTCCTACCCTCCTTCCTGTTCCCGATCCCCCTCCCCCTTCCACGCCACGAAACTCAAACGGTATCCGTACTCCCTTCTGCTGAAAATGACCCTGACAGCATTTGGTCAACCCCTTTCCTTTGCAAATTCCTTTTTTTTTTGGCCTTTTACATTTTATGTGGGTTGTATTAATAAAATAGATACCCCAAGTCAGAGTGGCAGAGTCCATAGGAATGATCTAAAAAAGGGAAAATTGAGAAAGAGATGAATACCCTTTTCGTAGGGAAGTAGGAACCAACCTTTTTTAGCTTTACTTATAGTACAATTATTTTCCCTAAATCGTTTTCCAATAAAAAAACCCCTTTACTTGCCTTCAAAACTACATGGGCTTTGTTAGTAAAATTTAAAAAAAAAAGGCCAAAAATATAGTAATATGAAGACCTAACGGACATGGTCTTTTCAAGTGGACAGGCACTACCTTTGATGAATTCAAATGAAAAAAAAAAAAAAAAAATTTTGGGCAATGGGGTTAGAGATTAAGTTGTGGATAGCAACAGAAGCAACGGAATTGAAGGAGATTTGTTCTTTTTTTTTTTTTTCATTTGGACGAGCGAACTGACATTTTCCTACTCTAATAAAATCACATGCTGTCATTCTTTGTCAATATCATTTTTTATTTCAATATTACTTCTATTTTCATGTGGAAAAAAATGTAATGAAAAATTTATAGTTGCACATGAAGTAAGATTACTTGTATAATTTTGTACTGGAAAGCAAATTGAAAGTGAAGTGGGTGTAGGATCGCAATATATGACCAATTTTGGGTAAAGATTTGTTTAGGATTTCTCTTGCGTCAGCGTTTTCAAGTCCCAATTGATTGTAGTTGTTTTACTTGCATTTTTTTTAATATATATAATAATTTTAGATTATAAAATAAAAGATAATAATGTTGAATTATATAAATTTTATATTATTCATCAAGTGATTTAAATATAAAATTATTGTATTAAAGTTTTAAGCTAAAGCATCTATTTAAACACATGTTAGTATTTAGTTTTGTTTTGTTTTTCTTTTCTTTGAGTTTGCCTAATTACGCCATTTATGTATCACTGAAATATAATTAGTATGAAAGAAATAAGCATTTGTGTGACATAAGAGACATGGTATTTATCATTTTTGGATTATAAACTAAAATTTATATAAGATAAGATATATCTTTGCCCTATTGTTTTTTTTTTTCTTCTATTATATTAATAATTGATTTTCGATTAGTTAAATTGTAAATTTTAAATACATAAAATTAATAAAAATAATTGAATAAACTATTTTTTAATAACTTAATTTTAAAATTAAAAAAATCAAATCAAATTAATTGAATTCAAACAATTTCGGTTAATTATTTCGATTTACATGAATTAATGCTCATTCTTATTTATATTTAATGAGAAATGTGTTAATTTTAGGAAAAAATGGGAGATTGAGTTTGAAAAGTTATAGTAACATAGACGAATGCCCCCGATCAAATGATTTGGTTTCTAAAAGAAGAAAAGAGGAAGAATTTCCAAAGGCTTGGACTTTCTGTCAGCCTAAACCCAAAAATTCACCGTACCCCACTTGATCCACGAGCCACCCTATCAAATTTGCATATTGTTTTTTCCCCTTCTTTTCAGGTGTAGTGTCCTTTTACGAGCCATGAACTTTTTCAATGCAGAGACAGCCGACGAGATTCACCCAAAAGAGAAACCAAAGAGGAGGGAAAAATAAATTAAATTGCCAAGTATGACAAAGAAAACGAAAGGGCATATACGTCATTCTACACTGGCATTCCTATAAAGTACAAATCCTCGTTCCAGTTCACAACGGTACAAGGACGTCCACCTCAAGACCAGAGCTCGCACAGCTGTAAGGGCAGATTCGTAAATAAACCCAAACAATAGCCCCACTTTGCAGCCATTTTAATTACAATATATCCATTGAAGATCCAACTTTGCCATCCAGAAACCCCCCATTTTTCCCACCCGACGACTCCCCGAAAACAAAAAGAAAAAAAAAAAAAAACAAATAAACGCTCTTTCCTCTAGAGAGAGAAAATCAAAGAAAAAAAATTCGGTGGAAAAAAAAAGCAAAGAAAATAGAGGAGGAGGAGGAGCAGGCATTAATGGCGGAGGGAAAAAAGGAGAAGAAAGCGACGGACGAAGAAAGCGTGAAGCTGTTCGTAGGTCAAGTGCCGAAGCACATGACGGAAGCTCAACTTCTCGCAATGTTCAAAGAGTTTGCTTTGGTCGACGAAGTCAACATCATCAAAGACAAGACCACTCGCGCCTCCAGAGGTTCAACTTACTTGTTCTTTTTTAAAATTTGTTATTTCCTCAAATCTCTCACATTTCTCATTCTCTTTTTGCGGTTGTTTGTTTTTTGGTGATTTGTTTGATTCGTTGTGTTTGGAGTGAGATTTGCGGTGTTTTTGTGAGGTTTATGGTGTTTGAAACCCTAATTTTGAGGTATTTTCTCGTGGTTTTTATGTTGATTAAGGGTGTTGCTTTGTTATATGCCCGTCGAGACAAGAGGCGGATAAAGCGGTCAATGCCTGTCATAATAAGAAGACTTTGCCTGGGGTTAGTTCAAATTTTGAATTTCTGTTTCTTTGTTTTGCCTTGTTTTTTAGTGAGTCATTGCCACATTGTTAGTTATCGTTGAGAAAATCTACCTGCTACTGTTCAAAGTTGGTTCAGTGATCTTAGCATATTATAATTAGCTAGAGACTTGTAGCTTACTCCGACAGATGGCATGCAAATGCAGCACCCAACGGTGACATCTGTCCACTCTGTTTCACTATTTAACTATGAAGCTATCAAAATTGTTTCTGCATTTTATACATTATGGCATGAATATTGCTATATGCTCTTTTTGATATTGACAGCTTGTGTCATACGGAATTAGTTCTTAAGTATCCAGTAAAACTACCTTAAACAGGGGTCTAGTTGGCATTTTATAACAAACTCAGTAGAAGTTCTCACAGCTTCATCGTGCTGATCAAGTACATGCAGATAACACAGTTGTAGAATTAAGTTTGGAAATTATTTGTTGTAGCTCGTTTAAGTAACTTGATATCTTGGGTTTTGGAGACAATGGAAAAGAAAAAGATTGCAACCTTGTATTTTCAGCATGCTGTAAGCTTAGATTTTTAATTTTTTTGAAAAAAAAAAAACCCCTGGTCGTTTTGTTATAAAATGGAGTTTTGAGAAATTCTAAAGCATGTAAAAGATGAAGGCTAGGGCTTTATATACTCCAGATTACATTTTATAGAACATAATTTGGACAGGAAACCGGGTAATTTAATGATTGCAACCATGAATTTGTCTGAAATTGGAATGATTAAGAGAACAATAGGTGTTGGAGTTCTACTTATAGGGTTTCACTTAGGGATAGCTACTCTACAGCTATTTGTCATGTTACCACATCATGTTAGTCAAATATCTTTCATTTTTAATTGACTTGCTTAAAATCTCGTAGCAATTAAAAGCAGAGCTTATCATAAGAATTATAATTGGGAAACAATGAGGTACTAATCAAATATGAATTGGCCTGGTTACTAATTTCAACATAATGAATGAAAGTATTTGATTGAAAAGAAAAGAATGAGGTGATGCTGCAGTTTTAGGGTATAATGGAAGGCATTTATGTGTATTAATGTAATTAAACAAATGCTTGATCAACAGATGAATTTTTAAGTTAACATCAATATCAGCTGGGCTTATGTTCTTGCTTTTTCACAACATAATTGAAACCTTACTTAGTCAGGTTCACAGCCCTGAGTTTCATTCCATGTCTTAGTTGTTGATTGTTGATCATATTTAAATACCACCTTATGGTTGAAGCACCTGTTTGTTCTTGCAATACAATACACATGAGCTGCTGTAGCAAAGTAGTTTAGTTATGAGGTACGAATTGGAAGCACATCAGGACTTTCTGTTTCCTCAGTGAAGAAAAGTGATGAATATCTGCATGTAGCTTGGCGACCAACAGGCCTGAAAAGAATTTGCAATTCCATAGCAATGTTGCAATTAAAAGTACATAAAGAGAGATCAAAGAACGAAATGCTGAATATATAATTGCTTGTACTAGTTCAATCTGATAGACAAGAGTGGAAGAACTACCTAATTGTGTATAAGCATAGATCTAGAATCTAATGACAAACAAAGCCAGTGTCCCTTCAGGGATTCAGTGTTAGCATAGAATTTGATTGGCTTGTATAAAGTTGATTTTGACATCAATGTACCCCTAAGATGGTCACTAGTATGACTGGATAAAGTTATGCTTCTGGTGTTGACTTACATTGTGGCATGTCATGTTTACATTTTGTTTTCATGATTGATCATCAAGCATTTTGATTTGGTGGTGTAAATATGCCTGTTTATACAACATGACATGTCCCATATCTGGGGGTTTGGAGTGATTAATAACTCAACTCTTATATTCAACTTTTAATGAAAAATGTGGACAATTCAATCTTAAGTACTTAGATATTGCTTTGACCTATGTCTGCTGTCATGTATTTGTGCTTAGAGATTACTTTTACTGTTTGAGTCTTATTAACTTCCTGATTGGAACTCATCTTTCTGATTTTTGTCCAATTCAGGCATCTAGTCCATTGCAAGTGAAGTATGCAGATGGCGAGTTGGAAAGATTAGGTATATATAAATTCAGTAAATTAATTGCTTATAATTCTGCTTCCTATGAGGTTGGAAGAATTGATCTCCTTCATTATCCAGTGATGCTTTTTTTTATCAAACTTTTGAGTGAATTGTGAATTGTTGTCATCTTTTTACTGCCTGTTTGATCCAGAACACAAACTCTTTGTTGGCATGTTGCCAAAGAATGTTTCTGAAGCTGAAGTTTCTGCTCTATTCTCTAAATATGGAACCATAAAGGACATACAGATTCTACGAGGTTCTCAGCAAACAAGTAAAGGTACTTATGCTTTGATCCTGGATTCCTTTTCTGAGTTTTTTTTTCTAAAAAGAAGTAAGCCATTTTCAGTGCTTAATTGCATAAAAACTAAAACCTCAATCTTAGGCTGATTTCAACATTCGAATTATAGTTGTATTGGATTTTTTATGGCAGGTTGCGCCTTTTTGAAGTATGAGACAAAAGAACAGGCCCTTGATGCCCTGGAGGCCATTAATGGAAAGCATAAAATGGAGGTTTGTATTTTTGTGCATGTTTCTGCTGTTGAAAATCAACGAATTACCTTGAACATTGTTCTGAGTTTCTATTCCTGTTTTATCTGGTATCTTATGCATAATAAACAATTCAATGCATTTATAGGTTATGCACTGATAAACTATCTTACATAGTCATTGTTCATAGGAATAAATTACGACATTAATATTTAGTTATTCCTTAATTCATGATGTTAGCTTAGGTTGCTCAAGTCACTAAAGATTCTGATATAAACCTGGAAATCATTTGCACATGCATCAAGAGATAATTTTTGTGGCTTACTATCCCTATGTATTGCATGTTATGAAACCAAACTCATTGTTGTGAATAATTGTATATTGCATCTAGTGTGAAAGTTGTCAAGAAAATGGGCTCTTTGTAGAAGCTTATTATCTTTTATCTTGATCAAGCTACACTTGGACTTATGTCTGAAATTTCCTTCCATACCCTAGTGGATTGCAGAATGCATAGATACAAAGGAAGTTCTTGTTTTCGTTAGACTGGTTCTTGTACCAGATAATTAGTCTTTAATCGAAGGCTTGTCTTTACCATTTGGCATCCAGACATGAGTTAAGGATGCAATGGCCACTGTTTTAAGCCTTATGTAGAATTTTGTCTTATCATGTCTGGTGGTGAGTTAGTTTTCTTGAATAAAAGTGTGGGATAGTATTCTGATCATTAACTTCTTCTGTTTTAGGGTTCAAATGTTCCTCTCGTTGTCAAATGGGCAGATACAGAAAGGGAAAGACAAGCTCGAAGAGCCCAGAAAGCTCAATCTCAAGCTTCTAATATATCAAACGCTGATTCACCACATCCTTCATTGTTTGGAGCCTTGCCGATGGGTTATGCTGCCCCATACAATGGATATGGATATCAAGTAGGTTCTCTTCTTTTTCATCTGGATCAATTCAAAATTTCAGAAACTCATATTATCCGACTCATAAGTGATTCTGTTTCCTCTTATTTTCACTGAGTTATGGACGATTGTCTAATTTTTTAGTCATGATGTTTTGATTTAGCGTTTTATATTTAAATGTGATTGATCATCTTATTTATTTAGGCTCCAGGAAGTTATGGACTTATGCAGTACCGGTTGCCACTAATGCAGAATCAGCCTGCATTCCATAATATGATTCCTCCAGTAAATCAAGGTAGTGCAATGCGAGGAATCACACCTGACCTCGCTCCCAATATTGCTCCTAGAAATTATGCTATGCCTCCTGCAAGTTATGTGGGATCAGCATACCCAGCTGTGCCAGGTATTCAGTACCCCATGGCATATCCTGGGGGAATCATGAGCCACCGTCCATTGACCAGTTCACCTGGTTCAGTGCCACCAGCAAACACAAGCAGTAATTCTTCATCATCCTCCAGTGTAGGTACAAGTTCAGGAGGTCAGATTGAAGGTTTGCTATCTATTGTCATCTTGGTTTTTCTTGTCTTGCTAAAGTAGATTCTTGATGGTGGCATCTTATTAATTAGTCTGTGCTTTGACCTAGGGCCACCTGGTGCAAATCTATTTATTTATCACATACCTCAAGAGTTTGGTGATCAAGAGTTGGCTAATGCTTTTCAAGGATTTGGTAGGGTCTTAAGTGCGAAGGTTTTTGTTGACAAAGCAACAGGGGTTAGTAAATGTTTCGGTAAGTTTGTTATCTTTACCTATCAATCTGGTATGAAGGTTAAGGAACTTTCTCTCTTAAGAGCCTCTCTTTGCAGGATTTGTTAGTTACGACTCTCCAGCAGCTGCTCAAAATGCGATAAACATGATGAACGGATTCCAATTGGGTGGTAAGAAACTGAAGGTTCAGCATAAGAGAGACAACAAACAGAACAAACCTTATTGATTGGGAGGTGAGTCTTGGAAGGAAGCAGAAAATGTCTGTCACATGTGGTCGCATGCAACTTGGATATATTGACTGACTGCAGTATCAGCATTTTGGGTGGGTTGGGGATAACCTGTGGTTATATGTGTCACTCCATCCTTGTAATTGCTTCATGGGATCCAAATCCCAGGAACTTGTAATTCATGGTGCATTCCATGCCTACACAATTTGTATTCTGTGTATCATTGAATTCCATTTAGACACTAATTATTAATTTATTGATTTTTCCTTGAGTATATCTCCATGTAGTATAATTATGTGGGAATATCCATGAAACAATGTTCCCCAAGTTTATTGTTTCCACGTTCAGTTACTTGTTTTTTCCTCATCAAGATACATTCTGGGGAGTTTATTCAACTCCTATGTATCTTCATTAAAGAGCATTGTACCTCAGCACTTCTAATTCTGTTCCTTGGTGCAAGTCATTTTTACTGATATATTTTTTAATTGCCTCTTCTTCCTATTATCCTGTACGAGAATGGGCTGTAGTAGTGAGTGAGTTAATATCCAAGTTATCTTTGAGTGATACTGATCACCAATGTTTATTTTAGAGACATGCATTCTGATCTGACATCCAGGTATTGTAAAATCAGTTGTGTGATCAGGTTCTGTTATCTTTGAGGTTTTTGCATGTGATTTCCCTTCTGTCCTTCTGCCCATGTAATAACACCATGGCAGTCCCATGCAGAATTTTACTGGAATTAACATTTATCTTGTAGGTACTTGTTTCCTTCCCTGAAATTAGTCTTCACAAAATTTACTCGTAGTCATGAAATTTTGAATTTTAAAACTTAACATCCAATGTGCGTATTTTTTCTTTCAGTGGCTTGGTTCAAGATGTTGGAGATATATTACCTGGAGGGTTCCTTTGGTTCATGATCCAGTACTCTTCTTTGAAATTTGGAGGTATTTTTCATGCTCTGCTGTTTCTATTGTGCATTCTACACCATGAGTGTTTCTGCTATTGCAGAGTAACCAGAGGATCAACAGCTCAGGCATCACTTGTTACTTGTGTGATGAGTATTCTTTGTACTGGGGTAGAGAAGCATCATTAACAGTTAAGGTACCATCTATGTCATTTATGAGAATCATCAACATCACATCACTTGGATTGATTTTGAAAGTACTGTGGTGTAGGGATCTGTCTCCTCTCCAGTCCCAATGTAGGACTGAGTATCTGTTAGTGTTTTTGACCTTCAAGTGAGATTGGTAGTGGAGAGGCCAGTCCATGTGAGATAATGCCATGTCTTCAGAATCATATCAGAGGTCATAAATTTGCCTTGTTATATATTAATCTTTTGGGGGTATTTGGAAATTTGTTCTTGCAGCTATTCTCATGCCTAATAATAGTAAAAAAAATATATGTTTTGAGGATAATGTTTATGGGTTCCTCAATTTGTATTGTATTAATCCATGAATTTACTGTAATGGAATTTATTTGTTTCTCTGAAGAGAAATCAGACTAGAGAGAGAAAGAAGCATGGTGGGAGACACAAAACAAGGGAGAAGGGGAGAACCAACAATGTTGGAGTGAGATCCATGGGGAATCTGAAAACCCAGATGGTCATGGTGTGAAAAAAGAGAGAGGCAATGCCTGGAGAGAGAATTGTGAGAACTTTTTTTTTTTGGCAAATTTCTGACTGTTGATTTGATTCAAACAAAATGGCATTGTGTCACATATGGACTGGCCTCTCCAGTCCCAATGTAGGACTGGAGAAGTGCCAGGTCTGTGGTGTAGGGCTTGTATCTCTCTAAATTCTGACTTACTTTCACAAGCCTCTTTCAGTTTTATGAAACTGTTTCCAACATGATTAACCTTCTTCAATCCCAATTTATATCTCCATTGATTTTATGCTGACTTATCTGTATTAATTCATAACTGCATGAGAATTGGTCTTTTTAAGGGGCATTGTGTGGTTAGAGGTTTATTAAATTTGTATATAGGTTGCTGCCAATATGAAGTTGATATAAAGAACCAATTTCTTGGGAGTAGACTGTTTTGCAGGTAAATATTGTAGAACGTCATAACTGTAAGTCTGGAACGCATTGTATACATTTTGCTTTCTCATTATTTACATTGGCAAATTGTCTTCTCTCTGATACTATTAGTGTATTCGAAAGGTTGAATTGGATCTTCTGGGGTTGTGTTTCTGCATGTCTTCAATTTCAGAAGCATCAGGCATCTCATTGAGTTATAATATTGATCTAGTATTATTGCAAGTAGTAAAGTAGGTGACTACTGCAGATGCCCATCTATACAGCATTGGCAGTGGCATAGTCACATACTCAATTTTTTTTTTTTTAAAGTTTACATATATAAGAAATGGTAAAGTTTTTGTAAGTTTCTTGTATCAATCCCAGTCAAATTAAATAAAACATGAAGAGAGGAGGTCAAACAAATAATCTTTATCCATTTTTAAAATACTATGTTTTCATATGTAGCTTTTTAAATAGACATAAAAAAATCTTTATATTTGTCTAAAAATGATTTTACATTAATAAGCATATCTAATTAAAATGTGAAGTGTGATGTATATTTAATTTGTTCTGCATCTTAAAAAAAAAAAATTGTATATTCATGCATCTTAGTCTACAAAATGATTAATTTATAGTTCTTACTTATTCAAAAATATTTGATTATTCTTGTATCTAAACATATCTTTTGCAAATTGAAAGGTAAATAATAAAAGTATTAACCAAATGATAGTTAATTTTGTAAAACTCTTGGATGATTATATCATATATAGACAAATGCATAAGATAATATCTTCTTTTAATAATATTTTATTGAAGTAATATATAATATATTCAATTTTTTTGAATATTCAAAACTTTTGGATTTAATTAAAAAATTTCTTGAATAATACAATGTAGAAAAGTATGTATTCATATAATGTGAATTAACATATGAAGCAACTGATCATTGCTTATGCAAATCTAAAATCTGGAATATGTTATGAGGCTAGGATGCTATGGATTCTGATTTCTGGACATCATGTATTCTGTTGATATTATGTTGCAAGTTCTATGAATTTGAAACTGTATGTTTAAGGATGACTTGAAAACAAAATGCTTTACTCAATCTAAGTTAGCACCAGTCACCAGCTAAACTGTACTGGTTCTAAAATTTGGAGCAATTATTTTCTTACTTTTTAGCTTCAAGTGGTTGATACCAACCTAATTGATATTTAAATTTCTTTTATTCACTGATGACGATCTATAAAGTAGACAGGAAATTGTGGACTATGTTGAAAGCTTCCTACTCCCGTTTCTTGATGACGGGTGCTTTTTGTTTGTAACAGTTACTTCCATGTGTCTCTTCTTTGTCATGCCACATTGTCAATATTAGTGTGCGTGCTTGGTGTATCTCACTGCATTATTCTTCCTGTTTTTCTTTGAATAAGACTTTATATTGTGCCACAGTGAACCATGTTGCTCACTTATAGAAGAAAGTCTAGTACTGATCTTTGAGTATGATTGGTGTAAATCTGTTAGCTGCTTACTTTGCGTGTGGTGAGCCCTTTTCCCTTTCTTTTTTCTTCCTCATGCTGATTCAATGTCACTTATTAAGTGCTTTTAGTTTGAATCCAGTGGCTGTATCAAGGTTTGTTTTCAAACCTATTAAAATTTGGATCACATTTCCTTGAAATCCTATTGTTGTAACAAGGAAGCTGGGAGTAGTAGAGGTACACTGAAATCTGCTAACTGTTCAAACTATTAATTCAGAGGATCTCTCTGCCAGGTGACCTGTACAGAGATCAAGATAAATTAGCAGTGTCTCGCTTCCTCCTTTGGTAAGCATTTAAATGCTTTTCTTGACTGCTTTTTTTTTTCTTACAATGTTACCCAATAAGTGATCAGAATGAATTGTCAATATTTAATGGTAACTGCATAAATTTCTAAGCATAATCTTTATTGTTATCTCCATTTTTAGGACATGGCAGCATAGCATTACTGGTTTCTTTTGAATTTGACGATCATCATCCAAGGTATCAACTTTTTAAATCCTTCATGAGCTCTTCTAGTGTTGTTAATATAAATGACCAAATTATGTTTTAGTTGATCCAATCCTATGTATATATGGAAAAAGAGGAGGTAGAAATAAGTACATTAATTACATGAAAATGTTGAAATCAAGTTATATACCAGGTCATATTGTGAGTGATACTCGGCAGCTGAGAATAGTTTTCCTTGAATCTGTACCGAAAGATAGAACCTCTCTCTAGTTATTTACTAATATACTTATATTGCACTCTTTGGCTGACAACATTAAGGACCTTTTCTTGATGTTAGAATTTTATTATAAAACATACATAATATATATTTGCAAATTTAGCGACTGGTAATTATTAATTTAAATATTTAATGATGATGACATAGTAATTCTATTGGTTGTGTTATTAAATAATTAATTTAGGTAGAATATATATTATCAATCCATTACATAATTATTCTATTTAAAAGTTTCCATTTCCTTCCCAGTAATATATTATCAATTCATTACCCCATTTAGCAATTCCCTCATACATACTACAATCTGACAACCTCCTGTTTTTTTAAATTTCAAGTTACCTTGTGGCCAGCTCAGGCTCAGCAACTTCATGCCTCCAAAGCTGTTAGATCGGACGGTCTTTAACGTCAGGATCTCACATTCTCACTCATTCTCATCACAAAATTTATTTTCGTGGCAACCTATTTTTTGCTAGAAATGAAGAGTTAAAAAAGAGGTGGTCTTGGAAACCTAATTTAATTCAGGAACGGAATAGGAATAGGAATAGGAATAGGAATAGGAATGGTGTTAAGACTGACTTTTGAAGTTTCCAGGACTTTTTGTAGGTGAAAGGAAAATAGAAATCTAGGTCTGCTGCTATGACGTTTTGCTTACCAAGGAAAAGGCGACTAGTATCTGTCAGTACCCAATCCGGGGACAGGTAATTCCAGGATTGTTCTCTTAAATTCCATTCTACTTCTGTCGTATTTGTACATCAGTGTAGATTGCAAGGTTGCCTTGTTCTGTTGGATTACCACATGCTCTTTGCTCAATATAAGTCCATTATATGGTTGTGAAGAATGTGAGCGTTGGATTGGATTTTCGGCAGTCTTTTTCAATGTTTACACTAACGTGAATGTTGTGGTCTCAATCACATAAGCAGGTACCCATCATTATCAACCTTACCCGTATTTTCCCAATTCTCAATAAAATAATAAAAAATAAACCCATGCTTCCTCACGATTATTTTCTGTCAATCCACGAGCCCGGTTCCTGGTTTGTGGTGAGCTCGGGTGCTTCCCATCAAGTGATAAATCGAACCAAAAATTTCTACACCAAGCTCGATTATTCACTTCCCCAACCTTTTTGCTCTTTGGTTTTTGTTTATATCAATTATGGTTTATATGTATGAAATCTACAAACTCAAATGTTGCGGCGGATTAAACATTTCTCTTTGTAGTTAAAACAGTGAATAGAACCGGTCACACGCTGAGATCAGTTGTATTAAAATAATTGTACAAATTTGATTGTACAGTTATAATACAATCTTATTATTTGATTAGTTAATTAATTAAAATTAAAATACTGTTAGTCAATTAAAATTAGACTATGAATAAAATTAATTTTGTATATTATATATAAATATCTTTGTAAAATACACGATTTTGGAATATAATATTCTCTTCTTGTAATAAGTTGAATCTGATGTCGTTATTATTTTAAATAATTTGATATGTTTGTTTAAATATGGAAAACGTGTCACGCAACTTGTCAAATAATGTATCGATCAGGTTTTTTTGAATTCCAGTCAAGTTAATTGGTGTTCCCGTGGTGGCTTATGAAATATTAAATCAATGATTGACACGCGTATATGTATGACATATGTATTAATGTATATTACTCAAATAGGAGGTTGATGTGTAATTCATACATTTAATAACGAGTACTCCTTGCTTATGTTTTGGTTGATTTGAAAAAGGATCGACAAGTTTCACCTAGTGAATAAATAAACTTGATTATTAAAAAGAGTATAGCTGAAGCAAGAACATTAATAGTAATAATAAAAAAAAAAAACCCCCCAATCTTGTTTTGCCAATTAACGAAGACAATGAAGAACCTTCCAGACCCAGTGGCCGTACACGTGGTTGATTGCAGCAAACCAAAACCTGCCAAAAACATAATAGTTCTGTACAGTTGGGTCGTGTCGTATTAATGGAATCCATGTGATTTCTGGCATATACAATTAGTGCACGTTACTTTGGAAACATCCCCATCCCCATCCCCTTCCATCCGCAGTTATGCGCTCTTTCATGCTTCTCCGCCACAAAAGTCATGCCTTCTGCATCTAGGTAACCTTTTCTCTTTGGAACTGATAGTTATGGCCTTAGCCTCCCACAGAAAATGTCCTTTCTCAGATGAAATGAAACGTCATCAGTATACATTTGGTGCTATTTTCCCTTGTGATTTTGAGAAACGTTCTGTCGCTATTGAGAGCGATCCCACGTTTCAAACATTAACAAAAAGTTGGATGACTTAAGTTTTAACAAGTCTCCCTGTTTGCGTAGGTCAAACATAGTATGGTCATAGTTTGATCTTTGATCCTTTGTGGAAACTTAAAGGTTTAGTCGAAAATGGACCAGAAAATCACCAGTAGTCACTCCGTCTGAAAAACATTAAAACCTTTTTTCCGTGGTCGGCGGGCTGCTAAGTCATTTCATCACCCTGAAATTTCAATTCTTACCAGTTGGAAATTCTTTAGAACTTGTCTACCTTGATGCAGTAAAATACAATGGAAGACTTGAAAGTCTAAAACAGGTACACGTAAAATCCGGGGCGTCGACACTTGATGTTGCTTCTAGAAGACTTGGTCTTGTTTTTTTGTTTTGGTTTCTTCTAGAAGGGTCGGTTGGATCTATCTATATCGAAGAGTAGTCTGCCCGGCCGTATTCCTTCTAGAAAAGGAAAAGGCAGATGTCACTTCCGTTTAAACATGAGTCTCTTTTTTTTTTATCTTCCACGGAATAAAATACATTTTCAATTTGAGCATGCCAACCTGCTAAGCTTGATAGCCAACAGCAAAATTCGTGTGTCAAACGCGGCAGCTGCCCCACCTCTCTTTTCTTTATCAGTTCTTTTCATATACTTCCTTTGAATATTTCTGGTCTAGCTATATGAAAAAAAATCAGTGCATAGGAAAGACTTCACAACAAAGTCACAAGCAAAATTAATGCTATTTTTCTTTTATGGTGTTGTTCTCTAGTGTTGACAAGGATGGACACAAAAAATAATGGAGTCGTTGATGTCTCTTCTTTCTTTCTCTTTGAGGCTACCGGAGATTCGGAATCTGGTTATTTTGATCCTGCCATGGCTGTTATCAACCATGATGAAGATGATGATGCAGAGTCATGCAGCTGTGACACGTCTGATTTTGTTCCTAGTGTTAGAGGGCTTAATTGCTTAGAAGACAAAGCGAATGTTGATGATGAAGATGAGGAGGATGGTGAGGTGGTGGAGCAGCAAAAGGAGGTTCATGTGTGTAAAAAATGGAGCAATGATCAACGAATAGGAGTAGCAAAAGAACAGAAATCAGCTGTTTCTTTCGATTCAACCAAATCCATGAATGAGATGGAAAAGAACAGGCTATTTTGGGAAACCTGCCTGGCATCTTAGAGTCTGGGTGTATTTTTCCTTTTTCTTTTTTTGTTCTAGCTAGCCAAATGACTTTCCCTGTCTCTTTCCTTCTGCATCATGTTCTCCGGTTTTCCCTATCTTTAAGTTCTTCCCCACTCTTTTTTTGCTGGGTGCTTTTCCATTGTGTATTGTTTGAGATACTACCAACTGTACATGGATAACATGGTTTTGTAACATGAAGAAAGTATACAAACGAATCAATCTTGTTTCTGTAATCTATGCAGTTTCTCTAAATAATCTTTGAGGGTTCTTTCTTTCTCCAGGACTTAGATTAAGATTACAGGTTGTGGTTGTGGATTTTCATGTAATCCCTTTCAAGTCTAGACTGCAATGGAGAGGACACTTAAAAAAGTTCCACCCATTAATAAGCAGAAGCCAGTTTTTTGACAGGGGAGAAAGGAAAGAGCAGCCATGAATGCGCTCACATCAAGAAGTTATACAGTATGTGGGTACCCTTTTGATTCCAACTGTCCTCGCGTGAGTAGGGTTAATATAAGGGGGGCTTGCAACTTGCAGCTGCAATTTATTTAATATATCAAAGATTCAAAACTTATTCTTAGAATGTCTTTTTAAGAAATGCCAATCCTGGATATCGTCCTACTTTGAACTTGACTTTATGATTATTATTATTATCGCTCTCATGCTTAAATCATCGTATTTAACATGCACGTGATAATGTAACCATGTTATTCACTACGAATACATAGAGAAATACAACAAGGAGATTAATCGTTTGGAACATAATATGATAGCGAGTCAGATAGTGCACAACCAAGTCTATATGACTTCAAATGGACCCTTAGCTCTGCAAATCAACCATATTTAAAAGGTACAGCTCCCCTATAGAGCTGAATCTAGCTCCGTGCGAGCAAGCATACTGACTTTTGCCTATCTGCCGAGATGGACAAGAGACTGGACTGACATGATTAGTTCCAATCTTTAAACAAGTCAATGTTAGAAAACTTTGAGGACCGAGGAAACATGTGGAAACAAACACAAGTTCAGCCCTTGCTGAACCATGATTCAGACAATCTGCTGCTAGAAGCTAATACTTCCTACCTGAATTTCAACCAAAGGTGACGTTTTCAATTTACAGAAGCAACCGTGATTGAAGAGAGACAAACCAAAATGTGCAAGTATTGTTCTAAATAATGTGAGGATGAATCATCTGTCAGCCAGCAGTAGACACAGACAATGGGTTGGGTGTTTTGGACTCCACTAATTGGTCTATCATCTCCACATCATCAGTGTTCTCACATCCTTCTGCTAGGCTCTTTGTACAAATCCCATGATCCTGAGCTTTGAGGCCATCACTTGCCCCCGAGTCCTCTCCATCACTTGTACTCAAGGCAGAATTCTCATTCTTGCTATCTGTAAAGGAAATGCCGGACTCAGCATTGCATCCTGAACAACTTCTGGGACTTGCACGAGTTCTCTGTAATTGATCAGCTGATTCCTCCAAACAACTATTTGGGACATTCTTATTCTCATCCAGTTGCCTCAAGAAGCATTCCTCTATTTCACCTAATGACTGAACTTCATCTTCATCTCCGCTATAGTTACTGTAAAGGGCATTATCATAATCTGAAGTGGGCCCTCTCAGCTCACAGCTCGTGTCCATCTCTTGCTGACTATCAAACTCTTCATCTGTTGGGCCATCACATGAATGAGATGATATGGGTGAATATCCTCCTGTTGCAGTCTCTTCGCGTTCTCTCAGTGTTTTCATGATCAAGGTCTTGAGCAAGTTCATTACTTGAACAGCGTGCATCAAAGCCGTCAATGGATCAGACATCTGCTCAAGAGAAAATCAAAATAGAATGCTTCAATTTTATTAAACTAAACTATAATAACAACTAAAACAAGAATTTCAAGGTAGTTTGGTAGCATTTGATTAACATTTTAAGTACATCTCTCGAAAACTGATCCAACAAACTCCGGACTTAATTATTACTTTTGTTTCTGTGAGCTAGAAAATGTTGCCAGATACTAACTAAAGTAATGCCCCCATACCTGAGTCATATTTGGAGCAAAAACCATGGCAATATTTCTTGCATTCATTTTGTTTGATTCCTCTTCCTCAACAACATCTGCCATAAGATCAACAGCCCAATTGAGCAGTGCAGCTTCAGTTGGCTTTAATTGCTGCACAAGCTCAATAGAGTCTTCTTCGGTATTACATTGGAGAACCTGTTCAGGGGAAAGTCCATCCAGCACCCCTGAAGGAAGCTCCCGAAACCAAGCTTTAATAAGGCCTGCAAGACAGTGGACATCAATATTATCTGGTACGATGCCCCTGTTCAGCTGATCTCTTACATGCTCCTCTTGGCTATTCTCGGGATTTATCCGGAAAATCCCTTCCGCCTACAAGACCATTGACAGAACACCAGAGAGGAATATCATTTAGAATTCAAATCATAGTCAGATAATCACATAGATGTTAATATTAGTTGACATGTTTAGAAGTTAAAACCTTTAGGCCTCCTTGAGAATAAAGTCGCCCCTGCAACAGCAAGAGTATAGTGGGAACGCTATTCCCTTTGGAATCGAATGAGCATTGCATTGATTCCGCTGAGACCCCGAACACACTAGCACTATAAAAAAAGACAATTCCAATTTAGGACCACCGGTAAAATAAGGGAGAAAATGATAAACAGGAAATTGCACTAGTTCAACGGACAGAAAAGAATCCAAAGAAAAGACAGTAAAAAAAATGACACTGACAAGATTGATTCCAGCTAATTATCAAAAGAAAATATCTTCACAAGGAAGATTGGTTTTCAACGAGTAAATAGTAAATAAAGCAGTATAGTAAAACATAGTACTATTCAATTACTTTACCTACAAAAAGCAGGGTTCATAATGCAAGAATGTGAGATAGTAATATTTATTAAGCTCTTCAGGTGCTGTAGAAACCAAATAACACAAAATCTAATACCTTAAAAAATACCAAAAGAGTCTTTCACTCCATGAAATTCATTGAACTTCTCAAGTAACTCCAATTTGAACTGTTATGGAACTCTAAAGTCCATTTCTTTTGCGGCTGCTCATAAAAGGCGTACCATTTTATGAACAAAAGTATTCAGGTCGTTGATTTTTTAAATTTTTAAAATGAACAGAGCTTGAAAAGTCAAATCTTTTAAATTTTCTGGAAATACTATTAAATGTTATGGTTCTCAAAGCTTTCATTCTTCGAAACCTCTTAAAGTTAGGCTTATCTAATGTCTAAAAAACCTTCATTTAAGCTAGAATACAGCTAAAAATCCCAGTTTTTTTTAAAATGCAGATCTCCTTCTCTCACTCTCCCTTCTCTCAGTTTTAGTTACTAAAACAGCTAGATATCTGCAACTTCACTCTTCCAGATCTAAACTGCACAAGAACACTAACATTTCGGTTTTAAACAACCAAGAAATCAAGACCCAGCTTAAATCTTAGAAATTCAATTTTAAAAAGAAAAACAAAAAAATCTAAAAACCGAGAAGCAAAACCAGAAGCAAGCAAGGAAATTTACCTAGCACTTGGAACCCGACCGGGAATCTCAACTTGTAACTCAACAGGAAGACCCAAAAACCCATTGAACCGATCGAAGGTAACATGGGTTATGTGTCTTACGTTGGTTGGCCACCCAATTTCCATATGATGAACGGTGGAAGACATTACTTCATCTTGTCTATCAACACGACAAGACACCATAGATTTCCTCAAAGCAGCCAAGAGCAACGCCATGACGGAAATCTGGTTCTGTTGCTCTTCTTCACAGCTCTTAACTCCTCCTTTAGCTCCTCCCTTCCCACCGCCTCCGCCACCACCACCACCACCACCACCACAGCCACCTCCTTTGGTCACCATTACTAGACCAGTCATTATCTCTATTAGCTTTGGATTTTGTCACTCCTTCTCTCTCTTGGAAGGTCACGGGGTTTTAAATTTTGAGAGGAGTCTCCTTGTTTTGTTGCATTCAAGTAAGGGGTTGGAGTTTGGACTTGTTTTTTTGAAGGGAAGAGTTTTTAAGTGTTTTCTTTTGTTACCAACGGCCACTCGTTTTTCAAATTTTATCCTTTTTTAACTTTATCTACAGTGAGATTTGCTGTTTGACCTTCTCGTTGATGCAATATTACGAGTTTGCCATATAACCCAACCAGTACGGCGTTCCCCATTTTTGTTTTTTGTTTTTTTATTGTCCCATTTTCCTTTTACCTGATCTCGTGGTTTTCGGTACAATTTTACCACAAAATTTTGTTAATCGAGAAATTAGGAAATGAGAGCTATAAATAATAATAATAATAATAATAATAATAATATACCCAACTTTACTTCCGTACTTAAAATCAAACACTATATTATGAACAGCATTCCTTCTTTTAAAAAGTAGCCAAAATTGAGCTAATTAAACTTTACTTAAATGTGATTCATTTGTTTTTTTAGGCATTTTCTTAACTTTTAACACACTAGATTAATCCTTTAATCCAAAAATTAATGAGTCCTCCTTAATTCTTCTTAGATTACAAAGGAAACATTATATTAAAAACTTCAAATAAAGTTATAAAAAAAAATCACGAAACATGTCATGAAGCAAATAATAAATATTCCTTTTGAAGTGAATAGACCATTGGGTTTTTGTGTAGGGGTCTTCTGCCAACCTTAAGACTTTGTCCATTTCACAAATAGGAGATTAGATCTTTAGATATTTGTCTAACAATCACTATCCCCCATGCAAATGCCAGCAAAAAAATCCATTGATCTAAGGTTGACTGAATCTATTTAATTTTAAACAATAGTCTTTTTTTTCTCACTATTGCAATATCCCAAACTTTTACTTCACACTAGACATGAAAAAAGAAATGCAATTTTATAGTGAATTCATTTCACCAGTCACTATAACAAAGATCAGGAAAGCAATGCGTACTGTCATCATAATTATGGTATATTATTTTATAAGTTAAAATTAATCATGTTAATTATTAATTATGTAATATAATATAAATTTACTACAAATAATATTTTAAGTGATCTTAAAAAATATTTTAAAAATACATGTTAACAAATTTTTAATAACAAAACTATAGAAACAAACCAAAAAAAGAACAGATAAAACCCATTTTCCAAGGAATTCCATGGAGAACACTTGGAAAAAGCCACTGGAATTGGTAAAAAGACCGTTGGCGAAAAATGACCGGAATTGGCCTATAAGAAGAAGACAACTTCGACACTATTTCCAATGAGGTTTACTTCCTTTTCATGTCATTCGCGTGATTACAGGACCGGAAGGGATTACTTGTATATTTATTTATTTATTTCTTTCTTCCTTTTTTTTTTAAACTTTTCCAAATATTGTGTCCTCGTGTCTAGAATCTAAAGGAGGGGAGGGTCAGGGTCAAGGTCCGGGCCTGAGGGGCGTAATTTCTTGGTTTTGACGCTGATTTGAAAGCTTCGTTTTATTGATATCTTGAGAATTACTCCATGTTTTCATTCATTCGCGAAAGAGTCGACTAGACTTGGCCCTTTGTGTTAAGCCAGCATTTCACTTGGTGGAAATGGGCCCTTTTATTATAGACAAAGAACCAAAAAGGTTTGAACCCAAAAACAAAAAAAATCCAAAAAGTTATAAATTGATTCTGTCTTCACCAAATCAATTTCTGTTAACCTTTTAACCAATGTCCTTTTTCCGGCCCCGGAGCAACAGACACCATGATTTTCCCTTCCAAAGCAATACCAATCTTCAATTAAGGGTAATTCCCACTTCAATCAGTGAAGGTTAATAATGGAAATCACGATTGAGTAAGCAAAGGATGAGGGAAACAAAGTAAAAAGAATGTGGTATAAGTAAAAGATAAAAGAGGCAAATGACGTGTATACACATACAATAACAGCTCATTAATCTCAAAATTTTAAAATTAAATATTTCAATAAGGTGTATTTTTATTGAAATTTTTTTAAAAATATTTTTCTAACTTTTAACATATAAAATTATGATTCAACTTTTATAATTAAGTTCTTTTAATATTTTTTAAATTGATAATATAATCAATTAATTTAATTTTTCTGAAAACATTATTGATTGATTTTATTAATTTTAGTTTAGAAAAACATTTTTACGGAGAAGAAATACTTATTGGTTATATTTTTTATAATTATTTTATATTTTTAAACGATTAATATAAAATTAATTATCAAAATTTTTAATTCAATAAATCAACTATTACATAAAATAGAAATAATATAACAACCTAATATAAATTTTAACTTAAAGTAAACATTCGAGCATTTGGTTCATTGGTTTGCATATGAAACCCTTGTCTAAAAAACAAGATGCGAATCTCCCTTCCTCTAATTATAAAAAAAAAAACTTTAAATTAAAGTAAAAAAGTTTACAAAAATTTGAACAATAATACCTAATGGCTTAATGAAAATACTCATATAACAAACTTTTTATGTATTTTTTTTTGAAGAAATTGAAGTTAAGGAAGAAAGAATAAAGGAAAGAAAAATTCAAAAATAGATATTATAAATTAAAAAAATTAATTTTTATATATAGAAAAAAATAGTGATTGGAATATGAGAAATAGTTAAAAATTAATAGCGTTGTAAGAATTGTAAATTGATAAAACATTTAAATTTATTAAACACATAATTAGAGAAGTAAGAGAATATAGAATTTAATTAATTTTTTTAATTTTTATATATTTTTAATGAAAAATAAAATAAATAGTTGAGAATTAATAAAAATATGAAAAGTAGAGAAAAAAATATTATTAGGTACTTAATTTAAGAAGTGAAAAAATATATAGATATTTTATTAATTATTTTATATTTTTAATATAATTAATTATATTATTATAAAATATGTAGCTTATGAAAAATTGAGACTTGGCTTTTATATATATATATATATATCAGTGAATTTTTTAATTACAAAATTTTATATGATTAATGACAGGTAATCAACAATTAATCAGAAAAACTTATTTAATCTAAAATAAAAACAAATAAATTTAATTGAACAAATAAAAAATAATTTATTTGAAAATTTTAAATAATTTAAAATTGTTTTAAGATATTAATTTTTTTTCTTTAACGCAATCCAAAAGCATATTGGCAATGGCATTGCATAAAGGTCATGTTGGTAATTATTTGGAGACAATTCTAGGAGGAGAGCTACGTGAGAAAATCGAGACATGGAGCGGCTTGGATTAGATCTCTGTGGAGTGTGGACCCATAGACTTTACATGACCAAGACAGCGAAGACTTATTTTGTGGGCTTCTAAAAAGCCAGAAAAAAAATGATATTTCTTGTTTCTTCTTCTTTTTCAGTGAAGATTATTTAGGAGACAGAGACAATTGACATAGATCACGACATGGGTCCCACGGCATGGGACCGTACAACACCTCCAACGAGCATTTGTTAAAAACCACCCCCGTTCACGTCCTCCCTCCAAAAGCCCATTATTCGAATTTCAAATAACATCCACTAGATCGTTTTATTACCACTCCGCAGCTTTTTATTTTATTAGTGCTTGTAATTTATTCCTTTCCTGTTTCATTTTCCCGTTACTATTATTCTCTTTTCTTTTCTAATGTACTTTCGTTATACTCTCCAGTCTCATCAGCCACCATTGTCTTGCTTGAGTGATGGATAGTATTAGTATATTCTCAAGATTTTCTGCCTGTTGAAAAAGATATTGGACATGTTATAGTTAAGTTTCCTCAGAGGACTGATTTCCGAAGACAGCTGCGAGACTTTGCCTTTCACTATTCATATTTACAAATACTATTCTATGGTAAAAATTATTATAACATTTATAAAAAATTTGAATTTGTTGTTGAACAAAATGAAAGGACTATATGAAAATTTACCTGTGCATCTTATATTTGTCTAGTAGTGATACATGTCATTTCCTTAAAGCAGAAAATTCAAACAATGTAAATATCATGTTTTATTATTTTCTTTTTAAAAGAGTAACTTGATCAGATGTATAATATTTACATTCATAAATTTTTAAGAATTTTTTTATTTACTTGATGTGAGTTTGAAATATTTTACTTATTTAAAAACATTTGATGTGATACAAACACTCACTCACTCTATGACTTTATGGGTCAAAGAAACTTTGACATTGATCATCATGGAAACAGCTTAATCAAGGCATTGAAATTTGACAGTTTCAAGTTGTGGGCATATCTCCCGTTATGCTTTGTGCTTGGTCTGCACCTCAGTGTTCTATTGTGCATGGGAAAAAATTCATTGCCCTTCTATTAATGAAATACTTTGAATGATCAGCAAGAATGGGACATGGATTCTTGTTGAGAAACTTACTGACAAGAATATTATTGGAGTTAAGTGGATTTGTAAAACCAAACTAAATTCTGATGGTTCTGTAAATAAGTATAAAGCTCGACTAATGGTTAAAGGTTATGCTCAAGTCTATGGGGTTGATTATGTGGAGAGCTTTGCTCTAGTTATCAAACATGACACAATTTGAATGCTTACTGCTTTGTCATCGAGGGATGAAAAATTTATCATCTTGATGTCAAATCAGCTTTTCTTAATGGCATTCTAACTGAAGATATTTACATTGAGTAGCCTGAGGGCTATGTACAACACGATTCAAAAAAGAAAGCGTGCTAACTTGTCAAGGCATTGTATGGCCTAACAGAGGCTTTAAGAGCCTAGTATACCAAAATTGGTGACTACTTCAAAAACCGAGGGTTTCAAAGGAACATCAATGAATCCATCTTGTATGTGAAGTATGAAAATGGTGCTATGATACTTATTGTAGCATTATATGTGGATAATCTATTTATTGTTGGTCCAAAAGTTATATATTTGTCTGAGTTTAAATCTCAGATGAAGAATGAATTTGAAATGACTGATTTGGGTGTGATGACCTATTTTCTTGGTATGTCGGTTAGGCAAACTACTGGTAAGATCATTTTGCATCAAGAAAAATATGTAAAGAATTTGCTTGGGAAGTTTAAAATGAGCTTGTGCAAGGCTGCAAGTACTCCACTGTATACTAGTGCTAAGTGTAGCAGAGTGATGGCGTTGGCAAAGCAAATAATCAGTTATATAAAAGTATGATTGGTTCTTTGTTATACTTAACTGCTACAAGACCAGATATTATGTTTGCTACATTCTTCCTATTAAGATTTATGTAGGATCCTTCAAAAATATACTTTGCAGCAGCAAAAAGGATCTTGAGGTATGTGAAGGGAATTGTGGATTATAGAATAGTGTACATGAAACAAGAGAGCAGTCAACTGGTAAGGTTTTCAAACAGTGATTGGGCTAGTTCTTTGGATGACTCTAAAAGCACATGAGGTTTTTGTTTCTCATTTAGCAATGCTATGTTTACCTTAAATTCAAAAAAGCAGTAAGTGGTTGATCAGTCAACAACTGAGACAGAGTATTTTGCTTGTGTAGTAGTTGCCGGCCATGCTTTATGGTTAAGGAAGCTATTGGTTGAGTTGGGATTCAAGCAAGACAAGGGAACTTTGATCAATGTTGTCAACTTGTTAACAATTGCAATTGCAAAGAACCCTGTTAAACATGGAAGAACTAAGCATATTCGTGTAAAATATCAAGCTTTGAGAGATGCAGTGAAAGAAGGGGAGATTGAGTTGCTGCATTGTTCAACCATTGATCAACTTGCTGATATCTTTACTAAGAGCTTGGGAAAGAAGAGATTTGAGTATTTCAAATCATGTCTCGATGTTCACTAGATTGAGAATTATGAGGTTGTGTTGAAAGGTAATTCACAATCTAACAAGGAAGGTGTTTGAAGAACTAGCAGGAAGCATCGGCTTTGAAAGTGAAAAAAGACACTTGGAGCAAAACAATGGCATTTCTTAATTACGGGGTCGACCTTTGGGTGAAACCACCCAACCAAGGGTTTTAGGCTCTCAATTTGGAAAGGTTTTATAATTTTACAACATAATTAATTATATTAAAAATAATTAATAAAATTATCTATTTTCTTATTTTTTTTAATTATGTGCTTAATAAATTTCAATTTTCTATCACTTTCTAATTCCTAAAATACTATTAATTCTCAACTATTTCTTTTATTTCCAATCAACTAACGCATCATTTGTATTTAATTATCTCTAATAGTTATTTTTTTCTCACTTCTTTCTCTTATTTCCAATCAACATATTTAATGATTTTCAACAGCTATTTTTTTCCTATATATAAAACCAATTATTTTTTTTTCAATGTATAATATCTACTTTTGAATTTTTCTTTTTTCATTTGTTATTTCTTCTTTCTTCTTTTTAACTTCAATTTTCTTCTAAAGAATAAACAAGAAGTCTATTATGTTATTATCTTCATAAAATCGTGAGTTTGTAATAAATATTCAATAATTAATACTATTATTCTAATTTTTATAAATTTTTTATTTGAATTTAGAGTTTATATTATATTATTATATTATCTTTATTTTATATGATAGTTGATTTACTTGAATTAAAAATTTTGATTGTTGATTTATATTAATCATTTAAAGAATATATGATAATCGCTTTAGACCTCTAAGCTTATTGAGCCACCCTTGCTTGATTGGATAGATTAAGTCTTCAAAACATGTCGTTTATTCTTTTGTTTTTTTTTTTAAGTTTGTTATATCCAAAACGATGTTGCTCAAGTCGTTTTGTTTAGTTTACTTTAAGTTGAGTCCTATACGCATCTTATGGTGTCGTTTTAGTCTATTTTCCATTCTCTGTTTCAAGGCTTAACGGCCATGATTTGTTTGTTTCATTTTATTGTTGAGCTATTCATTGGTTAGTGTGAAATTTGTTATTCGATCCAGTTCATTAAAAAACATTTGAATTGTCAAAGTACAAATACTGGAATTAGAAATGAAAACTATGCTTTTTGGCCAAATATTTTTTTTTTTTGCTGCTTCGAATGTCTCTTTGCTTCTTCTTCTTCTCTGTTTTATTAGTCTAATGCTTCCATTGATTTTCCTGTAAAACTCAGGTGCTATTTTATTCAAGGACTACAAGAAAATTTACCTGTGCATCTTATATTTGTCTAGTAGTGATACATGTCATTTCTTCAAAGCAGAAATTTCAAGCAATGCAAATATCATGGTTCATTATCTTTTTTTTAACAAATTAACTTGATAAGATATGTAATATTTACATTTATAATTTTTTCAAAATTTTTTTGTTTACTTAAATTGAGTTTGAAATATGTTACTTATTTATTTTAAAATATTTGATGTGATATAAACACTCACTCACTTTATGAGTCTGAGAAACTTTGAAATTGATCATCATGGAAAGAGCTCAATCAAGGCATTGAAATTTGACAGTTTCAGGTTGTGGGCCTATCTCCCGATATGCTTTGTGCTTGGTCTACACCTCAGCGTTGAATTGTGAAAGGGAAAAAATTCATTCCCCTTCTATTAATGAAATACTTTGAATGACTAAAAAAAAAAAAGAAAGAAATTTGACAGTTTCAGAACCCAACCAACGATATTATCTGTACACCTTTTGAGTACACTCAGGCGCACAATAAAAAGTTGATTAAACAAAACACTTAGCCAGCTAACATGCGCCAAAGTATAGTTTGATGAACCTAAAGTCTGGGTAATTCAGATCTCTTTGTTTAGAGGATGTTGTTGGCATTGTATAGGGCTTGGACTTTGACTTATATGAACCAGGCTGTCGGTGACGTGACGGTTAAGCATTTGTAGCGTGGAGACAACACCAACAAAACACTTGTTTTTCTCCACCATGTTCGACTCTAAGCATACACACTTAACCACAGCTAATCATAGTAGAATGTTTCATCGTAGTATTTTATTATATTAAGCATTGATCTGTCGATACAACTAATCTTGCGCTTGATCATATTCTTCCTATGCCATCAAATGGGGCGCTCAAACTATTATACAACCAGGTTGTAGCGAAAACAATGAAAGCTGCAATATTTAATAATTATTGGCGTTCGAGGGTATTATAGAAAATAAGTTTGCTTTCTCTCTTATTCATGTACAAGGCCCCAATTTCAATGTCCTAAATGTTCGGGCCAACTTATACTACTACTTTTCTTTTGCTTTGAAAGTCAATCTTTAATTGTTTATAAACAAGCAGAGAGTAGACTTATGCATCGGCCATTAACATTACCCTTAGGGTGCGTTTGTTTGCAGGGATGTAAAGTTACATTCCCTGCAAAGTGCTTAATTAAATTACATTGCAGCATTTGTTTTGCAACAAACTGCTGCAATGTCATAATGCAATGTAATCACATTACAGCCCTTGGCTGTAATGTGATTGCAGCCCAAAACCAATGCAATGTACATTACATTACAGGTTGCAATGTTTGTAATGTTATTAAAGACATTTTTGCCCTTCAATTTTATTATTTTATTAAAAATATTTTATAATATTATAATTAAAATAAAAAATATTAAATTAAAATATATAATATAAAAATTAAAAATTAAAAATTAAAAAATAAAATATAAAACATTAAAATTTATATAATATAGATAAAAGAAATTAAAATATAATATATAATATAAGAAATAAAAATTAAAAAAATAAAATATAAAATATAAAAAATTAAAATTTATATAATATAGGTAAAAGAAATTAAAATATAATATATAATATAAGAAATAAAAATTAAAAAATATATATAAAAAATTAAAATTTATATAATATAGGTAAAAAATATTAGAATAAAATATATAATATAAGAAATAAAAATTAAAAAATAAAATATAAAAAATTAAAATTTATATAATATAGACAAAAGAAATTAAAATAAAATATATAATATAAAAATTATATTAAATAAATGAAATAAAATATACAAAATTATAATAAAAAATGAAAATAAAATATATGACATTAAAAATATATTTAAGAGATAATATTATATAAAAATTAATAATAAAGAATACAAGTATATTAAATTTACATTTTAATAAATAAGAGTAATTTTGTAAATTAACATTACATTCCCTGTAAAGTACTTGTAAAACAAACACTGCAATGTTATCTTCCCTGCATTTTAATCATTACATTACTCATATACCAAACACTGCAATGTTATTTTCCCTGCAATCACATTACTTGTAATCACATTCCCTGCAATCACATTACCTGTAATCACATTGTATTGTAAAGTACCAAACGCCACCTAAATGCAAACTAGTAGTTATATTTATATATTTTTCATAATAATATGAAGAAGTTAATTTAGAAAGAACCTTATAACTTCAATTTCCATCTTTCCATGAAAGGAAAGAAGAAAGGAAGAAAGAAAAAAACTAATTATCAGGTTGAGCAGGCGTATCGAGAGGCGACTATTGGCTGAAAGAGCAGTCAATGGCAACTAATTAATGCTTTCCAAAAAAAATAAAAAATAAAAAGGCTAATGCTTCTCTGAAATCTGGATTCGTATGTATAAAACGTTGACTTCTGCTATTTTATTTTTTTAATGCTAATTAGTTGCACCCCATCATGTTAGGAAAAATAAAATAAAAATCTTGCTCTATTTTCATAATATATACATTGGTTAACTGGATTTTAGTTAGGAAAAATACCAAAAGACGAGTATAAAAGGAAGAGCTGGTTGTGCCTATGGCATTGCTGTATTCACCAGAATTACATCTTCTTGCTTAGCATAAGGAAACTTTAAAGGTTACCTACTGAACGATCTCAGGATGAAGAGTCACAGTCTCATTTTGCTTTGTATTGTAGTTTTTGGAGTTATTGGGAGCTGTCAAGGAGATAGTCTTGTGGAGAATTACTACAAGGTCACCTGTCCTCATGCAGAGGAGATAGTCAAGAATGCTACCGAGGAACATGTCTCTAGGAATCCAAACTTGCCTGCAAAGCTCCTGAGAATGCATTTCCATGACTGCTTTGTCAGGGTAAGGCTTCCAAATACTGTAGCACAGTTTGGTTATTACTGTGATTACATGAACCTGCAAATGTAATCAACGTGCTCACATGTTATGGTAAAATTTCAGGGTTGTGATGCGTCGATTTTATTGAACTCGACAACAAACAACACTGCCGAGAAGCAGGCAATTCCGAACCTAACCCTGTCGGGTTTCGACGTCATTGATGATATAAAAGCAGAATTGGAGAAGACATGTCCAGGAGTAGTATCTTGTGCGGATGTTCTGGCCTTGGCTGCCAGGGATTCAGTTACATGCAAGGTAAGTCAATCAAAAACTTAAAAGAAAGAAAAAAAAGAGAGTAATATTTCGATAGATAAAAGCACATAACTACGTGCACTGAATATTACCTGCAGTTCCAAAGACCATTGTGGGAAGTTCTAACTGGTAGAAGAGATGGTAGAGTGTCACGAATTTCTGAGGCATTGGCTAATATTCCTTCCCCTTTCTCTAACTTCACCAGCCTTGTCAGAAATTTTGCAAGCAAAGGCCTCGATGTGCATGACCTGGTGGTTTTATCAGGTACATTATCCCAAGAATTTTTAAGATATATAAGATGGAAAGAATTCAGGCTCCAAGCTTCTTTTGAACAAGAAGAAAAACAAACAGTATCAGTGAACAGAACATTTGGGTGACAAAAAAGAGTCTCAGTTTCGTCAAAAACCCTTTTGCTATCATATCTAGGAAATTCTGATTCTAAAACAAGTAGTATGTAATTATGAGCATTTTAGTGAAAAATTCAAGAGGACAATTATTCCACAAGTGCTAACAGAAAATTGATGGATAAATGCTGCAGGTGGGCACACCATCGGAGTTGGCCACTGCAATCTCTTCAGCAACAGGCTATATAACTTTACTGGAAGAGGAGATCAAGATCCTTCGTTGAACCCAGCCTACGCTTCTTTCTTGAAAACCAAATGCCGAAGTCTTAGTGACAACATAACCACAGTGGAAATGGATCCTCGTAGCTCTCTAAACTTTGATAATCACTACTATGTCATCCTTAAGCAAAATATGGGCCTCTTCCAGTCGGATGCGGCCCTCCTGACAGACAATGGCGCGCTCGAAACTGTCGAAGAGTTGCTAGACTCATCGAAATTCTTCTTAGAGTTTGCACAGTCAATGCAGAAAATGGGAGCCATTGGAGCTCTCACGGGGACTGCAGGGGAGATTAGGAAGAAATGTTATGTTGTTAACTAATTCCTGTAGTCTTGGTTTGTGTCTTTTCAATTGTATGTCAATCATAATAATGTTTAAGCTATCCACTCTCAAATAAAATACTAATGCTTGAGCTTTACACCTAAATCTTGCATTTCTTCCGTTATGCTCCTAGTATTGTTTCTCAGGAACAAGTCTTAGGCATCTTTTATATTGCCTTTGGCTTTCAAATTACAGCTTTTGGCAGCCAAAGTATTGCCAAACACACTGGTTTGGGTGGTGTTTTCCTGGCCAATCACCATGGTTTGGGTTGAAAAACTCTTTTTAACCACAGTTTTTAAATTAACTACAAAAACTCCTTTAATCTATGGTTTGGAGAGGAAATAACCAAATACCCATTCCTATTTTAAAGCATAATAAACTTATCCTTCAATTTGGTATTATCAAACACACCATGGTCTAAGTCTAAATTTTGGTCCTTTTACCATTTCAATTTGGCAGTTTGAGCCTCTATACATAAATTTTAATAAATTTAATCTCTGCACTTTTTACTAAAAGTCAATTTAAGGACAATTGATATTGCTTTCATACTGGGTTAAAATCCTGGGATTAATCTCTTAAAATATTCTTTCCAATCTTCATGCAGAGAAATCCCAAATGAGGTCACCTCTGAGGTTCAGAAGGTTCTCTCTTCTTTGGACTTGATCCTTCAACTTTCACTTTCTCCATTTCTTCTAGCTTGTTTAAATTAATCTGACACATTGTCAGATTGGCAATTTATCAGTTTTTATTTTAAGACTTTGAGCATCTGCTGGTTTTGTGAGCCTGAGAGGTGTTTTGGCTACAAAATAATAGTTTAGGACAGATTTTGTGGTAATACTCTGATGTGATAATTTTCTGATATAGAGGCACTGGCCTCATTTCTTCTTTCAAAGGGAATTTTTTTTTTCTTTTTTGATAAGCCAAATGAATTTTATTTAAGAGGAAGGTTACCATCAAATCGTAACCCTTTCACAGTTAGACAGACATTTACAAATCAAGGGCCCTGCTCCCACTAGCAAACGTTTGACAGAGGTCCTTGACAATCATATCACAAAAAAAGTTCACTTGCTTCCTTCTAACACAGCAAGCTTTCAGACAAAAAAGCCCCTCCAACAATTGCTTCTATACCCTGTATCATAATCTGCCATTGAACCATCCCCTCATCTATCAGTAAAATACAATCATAAATGGTCGGTAAGTGGCTCCCACGCAAAATCAGAAACAGCCAGATGAATACAGTATCAGCATTCCATCGCGGAATCCACACCATTAAACGAGAACAGATAGCATTGCAACCCAGTGTTCTGGATTTTGTTCCCATTTTGTTTTGTTTATTTGTTATGGGATATCTATCCTTTTGGATTTTTTTGGAGCAAAACTATTATTTTGATATTTAACTCATGCCTCTATATTTCAATATTATTGTTTATCGTTTTGCTCTATGCTCTTACAAATTACAGAAAGTTGGTAGATGCAGAATGTGGGTTAATTTTGTTGCAATGGTTGATTTATCTTTTGATACGAGAGGATAGTATAGTTGTATAGGTCTTCGACTAGTCTTTACTTAATCCTTTGCCTTGATAGTATAGTTGTATAGGTCTTGGACTAGTCTTTACTTAATCCTTTGCCTTACTTTTACACTCGAGTCAACACCAAATCGCTAGGGCCAAATTATTCCCCAACCAATCAAACTGTAAACCATTAGCAATTCAAAAAAATTTTCTATCTTGTGACGGGCTGATCTAGTTTCATTTTGATTATCAAAAGCACCAGCCCGCCCCCTTTTTAAACTCCGGATCCTGAAAACGCAATCGAAAATTGGAAAATTATTCCGAGGTTTTGTTTCTAGTTCATGGCTGCTTATCTAGGTAGGCCATTCTTCATGCTAGTTGTTTAATATCCTTCGAAACTGGATGGTACCTGTAGTGAAAAAGTTATTGCGTGCTGGGTGGGACGCTACTGTAAACAGTCATTTTCTGATGTTCCTCTTCGCACTCTCCTGCTTATTCTTCGATTCTCTCTTTTGGGAAGCTCGTGTTGGGTGGTTTTGGTTGTGAATTCTTAAACTTGGATGCTACTGTAAATATTTTGTGGGAGGGACGTGTTGTCCCCTCCCTGTTCCAGTGGCTTTTTCCCCTGCTAGCTGGAGTTTCATTAGGCACTCTAGCTGAATTTTTGTTCCTATTCAAGGATTTGAACTGTAAGGTTTTTTTAGCTAATCTCAGAGTAATAAAATGGATTTTGTTTGAAAAAAAAAAATTCATTAGCCAGCAGTTTAAACCGTTCCATAAATCACTTGGAATGATTATTTAATAAATATGTGGTTCAGGTTTTCATTAACAAGCTGACACCCTCGTTGCCCCTTGGAGGCTGCGAAAAGATGTACTTCAGCTTATTCGCTTAAACAAAGGTGTGAAAAATTTGGAAATTCAACACACCCGTAGGTCGGCAAATGATATTGTCGATAGTCTCGCTAAATCAAGGGTAAGCAGAAAAAATGATTTGATGATGCTCCACAGTATATGACGTTTTTTCAATTTTGATGTGCTGGCTTAATTCTTTTGGGTGATGGCTCTGTTTTATGGAAGGTTACAATTGCTGATTCATATCTTTTTGTCTGAAGTTATGTGGTTGGTCGATGTTTTCATAAACCTGTGCGGGCCTGCTGCTGGTTGTTGCTGTAGGTTTTGATTTCAGTTCTGCTAATTTTATTTTATGGTGTTGCTGAGTTTTTCTTCATATGTGACATGGCGTTTGCAACGCAATTTCTGTTTTGTTCCTTGTTTCTTTATTTCAGTTTGGTTTTTTCTGTGTGGCGGTATCTACCTGCCTATTGAGCATGCGAAGGCTTGTACGTTTGCCTTGATATGTTTGGAATTTTCTTATTCCACAAAGCTTAATAAAAGCATATTCATCATTTTCAAAAAAAAAAAAAAGGAGCTGAGACCTTGGAGGAGGGTTCCTAACGGAAATGCTCTTCATCCACGGTTGAAAAGAATGTAAAGCAAAATCAGCTGAACAAAACAGCACGTTTAGTTTAAAGAATAGATAAAAATATAATAAAATATTTATTACGTAAGAATAAAATGAGATAGAAATAAAATAGAATAAGTATTATGTTGTTTGGTACGACGAATAGAATATAATAGTAATAATTATTATGACTTATTGCAGTATTTGGTTGTTAATAACAACTCTGAAATAAAAAAAATAAAAAATAAAAAAATAAAAAAATCTTTTTTTATATATATAATTATTTTATTTTATTTTTTAAATATTAATATTTTATTTATAATCAAATCGTTAATATTATAAAATATTAATATTTTATTTATATATTAAATGTGATTATGGTTATTTATTTTAAATTATTTTATTTTTAAACATTAATAATGTATAATTTATTTAAAATATTAAAATTGATAGTTTAAATATTAATATTTTATTTATAATTTAATCATTAATATTAAATGTTATTATGATTATTTATTTTTTAAATATTAATATTTTATTTATAATTTAATTATTAATTTTTTAAATATTAATATTTTATTTATAATTTAAATTTTATTATGATTATTTATTTTTATTTAATGTTATCACTTAAATATTAATCATTCATATTTTTAAATATAAATAATTGATTATTTAAGTATTAATATTTTATTTATAATTTAATCATTAATATTATAAAATACTACTATTTTATTTATAATTTAAATGTTATTATGATTATTTGTTTTATTTTATTTTTTAAATATTAATAATTTATAATTGATTTAAAATATTAATAATTGGTAATTTTATTTATAATTTAAATATTATTATGATGAAAATATTAATATTTTTAATTAATTTTTAAATTCAAAATATTTTGTAATATATAATTAATAACTTAACCTTTTTATTATAATAAGATTTATGTTTCTCTATTTGCATTTTTCATTTTTTAATTTAAATTTCACTTAATACTTTAAAAATTAATTTTTTAAAATATTAATTTTTATTTATAATTTAAATATATTATAATTAAAATATAAAAATTTTAATAATTTTTTAATTTTTAATTTAAAATATTAACTTTATAAGTTTAAATTTGTAATTTTTAAAAATAAATAAAAACATTTTAATCTAAAATGTTTGAATTTTATTTTTGTGGGTATGGAATAGCTAATACTATAAGAAAATGTGGTATTGGCTATTTTAAGCTTTTGTCAAATTTTGAAGAATTGCCATTCCTTTTGGAATGGCTATTCCTTCTCTCAAAACAAACCAAACAAGGGGATAAAATTTTGTAAGGAATAAAGGGGGATTGGCTTAGCCATTTTACCGACCAAACATGACCTTCAAGTTAAACTGCCATAGATAATTAAGCCCCTAGCAGCAGCATCATGGTATAAGGTCATACGACCCAACTTTCTGGAACATGATAACCTCAGAATTTGTCCTGTAGTTATACTTCCTATACGGCTATACCTCTCGCCCGTCCGTTGTTCTGAGGTGTGAGGACCACCTGCCGACATATAATTAACCGCTTTTCATTCTTTTTGTGTACAACTCCATTTAGAAATGAACAGCATTAATAGCGTCATCGATCTCGCACAAACTATTTATCACTGTCGAAGAAGAATTATGGTATTTGCTCAATTAAACACTCTTGATATCTAATTGAGCAGATTGTTGTGCCCACCCCTTGGTAATTTAATTAGCCAAAACTTTTTTGTCATTTTTTTATTTGTCCTTTGGCTAAAGATTCTTCTTTTTGGTGCAATGATGTTATTTCTACACGCGTGAAAAAGCTGGACGGAATGTGCTTCTCAGTGCATTATTGAATTCTACAAAAATAGACGAACGATAAAAACGTGTCAAGTGCAATATCTAACAAAAAAAAAAAAGCTACAAAATCCAATTTGAATTGCCAACAATGTAATCAGATCGTTAAGCCTTCAGAGTTCAGCGGACCCAAGAAAAGCAGACAAAAATCCAAAATCTGAATCCAAGTTAGCTTCAACGCAATAATTGTCGCTCCAATTTCCCGCCATTCCCTCCCATGACAACAGTGCTTGACCGCAATCGTTTGTCCCGTATTCATATATCACAGAGTTTATATCACAAAATTGAAAGTCACTAAGCTCTGAAAAGTCAGAAGCAAGAGCTTCTGAAATGTTGATGTCCTCAATGTCAAAATCCATGGCGAACTTTGATATAGAAGGATTTTCTTCCTCGGAAGACAGCAATGTAAATGACCCATCACTGAATCCAGATTCTACAGCAGTTTCGTGAACCAACTTGGCGTCGGTCGATGGACCTGTACGGGCAATATTATTGTTTTCATCTCTTCCAATTACTTGCTGTTGTGGGGTGGTAAAGACTTTGGTGCGACGTCCAGCCTTAGCTTGGATAACACCTGAACTTGTTGGCGCCTTCTTGGACCAGCTGATGGATCTTTGTTTCTTTTCATCTTTATTGGTATGGTCGAATTTTTTCACTTGCGCCCTCTTTGACAAAACGGTGTTCCAATAATTCTTGATTTCATTATCTGTTCGCCCCGGAAGTCTCCCTGCTATCAGAGACCATCTACAAAGCTCAAATCAGCAAACCCGTTACATATATATATATATATATATATTTGTTACAGATCATTTTATGTAAACATTGATACGAGCTAAATGGAAATAGAGAAAGAAAAGACCTGTTCCCTAAGAGTTTGTGGAGTCTGATGATGAGATCTTCTTCATCACGTGTAATGTTGCCTCTCTTGATATCAGGTCTCAAATAGTTCAGCCAACGAAGTCTGCAACTCTTCCCACATCTCTTTAAACCTGCATGACATTAATTTTGCTTCTTCAGACCTCCATCGTTATCTATTTGATCCACTTATATTATTCTACCAATTGCCTCCCAACTGATCTCTACTTACCAGCTGCTTTAGGAATGCTTCTCCATTTTCCTTCACCGCGAGCCTTGATGTAATCAATAAGGATTTTATCTTCAGTGGCTGTCCACGCTCCCCTATTAAGTCCCTCCTCTTTTGAACAACAAGGTTTCCTACCCATTTGTTGCTGCTCGATCGTGTCTCTCCCGGTGTTTTGTGCTGCAGTTTGTATGTATGAGAAGGTGCAAACTCCCAATCGAAAGTTGGCAGTTGTTTCCCAGTGAATGGGGTCACTGTTTCCTGTTTATATAGGTGTCCTTGTTCAAGTTTAAAGTAACATTAATAAATAAATTTGTCTAAATTATGTTCACAAGAATGATGTGGGTCATCACGACCAATGGAAACATCGGACAAATTAATTTGGACGCAATCTTTTTACAAATAAAATACTAATTCCCAACGTGATTTGTTTTCATGTGGAGTCAAGAGAATAAGAGGACCTAACACATTATTCAATTCATTTAAATTTAACAAACTTCTTTACGGGACTTAATGATACCCACTGTATGGCTGAATAGTGGATTTCGGAGAACTGAGTTTCAGGGAGATCTCATGCAATTCGTATTAATTTAAGTACAATTGAGGTGTTGTTTGGGTAAAAGTAGGGAAGGATCAGAGCTGGTTAATGATAACAATGTATTCATCTACCATTCCTAGCTATTTCCCTCAGTTCTCAAACTAACTTTCCCCTTTTAACATCTGGAAACTTGAAAGTTTGTTGCTCCCACGTAGGGAAATGATTCCTAAGTGGATCCAATTATCACGCTGCTGTGTCTTTTTTTTTTTTTGGGAAAAGCAGGACATGTATTCAAAAGAGAACTTTATAAAAATCTACCCCACAAAAACAGGGTAGAAAAAGTAGCCAGGTTCTATCCCCATCACTCCAGAGAAATAACCTGTCCCAATCTCATCTGATTACTTGTGAGATCAAGATAACATTTCTGCCCACATCTTATAACAACGGGATAGCTGCAAAATCTCAATCTATACAAAAGCCAACAAGGGGTAATGGAACCAGAAAAAACACAGAGAAACCTGAAGGAACTGCACTGCATGGAGGTCTTGGAACCAGTCTGCCATCCAAAAATCAAGAACATTCTGTGATTTGCTCCAGACACCCTACGCATCCACATCATTATTGATCTCCACCAAATCTACTTCCCTATTCACACCCTCTTTAGCCAAAGTATCAGCATCATTGTTTCCTTCCCTGAATATGTGTTTAATCTTCCAGTCATTCACTTTTCTTTTAAGCGCCTCAATTTGAAGCATCCACTTCTTAAATCTCCATGGAGCAGAACTTGGCCCGTTCACCCATTTGACTCCGTTTGTTGAATCACTTTTAATAACAAAGCTATACTTATCTGCCCATTTAGATTCAAAGAATAACACAAAAGCTTCCCTAATTGCTAAAATTTCAGGCAAGCTAGAGTCACCAGTTGTTGTTTCTTACTATTGCTTTGGATTTTTGGTTCTGGTTGGTTTCCCGAATTTCGGTGGACAAAGGTGCTCCTTAACCACTTAATAAACTGGGACCAAGCTAGCCAATTTTATTGGGAATTAAAGACAGAAAAAAAATAAAGAATAAAAATTTTTAAAATTATTGCATTACATATAAACAAGAATTAAAAGATTTATAATAGGTAAAAATTTTATGTAACATGTAAATCAAAAAGAATAAAAAAATTACAAAAAAATTATATTTGATGATAATTTTTGAATTTATAACATATAAATAATTAAATACGATATATAAGATTTTATATAATAATTAAATATATAAATAGTTAAATAATATGAATAGAAAAGAGAAGATAAAGAAAACTTTACTTTGCTTAATTTCACACAATAGTAGTAAGTGGGTCTTATCCAAACTCACAAACTTGTAAATGTTTTTTAAAAAATGAAATGTGTTTTAGTGGTAAGTTACATAAAAAAAAATAAAGTAAAAATAAAATAAAAGAACAAAAGAAAAGAGAGAGAGAAAGAGATGTGAACAAATTTAAAAATTAAGATAAAATTGATTACACTTGTGGAGTCATTTTATTATTTCTTATTTATATTAATTATGAAATAAAAAATTATCTTAAATAGTATTAAAATATATAATAAATAAATAATTTAAAAATATTTGAAGGGCTCAGCTCTCATAAATATATTACTCTCCATAGTCATTAAATATATATATATATATATATATATAGTAACTAAAATTTTTCAAAAATTTTAGAGAGACCATAGCTCCCTATAACCATATGACCCTCCGTCCTTGTAATAAACACCTGATGTTTAGTTTAGGGATATGGATATGAAGCCCATACTTTTGTTTTAAGGTAAACTATGTTGTACTGGACAAAGTGTACATTGGATTATGTACAAATGTATACTTTTATCGTTTCAGTTTAAATTTTCAAATGATAACTCGATAATGTAATAAGTCATCCTGTGATATAAATTATAAAGTATAAATCATTATTTCTTAAAAAATAGGTGTTAGAAGAAGAGAAAATTTTATATAATATAAAATTTAAAAATTTAAATTTTGTATTAAATTTATATATATATATATAAAGGATTAATTTTAATCTTATGAATAGTTTTGTAATATAACTTTAACAAAATATTGTAGTCTAACTAATAGTATTTTATAATAACTTGAACTAAATAATTTGTATAATTATCTTTAACACTTCCTCTCAAACTCAAGAGGATATTATACATGTCAATTTGAGTTTAAAAGTTAAAATAAATTAAATTTGAAAATCGCATGACATAATTATATGACAAAATATTACATAAAAGATAAACGTTACGAAACACATGACAAGTAATGTGACATGATTGATAAACATGACAAAACACATGACAAGTGGTGTGACTAAATACAATACAGAAAATGTTGTAAAATAGACCTAAAAAATAAACTATTGTTATGAATATTTTGTGAATATCCATTTATTCTATCTATATCTAGATTAGATGTAAATTAGATTGGATTAGGATTTAATCCATCTAATCTCTAAGTGTTATCTTCATCTTGTAAATTCTATCAAGATAAGGGGTTATTTGCTTATAAATAGACCCCCTCAGTTCATTTGTAGATACACACTTCAATAAGATCTCTTTTCTCCTCCTCAATACTTTCTTTCTTCTCTTTAATTATTCTTTCCAATTATCTTTATTCGTTCATTTATATTTATTTCATAACACGTTATCAGCACGATTCTCTAATCTCTCACACTCAAGCTTTACAAAATCGAAGTTCAATTTTTCTTCAGGTAATTTTTATTTATTGTCACCTTATTGTTTTGCCCAAATTTTACCAAGTCAATTTGCAATTTTATATTAATTATTTTCATCTCATCAGTCAATTTATTGTTTTACTTGCCAATTACAATATATTGAGTAATACTAACATTTATATTCTTCTTTTAAACTATCACAATGTCAAATCTTACAAAGCTTGAATTTGTGGCCCTTGATATTACTGGCAAGAACTATCTATCTTGGATTCTAGATGTTGAAATCCATTTAGATGCTATGGGTCTTGGAGACACAATCAAAGAAGAAAATGAGGCATCCAACCAAGATAAGGCAAAAGCAATGATTTTCCTTCGCCACCATCTTCATGAAGGATTAAAAATTGAGTATCTTACAATAAAAGATCCAGTCGATCTTTGGAAAAATTTAAAGGAAAGATATGACCACCAGAAAACAGTAATTCTGCCAAAAGCTCGTTATGATTGGATGCATCTACGATTGCAAGATTTTAAAACTGTAAGTGAGTATAACTCAGCATTATATAGAATCAGTTCTAAACTAAAATTGTGTGGAGAAAAAGTGACAGATGTTGACTTGTTAGAAAAAACATTCTCTACTTTTCACGCCTCAAATGTGCTCCTGCAGCAGCAATATCGTGAAAAAGGCTTCAAAAAATACTCTGAACTGATTTCATGTCTCCTTGTGGCTGAGGAAAATAATGAGCTATTGATGAAAAATCATGAATCTCGCCCAACTGGTTCTGCTCCATTCCCTGAAGTGAATGCGACATCATTTAGAAATTCTGGTCATGGTCGTAATCGTGGTCGTAATCGTGGACGTAGAAAAGGTCATCATAACCGCAGTCGTGGTGGCTACACAAATTATTCTGATAATAAGAATACCCACCAGAAGTGGAAGAATAGTGAAGAGATACAAGAAAAGGATAAAGGTGGACAAAAGAATATAGAAAATATTTGTTATCGATATGGCATGAAAGGCCATTGGTCACGTACCTGTCGTACACCAAAACATCTTGTTGAACTTTATCAAGCCTCACTTAAAGATAAAAGAAAAAAGATCGAAACAAATTTTGTTGAAGATGATAGCCAAGTTGATATAACACACTTGGATGTTGCTGATTTTTTTTGCCGACCCTGAAGGACGAATTGATCATTTGATTGGTGATGGAAATCCCAATAATGAAATTTTTTAAATTATTTCTTGGTATGTTTTTATAACTCTATTAGGAACTTGATATGTTTAGTATAATTCTATTAAGAAGTTAAATATGTCTATTAGGAAGTTTTTTTTTTGTATTTCAATAACAAATTTTATATTTAATGTTCTCTTATATAAGTTTCTTACTATATATGTTTTATTTTCTTGAAGAAAATATGGATATTCATCTGGTTAGATCCAAGATCAATGATGAAGATATATGTCTAATAGATAGTGCTACAACACACACTATATTTAAAGACAAGAAATATTTTTCTCACTTGACAATGGAAGAAGCTAATGTCAATACAATATGTGGTAGTACAAAATTAATTGAAGGCTCCGGAAGAGCCAATATTTCACTACCTGGAGGAACAAAACTTATAATAAAAGATGCATTATTTTCTCCTAGGTCTCAAAGAAACTTATTAAGTTTTAAAGATATTCGTTTGAATGGATATCATATTGAGACAACGAAGGAGAGAGACATTGAATATCTTTATATTACATCTATTATATTGGGTAAAAAATATGTATTGGAAAAATTACCCTCTTTGTCCTCTGGAATGTACTACACAAAAATTAAAATGATTGAAAGTTATGTAAACCAGAAGTTTACTGACAATTTCAATGTTTGGCATGATCGGTTAGGCCATCCCGGATCAATAATGATGCGAAAAATTATTGAAAATTCATGTGGTCATCCATTGAAAAACTAGAAGATTTTTCAATCAAATGAATTCTCATGTACTGCATGCTCTCAAGGTAAATTAATTATAAGACCATCACCAGCTAAAATTGGGATTGAATCCCCTACGTTTTTGGAACGTATTCAGGGTGATATATGTGGACCCATACATCCTTCATGTGGACCATTCAGATATTTTATGATTTTAATCGATGCATCAACAAGATGGTCACATGTGTGCTTATTATCAACTTGCAATTTGGCATTTGCAAGATTACTTGCACAAATAATTCGTTTGCGAGCACATTTTTCTGATTATGCAATCAAGACAATTCGTCTTGACAATGCTGGTGAATTTACGTCTCAAGCTTTTAATGAATATTGCATGTCTATTGGAATAAATGTTGAACAATCTATTAGTCATGTTCATACACAAAACGGTCTAGCAGAATCGTTTATCAAACGCCTTAAACTGATTGCAAGGCCATTACTTATGAAATCCAAACTCTCAATTTCTGCTTGGGGACATGCCATTTTGCATGCAGCAGCACTTGTACGCATCAGGCCAACAAGTTATCATAAATTCTTCCCTATACAATTGGTTTATGGTCAGGAACCAAATATTTCCCATCTAAGAATTTTTGGATGTGCGGTATATGTTCCAATTGCTCCACCACAACGCACAAAGATGGGTCCTCAAAGGAGGTTAGGAATATATGTTGGATATGAATCTCCATCTATAATTAAATATCTAGAACCTTCGACAGGAGATTTATTCACTGCAAGGTTTGCTGATTGTCATTTTGATGAAACAAATTTTTCAACATTAGGGGGAGAAAATAAGCAGCTGGAAAAGGAAATATCTTGGAATACATTATCATTATCTAGTTTTGATCCTCGCACAAATCAATGTGAACAAGAAGTTCAAAAGATAATTCATTTGCAAAATATAGCAAATCAGTTGCCAGATGCATTTACTGACCTAAAGAGAGTAACTAAATCTCATATACCAACTGCAAATGCTCCAATAAGAATTGATGTAGGACAACCTGCTGTTGTTAATGAGTCTAAGACACGCCAAAAGCGTGGAAGACCAATCGGTTCCAAAGATAAAAATCCTCGAAAAAGAAAAGGAGCAAATATTCAAGATGGTCAAGAAGAGGAAACAAAAACTCCAGAAGAGACCCCTGACATAATTTCAGAAGAAATTCAGGTACCTGAAATTAGTGAAAATGAAGAGATCTCAATAAATTATGTCATGACGGGAAAAAGATGGAACCGAAATGAAATAAACGTCGACGATATTTTTGCATACAATGTAGCGCTCAATATTATGAAAGAAAATGAGGATCTTGAACCTACATCTGTTGAAGAATGTAGACATAGAAATGATTGGCCAATGTGGAAAGACGCAATCAAAGTGGAATTAAATTCACTTGTAAAACGTGAAGTTTTTGGACCTGTAGTCCGTACGCCAAATGACGTAAAACCAGTGGGATATAAATGGGTATTTGTGCGAAAACGAAATGAGAAAGATGAGATAGTGAGATATAAAGCACGGCTTGTCGCACAAGGTTTTACCCAAAAGCCTGGTGTTGATTATGAAGAGACATATTCTCCTGTGGTGGATGCAATTACATTTCGATATTTAATTAGTCTGACAGTACATGAAAAGCTTGAAATGCGTTTGATGGATGTAGTTACAGCCTATTTATACGGCTCACTTGATAATGATATCTATATGAAAATCCCTGAAGGATTTAAGTTGCCTGAAGCACAAAATTTGAATTCCCGAGAGATTTGTTCAATCAAATTAATTAAATCTTTATACGGATTAAAACAATCCGGACGCATGTGGTATAATCGCCTTAGTGAATATTTGTTGAAAGAAGGCTATAAAAATAATCCTATATGCCCATGTGTTTTTATAAAAAGATTCAGATCTGAATTTGTGATCATTGCTGTTTATGTTGATGACCTAAACATTATTGGAACTCCTGAAGAGTTATCAAAAGCCGTGGATTATTTAAAGAAAGAATTTGAGATGAAAGACCTTGGAAAAACAAAGTTTTGTTTAGGTCTTCAGATTGAACACTTGACAAATGGAATTTTTGTCCATCAATCTAATTATATAGCGAAAGTGCTAAAACGATTTTATATGGACAAAGCACATCCATTGAGTTCACCAATGGTTGTAAGATCATTAGATGTGAAAAAAGATCCTTTTCGACCTCGTGAAGATAATGAAGAACTTCTTGGTCCTGAAGTACCATATCTTAGTGCAATTGGAGCATTAATGTATCTTGCTAGCAATACACGACCTGATATATCATTTGCTATGAATTTATTAGCAAGATATAGTTCTTCTCCAACTCGAAGACATTGGAATGGAATTAAACATATACTTCGATATCTTCGAGGAACAATGGATATGGGCTTATATTATTCAAATGCATCAAAACCAGATTTAATTGGTTATGCAGATGCAGGATATTTATCAGATCTGCATAAAGCTCGATCCCAAACAGGTTACTTATTCACATATGGAGGTACGGCTATTTCATGGCGTTCTGTAAAGCAAACTATAGTTGCTACTTCTTCTAACCATGCAGAAATCTTAGCAATTCATGAGGCAAGCCGTGAATGTGTCTGGCTAAGATCTGTAACTTAACATATTCGAGAAACGTGTGGTTTGTCAACCAAGAAAGAAATTCCAACAATATTATATGAAGATAATACTGCTTGCATAGCACAGTTAAAGGAAGGATACATTAAAGGCGATCGAACAAAACATATCTCGCCAAAATTCTTCTTCACTCATGATCTTCAAGAAAATGGTGATATTATTGTTCGACAAATTCGATCAAGTGACAATCTAGCAGATTTGTTAACTAAAGCTCTTCCAACTGCAACATTAGAAAAGTTGGTACAAAAGATTGGGATGCGTCGTTTCAAAAATCTTAAATAATGCAGTTGTTAGGGGGAGTAAAATACGCACTGTACTCTTTTCCTTTATCAAGGTTTTTCCCACTGGGTTTTTCTTGATAAGGTTTTTAATGAGGCAGTATTTCATAAGCGTATTCTTGAAAAGAATTATGTACTCTTTTTCCCTCACTTGGATTTTTTTTGCCCATGGGGTTTTTTCCTTGTAAGGTTTTAACGAGGCATATTCTTGATACAATGGATATTCAAGGGGGAGTGTTATGAATATTTTGTGAATATCCATTTATTCTATCTATATCTAGATTAGATGTAAATTAGATTGGATTAGGATTTAATCCATCTAATCTCTAAGTGTTATCTTCATTTTGTAAATTCTATCAAGATAAGGGGTTATTTGCTTATAAATAGACCCCCTCAGTTCATTTGTAAATACACACTTCAATAAGATCTCTTTTCTCCTCCTCAATACTTTCTTTCTTCTCTTTAATTATTCTTTCCAATTATCTTTATTCGTTCATTTATATTTATTTCATAACAACTATAAACTAATTTATGAACTTTTTACACTTTTACGATTATTAATTGAACATCTATTTATGATTGCGTTATGGAAATCTATTTTTGAATTCGAATTCCTAAAAATGTGCTTAGACCACTACGTGGCTTTTATTTTTTTTCTAATTAAAAAATATAATGCATTTAATATGATGTTGGCAATGGTTGCTGCAAAATTATATTATCAAAGCTTCAATCAAGAACTCACTCAAACTACTCTTAACTTTTAAAATATATAAAAATGAATTAAGAATAAAATATTGCATAACATTATATTTCATTCATAATATTGAGTAAATTTCAAAATTTTACTTTGTTGCAAAGCTATTATTTTGAAAGCTTGCAAAACGGAAAAAATGCCCTTATAATTTTTTGGTTGTAAATTAAAAGTAACATCCACTACAAAAAATCTTTGCATTTCCAACGGAAAAAATTTCGTTGAAAATTTCTAATGAATATACAATGAATTTTCAACGGAATTTAACTAAAATTTTTAACTACTTGTTTCGATGGATTTCCAACGGAAAAATTCCATTAGAAATCCGTTGCAAATTGAAATTTTTAACGGATTTTCCAACGGAATTTTCCGTTGGAAATTTTCCAATGGAAAATTCCATTGGAAATCCGTTGGAAAATTTAGATTTAAAACTCAGTCTTTTAACTGTTTAATATTTCTAACGAATTTTCAACGAAACTTTCTGTTGAAACCCAAAACTGCTTAAAAAATTCTGACGTAATCTTGACATTCTCTAACGAAAAATTTCGTTGGAACCCTCAACTTATCGAACCCACTGAGTGAAGCTATAAATTTTCCAACAAAATTTTTCGTTGAAAATTTTCAACGGAATTTCTGTTGAAAATCCATTGGAAAATTTTAAGAGTCAATCCTTTCTTGAATATAATTAACTTTCCAACGGAATTTTTCATTGGAAAAGTTAAAGAGTCAATGCTTTTATTGACTCTAATTAACTTTTTAACGAAATTTTTTGTTGGAAAATTTAAAGAGGCAATCCTTTCTTGAATCTAATTAACTTTCCAACGGAATCTTCTGTTGGAAAATTTAAAGAGTCAATGCTTTTATTGACTCTAATTAACTTTCTAACGGAATTTTTCAACGAAATTTTTCCGTTAGAAATTTCCAACGGAAAATTCCTTTGAAAATTTCATTGGAAATGTCAAGATTATGTCCAAAATTTTTAAGCAGTTTTGGGTTGCAACAAAAATTTCAAATTAAATTTTGAAAACAAAATTAATTATTTAATTTACTTAATTATTTAATTATTTACTTAATTACGTGCTGGTGACACGTTAAGTACATGCAGACATGTGGTGACACGCCAAGTGCAGGCAGACATTGGTGGTCACAGGCCAAGTGCATGCAGACATGTCGGTGACATGCCGAATGCATGTAGACATGCTGGTGACACGCCAAATGCAGGCAGACACTAGTTTGACACGCCAAGTGCAGGTAGACATGCTAGTGACAAGCCAAGTGCATGCAGACATGCCAGTGAAACGCCAAGTGCAGGCAGACATGTTGGTGACACACCAAGTACATGCATATATGCTGGTGACAAGCCAAGTGCATGTAAACATGTTGGTGACACGCCAAGTGCAGACATATTCAACTTTAGAATACATAAGAACAAAAAAAATCGGATCGAACAACATCCAACAGAAGAAAGTTTTCTGTTGCTTTAACAGCTCAAAACAAACTTAAAACCACTAACAGTGAGGACTTTCTCCCCCCTTGATATATTCAACTTTAAAATTCTCAAACCCTAGCTATTTGAAATCCAGAGTCTCTTCATCGAAATTTGCTCTTGTGTAATGAATATTTACAACAAAACATGGGATAAATATTATTACGCAAGAGCAAATTTCTATGAATGAGACTCTGGATTTCAAATAGCCAAGGTTTGACATTCTCATGCTCGGAAGAACTGCCGAGGAAGCTTCAACAAAACTACTTTTGAGGAGATGTACGGTCTGTCGCTGAGAGTTTAGGGTTGCTTTAACAGCTCAAAACAAGCTTAAAACCACTAACAATGAAGACTTTCTCCCCCTTGATATATTCAACTTTCGAACTCTCCAACCCTGGTTATTTGAAATCTAGAGTCTCTTCATCGAAATTTGCTCTTGCGTAATGAATATTTACAACAAAACATGGGATAAATATCATTACACAAGAGTAAATTTCCATGAATAAGACTTTGGGTTTCAAATAGCCAAGGTTTGACATTCTTATGCTCGGAAGAACTGTCAAGGAAGCGTCGATAAAACTGCTTTTGAGGAGATGTACGGTCTATCGCTGAGAACTGAGAAGTTGTGGACCATATATAGTAGAGGAATATAAATCGACGTAAAACAGTTTTAAACGTTTCGGGTAGCGGCGCGGACTTGGTGGTTTCACGCCAAGTGCATGCATACTGGTGGAGACACGCCAAGTGCTGCAAAAATGGTGGTGACATGCCAAGTGCATGCAGACATACTAGTGACACGTCAAGTGCATGCAGACATGCTGGTGACACGCGAAATGGTAACAGATATGCTGGTGACAAGCCAAGCGTTTTCAGACATGATGGTGACATGCCAAATGGTTGCAAACATGCTGATGACAAGCCAAGCGTTTTCAGACATGATGGTGACATGCCAAATGGTTGCAAACATGCTGATGACATGTCAAACATTTTCAGACATGGTGGTGACACGCCAACTGCATGCAAACATGCTGTCACACGCCAATTGCATGTAGACATGCTGGTGACACGCCAAGTGCATGCAGACGTGCTAAGGACACGCTAACTGCAGGCAGACATGCTGGTGACACGGCACATGCATGCAGTTTTCTGTGGCCATACACTGAGTTGATGCAGAATTGTGGTAACACGCCATGCATACTTATAATATAATTATACAAATTATAGTTATACAAATTCTCCAAACATGTCACCCACATAATCTTCGAAAGATATTAGTACTGATAATTGAACAAAATAATTATACAACTTTAAATTTACATACTATATCAAAATGATGAGAAAATATAGAAACGTAACGTAATTTATGCAAAAGTAATGGGAAAGCAATGTATAAATTGTATGAGTTAAAATCAATAAAATAAATTGTATATACAAAAAAAAAAGAATCAAGTACAGACATTAGCGAAGCTGTTATGTTCAAGGTTTGCTCTCACAACTGTTGGAAAAAATTTCCAAAGCGTATTGGCGACGTAAATTTCCAATCATATTCTGTTTAACTCTGATTTTTTTCGATTGCAAAACATCGTCAATGTACCCAACCATGAACATACCGTAGCTGACACTATCGTTTTGCCAATGCACTGTAGCTTTGGGCATATGAATTTTCAATGGCATCGGCCTCAGACCCTGTTTCTTCTAGCGTGTTCTGTTGAAATAACCAGCTTGGTGACAGATGATTGGCAATAATGTCGTCAGGAGGGTCATTTGAGCCACACGAACTCCATTATCCTTAGCAGCCGAAGTTATTGTGGAGTCCACCATCTTGATCATCCACCTCACCAAGTCGATCTTCGCCACCACCCAATGGCCACCCATATTGCAAGGTGCGAGGATGAAATCGACATCTTCCCATATTTTTGTGTATGTCGGCCTCTCACCTTGCACGTATGTTCGTAACTCATCTGTAATTTCCATACTGGCACAGGCATCTTTAGTGGGGAACGCCTCGTGTAACATATGGAGGGTGTCCTGTGAAGCATGTATACATTAGCTTACAATTAATACAATTAATAACTTACTATTTTCATAATTGAAAATAATGAAAAATAAACTTACGAAGAATATTGTGTTAACCACGCATGCATGGGCATTGTACATCTTCCACTTCGGACCTGCCATCCGCTTACAGAGTACGCTGAGGCATGCGTTAACATATTCACTTGTCATTTCTTCTTCGGGATCCTCTAATGACACGAAAAATTTCGCACATTGGTCCCCTAAGATCCTGACGTTACGTCTGCATATGTAACATAATGAGTTAAGTAATTTAGCCTTGGTGGATAGATGTTTAATTAAACAACAAGATTTGCAATGTTATTTATGCTGCTGACCCCGCGCACTCGTCTTTCTTGAAAGCATCGTACGCTTCCACCATTGAGCTCTTTTGATCCCGACGAATCAATGAGGGGTCGACGTACGAGCTTGCAATGTACTTGCTTGCCATTCTCACCAATGCCCGCTCAGTAGGGTCTGAAATGAATACTGCCTGATCTTGGACATCAGATGCCTCTGTTGTCGACAATCATGAGTTGCTGGGTTCAGGAGTGCTGTGCAGAAGATGGTCCCTTTAATAGACGACTATTGCAAGGTTCCCATCCCCTCCTATAGGTGCATCGATCACCGGATCAACATCTGCTGTGATAGTATCATCTCCGTTGGCACCAACAACATCATCATCGTCAATGCCAACACCAGGTTTATCATGGTCTAATGGATCAGCAGCATCCTCATGGTCCTCACCGGCATCGTGAAATGAAGGACCATCCTACAGAACGAGATAAATGAGAAAATCGTTAGCATAAACCGATGCCTCAAATTAGAATTTACCGTAATAAACATAAACAAACAATATTATACGCAAAGATTGAATATCGTACTTGTGATTTCAATCCCTTTATAATCCGAGTGATGACGCGGTCCTCAAACGTCTGTAGGGACAGAGTCAATGACTAGATTAAAGCCTTCAGCTTTGACATCTCTTTTTTATGTCGGTTCTCTAACCGTCGCATTTGACGCTTCAACTGATGATTTGTCACTAGTTCGTCATTGACTCTTGTGGATTCGTTCAACTGCAATGACATATATGCTATAAATTAGTGTGTAATCATATATGGAATTGTTGAACATTAACCGTTAGAACTCTAAAATCCTTACCGGTGGCTCGTTATCGGTCCTGTGTGGTTGAGCATAACAGATAGACTCTTGAGGTGCTTGTGTCGCCTCCCTTAACTGTAATGATAGAAATTACTGTATTAATCAAAAAACATATGCAGAAATGTTTAACACAAACCGTTATTAAGCGTTCTTATCGCCGACTCGTTATCACTGTGCGTATGAGGAGGAGCTATCGGTGGTTAAGGAGCTGTCGTAGCATGGTCACCCCCTTCCCCCAACTCAGAGACTAATTGTTCATCCTCATCCTCTAAAGCAGCGACGGTGCGCCTTCACTTAATGGCACCACTGGCTTTTTTGTCCTTTAACTGCCTCATCTTTTCCCTTGCACTTAAGCCTCAGTCCACATGATCCTTCATGTGCCTTATAGGCACATACTGGTGGCCCTCAGAAAACGAGACATCCATGTCCACGAAGTAATCCTGCCTAGCCTCATTTGATGTGGGCTTCAAGGTCTCGACTGCCCACAATTGCAAAATAAGGACTATGATGATATATAATTTTATAGACAATTATTATAGGAATGCACATCAGAAATTGGCCAAGCTGTTCACTCATTTGCTGAGATGACTCTAACTTCTCAACTACTTTGTAGAAATTTGTCCGCTTCTGATTGCATTCCCATTTGAGCATATATAGGTAGACGTCATTTGGAGCAGAGGGTGCAACTAGTTTTCGGAAGGCTGAAATTACCTCAATTGCCCAAAACTACAAGTCATATATTATATTGTTAGACCGTAAATGATAAACGAGTTCAACAATAAATTTTTAAGTCAAAAGGAAACTCATCAATGTTAAGTGCCCATACCTGAATAACCCACGCGAATCAGTAAATGTTGTAGCGCAAACGGGTTACCGGAAGCAAGTTTGAGGCAGGCACTTTGAACCCTTTCAAAATGTAGTCCTCAATCAACCTCCATACGTAATGACCCCATGGGAAGGCATTCCAGGATTTGATGTCCTTCATCAATGACAATAGCCAATGCATCACCCGTTTACGATAGTCTTGACCAAATAAAATGTTATTCACAATCAAGACAAGCGTCATCTTGGTCCCGTCACCTAGTCGCTACAAGCTGCCTCCGCGAAATGTATTCAGCGACTCCCACAGCTTAATGCTCTGCTACTCGTTCCAGTATCGTGCATGAATTCCGTCAGCAACAATCTCGTACAGTCGTGTGAACACATCGGGCATTGGACCAAACTTCAGTCCGATGATAAGGCAGAATTCTTGCTTAGATATCTGCGCCTTGCTCTTGCCAATGGCAAACCACAGCTCGTGCTCCACTGATTTTGTCACCTTGATTCGATGAATCATGATGTTATACAGGAGACTGACGCTGAAGTAGCATTGTGGATATACGTCCAGAAGCTGTCCGAAACACGTACTCTTCACTGCATCGTACTCCCCTTTCTCTTGGAAAGTCTTGTTGATATAATGCAGTTGCGACCACTTACAATGGGTGTTGATGCCGACATTGAATGCCCACTTCGACCTCGGTACAAGCAGCAAGCTATCAAGGTCCTCATGCTGTCCGGATTGCATCTGCAAAACAAAGGGACACATGCACAAATGAGTTAGCCCATAACGTGGAAACAAGGTACAATGAAGAAAGACAATTGAAAGAAAAAAATAAATAATGTGACACGCCATGCGTAAGTGTGGTGACACGCCATGTGTCAATGTCGTTACACGCCATGCATTACATTGTCGTGACACACCACGCATAAGTGTCGTATGGTGCCATGCACCTAAAGCCGTGACACGCTAAAAAACCCAAAAAACCAGTTATCCCACAACAACCTACCATAAGCCTTGACACGCCAAAAAACCCAAAAAACTAGTAAACCCACAAGACTCCATTTGCAAACGCGGATCTCTTTCTTCAACACTTTGCCTAAACCCTAAACCACGAATATAACAGTTACGCCATGCATCACAATTGAAAAAAAAAACACCAACTTATCAAACCAACCTTAATAAAAAAAAACAACGAATAGAAGAAAGTTTTAATTTGAATTTTAGACTCACTGACTTGTACACTAATAACTGACATTATTGCTGTGATACTGGTGAGCTTGGCAAGAGCGAGGTTGAACTCTCTGCTACGTTTCGGGATGATGATTGATTCAAAATCTCTAACTTCCTTCACATAGGAGGTTGCGATTTCAGAAAAATATTTACTTAAAATTAAATGGTTTTTTATATTCATTTCATAAATCAAATCTCTAACTTCCTTCACATAGGAGGTTGCGATTTCAGAAAAATATTTACTTAAAATTAAATGGTTTTTTATATTCATTTCATAAATTCGGTGGAAGTCCAAAGGGTTTCGTCTTTATTGCACCTCGTTATTTGCCCGCCTTCTTTCAAATTATGGAGTGTCAGGTCTTCAACCCATGACGTGTCACAAGTGCAGACCATGGCCTGTCACACAGATTATAACCATGCCGTGTCACACACTCTAAACTTGCCATATCACACATTCAAACCCTGTCGTTTTACACATTATAACCCTGTCGTGTGATACGTCTAACCATGGCGTGTCGCATACTATAAACCATGCTGTGTCACAGTCGTGTCACACATTCTCTCGTGCCATTCCACAGATTATAACCCGGCTGTGTCACACGTCCGACATGGCATGTCACACACTCTAAACCCAGCAGTGTCACACATTCTCCGGTGCCATTTCACAGATTATAACCCTGCCATGTCACAAGTTTGACCATGGCGTGTCACACATTCTGAACCCAGTCGTGTCACATATTCTTACCCTGTCGTAGCCGTGTCACAGTAGCCCGTGCCGTTCCACAGATTATAACCCTGTCGTGTCACACATCCGACATGGTGTGTCACACACTTTAAACCCAGTCGTGTCACACATTCTCCCTTGCTGTTCACAGATTATAACTCTGCTGTGTCACACCTCTAACCATGGCGTGTGTCACACTCTAAACCCAACCGTGTCACACATTCTCACCTTCAACGATTCACAGATTATAACCCAGCTGTCGTGTCACACGTCTGACCCTGATTTTATAAAAAACCATGATAAGATATAAAAATCATATAAAAAATTGTATTACTTTATTTACGTTTTAATTCTAATGAGCAAATATATGCAATTAAGATTGAAGTTTTATAATAAACTTATTAATATTTGTGCTTAAAAAAAGTTAATTTTATTATATCTATGTATTCATGCTAATTTGAGGGAGAGCCTTAGAATATATATATATATATATATAGATAAACATGTATGATTTAAGAAAAAAATCAATATATAATTGTATTAAAATTAAAGTTCAAGTTATATTTTTTATTTGATATAACTTTATAACTTAATATGTATATATATGAGAGATATTAAATAAGGGTATATATATACATATATTAATATATTATTTGAGTGTTTAATATAGTAAATTTCATTTAGATGATTATATTTATCTACCGTAACTTAATTTATTATTAAACAAAATTGAATATTTTTTCCCTTACCCAAAACGTCGTCGTTCCACAACAAGTCTGGTGTCATTTATCCTTACGTCAAAACGACGTAGTTTTGACTCCCCGAACCATAAGTATAAAATCTAACTTTTCCCTCCCAAACAGATTTTTCCCTTGTCATTTTCTCTCTCTACCCGTGGCGCTCTCCCCTCTATCTCTACCCGTGCCCGACTGAATTAAAGATCCCTAGTGCTATCCCCTTGACGGTGGCCTCTCTCCGTTCCACAGTGTTGTCCTATTCAACTCTTTTCGATGTCTCTCCGTCGCTTTTTGCCCCGTCGTCCTCCTTATAACTACTCCCAGTTTGATCCTTCCCTGTCGTGACCTAAAGCTTGGTGCTTCGAAAATTTCTGTCCCCGTCGACTTAGTCCCACCGATCCTTCAAACTTCGTTGTCTGATCCCTTCCAAAAATCCAGCCTTAGGTTTAATTTTTTATATGTGCTTTATATTATTTTTATCAATACTTGTTTATCAATTGATGCGGCTTAGGTTAATTTATTGATTTTATATTGTGTTTTAGGGTTTTTGATTTAAGGTTTGAAGCCTAAACGTTTCGGCTCATTGTATTTCAGGCAAAGTGGAAGATTGGCTCTGGAGGCATCAATTGGAAGTTTGGTGTTTGTTGCAAAACGAGATTTAGCCTTCATGTTGAAATTTGTAGGTGACTAATACAAACCTTGTATCAATTACTTGTTGGTATTTGAGAACTAACCACTCATGTTTGGGCTTATTTGATTTACTATTACAAGGCTAAACGTTTGATTGATGTAATTTCAGTCATTAGCAATTGGTTGGTTGTGTAAGCATCAAAACAATGTGCACTCTGCTTCCAAACGAAATTGTGTTTAGGTCTGATTTTGGAGGTGAGTAAGACAAATGAACAAACAATTAAATGTTGGTATTTGAGAACTGAGCACCCCTGTTTTAATTCAATTTTATAAATAATGGTACTAAAATTAGACCGACAGATAAAGTATATACATTTTTTCCCGTCGACAATACTCATGCTGTTCAATTTGATTTTAATTTGTAGAATTTGAATGTATCACCCAATATTTCATGGTTAAAGCAATTAAATTACGAAGCATTTAATTTTTTTACAGTTCAAATATATGGAAATTTTATGATATATATACAAGTTTAGATTTTACTATTTCAGATGCTTTCTTTGTATATAATTATTTTGAGAATAATTGAATTAAATTAACAGTTTGATCAAATATATGTATCATTAGCTGAGATCACTAATACTCAGCCACTGCCAATATGGATTCTGTTTGTCTTCCAATTTGCATAATTTAGCATGTTCTGATTTGTATACACATTCAACGGTATATACAATTTTGAACAAAAAATCAAAAGTACATACTCAACAAATTTAAAATGAAAACTTTTAAAAAATTAATTATATTACTGTAAGGAAAAAAACGAATACTTAAAAATTTGACCCCATGGATGTATTGTTAATAGAAAAACAAATAAATAAGATTCTAAACAAATAATATAATGCCTAAATGCTTGAATTCCTTGAATTAAGCTGTTACTGGGACAATTGGCTCTTTTATATTTTTTTTTACCTAAAAGCTTAAGATGAGATTTGTAATATCACTTTCTTCTACTTCAAGTGGTTTACTCCAATTAACTTAAATAATAAGAGATTTAAAAAAAAGAAATCTTCTACAACTAACTTAAAATATTGAGTTAAGTGAAAATTTCCTCTTACGTAATTATCCCTCCTAAATATTTTCTTAATTCTATCAAATTTTAAAATAATTAACTTTGACAATAATCTATGTGTAAATTGCAACACAACTACTTTTTCCTTTAGGTTACATAATAAGAAAGAAAATTTTTTATAAAAACATTATTAGTATAATTATATGCATAATCGAGAAATTTTTTAGATTAACACATATTCTATTATAGTATATTTGAAAATAGTAATAACTTCATATGCTAATTAAAAATCACACATGATTGTATTATATTTACATTTTGTGACGGTTAAAAACATATATAGACAATGTCTAAAATAATACTCCAATAAAAATTTATATGAAAATATCATACTTGTTTGTATGTTATGGCCTTTTGTCACCTACTACGTGTAAGTTTCAATGGATAATTAATAAGTCCTTAAAATATTTTGTATGACACTTAGGATTACAGAATGTCGGGAGATCGCTCTTGGATGTACTGTCGATTACAGAATGGATTCATTACATCTAATTTTGTAAATGGAGTTACTAAATTCATTAATTTTGCATGTTCGAAGACTACATTTATGTGGAAGAATAAAATTAGATGCCCTTGCATACACTGTAGTAACAACAAGTTCTTAGATAAAAATCAAGTCACAGAACACATCTTAAACCGAGGTTTTACTGGGGCTTACACAATTTGGAGTTTACATGGGGAAGCTGATATTGGAGAATCATCACGAAGTAGATCTAGAGTTGAACTATCCCTTAGATTTGAGGGAGATGCTGCTATTCGAGAACCTACATATGATGATGAAATAGAAAACCCATATACTAGAATGGTTAGGGATGATATGCATCCCGAAGTTGCTTTCAACCACCCTACGTCAAATGAGTCGAGCTTTGTCGAGGAAGATCCCAATCCAAATGCATCAACCTTTTACTCTTTATTAAGCAATGCAGAGGAACCTTTGTGGGTAGGTTACACAAAGCACACAACGCTTTCAGTTGTGTCACAACTTTTAAATGTTAAGGCAGAATACAATTTGAGTGAATCATGTTTTGATCGACTGTTGGAGATAATAAAGAACATGTTGTCATCTGATGAGAATTTACCTATCGATTTTTATAGGGTGAAGAGGAAGGTAGCAAAGCTTGGTTTGGGATATATCAAAATTCATGCTTGCAAGAACAATTGCATGTTATTTTATGAGGAAACTGCTACATTTGAGATTTGTATGGTATGTGGACATCCTCGGTATAAACAGAGGAATTCAAGTGTGAAAAGGCAAAAGAAAATTCCTTACAAGATTTTGCATTACATGCCACTTATACCGAGGCTTCAAAGGCTTTATATGTCATGTAAAACGGCTGAACATATGACGTAGCATGTGTAACACCAAAGTGATGATGGACTCCTTAGACACCCTATTGATGGTGAGGCTTGGAAACACTTCAACCGCACACATGAATTCTTTGCAATGGAACCTTCAAATGTAAGACTCGGGTTATGTGCTAATGATTTTAGCCCTTTTGGATCGATTGCCAAACCGTATTCTGTTTGGCCAGTAATGCTTTGCGTGTATAATTTACCCCCATGGATGTGTATGAAACAACAATATATATTTCTTAACATGGTTATTCCGGACAAGAAAAGTCCAAGTCAAAATATAAATGTTTTCTTGAGGCCTTTGATAAATGAGTTGATATTATTATGGATAGAATGTGTTGTGATGTATGATGCATATAAGAAACAAAATTTTCATATGAGGGTAACATTATTGTGGACAATTAATAATTTTTCTACTTATGGTATGTTGTCAGGGTGGAGTACACATGGACGATTATCATGTCCATATTGCATGGAGCATTCTAAATCTTTCATATTGGAACATGGTAGGAAACCTTGTTTCTTTGATTGTTATTAACAATTCTTGCGAGCTAATCATCCTTTTAGGAGGCAGAGAGATAAATTTATTAAAAAAAGAGTTGAACATGACTTACCATTGTGGCGATTATCAGGCGAGGAAATATTGACAAGTTTGAATTCGATTCCTTATCTCCCATTCGGAACAAAATGTGGTGAGCGAAAGAGTTCAAGATATGGTGTTTGTCATAATTGGGTGAAAAAGAGTATATTTTAGGCTCTGCCTTATTGGCATATGCTTCTTATTCGTCACAATTTAGACGTTATGCATATTGAACATAATTTTTTTGAGAATATACTCAACACAGTGATGGATGTTAAAAGAAGGACAAAAGACAACATAAAAGCATGACAAGATTTGAAGGTTTATTACAAGCGGCTAGAATTGAAATTGATGGAACATAATGGAAAACTGTACAAGCCTAAGGCTGTGTACACATTAAATAAGGAGGAAATAAGAACTGTTTGTGCTTGGGTTAAATAGTTGAGATTACCAGATGGTTTTGCATCGAACATTTCTCGGTCAGTTAATGAGGTTGATGGAAAATTTTATAGGATGAAAAGCCATGATTCTCATGTTTTTATGCAACGATTGCTCCCAATTGCCTTCCGTGATATGCTGACTGTAGACACCTCCCATAAAAAAATAATAATAAATAAATAAATAAAAATAAAAATAAAAAAAATAATAATAAAGGGAGCAGGGAGGTATAGCCCTGCTACCAAACCCCCTGCAGATCACCGGATTTTAGGGGATTGCCCAAATCCGGTGATCAGCCCCCCCTCCATTTCGGATTGTCCAAGAAATTGGACAATCCCACTGCTAAAAGGAGGAAACCAAGCTTCAAACAAGGGGGGGAGACCAAAACGAAAAAAATTTTTGGAGAACAGTTTGAAACCGGGAGAGCATTCAGAAAAGAAAAAAAAAACATAGAGCAAAAACAAAACAAAAAAAAAATCTAGTTCTTACCAGCCAACAGGATACCCAAATCGAGCAAAGCAGCAACCAAACACCAAAGAAAATCAACCAAAAATAAAAACAAAAGCAATAAAAAAAAAGGGAAGGAAGCTGTTTGGTTCGGGAAGAGGGTGTTTGGGGCTGTGGGAGAGGAGAAGCGACACCGGTGGTAGGAGCCGGTGTAGCCCAACGACGAAAGGGTGAGGGATCGGTGAGAGGAAGGCCAGCGAAGAGAGAGAGAGGGGCTAGATCGGAGGAGTAGGCCGATCGAAAGAAAAAGGGCCGATCGGTGCGAAGGAGGACTGAACGACAGAGATCGAAGGGGTCACCGGTGAATGGAGAGGCTGAGCGGTACCGGAGGGGGGGCTGCGTTCTAGAGAGAAGGCAGAGAGCCTTCGGTTTAGAGAGAGAAGGCAGCAGGGAAAATAAGGGAAGAGAAAAAAAAAAGAGAGCTTTTATACTGGATAAAAGGGGACCAAAACGACGCCGTTTCAAGGGACAGGAAGAAGCTGAAACGTTTCACCCAAAACGGTGCCGTTTTGAGTAGTTCCACGGGCCAAAAACGGTGCATTTGGTGAGATCGGACAGTGAGCCTGCTGAGCGGGCCATCCGGAGCTGCTTCGGGCCTCCTGTGGGCCGCGGATCTGGGCTAACCCAAGCCCAGATAGGTACATCCTTTGTTTGGGCTTTGTTTTGAATTTGTTTGTATTTATTTTTAATTTCAACGTATTTTAATTTAGTAAGTTTTGTTAGGAAAAAAGAAAATAAAAAATATATAAATACAAAATATGAGTATTTATTTTAGTAATAAGCACATAAAAAAATAAGATAATAATAATAAAAAATAAAAAAAAATAATAAAAATAATAAAATTTTTTTTGAAAAGTTAAACAATTATTTTAGAACTAAGACCAATGATAGGATTTTCATCCGGAACGCGAGAAGTCGCAATTCCAAGTGAACTTCCTTAGGTTAGGAATTTTAATTAGGATCCCACCAGTATGATGGGAGGGTCCTAATTCAAAGTTTCGATGGTTCTAATAAAAAAATAATATAATAAAATAAAAAATATAATAAATAAATAAATCGTTAAATATGTTCGATTATCAATTAAAAATCCATAAATAGAATAAATAAGAATCTATGATAAATTTAAACACACACATAATAACAAAAATAATAATAAAGTAAAAACTAAAATAAACGTTGAGTTACGAGTGCACTACGTTTCATGTTTGCATCGTTAAATGTCATGGCATATAGATCTATTCTGTGTACGGGTATAAATCCCGATGATGGGACTTTCCGAAAAAGCTTACGAAGGCGAGTTTCATTGGTAAACTCCTTAGGTGAAAAGATACTTCCGAGCTCCACCAGTATGATGGGAGAGTTCGAAGAGATATCTTTAATAAAAGGTTTTTACCCGTATTAGGATTTTTGCATTCACGAAAACACTGTTTTCTTTCACAAGCGATTATCCCGATGATGGGATTTACTTAGTGAATTTGCGAAGGCGATTTTCTTAGGTATCTCTCTAGGTGCGAGGATACTCCTGGATCCCACCAGTGTGATGGGCGGATTCGGAAAGTACACTCAATAAAAAGTCTTCGTTTGGTGCTATTTTGGTTTTATGCCACGCATTTCATAATTGCATCACATGTACGCTAAGGTCGTAAAATATTCGATCAACAGAATAAAAGATAAATCAAACAAATGATAGCAAAAGAAACACAAAAACAAAATAAAAGGGTTAAGACAAAAAGTGATTAAATGGTACCGTTCGTGGAACGGGCGTCACGGGGGTGCTAATCCTTCCTCGTGCGTAACTGTACTCCCGAACCCGAACTCTAAAAAACACGTAGACCAGTTTATCGTTCTTTCGAATGACCTAAAGTTAATTTAGTACTTCGTCGAATAGGACAAATTTGATCGGGTGGCCAATCACACCTAAACAAAAAAGATTGGTGGCGACTCCCCAAGTTAATCACGTCTAGCGATCGGGTTCCTGCACCCGCACGTTGCGACAGCTTGACGACTCCACTAGAGATGAAAGAGAGTCGAGCCATAATTAATCATAGATTGTCTTAAGCCTTAAGTAATTTAGTGTCTTTCAAATTTGAGCATTTTGTTTTGTGCATTGTAATTTGTGCAATAATCATTTTGTAATTATTAAATTAATTATTATTTAATTGTGGGGAATTTAAGATAGAGGGATGTGAGATTGTTGGTCGAAAGTTAATATATTCCTTCACACACACGACAAGTTTTGCATTCATGCATAAGCCTTCTACCCGGGCTTAGTCCTTAATTAAGAGGGGATTAAGTAGCTACGCTCTCGTGAGGTGATAACCTCCGCATGGGCTAGTGAAGACCCCCATTCAAATCGAACCTAGTCCGATTGAAGCCTATAATGGACGAGGACCGGGGTGCCTTACTAGTCCATGTGGACGACAGTGAGGAACGATTTGGGAACCTTTAGCTCCACTTTCAACCCGAACTCAGCATGTAGAATACCGAGGGTCACCTCTGCCTAGGTAGAACCTTACCCGTGAGAATATACCTTTGATTAGGTACACATGAAGGAATTTTTCACACTCCCTTTACTCTAAATTTTCCTAGCAAAATAATAAAGGTATCATGTATACCCATGTTATTAATCATTTTCTTTTTTTTCTTGAGAATTACTTTTAAACATTTTTACTGATTTGAACTTTTGGTCATTTTTGTCCAGGCAATGATCTTTGTCCAGGCAATGATCGATGTTGTAATTAATTGTTTTGCAAAATTTTTTCTTTAGAAAGTAAGCAAATCAGACACTCTCATAAAGACTCTGAATGTGGTAGGTTAATAAATGTCAAGACTATGCTGAAGTCTCAAATACCCCAATACCTCTCAAATTCTTTCAATTTGGATACCAAATTTGAACCTTGAACCCATTGTCTAAAGCTTTTCTTTACCCATGTTCTGGGGCATGATGAAAAAAAAAGAAAGAAAAAAAAAAGAAAAAGCAAGATTGCCCAATTCCTCCAAGACACTTTGGCTTCAAAATAACCCTTTTTCCTCTCTCATTTCTTGTTATAAAGAGTTAATCATGACAAGATATTTTGATCTTTGAAGGCTTCTAATCTTAAGTTGTGAAGAAAAGAAAAAAAAAGAAAAAAAAAGAAGAAAGAAAAAAAAAGAGAGAAGAAATAAGAAAGTGACATTATGCACTTGAGATATTCTAATGATGCTAAAAGTAAAAAACAAAAAAAAGTCAACTTTTGATCTTAAATTCTTCCTTTCTAGGGATTGCTCTTCAAATATAAGTAACTATAGTTGAGAGGATAAATGGCCATGTTTCGCTTTCCTTTCACAAATGAAAAATTATCCACTTGCTACCCCTTTGAGCCTATCGAATATTTTTTCTAAATGCACCTCAACCAAAGATCACCTCCCACATTGGGGGGCAATTATGAAGAAAAATTTTCGTCAAAAGCATAAATGATGGAAGATCCATGGCAAAGGACAAATAAACGTCTTATATACCATAGGGGCAGATGCAAATTTGAGTTCTTGAAAATTTCGAACTCAATCCATCAATATGAAAGTTGAAAAAAAAAGAGAAAAAAAAAGAAGAAGAAAGAGAAGAAGAAAAAGAAAAGAAAAAAGAAAAAGCAAAAAAGGGAAATGGTAAAAAAAAAAAAAAGAAGCAAGCTTTGAAAAAGGCAAATGTCTTCAAAGAGTCTTTTGCGCGGTAATAAAGGATCCTTGCTTTAATCACCTTTAAATATACGTTTGGGCCTTTGTATCCATTTTTTCAGAACCCTTAACCATAGCCTACATTACATGCTTAAAAAGTCCATTTTGATCAAGTGTGGATACTTAAATTGAAGAGCTATCTTATAGAGAAAGATCATCACATAGAGAATGAGACTTTGACCTCTTTTCTTTGCCAAAATTACCTTTTTGAATCCCTCAATCCATCTTGGATACAGTTTGAATTTTCTCAAGTGCATGGTGGAATGATCAATGAAAAAAGAAGAAAAAAGAAAAGAAAAAAGTGAGTGAAAAAGATGAAGCTCTATGGTGAAAACCCAAAAGAGCAGTCCAGAGCGAAGATGGAAACTTATGAAGCCACTCATGATTTTAACTAAGGTGATAACAAGAAGCACCAGAGAGAGACCATTTCAAGGTAGCTAGAGTTCATTAGACACTTTTCAAGTGCATAAAACTCTCAAGCACCTTAAAAATTCAAGATCTATCAGAAAAATTCATATTAAATTTTGAGCCTATCTCTTTCAAAATAGCCTTCTGCAATGCAAAACCTGTAATAGCTGGTCTTGACATTTATCATCTCGCCACACATCATGAGGCTTAGAGAATGTCGAGTTTGATTGTGATTTAAAAGAAATCATTTTGCAAAATTTGATTTTAAATCACCATACATTTGTGAGCTTAGACAAAGAAATTTCAACTCTCTCTTTTCCCATGAAATGGTGAGAAACCTTTATTGTTGACCAAGACCTTGATGAGTTAGACTATCCTACCTATTTGAAAGGCCAGATTGTCATTTAACTCATCCAAAATCATTTCAAACAGTTCATCAATTTTCAAGAGATTCAAATATCACATGTTTTTTCTAACTTGGATGTTTTATCACTTTAACAAGAAAAGTGTGGAATAGATACATTTTTGCTCCAAGATTCAACTGTCTTTGATCATGAAAGTAATGGTGTGGGGCAATTTTGCTGTGATTTTATCAAAATCTAGATGTTCTTGAAAACAAAAAGAAAAAGAAAAAATTGAAAGTATTTGCGATCTTTGTGAGGAAAATTCTTTAATCACTGAGAGATAAGACAAACGTTTTTTAAAAAGACAAATTCATTTCTCAAGAAAAAGTGAGAAAAAGCAATGTGAAGAAGAGCTTTCAGGATCAAAGGCATCAATGCATTGAAACCCAATTTGAATTGGTGGTCTTTAGTTGACAAAGAAATTGGCAGTTGCACAAGAACACTGTCAAAGAATGAGAAGCTGAAGAAAACGATCTTGCAAGCAAGGAATATGTGGTGCAAAACACAAAAAAGCAATGCATCATTTGTCCATCATTCAATCATGCATACATGTCCAATCATGCACATGATCATGCATCATCAAAATTGAAAGTTTTCAAACAAATATCAAAACTAATGCAGTTTTCAGACAATCAAGTGAAAAAAGATTTGAGTCTTTCATTGAAAAAGAAAAAAAAACCAAACATGACAACTAAGCCCAATTTAGCTGATATCCAAGATGTTTAAGCCTAGTTTATCTTGGCACTAGAGAATTTAAACCACATAGCCTCGTTTTGAGATGATGAATCTTTTTTCTAAAACCTCCGGGTACATTTTCAAAACCTTCAGGTAGCGTAGCCTCATTTTGAGATGAGGAACGCTCCCTTTCATTCTCAAATCCTTCAGGTACATTTTCTAAAACCTCCGAGTATATTTTCAAAACCTCCGGGTAATGTAGCCTCATTTTGAGATGAGGAACACTCTTTTTTTTTTTATAAAACCTCCGGGTAGCGTAGCCTCATTTTGAGATGAGGAACGCTCCCTTTCATTCTTAAATCCTTCAGGTACATTTTCTAAAACCTCCGAGTACATTTTCAAAACCTCCGGGTAATGTAGCCTCATTTTGAGATGAGGAACACTCTTTTTCTTTATAAAACCTCCGGGTACATTCTCAAATCCTTCGAGTACATTTTTTAAAACCTCCGGGTACTTTCTCAAATCCTCCGGGTATATTTTCTAAAACCTCCGGGTACATTTTCAAAACCTCCGGGTAGTGTAGCCTCATTTTGAGATGAGGAACACTCTTTTTCTTTTCTAAAACCTCCGGGTACTTTCTCAAATCCTCCGGGTACATTTTTTAAAACCTCCGGGTACATTTTCAAAACCTTCGGGTAGTGTAGCCTCATTTTGAGATGTGGAACACTCTTTTTCTTTATAAAACCTCCGGGTACATTCTCAAATCCTCCGAGTACATTTTCTAAAACCTCCGGGTACATTCTCAAATCCTCCAAGTACATTTTCTAAAACCTCCGGGTATATTTTCAAAACCTCTGGGTAGTGTAGCCTCATTTTGAGATGAGGAACACTTTTTTTCTTTATAAAACCTCCGGGTACATTCTCAAATCCTCCGGGTACATTTTCTAAAACCTTCGGGTACTTTCTTAAATCCTCCGGATACATTTTCTAAAACCTCCGGGTACATTTTCAAAACCTCCGGATAGTGTAGCCTCATTTTGAGATGAGGAACACTCTTTTTCTTTTCTAAAACCTCCGGGTACTTTCTCAAATCCTCCGGGTACATTTTCTAAAACCTCCGGGTACATTTTCAAAACCTCCGGGTAGTGTAGCCTCATTTTGAGATGAGGAACACTCTTTTTCTTTATAAAACCTCCGGGTACATTCTCAAATCCTCCGGGTACATTTTCTAAAACCTCCGGGTACATTCTCAAATCCTCCGGGTACATTTTCTAAAACCTCCGGGTACATTCTCAAATCCTCCAAGTACATTTTCTAAAACCTCCGGGTATATTTTCAAAACCTCTGGGTAGTGTAGCCTCATTTTGAGATTATGAACACTCTTTTTCTTTATAAAACCTCCGAGTACATTCTCAAATCCTCCGGGTACATTTTCTAAAACCTTCGGGTACATTTCCAAAACCTCCAGGTAGCGTAGCCTCATTTTGAGATGAGGAACGCTCTTTTTCTTTTTTTAAAACCTCCGGGTATATCTTTAAAACCTCCGGGTGCATTCTTCAAAAACTCCGAGTAATTAGCTTCAAGATTTTTTAAAATTTTGTAGCCTCGTTTTGAGATGAGGAGCTTTTCTGCTTATGTTATTAAAAATAATAATAAAAAAAAGACAAAAAGACAAGAAAAGATTCAATTTAGTTTGAAAGCGGTGTCCACGTCTTTGCACTATTCTTGATCCTCAAGAATGTGCAAAGAGGGGCAACTGTAGACACCCCCCATAAAAAAATAATAATAAACAAATAAATAAAAATAATAAAAAAATAATAATAATAATAAAAGGAGCAGGGAGGTATGGCCCTGCTACCAAACCCCCTGCAGATCACCGGATTTTAGGGGATTGCCCAAATCCGGTGATCTGCCCCCCCTCCATTCCGGATTGTCCAAGAAATTGGACAATCCCACTGCTAAAAGGAAGAAACCGAGCTTCAAACAAGTGGGGGAGACCAAAACGAAAAAATTTTTTGGAGAACAGTTTGAAACTGGGAGAGCATTCAGAAAAGAAGAAAAAAAACATAAAGCAAAAACAAAACAAAAAAAAAAACCTAGTTCCTACCAGCCAACAGGATACCCAAATCAAGCAAAGCAGCAACCAAACACCAAAAAAAATCAACCAAAAATCAAAACAAAAGCAATAAAAAAAAAAGGGAAGGAAACTGTTTGGTTCTGGAAGAGGGTGTTTGGGGCTGTGGGAGAGGAGAAGCGACACTGGTGGTCGGCACCGGTGTAGCCCAACGACGAAAGGGTGAGGGATCGGTGAGATGAAGGCCAGCGAAGAGAGAGGGAGGGGCTAGATCGGAGGAGTAGGCCGACCGAAAGAAAAGAGGCCGATCGGTGCGAAGGAGGACTGAACAACAGAGATCGAAGGGGTCACCGGAGAAAAGAGAGGCTGAGCGGTACTGGAGGGGGGCTACGTTCTAGAGAGAAGGCAGAGAGCCTTCAGTTTAGAGAGAGAAGGCAGCAGGGAAAATAAAGGAAGAGAAAAAAATAAGCTTTTATACTGGATAAAAGGGGACCAAAACCACGCCGTTTCAAGGGACAGGAAGAAGCTGAAACGTTTCGCCCAAAACGGCACCGTTTTGAGTAGTTCCATGGGCCAAAAACGGTGCGTTTGGTGAGATCGGACTGTGGGCCTGTTGAACGAGCCATCCGGAGTTGCTTCGGGCCTCCTATGGGCTGCGGATTTGGGCTAACCCAAGCCCAGATAGGTACATCCTTTGTTTGGGCTTTGTTTTGAATTTGTTTGTATTTATTTTTAATTTCAACGTATTTTAATTTAGTAAGTTTTGTTAGGAAAAAAGAAAATAAAAAATATATAAATACAAAATATGAGTATTTATTTTAGTAATAAGCAGATAAAAAAATAGGATAATAAATAATAAAAAATAAAAAAATAAAAAATAAAAAAATAAAAAAATAAAAAAATAATAAAAAAATAATAAAAAAAATTTTGAAAAGTTAAACAATTATTTTAGAACTAAGACCAATGATAGGATTTTCATCCGAAACGCGAGAAGTCGCAATTCCAAGTGAACTTCCTTAGGTTAGGAATTTGAATTAGGATCCCACCAGTATGATGGGAGGGTCTTAATTCAAAGTTTCGATGGTTCTAATAAAAAAAATAATATAATAAAATAAAAAATATAATAAATAAATAAATAAATAAATCGTTAAATATTTCGATTATCAATTAAAAATCCATAAATAGAATAAATAAGAATCTATGATAAATTTAAACACACACATAATAACAAAAATAATAACAAAAAATAATCATAAAGTAAAAACAAAAATAAACGTTGAGTTACGAGTGCACTACGTTTCATGTTTGCATCGTTAAATGTCATGGCATATAGATCTATTCTGTGTACGGGTATAAATCCTGATGATGGGACTTTCCGAGGAAACTTGCGAAGGCGAGTTTCATTGGTAAACTCCTTAGGTGAAAAGATACTTCCGAGCTCCACCAGTATGATGGGAGAGTTCGGAGAAATATCTTTAATAAAAGGTTTTTACCCGTATTAGGATTTTTGCATTCACGAAAACATTATTTTCTTTCACAAGCGATTATCCCGATGATGGGATTTACTTAGTGAATTTACGAAGGCGAGTTTCTTAGGTATCTCTCTAGGTGCGAGGATACTCCCGGATCCCACCAGTATGATGGACGGATTCGTAAAGTACACTCAATAAAAAGTCTTCGTTTGGTGCTATTTTGGTTTTATGCCACGCATTTCATAATTGCATCACATGTACGCTAAGGTTGTAAAATATTCGATCAACAGAATAAAAGATAAATCAAACAAATGATAGCAAAAGAAACACAAAAACAAAATAAAAGGGTTAAGACAAAAAGTGATTAAATGGTACCGTTCGTGGAACGGGTGTCACGGGGGTGCTAATCCTTCCTCGTGTGTAACCGTTCTCCCGAACCCGAACTCTAAAAAACACGTAGACCAGTTTATCGTTCTTTCGACGGACCTAAAGTTAATTTAGTACTTCGTTGAATAGGACAAATTTGATCGGGTGGCCAATCACACCTAAACAAAAAAGATTGGTGGCGACTCCCTAAGTTAATCACGTCTAGCGATCGGGTTCCTGCACCCGCACGTTGCGACACTGCCTCACCAAATTTGGGATGCAATAACTGAGATATCTCAGTTTTTTAGAGATTTGTGTGCAACTGAAATACCTGTTGATCATATGGAAACGTTGCAAGGAAAAATATGTGAAACTATATGCAAACTTGAAAAGGTATTTCCTCTGGGTTTCTTTGACTGTATGGAGCATTTGTCGATTCATTTACCTTATGAGGCTAAGGTTGGTGGACCCATCCAGTATCGATGGATGTATCCATTTGAGAGGTAATATAATTGTTATTTGTTTTCATATATTTCGTTTGAAGAGTTTAAGTACATCACTCGATTGATGAATATTGTTATCGATAGGTTTTTGCACTAGTTGAAGAAGAAAGTTAAAAAGCATGCCTCTGTTGAAGGATCTATATGTGAGGCATATGTTATCGAGGAAGTATCGTCATTCTGCTCATGGTATTTTGAACCTGCGGTGCGAACAAAAGTAAATAGAGTGCCACGTAATGATGATGGGGGAGAAGTGGACTCTATGGGTCGTTTATCAATTTTCACTCACCCGAGGTGAGCTTTTGGTCAATTAGATAAATCTCGATTTTTAGATGAGTATGAGTTTTATGTTGCTGAGTTATATGTTTTAATGAATTGTGAAGAAATGTTCCCATACATAAAGTAAGTACCATTAGTTTTTTTTAACTTGTTAGTACCTTATAATAAGATTGAACTTAATTTCGTACTCATGGATATGATGTTAGGAAATTTGATGAAATTGTGAAGGGAGATGTTGTGGACTTTTCGGAAGAGGACTTGGAGAAAGTACATGATGCGTGATTCGTTAAATGGTTTAAAAATTATGTAAGTTTCCTCAACATAGAAGTGAACTTTTAATATCATTGACGAGATAAATTATGAAATTTATTATTTTATTCTCTTGTATCTCATGTTCATAGGTTACAAAGCATAATGATGAAATAGACCCACGTATAATTGAAATCTCTTATGGTCCCGGACGTATGATAAGGTGTTACAGTGGATATTTTGTAAATGGTTTCAAGTTTCACACCTTAGATTACGGCCAAAATCGTAAGACAATGAATAATGGGGTTTGCATAAAAGGGAGTTTTTACAATGATCATTCGCGAGACTTTTATGGCATCTTAGTGGATGTAATTGAGTTGGAGTATTTTGGTGTAGGAAACAGAGTTGTTCTATTCAAGTGTCATTGGTTTGATACTGACAAAGGAATAAAGGTTGATTGATCGCATGGTCTTGTTGATGTGAAATACAACTCAATACTGGCCAGTAATGAACCATTTGTTTTAGCTGCCTAAGCTCACCAAGTTTATTATAGTAGTTATCCATCAAGACGAAGAGATCGACGTGATTGGTAGGCAGTGTTTAAAACAAAAGCTAGGATTAGATTTCAATTTCCTATTAGAGGTGATTCTAAAAATGAAAGTGATTTGAATGAAGGAGTATACCAAGAAGATGTGTCCAATTCAATTACTAGTATACAATCAGAAGAAGTGGATTTAACAGGGTTAGCGACTAGTGATTACGAATAGGTTAATTTATCGATTGAGGATGAAGAAGATGATATCGATAAAGATGAAGATGAAGAAGATGACATGGAAGGAGAAGATAATGAAGATGATGATGAAGATGAAGATGATGATGATGAGGAAAATGAAAATTATGTGGAGCATGACAATTGTGAAACTTATAATGATGATAGTGATAATAATGCAGAACATGAGTTTGATTATTCAGGAAGTCAATGATGACAGTAAGCACGTACGATATTGGTTGCATATTGTCTTTTTATGGAATTGTTTAACTTTATGTTTATAATAATAAAGTATTTTGACATGTTGTAATATTATAACGTTTGAGTTAAAATCTAGGGATAAATGATGAAATTAGTTAATATATAAGTGCTGCTTTACTTCTAATAATTAAGAATTATATTAACATTATTTTCTGTGAATTGTTGTTTTTTATTAAATTATAGTTCCAATATATTTATGAAAAATTGCTAATGGGATTTTAACAAAATAATATTGCAAGAACGATGGTTAGAGGGAAGCAATCAAAACCGAGACCTGGGTCTTCATATGCATCGGCTAGTATGGCTATGCCGCCAAGTCCCCAAGCATGTGATGATATAGCCATTCCAAGACAAGTCCAGCAGGAGAACAATGATGCACCATTTGAGACACAATCTTTGTACGATGCATTTGTAGAGCAAGTAGAAAATGAGACATTTACACATGATATTACAAGATCCCTATCTATTGATTTAGGTGGAAATACAAATGACACATCATTAAGATCAAGAGGTAGAGGACCTAGTGTAGGATTACAGACTTTTGTAGATCCATCGGACATATTGCGTATAACTCCTATTGGGGATACGTATGTTATCTTGTTAAACTTGTTACATTTTTCAACGAAATTTTTAATTTTTTAAATTTTAATATATACAATTATTTGGGATATTTTACAAGCATGTTTTTTGAGAGAGGGGTCACATCTACAATAACAAGGATTATCAAAAATCACTTTTATGGTCTATGGGTGACATGGAGGAAAATCCCTGATAATATCAAAGACTTAATGTTCTGAAAATTTCAAGTACAATTACTTATTCTTCTATTAAGTGTTTTCTTTTCCATTAATTTGTATAACTTTGGTAAATTACACTATTACATTATGTTGTAGGAAAAATGTGTTTGGTATTCACATCAAGACGTTGTAGTTTGACGCATATGGGAAAAAATTTATTCCGATCGATTAAGAGATACTTTTAGAAGAAAGGCATAAAGCAATGACTGAAGTCAAAACTAACAACATTACATAATGTAGAGGCATGTCGAGGGAATGGATCAAAAATGAGATATGGGACACCCTGATCGATATAGTATGGGGTACATAAGAGTGGCAAAACAAATCACGAAAAGCAAGGCAAAATCGTTTAATGCCAAAAGAAAGAAGCATTCCAAAGCACATTGGTGGTTCAGTTCCATTTGTGGTTCATGCAAAAAGGATGGTATGAATTACTCTTACAATGTAATTTATATGTATGTTTTCCCATCAATTTTATTTAAATTGTAAGTTTAGTAGTTAGATGTCGATTGTGCTTTACATGTTATATATATCTTGATATATATATCGATTATGATTGACTATATATAATTATTAATAAATTCAGGCAATTGAGCTAAAATGAGATGTTACGTTCTTGGAAGTGTTCAACCGTACTCATAAGCACTCTGGGGGTCATGGTGATTTTATTGATAACAAGTCCAAGTCAACGAGTGTAAGTAAAAATTGATTAATTTTTACTATTTTTTTTCGATGGATTTATACTTCAATATTAATCATTAAGTATGCTTTTTATGTAGGAAATGTATAACTCTGTACTATTGCAGAAGTATGGCGATGATTCATCTTCTCAACTAGAATTCGATCTGTATGCTTGGACTAAAGCTATTGGAGGGAAGGAGACTACACGCACTCACGTGTATGGGTTTGGCACTCGTGTCCTCGCTACAATGCTACTTACTGGAACACAACACAATGTATCAACATCTGAGTTTGCTTGTGACCCTATCAACTCAAATGTTAACAATCCCGTAAATGCATTGGAAGAAAAAGTGAAAAATTTTGCACAAAACTTGAATAAGATACGTAACGAAATACGTGTGGAAATACGTGAAAAAAAATGAGAAATGTAATGACAGAAGGCATGAGTGAATTTATGGCACGTATGGAAACCATGTTCATGCGTAATGCGCGTTCAACGTTTGGCGATGCGAGACCTTCAAGACTTGACAAGTAAGAACAAAAAATTCCTTTATATGATGTATAATTTTCAGTTGAACACTTGGATACTTTTTAATATAGTTATGTTTAGTATTCATATGTATCCAACTATTTTATATATTGTGTGTTTAGGATAATTTGTAATTATTGTGTTTAGAATTGAAAAGCACTTTTGTAATGTGTATTTCTTTTATATATTTTACAATTCGAATGCAGAATTAAATTTAGTATCGAAATGAAAATTGTAAATTTTTCCTAAAAGATTATTATAAAAAAATTAAGTCATTATATTACCAATGGAAAATTCCGTTGGAAATATTTTTCCAGTGGAATTTTCCGTTGGAAATGATATTGGTTTTTCCTTTGGAACAACAATTTCCAACAGAAATTTACGTTGGAATTTTCTATTTTCCAACAGAATTTTCGTTGGAAATAATTGTTCCAACAAGAAAAATTTTAATTGATTTTTCCGTTGGCAATTTCCGTTGGCAATAGGATTTCCAACAGAAATTCCGTTGGGAATAAGATTTCCAACGGAAAATTCATTGGGAATAGGATTGCCAATGAAAAATCCGTTGAAAATTTTCAATGGAATTTCCATTGAAAAAGGCAATTCCAACGAAATTTTTGTTGGAAATCCGTTGGAAATTTCCAACAGATTGCTAAAAAACAATTGGCATTTTACAAATTTCTAACAGATTTTCAACTGAATTTTCGTTGGAAATTTACAACGGATTTCCAATGGAAAATATTAGCTACAAGACTTGTACCGACGAAATTTCTAATGAAATTTTTCGTTGGAAATTTTTAACGAATTTCCAACGAAAAGTATTAGCTACAAGGTTTGTACTGACGGAATTTTTAACAGAATTTTCCGTTGGAAATCCGTTTCCAACGGAAAATTCCGTTGAAAATAAGCAAATTTTTTGTAGTGATCTATCTTCTAAAATACATTCTTTTTTATTTTTTTTATTTGAAAAAAAATTTTCAATCCCGACTTATTAATAAAATGTACATATATCAATTATTGACTCAAAACACTTGATTTTTCATTGTCTTTTAAAATATTCACATCAATCATTTTTAATTTATTTTATCTACTTTTATTCAAGAAAAATACATTACTTTAAGAGCATGTTTGATCTGATTTTTTTTTTAATTTAAAAATTATTATAAAACTCTTATGAAAAATATTTATAAGGTTTCCTACCCATTTGATGCTGCTCGATCGTGTCTCTCCCGGTGTTTCGTGCTGGAGTTTGTATGTATGAGAAGGCACAAACTCCCAATCGAAAGTTGGCAGTTGTTTCCCAGTGAATGGGGTCACTGTTTCCTGTTTACATAGATGTCCTTGTTCAAGTTTAAAGTAAAATTAGTAAATAAATTTGTCTAAATTATGTTCAAAAGAATGATGTGGGTCATCACGACCAATGAAACATCGAACAAATTAATTTGGACGTAATCTTTTTACAAATAAAATACTAATTCCCAACGTGATTTATTAAAGAGATAGTAATAATAAATAAAGTTTAAGCAGGAGGCAAGACCTTCCGGCTGTTGGACATTTATTGGATTCTGTTCAGATATTATGCTTCACTACTCATAGCTGACATCAAAATTTACTTTTCAATTCATAAAATTGGTGTATATCCTTATTCCTAAAAGAATTTGCAGCTTGGCTAGTGATTATCTCTGCAGTTAGGATATAAGAAAGCGCAGCGATGGAGTTTGAATTCATCTGTTTGTTGTTATGACATTTTTTTTATCAGAAATGAGGTAGCTCTTATTTGGTGTTTCTATCCATTACTTGTGAATAATATTTCTAGTTGCTTGTTAATCTCAGCAGTTCTAAGCCCAGCTTTACATGGTTCTTTTCAACCGAGTAAAGGTTTACCTTAGGTCATATTTTTGGAAATACTTCCTCTGGGAATATGGGTACCATAATTTCTGTTATTATGAAAATATCTTCCTTAGCAGAGTGATTTATCACAAAGATGTTTAGCATGCTTGACCTCAGATTAAAGAACAGGGCTCAAGCTCGTAGTACAGTCATCTCAATATACAATTATTTTTTTCTCTTTTCTTTTTAGTTCCCATCTACTGGACTTTTTGAAGTCTGCCAGTATATATATAGTAATCAAGTCTTATGTAATACTATACTTTTATACTTGAAGATTTTAGTAGATTATGCAGCTTACTTGCACCTCTTACTGGCTTGATATGCTTGTACCATATCAAAAGTCGAATGGGAACTAGCAGAACATTGATATGCAGTGCCTTCCCTGAGGAATTTCTTGAAATGGAAGATAAAACAATTCCTGGTGACGTGATCTTCAAAGGTGGGACTATTACACTTGATCATGGAAGGAAAGCAGTAGGTCTCAAAGTGACTTAACACTAGAGACAGGCCAATTCAGGTGGTCCAAACTTATCTCCGCTGATTCATATGATTTATTTTTCTACTTGATTTAGAGTAGTGGCAAACTTTTCAGTTCTTTTGTTTTATGAACCATTCTATCAATGTGTATCAAACAATGTCGTAAAATTCTTTATTGTTACCATATGAATGAAATGGTCAAGTGAACCAACATTTCTTTGCTACTTTTCTGAGGAAGAATTGATTTTGGTTCTTGTGTTAATCATTCAGCAGTTTTTCTGGTCAGAAGCCATTATCACTTTATTGAGGTGGACCCCTCCTTGGTTTTTGATCGTAGGAAAGCATATGGAAGGCGCTTATGGATGATATTTAGACCTTCTCAACTCTCAGGTTAACACTGAGGTTCTTGCTGGGGAAGGATTGATTGTAACTGCAGGTATAGACCGTCATATGCACTTCATATGCCCTCAGCTGGTTCATGAAGCAATATCAAGTCGTAAGCTACACTGTCAGGCATACTTTAGGTAAAAGATGCTAGTGAAACATGCACACACACAAACCACACATATACTTTATATGCTTGTGTGTGTTCAAGGTAGAGAGAGAAGTAAAGGAACACAGTGATTAGCTTATACCATCTCACCTTTGTGTATTGGAGATTCTATATACCATGTTGCTTTCTGCTCTAGACCTCTGGAATATATATGTTTTTCGTTGACAAGAATTCCCTCATTGTTCCCTGTCATTAGCTAGTTCAATGGAGAAGTCTTCTGCATCCATATGCCAATGGAACTCTGTTGGCATCATTGAAGGTTAGCACCACCTCTAGATCCCCAGTTTAAGGACCTTGCTCTGGTTGGATGGTCTTACATTCCCTTACCATCCTTTTCTCAATGTTTGAGAGTATTGGAAAGAAAAGACCATATAAATTTTCCAAGAGTAACTATAGTATTAAAAGAAAATTATACACTCATATCTCAGCTGTGCAAGAATTGATTAAAGTTGCTGAGCACACACATATCCCACAATTTGAGCCACAGGGTATGGGTAATACACACTTTTACATATTTGAATATAGAAGGGACAGCAGATTGTATTTCTTGAAATAAGACATTAAGAAACCCTTTAGATCTATTTGATTGATTTGGTTTGTTTCAAAGCATTCTGAAGGAACCATGTGAAATGTGAATGTCCTAATTCATCCATCCCAATAAATAAATAAATGTGAATGCCATAGACTTTCCATTGCCTTTGCTCAAACAGATTTTGCTAGATGGAGTAGCATGTTGATTAAATTGGAAGTTGATTCTTATATTGTTAATTGTAGCTAATACTTAAAAACATCCTTTCTTTACAAGCATTGGTAGCCATACCTGATTTCATTCCAGTTTGTTAATTTCATTTTCTGTCAGACACTCCTTGTACCATTCAAATTCTTCTGGTTTATTGCCACCAATTCCACCAATCTTGGGCAGCACATTGGAGTTTTCTGTTTAATATACTAAGGCAAGGACATAGTCCTAAATTTTCCTCTAACGGTTGAAAATATGCTGCATCACCATAAATTTTCCAGGACAATGCAGATTATATAAGACACACGTGTGAATTTGAAAATGCGTGTATGTAAAAGGTTTATGAACATAACATCGAGAAAACTTGTATGTGTGAATTTGGAAATGCATGTACGTAAAAAGTTTATGAACGTAACATCGAGAAAACATGTACAATAGAATCATACATCTTTAGTAATTATATCCTGAAACTCCCAAATTTATGTAGGCTACACAACATTAGTAGGAGGTGGAACTGGACCTGCTGAAGGGACATGTGCAACTACTTTTACACCAGCACCATTGCAGATGAAATTGATGCTGCAGTCCACTGATGACTTGCCTCTAAATTTTGGCTTCACAGGAAAGGTATGCTTAAACTTTTTGCTTACTGTTTTTCTCATCTTTGTGTTTATGTATGCTTTAGCTGAAGGATGGACCTATCTTCTTCCTTGTCAAGCTTACACTGGACGGTTAGAATTTCTAATTTTTGTAAGTACCTCACTTTCCCTCAATTTTGTTTTTCCACTTAGGGGAATGGTTCCAAGCCTGATGAACTACAGGAAATAATCTAGGCTAAAGCTATGGGATTGAAGTTGCATGAGGACTGGGGGACTACTCCTGCTGCAATAGACAATTAATTGACTGTTGCAGAACAATTGGATGTCCAGGTCAGAGAAAAAGAATGAGAAATTCTTGTGAGCTTTACAGATTCTTTTATAATTTTACATTTTTAACCATAACAGCCTCCTGTATATCTCTTGATTTTGGCTGGTTAATATACATACTGACACCTTGAATGAATCTGGATTTATGGAACATACAATTGCTGCATTTAATGAAAGAACTATTCATACTTTTGACAGGTATAAACTGCATGTCTGCCAACCCCACCCCAAAACAAACTCCTCAAAAAACCTTTTACAACTAGAAATGAAACATGGGCTTACTTCTGCTGTTTTTTCTTCCAATTTTTCTTCGAGTTTTAATCAATAACTTAAGTAATTAGTAGAAATCAAATATATAAAGAGATAACTCTGAATTACTAATTTCACTAGGGCTCTTTGGGATGCCTTGTGAAAGGGGCCTTAAGAAGTCCAGAGTTGTTACTTTTATGAGTTCATTGAGCACGAATATCTTTCTCTTGTTTTAGAAAAAGATAAATTTCTGTTGTCTCTTAATTTTTTTGGTTAACCGATCAGGTTTAGCTCTTTGATGTTCATGATTGATATAATTTGGAGCAGTGAAGGTGCTGGTGGTGGTCATGCTCCAGATATCATCAAAGTATGCAGCGTTAAAAATGTCCTCCCCTCGTCAACAAATCCAACACGCCCTATACTTCCGATACTATAGATGAACATCTTGACATACTGGTACGAGAAGATAAAAGTATTATATCTACAGGATTTTTCCTCACCAGTTCTCATTCATTCCTACCTTAGCAGATGGTTTGCCATCACCTTGACAATGATATTCTGGAAGATGTAGCTTTTGCTGAATCAAGGATTAGGGCTGAAACAATTGCTGCAGAAGACATATTGCATGTTGACAGATTGGAAATTTCTGGAAAAATGAAAAACACAAAATCAGAGAGAAATCGAGAAAAAGAGAAAAACAAAATAGTCTGTGATTCAAAACAACATCCTGCTCCTCATATCATTAAACAACCCAGCAACTCATATATATATTCGATTGTGGGAGGAGAGAGAAAGAAAAAAACGACAAACAATAACAGACCACCTGCCATTACAAACATCAGAGGGAATACTGAGCATTGAGGAGAGCAAAATATTCCTCTCTGACAGCTAACAAGCCAGCCACTATTAACTAACTCAAACGACACAGTTTTACTAGACTATGAGAAAAGAAATAGAAATAATAGAAACGACATGGACAACAAAGCTAAACAACAGAAATTTTAAAAGGACATGAACCAGTCACTTGTTCTTCTTCTTCTTCACTGTTTTGGAATTTTGCCCGCAAACCTCCATTGTTGAACCAGTGCAATTTCTCTCCAGGACAAAACCCAGCACTTCAACACACCCCTTGGGTTTTGTTCTGCAAACTCCTAGTTCTTCTCTCATCCACAAGAACTTATCTTTGCTCAGATTCTTAGTGAATATATCTGCAAGTTGAAAGTCTGTATCACAATGTTTGACCTCAATTTTTTCATCTTTCACAGCTTCTCTGATTGAGTGAAATTTTACTTTAATATGCTTAGTTCTTCCGTGATTGACAAGATTTTTGGGAATGGATATTGCAGACTGATTATCTATGAACAAAATAGTCCCTTTTTCCTGCTTGAATCCCAAATCACATAGGATTTTTCTAAGCCAAATGGCTTGATTAGCTGCTGCTGCTGCAGATATATATTCGGCTTCTGCAGAGGATTGAGCAACTACCTCCTGCTTCTTGGAGATCCATGAAAATACCCCACTTCCAAATGAAAAACAGTAGCCTCCAATCCTCTTTGAGTCATCAATGCTCCCTGCCCAATCACTGTCACAATAACCAACAAGCTCATTGCCATTTGCCTTGACAAACTTCAGTCCATAATCTACCGTACCCTTAACACATCTGAGTACCCGTTTGGCAGCTATGTAGTGAATCTGAGATGGCTTCTACATAAAGCGTGACAACAAGCTTATTGAGAACATGATATCTGGTCTTGAGGTTGTCAAGTACAGTAAACTTCCAATCATGCTTCTGTATGTAGTGCTAACAGCATCCAGTGCCTCATCATCCTTATTCAATTTAAAATTTGTAAGCTAAGGGAGTTTCAACTGCTTTCCATATGGAACTTCTTTAACAACTCTACTGCATACTTACTTTGATGGATGCAGATATATTTTGGACATTGTATGAATTGCAAGCCCAAAAAGTAATGCATTTCACCAAGATCTGACATTTCAAATTCTTTTTCAACCTGTCTCTGCAGTCCTTTAAAACTGAATCATTTGATCTTGTAATTAAGAGATCATCAACATACAATGAAATAACTACCTTGACCGATTCTGTTGTGCAGAAAACATACAGAGTAGGCTCGTTTGCACTTCTGCGAAAACCTTTAGAAGTAAAGAAATTGTCAATCTGGTCATACCAGGCTCTAGAGGCCTACTTCAACCCATACAAAGCCTTGATTAACTTGCAGACTTTTCCTTGATTTCTAGATTAGATAAAGCCTTTAGGTTGATGAACATAAATATCTTCTTTGAGATACCCATTGAGGAAGGTAGACTTTACATCCAAATGCTAGATCTTCCAACCTTCTTTAGCAGCCAGTGCAGTGATCAGTCGAATTGTGTCATGTCTAGCTACTGGGGTAAATGTCTCCCAGTAATCAACACCATGAATTTGTGAGTAGCCCTTAACTACCAGTCTTGCTTTATATCTGTTGACAGTATCATCAACATTAAGCTTTGTTTTATAAATCCATTTCACTCCAATAATATGTTGATCTGCTGGCTTATCAACCAAGATCCAGGTGCTATTTTTTTCTATCATTTCCATCTCCTGATTCATTGCCTGTACCCATCTATTATCTTTCACTGCTTCATTAAAACTTACAGGTTCCACTATAGCCACATTGCATCTATCATAAATTTCCTGCAAAGATCTGGTTCCTCTCACTACCAAACTTTCATCCTCTATATCAGTTTCTTCATCACTTTCCTTTGGCACGACATCCTGTAGCAAATTGTAATTCCTAGTGTTTTTTACCACAAATTTCTCTTAATCTCATACTACAAGTTCATCAAACCTTTTATCCCTATTGAAGAAAATTCTTTTGGTTTCAACATTATATAGTTTGTAGCCTTTGATAAGGTCACTATAACCAATCAGAATAGTAGTAACACTTTTTTTATCAAGTTTTGATCTCTTCTCATCAGGTATTTTTGCATAACATACAGATCCAAAGATCTTTAAGTGATCTGCAGATGGTTTTCTCCCAAACCAACTCTCATAAGGAGTTGTCTGCTTCAAAACTCTTGTCTGAGAGATATTTAAAATATAATTGGCAGTGTTAACTGCCTTTGCCCAAAAGGTTTTAGGTAGTTTCTTCTGAAATAAAAAGCATCTAGCCATTTCCAGCAATGTTCTATTCTTCTTTTCAGAAATCCCATTTTGTTGTGGGCTGTATGAGATAGTCAATTGGTGAGCAATACCAAAGTGTGTCAGATACTTCTCAAATTCTGCACCAGTAAACTCTTTTCCATTATCACTCCTTAGTATCTTGATAGATTCAGTTGCTTGATTCTCTACTGAATTTTTGAATTTCACAAAGTTACTCAAGACTTCTGACTTGGCCTTCAAAAAATAAACCCAACAATACCTAGTCATATCATCAATAAAAATCAAATAATACTTATTGCCCCCAAGAGAAGGAGTCTTCATAGAACCCCCTAAATCTGTGTGTATAAGCTCCAACTTAGCAGTTGCTTTCCAGTTTCTCTACTTGGGCAAAGGTACCCTGCATTGCTTCCCATATTGACAGATCTTGCACACTGTATCTGGTTTAGCTATCATAGGTAATCTTGTGACCAGTTCCATAACAACCATGGTTTGAAGTGAATTAAAGTTCACATGTCCAAACCTGTTATGCCACAGCTCCGAATCACTAACACAGCTGAAGAAAGCATGATCAAAGTGCTACCAATCTATAGGATAACACTTGTTTCTTATTTCCACAGTAAGTACTTCTTCTCCCTTAGGATCAAAGATAGTGCAAAACTTATCTTTGAACAAAATAGCATAATTACTTTCTGTCAACTGCCCAACACTCAATAAATTTTGATTGGCATCAAGTACAAAGTAGACATCTGAAATAAACTTCATACCTTGCTGAGTCTTAACAACCACAGTTCCTTTGCCAAGAATCCTTAGAAAGGAGCCATCACTAATCTCAACCTTTGACCTATAGCTCCTATCAAGAGTAGTAACTAACTCCCATCACCAGTTAAGTGATTTGAGCAAGCACTATCAAGCAACCACAGATCTTTCTTCACTGATTTACTAACCCTTCTAACCATAAACAAAACTTTTTCTGAAGCTTTTATTTGTTCTTCAGCAACTGCAGCTTTGCCCTCAACTTGAGTGCCTTGTTTTTACAGACTTTCTCAACATGTCCTAGCTGGTTACAAGACCTGCATTTCACATAAGGTCTGTACCAGCAAAATTTTGCTGAGTGAGTGGTCTTCTTGTAGTGTGGACAGGGAAAATACTTAGTTTTTTGTTTACTAGACTTATCATCTACAACTTTATTTCCCTTCTCCTTTCTCTCCGAATCATTTTTCTTAGAATTGCTACCTATTTTCAAGTGTTTAGTTTTAGCTACTAATGCACTATCTATTGAAGTTTTCTGCCTATAAGCTCTCTTTTGCTCCAAGCCTTCTAGAGAGTTTATCAGCTCCTTCAAGGTAACTTGGGAAATATCTTTTGAGTCTTTCAAAAAAGAAATCTTGGATTCATACTTTTCTGGTAGGCTCACCAACAATTTGTTAACCAAACGTTCTTCAGTCACAACCTTCCCAAACAACCTCAATTGATTTACCAAACTCATCATTTTACTAGAAAACTCCATGGTATTCTCATCATTTTCCATTCTCAACATCTCAAATTGCCTAGACAAGCTCAAAATCTGAATATGCCTAGTCCTATCATTGCCAAAAAACTCATCTTTCAAGTAATCCCATACCTCCTTAGGACTATCTAGATGCATAATCCTAGAAAAAATATCATCAACTACAGCAGATTATAAACAGGACAGAGCTTTGTACCTTTTTGCTTTGTCTTCCTCAAACTGACGAATCTGAGCTAAGGTTAGATTGGCATGTCTTTGAACTGGATCTTCTCCTGTCTCCACAACATTCCATAGGCAAAAAGCTTTGAGGTAGGACTTCATCTTCATTGACCAGAAGGCATAGTTCTCCCCCGTAAGGATTGGTGGAGCTGAAGTGTTGAATCCTGAATAAGCCATTGTGTATAAAAAAAAAAACCGAAGGATGATTTTCCAGCAAGGTAAATGTTGAAAAAATCAAAGAAAACGGTCCCTTAAGATCAAGCAAAACGCTATGATACCATATTGACAGATGAGAAATTTCTAGAAAAATGAAGAACACAAAACCAGAGAGAAATTGAGAAAAAGAGAAAAACAAAATAGTCTGTGATTCAAAACAACATATCGCTCCTCATATCATTAAACAACCCAGCAACTCATATACATATTCAGTTGTGGGAGGAGAGAGAAAGATAAAAACGACAAACAATAACAGACCACCTGCCATTACAAACATCAGAGAGAATACTGAGCATTGAGGAGAGCAAAATATTCTCCTTTGACAACTAACAAGCCAGCCACTATTAACTAACTCAAACGACACAATTTTACCAGACTATGAGAAAAGAAATAGAAATAATAGAAACGACATGGACAACAAAGCTAAATGACAGAAATTTTAAAAGGACATGAACCAGTCACGTGTTCTTCTTCTTCTTCATTGTTTTAGAATTTTGCCCGCGAACCTCCATTGTTGAACCAGTGCAATTTCTCTCCATGGACAAAACCCAACACTTCAACATTGCATGACACAGGGACAATCAACATTACATCTTCTGATTCACATGCCATGGGTCGCATTGGAGACGTCTTCTGTTGAATTTTACTTGTTTAAGTCCTTGACATACTATGATCTCATTAGAAAGAACTTGTGTTAGTAATTGGCATGGGAACTTCTGTATGATTAAAATGACTATCAAATGTGAAAACAACAAGAGACATCTCTTATTGACTAGACTGTTACCATTTAGAATTACTTAAAATCATGTCTGGTCATTCTGGTAAGCAAAGTGGCACTAATTTTAGGATGAGGTAATGAACAAATCATTTGTGAAGGGTGAAGTGAGGAATATGGCACTGGACACAACTAATCCAAACTACAGATCAATAGTCTGGGAATCATTTCCTCTTTTAGGCTCTACTTTCACCATGTATAAACTTTTTGTTTTTGTTTACTGGAATTATAAACATTATAACTCCCAAGTATGGCCATTTATGATCATTTCATGAAAAAGCGACAAAGCATGATCCTCGAGTAGATAATTTGAAATTGTGCATCTTAGTTAGATAATGTGCAAAATTGGCTTGCTTGTGCTGTAACCAAGCATGATATCAAGGCATTTCAGTCTCGTCTGATTATGAGCACAACATTATTATTCCCTGTGATACTGCATTTGATAATTCTTCAATATCATATCATTTTTTAAACATTTTAACTATTCACAATAATTTTTTTTAATTAAAAAAAGATATTCGAACTTTACTTTTTAAGTAAAAGGATCATGTACTAACTAATTAGTTAAATACTCGAATGTAATTGGCCACAATAATATTAAACACTCATAAATCTCAAAATTATAACTTTTCACGATAATTTCTAATAACATATTTCAGATGCATTTTTCTTAACTTGAATTTTTTTTTCTTCTTAACAACACCGTCAAACTAGAAATTAATTGCTGTATGTATATGCCAACTTGACTAGTTGTAAAATAAGGCCTCTTGTGACATTGCATTTGCAATGTTGAAAAATATTTTTGGTCTAAGTGCATGTCCATTTAATTTTAAAAGTAATGTCTACCATTTAGTTTAAATTAACAATAATACTTTGCAATTGTTAAAAGCACTTTCGAGTATTAAATGATCAAAATACCAATTTATATTTTCTAAATTGTACAATTACCCCTTTAACTATTTAATTATTTTGAATAAAAAAAGTTAGTGCATTTAAAAAAATATTAATTTCTAGTTTAAAGTAATGTATTTTTCTAAAAATGGTTTATTATATTTTTTAAATTAAATTTCATGATAATTCATTTTTTATATATTGTAACAATTAAAAATATAAATAACTTTTTTTTTCTTTTTCTAACATTTTAACTTCCACTATAATTTTTTCATAAAAATATCAAATATTCAAAAATTTCAATTACAACACGTCTGAAAAGCACTTTTTTTTTCCCGAGCCCTTGCATGCGTACATTTCGCGGCAGTACACCGCATAGATTCGAGCTTCTAGACTTTACGAGCCCACAACGATGACGTTTTGAGGTAAAAGGCAATCTCGTTTATATCTTCCGTGTCCTATTCGTCTTCTTCCAAAGCAAGCGATCCGCCTAACAAGAGCTTTCAACTCATCCGAATCCAAACTCTTTCACTCCAAGCACTTGTTCTCTCCAACACTTACTTTCTCCCTTATAAGAATACCACGAATTCCAACTTTCCTCACCGTCTCAGCTAAACTCAATTAACTCTTCTATACCCATCAAAACGCCACCGTCTAGGTGTCAAGATGCTGCTCAGAATCCGCAGCCGAGACGGCCTCGAACGGATCCAAGTCGACGGCCCTCACATATCGATCTCCCAATTAAAAACCCTAATCGAATCCCAATTCCAAATCCCCATCCAGAACCAAACTCTTTCCACTGATCAAAATCTTCTTTTAGCTAAAACCCCCGTCGACCTCCTCCGTTTCACCGACATGGCCGACCCTTCCACCCCACTCTCTGCCCTAAACCTCTCTCACGGCTCCATTATATTTCTCTACTATCTCGGTGAACGCACCGTCCGTGGCGGCCCCGCCGTGTCTCCCGCCGGCTCATTCGGCCGTAAAATGACCATGGACGACCTCATCGCAAAACAAACCAGGATCACCCGCCAGGAATCCCCTCACTGCGACTCTGTTTCCTTCGACCGCGATTCCGCTAACGCTTTCCAACGATACGTCAACGAAACGCTGGCGTTCGCTTCCAAACGCGGCGGCTTCATGTACGGCACCGTCACGGAAGAAGGTAGAGTGGAGGTTGATTTTATTTACGAGCCAACTCAGCAGGGAATGGAAGACGATTTGATCCTTTTAAGGGATCCTGAAGAAGAGAAATTGGTTGATGCCATCGCTGCAGGGTTAGGGAGGAAGAGAGTAGGGTTTATCTTTACGCAGACGATAATGCAAGACAAAAAGGACTATAATTTTTCAAACAAGGAGGTCCTACAGGCTGCGGAGCTTCATGCGGAGAGTGGGCTGAAGGAGTGGGTAACGGTTGTGGTGAAGCTGGAAGCCAATGAAGATGGGGGTGCGGATGTGCATTTTGAGGCTTTTCAAATGAGTGATATGTGTGTTAAGTTATTCAAGGAAGGGTGGTTTGTTGTGGAGTTTGGAGAGAATGATGATCCCAAACTTTCGAAGATGAAGAAAGATGTTGTTGTTGGTGGGAAGGATGTTAAGGAGGTTGATAATGATTTCTTCTTGGTGGTTGTTAAGATTTTCGACCATCAGGTGCGTACTTTTTTATCCATTATCAGATTTAATCAGTTCATGTTGTGGAATCGTTTTGTGTCCATTATTCGGTTGTTGTTTCTAATTAACGTATTAACCTCAATTGTGAGGTTTGCATAATTCATGGTGTTAGTTTAGACCATTGCTCACTATAATTTTACAATGTTGAATTGCTTGCTTAGTTGTATCTTGTCAATGATGCTTTCAATTGGTTTTTACTGAGGGGTGCTGATGATACAGCTAGTGCAAAGAATGCTGGATATTAATAGTTTAACACGAGTAAAAAGGAATGTGGATAGGGGGAGAGGGGGCATTCAAAATGTTATCATCTAGTAGCATTCCTGGCATACATAGTTTGTGTGAACAAGAAAGCAGCATATAAAGCTAATGAAAAGCCACACTTAAGTAAACAAACTGTGAGCAAGAAAGGTGGTTATTAAGTATCCTAGAATGGAAGGGGGGAGTTGCAAAGGTGCACTCATCTTCCTGATTGAAGGGAGAAGTTTCAGTGCGCAATGGAGTTGTTTATTGTATCTTTCTTTCATTTTTTGAATTTCTTACCATATCCTGAAGGTAGATTGAGATCTGTATGTAATGATTATAGCTTAGGAGGATGCTTTTGTGAAACCTAGAAAGAATCAAGGAGATGATGCCAAAAACAGGGTTTATAATTCTAGGGTCAATATCCAATTAATTCAACTCCTAGAAGCAATGCGTTTGTTGGATGAAATCTCAACATGGTGATACCCATTGATTACTTGGTTCATGATAACCAGTCCATCTTGTAGTTTCTTTTGTGAGATCTGCTATAGATAGCCTCTATAATTCTAGAGTCGATATCCAATTGATTCAACTCCTAGAAGCAATGCATTTGTTGGATGAAATCTCAACATGGTCTGATACCCTTTGATTACTCGGTTCATGATAACTTTATGAATTGTATGGCCTTCTTGGTGGCATTGCATGGAGTTGATGCTGGATTCAATGCTTGATAAACAACCATGAATTCTAGGTTACATGCATTTTAAATGCACAATCTTCACACCACATGCTGTCAAGAAGCCTTGCCTGACAGTTACAGCCCTGGCTTATAACCTCTCTGACATACCCCCTCCAGCTTCCCAAGAAAAGAACACAAAGCTTGTCTCTTTGTAGCCAACAAACACCAGCCGTTATCTTTCTTTTCTTGCTGCCTTATAAGTATAAAGTTTTGAAGTGTACATCGTTGTGTTCTTCATTATTAGTGGATTTTTAGTTATGGACATATAATATTGATTGTCTGCAGATTCATCTTCCTCTCTTCTACTTTAGAACTTACTTTGGAACTCATGTGAACTCTTACTTTAATGCAGGGACCTCTTTCCACAACCTTCCCCATTGAGAATCGGAACACCCATGTGACAATGAGGGCACTGAAGAGTCATCTAGATAGGACAAAGAGTCTTCCATTTGTGAAGAGAATTTCTGATTTTCACTTGCTGCTGTTTCTGGCCAAGTCTCACGGCCTTGGTTCTGATGTTCGTGCACTGGCAGAGTGTGTTGACTCACAGACAGCGGTGCCAGAAGGTTATCAGCTCCTAATTGAGTCCATGGCCAGCACATCTTGATGTTAATTAGATGCTTCTTTGCTTATGGGATGTAGTGTATATTTATGATTTATAACAAATTACTTTGTGCCATTGCTAACTAGACTCACCAGCAATCTCAGTTGATTTCAATTCCTCCCGTGGTACAGAGGGGCCTCTTCCTTGACAGTGTTTCCCAGCAGTCTACAACTTCGTGCTTTGGATTCAAGCTAAAAAGTGATCCATTGGTCATTTTTTTACTTTTATGTGGATTCAAGCTAAAAAGTGATCCATTGGTAATTTTTTTACTTTTATGCGGAAGTGGGTCGAGTCGATTTGATGATTCGTTCATCTTGAATTTAAAATGTTACTTGATACATAAAATTTATGATGCGAATTTACGGTTAAAGATTCTTGTGCTTTTCACTGTTCCCATGGCTGTTGTGGAGCTAGGTGCGTCCACGGAAGGCGAAGGCCCTTATATACCATGACGGTATTGGGTTGAACTGGATTTATTTTTTGTATTGCCAAAAGAAAAAACAGTCTTATGATCTAATAAGAAAACTTTGATATTCTTTCCAAACATTTTCAAGTAATTATTTTCCATAGCCTTTCAATTTAGTAATGACTGCTATACTATATTCATTGAAAAAAAATATCTGATCACTAATATATAAACAAAAGGTTTCGGATATTTTTCAGAATATTTTTTATTAATATATTACTTTACTAAATTGAAAAAATAAATAAATTAAATCTTGTTTATTAATATAATCTTTACAAGTGTTTATAGCACTCTTCTTGTAAAATTATTACTGACACTAATTTCTTTCAATATTGATTATTTATTTTACTTATTGGTTATTAGTTGAGTCAGTTATATTTATTGAGTTAATATAGTCGTATTTCAGAGTTTTAAATTATATTATTAAGATGATCTGAAAGAATTAACATTCGAGGCGTAAATAAAAAGTAATTCGATTGTTAAATGACTTAACATAATAAATGAAGATTGTGGGTTATTTATTTATTTTAATTTATAATCTACATTCTACTGGTAGTAGGTATACAGTTAGCGTCGAGTTGATCCAGTGCATCGGTTATTATCATATGACTCCATGACGTCCTCACACGAAATCACCCTCACCCGAAATCACTAAGATCCCACGGCCCCAACGCTTTGGAATTTCCTTTGGCGGGAGATTTCATTTTACCCCTCTTTCTGCTAAACCAGTCCAACTTTCTTAGGGCAAATCTTCATTTCATCTCTCTCTCGCTGTACTTCAATTTCCCGGTCAAGTTCCGTAGTAGCAATTCAAATCCTAGGTCATGGATGACGACGCGCCTCTAGCCTCCGAAATTACCACTCGCCGCTATGTAATTCCTCTACTCTCTCTCTCTCTCTCTCTCTCTCTCTCCAAGCATGTAAATCCGTACTTGTAGTGTATCAATTGACCTAATTTTGTTGTAAATTGGGTGTGCAGAAAAGGGCTAGGGTTCAACCTCGGGGCGCTGGAGATGAACCGAGCAAGGCAAACGGCAACGATAGGGAGAATCAAGAAAGGAGCAGCGATGCCAGTGATGGGAGCCCCAACCCAGAGGAGCGGGAAGGTTCTCCCAATGATTTCGAAGAAATTCGTCCTAAAGCTAAGCGAAATCGAGCTGCCGAGGGGACTTCTGATGCCCCAACTGACGAGAGATTAATCGGTAATTGACTTTGATTCTCTTTTGTTGTTGAATGTTTTAATTTTGTGTTTGTACTGAAGATGTATAGAGTTATGAGGCTTATGATCTTAGTTCATGTTGGCTACAGGTTTATACATTTGACTCTTGCCATAGAATTGCTCCTTTTTTTTTTTTTTTTGAAAATTCAGAATTGCTCCTTTTAAGTAGTAGTATTTTATATGTTGTGCTATGAAAAGTAGCTTCCTTGTGGCTATCCAATTTAGGGATGTTACTTTTATAGTTGATTGTGGCATTTTAATCTTCTTGTTGTGATGTGATTGTCTTCAGAGGTTATCAAAGGTGATGGTAAACGTATTCCTCAAGCTGTCAAGCGCTGGGTGGAGCGATATGAGAAGAATCCAAAACCTGCAATGGTTGAACTCTTGATGATGCTTTTTGAGGTAATTCTTGCAAAACTATGAAAAATGCTTATCAGGGATTGAAGAAACAAGTAAGGTATTTAAGTTTCAACAAAGTGCTCACTATCCACAATAATATAAGACTAAATTAAGGTCCTCAAAAAACATAAGATGTTGAACGCAAGTGGGAAAATTCCCAACTAATTCCCAACTAACCCTGATACATTCTTAATTCTCTGAACCAATAAACTGCCTCCTTTGAACTGTTCAACTGCATGCCTTTTTCTCAGTATTGGAGTTTGGGACTGAAACCAATATTTATTGTTCCACAGGCATGCGGAGCAAAGTATTATATCAAGGAAGAGTTTCTGGATGAGACTGATGTTGATGATGTTGTAGTTGCTCTTGTCAACCTCGCTCGAAAAGTATCCCCAGATTTCTTGTTTTCTTTATATCTTGTGATGTTTCCAATTTTTGGGGTTGCGCCAATAACACTGGACGCAGCAGTATATTTTCTATGACCACGTAAAATGCACATATTAAGGCTTTTCAAAAAAAAAAAAAAGCACATATTAAGTTCTCTTTTCCAAGAAACTTTATAACTTGAATATTTTCTATACTTAAGCTACTTAATTTAGGGTTAACATTTTACAGAATACCTATATGTAAATCCTTTTTCAATTCTAAAAGCATGTCCTTATTTCGATGTTTTCTATACACCACATTGGTTAATAATTCATAGCCACCGTTTTCTAGGTGACGTAATAACTTATTTTAAGTTTCAAGCATCTGAAACTTTCTGTGTATTGTGTTGGATTAACTGTGAAACTTCAGGGGGAAGTTGAAGATTACCAAAGTTCAAAAAGGAAGGAATTCAGGAATTTCAAGGAGAATCTTGTTTCATTCTGGGACAATTTGGTTGTTGAGTGCCAGAACGGGCCATTGTTCGATAAGGATTTGTTTGACAAGTGCATGGACTATATAATTGCACTGTCATGGTTAGTGCAGTACCATTGTGAACTACTACTTTTTTGCTGCATTTATGAGGTGACTTATTATGATTTACATTTGCCTGGTGTTGAAACTGAGCAGCACCCCTCCAAGAATTTACCGTCAAGTTGCTTCAGTGATGGGTCTTCAACTTGTCACATCTTTCATTTCTGTCACAAAAAGGCTTGCCGCACAGCGTGATACTACTCAGAGACAGTTAAATGCTGAAAGGAAAAAACGAGCTGACGGACCTCGTGTGGAGTCGCTAAATAACAGGTTATCGGCAACTCATGAACAGATACTTGTGATGGATGAGATGATGCGCAAAATCTTCACTGGGTAGGATCTTTTACTTGATTATCAACTTAAGTATCATCTTGATAAATTTCTGTTTGATAAAAGTTATGTTTGTATTCATCTAACATGTTCTACATGATGCTTTTTGAAGGTTGTTTGTGCATCGATACCGGGACATCGATCCTAATATTAGGATGTCATGCATACAGTCTCTGGGCGTTTGGATTTTGTCATATCCTTCATTGTTCTTGCAGGATCTGTACTTAAAGTATCTTGGATGGACATTAAATGACAAAGTACAAATTGTTAATGGAGTTATAAATTGATATTTGATTTTATTCTTACTAACTGCTCCATAAATCTAATGTGCTCTATTTTTCCCTCTCATGTTATTGTGTTCGAAGAGTGCCGGTGTAAGAAAAGCTGCTGTCCTTGCATTGCAAAATCTCTATGAAGTGGAGGATAATGTGCCAACTCTTAGTTTATTTACTGAAAGATTTTCTAATCGGATGATTGAGCTTGCTGATGACATTGATGTTTCGGTGGCTGTCTGCGCCATAGGGCTTGTAAAACAATTACTTAGGTAGCCTTTTCTTTTTTTTTTTGGAATCTTTCCATTGTTTCATTGCTTTTTTTTTTTTTTTTTTAATTTGTTTTATGGAGGTGTCTGTCCACTGAAATTGAATCTTTCTTTGTTTTGCAGGCATCAGCTTTTACCTGATGATGACTTGGGTCCTTTGTATGATCTACTTATTGATGATCCACCAGAAATCAGGCGTGCCATAGGAGAATTAGTATATGATCACTTAATTGCTCAAAAATTTAATAGTTCCCAATCAGGCTCAAAAGGTTTTGGATCTTCTTGAGATTTAATTATCCTTTTGTTCATAAACTATTATATCAAATAATGCTCTTGGCAACATCCTTTCCAGGCAATGACAGTGAGATCCATCTTGGCAGAATGTTGCAGATACTACGGGAGTTTTCAACAGATGCCATTTTAAGCATATATGTTATTGATGATGTCTGGGAGTACATGATGGCCATGAAGGTATATAGTAATTTTCAAAAATTTTGAGACTTTGACATGATTGGGGAAAGTGAGGTATTGGAATAAAGGTTGGTATGTACTCAATCTGACTGGTTAAAGGTCGGGGAGGAGAGGAAATACTGCATAAATTGGAGATTTATGTTCATCCTAAGATGGGGTTGAGTGGCATTAAGCAAGGTTGGGTATAGTATTTGTTGCTTGCAATTTTTATGAGGAAGAAAAATGGAAGTAACACTTAATGATTAAATAAACAAAAAAGTCTAAGCTCTAGGAATGTTTACCCTTAAGAATTTATCTTTTCCAAAGACATTTTTGTCCCTGTGGTGCATGTGAATGTTCAAGGTAAACTATATTGAACTTTTAAAATGCCATTAGTGATTGTGATAGTCTTTACAGAGAAAAACTAGTTATTTGGAATGTCCTAGGAATGTACTTCCAAGTTCTGCCTCCATGTCTAGCTCTATGAATCTGGCCCACATAGGAACAATTACCTCATCAATAAATAAAAGTGTAAGGTATTCAAAATGACATTGATATGCCCTAATTATATACTGTCTTTGGTAATCAAGATTGTAATTTGCATTTTGCTTGCAGGATTGGAAGTGTATCATCTCCGTGCTCTTGGATGAGAATCCATTAATTGAGCTAACTGATGAAGATGCAACAAACCTGACTAGACTTCTCTTTGCTTCTGTCAGAAAGGCTGTTGGAGAGAGGATTGTTCCTGCATCTGATAATCGCAAGCAATATTTCAATAAAGCTCAAAAAGTATCTAAATTTTTTGTTTCTTATCCTTATTCTCATTCTTCCTCAGCTCATACAAGGATTTAGTTACAATATTATGTTTCTTTGCATTACCAGTATGGTGGTTTTCTCTGCTTTGTGTTGCCACTCCCAAAGAAGACTAACTCTCAATTTATATTTTTCTTAAATATTAGGAAATATTTGAAAACAACAGGCGTGATATAACTGTTGCCATGATGAAGAACTACCCTTTACTTCTACGTAAATTCATGGCTGACAAGGCAAAAATTCCGTCATTGGTTGAGATTATTGTGTATATGAACCTTGAGCTTTATTCTCTGAAGAGACAGGAGCAGGTAGGTGATAAATTGCTTGTTAGTGCCAATTATTAGATAGTTTTTATGCCTTTTTCATTGTTAGTACTGATATGATTTCCCTTTCAGAGTTTCAAAACAGTTCTTCAGCTCATCAAAGATGCATTTTTCAAACATGGTGAGAAGGATGCATTGAGATCTTGTGTGAAGGCTATTAAATTCTGTTCCACTGAAAGTCGAGGAGAGCTGCAAGATGTTGCTCGTAACAAACTAAAGGATCTTGAAGATGAGCTTCTTGATAAACTTAAATCTGCAATTAAAGAAGTGATTGTATGTTTCCATCTGAGCCTTTTGTCTTGATTGTGGTCTTGTTGACATATGTATAAAGTTGACAAGTTTTAAATTTGCAGGACGGTGAGGATGAGTATTCTCTTCTTGTAAATTTAAAAAGATTATATGAGCTTCAATTGTCAACGCCTGTATCAATTGAAAGCTTATATGGAGATAGTATCACAATCTTGCATAGCTTCAGAAACTTGGATGATGAAGTAAGTGAAATGAACAAAATCTAAAAATCTTTCATTTTGTCTTTTCTGACCCTTGCATTTGTTCTTAACTGCTGCTCATTCTCATTCAGGTTGTTAGTTTTCTGCTGCTCAATATGTACTTGGATGTGGCCTGGTCTTTACACTCCATTATAAATAGTGAAACTGTCACTGAAGGATCCTTATCCTCTCTCCTGTCTAAACGAGATACCTTGTTGGAGGAACTTGAGTACTTTCTTAATGCCCCTCCAGAAGTTAGGGAAGGGGGCAAATCTGGAAATCAACTAGCCTGCAGGGTAATGCTTTTGCCTTAATATATTTCTTTTTTTTTTAATCCAGAAGACTTTTCTCTAATGAAGTTTATGTAATGTCCCAGGTGTGTACTATACTAGCAGATGTTTGGTGTCTGTTTAGGAACACTAATTTTTTGGCAACCAAACTTGAAAGATTAGGATATTGTCCAGATGTCTCTATTCTTCAAAAGTTTTGGAGGCTTTGTGAGCTACAGCTCAATATTTCAGGTGATGATTTTTTTCATTTCTTTTTCTGAGCTCAATTTTTGAAATACTTAAATTGCTGGTAATGGGGCAGTCACCATCCGCGCAAAGCATAATAGTGGCATCAAACCGGAGCAATGTAACTGTTACGTGCTCTCTGCCCCTTTGTTTATGAACACCCTTTAAGTGTTGGTTGGATGCTTTGATGAGAATTTATATCAAACTTCACATTGCTATTTATTTGTAAATTTTAGTGATGCCTTGCATGTGTGTGTATTGCAGATGAGACAGAAGATGAAGATGTTAACAAAGAGTATATTGAGGAGACAAATAGAGATGCAGTCATGATTGCTGCCGCAAAGTTAATTGCTAGTGATACAGTTCCAAAGGTCAGTGTGTGCTGTAGAATTTGATGTGCTATTTCTTGCATGCTGGGAAAATTACTTATGAAGTCTGCTTATGGTAATTTGCTTGCAATACTGTTGCTTTTCTTTCTTAAGAAAACTTAGTCAAAAACCAATTCCACTGCAGGATTATCTTGCTCCAGAGATAATTTCTCATTTTGTGATGCATGGAGCTGGCATTGCAGAGATTGTAAAGAGTCTGATCACAGTTCTGAAGAAAAAAGACGATGATGTCTCCATTGTCTTTCTAGGAGCATTGAAAATGGTAAAATTCATGACTTCAATTATTATGGTGAAATCTAGTCATTGATGCCATCTACAATTTCTTTCATTTGCAATATGGGTAAATGCCAACGTGTCTTTTGAAAAATATCTACTTGCATGCTAATTTACTACTGGAATTTTCTTTATTTTCCCTCAGGCATAATACCCAAATAATCCCTCAATCTTTACAAAAATTGGAAATAAGGCCTTTTATCTTTTATTGCTTGAAATTAGGGCTAAACTCCTATTTCATTGTAAAGAGGCCTTAAAACATAACAGAATATAGAATAATTCGTTAATGGTTGCATGGTTGGCTGATGTTGGAAATAGAAAACTTTGACCTGGATTTATTTGGATGAGATGCATAGTAATACTCAAGGAGATGGTATTTTAGTAATCCTGGTAACATTCAAATATAAAGAAAAAGGATTAACTTAAGAGGGAGAAAAAGGGGTTAAGTTTCTCATTCAATGGAGAAAAGAAATTTGAAAGCAAAAGGAGAGAAGAAAGAAAGTTTTGGTGGAGTTTCAAAATTTATGAAGATAGAAGAAAGAGAAGAGAACAAACCTGAGTTGGTCAGAAATTTAAGATTTGCAGCACATCATCATCCCAGATCAGTAGACTCCAAGCTTTAGGTTGCAATGGATGGTTTGACCTAGGAAAGGGCTTGTTTATATCTTTTCTGAATGTCCAAGGACAAAGCATTCTAGACTGATTTTTACCCAAGAAATATCATGCGGCATAATTTCTCCCGTTTTATGGGGCTCAACTCTTTTATTTCAAAAAGGATATTCTAATTTTGCAAGTTAATAAACTCTAATCAATTTCCTTTATCTTCTCTGCTACATGAATTAAAAAGTCAAAGCGCCTTCTTGTTCCTGTTCTGGTTTTGGTTCTTCGCCTTATTGATTTTGAATTCCAATGTGCCAATAAATTGAAGATCCCTTTAGTTGTATTTGTGCCTTGCAATATTGCAGATTCTCTTCAAACAATTCTCCTTTCTTCTCTTTTTCGTTTTTGTTTTCCCTTCTTCAAATTTCTTTCCTTTTGCTTTTATAATTCGGTAATTCTTGTTTTTGCCAGCTAAACATAATTAAAATCACTTTAATTTCCATGTGACATTTTTCTCTCCTTAAACAATGCCAAGTGCTTGCCACCAATGCCAGATAGCAAGCCCCATTAGCTATTTTGGACTTCTTTTGACCCATTTTCTGATTCAATTATACAGTTATGATGAAATAGGAATTTATAGCCTTAATTTTTCAAAATAAAATACAAGAGGGCTTATTTCCTCTTTTGAGTCAAGTTGTAGGGCTTATTTGGGTATTGTGCATTTATCTTCATAAGTTCATGCATTAACCTCGTGTATGTAATGAAGGGGGATATCTTAATAGGATTGATTATAAATCATGAGATTTACTTGCATACTTATTTACAGCTAGAAATTCTTTATATTTCTTCTCTAGTTCGTGCACCAACCTCATGTACCTCATGAAGGGGGAATTTCTTAGTAGGGTTGATTATAAGTCCTGAGATTCAGCATCAAAGCCGACTGACGAACCTCCTTGCAATTAAAAAAAAAGTGAGAGGACAAACAAAGCTTTTTCTTCTTTTCACAGCCATGAATCAAACATCAATGACCTGCCACTTGTTGGGTGTAATGGCTGAAAGTGCTTTTTTGTACAGGTTGTGTGAGACTATATTCACATGCAAAAGAGTTTGCTCTATTTTAAGAATAATTTTGTCGTGTTTATTGAAATTAACTAAAATGGAATGAAATTAGTAAAGTTATTTCTTGGGCTTTGAGTCTTGTCCACTTCAAATCAAAGATCTGTTCTTCAGAGTTTGCAGGAGTGGCATTAGATTATAGAAGGCTAGAAGTATACTTTTTGAACAGGCCTACAATTGACATGTGGGAGAAGCATTGGCAATAGTTGATATGTGCTGGTCTTCGTTTGTATATCCCCTCTAATAGTTGAACCCATTTTGGTTATTTTACCAGGCCTACCATCGACATGTTGAATGCTCCAAAAGTGATGATGTATCCCTAAAGAGCCAATCTTTTCAGGAATGTAAGAACCTGGCTGCTCGGCTTGCTGGAATGTTCATTGGTGCTGCTCGGAACAAGCACAGACCAGAGATTTTAAAGATTGTTAAGGAAGGCATCGAGCATGCCTTTGAAGATGCTCCAAAACAGCTGTCTTTTCTGGAGGCTTGTGTGCTTCATTTTGCATCAAGACTATCTTTGCCTGATATCCGAGACATGTAATAAATCTCTCTGATGCCATGTAAAATTATTCTATTTCATGCTTTATACTGGGATTGACCATTGTGCATCACTTAATATTTTATTACTTTGTAGTCTGAAGGATGTCCAGAAGCGGACGGAGTTCGTAAATACAGATGAGGATCCAAGTGGGTGGCGCCCCTATAATACCTTTTATGATAGTTTGCAAGAGAAGTGTGCTAAGAATGAAGGGATTCAAGGTACCAGTGAATTTCACTTCAATCATACTTTTGTATGTGAAGTGAGAAATTTTGATCGCATGTTCCCAAGCAGTGCAGTTTTCTTCTAATAAATAGTTTTTCCTTTTACCAGATCATATCATCATTTTTGAGTAAGAGACTGTTCTTTAGATTTTGATTCAAGAGCTAATTAAGCTGGTATGAATTGCAGATGAGAAGGAACTGACTACTGCAAGACGTAGGGGTCGTCCTCGGAAGCGGCGAAATATTGAGGGGAAGAGACTTTTTGGTGAGCACAGTTCAAGTGAAGAAGAGGATTCAATTAGCACATCAGACCAAGAGAATGCTCAAGGTGAGGGGGATAAGGAAGATGAGGAGGAAGAGGATGATGCTCCTTTGATACATTCACTTAAGTCCTCATCTAAGTTGAGGTCATTACGAGTCTCAAGAGAAGAAAACAGAGGCCATTCAAGGGCTGGAGCTTCTGGAAGAGCTACAGATAATTTAGCTGCTTCAAGGATGTGAGGTATGACATGCTTTTTCTAGTTTCCATGCATGATTTGAAAATCGGTCCTTTGGCTAAGACAAGAATTTAGAAGGTGAAGTGTCAATTTCAAATGCTTAGCTTGTGTTGTTTAAAATGGTGGTTGGGCCCCTGCTTCTATCTATCATTGACTATCAACAATGATAAAAGACACCATAACTTGGGGATTTATGAAGTCTGGCATGCTAGTTAGTCCTGAAATTTCAGTTTCTGTTAGGAAATGCCAATTTGGGATGTTTGCCCCAACCGTTCATCTGTATGACTGCATTAAAGTGCTTTCCAACCTTAACGCAAAGCTAGTTAGGAAATATGGCCTTAACGCAAAGCTAGTTTTCCAGCTTATCAATGTAAAACTTAATCAGTCACACTTAGGCGTCTGTTGGTTATCTTCTGTTTGCATTAAATATCCTACATGTTTAATGCTTGACATAGGTTATTTATTTTGGCCATGATCTATTGTTAGCTTGTTATGAAGACCTGATATATTCTTTGGTATAGAAATTGGAGCATAGGAAAAGCTTTTTGTTTTTCTCTTTTGCATTTGATTAAATAAGTAATAAAGGGGAAAACTTTTCATAATAATGACTTGTCTTTTTATGGATGTTTGTATCCTATTTCATAAGTTGACGACTGTGTTTTTTTTAACACGTTCCTTGACAGGAGGGTTTATATTTTTCACTTGTAATAGGAAATTAATGCTTGTGGGATTGGGTATGGCAACTTCTCCATGTGCTAAATTGATTACTTTGATTTTGATCTTGCAGGGGCATCCAACTGGAACAAATTAGGTGTAGCTGATTTTGTAACTGATTAGTGTATCTACACCTTACAATGCCCCGCCTGTTGGAATTGTCCTTTATTTAGCAGAGCTCCGATATCCAACATCCCCCTGCCTTAATTAATCCTTGTATGGTGTATATAATGAAGAAATTCACGTTTCTTGTCATCTGGCTTTCACCGCCTTTGGTAGTAGTGAACTTGCATAGCATGGCAAAATGGGTTGTTGCTCCGCGGCTGACTGTAACCATTATGTTTCATACAAAGGTAATTACCGGTTTCCAAATTTTATGACAAGTATATGCAGAAGTTGGGGCAGCCCAGTTTTCAAATTTCCAACCATGAGAACTGCTGCATTGAAAAAATTTTGACCTAATGATGCATTTGTCCATGAAATACTTGCATGAAAAATAATTCATTCCTATTGACATCAGATTTGAAAATTGAAGTCTAAATCCAGTTAAACAGCTATTGAAAGAGTAATCATTGTATGTAATTCCTATTGAGAATCAAATAAGACTGCCTATAACCTTGATGAGTGCAATTCATGCTTGGCTCACTAAAGCTGAAAAACCAAACCTTACAAATGGAACAAAACTACATCACCAATTCACATAAAGATGTTTCTCAAAATGGTATATATCCATGGCACTGCCGGAAACCCAATTTGAATTTAACAGTGACTACGAGGTTGGTCATCAACCACGGTGGCATGGTGCAAGTATAACAGCATAACTAAAGAGAAGTGCTAAAAATTTTGCATGAGGGGAAAAACTGATATATGATGTTTCTAAGCATGGTAGCTTAATTTCCTTCAATAACACATTAAACAAAGATTAAAAATTTGAGGGGGCTTCTCTCATCACGAAAAATCCTCAAGCCTGTAAAGCAAGTAATAGAAAAACTACAAAATGGCAACAAGCTAATAAATTTCTTGTCTTCTTCCAGCAATCCTCAATAAAGGAGAGATTATACCCTGTATTTCTTGCAGTGAGTGCTGTATCCTTATTTCTTCCTCAATTGATCGCTTAAGATTTCTAATATGACCCTTCAAGGCATCCGAACTTCTGATATCTTCAGCCCTCATCTCGATAACCTTCTGTGTCAACCCCATCAACAAACCAGAATACCTTGGCATGGTTGCATGTTTATGCAGAAACATTAACAAGAAGCCAAGCTCCTCCTCATCCAAATTCGAGACACATTTCAATAACTTTTTCCTTGCTACCAACTCCTCCATTACAGCAACCACATTCTCCGGGTTCTTCCTACCCAACACCGAAACCAGTGCATCCTTATGCCTGAACTTCTTCAGCAACTTATCATGCTCTGCCAATTTCACCTTCTTAGTTCTCATTACTAGATAATCCCCCTCCGCTGGCTTCTCACTCTGCCCTCTATGAAAATACCTAAAATATGTAGGCTGCAAAACCTGTCTGCCCGGCTCCACTATGCTCCCCAAACCTAAAAGATCCCCCCCTCCAATCTTCACATTCTCCTTCCCCTTCCTTCTCCCTGCAAATATAATCCCATTTGATGACCCAATCACTCTAGTCCTACAATCAGGCGAAAAGCTAACCGACATAAGGGGAGCAGGGAACCTCATGGAATGAGTAATCTTCATCTTACCATAATCAAAAACCTTCATATACCCATCTAAACCAACACTCAAAATCCTATCCTCCATTGCCTCACCCCTTCCATTTTCCTTCCCAACTCTTCCTACACAAATTGAAGTAACAGTTTTATTATGACTCTCCATAGAATAAACCATCCTCCCTCCTCCAATCAAATCCCAAATCTTCACTGAATTCCCACCGGCAGTTGCAATTAATCCACCAGAAGGCAAATAAATAACATCTTCCACCGGCTTCCCATGATTCACTTCCAAAACAGACCTCGAATTCCCGACTCTTACATCCCAAACCTTAACAGTATGATCATAAGAACCTGTTATAAACATATCAGCACTTACCGGACTACAATCACCGCACTGTACATAATCCTTATGACCCATCAAGTCCAAAACCACGCTTTCCCCAGCAACATCCCAGAATTTAACGACAGCATCCTCGCCTCCGGAGAGTAAATGGAGCTTATCAACAACTGGGTACTTGACGAAACGAACCGGACGGATATGGGATCGGAGGCGACGAAGTGGGGTCCGGGTTTTGACATCGAAGACTTGGATGAGACCGGAGAAGTCGGAAGCGGCTAAGAGGAGGCCGTCGAGACGGAAGGAAAGAGAGGAAATGACGTCGGTGAAGGAGGAGATGGTGGAGGATGATGCAACGTCGTCGTGGGAGAGGGAGAGAGGGGAGAAGAGAGAAAGGGATGTGGAGTGGCCAGCGGCCAAAAAGTGGGGAGGGGAAGGCGAAAAGGAGAGGGAAGAGATTGAGGAGATGAGCTTTGGGATTTGAGTTGATTTGAAAGAAGACCAGTACTTGGATTCTGGGGTTTGGGATTGGGTTGTTGGTTTAGGTTTTAGTTTCGGTTTGATCAGGAAGGTCTTTGAGATTGTTGTTGTTTGTTTCTCTGGTCTGATTTCCGCCATTTCTGCTGGGGGTGGAGGAGAATTTTGCTGCAAACTGGAAGTTTTTGCAGAGTTTAGGGTTTTCTGTTTCTGGGGTTTTAGGGTTACACTTTGCTGCAATAAAACGGTGCGCTCTAGGAAAAAGAAGGAATAATTTTGCTTTGCAAAGCCACCTGGCTATTCCGAATACAAATACTAGTATTAAAAAGTTTTCATTCAATATATTGTTATAATAATAATAATAATCGTAATTATTTTGAGCCCTCGGGCATTTTTGCATTCAACCAAGACTGCCGAACAGGGAAAAGGAGTTTATAGGAAAGTTGGAAAAATAAGGGGAAAAAAATCCGGTATTTTAGTTCCACGCTGGCAATCCGTGGCTTTCACCCCTGAACCAATAAAAATCAACTGCCTCTCTCGCAAGCCAGCTTCCCACTTACTTTATAAACTCCTTCATTCCCACGTCTTCTTCACTGATCGCCACAAACTCTCCATTTTCTGCCAAACTAATAATTTAGGGTTTCAAAAAAAGATGAGCTCAACGGGATCAACAAAGGGAGGCAGAGGCAAGCCTAAATCCTCCAAATCTGTTTCCAGATCTCAGAAAGCGGGCCTCCAGTTCCCCGTTGGCCGCATCGCCCGTTTCCTTAAAGCCGGAAAATACGCCGATCGCGTCGGCGCCGGTGCCCCCGTCTACCTCTCCGCCGTCCTTGAATACCTTGCGGCTGAGGTCTCTTCCCTTCTCCTTTTTGGCATTGGCTTGATCTTAATTTGTTTTTAGTTACGTTGATAATGTCGGACCGTTAATTAACGCAATTAGGATGAATGATGGTAAAACTCAAAAAAGGTAAAATTTTCTCTTACTTTGATAATGCAGGTTCTTGAACTTGCTGGAAATGCAGCTAGGGACAACAAGAAGAATCGAATCGTACCAAGGCACATACAACTGGCGGTAAGGAACGATGAAGAGTTGAGCAAGCTTTTGGGGACTGTAACAATTGCTAATGGAGGCGTTTTGCCGAACATTCATCAGAATCTGTTGCCGAAGAAGATCGGTAAAGGGAAGGGTGATATTGGATCGGCTTCACAAGAATTTTAGAGACCTTTTTTTAGAGTGTGAGAGAGTCTCCTTGTGTTGGATATTTTCGATGGGTTTTTTTTTTTTGGTGGACTTGCAATTGATCTTTGTAAATCCTTAATTTAGGGTGGTTTTGCTTTGGTTGAATATAGGTTCAGCAAATTGAAATGTTTGCTTCTCTTTCGTTAGAATCAAATGAATATAATAATATAAGAACAAGACATTTCATCCTACGACATTTTTGAGGAAGTTGTTCCTTTTTCTGGTCAGCTAGCACCTTTTTCCATACCATTTCTACTCTGCAATAATTTTCGTGCTATGCAACACTAATTTTTCTTTCAAGTTAAGTATAACTTACATATTTCTGGCATTTAAAATGGTTGGATTGCCCAGTTCTTTAACATCAATTTTTGATTTACTGGGTCCTACGAGGGGTAAGTGATTATTGATTGCTGACTTCAAAATTACAAATTTTTTGTTTTGAAAATTAATGTCGAGAGGGGATGTAGCTCAAATGGTAGAGCGCTCGCTTTGCATGCGAGAGGTACAGGGTTCGATCCCCTGCATCTCCAGCATTTTTTTCCGTTTTGGCTTATCATTATCCGGTATCGAAACTTGCAGTAAAAGACTACATGGTAGCAGAGCCTGGAAGTGTCCATTATCCTCCCATACCTGATAAGACGGAGAAGTCTCCAGCCATTTTTCTCTAGGTTTTGCTTTACGTTAATAGGAATGCCCGTTCCTCTCTTCAACCTTTCTCCTAATTTGAAAGTTTCAAGGCTTTGTTTAGGTTTGTCCATCATTATACGGTCAGCTGTCTCATGCCTGCGAAATCCCACAAATTGAAAGCTCTAATCCTTTCTCTATCTCTCTGGGTTTTTGTCCTTTAGGAACAATGACTTTTGGCGAGCAGAACTCTCTTCCTCAGTCCTTTCGTCTTCTCGATCAAGCTTTTGACGCCGGAATCAACTTCTTCGACTCTGCCGAAATGTACAATTTTCCCCCCACTTATCTCAAACCCATTCTGGATTTTGGCTTTCTTTTGGTTTCTATTATATGTTTAACACCACAAGCCTAAGCAATGGTAGTTTTATGTTAATATTCTGTTTTGGAACTTTAGGTATCCAGTTCCTCAGCGTGCTGAGACTCAAGGGAAGAGTGAGGAATACTTTGGCCAGTGGGTTAGAAAGAGAAAGATCTCCCGTGATCTTGTTGTCATTGCCACCAAGGTGAGTTTTCTTTCTTGCCTTGTCAAATGTTTAACTTATTGGTTGATGTCTTCCGATGATCAGTATCCATCTTGATATTTGTACCCATCTCACTTAATCTTTATTTGAGTAGGAGTGCACTCCAAATCTGTATAGGGCATTTGTTTAGTCTCATTGCAAGAAAAGAAGAAAAAGAATATCAGTTTTATGTGGCACTAGTATAATGTACACTGTTGAATAATTTCAAATTGAAAAAGGATGTCTTTTTATGTTTGGCACCTCCTGAGCTCTTAGTATATATTTTAATCTGTTGATCAGAACTGTGGTGAGTTAGTTGTTAAGTGCATAGCATTGGTTGTGTGGACTTTTGTTGATTCTCAGTATGTGGGAAATATATTTTTTGAAGTACTTTCCTAATGTTGTAAATCTGTCAATCTATTAATCTTTTCCACACATTCAAAAGTTTTGCATTGAATATCGATCATATCAAGTGGTTTATGAGATAGGTTTCTGGGCCATCTGGGCAAATGAGCTGGATTAGAGATGGGCCAAAATGTTTAGATGCCAGGAATATTACTGAGGCTGTAGATAACAGGTCAGTTCCAGATATTATGATTGCTATATCATCACCCGTTTATTTAGTGCATTATTATGTTTTATGCCAACCTGCTGTGTATAATTTCATTATCACTTGTATCAAGGGGAATTCTCTTGCTAATTCTTGATTGTCCTCGCATGTTAACTTACCCTTTTATGCCCAGTCTTAAACATATCTGATTTTTGTTTCCTTGAACAATGCTTTTGGTATTCTGAATAGTGAACCTTTTACTGACCGAATCTATAAATTATGATTATTTTATAATAGTTGCAAATGACCTCTGAATCTGGTTTTCTTGGCCTTTTTTCATAGGATGTAACTTGTTTCCTTCTATCGATAGCTTTTGGTACTTTGGATTGTCAAACTTTTAGTGACTGAATCAATAACTTGTAGTAATAGACTCATACTTTATCAGTTGCAAATATACCTCTCGGAATTTGGTTTCCAATAACTGATTGAAGAATTTTGAAATTACATTTACTCTCTGCTTTTGTAGGTTGGATAAATAGTAAATACTGGTACAACTGGAGTTACTGAGAAAACTATTATCTAACTTAACCAACATCATTTGGTTTTACCATGAGTGCAGATAACTACTATGTATCTATTTCCAATATAATGATGTGTATGTGTGCGTGCGTGTGTGTGTGTGTGTGCGCGAGCACTAACCATACTACTACAAATTGATTTCTAGTAAAATGATGTGTGTGCGTGTGTGTGTGTGTATTCTTTTATACTCTAATGACATCATGTTTGAGTTTTGCAGTTTAAAGCGTCTGCAAATGGATTACATTGATCTATATCAAATCCACTGGCCTGATCGGTTTGTATGTAGATCTTATCCTTCATTTATTTCCCTGGGGTTGGGGTTGTCGAGTGGCCAATTTGAGACAAACTATGATGTAAACAGAGAAAGAGACAAATAACTTAATTAGATATTGTCTCATATATTTAGTTATTTTTCTTTTCTGTTGCATTCTCTATAGCACAAAACATCATTTTAAAGCGATTTATGGCTGTTTCTACAGCTATGTTCCTATGTTTGGGGAAACTGAGTATGATCCGGTCCGACAGTTCTCTTCGGTCCCTATGGAGGAACAACTTGATGCTCTTGGCAGAGCTGTTGATGCTGGTAAGGTAAGTGATATATAATGTGTTTTGCCTCTACACTCTCACAGATCAAAATTTAGTAAAACAGTTGTTTTGACTTGCAGATCAGATACATTGGACTCAGTAATGAAACTCCATATGGTGTCATGAAGTTCCTTCATTTTGCAGAAAGAAATACTTGCTGCCCTAAGATAGTATGTGTGCAGGTTGTCTGCTTTTCTGGTTAAAAGCAATACATCCTCTCTGTCTCTCTCGCTGCTTTATTTATGTTGAGGCTGATAAAGAGCTTATGTTCTTTATTACAGAATTCATACAGCTTGCTCTGCCGAACTTTTGACTCTGGAATGGCTGAGTGCTGTCATCATGAGAGGTATACTGCAAGTTTTAAGTATATAAATTGAGAAGAGTAGATGAAATTTAATTCATCATGTAGAGAATCATGCTTCAAATTTGAATTGCCAATCTCTGGAATATAGTGGAATTGATATGAATAAATTATGATATTATGTTCTTGCGTCATATTTTTCTTATATATAATTAAAATTGTCATTCTGAATAGGATGTATCATTACAAATATAGAATTTACTCTGCAGTAATGTCTTTGACAAAAGGGACCTACAGCTGCTCCTTAATGAAGTGTTATAGAATTCTTTCATTTTTGCTCATCATGCAAAAGACATGTATACTATATCATTCTCTGCTAAAAAGTTAAGAGTTTGGGTTTCTGAAAATTCTATGGAAGTTACTTTGTTTGCTCTTTAGTTTGTTTCACTCACTTGTTTAGTTCTTTGTTACACATTCAATATTCTACAGGATCAACTTGTTGGGCTACAGCCCACTTGCAATGGGCATACTTTCAGGGAAATATTTCGCTTCTGATGGTGGTCCCCCTGATGCTCGGTTAAATCTTTTCAGAGGTTGATTACCATCTCTTTGATTTATAATCCATTGTTTTGGATTCCTCCAAATTACCATTGAGATTTTTATTTTTTAAATCTCATTTCTGCTTTGAAGGGAGATACTCAGAAGGGGAATCCCGATACAACCTGACCAGAAACATGTTAAAAGCAGCTACGATGGTAAGCTAAGCAAATCATTGTCAGTTTTGAACCTAGGCATTATTCTATGGCACTCTTTTGCAATTTGAGTGGGAAAAAGTAATCTGTTTATGCATTTTCTACTGAGTTTGTGTATGATGATTAATTCAAAATGGGTTTAATGGAGGACACCTATCAAGAAAGATGGTGAAGAATGGTCCAAAGTAATAATCTGTGAGTGAGAGTACATGTGGACCATGCTTGGCATACTGGTATGTTTGGTCACAAAAGCATAAGGGTGTGTTTGGTATAAGGGATGTAAAGTTACATTTCCTACAACGTGCTCAATTAAATTATATTACAGTGTTTGTTTTGTAACAGACCACTGCAATGTAAAATTACAATACAATCACATTGCAGCCAATGGATGTAATGTGGTTGCAATCCAAAACCAATGCAATCATATTACATTGCACTCTGCAATGTTATTAAAGATATTTTCTCTTCAACTTTATTACTTTATTAAAAATATTTTATAATATTATAATTAAAATAAAAATATTGAAATAAAATATATAATATAAGAAATAAAAATTTATATAATATAGGTAAAAGAAATTAAAATAAAATATATAATATAAGAAATAAAAATTAAAAAAAGAAAATATAAAAAATTAAAATTTATATAATATAGATAAAAGAAATTATAAAAATATATATTAAATAAATAAAAATAAAATATAAAAAATTATAATAAAAAATGAAAATAAAATATATGACATTTAAAATATATATAAGAGATAATATTATATGAAAATTAACAATAAAGAATACAAGTATATTAAACTTGCATTTTAATAAATAAGGGTAATTTTGTAAATTAGCATTACATTTCTATCAAAATACTTATAAATCAAATGCTGCAATGTTATTTTTCTTGCATTTTAATAATGATTTTGCTTGTATACCAAACACTGTAATGTTATTTTTCTTACAATCACATTGCTTGCAATCACATTACCTACAATCACATTATATTGTAAAGTACCAAATGCTACTTAATTGTTTGACGTGAAAAGCTTTTTGCTCACAGCTTGTTGTCTTTGTTAAGAGTAAAACTTTACTTTTGCATGCAATACATCTCTGTTGATGTTAATGCATTTGAATAAAATTGACATTTTTAATTCCATCTACCTACCTGTCTTTGCAGGAATATATTGGTATTGCAAAAAAAAATGGTCTTCATCCTGTATCTCTTGCAATTGGTATGTAATGTGTACACATGCATACACAATGATATTTCCTCTACATATTTCCAAGTAATTTTCACATATACCCATCAGTTGGTGAAAGCTGCGAGTATAACATGCTCTAAAATTTGAGGATCATTAATGATTCCGAAAAGTATGGTTAAATTGGATATGAAGTTTTCATCCTTGCTGCCTTAGGTTTCAAAACAAATCTCAAAAATTGGAGATTTAAAGCCAGTTTTGGTTTTAAGGTTGGAATGCCTTGGGCATATGAGTTTACACATGTACCATTAAGTGCAAAGGATTTGAACATGGTGTTGAGCTGATTTCTTATTTCTTTGTGGAGAGCTTTGATCTGTTGATATCTTAATGCGTTAAATCACTTCTCATTCTTACTCTTGATTTCTGTTTTTGTGTTGCTTCTGAAACTTTTTCTTTTCTCAAATCGTTTGTGGCAGCCTTTGTCTTGCGTCATCCTCTGGTTGCAAGTGCTGTATTTGGAGTGACCAAACCATTTCAGCTTCAGGAGGTAATCAGTGCATGCAATGTTGACCTCACATCTGATATTATTGCAGACATCAACAAAGTTCATGCTAAGTTTCCAAATCCATGTCCCTGATCAATATTTGACAATTTAACATGTTTTAATTTCTTGCTGATTTGGAAGTTTTGAAATTAGCTAGAACAATACACGTGCTGCTGTCATAGCCAAGTAAGACCAATTCAAGAGGTGATGTTTCAAAGGCAGATTTAGACTTTATTTCTTCGTTTATATATATATATATATATATATATATATATATCTGATGAACTGCAAACAAGATCAAGCTGGCATTTCACTCAACCTTATAATGTGTTGGGCTGTAAGCTGGCAGCAATTTTATATGGAAAGCATGTGCTGATGCTTAACTTACTGTGGAATTGAATGATTTGCTTTTTGGTTTAATTCTTGAAGAGGGTGACTATGCCATGTTTTGAGCATGTTGCCTCCCTTCTTTATTGGTTCATGTCCGTGATGTGTGATCCTCCTGCCTCAGGGATAGAAAATGAATTAGGACTAGAAAGCGACAAAATTTTGGAATTTGGGCTCTTGGGGAATTCGAGTGTCACGTCCGAATATGGGCTCGGATTCGAAATGCGACGGGTCAATGGTGCTGGGTCCCAAAATGGTTACTTTATTCGCGGTTTATTACTTGGGTCGTTCTTGTCGTTTCAAAGGTTGAACGTTGAAGGAGTAGAAAGTCATCATCGTTATCAGAACGGTCAAGGGATAGAAATCATACTGGTAATAAAATTGCGTGCTATTGACAATACCTAGACTGCCAAAATTTTCTCGCTTTTTATTTAGGCAATAGAAAGGCAATGTGTCAACTTAGGTGAATAATTCAACCTGCTTTACCAGGGGCATTGAGGCAGAGACCGATTCTGGCCGCCAGGTTTCAACAATCTATTAGCCAAAAGCTTATTCTGGAGACATCATTTGTTTTACCACTTCATTGATTTTTAACTTTAAGCGAATCCTTGATAAGGAATAACAGGAGATGGGTTCAAGCGGGGTTCCTCTTTATACAAGTACAAAGGCCAACAAGACAATATTGGGTATGGCAGCAGAAAAAATGCAAGATAATTCAGAAACATTCCCTCATAGAACTAGAAAGGTGAAGTCTCCTTCCCACTATGAGAGAGAGAGAGAGAGAGAGAGAGAGAGAGAGGAGGAATAAGGCAAGGGGAGTGAGGATGGCTGACAACGGCCTTTCCTTAGGGTTCAAATTTTTGACAGGTTTGACATTTATTACGGCACAGCGATACGTTATACATTACACATGCCCCAATCCATCACGGACGTCTCTAACGGGTTGACGCTTTTTCCCTCTTTTAGTGGGGTCATGTCCTAATTAGACACTTCAATTTAACAACTCAGCACCAATCATTTACAAGTCCACCCCCAACTTCTTGACATTAATATTAACAAAGAAGCAGAGACGAAACAAATTTTAAAAATTAGTTTCACACTCTCAACATATAAATTTGTTCAATTTCTTAAAACCAGAAAAAGAAAGGAAAAAAAATAAAAGCAAAAAGTGGGAGAAAAGATGCGAGAGGGTCCGGAGAAAAAACCCGGGCCCCACCACTGAGCTCCGATCTGGTTTTTGAGCGTTTGGTTGGTGTTGTTAATGTTATTGTAAGATCGGTATCCAAGGGTGTGGTATTGTCTGAAACTTGTAGCTTATTTGGGGTTTAGAAGCTTAGGAGCTTGGGATGGGTTCGAAGCCGTGGCTATACCCGGCTCCTACTTATCGGACTTTGGAGACTTACTGGGACTCCGATGAGGATGCCCCTGGTCCCCGATGTGGTCACACTCTTACTGCCGTCGCAGCCACTAAGACTCACGGTCCTAGACTTATTCTCTTCGGTGGTGCCACCGCCATCGAGGGTGGCGCTTCCTCTTCGGCTCCCGGAATCAGTTAACCTGTCTTCTCTCTCTAGTATACTGTTTTTACTTTGGATATGATTTTTTAATATATCATTTTTACTTTTTTTTTCTTTTTTGGGTATTTAGGATTGGCGGGTGTTACCAATTCAGTTCATTCCTACGATGTTCTTACCAGGAAGTGGACCAGGTGATTGTTCCTGCTTTTTTCCTTCTCTTTTAAGGGTGCTTTTTTAACTCGAGTTTAGCTGATTCTTTGGACGGTTTTAATTGAATTTTGCAGAATCAGACCAGCCGGTGAGCCGCCTTCTCCTAGGGCTGCACATGCGGCGGCTGCTGTTGGCACCATGGTTGTGTTTCAGGTGTGTAAACTGCAGAAGGATTGCGACTTTTATAGCACTCTTTGGTGGGTTGGGTTTTTTTTTTAACCTAGTTATTGTTTCTGTCGAGTAGGGTGGGATAGGTCCAGCTGGCCATTCTACTGATGATCTATACGTGCTTGATCTGACTAATGATAAGTTTAAGTGGCATAGGTGAGTTTCAGTTGTGTGAATTTTGGCTATTTCTCATTGTAAAATATTGTTGTTTCATTATAGTCTTAAATTTTTTTGGTGAATTTGTTTGACTAGAGTGGTTGTGCAAGGGCAAGGTCCTGGACCTCGCTATGGCCATGTTATGGATTTGGTTGCCCAGAGATATCTTGTAACTGTAAGCGGCAATGACGGTATGAACATTTCATTTTCCTGCTTTATCCTGTCTGTCTTGTGGTGTATGGTTAGTTCTGTAGAAAAGACCAGAATGAATTGAACAAGGAAAATTTGATGTGAATAATCAGAATTAAAGCAAAATCAGGAGGCAGTCTTTTTCTTATTCAATTTACTCACTTCGATGATCACTTGCCTATCTTCAATAGTTGTAGGCAACATCCTCACTCTCCAAAATCCTTTTGGAAATTAGTTAGATGGGTGGAACGTGGTTGCCCTGATAACTTCAATCAGTATCCAGTTGTTCCTCAGTGTTCCAGACTGTTTGTATCGGTATTTAGTAAAATTTTCCATTTAGTATCAAGAAGACTGATATACCTTCTGGTCTTAATATGTGGCAACTGTGATTGAAGCGTAGATTATTACGTGCACTAGCTTGTTTGTCTGCTGATTTTTCTATTGGTGTTGTTTGTTTGGTTGCAATCAAAACTGAGCAATTTTTTTAATAGGAAAAAGAGTTCTTTCTGATGCCTGGGCTTTAGATACTGCTCAGAAACCATATGTATGGCAGAGGCTAAGCCCTGAAGGTGATAGGCCATCTGCAAGAATGTGAGTTCGTTATTGTGAATAATATTCCAAAGTTATTATTTCCACAATCTGTGTTCTAAATATTCCTATTATTTATGCTGTCTTTATAGGTATGCAACCGCTAGTGCCCGCTCAGATGGAATGATTTTGCTTTGTGGTGGAAGAGACTCTTCTGGGGCGGTATGTGCTATTCTCATAAAATATGTTATTTGACTAAATCACAATTAGTTGCTACACTTCTGGGAGAAAATGGGATACTCTTTATTTTTGGTTGGTTTGAAATGTTGAAGTCAAAAGTCATTCTGCGTTAGGAATTTTCCATTAGTGTGTGCTTATAATGTTTAACATAAGTTGCAATGTTTAAGTTTGTTACTTTTGAATAGTATATAGTCAGGCAACTATTTGACCAAAGTATATAATTTTCTCTCCAATTAACATTCTACATCAAACTATGATAGTACTAAACAATCGAGTCAGTGAGTTGGCTCTCAATGTGAAATGTTTTTTGAGTTTATTGATTATATATGCACTTCTACAGCCTCTAGCAGATGCATATGGGCTGCTTATGCATAGGAATGGCCAGTGGGAGTGGACTCTTGCACCTGGAGTGTCCCCTTCACCAAGGTATCAGCAAGCTGCGGTAAGTGATGCCACAGCTATTAAATTAGTAGTTATGAACATAAGACATAATTTTTATAGCCTGCATTGCTTTTTTTTTTTTTTTATTTGAAAGCAGTCAACCTGATATTTGTTTGCTACCAGGTTTTTGTTGGTGCACGATTGCATGTTACCGGGGGTACTCTTAGAGGAGGACGGGCTATAGAAGGTGAAGCAGCTGTTGCAGGCAAGCTTTTGTTTTTCATCTTGAAATCATTGTGAGAAGTGTGCGTGTTGTATGTATCTCAAGTAAGTTTATTTCCAATATTATCACTGTTTTGTAGTACTGGATACTGCTGCTGGAGTATGGTTGGACAGGAATGGGCTTGTGACTTCTTCTCGAAACACTAAGGGACATGCAGAATATGATCCTTCTTTGGAGCTTATGCGTCGTTGTCGCCATGCATCTGCATCTGTTGGTGTTCGAATATATATTTATGGTGGTCTTAGAGGAGGTAAAGATAGTAAAGTCTGCTCAGAAAATTGTTCTGAATGGACTTGTCTCTTAGTGAACTGGTTTCATTTTGAGTAATTAAGGAAAAAGTAAAAGAAAAATTAAGGAAGTTTTTCTGCAATGACCAACGTTGCTTTGCTGTATTGCCTTGGAGCAAAGAATTTAGTGGCCATTGATATTTTCTGTGTTAGATTGGCATGCTTGAAGTTAGCATGTGTGAATACAAAAGATCATGTCATATTGATAAGTGTGTGCAGTCAATTTGAATTCAATTACTTTGCCATGCCCTTTGTTTTCACCAGATTGACCACAAGAACAAGTGGTTTGAAAATTTACTTTTCTTCAGGAATCCTTTGTAGAATAGTTTCTTTATGTTTGCTCTGGGCCATCACTGCAGCATTTAGCTTTGGTTGGTTTGCTGCAAGGAAATTGCTGTGGGATTGTATGGGCAAATGAAACACAGAAAGACATGGATCTGTCATGGGTCTTCAAAAACTTCATTGTAGGCTCCTGTGACTTTCAACTCTTGGGCCAATGGAAATGTGCACTTGTCTGCATACCTGAAAGAAATAGATCATTTCTGAAATTATGCACATGTTTTTCTCGCAGCTATATTACATCTGTGCTCTTTGTAGTGACAATGCCCTGGCTTGCTTTTGATTTTATATGTCAGGGTGACAGTTTTAAATTCAAATTGTTTATATCTAATCCTGTATGATCATTTTCATTTTATTTTTCGTTGGGTACAGTGCCCATTTTCCTTTTTCTTTTTGGTACTCTATGGGTTTAATTTCTTGTCTTGGATGATTAAATGACTAACTATTTTCCTTTCTGCAGATATGCTGTTAGATGATTTCCTAGTTGCAGAAAATTCACCATTCCAGTCTGACATTAACTCTCCTATATTAACCCCAGAGAGAGCCGCAAACTTGTCCAGCCCCAGATTTAATCAACCTAATTTAAGTTCATTTGGAACAACACCAACTTCAGATGATGGTCCAGAGTTCCCTTCATCTGGGGGCATGAGGTCTGACTCAATAGCTCTCTCTTTCTCTCTCTCTCTCTCTCACACACACACACACACACTCACACCTGTGGGAATATTGATTGATGATTAATCTTTATCTTATAGCATGGACAAAAATTCGATGGAGAAACTGAGGGAGGCTTCTGCTGCTGAAGCTGAGGCAGCAAATGCTGTCTGGCAAGCTGCACAGGCTGCATCTGCTGTTCCAGCGGAGGAAACATCTCTATCTGATGACAACTCACCTGCTGCTGAAACAGCTTCAGATGCTAGTGATAATGAGGCTGATGTTCGCCTTCATCCTAGAGCTGTATGTATATTGCAAGTCACACGTCTGAATGGTTTTCTAATTGTCCAGCCATTGTGTTCTAATGTTTTCTCTTCACAGGTTGTGGTTGCTAAAGAGGCTGTCGGGAACCTGGGTGGGATGGTTAGGCAGCTATCCTTGGATCAGTTTGAAAATGAGAGCAGACGGATGATCCCCTCTAATAATGACCTGTCCTATCCTACCAAAAAGTTTGCTAGACAGAAGTCTCCTCAAGGCTTGCATAAAAAGGCAAGCATTACCTGAATTTATTTGTTTTCCATTTAAATTTTTTTAAAAGCAGTTTAATATTTATATTTTTCTTGCAGGTTATTTCTACATTGCTTAGGCCCCGAAACTGGAAAGCTCCAGTTAATAGGAGGTTTTTCTTGGATTCTTATGAAGTGGGTGAGCTCTGTTATGCTGCTGAACAGATTTTTATGCAAGAACCCACAGTCCTTCAGTTAAAAGCTCCTGTAAAAGTCTTCGGTGACCTTCACGGACAGTTTGGTGATTTAATGCGGCTTTTTGATGAATATGGGTTTCCTTCAACTGCAGGAGACATTACGTAAGTTTGATAGTCTTGCTACCCATGCGAGTTAGATAACCCTTAGTCATAGTTGAAACTTAAGACCTTTGACTATTACTTCCTCTACCACTGGTTCTGCAAACTTTTTCCACAGTTTCTTATTCATTTGTGTTTTATTTTTCAGGTATATTGATTATCTGTTTCTAGGAGACTATGTTGATCGAGGACAGCACAGCTTGGAGACAATAACATTGCTTCTTGCTCTCAAGGCAAGCTTCTGGATCAAACGAGCCTTAGTTTGACTTTCAATGCAACCATGTGCTGTTTCTTAGTGGATTTCCACTGTCTTGTTTGTTATGATTGTGCAGATTGAATATCCTGAAAATGTTCACTTGATTCGTGGAAACCATGAGGCTGCTGACATAAATGCGCTCTTTGGTTTTCGTATCGAATGCATCGAGAGAATGGTCTGGATGAGTATGCATATGTGGATTAAATATTTATTTTACAAGATAAAATGTGCTAATTAATGTTTATTTACAGGGGGAGAATGATGGTATATGGGCATGGACACGGTTCAATCAACTATTCAACTATCTTCCACTTGGTGCGCTTATTGAAAAGAAAATTATCTGCATGCATGGTGGCATTGGAAGATCTATACATTCAGTGGAGCAGATAGAGAAACTTGAGCGGCCAATAACAATGGATGCAGGATCCATTATTTTAATGGACCTGTTATGGTATGAATTTTTTAAGTCTATTATTCCAATTGATATAAATTTTTCTGAGGATTAATTTTGACTGTCATATGCCTATTCAGGTCTGATCCAACAGAAAATGATAGCATCGAAGGTTTGAGACCGAATGCCAGAGGTCCTGGTCTTGTCACTTTTGGGGTATGCATGTTATTGCTTTATGTGTAAAATAGTTGATTTTTTTTTTTTTAAAATGCATCAAGGCAAACCTTTATATCATGCATTTTAATTGGAAAAAAATAACTGAGGAAAGGAAAGGAAAAAATGATGCATTTTAATGGATCTATATGACATTTCATATCATGCTAGAAATCTTTTAATTGAAAATCAGCTCTACTTAAAATTGCTCGCGTCATGTATTGAAAGAGCTTGTGGCTTGTGCTGCAAGCTCCAAAACAAAAAGCTCACAGCATGCCCCGAGCTTCAACATTAGAAAATCCCAATTATATATATTAAAAAAAAAAAGAAAAAGAAAGAGAACTGCAGCTTGTGCTGCTAGCAAACAAAAGAAGAAATAAAAAACTGACGTTTGGGCCAGCTTTTATTTGCTCTAGCTTGCCTACAAATAAAAGCCGACATGTAGGTAGAGCTAATTATCTTTTATTTGTTTCTATCATTCTAGTGTTTCTCATCCTATCTTTCTTTGATGTGTTAAATATTCCTATCAAGGGCTACACACTCGAGCTTCAAAATAAAATAATAGTTATACTTCAAAAACAAATAGGAGCATCAAAGCATGCTTAAAGATAAAAGTCAATTAGAAAAAATTTTTCATTGCCGTGTTTGCTTATCTTGTGTACTTTTAATTTTGCAATTTTGCCTTCAACTACAAATTAGAAATCATGACTTGAAATAAATTCTTGTTTTAAGAAGGATTTTTTTTCCCTTTTGCTTACCACGATAGTTTTCTTTTGAAATATAAGTTATTCTTGTTTTGAGTTCTTCTAAAATCAAACAATTTATTTGTCTACTTGAACATATATATACATAAAAAAAAATCTTTTTCAATCAAAAAGCCTCATTTCATGCATGAAAAAATTTTCTTTTCTCATATTTAAATTAAAAAAAAGTTCAGGTCTTAGGTAACAAGCAAAGGAAATACAAATTTTTTATTTGACATGCAAGAAAATACAAATAAAAAAAAAGAGAGAATAAACAAGAAATTATAAGAAGAAGAAAAATTTACTTGTTCAAAAAAAAAAAAAACCTTGTTCTGAATTTTGTTTTGCTTGAAACCTACATGAAAAAAATTATTCATAGTAGCTTCATATTTATAGGGCATATAGAATCAAGTTTTTTATGACAAAAGCTTAACTTTCCTTTTACAATTGGCATTTTGAGAATTTTATTTTATGAAAAAGATATTGTTATATGATCAATGTAAAAATTACACAAGACAGTAACATGTTATTACCTGAAGCATTACTAACTAAGGTATTACTGTCTAAGATAGTACTACTCGAGGTGTTATTACCTAAAGTGTTATTGTACAATTTATTATAGTACAAAATAAAACATTTACACTCTAAATTAATACATAAGAATTATTTTTAAGAAATAATTCTTATCCATGAGGCAAAATGTAGGTAATCGATTTTGGTTAATACCTATTCTTAAAAAAATTATTTTATCATATAACATTGTATAGAGAATAACAAGAACAATCATTACAAGTGAAGTTATACTTTACGTAGAACAATTAGAACAATGAAACACTACCTCACGTGGAATAACCACTTGATGTGGATAACAGTGAAAACAACTCAGAATAAGTGGCAGGGTTCGCCGGTTATTTTCATCTAGAGATGTTTCGGAAAATTTAACTTAGTGGCTCAAATATGGAAGTAGTTTTCTCTTAACCTTTTATTGAAGTACAAGTATTTCTTCCTCTTACTTTCTTCTCTTATACTTGTTCACATTCACTTTTTTCTTTTAAATTGTTCTCGTACAGCTTTTCCTATATACCTCTTCCATATACTCTCTAATCAAGAATAAGTCTTATTATGTTATTGACAGTCATAAAATCCATTACTTTAATAATCACATAATGGATTTCTAGTCGTTACTCAACAATAAAAACTCAATAATAGTCACCTAATATTAAAGCCATTATTTATTACATACATTAAAACTCATTCTTGAGTAACTATATATAGAACTTTTATAATTCATTTGAGGAACTTTTTAGAGAACCTTATTTTCACTCAGAGCTTCTCCTTCTAACTTCTCTCTAGTCGTCTTATACATTCTCTACCTATTCTTTTCTTGTTCTCTTCTACTTGTCACAACATTCAGTATTTCAGAAACTGTTCCGATCTTTCTCTCCACCGCCTTCGGTACATCCTTTACTTGTTTGCAACGCTTCCTCTTATTATTACAAGAACCCCTTTTACATATTTCTAGTTCACATAATGCATGTTTGAGTCGTGAGCACTTCCTCTAATCATGTGTGATCAAACATTTATTATACATACAGATGAACCTACAATTATTTTTGTTGTCATGTGCAGCCTGATCGTGTGACGGACTTCTGTAAGAAAAACAAGCTACAGCTTATTATAAGGGCTCATGAGTGTGTAATGGATGGGTTTGAACGATTTGCTCAGGGTCAATTGATTACACTTTTTTCTGCGACAAACTATTGTGGTAAGTAAACTATATTGAAACACCTCCTCTTGGTTGGGTATGTTTAACTGCTGAATCTGGTATGTGCACCCAGGTACTGCAAACAATGCTGGAGCTATATTGGTAGTTGGTAGGGGACTGGTTATAGTCCCAAAGTTAATTCATCCCTTGCCACCTCCCATGCAGTCCCCAGAAACATCACCAGAGCGTGTTGCAGATGACACATGGATGCAGGTAATGTATATAAAATTTTGATGTATAAAGCATACCTGTCACTGCATGTAAATTCATATTTAATATGTTACTATTGCACTACAGGAGCTGAACATCCAAAGACCACCAACGCCAACTCGTGGTCGCCCTCAACCTGACCACGATCGGAGCTCACTGGCATATATATGAATATGATGTCAGGAACTTGAGGATTTTTGTAATTTACAACACTATGACGCAGGAGTCCCATGCTTATGTGGGATGGTTGATTCTTACCCAAATTAAGTTGCCAGAAGTATATATCAAACCACCTCCGTGCATGCATTAATGCTTATGTTGTATTTTGAAGATGCAAGTAGCACAAAGCAGAAGAGGAGCCTTGTTTAGTGTACACATACCTTGGGAGTTGTAGAAGATCTAGTTTTAAACCGGTGAGTACATACAGTTTAGTTCGTCAAAGAGTCAGTATAGCATTTTGCCATTGTGCAATACAGATAACTTATAGTCAGGGTTAGGGGGAAGTTATTTTTTTATTTATTTTTTATTATTTTTTTTTCAGTGTGTGCATTGTAACATAAATGGAGATATATCTAGGTCTTGCATGAAGCAATTTTTTATTTATGGATTTAACCATGTGCCACTGCCTGTGTAAACAATAAAAACTATTTATTTTTCAAGTTTGTCATGCATTGACGAGCTTAACTGGTTACAAGACCTCGAACAAATATATCAAGTACAACTACACCAGCATGGGAAAATGAAGAAAGCCAAAATGAAAAACTTAGGGAATTGGGGGGAAAATGCGTGAATGAGGGGAAATAACGGAGTGTTGCACATACTTATTGAAATTATTAGGGTCAGGAACCCACTTGATTTCGCTCATATTTGGTGTCTCCACAAATTCCATGGTGAATTCTCCCACCTTCTCGACCTTCCCTCTCTTGCCTGCCCTCAGCACCAGATTGTTCCTGTTGTAGGAAAAAATGCCGTTCTCCATTCTAATAATGTCACCCGCCTCAAATGCATCACACTCCTCACCCCACAGCTGCAAGTGAACCGCCGCCGTCTTGTCCGCCGCAAGCGCCAAGCACATCTTATTTGGACCATCCGAGGTTACCTTGCCCTTGTCCAACAATATGAGGTGCGTGTTTATGTTGTTTTGAGCAGCTGGCACAATGTCTCTCAGCCACACCATCCTTTCCCTGCAATTTTTTAACCCAAAAAATTGAAACTCATTCAATCATTTTGACAAACACCTAGCGCACATTTCATTACCTTCTTAGACCTTTTCAACGGGCATCGGCCTCCTTGCCTTTTGGGTTGTAACGGGAGAACTTATGCTATTCGTTAAATCGCCTAATACCGTGACCATCTCAGCAGAGAATCACAGATCAGGGCAATAGAGTAAAAGAACAAATTAGTATCGATTCCCATGGAAATAAATACTCATTAAAAAAGGGTTTTTGCCAGCTTCCAGAATTGCTTGTAAGGAACCATAATTACATTTTTACCCTTATCTGCGGAGGGAATATCAGAAACGGGAAAAAGAGAGCAAAGGGAATGAATATGGGTAATTTTTGGAAGCGTCATCGTCCCTCTGTTTTCTGAAACCCAGGGATAATCAAGTAATTTGGATTTCCCTATCGAACAATCATGAAAGTTGAACGCTTCTTTCTCAATAAATATTTATCTCCATTTGCAGTTGACGGTACATATTTTGATTCCATCACATGAATTTGTTACTCCTTGTTGGCTTCGTAAAAAAGCTAAAAAAAAAAAAAGAAAAAAGGGAAACGCCTATCGAAAGCTACGTGTCCATGAAAGATAAATATCAAATAGGTGATATGAAATGGAATTGGAATTTGCTGAGCTATAGAAATAGGAATGAATAAACAGAGCAAGAAACTGCACAAAAGCTAGAACAAAATTCCATTCTACCCTTTCATTGCTAAGAAAGCGATTTACACATGCAAAACCATTCTTTCATTACATGCTATCAACAATACCCAACCCATCTACATGACCCACTATGCTACTATACCCTCCCCCTCTAGAATTCCTGAGAAGCAGAGCCGACCTCGCCCTTTCCTTTCCCAGCCTTCTTAGGCAGCAGATTCTGATGAATATTGGGCAAAACCCCTCCATTTGCTATCGTCACACCTCCCAACAGCTTGCTCAATTCTTCATCGTTTCTCACAGCCAACTGAATATGCCTTGGAACAATTCTGTTCTTCTTGTTGTCCCTCGCAGCGTTCCCAGCCAACTCCAAAACCTGTAAAATTAGAAAAATCCCATACAGATCAATCAACGACCACGCCAGAATTTAAAAAGTTTTACCCAGAAATTATAGAGAATTTTCGATTTTACAAACCTCAGCGGCGAGATATTCAAGGACAGCGGAAAGATAGACGGGAGAGCCAGATCCAACACGCTCGGCATATCTTCCTTTCTTGAGGAATCGAGCGACACGGCCGACAGGGAACTGGAGACCCGCTTTGCTAGACTTGGAAACGGCTTTGGCCTTTGGCTTGCCTCGGCCTCCCTTTGGTATTGCCGCAGAGCTCATGATTGCAGGAGCCTTTCTCTTTTTGAGGAGAAACTAGCGATACAGAGAAGGTATCTGGAATTTTGAAAATGCTTTTGGTGGGAGATGTAGAAATTAGCATTCTGGGCATTGGGAATATATAGAAGGGAGAAGGTGCGTTTTGGTTGGTTGTTTGGGTTTCCCGCGGATCGCCAAGGTGGCTTCCATTTTTCAGCACGCAGATTTCCAACGTGGAGGGCGTGAGAGATGTGCGTTCTCATTGGTTGGCTTTGAATTCACTTGGATGGCCAACGTGGAAACCTTTCTTCTTGGTGGGACTGAAATATTTTAATTAGGCGGGAAGTAAAATGTTTTGCGACATGGTTTACTTCTTTTAGCTGCTAATTTAACTTTTGTCTTCAATATTGGGATGGGCTATATTTGGGCTCTCAGTTGAAAACAAGGCTCAAAGTCCATCGTGGACTCTCTCTTTCACAACTCACAACAGCCCAATTTAATGGACAATATGGTGTTTCATCTTTTTTTTTTCTTTTTATATTACAATATTAAGATGCTTTATTTGCAAACCCAATTTTTTTTTATTTTTCATCATTTAATATTATGAGTAGTGTTTATGGGTATTTTTTATTTTATGTTATTTTTCATAATTAAATTTTATTACGGTACTTATCATGCTTCTGTATGTAGGGAAAAAAGATGAGACCAACCTTATTTGAGCAAAAATTAATGAACACCTAACCAAATAATGAGATATTTATGTCAAGTGGTGATGATGGCCGTAGCTTGCCTATTTGCTGATATGAATCGGAATTGGAGTCGTAGCTATGTCACCAACCTATGTCCAATTTGTTCCAATAAGTGATAGAATTCATTGAGTATCCCAAATCCAATGATCCAACAATTGGAATCCTTGGAAATTAGTCATTTTTACTTGGCCCAAAAATAGAATTTAATTCATTGATAGGTAGTAGGGCACTACTTAAGAATACACATTAGCAAGGCCAAATTGAACTCCAATAAGCTATGAATTTTCTCATTTAATTCGAACATGAAAGGATCATCAGCCAAGAAGCTAGAATGGAAGAAACAGGAATTGGAACTACAAACTATCAAATTTTGAAACATAAGGCAGCTAACACTGAAAAAACCAAAATCCCAATTCATTTTGGTCAGGCAAATTTGATCCTCAAAGTATATGCGGATGAGTGAATCAATGGGGCAATGTTTTTCCTCAGAACCGGATTGTACTGCTTGGTTGGGAGCAGAAACATACTCTCTTCGCTCTGTCTCTGACCAAGCAAGTGACACCATCCGCATTATACAGTGAAAAGTTTACTGAACGATCTGTACAGGTTTCAAAATTACAACAAAGAAAAAAGAAAACAGGCAATCCATCTGCCAGTCAAGCTCGTTCCTTCTCACAACACAAAGGCTGAACCAGTGGGGGGGGATTCTTAAAACAATCAGATTTCAAAGGAACCACACCTTTGAGACTCTTCACATTAGCTTTAGCTCCATGAGCAATCAACAACAAAGTAACTTGAACATGTCCTGCCTCCAGTGCACAATGCAACGGTGTGTACCCATTATCATCAGCAAGGTTAACCTTAGCGCCATGGTTAAGCAAAACCTTAACACTCTCGATTCGACCTTTAAATGCAGCCCTATGCAAAGGTGTCCATCCATTCTGATCTTTCCCATTCACATTTCCCCCTTCCGCAAGGCAACTCTTTATCCCATTAACATTATCACTCCTCGCAGCACGGTTCAAAGCATCACCTAACTGCAACGAATCATACAAATTTGAATGCCCATTTTCAACAGCAAGTGCAAAAGCAGTCTTCCCTTGTTTGTTCAAGGCGTACTTAACGAAACTTGAAGCCTCTAACAAGCATTCCGCAGCATCTAAATGACCTTCCTGGGCAGCCAAATGAAGTGGAGTACATCTATTAACATCTAAAACTTCAGGGTGCCCTCCAACTGATAAACAAAACCGAATCACTTCAGTATAACCGTAACTTGCGGCTATGTGAATTGGTGTTCTATCACAAAAGTCAACAGAATTCAAGTCCACATTTTTACAAGCTCGAAATAATACATCCATCAAATCTACTCTATTGATTGCTGCTGCATGGTGCAAAACATGATCAACTGAATTGTCAATTTCACAACCAGAAGAAATCAAGACATTGAGAACTTCAAGATGTCCAGGTTGAACAGCAAGGGAGATCAAGGACCTTCCCTTAGAATCTTTATCATTAACATCTCCACCATGATCAATCAGGGTACCAACCAACTTAGCTTTCCCTGAAACGACAGCAGATTTGAGTAAGCCTGTGAGCTGATTCACAGGACACCCAGAAACTGCTTTGTTCAAAAAGAGATCAATTTCGGCAATCTGGGTATGGCTAGAAACGAGATGTTCAATCACATCGAGACCCACAAAGGAGATCGGTAAAGTAGCGTCCTTGAATAAGTGGCGTCCAGGCTTGGAGAACAGGCGGCTGAGATCATCATGATGGGCCTTGCCTAGAGGGAGCATGATGGTTTTGACGGTAATGGCATCGGGAGGATTGGTCAGAGGGGGTTGATCAGACGGCGTGGAGAGGAGAGTGTAGGATGAAGATGAGAGGGGTGAGATGATGGAAAAAGGCTTGTTAAAAGAGAAGAAGGATGGGTTTTTGGTGGTTAAAGAAACCGCCACGGACATTGTATGCATGAGATTTGTTAAACGGAAAGTTGCGGTGCTCTTGTGACCTCTCTTGAAGACTAATTCTACTTCTTTCACATCCGTTTTCACTAACCTGTCCATTGAATAGCTAACTCCAGCCTCTTTCCCTGGAAAGCTTGAGACTTCGGGGGCTTGTTTTGGTTGCAGAGGAAAATGAAAGAGAGAAAGAAAGAAAGATGCTTTTTTTCTTCTTTGTTTTCTTTTATTGTTTTTGTCTGATTAAGGAATTAATTTAATTTTAACGTGTGGGTTTAGGTCTGGGGAGGGTGTGAAAACGGAGCAGGTACTAAGGCAAGACTTTGAAAAGTAGAGGAAGGAAGGAGTCAGCGTGGCTTTGCAATAGTTTGAACAAAGGAGCAGCCTGGAAGCCTTGTTGGAGCAGGACAAAGAGCCACTTTTTCCTGATTGATGACAGATCAACCACCACTTCAACTTGAGAATTAGCTCTCTCGTGGAATTTCCATTAGTGTGTCTGTGACATTTTCAAGCTGAGACCAGCCTTTATGGTTGAACCAATAGGAACAAGCATCTGACTGTTATGCTTGATCTTCATTTCTAAAATATATCTCTTAACATGATTTTCTTTATGAGGAGTAATCGGTCCTTAGATGGGATCTTTAAGAATAAGCTTGGATTCCAATTATAATAGTATGGGGGAGGGCTGAAACCATACGTTTGCATTTCTAATACTAATGCTCATAGTCACCTCAGTTTCCACTATATATACTCAACGTGCAATAAAATTATTTTCCTGCTGATGAATTAATGCCGAGGAAGCCCTGAACTCTTTTTATGCATTGATAGAGAAAAGATAATGAAGTATTCCATTACTTTATTAAATAGCGGAGAGGAATGAAAGTATTATTGGGGAGGATACAGTTAAGCAGAGCATTCCCCATGAATATGATGCAACAAGATTTGACCTTTTTCTGCTTACTCTGATTAGAATTGAGAATACTTGTTCTTAAGAAAATTGTAACAAATTTCGCGTAGGATCCAATGACAGTAACTTTGCCCATTTGACTATTCCACCTTGTCGGTTATTCATGGGCAAACCCTTGAATGCTTGTAGTAAATAAACGACATTCCCCTATTTTTTTTAATTACTGCATGTGGGCGTGTCGCCACTGGTTATTAGTTTTATGTAATCCGTCTTTTCCATGCTTTGTGTTACACTGCTAAATGCAGATTAACTTGTGTCTTAACTGCTTATTCACTGTAGATGAGGAGAATAAATTTAACATGTTGTCCCCTAGAGCTTGACTTGGAAAGTAACAGCTTTGTCCAAATCTTTAATGGATTTTGCTCCCTTCCATGATTTCAACATTGAGAAAATGTAGTGCTGAACTTTGAATGGTTTTATTAAAGATTTATGTTAAACCGTTTGAATTTGGAAGTGGCTAAATAGAAGTCAATGGCGTTATGCATAAATAATACATATTTTGAAGGTAAATATCCGTTTTCTCTTATTCAAATTGATTTTATTTTTTTTTAATTTTTAATATTTTCTTTCATCTAAATGTATGTTTGTTTGTGTTTATTTTTTTTTTAGCTTAAAGTAAAAGTCAAATCAAATATGATCTTAAAAAGCTCTTAAAAATAATTTTTTTAAAAAAATAAATTTTTAAAGAAAATTAAGAGAGAATTGCTCCTCTTTTTAAAAAAACCACGTTAACTTTTCAAAAAATACATTCTCTCTCCTTTCCCTCCCTTTTCAAATTATCATTTTCCAATGCAAATCGCGATTTTCCTTTATTCTACCTCTTTCAACAAAAACTATAATAAAAAAAATAAAAAACCAAGCAACAACATAGTAAAATCTTATTTATTTTTATTCTTACAAAGATTAAAAGAAAAAAAACTCAAAATTTAAAATTGCATGCAAGTAATATTCAAAGTTTTCTCTCTTTTTCAGCAAGAAGGATTTTACTGTCAAATACGTCCTTTCCTCTTTTCTCTTTTTTTTTTAAGGAATTGAAACATCATGATTCGATTGCTTGTGAGATCAACAAAAATCTAATACTATTACTACTATACGAAATTCGAGAACTATTTCGTTTTTATATGGATTTCCTTGATTTTAACATCTAAAATCTTATATAAACTCAAAATAAACTTGTTCTATTTTAGTTTATTAGGTAGTTAAAGATAACATGAATATTCTTTATGATAATTTTAACCAAAATTATAGTTATATAATTTATTTTAACAAATAGCTTACCAAACAGTTTTAGCTTAATTTTAAAAACTATTATTTTTCATAAAAGCTTTATAATAGTTTTTAAACTAAAAAAAAATTAAGCCAAACAGACTCTAATTTTTTTTATTCAATTTTCATTACTAGCATATTTATGTTTCTCATATTATAAAAAATTATGAGGAAATTGTGAGAGATAACCTTCCTTATAAGCCTAATTCAAAAATATCATTTATTATAATTTTAACTATTTTTAGTCAATTTTTGACATTACTTAACAACAATACTCTTTAAATAATTTTAGACAAATTAAAATAATTTCAGTTTTCTCTATTCCTCCATCCAGACAAAAAATTTAAAATTAAATCTGAATTTCTCTCTCTTGCCAAATACTGTCTATCTCGTCATCCAACTATTTCTCGTTATCCAAAAAGTAGATATGACATCAAGATATGCATTTTACGTTCTGGAGTTTATTAGTTTATATTTATAGAACCCTAAAGTTTAAAGGTTGAAATTGATTAGACATATCTGTAAATTAAAATACTGTATGACTTTGGCAACTTAAACTTAGTTGCGAGCAAGCAAATCAATTAGTTATTAGGTATTGCATCATTGATTTTTAAACATTATGTCACTAGTTTTTAAATATTGTGAGACTGATTTTTAAGTATTGCGTGATTGATTTTTAAACAATATCTTACTAACTTGTCACGCAATGCCTTATTAACCAGTAACACAATGTATATTAATCAATCACACAATACCATATCAACTAGTCACGCAATACTCAAAAACTGGTTACAAAATACTTAAAAATCACCAAAAACTACTATATTTCATTTAACAAAATCAAAAACTTTAAAAAACACACCATATTCCATTTAATAATATAATCAACGAATATGTCTAGTTGGCGAAGAATGCTCAAAATGTTCAAAGGTTTTTTCTTTATGTATCAAAAACTATTCAAAAATGTTCAAAATGCTTAAAGGTTTTTCTTTTTGGCTAAGAATACTCTAGCGATGAATGGTTTACCGAAGAAAACTCAAAGAATATGAGTCGATTTGAGGCGCAGACCTAGATATATGGGTCGAATTCATTAAGGGTAATTTATCTAAAATTAATTTTTTTTAGTTAAAAATAATTTAAATTATAAATAAGGCTACTTTCAAAAACACCTTATTTATGAGGGGTATTTTTGAAAAAAAAAAACCCAAAAATTATTTCACAACAAGCATAACTTGTTTAATAATGAAAGTTAGCAAAATGAGTAGTATAACTACATCATACAGATAATAATGAAAGTAATCTTAGACAAGTTGGCGGGGTCCACAAATTAGTTTCATTCTTGTTATGTTTTGAAGAGCTTAAGTTAATATTTTAGATATGAATATAGTTAGGACAAGTTTCTTTTAATTTCTTTTCTGAATATAACTATTTTTCCCTCTTCTCTTTTTTTTTTCTCTTTTTATCTTTTCCCTTTTACTTAAGAAAAAGTCTCATTACACCATTAGCGTCCATTCTTTAAAAAAGTCCACTACTCTTAATGGTCACTTTTTAGAGAAAAATTCATTACTCCACAATACATTTTGCCTATTATTATGTGCGTTTAACCATTTTTCAATAACTGTTCTTGAGTAATTTTTTTTTCCTTAGCACACACTCTCTTTCAAAATATTCCCTCTCAAATCATGTGTTTACCCATTCTCATCTTTATTCACTGTCTTACTTTGCCACTTATCGATTATGTGCACTTTATTCATTACTATTTGTCACAATGCTCAATACTTCAAGAATTGCTTTAATCTTTCTCCCTATTACGTCTAGCATATCTTGTTTTACTTATTTACAACACTATATATCTCTCTCTATTAGAATAACCCCATTACATTTTGCACAACTTCACTAGAGTGGAACGCTTGCAATAAGTAAAATTTTACTAAAAAATCTTTACATTATTAGAAGAGATAAACATTTCCAACAACAAACAACATGCATTTATTCTTATAAACATTGACTTACACTTGAGAATAAGATAATTACAACCTTATCTTAATAACATATCAAATATATATTTTTAAAATTTAGCTTCTGTTATGCAACAAAAAGGTTTCATTTACAGAAATTGCTCATGTAGGCTAAGGAATATGACCTTGTATAAGAGTTTATCATTTTATTTCATAAAATTTCTAAATTTGATATCAACTAGTGTCACTGTCCACACCAATCTCTATAAAGTATTGTTTGCTTTGACTTGTTAGCTTCATAGTTTTATCCCACAAAAGACACTTCAAAGGTTAAAGGTGGTGTAAACCTTTAAATGCCTACTATCACTCTAGTGCACGATTGATGCGGGATTCATGACCCTCTTTAGAACCATGACATCTTTCTTTGGCTCCCTGTTAGAAGTTTCTTTTCGATGTGGGACTTATGGCTTTATCCACTAAGAGCACATATTCTGTTTGATGCTGTTACATCCTCTCCCACTTCAACAAGGGTCCACTATCTTCAATGGCACTTCACGAGTACCCTAAGTCTACTCTAATACCAATTACCATGGACTACATCCCTTAGCTTAAGTACACAATAGCCTGTGCGGTGCTTGGGTGGAACTTGATTATATTTGAGTAAACACAAATTATAGCCATGAGTTAATTTACCAACAACAATAACAAAATCATAGAGCATAACGAATATTATATAGAGGAACTTGTGAGAAATAACTTTCCTTATAAGGTGATTTCAAAAGTAACCACCCAAATAAAGTTATCTGTTTATATCCTAAAAGAAGCATAAGTAGGCGAAAATGCCTTTAAAAAACACTGTGTTTGGGCTCGCTCATCTTTCTCTCTCAACTCTCTGAATTGTATCAACTTTGTGTTCAGCACCATCGTCATCAGCTCTCTCAAATCTCTGAACTGTGTGAGCTCTGTCAACTCTCCGTTGAGCACCATCGTCTTCGTGTCGTGGTTTATCTCTCGCAATTTGGACATATTGTCCTCGAAAAATAAACCTCATAGCGGAGATGACATCAAGGTATGTTTTTGGGTTTATTGCTGCAACACATAAATTTGTGAAACTTTTTTTGTAAATTAGAAGACGAATTAGAAACATTGCACATAGTTGTTACACGTCATGCATCTATTCAGCGTGTGACCACATAAGATTGCATGCTCTTGGCTTGTAACCAGCATGTCTGCATGCACTTGTCATGTCACCAGCATGTCTATGTGCACTTGGCGTGTCACCAGCATGTCTGCATGCACTTGTCCTGTCAACAGCATGCATGCATGCACTTGGCGTGTCACCAACATGCATGCATGCACTTAGCCTGTCACCACCATGTAATTAAGTAAATAATTAAATAATTAAGTAAATTAAATAATTATTTTTGTATTCAAAATTTCAGTGGGGTTCCAATTCTGCGACTTGTGATAAGACACGGTAGTCAGTGGGTGGATGGCATGTACAAGGGTGGTGAGTCACGAATGCGGGGGGTTAGGAGTGATTTGTTGTTTGCGGGCTTCATGAAGCTGGTTGAAGATGTTGTTGGGGTAAACTCAGAAATTGACGATATTGAGTTGTATGCATTGATCAGTACACTCGGTGAGCTATCACGGTCAATTATCAAGGATGATGAGGATGTTGCATTAATTCTGTTAGAACAGAAGAATGTTCCGGCTGTGTATGTCAGCATTAAGAGACCCGAAACAAATGTTATGTCACATGAAGAAGCTGAAAAACATGGTAATCAGCTCAATCAGAATGAGATTTACAATGCTTCACATATGCCAGAGCATTCGGTCCGTAACTCGCAGTTGAGGCGTTCTCAGAAGTTTGTACAACCTGGTAACTAGAGGACATTGATAGAAGAGTTGGGTGCACAATTCCGATTGGGATGTGCATCAAACCAATTAGGGTCTTCTGCTAAAGGAATGCAACGATCGGGTGAAACGGTAGAATGTGTAATTCCAATTTTAAATGAGAATACGACACGTTTGCACAACACTGTGACGTTGGATGTTAACACTGCGACGCTGGAGGATAATGTTGCATGTGATGAGGGAAATGAGGATTTGTTTACTGGCAGTGAAGATAGATTTGATAACACTTCAAGTGATGGGCTTGACGAATGGGATCATGACAGTTCAGACAATGACTGCCTTTATGACAGTGACATTCCAATTTGCAATAATGTTGAAGGCGAAACGGAACCTGCTGAAGGTTTTGATGTAAGAAATGTTCAGTGTGATGATCCCATATACAATAACCCCATCGCTGGTGAGGACGAGATTCGTTTCATTGATACAATGCTCGATGATAGTTATCAGGAAAGGAAAAATGCAGGGATATCTTCTACGTGGTGAATTATAGATGCAGAAAGGTTCTCCTTCCAAATAATTAGTATTGAGGAGTCGACATGTCTCAATGATCGCTTATACAAAGGAAGAATGTTTTCCTCGAAGGTGAAGTTGAAACGAGCTTTGAACATGTTGGCTTTAAAAGAGCAGTTTAGGATAAGAGTGAAAAGGTCATGCAAAAGTCGTTACGAGGTTGGTTGCAAGGACAAGGCATGCAAGTTCAGTGTCCGTTCAACGAAGTTACTTGATGGATGAGGGTATTGGGAAGTTTGAACGTTCCACAAAGTACACACATGTACTGTTGATGGTTTGCAAGGGCGATTTTCATCTGCGAGTGCCAAGATAATTGATGAACTTATAGCACCCAAGCTTCGGGCTAATGGAGTAGCATTGAGACCTAAGGACATAATTGGTGAGATGAGGGTTCAGTGGGGATTGAAATGCTTGTATGGTAAGGCTTGGCAAGCAAAGGAGTATGCGGAGATGCTTGTTTTAGGTCTCCCGAAGGAGTCATTTCAACTACTACCCTCATATTTTTATATGTTGGAACAAGAAAATCCTGGCACAGTCACAACAGTGGCTATTGACGAAGCTGAAAGATTCAAATATTGTTTCTGGTCATACGGGGCTTGTATTCGGGAGTTTAGAGATGTAATGCGTCCTACGGTTGCAATTGATGCAACACATCTGAAAGGCAGGTTCAAGGGTGTTCTGTTTGTTGCTGTATGCAAAGATGCGAACGAGTGTGTATATCCAGTTACGTTTGGCATCGGCCATGTTGAAGACGAAGACTCGTGGATGTGGTTTTTCATCAAGCTACGTGATGCGGTTGGTTGTCCTGAAAATACTATGTTCATTTCTGATCAGCATCTTGGCATTAAGAAAGCAATCCAAAATGCATACCCAGAAGGACACCACGGTTTATGCGATTACCATTTGAAGAAAAACTTTAAAAACAAGTTCAAGCGTGATGACGTTTCTATGATTTTCACCCTTGCTCAAGATTGCTATAAGGTTTTCGAATTCAATAGACATATGAACCAGCTCAAGCAGATTCATGCGGGAGCCTATGCTGATCTTTTGAGAATAGGCCCTGAGAGATGGGCACGTGCATGTTCACCGACAAAGTGATACCAAATGATAACCTCGAACATTACCGAATGTGTTAACTCCTGCTTAAAGCATGCCAGACAAATGCTAATCACTGTTTTGATCGAATTCATACGAGACATGTTCCAGCATTGGTTCCATGATCGGTACAAAGAGGTTGTCAAGGTGACCACAGCCCTCAGCTCTTGGGTTGCTAGGCGATTGAGCAAACGCTTCAATGACGCACATCGCTTTGTAGTGAAGCCTATCAATCTAGTGGAATTTGAAGTTAAAGACGGGAAGATGGACGGACTTGTTAACCTGTCCACGAAGACGTGTTCATGCTGTGAGTTCTAAACAGATTTGCTGCCATGCAGCCATGCCATTGCAGCAATAAGGTCAAATTATATTTTCTTTATTTCTTATTTGATCATTAATTTGACATAGCATTTATATTCTACTTGAATATTGGGTTCATTGTATTTTTCAGTAAATGCAAATGTGAAGCCTTTGATTTCTGCGCCGACTACTACAAGACAACTGTTTGGGTGGAGGGTTATGTGGGGTCCATTCACCCAGTAGGGCATCCTTGTGAATGGGACATCCATTCGTATGTGAAACAAATTGTCGTCTTGCCACCACCTTGGCGAGGCCAAGCAAGAAGACCTAGGAGGAGAAGGATTCCATCCGCTGGTGAAGGTAGTCGAGCACGGAGATGTTCGCAATGCAATATGTACGGGCATAACAAATAGAATTGCCCATCTCCATTTGCAAATCCATCAACAAATCCGGCACCATCTCCAAGTCAATCAACACCCCGACGAGTGCGCCGACCAAAAACATGTTCAATTTGCAGAAAAACTGGTCACACACACAATAGCTGTCCAATCCGAAGGACAATGTCTTAAAACGTAGGGTGTGTTGTGGACGAAGACATATTATCGGGGCCTAACTAACTGCAATTTATCTATTATTTTGTTAGGGTTTGATTCGAACTGTTTCGATCTTGGCCATTGACATTTGCATTGAATAATGATATTTGCTATAAACCATTAGATAATAATAGAATTGCCTAGGCATAGAAGTAGTCAATAATTGACTTTAGCCACACCATGCATGGTCATATAGTATGGAATGTAAATTGTCTAATCTTTGGACAACATATATAAATAAAAAATCAACAATGTTACTTTACATTTTGACAATTGTAAAGCCAATACATTCATTACATTTTTACTTAAAGCAAATCGATTCAACATATATAAGGGAATTTTACTCATTTTACAAACGACGTTGCAAAACTATATCAATTGTCCACTTGGGTTTAGAGTTTGTGAAATGGTAAAAATGTGAGAAGTCAAGCTGCAGAGTCGGTGACACACCATAAATGGCAGCAGTGACACGGCATCCTTTTCGTGTTGATGACATGCCAAGTGCATGCAGACATGTTGGTGACACGCCAAGTGCACATAGACGTACTGGTGACACGCTTAGTGCACATAGACATGCTGGTGACACGTCAAGTGCACATAGACATACTGGTGACACGCCCAGTGCACATATACATGCTGGTGACATGCCAAGTACACATAGACATGCTGGTGACACGCCTAATGCACATAGACATGCTGGTGACACGCCAAGTGCACATAGACATACTGGTGACACGCCCGGTGTACATAAACATGCTGGTGACACGCCCAGTACACATACACATGTTGGTGACACACCAAGTGCACATAGACATATTGGTGACACGATAAGTGCACATAGACATGCTGGTGACACGCCAAGTTCACATAGACATGCTAGTGACACGCCCAAGCTATTGAATTTCATTTTTTTTTGACACACCAAGTGGAGGCAGACATGATGGTGACACGCCAAGTGCAGGCATATTGAACTTTTAGAAAACAGAAGAACAACAGAAATCGGGTCGAACAGTAGAAAACATAAGGAAAACTCCTATTGTTTTAACCCGTCGAAACGAACTGAAAACCACTAACAGTGATGACTTTCTCCCCCTTGATATATTCAACTTTAGAATTCTACCCTAGTCTAATAATTAATCTGTTTCTCTTCACCTTGGACCTGTAAGCAATTATCCAACCCTGGCTTCTGAGATGATACAGAGTCTTTGTATCAACCGATAAGCCAAGGTTGGACAATTGCTTACAGGTCGGAGGTGAAGAGAAATAGATTAATTATTAGACTAGGGTAGAATTCTAAAGTTGAATATATCAAGAGGTGGAGGGAGAAAGTCCTCACTGTTAGTGGTTTTTAGTTTGTTTCAACAGGTTAAAACAACAGAAAGTTTTCCTTTTGTTTTCTGCTGTCCGACCCGATTTCTGTTGTTCTTCTGTATTCTTATTGTTCGACATTCTCCTGGTCGGAAGAACTGCGGAGGACGCATCAACAAAACTGCTTTTGACGAGATGTACAGTTAGTCGATGAGAACTGAGGAGTTTCTTACCATATATATATAGTAGAGGGAATATAAACTAACAAGACCAGTTTAAACGTTTCGGTCTAAGGCCACGTGTTGGTAACACGCCAATTGCCTCAGACATGGTGGTGACATGCCAAGTGCATGCAGACGCGCTGGTGACACGTCAAGTGCATGCAGAGATGGTGGTGACACGCCAAGTGCTGGCAGACGTGCTGCTGACACGTCAATTGCACTCAAACATGGTAGTGACATGCCAAGTTCAGGCAGAGATGGTGATGACACGCCAAGTGCATGCAGAGATGGTGATGACACGTTAATTGTACTCAGACATGGTGGTGACACGTCAAGTCCAGGCAAACGTGCTGGTGACACCCCAAGTGCATGCAGAGATGGTGGTGACAAGCCAAGTTCAGGCAGAGATGGTGATGACACGCCAATTGCGTGCAGAGATGGTGGTGACACGCCAAGTTCAGGCAGACGTGCGGGTGACACGCCATTCACTTTGCGTGCCTAAACCACCATCTCTTCCTGCACCTGACGTGTCACCACCTTGTTTGCATCGATCTGGGCATGTCACCACCATAAATATTCAACATAAGTTGTATTTTAAATTCTTTCTGTGGATAATTAATCAAAACAAAAGAAAAATGACAAACTTTTCAAAAATATGGATACCAATTCTGCCAACATGTCACCCACAGGGCCCTTCAACCGATATAAAAATGATCATTGAACAAAATAATTATACAAATTTAAATTTACCTACTATATCCAAACAATTTGAGAAAAAAATATAGAAATGTAATGTAATTTATGCAAAAGTAATGGGAAAGTAATGTATAAACTGTATGAATATTAGTAAAATTAATAAAATGAATTGTATATACAAAAAAAAATGATGTACAGACACAGACCGATTATATGTTCAAGGTTCGCTCTCACAACTGTTGTAAAAAATTTCGAGAGCGTATTGCCGACGCATATTTGCAATCATGTTCTGCTTAACTTTGATTGGTTCCGATTGTAACATATCGTCAATGTACCCAATCATGAACATACCGCAGCTGACACTATCATCCTGCCAATGCATTTTAGCTTTTGACAAATGGATCTCCAATCGCATCGATGTCAACTCCTGTGCCCTCTGCCGTGTTCGGTTGAAATAACCGGCTTGGTAGCATATGATTGGGAACAAGGTCGTAAAGGGTGACATTTGAGCAGCACGAACTCCATTATCCTTAGCATCCGAAGTTCTTGCGGAGTCCTCCACCCTGATCGTCCACCTCCCCAAGTCTATCTTCGCCACCACCCAATGGCCATCGACATTGCAAGGTGCGAGGATGAAATCAACATCTTCCCATATTTTCCCGTATGTCTGCCTCTCACCCTACACGTACCCCCGCAACTCATCTGTAATTTCCATGCTGGCTCAGGCATCTTCAGTGGGGTTTAGGATGTGTAGCATATTGAGGGTGTCCTGTGAAGCATGTATACGTTATCTTACACTTAATGCAATAAATAACTTACTATTTTAATAATTTAAAATAATGAAAAATAAACTTACGAAGAATATAGTGTCAACCACGCATGCACGAGCTTTGTACAGCTTCGACTTTGGCCCTATCATCCGCTTACCGAGTATGCTGCGTCGATATGTTCACTTGTCATTTCTTCTTTGGGATCCTCTAATATTTTGAAAAAATCTGCACCTTAATCCCCTAAGATCCCGACGTTACACCTGTATATGTAACATAATGAATTAATTACTTTAGCCTTGGTTGATTAATGTTTAATTAAAAAACCAGATTAGCAATGTTATTTATGAGCTTACCTCGCATGCTCGTCTTTCTTGAAGGTCTTGTACGCTTCGACCATTGCGCTCTTTTGATCGCGACGGCTCATCATGGGGTCAACGTACGGGCTGGCAATGTACTTGCTTGCCATTCTCACCTGTGCCCGCTCAGTAGGGTCTGAAATTAATGCTACTTGATCTTGGACAGCAAATCCCTCTGGTGGCGACAATCGCGAGTTGCTGGATTCAGGAGTGCTGTGAATAAGATGGTCCCCTTCATACACGACTATTGCAAGGTTCTCATCCCATCCCCCTCGCTGCATCGATCACCGGATCAGCATCCGCTGCCAGTGTATCATTTCCATCGGCACCAACAACATCATCATCGTCAATGTTAAAACCAGGTTCATCTTGCTGCCCTTCATCAGTAGCATCCTTGTGGTCGGCACCAGCATCGTTAGATGAAGGTCTGCCCTACAGAATGAGAGAAATGAGAAAATCGTTAGTATAAATCGTTGCCTATAAATTAGTACTAATCGTACTAAGCATAAACAACCAATATATGTGCAAATATTGAATTTCGTACTTGTGATTTTAGACCCTCTAGAATCCGAGCGACGATACGATCCTCAAACGTCTGCAGGGCCAGAGTCAATGACCAGATTGAAGCCTTCAGTGCCGACATCTCCTTTATAAGTCTGTTCATGAACTATCGCAACTGACGCTTCGTCACTAGTCCGTCATTGACTCTTGTGGATTCAGTCAACTACAATAAGATATATATTATTGTGGATCAGTGTAAATAGATAGGAAATTGTTGAACATTAACCATTAGAACTATAAAATCCTTACCGGTGGCTCGTTACCAGTGTGTGGTTGAGCATGATCGATCAGTGCTTAAGGTGCTTGGGTAGCATCCCTTAACTGCAATGAAGTTGAAATTACTGTGTTAATGTGTAAATAGATATGGAATTGTTGAACATTAACCATTAGAATTATAAAATCCTTACCGGTTGATCGTTACCAGTGGTTGGTTAAGCATGACCGGTCGGTGCTTGAGGTGCTTCGGTCGCCTCCCTTAACTGCAATGACAGAATTTACTGTGTTACTGTGTAAATAGATATGGAATTGTTGAACATTAACCATTAGAACTATAAAATCCTTACCGACGGGGAGTTATCATTGTGCATATGAGGAGGATCTCTTGGTAGTTGAGGAGCTGTCGTAGCATGGTCCAACTACAAACACATAATGTTAGTCGATACTCACATGTGGAATTGTTGAATACAAACGGTTAAATTCGTCCTTACCGGCTGTTCACTGCCATGCATATGGTCACCCTCTTCCTCCAACTCAGGGCCTGACAGCTCATCCTCTAAGGCAGCGGCTGTGCGCCTCCGCTTAACGGCACCACTAGCTTTTCTGTCCTTTAACTGCCTCATCTTTTCCCTCGCACCTAAGCCCCAGTCAACCCGATCCTCCATGTGCCCTATAGGCACGTACTAGTGTCCTTCAGATAGCGAGACATCAATGTCAACGAAGTAATCCCGGCTCGACTCCTCTGGTGTAGGCTCCAATGTCTCAACTGCCCATAACTGCAAAATAGGGACTGTGATTAAATATATTTTTATGAAAAATTATTATAGAAATGCACACCAGAAAGTAGCCAAGTTGTTCACTCACCTGCTGAGACGACTCTAACTTCTCAACTGCTTTGTAAAATGCAATCGGCTTCTGATTGCATTCCCATTTCAGCATACGTGGGTAGACATCTTTTGGAGCAGAGGGGGCAACTAGTTTTCAGAAGGCTGGAATTGCCTCTAGTGCCCAGAACTACAAGTCAAATATAACATCGTTAAACCGTAGATGATAAACGAGTGCAACAATAAATTTTTAAGTCAAAAGGAAACTCATCAATGTTAAGTGCCAGTACCTGAATCACCCACGGGAATCGTAAATGTTGTACCGCAAACGGGTAGTCGGGGTCAAGTTTAAGGCAGGCACTTCGAACCCCTTCAAAAGGTAGTCCTCGGTCAGCCTCCATACGTAATGACCCCATGGGAAGGCATTCTAGGAGTCGATATCCTTCACCAATGAAAATAGCCAAGGCGCCACTCGTCTACGGTAGTCTTGACCGAATAAAATGTTATTCGCGATCAAGACAAACGCAATCTTGGTCATGTCACCTACTCGCTGCAAGCTGCCTCTGCGGAATGTATCCAGCAACTCTTGCAGCTTAACGCTCTACTGCCCATTCTAGTATCGTGCATGAATTCCGTCAGCAACGACCTCGTACGGTCGTGTGAACACATCGGGCATTGGACCAAACTTCAGGCCGGTGATAAGGTAGAACTCCTGTTTTGATATCCGTGCCTTGCTCTTACCAATGGTAAACCACAGCTCGTGCTTCATTGATTCTGTCGCCTTGATTCGACGAATCATGATGCTATGCAAAAGACCGACGCTGAATTATCCTTGTGGATATACGTCCAACAGCATGCCGAAACACGTACTCTTCACTGCATTGTACTCCCCTTTCTCTTGGAGAGTCTTGTTGATGTGTGAGACCCTGTTGACTTTGTTAAAATACAGTATTGTACTGAGTAGTACAACTAAATTAAATCGAGCCTTGAACTAGTTTAAATAGAAATTCTAAGAGGAATTTCAAAATTTTGAGACCCACAGGATGGCTCAGAATAGTGATTTGGAGTTCAAGGTCCAGTTTGGAGTCAATCGGGAAAATTGACCGATTAGGGACAAAACGGTCATTTTCTGATTTGTTGATTTATGGAGATTTTTAGTCAAAATTTGATCACATTGGACAAAAAAATAATTATATGACATACAGTTATGATCCCATAATCATAAAATGGTGTTTAGCAGTGTAAAATGATGATTTTCGGTGTTTTTGGAACACAAGGGTAAAATAGTAATTTTGCCATCGAAGGACTAAACGGGAAATTTTTTGAAAGGATTTTGCCCCAATTGGGTAATATTGATTTATATTAGTGTTATTTGAGGTTGGACAGTGAAAATAAAACAATTCCGGGACATTTCGGAGTATAGGGGCAAAACCGTAATTTTGCCATCTCGGGGGCAAAACGGTAATTTTCCACCACCAGAATAATTTTTCCAGCCATGATCATCTATGGATCAGATTTTTACTTGATTAATCAAGTGGTGGAGAAAGAATGGAAGAAAAAGTCAAAAAGTCAAAAAAAACGGGCCAATCACATGGTGCCACGTGGCAAGCCTTTATATTTTATTATTTAAGCCTAAAAATCAGCCTTAGCCCTCATTTCTCTCTCTAAATTCTGGAACAAAAACCGATTGAAGGGAAGAAAAGAAGAACAAAGGAGAAAAACATAAAACCTAGCCAAAAATCCATAGATTTCAAGTGTTTTTCAAGATTCAAGCAAAACAAAGGTAACTTTTCTTTAGATTTACACTAACCCTAGCTTATCTATGCTTTTGTTCTTGATTTCTATGGTTAAATATGGAGATATCATGATGGAATGAATTCTGAAAAATGGGTATGAGTATGGATTTGATGTTGGATTGGATTGAATTTAAGCTATGTTGGTGTTTAAAGGTAGTTAAGCATGATTATGGACAAAAATGAAAGAAAGAAATTGATTGTCATGGTGATTCTTTGTTAGGCCGAACCTAGGGTGGAGAGTGCATGAGGAAAATTGGTTCATTTCAAATGAAATGGTTTCATTTGAAATGAAGGAAATTAGAAAATGACAAATGCAAGTGAAAAATATAGTAGAAAAATTTTCAGTGCTAATGCACTGTATTGGCCGAATTTTTCTATAAAGAAATGGAAAATATTGAATGCTGAAATTGGCACTAATTACATGATGTGGGATTAATTAAGCTATAAGAAAAAGAATGGTGCAATTTGGAATCAAATTGGACATAATAGCCGATTAATCGGGTAATCGGTCGAGATTGGGCAATACCGCGTTAAAGTGATAATCGGACGCATTTTTGCCTTTGAGTATCATATGTGAGCAATTTCAATTGGTTTATATTAGTTGGGGACAATATAGTAAATTCCCTAATTTTATTCTGTGTTAAGGTGGTGAGAAGTCCGAGAAAGGCAAAGGAATCGTGATTGAGGACTGTTAATCCGAGTGCATCCGAAATCCGGATTTTTCGACACCTGTGAGTGAACTTGCATTTCAAATTATTTGGGAAATGCATATTGTATTGATGTGGATAATTAAATGATTTATCCAAAGTTTTTAAAAATACGTGCCGGGAACAAGCCTTTGAGAAAAATGATTTTATGTGGTAAATATGTGTTATGCATGAAAGCATAAAAATATGTGTTATGCATGAAAGCATAAAAGTATGTGTTATGCATGAAAGTATAAAAATATGAGTTATGCATGAAAGCATAAAATTATGTGTTATGCATGAAGGCATAGAAATTATTTGATATGCATGAAGGCATAGAAATTATTTGGTATGCATGAAGGCATAATATTATGTGGTATGCATGAAGGCATGAAATATTATTTTATTGATGTGAAATTTGATTTTGCTAAATGCGTACATTGTGATGATGTTTACATGTATGGTTGAGAGGTGTTGTGAAAGTGTTACCACCGTGCACGTGTGAAGAGGAAAATGCACATGCCTAAAATGGTGTGCAAAGTGGGGACGGCGATACGTAACGTCCACTATTTCCTAGAAATTGAGAATTGAGTAAAAGTGGGGACGGCGATACGTAACGCCCACTATTTACTAGAAATTGAGAACTGAGTAAAAGTGGGGACGGCGATACGTAACGCCCACTATTTACTAGAAATTTTGAGAACTGAGCAAAGTGGGGACGACGATACGTAACGCCCACGATTCCTGGAAACTATCACTCGTGAACATTGGTGAAGTGTGATTTGTTGTCCAGGGGCTTGCAGGGACGGCGATACGTAACGCTTGCGAGTGCTCAGATAAATGTGTTTGTGTATATATATGATTGCTCATGTCCTTGAGTATATATGTGTGAAATTGAATATTATTTAATTATAAATTAAATTGAATTAAGGGGTAGGGTTTGATAATAAATTGGATCAAAATGATTGTGTTCCAAAATGTGTGCATATATGTATATATGTTGTGCATTGATAGATAATGTTGTGTAATGATTATAACCGTACGTGTGAATGATGATTTGGGGCTCATAGAGGATAGGATTGTTGTGTGATCTCCTATCCATGAGCGAATGATGATAAGGGACTTATAGATGGAAGGGATGCTGAGTGATACCCCTTACCAATTGATTTCTGTCTATGAACTTGGAAGGGATGCTGAGTGATACCCCTTACCAATTGATTTCTGTCTACTAATTTGGAAGGGATGCTGAGTGATACCCCTTACCAAATGATTTCCGCCCATGAGTTTGGAAGGGATGCTGAGTGATACCCTTTACCAAATAATGTTTGCCCAAGAACTTGGCGGCAAAGCTGAGTGATACTGCTTGCCAAGTTCCTTGATAAATGTTTTTCCACTAAGGATAGTGAATATTAGCAATGTGTATGATTGCTTATGTATTTGTGTATATATGTGATTGTATGGTATGCGAATTGTTTGAAATTGAAGATGAAAATATTTCAATGACGTTAAATATGATTGTCATGCATCTGTGTATATCAACATGATGCCTATATGTATTATTGAGAAATTATGTGAAATTGAGTGTACTGAATCTGTGTACCCTTGTATTATGCTGATATGCATTATTAATAAATTATGGTGAAATTGATGCAACCGTGCATGTGCGGAGTGGGAAGTGCAATGCCGGTTGAATGATAAAGAGTGTGATAATTACGACCGTGCATGTGCGGAGTGGGAAGTGCAATGCCGGTCTAATGATAAAGGTTGTGATAATTACTACCGTGCATGTGCGGAGTGGGAAGTGCAATGCCGGTTGAATGATAAAGAGTGTGATAATTACGACCGTGCATGTGCGGAGTGGGAAGTGCAATGCCGGTCTAATGATAAAGGTTGTGATAATTACTACCGTGCATGTGCGGAGTGGGAAGTGCAATGCCGGTAATGATGTATGAGTTGAGAGTATAGTAGAGTGGAGGAAAGGATGGGACAATGAATGAGATAGAATAATTGGTGAATTAAATTGTACGTGGTACATATGCATATATAAATTGTACGGGTTGTGAAACCCTTATTATGTGACGGTTTGTAAACAACCGTCGATTTACTACTTTGATAGAATGATGAGTGTGAATTCAAGGATGTTTAATCCTTGAATGCATAACAAATTCCTGGGTAAGGGAAAAAGGGTTTGAAATATTAGTTAGTTGAAAATGGCCTTATTTTCAACCAGTGCATCATGATTGACAAAGCTTCTGATGAGATTGCTTGTTCCCTTCTAATATTCACTCACTGAGTTTCGTACTCACGTTTTTATAAAAATGCATGTTTTCAGATCAGGAGACTGTTGTGCTCTAGATCGAGGAGTCCCCATAGTGCATCTACTGGGTATGTGTCTGGCATCCGATAGTGATTCCTTTTGTGGTAAATGTCTCCACTGGAAGTCTTGGGTCTTTTGTATTGTAAATACAATTTAATTATGTGAATATGTATATGTAATGTAAATCATTAAATACATGACTGGTATAGTGCATGTATATTAATGTTGATAATGCCATTGTGATTTGGCTGTGTTCACACCCGGGAAAAGGTGTGTGTATGTATGGTTAGTTATGCCATTATTAATTGGCGCTGTATGCACTTTGGGTGCATTACGTGTGTATGCATCACACAGTAGTACGATAAGTAAAGTAAGAGAAAATAGGCTTGCTTGGGCTTAGTGAGCTATGCTCATTGGGTCCTTGCGCCGGTCATGGCCGGGAATTGGGTCGTGACATGATGTAATGCAGTTGCGACCACTGACAGTAGGTGTTGATGCCTACATTAAACGCCCACTTCTCCCTCGGCACAATCAGCAAGCTATCAATATCTTCGTGCTGTCCATAGTGCATCTGCAAAACATAGAACACATGCATAATTGAGTTAGCCCATAACATGAAAACAAGGTACACTGAAGATAGAAGAAAGAAAGAAATAAATAAATGTGGTCACACGCCATGCATAAAGGTCGTGACACGACATGAAAAAGTGTCGTGATACGCCACGCATAAGTGTCGTGACACGCCATGCATATAGGTGTTGTGGCACGCCACGCATCACTCATTGTCGTAACATGCCATGCATCACTGTCGTGACAAGCCATGCATCACTCACTGTCGTGACATGCCAACCCTAAACCCGTGACACGAAAAAAACCCAAAAAACCAGTTAACCCACAACACGTATCCCTAAAATCGTGAAACCCTCAAACGAAAGAAAACTAGTAAATCCACAACACGCCATATGCAGACGCGGACCTCATTCTTCAACACTTTGGTATGACCATAACCAAGAATAAAACAGTTTGGCAAAAAAAAGAAAAGGAAAAAAAACCAACTTATCAAACCAAACATAATCGCAAAAAAAAAAAAGAACAGAAGAAAGTTTTAATTTTAGACTGACTGACCTCTTCATTGATAGCAGACATCATTGCTGTGATGTAGTTAAGCTTGGCAAGAACGAAGTCGAACTCTCTGCTACATTTCGAGATGATGAATGAATCAAAATCTCTTACTTCCTTCACACAGACCTTTGCGATTTCAGAATGGCAGAAAAATATTTATTTTTAATTAAATGGCCTTTTATATTCATTTCTTAAACTCCTTAGAAGTCCAAAGGGTTTCCTCGCTATTTGCCCGCCTTCTTTCAAATGCCAGACGTGTCACTAATTCAACCTTACCGTGTCACTAATTCAACCTTGCCGTGTCAGACGTCTAACCATGCTGTGTTGAACACTCTAAACATTGCTGTGTCACAAGGTTAGACATGGCGTGTCACACACTCTAAACATTGCCGTAACACAGCCACGTCATACATTCTCGCCTTGCCGTTTCACACATTATAACGTTGCCATGTCACACGTCTAGACATGGCGTGTCACACACTACAAACATTGCCGTGTCACAATCGCGTCATACATTCTCGCCTTGCCGTTTCACACATTATAATTCTGCCGTGTCACACGTCTAGACAAGGCGTATCACACTCTCTAAACACTGCCGTGTCACAGCCATGTCACACATTCTCGCCTTGCCATTTCACACATTATAACTCTATCGTGTCACACGTCCAGACATGGCGTGTCACACATACTAAACATAGCCGTGTCTCAGCTGTGTCACATATTCTCACCTTGCCGTTTCACACATTCAATCCGTGCCGTTTCACGAACTCTAAAGCCTGTCGTTACACAGACGTCTCAAATATGACCTGTTGTAGCACGGCCATTTCCTGTTTCTGATTCACATTTTTCTCCTTTCAATTCACCACTCTAAAAGCTTGTTTCAGATTTTTGGTTTCACATCATTCTCGAAGCTTTCGATTCATCATGACCGGTTCATCCTTCAATTTAATATCACCGTTCTAGTATTATCTGAATGTCATGTCCGAAATATGTGAAAAACCCTCTCATGCTTTTGGGGAAAAAAATGGATGTTTTGCACAAAATTAGATGTTCGGGAATTCGAAATTGTAAGAAATTCTTCGCATATTAATTTTTTCTTTTTCCGCCTATTTGGGAATGCGTGTCACCCAAGTTGTCTCACTAAGGGCATTTTTGTCCCAAAATCTATTAGAGTGGCTAAAAACAGTTAAATTTATGCGGAGGGTTATTTTTGAAAACAGTTTGTTTTTAAGGACAAAAAAAAATCCCCCTATTATATATGCAACCACTAGTTTCAAATAAAAAATATTTTATTAATATTGAAAGTAGAGTACAAAGGAATTGAGAGTATTAATGCACCATCATTGAGCCATAGAGGAAGCCCTAGATGATTAGCCACCAACATACTTTAACTAATAAGACAACCCAACAATTTTTCTATTGCTCACCCCCTTATAAAAAGCCAACAAGCTTTTACACTTGTTGAAGAATGAGACTTGACTTTAAGAACCAGAGATCGAGAGTTAGTTTGGCTTTTTCAATTTATTTATAACTGTTTCTCAACTGTTTTTAGTTTATTAATTAATATCAATTTATCTTCTCTTTTATAACTATTGTCATGTTGAGTAATGGGTATATATTGGTCACATACTGTGGTCAAGTAAATGGTTATGTAAAATGTGCATACTACACCATTATTTTATTTTACGTGTTGCTTTGTTTTAATGTTATTCTCTCTCTTGTAAATGTATTTATAAATTGTTTTGTTGAATGAAAAGACTATAGAAAGACTTTGAGTCTAATTATATTTTCTCTCTCATTTTATCTTTATTTGGTTCTCCAATTTCATCCTTTATCATATTAACAACTAATAGTCTACAAACATAACAAAATGATTAAGATTTCTAACATGGTATAAGAGCTCCAAAAAAGATCTTAAGGGACCGAGAAAGAAACCAACAATTTTTTTCTATAAATCTTCGTTCTCATGCTTTTAAAATAACTATAACTTACTCAAGTTTTAATATTATTGCTCTGCTTATATTTACAAGAGAAAATTATGACATTTGGGCCATGAAGATGAAGGCATATTTTAGAGCTTTCAATTTATAGGAAGTCGTCAAGGTGGGAGGTGAGCCACCAGAACAAGGACATAATCCCATTGTGGCACAAATGAAACAATGCAATGAGGAAGTAGTGAAAAAATTTAAGGCTATGTTCATCATCCATTCGACTATGTCAGATGCTATTTTCATAAGAATAATGACTTATGATTCGCCTAAAGATGCTTGGGATTGCCTAAAAAAATAGTTTCATGGCAATGAAAGGATTCGTCAAACACAAGCCTTGAATCCACATAAAAAGTTTGAGATTTTGCAGATGAAAGATGATAAGAGTATCCAAGAATACTCAGATAAGATTATGAAACTAGTGAACCAAATTGGACTCCTTGGTTAGAAGTTTTCAAATCATAGGATCGTCAACAAAATTTGGTGAGTTTACCAAAAAAGTTTGAAGCAAAAATCCCCTCACTTGAGGACTCCAAAGACCTTTTTTAACTCTCGATGACAAAACTTGTAAATGCTTTACAAGCTCAAAAACAAATGAGGGCTTATCGCAATGATGATGTAACTCAAAATGCTCTAATAGCAAGGATCAAGGATTGGTGACAGCAACCCGAGAAAGAGAAAAAGAGATAAGAGAGACAAGGAGTGGAGAAATGGTGGTGGGAACTCAAACAAGCCAAGTAAGAAGTTTCCCCCATGTTAATACTGCAAAAAGAGTAATCATATTCCAAAATTTTTTTGGTATAGACCTAATGCAAAATGTAGGTCATGTAAATAGTTTAGTCATATAGAGAAAGTTTGCCAATTCAAAAGCAATCATTAAAATTTCCAACAACACACATGTCACCATTAACCGTTACAATCCGTGAAATTGAGACACTCCTTCTTTAAAAGGTCTTCCCTTAAAAACTTGGATCTTCTCCTTAAAAACTTAACATGTTTTTATAAGTTCGCAACCAAGTATTATTACATTATTTAAAATGAAGACATTTCTCCTTAAAGCCCAAAAGATTTAACCTTGTAGACAATTCTACCTCATTATAACCTTTATACAAAGATTGGCTCATGATAGCTACCCTCAATCAAATTATGTTTCATCGTGTCCTTATTTTATTCAGCTATCTGTTCATCAGAGTGCAAAAATAAGAGAAATGTTATTCTTGGATCTACCAACCAATATATTTGAGGCATCTTTGTCCTTTTCGTTGGCATCACTTTAAGGAATCTCTAAACTTCAACAATGGTCTCACTTTGCGAGATTTTTCAATAATGAAAGGTTGGGCCTTAACAACACTAGTAAACCTAACCCTGTAACTTCTAATCTACTGTCATAGTAGAAATGAGAAATCCCTTCCGAACATTGTCAGTTTGATGTTCCACTGCACACTATCATTAATCTAATAGCATGATTGCTATTCTTCAACATGTCATAAGGATAATGAGGATAGGATGGTAACGCAAAAAATTTTGAAATATTAACATAGAATCTCTCTATTTCCAATAACATTTGACAAGTTGTAATGCAATTACAACTATGGACATTAATACTTTTGGTACATATGAGGAAGTTCGAGAGGGGAACAAGGATATGAACCTAGGATTTTAACACTTTAAAAGAAAAGTATCAACTACTAGGCCAATCCTGCATTGTTTAGGAAATAGATAAATATTAGTAATTTGAAATCATAGATGCACATAGGATTCCTAATGAGGACAAACTTTTGTTCCATATTCATAATTAGTCACATGATAAATTTTTCTTATGTTTCTGCAGCAGCAAGTTTAGCATCTAGTGATTCCACTGGTGGAGATCGAATCTGCAAAATGATTTAAACTGCAACAGCTGTGAATTCCATCTTGATCTTATTTTGAAGTATACACCATACAATGGAATTTTGAGAGACATGTCATCATTTCAGAGCACTCTGAAGAACTGTGACAATGTTATTTTAGGAGAGAGCAATTCTTAATTATGTACTTGATGTTGTAGCATGACTTGCCTTGTTTGCAAGTAAGAAATCATCTATGCCTTCTGGTAGTCCAGTAGTAGAACAACAATGGACTTTCCTCAACATCTGTTCCATATAGTTTTACAAATAATGCATTGAGAGGCTAGTTAGGGAGGCAATTTGATGATGTTATTACTTCGATCAAGTCATCAGTATTGAATACCACAGATCTGCAATCCTCTGCCACATGAAGATGGTTTAGAAATTTAAGTGCAAGGGCTAAAAGAATATTTCCAGCAGCAGTAGATCCTATTGAGTTGCATTCACATGTTTATTAGAAATAATTTATTTGCTTCCAAAATAAAAACACAGAAATAATTTATTTATTTGCAATTTTGAGCATATGGCAACTTGTTGTATTTACTACTACTATAATCTCTGCAACCTAAAGCTGGTCTTGGTCCTTTCCCTGGCCTTTTTATCTTCTTCTATGGCCGTAATAATGCATGTACTGCCAAATATAGCTAAGGCATCCACGTGAAAGCTTTTTCTTTTTCCTCCAGAATATCAGGACATACTACAGGCACACTTCTTCTCTAGTGAGTAGTTCTTTTGAAATTTTTAGTGTTTGGATATATATAAATATGCCTTAATGTCATGCCTAGATACTCATAACAAAAGAATCTCCTTTCATCTTAAGTATCCCGCACGTTGATTATTGCTTCAGGTAACAAATGGCCATCAACCAAGATGTTGAAAATGGTGAGAGCAGTGTGAAAGCCGAGATGAAAGAGCCACTATTGCAGCATAGAGATATCAAAGATGGGGATCGCAAGTTCCACAAGGAATGTAACAGGAAAGGATTACTGAAAGTTGTTTTTCTAAGTACTTTTGTAGCAGTTCTGGGCTCCTATGAATTTGGCTCTTGTGTAAGTCACTGATCCTGTTTTACTTAACTAATTACTCACAAATACAAACACCAGATACTAGAACTTCACAGTTATTGATGGAATACTTGACTCTTGATCACCTATGTGTGCTTAAACCAACTTGAATAGGCATCATGTTGGTTTGCGATGCTTCCTGCAGAACCGAATCTGTTCGAGGAGCTGTGAACCATTAAAAGTTGTTACCGTTACTCTCTAATTGATGAGTACGCAAAATGAATTGCCTTTTTATTCAAACTTGTTTACTTTTTTCAGATGGGATATTCAGCACCTGTTCAATCTGCTATCACAAAGGATCTTGACCTATCAGTTGCGGAGGTTGGTTCAAGAATTTATAAGTTATTTTGCCCCCAATTGGAACAACTTCAATTGAGTTGAAGTAATTCCAACCACATGCATGTTTAGGCCATTTACTTTCTTTTCTTCCTTGCTTCTTTTTTCTGTTTGGTGAAGTCTATTTACATTTCATTTTGTGGTACTGTACCTGTAAAATATGAATGGTAGTAAGTTCTCTGGGATGAGTTGTGTGGACACTTGCTGAAAATTGTGATCCAGCTACCTCTCATCGAGAGAGATCTTAGTCATGCAGAAATTACATCACATGCTATTAAAACCAAGTCCGAAGTATTGATCCTTATCTTATTCATAAATACTAATTCTACCATGCAGTAATACTAACCCCACGTACAGATATCTTGTACGCAATTTTTCATAAATTTCAGCCAGGCTTTTATGCTTAGTACATCCCTCTTAAAACTGCAAATCTGCTCTTCTCAACCTAAGTGGACTTTTAGACGTAATCGTTGTGAAGCCTTCAGTTCAATGAAATCGTTAGTCAGGGGCACAGTAACTGGTTTTTACTGAAGAATGAGACTACCTATCTGACTCAACTTTTTCTAAAGTCAAACTAATGCATTGATCAGATCATATTTCTTTTCTGATGAAGCATCATCTTAGTGCTACTCCGCTATAAATTCTCACATGGATTCTATAACCTTTCATTCCCACACACAGTTTTCAGTATTTGGTTCCATACTCAATGTCGGTTCAATGATTGGTGCAATCACAAGTGGGCGAATTGCAGACTTCCTAGGCCGAAAAGGGGTAACGCATAAAATTTTTAACATAGCTTTTCAATGGTATTGCAAATATGAATGCGAAGAATGAATCCTATATTGACCCAATTGTATTTTAAAATGAATTAGGCAATGAGAATATCTTCCGCCTTCAGCATTACAGGATGGATAGCTATTTACTTCTCCAAGGTTTGTGTTTATACCAGCAGTTTTGGTGTCCATTTGATTTCAATTCTGAAGCAATATTCAAGCAAGATAAGTTTAGTTCTCATTCTTATCTTTCTTTCCCTGCACAGGGAGCTTTGTCGCTTGATATTGGAAGATTCCTTTCTGGATACGGAATTGGAATTTTCGCTTACGTGGTATGTGGTTATACTGAATTTCTTCGTCTTCCTTCTGAGCTCATCGTCCATAATGTAATTTGTAATACATGAACAGGTACCCATATATGTAGCAGAAATTGCACCGAAGGATCTCCGTGGTGGGTTAGCGACACTGAATCAGGTACATGAATCTGGAGCATATGATGAAAGCAAATGAAACAACAACGACTAAAGTAAAAATTAAAAGGGATATATTATTGTCTTAACCCGATCTTGTTCTGCAGCTCATGATCGTCATTGGAGCATCGGTAGCCTTCTTAGCAGGGACAGTTTTGAAGTGGCGACTGTTAGCTCTAACTGGTAGAATGTAGAACCAAGGAATTGTCTATTCATTTAAGTCCCTTCAACAATATGTTTTGGTTAGTTATTTATTTATTTGTTTTCTTTCTTTGAAGGAATCATCCCATGTCTAGTACAGCTTGTGGGTCTTATTTTCATCCCTGAGTCTCCAAGATGGCTGGTAAGCGGTCAAGTGCCAAAGAAACAGGCAATTGCATCCCTTTCAGAAATAAGATTTTTAATTTATTATTTCAGGCTAAGGCTGGGTACCAGAAGGAGTTTTACAATGCTCTGAGAAGACTCCACGGAGATGATGCTGATATTTCTCATGAAGCAGCTGAAATCCAAGTATTAACATTCAACATTAGAATTTCAACATTTGTTTTAAAAACAAGGTAGACATTAAGGTAACGAATTTAACTTCTTGACAGGATTATCTGCAAACTCTAGAGCACCAACCTAAAGCCAGTATGCTAGACTTGTTCCAAAGAAAATACAAGCAATCAGTCATTGTAAGCACCCACCTTACCTAATTAGATCCAGACAGATACGTAATGGGCTTTTGTCTAGTAACTGATCATAAGTCCTACTTTATTGGTCATTCTCAGATTGGTATGGGACTAATGATGTTTCAACAGTTCGGAGGGGTAAATGGATTTGGTTTTTACGCAAGTGAAACTTTCACTTCAGCAGGTCACAAGATTAGCAAACTTGTTTTAACTGGTTTCTCATGCGCTCATTCTTAGTAATTATGCTGATCTCAAAGAAGATTTTTCTATTGCAGGCTTTGCTTCAGAGAAAATCGGAATAATAGCTTTTGCCTGTATTCAGGTATCAATTCTCTCGTTTCCTTTATTTTCAAGATACATAATCCAAGTCATAGCACCTAAATGAATGATTACAGATCCCTATAACTGCTGGCGGTGCATTCTTAGTGGATAACTGCGGAAGAAAACCCCTTCTGCTAGTAGGTTCCTTGTCGCTTACCACTTCAAAGTTTGCAACACCATAAGACTTCTGTAGTTGAAACAGAATTCTTCTCTTTCAGGTTTCTTCAACAGGCACATTCTTGGGATGCTTTCTCGCAGCAATATCATTTCTGATGAAGGTAATCACAAATGTCATCATGATTATGTCCTAATCATTGATCCTCAAGTCATCTTTGCAGGGTTAATTTGCAGATGTTGAACACCTTATTCATTGCTTGAGATTAAATCTTGTGTCTCTTAACCGATCTCATCTTGCTTCGTATATAGTTTATGCCATCCTTTCTTTTTAGCGTGCTAAGTTCTTCATTCATCTCAGGAACACAACTTGCTTCAAGAATGGATTCCATTGTTTGTGCGATGTGGAATGCTGGTAACAGATTTTGTTAAGCTGAATAAGTGTTAGATAGGTCATACATCATTGTTTCATACAAAGACTGACGTGTGTTCTATTCTTGATTATAATATTGAAATTCAATCAGATCTTCATGGGTTCATTTTCAATTGGAATGGGAGCAGTTCCCTGGGTCCTAATGTCGGAGGTACGTGCAGCTTGATCGTATACTAGTTTTATTCACAAGATATTCTTCATACTGATAATAAATCTGATTGGCTTGAACTATATATGTTGTAACAGATATTCCCCATCAATGTTAAGGGAGCAGCTGGAAGTTTGGTGAATCTAATACATTGGTTTGGCGCATGGGCAGTGTCTTACACTTTCAACTTTTTGATGGATTGGAGCCCTTCAGGTGACTAGGTTTCTGGGGTCACTAGTTATTAAAATGTGCCTAATTGATAAAATGTAAAGGCAGAAAACTAACAGCTGTTTCTTTTTCAGGTACCTTTTTTCTCTATTCAGGAGTTTGTGCAGCGTCTGTCCTTTTTGTGGCCAAGGTTGTTCCAGAAACCAAGGGAAGAACTCTGGAAGAAATAGAGGCCTCCATGAATTCTTGAAGCAGAAGAGTTAATTCGGTCATGTTACAACATTATTTTAGGCAGTGGTTTGAATTGCAAATCGAACTCATGAGCAGCAACATTATTTTCCCTTTTGTATTTTAAGCAGACAAATGATTCAGTTAAATATATCAGTGTTGCAAACTTGATTGCCAAGACATGCACGAGACGAGATAGCATCCTGATGACAAGAACTGCTTATATTTTTTGGTACTGTACTTTGGTGAAGCCTGAAGGGAAAGACAAGCCGGTCCTTCCCAAATAAGCTGGGTCAGCTTACAAATGGGCTTGTAAGTTTTTTGCTAACAACCCATCCCTTCTAGCAAACTCTGGCCTACTAAATCCACTATTTGAGCCCAGCCTAGTCAGGGCCTTGATTATACTCCCCTTGTTGCTTGTTAGAGAAATTTACAAGCCCAGAGTGGAGAGTTCATTAGTTGCAAACTGACCCAGCTTTGGAGAGTTGAAAAATTATATAAGGGGCAAGCCCAGCTCGGGGTTGGGGGGAGATGCAAGTCCACAACCACAAAGGGAGGTTTCTGGAGTTGGTTTAAAGGCAAGCTAATTAATCATATACCAAGAAAGTAGAACTAAGCTTGTCAGTTAGGCTTAATTGAAGTAATAAAGAGTTAAGTGAAATTTGAGTAGAGATATTAGATTGGTTTTGTAGTGTTTTTTGTTTTATAATAAAATTGGACTGAACTTGTATGATTAAGTATTGGAGTTTCAAAAAAGCAATGCTCGTGTGCAAGCTAATTTCATCAGTACATTCTGGGATCCAAGAATATGTTCATTCAACAATGGCAAATACTTTCAAAGAACAAATAAAGCCATTATTTGATATCAACATTCAATTTCCTTTCAAATCAATATGTTATATGTGCGTGTTCTCTAATCTATTGACCCATCTCTACCATAAAACAAAAACAAAAAACATATCATCACTCTTTCATAATCAAAAATATAACATCATCAATGACACGACATTTCTGTCAAAGACAATGTCACAAACTTACAACCCCGAACTACAAATAAATGCACACCTATCATTCCAAGTTCAGCTGATCATTCCTTCACTTCCTTTCAACAGTCGACACGGAAGTTAACCATTCACAAGTCCTTTCAAGTTTCAATCACTAAGAAACACATGTTTCACTCTTTACAGACTTATTTCAGTTTCACAACCCCCCAAACATTTAAAAGAAGAAGAAAAGTATTGGGTCTGTGATTAATAAATTTTAATGGCTACTGGGGAGACGGTCTCCCCTGAGATATCTTGTAAACGTGCTCACACCCAGTGTTGTCACGGCAGGGAACCGCATAATGGCAAGGCCATGGTCGTTTTTTTTTTTTTTTTCTTATTAATTTCTATTCCATGTTGCTTCTGATTATCTCCTTCACTGCTGTCACCACTGCTTTCAATCATCATTTTCTTTTGCCTCACTATATTAAATTTGCAGTTAGTCATTTATCTAATGCGTATGATCCCAATTAATTAATGCTTGATAACATGTAATCTGACTCCATCCATTTAATCCATTAAATACTATATATCCCTATTAAATATATATATATATATATATATATAATCCAATGGAACCCAACCATGGAATGCTTTCATTAGTTTTTTTTTTCCCTCTTGTAATCAACTTCTCATTAGTTTTTTTTCTCTTTTTGCTGATGAATAATCGGGATTGAAATAAACACATGCTCAAACTATATCGAGTGTATTTATTCTGGGGTTAAGCAAAAATTAATCAAAAGCTTTCAACATGTAATATGTTATAAGTAGACTAAATCATTATATACCTACTACTCATCATTGACTTTGGAAATGCATTAAGATATAGTATAATTAGTCGTTGCACCTTGATTTAAACAACAATTCGAATACCCATGAAATACTAAAGAAACAAAGGAATAAGAAAGAAAACATAAATAAGAATTGGCTAAGCCTTGGATTCTACGAAGTTTAAAGCAATGTGTTTTTCGTTTTTTAATTTTGAAATAAGAGGAATCCGGCTTCTCAAACAAAGAATATGTGCATATATTATTAAATAAAAAACTTAAACAAGCGTTTTTTTTAATGAATGAAAAAAATAGAAAATAAATTAATTTATTGATGTGTTTGCTTCATTTTTTGAAAAAAATATATAATTGGTATTTATATTAATGTATGAATTAATTTTTATTCGTAAATAAAGATTTTAATTACATTGAATGAGTTTCATAAAAAAATTGTTTTTAATTCTTTTTTTATTTAGTATTGAATAGTTTATAAATTAATATTATAAGATTTTAATTATAAATAATTAATTATATATTTTTATAATAATTATTTAAAAAATAAATATTCATGTGCAACTCATGTAACAATAAATATTATTATTCTAGTATATATACATATATTTAATTAAACCACAATTAAAAAAGGGAAAAATAATGAGAAAGGGCAAAAGAGAGAGAATAAAGCCAATGGATTCCTTCTTATCATCATTTAGATTTAAGTATTGCTATTGCATCAGCAAGGCTACGGAAAAAGGCGGTGGCTTCTCATCAACACGTAGCTAAACGTGCCTGTTTTTTCTAGTCCACCACCACGGAAAATGACGGAAAATTATGCAGAATTTGACTTTCTGAAACGATAAAAACATAATTGCGTGACCTCGCCCTAATCTTCAACATATACATATCTCAGCTTTATTAGGGACAAAAACCAAAGGGTTTTCTGACTGTCCAATCACGCAGGTACCCAAACTTCGGATCCCACTCAGGCCAATTCATGTATAACTGACTCCTTCCAACAAACAAATCATCATCCCCTCCGTTCATGCCAAAAGGAAATCAATGGAGTATTATCCATGTCTTTTATGTCTGCAATCAGATTAAAATTTGGTACAATGATAAAATGTTTAACCCGTTGGTACATATCTTTTCTAAACAGTTTTAGGTTTTGAGTTTAAGATATTATACTTTAATATTAAATAAATTAGAAATTTTTGTGCCTTAATTAATATTAAAAAGAGAGAGAGTTTGTGAGTGGGTATATTCTTAACCTAACCAATATACTTTTTTTTAAAAAAAAAATGATGGGCTTGTTAGATTTAGAGGCTAGATTCATTCGTTCAGCTTTTATTTATGCAAATAGAATTCAATGTACAGTACTTTTTATTAGTGTTTCTTTAATAACGAAAAAGGATAAACACTTTGATCAAAGCTGATTGTGAGGCATGTGCAAAGCTTGTTTTTATTCAAAAAAAATTCTATAAAAAGAGAATAACCTAGTCACTCCAAAGACCAGACACATACAATGTACATAGTTAGGTAATGTTTTTCTGTTTTTTTCTTAAGGCCAGAAGAAACATAATCTTCCAAAGCATTCATCACATTCATTGTACATTGTTTTTGTCTTCGATACCCCAAAAATATTTTCCCCACTTGGAAGTTGTTTCGTTATCATCTAGGGGAGGTAAAAGGAGGCTAGGGGAAATGCCAAAAAGACAAAGGTCTTTCTTCTTTCTTTTTTTTTTCCCTTTTTTTTAAGGGGGGTGGGGTTTAGGTGTAATTAGATGAAAAGATAGTCTTTTCAGTGTATGAATCATTAAAGTTGGTAATGCAACCTGTGACTTCTGAGACACTTGGAAGTCGCTGATCTCTGTTTTCCTTTTTTTTTTTGCACAATACGAAAAGTTTAGCAAATCAACTAGCAGATTGGGTTGAAGAAAATGAGGATAAAGGACAATTTGTTTTTATTTTTATAAAGTTGTAGTAGTATTGATTATCAGTCGTACTAGAATTTTGGCATCATTAGTGTAGTTGGGATTAAAATGTGAACAAAGATTAATAATAGGTTTATATAGGTCCTCATGCTATTATTGTTCTTACCTTCATAATTTCTAAACCTGGTTGGAAACTAGTGCCTGGAATTTCAATGGGCGAAAGATGGTTTGAGTTTTCAACACGCGGCAGGCCTGCCTGCTATTCTTTTCAGATTTCTCTGGACTGCCGCTTGTTTACAGGAGTTTTGTATGTTTAACAAGTGTTAAGCTGTATGCAAAACGAGTAATACTTTCTACTAATTGTTTTATATATAGTTTTAATGCATTCATTGACATTAGCTTATCGTTAACCACGGTTATCTTTTGGGAGTCAAAGACTTGTAGATTAGCGTAGAACAAGGAGGGAGCAGTCTTTAACTTGTTGCAAAGTTAAGCTGAAAATTTCCTATTCAATCTATTAACCAAGATTCAAATTTCAAAGCATGGGGTCTTAAATTGACATGGGTTTCATTCATATATTTGCTTTGGAGATTGTTTTTAGCTCTGCTTGTTTCTTTGTCTCGGTTTGAGCAGGTTAATTTTCCTCCCCTGCTCTATTGTTTTTCCTTTTGTTTCATGCTCATTTTAGCGGCTTTCTTGTTTGTAGCATAAGATGTCCTTATCGTTTTTTAGTTGAATGAGAATGCAAATGACAAACAAAAAAAAAAAGAAGAAGCTAAAATCTTAATTGAACTATTTATTCCTCTTAAAAATGGGGTTTTTGTGACGGTTAACAAATTGGTTTTTGCATGTAAATACAAAGAAACTGTCTCTATTAAGAATTGTATGCTACGCCCATGAATAAAACGATGGCATAGGTGTCAAAATTGTCAATAACTTCAGATGCAAACTCATCATTTAATGGAGATTAAAAAAACAAAAAGAAAGGGAAACAGTAGCCCCTGGTGTAATCTATTCATCGTAGGAAAATAGTGGGTAAAAAAGGAAAAAGAAATTGCCAGACTTCTATCAATCAACAAGAGAAATGTGATGATGTATGTGTTGATGTTAGACGGGAGGGCAGCCAGACTTTCAGGGGCAGCCAGCCAACGTCATAAACAGAGGATATACATTAGATTAATATACATAACGTGTTCAACGTCACTTCTAGAATTCTTACTGTAGATAATTTTTTTCTTTTTTCTTTTTTTGGGGGGTTGTGTGTGTGTGTGTGTGTAAGTGTTAGGGGGAGATGGGCAGAAGCAGCCAAAAGCTGTTCCTAGTTGTTGACCTAACGCAGAAGCAGCCAAAACCGAGGTGGGCCGCACCTTAAATTGCTTTGGACCAATAAAAACAAACAAAATAAAAGCCCTCAATCCAAAAGATTACGAAGATAAATACGACTACTACACTTTGTACATAGCTAAAACGACGACAGAGAGCGACACGTAGTCTAAAGCTAGAGAAGAAAAAGAATATTAATTACTTGCTACTAAAACAATTAAAAGGAAGAAAGAAGAAGAGAAACGGAGAAAAAGAGACACGAGCAATTGTAAAGCAACACGGCAGTATTTGCTTGGTATGGGGTGTGCGTGGCACATGCTTAGCCACCTTCATATACGACAACTCCTCTTCCTACTGTCTCCTATCAATTTTTTTTTATTTCTTTTTCTTCCATCTCATTTTAAAGCATAAATGTGGGAAATTACTTTCTATTTATTTATTAGACTATCAAGATATTTCGAGAAGAATAGAGAAGAAATCAAAGACATTGAACATTGCATTTGGTTGTTACTATTTGGATTATATCGACTTATTTTGTAAGTTTCGTAAAGATTGAAGAAGATATAAGTATTTTCTTTAGTACATATATATCATAAAATTGCATGTATGGGATTGTTTTTAACATGCACTATCATACCTCTTATGTTGGAGTTTTGATTATTTTGGCTTTGTTTTGTCATCCCATCATCACCATCAATATTTAGAATCAATATTGTTGATTATAAATAAACTTTGGGTTGCTCCTTTTTATATTGGCAAGAGACAAGGTCAAGGCAAGAAGAAAAAAGAAATAAAGGGTTGGATGGTTGGATTGGAAAAGATGGGGAGGAATAGAAGGAAATCTATGGCATTTACGCAATTGGGGAGGAAGAAAGTTTGGTATTCAAATCCAAAGAATCTTAGGAATACTACATTTGTAAGACTTTTCCCATCAAGGGAAAACCAATTAACCAATGGTCCCGATTGGCTTTAAGTACAAATAAGCATGTCTGCAATAAAGTACCCGGCGTTTTCTTTCTTGTTTGTTTTGTCAACTTTTTTTTTTTTTTTTGGCTCCAGACATCATAGCTTGGATCTTTTCATCAAAGAAAACCAACGGCGGAGATTCACTGGTAGGACCCACCTCATTGTCACAGGAAAAATCTATCAATCAACCCCAAAAGCCAGCTGAAACGAGAGCACGTGGCGATCCCAGAGGGCTTATTGCCCACATGGGGTCTCGAACCGGCTAGGGGTCCCACCTCAGAGTGTGTTTTTTTTCCCCCTTTTTGATCATCGTATCAACTTGTTGTGAGAATGAGACCTTTGAGGATTGAGGAAGTGTGTTCACGTGGGGCCCTTCAAATAATGGGAGCCCCCACGGGATGCCACGTGTCCGTATCCCACGATCGATAGATATACACGCTCCCGAGGAATACGACAAAATCCAAAGCCCACAGAAGATGACCCCAGAAAGCAGAAACCCCCAAAAACCGAAAAAAAGGGAAAATTCAAAAAAGAAAAAGCCTCCCCCCCCCCCTTCTCCCCCCGATCTGACAAAAAACGTGCCGTCACGCGCTTTCCGCTACCAGACAAAACACGTCGTCCTCAGTGGCTGTTTCGTGGTTTTGATTGGGAGGGGGAGGGTAGCTTCGAGATTTCTCGTGGGGGTTTTGGGCAAAAGAGTCGAGACGGAACCCTTTGTCGCCACGTGCCTTGGCGTCGGCCGCACGCAGGAAACTCTTGTCTCCTTCTTTTCATTTGTTTTTAGCGAAAATTTCTGTTCAGTACAGCTATTGCCAGGGCTACGTTTTGGCTATTTCCAGAAACTGTCTGAAGTAGTACTTTCCCTTCATATTTTCTTTTTCTTTTTTAATATTTTCCGTCAAAATATTGGTCCGAACCTATCCTATCGTCCAAGTTTCAAGTACAAATATTTATGGAATAAGGAATATTACGGCATCATGAAATTACCCCCTTTCTTTTTCCCTTAAAAATAATAGAAATTATATCTTTTTATTTGGCTCTAATACTACAAACTAAAATCATTATGACATTATCATTCTTCATTTCTCTCTTTAATTTTGTTCTACTTTTAAAATGAATTAATATATTATATTTTCAACCCAAAACTAAATTAATAAATTTTGATATCTTCGTTACTAGTTGTTGGAGATAAAAGTATCCTTTTTACCAAAAAAAAAAAGAAAAAAGAAACAGATAAAATGATTAGTCAAAAAAGATCCAAAACAAAGAAAAGAGGTCTGCCAATAGCCACATCTAAAAGTTTTCAACTTTCTGATTCACATAACATCATTAATTGAAAAAAAAAAAAGAAAAGAAAATGTTGGGTAGCAAATGGGAGTGTAACAGAAAAAGCGGAATTTTCAATTATAAAAATTTAACAAACCCAATAACCAGAAAATAACAATATTTAATTAAAAAATATTTATATATAAAGAAAAACAAAAAAAAGGAAGTTAGTTTATAGAAGAAAAGAAATGGGAAGGGACGTAGGGCCCACATAAACAGTTTAATTCGGCCGCCCCGCTTTGTCGTCTCTTTCGTCTCCGTCCTCCTCCGTGGCTTCTCTTCCCCACACCCCCTTTGACTCTTCCAAAACATTTCTTTCCCCCCGCCCCCTCCCGCTCTCTCTCTCTCTCTCTCTCTCTCTGTATATTTTATGTACTTTCTTTGTTTAACAATAACAGAGATAGATAGATAGACATATATATATCTTTGCTTTCTCTCTCTCTCTCTCTTTATTTCCGCTCTGTGGAGAAGCGTCCGAGAGTCTTTCTCTTTCTATTTCAATTTCTATCTCTCTCTCTTTTTATTTTCTCTGTGGCTCCTTGTTTCAGAAAGGAAGTGTCTCTTCTTGTTCAGAAAAAAACTCAGAACGAGGAATCAATCAGAAAGAAAAGGAGGGGAGAGACTCTTAGTACAAAGAAAAGACACCCCAAGAAACCAGATAAGAGAAGAAGGGGGAGCTTACACATACACGCTCTTACCTTAGTTTTAGTTGGCAGACAAAAGAAAAAGGAAAATAAAAAATCGTTTGCTTTTGTTATTATGAGGCTGTCTTTGTGAAGATTAGTTTTATTTCCTTGGTGGGGTTTCTTCAAACCTTTTCCTTTTCGTTTTCCTTCTTGGGGTTATTGAGTCTGGTTTGTTGAGCCATGGCCGGTAGCAATGAAGTCAACCTCAATGAATCCAGGGTAATCTTTTGTTTCATTTTTCTTTTGGGCAGACAATTGGGGTTCATTTGGAAGTATAAATGGTGGTTTGTTTTGTTTTTCAACGTTTTTTTTTGTTTCTAGTAAGTTGATGTTATGGTGGATTTGTCTTTCACTTCGAGCAAATGAAGTTACCTTCTTTCCAACTCGGGTTCCAAAGATTTGACCTTTTCTAAGGGGTGTTATTGTTGGTTTTAACCGAATTTTTGTCTAATTATGAGCTGTTGTTAATGGAATTATTTGCTGAATTGTTTTGATTTTACTTTTGTTTTCTTCAAAAATGTTAATGTTGGGATTGAGTTTGTTGTCCTTATAAGTTAAAGTCTGAAATGTTCAAGAATAATTTGGTTCAAGAAAATGGTTCGAAGTTCAACTTTGATTTGAAGAATTCTGAAGTTGTATTTTGGCCCCCACTGCTTCTTTTCCATTTTTTTCCCCGTTTGGTGCTAAGTTTATATTCCTCATCCCACAATTTTCTTGCTGGTCAGGGGGTTTTGTGAATGATATTTTTCTCTGCTTTGCAATGTGATCAGTCTTTTTTTTTTTTTCTTCGTTTAGTTTTCAAGTGTGTGAGCCTATTATCATTGATGAGCAAACCTTCTAATTGTTTTGATTTTATGTTAATGTTTTTGCAGAGGGTTGTTCCGTTGAATACATGGGTCCTCATATCCAATTTCAAGCTAGCGTACAATCTACAGCGCCGTCCAGATGGAACCTTTAACCGAGACTTATCGGAGTTCCTTGACCGCAAAGTCCCTGCCAACATCAACCCTGTTGATGGGGTTTTCTCTTTCGATCATGTCGATGGAGGCACAGGCCTTCTTAACAGGGTCTATCAGCCATCTTCTCAGAATGAGGCTCAATGGGGCATTGTGGACGTTGAAAAACCTTTGAGCACCACGGAGATCGTTCCAGTCATAGTCTTCTTCCATGGTGGAAGCTTCACTCATTCTTCTGCCAATAGTGCTATCTACGACACTTTCTGTCGCCGCGTTGTTAGCTTTTGTAAAGCAGTCGTGGTCTCTGTAAATTATCGCCGATCACCTGAACATAGATATCCTTGTGCATACGATGATGGTTGGGCTGCTCTTAAGTGGGTTAAATCAAGAACTTGGCTTCAAAGTGGGAAGGATTCTAAAGTCTATGTTTACTTGGCTGGAGATAGTTCTGGTGGAAATATAGCTCACCATGTAGCCGTGAGAGCAGCAGAAGCAGATGTTGAGGTGTTAGGTAACATTCTTCTCCATCCAATGTTTGGTGGGCAGAGGAGAACAGAATCAGAAAAGAGATTGGATGGTAAGTATTTTGTCACACTGGTGGACCGTGATTGGTATTGGCGAGCTTATTTACCTGAAGGGGAAAATAGAGACCATCCGGCTTGCAATCCCTTCGGCCCTAGGGGCAAAAGCCTTAAAGGACTCAAGTTTCCTAAAAGTCTTCTTGTTGTGGCTGGTTTGGATCTGATTCAAGATTGGCAATTGGCATACGTTGAAGGGCTTAGAAGATCTGGTCAAGAAGTGAAACTTCTTTTTCTAGAGAAGGCCACAATCGGGTTCTACTTTTTGCCAAATAACGACCACTTCTATTGCCTCATGGAGGAGATAAAGAACTTCGTTACTTCTAACTGTTAATAGTCTCTACTTAACCTTAACTACAGGCAGCATACGTAACAAAGCTTGACAATTCACTCGGTTTTTTTCCCTTTCGCAGTGATGGTGTGTAGTTATAAGCTTGTGTAGTCTTATTACTTACTGTATTACCTTTTGTGGTGGTGATGGTGTTCTCACTCTGAAGATGATTTCCTTTCCTAAGGTTATTTTGGGTGGATAAAGATTTTCTCGTGAGAAGGCCTGTTTTCAGTGGTTCCAAGGATAGGAGCTTGTTTATGGGAATCGCTCATTCAGCTGAGCCACCAGCTATTAAAACTTACCCCAGTCAGCTTCCGTCCACAAATAAGGGGAAGAGATAAGTGTAGGGGTAATGTTTGGTGGCTGATTAATTGGTTCTAGGAAATTGGTAATTCTTAAGCACTAATTTCAGAACAAGGAATGGAATATATCCATCTTGTTATGAACTTGTATGTTATACTTGTGTTCTAGAGTTAATATAAAGATTTTGTTCTGTGTCAAAACTTTGCTTTCTGGCATCGAAGACCCAATGTTTGTGTTGTTTTTGTGCCTTGTGTTGCCACTAACCCTGTTATGATGAAGCAAATCCTTAATTGAGGCATTTTCCTTGCAGGTGGAAGTGATGAGATAAGCGGCAGTAGGTTTCAGATAGCAAGTGTTTTTTTTTGTCTGCTAGACAATTCTTTACTAATGGTGAAGTTCTTGGAATCATGGTGTCCCAGGACTGTCTGATTCTATGTTTAGGGTTTGTTTCTTTTTGGGGGGGTTTTATTTTTTATCTATTTTAAAATCCATTAGCAGGTTGGAGCCTTGAACTTGCTAGTCTGCAAACCTTAATTTGTTAAGGGATTAATACTTGTTTACCAAGTCAAACGTTACTGGTCAACTTTCAGACCCCTAGAAAATGAAATTATTTTTTGGCTTATAATTATCAAATAATAAATGAGTCAATTCTACCAGATTTGGCACGAAAATATAAAAACAAGTGTAGATAACACGACACCTGTGCTGTATGCTTCAATATTGTCCAACTAACAATTTGGCCAATCATTTCCACACTAATAAATACTTGTCAGATGAGAAGAGAATTCAAGCAGTTTGATAATTAGAGAATTAGTAGTACACAAGGAGACTGGTTGATTGAATGCCATTGGGGTAGCTGTTTCCCCTTAACAAGGATTTTAAATCTCAAATTTGGTTTCTCTGCAACCCCTGTATGCTTTACCTCTTGCGCTCCCTGTCGAAGGCCAACAACACTTAAATGTTGGGTGGTGAATGCAAGCTTAGTTGTAATGTAATGAAAGCGTGAGCAAAGGTGGCGGGTGGCCGGTGGCGTGTGGCGTGGCGGACCACATTGCACCACTAATTTGCTTGTGTCACTCCAAAACCCAAAACCAAACCCCAACCAGTCAAAATTTCCGAACCGTAAATAAAAAAGAAATGATTGGATTATAAGTCCAAACCGTGGGTTTCGCCATCTTCCGACTTGGTTTTCCTTTTTCTTTGTTTTTGATTAATTTTGTTTTTTGGACATTTCTAATAGGGTTTAGGTTTGGAGTTTTGGGATTAAATTGGCAGATGCAAGAAATTTGGCTTTGTTCTTTTGATGAGTAGAAAGGAACCTCTTCAAATAGTGGTTGGGAATTTTGGGAGTACTCTAAGGGACCACTTTGAAAAACCCCTTTTAACAAAAAAATATTTTATTCACACCCCCAACAACAACCAAAAAAAAAAAAAAACACTAAAACCCATTAAAAATTCAGGCTGTTGGATTGCTTTAAAGGGTTTAATGGCCTCTCAGTGGTAAGGAACAGCTAAGCCTGGATAAAGACATGGAACCCTGTCTTTAATTGACTTTCTAGGCCTTTGCTTAGAATATATGCTTAGTTTGCATCTGCCAATCAACAAAATATTCACCCCCCCCCCCCCCCCCCCCCGCCCTCCTTTATTACTATTATTTTAAGTTTTGTTCTTTCACCTTTCTTTGTTTAGATTATCAATGGGTTTCATTTTCTTTTTCTTTCTTTCCCTTCATTGTCTTATTATGAAGCTGTCCCATTGTAAATTAGCTGTTTATGTCTTTGGAAAAATATTCTGTAATAACGACACGGTGGAGTCATTGTCAAACAATTTGCCTTTTTTATTTAATCACCACGATTAGGGACAAAATCCTTAATCTACTTGGTCAGTTGCTTCACTGTTCTGCTTTAATTTGGATTTTCTTCTTCTTCTTCTTCTTTTTTTATTTTATCTTTTTTTTTCTGGACGGTCATTGTTTGCCGACTTGAGGCTGTGCCACCATTCACACCAACCTTGTTTCTTCTATTCCACCCCACCCCACCCCACCCCACCCCAAACTCATTTCTTTTGGATTTTTCAGCCTCTCACTAAGATCTAATTAAGTTGACTGCTCTCAGAGGACCATTCTGCTCCACCCCAAATCTTAAATCTATCATTCATTTCATCATTTAACACGTTGGGAAATTTTAATTATGTTAGACCTGCATATATGCATGTAACATCATACCGTCTATGTTAGAACTATTGCTTTGATAATTGAATGTAGGAACGTTAAAAAATATTTTGTAAATAGTAATCTGTCCAACCATTTGAGAGAGAAAAAAAAAAAAGCATCGCTAGTGGACAACAGGAATAGAACACGAGAAAATACAAGAAAGGCTGACAAGAATAGATAAGCCCCGAAAAGGAAAATGGAAAAGATTGGAAAAAGAAATAAAAACACGTGGTGGAAAAAATGTGATGTGAAATTGAAAGGATAACAGCCCCTTGGAAAAAACAAAAAACATAAAAGTAGAAAAATCTTAAGCTTGAAGTTTCCATAAGGTGCTGTGGAGGATAAAGGCAAAGGGTAAATTCCAGTGTTTTGTGGTATAACTTTATAGGTATTAATCATTGGCCAATTCCAGAACCAGACATGATGAAGGGAAATATCAAGGTCTTTCTTCGATCAAACTCCATTTTCGTTTATGGCATTCTAAATTTGTAAGGAATAGAATAGAACATTCCCCTCTCCTCTAGAAAAAGCTCAAAAATATTTGGAGGGTAAAAGGTATGTTTTTCATCAAATGGAGTTGGCTGACTTCACATGCAAAAATTGAATTCAAAGTGTCCAGAAGAAGAGAAGAGCTTTCTCTTATCTTTTCTTTTTTTAATTTTGTTTGTGCATGGAAAAAATAAGACAGGTGGGGAATAATAAAAGTGAGAAGAAAAGATTACATCAATCCAACAAACACGAAAGACAAAAGCATTAACAAAGAAGTTTGTTTTTACGTGGTTAAGTCAAGCAATAGTGGGTTTGCTCTTTGCTCTTTGCTCTTGGATTTTTTTTTAAAGGGTGGGGTCCGCTGCTTCCTCTCTCAAAACCCACTATGCCAGTCATCTTCATACCAGCAACCTTCCACTGTTAAGCAATTATTTGATATTTATTACTACTGGGATGGGTTTTGAACAGGAAAATTAGTGAAAAAACCACTGAGTAGAAGAATATTACAAGGAAAAAGAGTAAGGAATATGCATGAGGGAAATGAATGTGGAAGCAAAACTCTGGCAGGGCAGGGGGGTACTCAACCTGTTTCTTCCTAGTCAAACATGTTTCCGCATGTTCCTGTAGTGTCACAGTACAGTTTTTCAGTTTTGTTCTCAGCTTTGCTTCCGACGTGGTTCAACCCTAATATCGAGTAATGTGTGCTTTCTCACCAGGGGCCAGGGGGTGTAAAATTCTGGGAGGCAAAATGGGGTTAAAACCAAGGAATGTGCTTCCCTAAAGCAGGAAACGTATTAACGGTAAATATTTATTTTACAGCTGCTGCTGCCGCCACGGCCCACAGATGAAATTTGATGAATCCGGGGGGGATGTTAACTGGTTTTCCCAAGGGTGGACAGTCATTGGACAGCAACACTGGATCCAATTGTACGGACGTCCCAAACTCTTCCCATCTCTATAGATTCAATCAAGTGTTTTTTTCGTTTGGTCACTGAAATTATTGACGCATTTGCAATGCAAATGGTACAGAAAATAGTTGGACTGTTAAAACAGTTATATCACAAAACCCAAATCCATCAAGACATGGGCCTGGTGCTAATAAGGTAAGAGGCAAAAACTTGGGCACCAATCCATAAAACTACTCCATATTGCATCACTTAATGGCTGAGGCTTGTTCTGTATTTCAGAGAAAAAGAACAAATTAAACCGAGTTCGGGTGAACTAGTAACACTTGAACTCGTGCTTGTAACTATATATCATATCTTAAAGAAAAATTTATATGAAACCATATCACTGAAAATTATTACAATATGATTATAAAATTTCAACTCTTCGTGACTGTAAATATATTCGAATTTCATATAACCCACACGAATGTTCACATTTTTGGTGGTTCAGAGTCAATACTTCACATTTTATGCCAAGAAGTTGCTTGTAATGTGAACCTAGCTCTGCTGCCAACCTTGGGTCATTAAGAAGTTGAGAATGAACTCACCAGGTTATCACTATTTAATAACATGATGTAGAAAAAATCTGACACTCATCAAAATGAGAATATTATTAACACTTCGGGTGGCTAACCCTCTGAAGTAAATTAATTAAAATAAAATTATAGATTGGCCTTTGGTTCCACATATTTATAAGAAATTACAGCAATACAACTCTCATTTCAATGCCAAAGAAACCCGCATCTCAGCCAAGCTTGAAACAAAGTTCCAGAATCGCTAGAAGTAAAAATTGCAAAACTGGGCTTGTACCCCAAAATCTCAATGCTTGCTGTGGATAATGGTACAATACTTTTACACCCTAACATCTAGAAACAGCTCTGGTATTTGAGAAAACTAACAGAGAACACAGCTACGCTGGTCGATTAAACTAAGATCATCAGTTCAATATGTACTGAATTATGAATGCCATGATTGAACCTTAGATGTCACCTTCAGCTCTCTTTCTCATAGATAACGAGCTCTAGCCAAGCTCTTGTTAGAATCAAATTGCCAAAACATTGTCTCTTCTTGCATTTGAGGAAAAAATTATTTCCAGGGTTCTATAAAAACTTAATCAAGTTTGTCAGATGGCAGGAAGCAAAGAGCAAGAAAACACACAATCCTGAATGTCCTAATGAATTTTATTCCTTCTCTTGGCAATCAGCTTATAAAGGGTAGTCTCAGTCCATCAAACAATGTAGCACTTTCTGCAATTACATAGATAGCCCGTCAATCACAGTATATAACCACAAGGCATAAGAGCAAAAACAAAGAAAACTGAACATCTTCATTTAGTTTGAAGAATGAGCAATTATTCAACTCAATATGAGGGCCTCTGAAAAAAATGCAGAATTTGAAATTCTAATCATAATATTAAAAAAAAAAACCCAAATTAATTTAGCATTTTTTTTTTATCAATAAGTTAATCTAGCGTTTCAGAATTATTTTCAAGTAGCATCTTGCTGGGGTAAATAGACTCAGAATGATTATCAGACTGCATCTAATCCCCTAACAAGTTAATCTTTCATTGACATGAAAAAATAAGTTCTCGAAATTGTGATTATGCTAAGGAATTTAGCAAATGAAATTAAGTTTCACCATTTAGGTATTCTTATGGCTCAAGAAAATGCATGATCGCCTCTGCCCCCTTTTCTTTTCAATTCATAATAAAGATACCACCAGCCAGGTGAAGGTAGTATAAATTGGAGGACAGGGAGGCAATAAACTGCTAGATTACAGGAAATTATCTGTTGGCATAAAACAAACTATTAATTACTTAGCCTTCTAGGTATCCAGCGATTTTTGGAATAACTAATGTTAACTAAATGTAGGCATTATTCAGGGCACTCCCACATGTTCCATCAATTACTGAAAGGCAGGTGTTAAAAGGTTTAGACATGTAGGATCTCCTTAGAGTTGAACGTGACAATCCATACTCTTTTTTCAATCCAACTGGGTAAGATAAAGCCCACTATGGTCTGCTGGCCTACAGGGAGGATATACTGATAGTTACAGCATAAAAGAGATTATAAGCAATGAGGAACATCTCAGTAGAGAGTGAAACCTTGAATATAGTTACAGCAACCAAGGAGTCCGATTCCAGTTATAGTCTCCTACATTCTTCTCCTCAAGTCATTCTTAAAATCTGGTAACTCTACTGGAACTTAAATTCTCCTAAATTAGTCATAAAGCTGGTGGACCAATTACATATCCAATCCTTTCATAGCCCACCAGCTCTAACTGGTTTCCAATCTCCTTGGAGCTTCTATTGCTGTTTACCTTAATCTAGACAAACTACCATAAAGTTTAGATATTAGGCTTGATGAAAATGTCTAGTGAGTGCAGACATAAAGTCTCTTTTGGACCAACTAATGATTGTTCTTAAGATTAAAAATAGTTTCACAACATCCATAAAGACTATTGTAGCAGCTGAATTATACAACAGAAATTGGAGGTAAGAGCTCAATAGGTGCAAGCAGAGGATGGCTCATTTACGCAATGTATCATTTCCCAGTAGCAACAATTCATAAAATGCCAATCAATTGGAAGAGGAAGAAGGAAAACTGAAGGCTACAGAGCAATTGCATGGAGATATGACTATATACGTAAAATATTTATAATATTTATTCATAAAAGAAGTCAGGGAAGGTGGGAGAAAAAGAGATCAATAATACCAATGTAATTTGTCATTGTAACCAGGTGTGTGAATGAGTCAAACTACTCATGCTCTACTTGGGTATGACTCGATGAATACTCAAATTCGACTCATACACTGTCAAGCCAAGCTCAAGCTTGAGTCTAGCACTGTATCGACTCAGCTTCGGCTTGAATTCACCCCTAATTGCAAGTTAATATTCAGACCAATGATTATATAAACACATTTCAATCAAGAGCTACATCAAGACCAGATGTGTACCTATGAGTAATTTGAAATCTCTATTAAGCGTTATGATTGTGATGAACCAGAAATGCTGATTGGCTAAATGTTTCTTGCAACTTCTGCTGGTGTATTGCTGCAAAAAATGTTTATGATGCATATGTGTCCAAAGGAATCCCATAGCCGCGTTTGCACATCAATCCCACTACTTGCTCAACCTTGTGTCCTTTACCACACATGGAGTATGCCTTGTACAATATCCAAAATGTCTTCTTCGTGTAATCCATGTTGAAATTATCCATCTCATTAAGGACATTCTCCATTTCTTCCAAGCGCTTCTGTGATCCATACATGACCATTTTGCAGTGATACAAAGACCTGCAGATTCTCCATCCGGCACATTCTGCGCGCTTTACAAAATTTGCCAGTTTGTCCACAGCATTGTATCGGAAATAAGCTGCAATAATGCAACGCATCAAGCGAAGTGTAAGGACAGAGGTCTTGTGCTCAAAGGCCTCATTAATCGAGTTTTCCATACTCTCTAAACAATTCTCCTGAGCATAAAGTCTAATCATCAACAAATTCAACCAAGGCCTGTATTCATTTTCTGGAATTAGCCTTAATAGTTCCTTAATCCTTTTAGTCCTACCCTTGACAGAACTCTTACAATATGCACATATCATGGCTCTAATCAATGGGATTTCCTTGTCATCAACGTGATGCTTTATCATTTGGTATGTCCCTTCCATCTGGTCCAATTTCCCCGAGTGTGCATATCCTCGAAGCATCAGCAAGTGAGTTTTAATATCTGGCTTAACCGGTCCAGCCTTCATCATATGAAAAGTTCTTTCCATGCTATCCCACATCCAAGCAGTCAAATATGCAGCAATTAAATTGTTATAGGTATTTAAATTAGGCGAAAGATTTAAATTTTTTATCTCCTGGAATGTTGCCTCCATGTGATCTATCAGCATCAAACGACCAAAGACTGAAATAAGAATGTTGTATGTTACAATTGAAGGACTACAATCTGGTTCCCTTTTAAAATCCCGAAACACTAATTGACATTTCTCAGCAAGACCATTGTACATATAGGCACTCATTAATGCATTGTAAGTAGACGTAGACTTGAGTTGCTTATTAGCAGCCTCAGCAAAGAGCTCAACTGCAAGATCTACATTCCTAATCCTACCAGCAATGGCGATACCACTAGCATACTCTTCCTCCGTCATGGGATAGCCTTGCTCTGCCTTTTTTCTCCTCCAATTAAACACCTGAAGAAACAGTCTAATATGAAAACAAAATCCAATATATACCAATGTCTACGATGCAGCTCTGAAACACTCCTAACAAAGCATTTAAACAAAACCCCACTAAAAAAAAAAACCCAGAAAACATAAAACTAAATAAATTCCATCGTAAATTCAAACAAATAAATTTTCTTGGAAAAAGGGGAAAATAGAAATACAAACCTCCAAGGCCAAATTACCCGAAGAATACAACTTTTTCAATAGCTCTAGAAAAGCAGAGTCATGGAAATTTTTGGTACGTAAAGCAGGGTAATGTTTACAACTCCCAAGTAACCAATCACCTTTCTCCTCCAACGCCTTGTTCACTTCCTCTAAACAATCAACACTTTTTACCAATTCATCTCTGAACTGAACCACTTTCCGGGACAGATCCTCTCTAGCTTTGGGTTGGGGCTCCGCCTGAGAAAGCTTTTCAATGAACAAGCTGATGATGTTGCTGGGAATCGCCGTTGGCAGCGGAGGTTGGTTGGTTCGGGCACCAAGGTCACCATAAAATCTGAAACGAGAGGAATTCGGAAAAGTAAATAAAAGAGGGGATACAGTTTTGGGTTTTGACGGGTGCCTGTGGAGATTTAATAGCAGCTCTGATTGGGCTGCTGCCTCGGTGATTTTGAACACACGCTTCATTGTGATTGGAATCGGGACATTGTTTGTTCAGGGTTCAACGAGGGTTTTACCGAATGGGGGAAGATTCCTTGATAGAAACCGATGGCGGGCAGCGAAAAGGCTGAGGATTTGATGGTGTTAGGAGCGCCGAGTCAAACCCGAACTCCTAGAATCTCACTTACAATCGGTAGTGATTGGAAAAACCGGGTTGGGTCGGATGGCGGTGCCCGTGAAACAAACCCGGCCGTACATATAATGTTCAAGATATTCTATTGGTCTTGGGTTAAACCTGCTTCACTGCAGTGACAATTGACAAAGCGGGTTGGAAGTATGAACAAATTCGGGTTAAACCCCAGCCGATCTCAAACCTGTTCACCTCTGTTTTGCTAATACCGCCATGAGTAGCTAATGTTTATTCATGCGAGTGTGTTTCTAAATTATAATCTTATCTTAGCTTAAATCCATGCCAGAATGAAATCATTATATCACATTAATTTGGAACCAATAAGTTTTTTTTTCATAATTTTAAAAATCCATTGATGAATGTTTATATATACAACATTTAATATATTATTTTCATCAAATTCAAAGAATATATAATTTATTAATTATGATTTTTTTTATATATAACCTTAACAAATGTTTATATTTCAAGCACTTCAGAGCTGCTTGCCTCTCTCGTCGGACTAAGAAAAAAAAAAACCCTTAACAAATGTTTACCAATATTTTTCAATATTTGAAAATGAGTTTTGAGACACTTTTTAAAATTATTATCATAATTTTTTTAATATATTGATATGTATTAAATTAATTTTTAATTATTATAATTAATATAAAAATATTATTATAAATATGATTAATTATTGATTAATTGAATCATTTGTAATTTTATGTGTACAGAGTGAAAAAATTATATGATCATATTAACATTGTGATATTTTTATTAATAATAATTGATGAATTATTAATTAAAAAATTTTATTTACTTTATAATAAAAAATAAAAAATAAATATTTATTTGAATTTTTTAAAAATAATTTATGATATTTTTAGGTATTAATTGACAGAATGCTGATTTTTTAGTATGACACTTGTTAGTTGTTAGTAACAAGGAAAGTAGAGAGAGGTGAAACATGAGAAGGGAAGACGTACCGTTCTGGGAAACACGAGAAGAACACGTGTCAAGATTTAAAGCGATTAGGTGTGCTTATTGCACCCACTCAAATCATGGACAAACCGGACTCATAACCCAGAAAATATTTTTTCCCAAAAATTGAAAACAGTAAAAAGAAAGAAAATCCATAGTATAACATTGCCGGCTAGCTTCTCGCCTGACTGAATCCCAGCAGCATCCAAAGACTCCAAAACCTCGCAACGTAACAAACAGGTGTGCTTCAGTTCATTCTTATCCACTTTCCAACTCTTGAGTTTTCTTTTGCTTTTAATACTTTTTGTAAATTATCTTTTACTATGTAGTTTTTCTTGTTAGTTGTTACTAATGTTCAAGTAACTTGGGTTTTCTTTTTGTTTGACAATAGAAGCTTCTGATGCTGCTTTTTTTTTTTTTATTGTATAGTATATATTTTGGACCGTGCATTTTTTGTGTGTTCAAGTTTTACTTGTCCGTTGCTTTTGACATGTTTTTGCAATGATTCAATTGGACTTGGCGGTAACTGTAACAGATTCTGAGTAACTAAAGACGAAAGTTTGCCTTTTCCCGTGTGTTGGGAACTGGGGTTGGTTTAATTTCACGTTTTGTTGCTCATTTTAAGGTGGTAGACTATATAAAAATGGGGTTTTAGCTATGATTCTAACTAAAATCAAATGCTTTTCATTATTTTGGATTTTTTACATTTTTTTTTTGGGTGTGAAAAGTGACTTAAATTGGTAAAATTGTGCTGAAATTCATTGTCTTGACTATCGAACATGTGTTTGTTTGTCTATTACAAATCCCCTTTTTGTTCTTTTTTTCCCCCCAAAACTGTTCATATACCCAATTTCTATCTGTTTTTCTTTTTTCAGGTTTGACATGTTAAGAACCCAAAAAAAAATCGTTTGGTATGAAGGTTTAACAGATATGTATATGCATTAGTCATATGAGAATATCGGCAGTGCTTTTATATTAAATATGTTTGTTTCAGCCAGTGGGGTGGACATTGATGAAATGGGGTACGCCATGAGTAGGCTGGAGATAGAATCTGAGTTGTTTGATGGTAGTAAGGTCACCAGTGAAGCTGGTAGCAGTACTGGGTTCAACAAACCATTGCATAATGTAGACCACGAGATTGCCCAGCTTACAAACCTCAGATCAGGGCCTCATGAACGATTACGTCAACGCATGCCGGGAAAGCAGCAATTACCTGTTTCCCCAGTGAAGATGTTGGCAGGTCGAGAAGGTAATTATTCAGGAAGAGGAAGATTCTCTTCGGCAGATTGTTGTCATATGCTTAGCAGATATTTGCCAGTAAATGGTCCTTGGCTTGTGGACCAGATGACCAGCCGGGCCTATGTTTCTCAATTTTCAGCTGATGGTTCTCTATTTGTTGCTGGCTTTCAGGTATTTGTTCATCATCTTATATTTGAGTGAGATTGACTTGGCATGGAATTGATTGGGTTATTGGTAATAATACTTTTGATTTAATTTGATTGTGACTTGTTTGGTTTCAGGGAAGCGATATTAGAATATACAATGTGGATAGAGGCTGGAAAGTTCAGAAGAACATTCTTGCCAAAAGTTTGCGTTGGACAGTTACTGACACATCCCTTTCTCCAGATCAGCGCTATCTTGTGAGTTCATACTAGATATAGTTAATTATATTTGCATGTAAGAGATAGCTTGATGATTTTGAATTGCATCTCTTTTACTCATTCTTGTTAACAATTTGTAATGCTAAGGAAGTTTATTGCTGGAATGAACTCCCCCTATCTAGTTTTAACATTTAGTCAGTGTCTTCCAACTTGAATTTTTTGAAAACTACTATATTTGACATATCTTCTGTAAGGGAAATTCTACTTCTACAAGACAGGATATGATGAAGTAAATTATGAAAAGCTTCACTGTGGCTAAGATAACACATTTCAAGCACTAAATGGATTAAAATCATCCCATTTAGAGTCCTCCTATGCTTACATTTTTGAGGATTTTAATAGCACTTTAGGTCTTACAAGGATTCATGGTAATAAGATATAGCAGATAGCTTTTGAGTTCCAAGATTATTAGTGCTAGCATCATACAGCACATCATGGTCTCACTGTCAATGCGACATGACAGAACAATACCAGATAGAACTTTATTCTCTGGTGTCCTGTTCCTTGTTTTGTGTTCTAAAAAGTGAACTATAGTTGTACATGAACTGATACAGAAGAATGAATCCAATGCCCACACAGAGCTTTTAGTCCACAAATAGATTTGTCTGCACATCTGTTTACGGACCTTTGCATGCCTTTGTCATCTGGTCATCTGTCTGCTTTAATGTCCTAGTTCTTTTTGTAATGTTTTAATGCATTGATAGCTAGGTTGATGGTGTATGTTAACCCAGACTACTCTTTTTTCCTTTACTCACCTAAAGTGGACCTATAAGTATAAATAGTGGGGAAGATTAAAAGCTAGATGAAAGATGGAAAATTTTCGTAAATTGAAAAAGCGATCATCATTATTCAAGCAAATTATTTTCTGATGATATATGGATACAGAATTAAGGACATTAGCTTGGATTAGTTTCTTTCAAGCTCCAATATAGAATGAATGCTTTGGTATATTTGGACTTTTATTTGTTTTATCACACTACTTTTACGTTTTTATTGTTGATTTTGTTACTCTGTAATATAATTTGCATTAGTGGAGTCCAAGGTTCATTTTGAATGGCCTTAAATATCATGTTTGTAGCAGGTATCTTAATCAAATTTATATTCTTTGTTGCAGGTTTATGCCAGCATGTCACCTATAGTCCACATTGTTAATGTTGGGTCTGCTAACACAGAATCCCTCTCAAAAATCACGGTACAAATGCTTTTCTTTTAATCTTTAAATCTGGGGTGGCCTTTAGTTTAATAGCTTCACATTAGAGACTGAAATACAAAACTCTTATGCTGGCAACTTAAAGCCCTTAAGTTGGGTTGGCAGTTTGGTTCTTTCAATATTAGATTGTCTTCTGGTCATAAATACTAAAAGCTTTTAAAATTTGTTATTGACGGTGTTAAAAATCTGACATTCCAATAAATGATGTCACTGGCATGGAGCTTTTTAGGAAATTGTAAATGTACCGATTAGAGATATTTGGTGCGTGGGCGTGGCCCCTATCCATATTTAAAAATTGGGCCATGAGTACCTTGATAAACACTTCAGATACTTCTTGGTTAGGGAAGTAATTATTTTGGATGAAACACTTCAGATACTTCTTGGTTAGGGAAGTAATTATTTTGGATGAAAACATCCAACCTGAGTGTCAAATATATTTTTATTGTTAAAAGGTGAGAATAAGAAGAGAAATTAGAATGATCAGTTCTTTCAGGGTAGCACATTGACTTCGTGGTTTGAGGTTGAACACCATGAAATATTTTGATCAAGGATGTCTTTGTATATTTTTCCAAACATTCTTTTTCCCAACAATTTTTTTGGTCACATTTTTGTAGTTCTATGCTTTTCAGGAGATCCATGAAGGATTGGACTTTACTGCTGCTGATGATGGAGGGTATCCTTTTGGCATATTCTCTGTGAAATTTTCAACTGATGGACGAGAACTTGTTGCTGGAAGCAATGACAACTCAATATATGTTTATGATCTGGAAGCAAACAAGCTTTCCCTTCGAATTGTAGCACACACTGTGGGTTCACTATCTGTATATTCTTGATTTGATAAGCATGTTGTTTTATGATAATTTCGCTTGAATATTGTTGATTTACCTATAACAGTGTTATCATGAAAGGTTTATGTCTGAAACTAGAGTGTAATATATATATATATATATATATATATATATCAATTAGCCCATGAACCACTGTTAAGTGATTATTTCTTTCTTCTTTTAAGCTTTTTTTTTAAATACACTTTTAAAGTTTATTAGATGATTTTTCTGCTATGCTTATAATTGAAGTCCTTGTCATCAATTAGTTTGAATGTGTTTAGATACTACTAGTGATAAAATGTGTGGAAGTTGATGGCTTCCTTGAGAACAATATTTATGTAGACAATTGATATTTTCATCTTATTTAGTAATATGTAATTATTCTTCTCTTGTATTGATTGCCTCTACCCCACTTGGGCTGTACCTAGGTTATTCAGCTGCAATTTAGAGTCTTAATTTTTTTGCCTTAGATTTCTGTCCTTCATGAGTAGTATAGTGCAAAAGTTCTTTTCTCATTTATATCAGCATTAAAGCTCATGAGTGTTGCATGAATAGGAGAATTAAGGAACGAAATATCCTATAAACAGATGTATGGTTTGCAATATCTAGTCACCAAGTATAATGTTTTATTTTGGAGTTGTTGCCATTTAATTTGCTCGACCTCCCTTCCCACTTTAATGTAGGAAGATTTCATGCAATGTGGTGACCATTTTCCCTGTTTGGATCTGTAATTTCAGTGGTCTTAAAGTTGATTTGTGTATCATCTTGCAGGCTGATGTTAATACTGTCACCTTTGCTGATGAAAGTGGCAATCTGATATATTCTGGGAGTGATGATAGTCTCTGCAAGGTAAATCCAAAATTTCTTATGCATAGAATGTTTAGTGATTTTTATCCTCATTTCTTTAGTACTTTTATTAAATTATTTTTATGTAAAATTCACTGGATGTATGATACCTTTCCAAGGCCATTATGTTATATGGAAGGGTTCTGTTAGTTCTTGACTGAAACATTGTTCCTGGTTGTTTAGTTAGTGATTTTGTGTGTTAATGCTGAATTGTTGGAAAAGTCTTTGGTGAATTGCAAAGAGTTCGTTGCTTGCTTGATGTACTTTAGTAATCGCACATTCATTAACACTAAAATTCAAATACAACACCCTCAGAAAGTATCTTTGAATATGCCTGAACACGTTACTGAAAATTTGGGATGTACATATGCTATATTTTCCCTTTTGATTAAGCAAGGGACAATAATTTTAATTTTGTTTAGGTGTGGGATAGACGATGCTTCATTGCAAAAGATATGCCAGCAGGGGTCTTGATGGGACACCTGGAAGGTATTACATTTCTTGACAGTCGTGGAGATGGTCGTTATTTTATATCAAATGGTAAAGATCAGACTATCAAGCTTTGGGATATCAGGAAAATGTCGTCTAATACCTCTTGGTATGCTTATTTTCTGGCTTCCCATGGTACCCTTGCAAACTTTTCTTTATTCACGAGAATAGAAACTAGAGCATATTTTAGATTTCCTCTCATGAGTATGTCTCTTTCAGGCTATTTAGTGGAACTTAATTTAGTGTCAATTTGAGTTTGGACATTAGTTTGATCATGATAAGTTAGGATTGTGAATTTAACTTACTTTTGGTTAAAGCCATGTCCAGTTTGGATATGATGAATTGAGTATATGGGAGCCAACAGTATTGATGCTTTATTTAAATCATTCTAGATTGAATAGAATTAAACAGCTTAAGTTTAAGACATTGTTATTTATGTTATTGCAGCAATGTAGGGTTTAGGAGTCATGAATGGGATTACAGATGGATGGACTACCCACCACAGGCTAGAGATATGAAACACCCTTGTGATCAATCAGTGGCCACTTATAAAGGTCACTCAGTTTTGCGAACTCTTATTCGCTGTTACTTTTCCCCAGAATACAGGTGAGTGTTACTATATTTTCCTTTTCTTTAGATGATGGAACTTAGGTGATCATTTGAATGATAAAAAGCTGTTGGCTTGATGTTAGTCAAATTCTGTCAAATCAACTTTGGATAAGTTGTGGTTATATTCTCTTTTTGTTTAGCAAGATATTGTTGTTTATCTCACTGTTAGCTCTGGTTTAAAGTATTTACTAACATGTCATCAATTTCTTGAATCTCTTATTGCAGCACGGGTCAAAAGTACATTTACACTGGATCTCATGATTCTTGTGTTTATATCTATGATGTGGTAAGTAACCAAATTCTATATTGCTTTTCCCATAGGTTGCATTTTTGAGTCAATGTTGCATACCCCATAGATATATTGTTAGTAAGTGTAGATATAAGAATATGATGCCCTTTGTTAGATTCGAAATTCTTACTTGGTGGAATTTTGTGGTGGACAGCTGTAGTTTCAATGTGCATTCTCTTGTATTACAGCAAAAACTGTAATTGTGTATTTTTAAAAAATGTGTATTGCATCTGATAAGATGTCATGCAGTGAGTGATAATGTTGGATATGATGTCCATTGAAGAGTGTCATAATGTGCTCAGCCGTTGCATGAATACCAGAAATTTGTGGCCTGTGCCATCCAGTATCCAACCAGATTCCTTTTTATTGAGGGTAACACCATAATTCCATACAGGTAACCGGCGCCCAAGTTGCAGTACTCAAGCACCATACATCACCGGTAAGAGACTGTAGTTGGCACCCATACTACCCCATGCTAGTTAGCTCTTCTTGGGATGGGGATGTGGTAAAGTGGGGATTCCCTGGTAACGGAGAAGCACCCGCCCCAATGAGCAACATGAAAATCCGGAGGAGATATTACTATTGAAGGCCACTTATAACATCTGTAAGCTATATATTTATATTACTATTATATGATATGATAATCTGTATGTCGTGTATGTAGCAGCCCCTGTTATTTTGCATTATGAAATAAGGTGTAATTGTTTAACATTAATACACTTGCATATATAAAAATTTTTTGCTGTACATAAATAAACAATGCAACTCCATATGTTTGTTCACCTGCTTCATCCAAATCCTTTCTTTTTTTCTTGCTTGATTGTGCATGAAGATCGTGCTACTTGGTTTCCTCTTATTCAACCTAGGTTCCTTATCCATTTCCAACAATTTGATGCAATATTCCTTTGGACCAAGTTCATGAATGCAGTGAGCTCGTTCTGCAATGTGGAACAAGCACCATTAAGAACATAGGTCGGATCAGTATAACTTGTGAAGATGATGATAGAATTATGCTTTATAGAATTCTTTCAAAAGATGGAACTTTCGTAGTAATTAGTACTTTTCAACTACAACAATGGAGCCAAGAAAAGAGAAAAAGAAAGCATGAGGTGGAACACGCTGTCTGAATATCGGTTGAATGCCAGCTGTTTGAATGTAGGGAGGCCTGCCTCTCAATCTTTTGAGGTCTGTCCAGAAGAACGGAATATATGCTTAGATTTCACGTGGATCTCTCCGGAAACAAACAATCCGTTGTGGGGTTTGCATCCCATCCCATGCAAAGTGCCTTTGCAAAGAAACGGCTAAAATCAAGTGCCCCACTACCGTCAATGGCTTCCAGCCTCGAGGCCCATTGAAGTTTGGCTCGTTCTCACCTGTTGCTCAGTAGTAGAATTTTATCTCATCTTGTTTCCATCATTAATCATGATTTAAAACCAATGCAAGAACTGAGAAATTTCCAACTGAAATGCCCTCGTTCACACTGGTTTGGGAAATCGAATCCAAATTATATGGAAACTTGTCCTTTTACCACCCCACAGAATTTGGCATTCTGCTTTCAAAGCTTTAAAAAATAGAAGAATCTAGACGTAAAAAAAAAGAAAACCCAGGGAAAAGGTGATAACAAATATTTATTCTTTCTCTAGGACAATCTACAATTCACCAATATTGATGGGTGCTTTCTCAAGAAAATCCCAATGAGGGTGCTATCAGGTCCTGCGTATAGGAAACGCAACAAAACTCAACCCTTGACGGTGGATAGAACCAACCAAATCATCATTCGGCTCTCTTGGTATTGTAAAATTTTTGCCCTTTCTTTTCCCTCCTACATAACAAAGAGGCACATGCCTGTTAACTTTTAGTTCCTTGGAAAATACTGCTCATCATTCCTTCTTGGGGCACTGCTATTTTGTTTTGTATTAAAAGAACACTTTCATCATAGCATCATAGTTTCTATTTATTTGGATATAATCTAAAGTCACACTCCCCTCCCCCTGGGAATATGACTTACAGTGGGTAGTGGCTAATTCTTTTAGCATTTTAAAAGCTCTTTCTTTGTGCATGTACAAAAAGGCAAGTAAGTTTTCTCTTTTGGAAGCAACAAGAATATTAACTATTTGAGAGCAACAACCCAGCAATGCATTCTGTGTGGGCTTCATGGCATATTCATCATCATTTTCAGCAGCATCTTTGTATTTCTGTAAGAGCTCTATGGCTGAAAATCATTAGGGGCCCCTTAATATGATGAGAAAACATGTTACAAGTTAAGGGCCCCTACTTAGGCAAGTTGACAATCTGATAGAGCACTACAACATATTATAATAACATAATAAAAAGAGTTGTTTTACTTGATAATTACAAAGCATATGAGGGCCCCTACTTCATCAGTTTGACAAAAATTTTCTATGAGAAGCTAAGTCAAGGCCTACATACTAGTTTAAGAGCAACAGAATATATAATCTTTCTATCTTTTTTATTTTTTTTTCATATTCTTTGGGGATAAAAAATAAAGCACAATCTCACCAACTCCACAGTCCACACCCAATTTTTCCGAGTCTTCCATTCTGTCCTTGCCTTTTGAGTAAATGTGATCGTCCGGCATCTACCTAATGACAATCTTTTAATTCTTACATTATTCATAAACAGCCGATCTGATTAAGCAATTAATAACACAAAGTGAGTCCACAGGGCAAAAGAAATGAAAAGGAGAATTGGTGGTAGCATTTGACTTGACAGTATGTCATGGGATATGTGGGGTAACTTTTCTGGGCGGTTGCCAATTGCCAACCAGAACCGCCCCCAACTACCCCACAAAACAAATGGGTTAAAAATGAGTTTTACAGACTAATCTATGCTCTACTCCATGTGCCCTCAAAACTGTTTACCAGTGTAATGTTACCTTCAAGTCCCAATCACACCTAATCTTATTTTTCTCATTTGTCGAAGCCCAATCGCCCAAGGCACTTAGCAAAAGAGAAAATGGTGGAAGAGATTGGATTAGAGTTTTCTTTTGATTCCCTTTTTCCCATTGCGAAGAGGAGATATGTATAACTAAACCAAGTAGGACCACTATCCCTCGTTGAGAAATGGTGATTATGAATGATTTTACATGGTTTTAACCCGTACGCCATAGGGTAGTTGGGGGTTTCCAGCATGGGTTAACATTGAATGATTTAAGAGCATGGTTGGCGGTGCTGGAGGCATGCATAAAGGGCTTGTGAAAAAGGAGACGGTATTGGTTTTGCCCATTTCACATGCCCGTGCAAATGGAAAGCTGCAAAAGCTAGGAAGTAAGAAGCGATGATTTCTACCCCACACGTCCCTTCCCAAAAGAAAACAAAACAAGAAACAAATGCATATGATCAAAACCTTGACAACAACTCAACTAGCAATCAGAGGGGACAATTCCTGGTGGCGGAAGACCCCGAATGTGGAACATGGAAGTGTGGTTCCCAGTTTCAAAGAAAACCTATCTCTGGTAAATGATGACTTGCATGGACCTCACCAATCATATTCACATCAATCCTAGAAAATTGTGAAACACGTTAGCATTGTAATTGTCAGACACAAATGTCCTAAACCCAAAGTGATGGACACTACAACAATCTTATTGCATCTGGCATATTTATTGAAACCCTTATTTCTTAGTAATGTACCTAATAAGAGGATGATTCAAATGATATATCCATCATAAGTAGAATTCTAGTATAAACGTTTTCCAACTTAAAAACATTGTATACATAACATAATGTTGATTCTGGCCAAAAGTGCAATTCAGAAGGCAAATGAAGCAAATGAAAACTTATTGGCAACTAAGAAAAAGTGCTACTAATGGCATACACCCTATTTACATTACAACCATCCCTAACAGTTCTTATCCCAAAAATAAACAAATTATGGTCATTAGGAACATCATAATCCACAAAATAGTAAAGAGTTACACATTACAATTTCTCTAGAGTATCAACAAACACTCTTATTTCCTCATTTGCCCTCAAAATATCAACCACAAAAATAAACAAATGAATGGACAAATTCCAGTTTTCGTATAAATATATATATATATATGTTTTCCAAAGTGCCCCTCTCAACGCCCTAAAATTACTAATCTACCCTTTCCACTCGTTACACTGGGCAGTAGGCCTAGTCTTCTCTTTTCCAGCCTTCAATGGGCACGGCGTCTGTACGGGCGGAACCATGCAATTATACTGTAGACACAGCGAACTGCTTAGAGGAATCTCGGCCGTCGGATTAATCTCGATCCCAGTCAAATAATTATGCTGTAAATAAAGTATTTGTATGCTGGCGGATAATAACTTGTCCACGAAGCTGGCTGGGACCTGACCAATGAACCGGTTGTTATTCAAGTACAAGTTTTGTACGGTCGAGAACATTGGTGATATCTGACCCGACAGCCTGTTGTGGCTCAGATCAACGGTCGAGATTGTCACTTGATCAGCCGGTTGGACTGGACCCGTAAACAAGTTTCTTTCTAACTGAAGGTTTGTGATAGGAAATGAGAACAGCCGTCCAGGGATGGGACCGGTGAACTGGTTCAAACTCAAGTCTAGGTAGTTTAACTGGTCGAGCCGGGATAGAAGCCTGTCTACCGGTCCAGTTAGCTGGTTCCAGGAGAGAGAGAGGGACTGGAGAGAAGGAGGGAGGGAGTCTGGAGCGAGCGAGCCGGAGAGAGCATTGTGTTTAAGGTCGAGCCGGGTTAAGGTTCGGGAGAGAAACGGAGGGACCGAACCGGAGAGGTGGTTATGGCAGAGAATGACATTGGTGAGCTCAGGCAAGGTTCCAATGGAGGGAGAGATTTTTCCGGTAAGCTGATTGTAGCTGAGATCAAGCGTTTTAAGACTTCTCAATTCGCCGAGAGTCGCCGGAATATCCCCGGAGATGAAATTCCGGCTGATCGCGAGAAACCGAAGGTCTTTCAATTGCGAGACTGACTGCGGCAACGACCCATAGATCCGACCCGGAACAATTGATAACTCGGCGAGAGCAGATAGCTTGCCAATAGCCGGGCCTATCCTTCCCGTTAAACCAGGCGAACCAGCACGCGGGTCACCCAGATTAAGAGCTATTACTTTATCTGCCTCGCAGTAAACTCCGGCGAAGTTACAAGGATCGGAGGTGAAGTCCCAGGAAGCAAAAAAATTGGAGCCTGGCAAGTCAGTGAGAGACTTTCTAATGGATTGTAAAGCTAAAAAATCAAGTGGGTCTAAAATTGCAAAAGCCAAGAATCTACATTGAAGCAGAACAACAAAAAACAGAGCACAAGAAGCCACTCTCATTCTTCCTTGTTTTCCCATTGGAAAAAGAGAGACCGAGGTTTGTAGTGAAGCAAAGAAGAGTGGAGTCGAGAGTGGTTAATATAACAAGAAAAAAGGAAGGCTTTTGGGTTGGCGACGATAGCTTTTTCGTGAGAGAAGACTACCGGTTTCTCGTGGGACACAACCGTGAGAGCTTTTAATGGCGAAACTATCAGCATCAAAGATTATAGAAAGATAAATAAAATTAAAAAACCAAACAAAAGATTGGCTTGAAAAAGAAGCAAAAGACCAGGGAGAAAGAGAGAGAGACAGAAGACTTATTTTTTGTTCTTTGATTCTTGCTTCTGAATCTTCTTTCTTTATATCTTGCTTGCTACTCTGCTTTCTCTTCTTGATGAGTGGGGGGTTTACTTTTTCATGATTTTGGCTTCTAAGAGAAGATGCTGAGCATTGACGGCTTACTTCTTAACACTCATGAATGAAACTGGCTAATGGAAATAGCGTGAATAGGTGAATATATGTTTTCCTCTTTTACTATATTTGATTAGTCTGTTTTTGTTTTTTATTATTTTTTTACTATTCCTGGTTTTGTTTCTTTATTAGCGATAGGTTCGGGGACAAACGGTTGTCCGATCCTACGTGGAAGGCAAGGGCTAGGTTCGGGAGACAGGTCAGCAGGTAGGGGCGGTCGTCGAGGCAAGGATCACGTGACTAATGCGGGTGATCTCTAGGGAGGTAGCAATTAGGGCAGACCACGAGGACAGAGTGGCAATATCCAGCTAAGAGATGCCACGTCATCATAAGTGAAGTGGCATAAAAAATAAGAAAGGCCAAAAAGCTTGTCTGCCAATTGCCTGTTGTCGTTACACATACACATCCTGTCGTTTGCCCTTCCGCAGAATGTGGGTTAGCAACTAGCCCATTCCTTTTCTCTATTATCTGCGTATCTTCATCAGATTAGCGCAATTATACTGAAACAATGCTCTTTAATAGCGACAGTGTTAAAAACTGATTCGAGTTTTCCTTTTTGAGGTGAAATTTTGGCTTGTCATGTTGGTCTCAAATAGTATCATATAGCTATCAAAGCCACAGGCAGCAATGCAATGCTGCATTTTTTTAATCAAGACAACAGAAGTTGATTTTTTTTTTTTTAATTACAGAAGGGGGATTTGAATATTTTTTTTAGGAAAGAGACATACATCAATTAATGAATCATATGCTTGGATGCAATAACAGAAATTAGTTAAAATTTTGATTAAAAATAAATTTTGACATTGCCCTGTGCCCAGGACCTGAGCACATGGCAAATGACACAGACGTTTTTGGTCGCAAAGGAATAACAAACGAAGCTGGGCGATGCAATGCACTCCAGATGGGGTAATTGGGAGACTTGGGAGTCAAACAAGATGGTGAAAGTTTAACATGCAATTTCCTAGCAAAGGGCCTTCCCTGCAATACCCTTCTTGGGGTCTGGGTTCTTACTGGAATGACTTGGCATATAGAGCAGAAGGCAAAAGAAATTCTGTTCGGAACAATAAACATTATCATCTAGTAAATGACTTTGGTTTCTAGTCTGTAGCAGCAGATACAACTTAGTTTAGTAGATCAAAATATAAAATAAACGTCATGACAGTATATCAGAATACCTCCCAACAAGTATGAAACGACCTCTAAGCTAGGTGAATATATTTTCCACTAATACAATGATAATTGCCTTGGTTACGCACTTTCTGGATATCATTTAATGATATTTTGATAAAATATCATTATCGCAGTGTAATGTTACTTGATTTAATTCTTACAAAAAGAACCCTGCACTCGGATTCTATTGTAAGAACTGAAGTCTCGATGATTTTGCTGCTAAACTACAAAATCCTTAATCATCCTTTAAGATAAATCCATTCAATATTTTGCTTTCGTAAACTGATCAGTTGAAGTTAAGTGAAAATCTATGGATAAGTTTGGTTAACGGAATAAATAGAAATGGAATAAAATAGTTATTACGTAAGAATATAATAAAACAGTTATTTTGTAGTTTGATATGACGAATGATATAGAATAAAAATAACCATTTTGACTTATTGCAGTGTTTAGTTGGTAATAATAACTTTGAAATAAAAAAATAAAAATATTATTTATTATATATGATTATTTATTTTATTTTATTTTTAATTTTAATAATTTATAATTTAATTAAAATATTAATAATTTGTAAATTAAATACTAATATTTTATTTATAATTTAATCATTAATATTTTAAAATATTAATATTTATTTAATTTAAATATTAATCTGATTAATTTTTTATTTTTTATTTTATTTTTTAAATATTAATAATTGAAAATTTAAATATTAATATTTTTTAAATATTAATAATTGAAAATTTAAATATTAATATTTTTTAAATATTAATAATTGCTAATTTATTTAAAATATTAATAATTTATCATTTAAATATTGATATTTTATATATAATTTAATCATTAATATTGTAAAATATTAATATTTTATTTAATTTAAATATTATTATGATCAATTGTTTTATTTTATTTATTTTTAAATATTAATAATTGATCATTTATTTATAAAATTAATAACTTATCATTTAAATATTAATATTTTATTTGTAATTTAATCTATTCTTTTTAAAATATTAATATTTTATTTATAATTTCAATGTTTATAAAGTATTCATATTTTATTTATAATTTAAATGATTTTATGGTTATTTATTTTTATTTTATTTTATTTTTTAAATATTAATATTTTATAATTTATTTATAATATTAATAATTTCTCATTTAAATATTAATATTTTATTTATAATTTAATCATTAAGTTTTTAAACACTAATATTTTATTATAATTTAAATATTATTATGATTATTTATTTTTATTTTATTTTATTATTTAAATGTGAATAATTTATTTAAAATATTAATAATAGATCATTTAAATATTAATATTTTATTAATAATTTAATCATTTTATAAAATACTAATATTTTATTTATAATTTAAATGTTAGTCTGATTATTTATTTATATTTTTTTTAAAATGGCAATAATTTATAATTTATTTGAAATATTAATAAGCAATAATTTAAATATTAATATTTTATTTATAATTTAAATATTATTATGATTATTTATTTTTATTTTATTTTTTCAAAAGATTTATAATTTATTTAATATATTAATAATTGATTACGTTAATATTATTATTAATATTTTATTTACAAATATTAATATAGGTAGGATTGTAAATTTCTAAATTTATGAGAGGTAATTTAATTTTAACATGTTTTGAAGCTATGCCATCAAACATGGGATAGCTAATATTAAGGGAAAGGATAGATTTAGTTAAACCTAACTTTTAACTGATTTTAAAGAATAGTTATTTCTTGATACAATTCCCAACCAAACATGGGAGAAAATATCACATAGGAATAGAGGGGAAATAGCTTAACTATCCCTCATACCAAACATGCAGTACGGAGATTGCCAATAAAGAAATTCCATAATGAGCATTAAACACTCGAAGGAAAATCCAAATTCACAAAGGAAACGAAATGCATTGACAACGAAACAAAGCAAATAAATAATGTCTAATCTCCAATGGTGAGTAAAGAAGATATGGGACATAAAGAGCACAACCAAAGCATTTAAGTGAAAGGTAAAGTTTGTGAGATTTTGCAGGGAACAAGATTCAAAACCATGTCCCCAGGAAGCATCAAGCAAGGGAAAACACCTTGCTTTAAACTTTCATCGGCAAATAAGCTGCTGCAACCCGAACTCCCTCAACTTCATTTGGTCCCATGATGCTTTTAATTTTGAATGGGGATGCGTGCAGGGAATGCACCAAACCCAACAACCAAAAATGCTGGCACATCAATCATCATGTGCATGTCTTGTACATGGCATTCCATTTTCCATTATGTGGTCATAAACCTTATGTGACCGAAAAAGGGTCTTTGCATAGCTGAAGGCGGGCAAGCAAGGCAGAGACACTCTTGCAGTGGCAGACTTCCTCATGCACATTCACATAACTCTGTGGTACCGTCCCTGTCATCCAGCTGCGCCCTTTTCATTATATCCCACACCCTCCCTTTTTGCACACATTTTACCACTCTATTTATTGCTATAGCCTTTGCCTCCCCTATTTTAACAAAAGAACATCCATCCCCCTGCTTCTCTTTATATCATTGTTCGTATCTATAGAGGTCAATTATGGCAGAAATGGTAGGTTACTGAATTGAGTAACTAACACTCCAACCCAAATCAAATGTCACCTTTGGTTAATTACCTTCCCTTTTCCTGAATACCAAATCTCAATTGAAAGAGGAACCTCAAGGGGTGATGATGCCGCCAGCTTGATGGGGGAGGCGGCTGAGTAGCTAGCAGATCATATATGTTGATTGATTGACAGCCAAATCCAATGTTTTAGATTAATACATAATTGATATTTTGTGGGTCATGAATCATTCAATTAATGACAAAAGCGATAAGACAATTTTATTCTCCAAGCATCTCCAAAACAATATATTCCTTCCAGCTCAAGTCAGTAAATGTCCCAACAACACTTTCGGACATACTACATTGATTTTGCCTAGGATGTCAAGATACATGTCCCTCTCACCTTAACTGGTTTTTATTTTTTTTCCTAAAAACATGAGTCGTGGGAAACCTTGCGTAACGTTAACGTATTGGCTTTTGATCTGTCTGCAAAATTCAAGTCAGCATTAGCCTGAACTCTGATTTTCCACGTGATATTTCATCTCCGAGGCTACCCAGTTCGAACCAGATGACTGGCTTAGATGAGTATGGGATTAAGTTGTTAGTTTAACCCTAAAACAACTGACTATTAGACTTTCGATCAGCTTTCAATACGAAATCCTTTCAAAATGAATCACACCTCCTTCACCCACTGTTTGAATCTTCTTTGGCCACCAAAGATACATCCATCCATCTCTCAACAAACCTGGGTTTGGTCCAGCGATTGTCATCCCCTATCTATCTTTGGGGTTTTTCCCTTTATTTGCTATAAGAGATTCCTAGTGGAGGTTGAGTTTCAAAGTCTGATTCTCTTTTCTCTTCTGACTTACAAACTGAAGGGAAAAAAACGACAGCTGCAGTCAGCTGCCAAGGGAATGCACTTATAGGAAGAACCAATGAAGAAAACTGAACTCCAACGAAAAATGTAAATAAATTATTAACGAGAGAAGGGAAGATAATCAGGGCATCAGGCTATGGCTTTCAATAATTTATGCTCATATAGTTCAGCACGCAATGGCAAGCTGAACTGAGTAATGACAATCCCATAACAAGAAATGTCAAGAGATTGATCAATGGAGGAACATCGCCATTCGACTGTTACTTGCGACCATCCTTGGTAAGTGGTGAGTTATATGCTTCAACTGCTTGTACCGCCTCTGGAATCTGGATCACATTTTCTTAAGAAATTATCAGACACCACTCCGATTACCTAAGCCTACCAAGGACATAAGAACACAGTCAATTGCCATTGACAGCTGCATCTGCATTCATTTCCCAAGAGTTGAGTTAAGAATGTGCAGCGTTCACCATGACCAGCATACGGACAATAACAAGTTCACCAACTTTCATTCTAAGGGTGCCCTACATGCAAAATTTTTGGTTCTACTACCATTATTCTACACTAACCCTAAACATCAGCCATCTGCAGTCATCATCCATACTTAGTTTAGTAAAGCAAAGATGCGCTTCGATAATAATAATAAACAAATACTAAATAGAAAACACCCTTCAGTGTTTGATCAGATTAAGATGAAAATTTTCAACATTAAACAACAAAGAAAAGTACCATATTTATGCTTATGCAGCAGAAAGCTAAAATCTTTTATTCACAGTGTCACCCTACCTCATACAGGCTTTAGACACAAATCTAAGCAAAATCCTTCAATACTTTAGCATAGTTACAACTTAAAACTACAAAACCTCATAAGAAAAAAGTATCTGCAACATCAACTATTCACTTTCCCTTTGTTCTACCAGAGGATGACATGGATGTTATTTAATTGATCCACCCGCTGCAAGGAGCTGTTGCTCCAGCTGAAAGACACAAAAGGAACAATCAAGTTAAAACAACCGTTGGAGGTAGAAACTGATAAACTCGACTTGAACAACTAAGCACACAAGGACTTTTTCCCAGTGGAATACAAGCATTAACAAAATGAAAATCTCTTCTTAGATGATCAAAGCCATGCAGCAAGAAAGTAGTTTCTATTAGCCTCAGTTTCTTACACTTACCCTAAATAAAGTTTGAAGCTTGTTCTTCAGCAGGGAGTATTCATGAGTAACCTGTTGCAGGCATCTCAAACACCTGTCCCAACATTATGAAGTAAATCAGATCCTTTTACAACCCCTCACTCCCTCCATTGTTAGAGAGTGGGAAGAAAAGATGCATAAAAGGCTTCATCTGTCTTTCATATTAGAAGTGGCATAAGGTGTGACAACTAGCAAATTAGTGTGTTTAATTAATTGAAGTTCCAGAAAACTTGTTGAGTTTAATTTTAATCCATCAGACAATTGTGAACAACTTGTCAAATGCATGCACACTCACTTGCAGAGTTTCCCCAACCAAAATCTCTCTAGACCAACAATTTTAAATGACCAAATTATGATTTAGCCAAATGTCATGATTAATGGAAGTGAAGTACTTGGTTAAGCAAAAGGAAATGCTCTTTGCACTTGACAACAGTGCATGTAATGACTTCACTGGCTCTCATCCTAGCATTGGGAGCATAAGCTTTTCATGAAAATGGTGCCCCTCCTCAAGGAACAAATTACAATTCTTGCTCACACCCATGCTTTTTTTGTCTTCCTAAGTGCCCAGGTTATGATTGCATGTACAGACTGATGAAGATAATGCCTCCTGACCAAACTACTATCTAATCCATCCATTTAATTGATAAATTGATGTACATAAATAGTATTAACATAAGTATAAGTAGCTTTAGGTGCCTAAATATTAGTTTTTCATTCTCTTTTCTGGAGCTGAGTTGAAAAGAGCAGTGACTCAATCTCTCCCACAAATGAAGCTCTCTCATGGTCGAATCAAATGAAATTTATCATATTCCTCTTCTTGTTATCATTCCTAACAAAAGTTTATCATTGCGTTAGATAAAGTGGACCTTTCATGGATAAATTCATTGAATCCCACTACAACTAGTGGTTATTCTCCTCATGGAGTCTAAAGAAATATCCATTTTCATGTGCATTGCTCTTTGAAGCATTCATACTGCACATAAAGATGTGACTGTGTCTCTCTTAAAAAGACCAATATGATTCTATATTAACCTTTTGCTCTTAGAAGCCCTCTACCCATGCATAAAAGTTACAGCACGTGGTTCCCAAAAAAACTGATCAAGAGATGTTATCTTCAATATATACAGACAAACATCTTATAAACATGAGCAGGATGTGCAAAAGTGGCTAATAACAGTACTTTAAGCAAGATTATTAACCCTTAATTCTAGACTGAAGAATCCAAAGACTGCTTGAGCTAAAGGGAAGAGAAAAGCTCTCTAGAATTATAGGGTTAACCAACTAATTTACATAGAGCCAACAAATTTTTTAACAAAAATTTTCAATTCTTTAGTATAATCATATTGCCCTCAGATTTTTTTTTTTCTGAAGTTTTCTACTCTTTCAGTATAACCAAAGCAGCACACATGCGACAATAACATATGAATAAGTTATTAGGGCCTTTTATTGAGAAATTTCAAGTTCAGAGGGTGGCCAATTGAGTTAATTGAGCATTACATGAGATTATAAAAAAATAATTGTAATAAAAAAATGATATAAATGGGAAGCAGAACTCACCCTTCACGGTTTTGGGCTTCACAAAAACTTCGAAAGTTAATGCATACATTTTTAACTCTCATTGCACCTATGCTGTTAATATGGAAACAGAAACACTCATAAGAAACTTACAAGCTAATGAGCATATACGAAATCTCTACAAGATGCATAGAAAAAGCAATAGATTGATCTTTAAGGGCGTCATTATTGATGCTCTACAATGATAAATTTAGTTCATTGGAATACTGGAGAATGAATATACCAATTAAACGGTAGCAAGTCAGTTAGAAAAATCAAGGGGAACTGTATATGAATACCTGGAACTACTACCCTTTAGCTGATGGACGCTAGCATCTACTTGCTTAAAATCCACACCTTGTTGTTGCTCTCTGAAGAAATAGGGAAACAAAACCCCAGGTACTAACTATCAGTTTATTTAACGGACAAAGCTATTTCGTTCTTCAAAAGCCCAAAAAGAAGATTAAAAGCAACTTGAAAAGAAAAAACAGACTTTGCATGGGAAATCAAAGATTGTGAGAGAGGACCAAGAGAAAGTAACACAAAGACAGTAAATCACTTACAAAGCTCTGGCCATATTGTTAATAAGCTTCTCACAATCTTCAAAGAAAAGAGTGGCAACCTCAACTACAAAATCGGGGCTATTTTCATCTTGCAGTTTTTGGAGCTGAGTAAACTGATCATCCACAAATCCCTGCACAAAACCAATAACAACCCATCATTAGGAAACCTCCAAATACCCCAAAAAGAAAACTAAAAAATAAAAGATTCAGTTAATAAAATGAAAGAACAAAAAAATCTCAAAGTTTTCCTTTTCCCATGTCAACAGATTTATTCTCCCGGGCAAAACAAATCTGATAAGAACTCAATAGATTTGGGTATTATAACAAAAGCTTTTTTTTTTTCCATATGGAAAAAGATTATTTCCTAGAAATATTTTCGATAGAAGAATCAAAGGCTTAAAAGAAACAAACCCATGGGGGAGATTTGATTCAAAATATCAAATCTATCGTAAAATCTAACCGATAAAGCAAAAAACATAAAAGAAAAGATATAGACCTCACGATGCAGAGACGCAGAGTAGTCAATAAACTGTCTCTGCAACTGACTGACAACATCCATGGTGACCTCCCCTGTTTTTGTCTCTGTTTTTCCTTTTTTTAAAAAAAAAGCAGTTTAATCACTTAAAAGCAGACACTTTGCAAATGGCAGATCTTACAGACCAAACAAAAAACACACGATCTGGAGGCTCTGTCTGGCTTAAAAACCGAAAGAGAAACCGTAGGACTTTATTTTTTTGAGAAGATTAATGTTTATTAAGGAAAGTCAGTATGAATTGACTTGCCCAAAGCGGTACTGTCAAGTAATTCAATTCTTGACCATTTTTACGATGATATATTATTTTTCTTTCAAGAAAAATTCGCGGCCCATTTTGTTTCATTTGATGGCTTTGCCTTGAAACTGACACAACGTGCACGTAGCGTAGGTACTGAAAACGAAGGTTCCATTTAACTTTAGTTATGTTATGTTCCATGGAATTGACTCAAAACCCTGCAGACAGATGGCAGGATATTATCAGTAAGTGGTGCGGAGCGAGATGAGAGCAGGCAGTTTGTATGGGCAATGGGCTTAGTAATCAAAGCCTAAAAAGAGTCCTTGCCTTGGGTTTGCAAATGATTGGGAAGAGCCAATTAGAAGCAGTGTAAGTTGGGGGAGTAAGAGAGGATAATTTGAGACACCCACTAAGTTCTATGGCCACCAAATTTATCAAATCCAAACATGAATATCTCTTTGTGGTTGTAATCCATGCCCCATCTGTCACTCTTCTTGTTTATTTCTTTTTCTTAAATACTAAAACATTTTTGATAGTACTAGGAGATTTTAGTTATCCCAATCTTGATTATATGTCAAAGAATAAGGAAAGTGCTTATCTCCCTTGGACAACTCTTCAATCATTAAATTAAAAATCCACATAAATTTCTTTATATGTGAAAAGCTGATAACAATAACAACTCATATGCAAATCACATACAAGTAATTATTATCTTCTTTGCAATAAAGTGAAAATTAATTTTTTAAGTTAAAAATATGAGCTCGTGGTTTATAGATTTATTTAAATTTTATTTTCAAAATTTAAAATTGTATGAGATTAAACTTAGGTTTCAGCCCATGACATAACGTGCTTATATTTTATTTATTTTTAAATAACAATTATATATAATACAAATATTTCTATAGCATAAAATGAATTATTTATAAATAAAGATAAGTTGAAAGATAATTATATATAAAATACAATTAATATTTATATATGTTACAATAAATAAAGTTTTAGACACTTTAATTGTATACAATAAAACTTCTATAAATTAATACTCGATAAATTAATAACTTTAATTAAATAATATTTTTAGTTAGTCTCAACTTGAGATCAACGTGATAAATTAATAATTTGTTAAAATTTTAAAATAATACATTTTAAAAAAACACACAAATAGGTCTTACTTGATGTACAAATTAATAATCTACTTATACATCAAAATTATATATATACATGATTCAATTAAGAGGTTTTTGTAAAATATGATTCCAATTTACTTATTTCTTCTTTAAATTAATGTCTCATCGAATCCCATCTTTAACTTTTCTTAATATAGTAAGAAACTCTAGTATAATGTTCTTGTTTTGTAAAAGAAAATTATACAATGTGATTTTTGCTTTGAATGCATCTTTACACGAAACAAACTCTAATACAAAATTATCGTTTGAATTTTATATTCTTTATCATTTTTCATGACATTCTCAATAATTTACTTATGATAAATAAAGATAACTCATAATTTAATAATTAAATAAATTCATATAATCACAATATAAAATACATGTATTCCATTCAATATTTTAAAAAAATTAAAATATTTTGATAAATTAACTTTTTATTAATTAATGTATAAATTAAAAATTTATTAAATAATATCTTGATTAATTAATAAATTTTTATGATTTCAAAAATACTAATTTATAAAAATTTTATTGGATTTGTTTTTGTCATTGTAAATTTTTCTTTTTCATTTTGGGCATATGTCACGTGACTACTTGCACATACCTCCTAGACAGCCACCGCAAGCACGTACAACCCTAGGTGTTTATTTGTAATTGCATAGCCAGTCCCAGAGTACAAAGGAAAGTGAAGAGTTTATGAAAACAAAGTGAATTTCATCTTTTCCTCCTTTCATTTGTGTTTTTTTGTTCCCCTCACCAGAAAAACAATATTGTTATACAGCTTGAGAGAGACCTTTTTCACACAATTTCTGTACATACAGACAACCTCGACATCATCAAGACACAGGAAGTTGAACCCAAATCAAGTAGCACAGAGTTTTGATTTGAGTTTAACCCTTGTCCTAAAGCCACTACTCTCCATGACTTTTCACGAATTTCCATCTACAAATGTACAAAAGAGAGGGGGGAAAGATGATGCATGCTCTTTGCAACACTTGAGCATGAATCTCCAACCATACAACACCACCCGCACCCCCTCTTATTTACAATGTGCAATGCATTTTGATGATCAAAACATAACATTGCTAGACCATCTCCATGACTGTGAGCCAACCTTTCCACAGCAGTTAGAACAAATACCATGAGTGATAAATCCAGCTCAACCTGCCAAAAAAATCCAACCATGTAAACTCATGTAAATTAAGCTTTAGAAAGGTAGAAAACTGACATATTAGCTAGGAAAAGCTGGCCAAGCCTAGTTTACGCTTCAAGGTTCTACCTTCTTCAGAGAAGTCAAATATGACACCAAGCATTTCATCATTTTCACCATCTTCTTCTAGTTTTCCGTTCTCACAGTGGTTGCTGCTGCTGTCAACATCATTATTTACATCTTTAGTCAACTTGCTGCATTCATTGCGCTGTAGGACTTCATATTGCTCTTCCTGAAAATGCCCAAAATCAACCAGATTCTGTTCTGTAGAAATTGTCGAACCATCCATGAGAATGTTTGTAGGTGCATCATAATGGTCTACATGCAACATTGAGGCATCACCAATCTCACCAGCATTGAAAGATGGTTTTCCTTCAGCCAAACTTCTTAATGGAGGCAACTTACTCTCCAAAGAGGAAAAACCGTTTGTCATGGAGTTGCCAGTATCAGAATATATATTTTCTGAATGCTGAAATGGAGAAGATATGATGGTCAAAGAGTCCTGATTCGGCAGCAGTGGTTCAATGATGCCATTCCCACTTTTTCCTCGGCAAATTTCATTCAAAGCCTGGTACGTGGTTGTGTAAGACTTCTCACAGTTAATTTGATCCAAATCAAGTAAATTCTCCATTCTCCTTGATGAACCTGACAGGAATTCAATCATAAAATTATGCAATTTGATAGAAAGCCATTTTAATAACATAACAAAAATTTATTTCAAGCAGTCACATCAATTTACCTCCTTCAGAACTTTCAGTGGAGCTAAGTGACGCTGGCTTTGAATGACAAATGATAGTCTCTTGTGAGACTTTATATTCACCTTGATAAGGATCTGGAGACAAGGACTGAGGATGTTTGCCCACAGCGAAACATCTATGTGGAACAACAAAGTAGGCAGTAAGTAGATTTAGACAAAACCATAGTAAACAAGCATTTGTGTTGCATGAACTTTCACGTCATTTTAACATATATGCATCTGAAACTTGTTGGACACTTTGAATTCCTCTTTAAGTATTTTACCACAAAAATTTTTTATGAAAGTCCAATACATACCCATGTCCAACATTTTGTACAAGAAAAGATCCAATGATTTTAGCATATTTTGTATTCACCCTACAAACCACCTTCTTTCAAACTGCCAAACACACTCTTTCTTTCCCTTCTAAGTAGCTTATGCAAGTACATGATAGTTGAGGGAGGAGGTCATATCATCTTACATCTTCTGTTTCCCAGTACAAATGGTGAGATTCAAGACCATAAAATCGTTGCGGAGCTTTGCTGTATGTTTAGAGACAAGACACAGACACACTCTATGTTAAATAAGAGGGATCCTTAGGGAGTTCCTAAGGCTATACTAAATACAACAACAGCTACAACAAGGACAAGAATAATGAGACCTAAACACATTCTTTGTTCAAACTAAGCCTTATATGTACTATGAGAATTCTCAAGACAAATTTAGCACATCAACCCATTCCAGTGGCATTTTACATGAATCATCACCCAAAATAAAACATTTCATTTTCACTAGGTCTGATACAGTAATAACCAAAAACTTCAAGCAAAAGAGACGTCAACATCAAATGCGGAAGTTCAAAATATTGGTAGAAAGAGCTCCAACAGGTATGATGAAATGGTGATCACCTGTCATTCCACCCTGATTTGATACTATGGAAATGGTCATACACAGGTAACAATTCCTTGCGTTTGATTTCAACTTCATGAACTGAGACCTTTTCAATTTCAAACTCACCACCTTTACAAATAACAGCACTTGGAGAACCCATCATGTAGAAAGAAATCTATAACAATAAGAAAAATAAATCTCAACTGAGCTATACCACAAAATTACAAGTAACAGAACTTTAAACAAATGAACTACCTTAGACTTTTGCCATATTGGTAACCTCCAGGTGTTTACTTGCACCTCCGCATTAGAGAGGTACCAGTGGAAGCTCTCACGTGGCTTTGTAGAAAAAGGTTTTGAAGTCTTTTCTCCACTAACACTATCATTAATTTCCAGAGAATCAATTCTGTTGTCCTCACAACATGATTTACTTTGAATAACTTCAGCAACATCTTGTCTCTCAAGAGTAGTCTGAGAAATGCATTCCTCTCTTTCTGGCCAATCTGACCTCCTACATACATCCCACCACTGAACGGGTTCAACTTTCACCCTCAAGCCATCCTCTTGTATGTGTGTATATGAAGCTGTCTCAGTTCTTAAATTTTTAGCACCTGAATCTGCCCCAATTGATGGCAGAAGCTCATGTTGAACTACATGACCAGATGGAGTATAAACTAGAAGATGTTCCAAGCAATTAGTTCTTGGGTTAACGTGCTGAGGACTGTGTGATATAGAATTATGAAAAACAGCAGCAACAGCACCAGATGGCACAAAAACCTTCCCTGTTGCAGTAGTAGCAGCATTGCTTACCGTATTAAGCCATCCAAAACTACTGTATTTTATCCTGCTGACAACAGAAAGGGCAACAGGTAGCGGAGGTGGGAAAGGTTGCTGGTTAATGGCACAAGACGACGTAGACCACCATGGCAGGGATAAAACTGGAAATAGGGAGGGCTCTTCACCCTGAGAACTAAGTGTTTGAAATCCTGCATCACCTCCAAAAGGGGATAAGACAAAAATATGGCAAGTCCCCTTGGATGAAACAATCACAACCCACTGACTATAGTGACTAAAGCAAATATCTTGAATCATCTGTCAAATTAACACACAGAAAAAAACAATAATATGACTATGCGATCTACAAGAAGAACATCAAAAGTTAAGAAATATCTTGAAACTAAAAATATACTAACAGCTGATGTTATTCCACGATGTAGCTTGTAAAGATGCACATGAGAAGATCTCCACTCGTAACTTTGAACACCGGATCCAGAGCGCACACATGATGGCATAATCCTGAAGACGTTTATGTTATTTCCATATACTGATGCAGTAACCAGAAGGGTCCCACTGGGGTCAAAACTTAATGCAGATATTGGGCTTGTATGGGCTTTAAATTGTGATATAACTTCTCGAGAAACAAAATCCTTTACAACAACCTACAAAACCAACCATTGAAACCCTAATAAGTGTTAGTAATCAGGATATTTCAAATCTCATCTGTCATGTAAAATTCTCTCTTACTAGCATATTGACAAAGCATAGACATCTAATGCATCCACTCAAAACTATCTATGATAGCATCACATTCATTTCATACTTCCCCTTCCATCTTCGCAACTTTCATATACAAAATGAAACATCAAGGCTCAATTTGTTCCATTTGGAAATAAGATTGGAAAAACATAATCAGGTCATTCTATTTGTGCAGACTCCATACCTTTATTAAATGTAATTACGTTAATTCAATTAAATTTTACTTGTTCAGAGACATCATAATTTTTTTTAAGAGTTAAAGAGAAATTAAATTATGTTTGCCTGCTTGCCTTCTTCTAAATTGAAGCATCATAAAATCATAGAGGAATCCAATTGGAATATTTAAATGAATTTTGAAATTGTTGGAAAGTACATCTCCATATTATTTTGCTGCAAGCATCAGTAATCCATGACATCATCCAGAAACAACACATATAACCTCATTTTTGAAAAAATATACTTTTATCTAAAATATAGTTCCAAAAAAAAGGAAATTTTCTAATAAACTAATAAGACATGTATGCCACAGTTAAAGCATAAAACTAACCATTCCTGCATTGTCCATGTCTGTTCCTGCCAGCCTTCCAACTTTCCAAACTGAATTTTGAGAGACGGGAGAATTAGACCCGTCAGGAAGTAGCTCTTGACAGCACTTGGATAAAGTCCTGTACCCCATATCCCCCAAGTTGATTAGCCCAGTTGCCAAATGCTTACTAGATTCCATTGCATAACGAGCAACCAAACTAGTGCCACCTGGTGATGTTGATGGACTGATGCCTGGAGAAGGGGTAAGGTTTTGTGGGCTTAAGCGGCCAGTCTTAGACAACAGTGGATTATTGGAAGCATAAGCTAACCACCTTGGACCCACAGCCATTGGACCATAGCCGACATTGACCCCAATAGCAACTTGTCCTGCCAACTGGGGAACAGGATAGCTGAGGACACTAAACTTATTCTCGAGAGTGAGGCTATCAAAGCAATATATCTGCAATTAAACAAAAAGAACAGTTAATTATGAGATTTCCAGCACCATAAATAAACTAAGACAAAGGGTTTGCACCATCTTCATGCAATTGCATTGCCTTTCATTAATACCTATAACGATGGTGGATCAACATATTGCCTTTGGAGTGACAGTATACTTGCAGCTCTAGTTACAACAATGAAAGAAACTAAGACCACTTACTGACTGAGACCAGTTACAACCAAAAACTACAACAAAACTTCGATCAGAAAGAGGTATAAATGAGAAGAAAAAAACCTACGCTTAATTCTGAGCACTTTAATCTGCATTTCAAAACCCCCAACATGCAAAATGACTGTAAATATTCACACCAATGTACCATTTATATCAGCCAGCACTTACCTGTGTTGCAAGACCTACAGCTACAATCCGGGAACTGCATCTAATCATGCACACAGATGATCGAAATCTCAGAACATGTACATAACAGTGAGACCGTAGAGAGTAAAATCGAACTGCTGTAGGTGAGTTGACGGAGTTTCCCGACTGTGACTCCATACGGCAATCTCGGGCCGCACCAGCCAGATGGCCAGCACTCTGACCCAAGCTTGAACTATTGGTGTCATCACCAGCAACAACCAAAAGCATAGGATGTGACGCTCTGAATCCTTCTTGACCATCCAAACTCAGAGGGCATGGCTGCATCTGTAAGAATGAAACTGGACCATCACGCTTTGAGACCAGTTCACTATAATTAGAGGCATCCTCCACATCAAGGACTTGGAATCCATTCTGGTAACCAAGTAAGAGAACATGCTTCAGGTGAGATGGACCAAGTTCCAACCTGTCAAAGCCAGCCCATGTTACCTGTTCACGGAACAAATAATGGAAACACATCTAAGCAAACCTGGTATTGAAAAAAGGAACAAATGCTTCAAGCAAGCATTCAGAAACACCCAAAAAAGTCTAACAGAATCATGACATAGAATTAGAATTTACCCAATTTATTAGGGCAGGGGGAACATATCAAAGAAACATTGTGTAAATATTATTTATCGCCGATTTAAAGCTAAGCCTAATAAGCACCATTCTGTGAAGAAACCTATCACATTCCATGAGGTGCATTGTTAACAAAATTGCTGAAGGAAAATTAAAGCTTCTCAAAGCACAACAGTCCAGATATGAGACATTGTGAAAGGAAAATTCATGTGTGAGTTCTACTAATACCAATTCTCCAGGTGTCACATATCATCATGACAATCTACATTAATTTATTTGACAAGAAGGGGTGTATAGGTGTCTTAACTTTAAGATCTTCCAAAATAACACCCCATGAATCACGCAGAGCAAAAGCAACATCAACATTATTTTGGGTGAAAGATAGTAAGGTTTCGGTTGACAAATATAGTAGAGTAGATTTATTAGCCTACTTTAAGAAGTCATGGCATAAATAAAAAGATAAGTATAAATGCTGATTTTTTGAAAAAAAAAAATTGGAACAATCAAAATTTAGGCCTTTAGCTTGACTCCAAATCCCAATTTCCAATATTAGCATAGCCAACTAGTCCTCAGCAACATATCCTTACCAATCCTTCTCTCACTACTTCATAATAGTAAAATTAGGGGCAAGATTTTTAGGCCAAAAAAATTCATATCTTTTCTTTAGTCCTTGTTTTCATAGACTTATAATATCAGTAATGACAATTAATTAAGCTAACCTAGCTGCGTTTAAGCACTCTAAAAATCAGGGTTACTTAATTGATGAAAACAAGATATACTGAGTGCAATTAAGTTCTCAATCACCATTAGCTATATACTTACACTGGATTACTCTACTAGAATAACCTAAAAGTTCTCAAGTACCGAGGCAAATAAGAATTAAAAAAAAAGGGAACAAAGAGATAGTGCTATAAATTTTCAAACAAAAAAAAAAGGAGACAGTAGTATAATCAATTGAGTTTCAAATGTAAAGCGAAAAAATGTGGTAAACCTGATCTTTATGATCTTCAGAAGAATTGGAAATGGAAGCAGCAACGGAAGCACCAGCGGAGCGAACCGTGGAAGCGACGTTACTAGCATTCGTGGAAACAGTCTTTAGACAAGACGATATTATCCTCAACGAATTTGGCAACAAGCCATTGTTCCTTCCTTTTCCTTTCCTCATTCTCCAACTCCAACAATAACAACACTCCTAGTTGTTCTACTATTCTCAACCGCCACCACCACCGTCTCTTCTCCTCCTCCTCCTCCTCCGCTACTTCCACCACCTCCTACCTCCGCCTTCACCACCACCACTACCACCTCCTCCTCCTCCTCGTCCTCCTCCTCCTCCTCCTCCGCCAAGGAGCATCTCCGATCGCCGACGATCGGATATAACATCCGATTCTCCGATCGCTACTCAAGAAACTCACAACAAACCAAAAATAAAAATTTCCACTTTTGCCCACGATTATTTTGTTGTTCTATAGCTTGCTTAAGCTTTGACTTAAGGAAAGAACCTCTTTCCTCTCTCCTCCATTTATCTAATCTACTTCCTTTAATTTTTTTTTCCCTTTACACTCCTTCTTAACTTTATTTAATTTATAATTTCAAATTCTTGTTTCATTTTCTCTCGCTTTCTTTCGCTTTCTCTCCCAACTTTCTCTCTCACTACCTGTGTTCTTGCGTTGGTGTTTAGACGACTCCGCCTGTAGTTTGCGATGTAAGCAAAAGGGGGCAGTAAAAAGTTAAAAACGCCTGTGATTAAGGAGGAAATTGGAGGTTAATTTTTGTTTTTTACATGCCGAAGGGCTGGACCGCAACGCGCAAAAGCCTCAGAAAATAAAGAGATTATTTGGCATTATTATTATTATTATTATTAGGTATTATTGGAATAAAGCATATCCATAAGAGAAGAAGGTATTTACTTAAATGTTGGTATTACATCAAATTCAATAATTAACTTCACATAATACTATAAACTATTCAAAAACAGTGCGGGGTTTTGTGCCGTGATGTCAATTGTCAGGCTGTTTAAGTACTGTGATGGGGTAAGCTTCGTCTTGGCATCGGCACTTGTTGGACTAGGAGCTGGGCTGGGCTCAGCTGGACCATGGAAACTCTAGTTTCTTCGTTATTGTTACTATCATTGTTTGTTGGATTATTAATATGTTAAAACTCTGATATGATTGAGGTGAGTTGGGCCTAGAAATGATTTCATGACATCATTTTCTTCACTCTGCACTGAGCGACTTCATCAGTTAATACCGCTGCTTTGTCACTTTGCCATTTGTGCGGGATGGCCTAGGCCAAGCTTGTTACCCCCAAAAGAAACATAAATTAGAAAAAGAATGTGTACCCTACCCACCATTTTGCATTCATTGTGGATAATAACCTGCCCATTGAATATATGGAAACAGCCTTTTGGCTGTTTCATTATTATACTTGTGAAGCTAATAAAAAAAAACAATTAGTAGTAAACAACTGATGAATGATGATAAGATGATAAGAACGATAAGTAGGGAGCGTAGGCGGATTATGGTGGATAGGGTGGTTGCGTGCCGCCAGGGTTGGGTCAAAAGTAAACAACCACGATAATTGAATTGGTCTGTCTACCGCAGCCTCCAACACAGCTTGAAAACACATGAAAATTTTGGTAATTCTAACATTTCCATCTTTGTTTTTCCCTTACCCATTGAAAAAGACAAGAACAGATTCAACATCAAAGTTATACTAAATAGTTGAACATTTTGACATGATTTAAGTAGAAGATATGATCTAATCTAGAAAGGATTTTAGTTAGTTATTTCTTTCTCCCAATCCAAGGTGATGGAAGAAGCAATTTGTTTGTCATTTTATGATGATTACGCCCGACCGATGATCAGGAACTGTAGCAGAAGTAACGAATCTATTGAGTCAGGATCCTTTAAGGACTTGTCATAACTCAACTTACTTTAAAAGAAAAAGACAAGGGCTCTTTCACATATTTCTCCTACAAAATTGACTAAACCATGGGATATTCCTTACCTTTGTTCCCTAGGATTCTTTTATGTACATGTCCTCAAAGACACTGGCACTTCTTCTGCTTTTGTCCCTCGGAGTTTCTTCTCATGCCTATTCTGTTCCTTTTAGGAATTCTTTTTATGTAGGCGAAACAACATCCATCTTCTCCGTCGAACTTGTTCTTTTCTCACGCGCCGTTGGTGGAATGAACCGAGCAAAGCCCATAGCCTGCTTCTCACAAACAAAGTTGAAGCCCCGTTGATCACAAACCTCGCTCTTCCAAAAGGGTAGATCATAGTAGTTTACACTAGAATTTTATAGCAACCTGTTTGTTCCATTCGAAACCCTCTTAACTCTTGGCTGAGCTTAGATCTTCTGCATTGTGTATCTCTTCATGGAAAGCTTTTCTGAAGAACGGGATCCGACATTTTCTCATGCTCTTTAAGCTGTTGGGATTGCCATTAAGGAGCTGTACAACCTGCATGACATATTCAAAAGTAACTGTTAAAAATGAATTTAAAAGTTATGAAAGGTGCTATATCAAACACATAGATCAGATTGATTTTCAACTTCTTAACATACCTGACTCATTTGAGGGCGCCGAATTGAAGACTGATGTATGCATAAAGAAGCAGCCAAGAGGACAAGGTTCATTTGTCGAGAATCGTAATCTTCCCCAAGAGCAGGGTCAATCAGCTCTCTAATTTCATTCTTTTTTAGCAGGGGTTTCGCCTAGAAAAGCATAAAATTCCAAATCCTTTGATTATGATCAGCTTACTTTGCTGGCACTTGCCTCAGATGTGTGTGTGCATATACAAGGAAGTCCTTGAGAATGATGTGGTGCTTTAGTAAGTAGAAAACAAAGAAGAAGCGTACCCACAATACAAGGCTCTGCTGAGAGTAATCCAGAGCTCTGCGTCCAGTCACTAGTTCCAGCAACAGCACACCGAAGGCAAAAACATCAGTTTTTTCATCTACTATGCCATGCATTAAGTATTCAGGAGCGAGGTAGCTGCAACATTAAGCAATAAAGGAATTAATTTAATTATAGAATCTCCAACAGATAACTGCAAAGACGGGTAGTATTAGCCTGTAAGATATACGAACCCGAATGTGCCTTCAAACTTGGATACAGTATGGTGAGTCCAGTGCTCTGGTAGCCATTTCGCAAGCCCGAAGTCACAAATCTGAAGAAAAAGTAACTATTAATTGAAGAACACCAACTACATTTTGTGTAAAAAGAAATAGAAGAAATACACATTTCTTTATCAGCTTTCCTCTATTCCGTCACCAAACTTGTAGCCTTTTGTTACTAATGTAGACATTACAATTAGAAACAGAACAGTGAAGCATACTTCAATTATGTATTTAATGGTTAGCCAGAATGTTCACATTTCAGAATATTGGTTTGAGGGGTACCTGAGGCTCAAAGTCCTTTGTAAGCAAGATATTTGCAGCCTTTATATCTCTATGGATGATTCTCCTCTTACAACCCTCATGGAGATAACTTAAACCTTCAGCAGTGCCTAGAGCAATCTTAAACCTGATACCCCATTTCAGTTTGTCCTTTGAACCTGTAAGAATTGAATCATATGCTATATCTAGAACAGGATTCTGATAACTGCATAAATAAATTGTTCAAAATCAAGCATTTCTAGAAATCATGAACTAACCATATAGAAGAGAAGCTAAGCTCCCATTTGGAGACAACTCAAGGACAAGATGCATTCCACCTTCAATTCCATAGCCAATTAACTTTGCAGTGTTAGGATGGTTCACATGGGCCATAATCCCAAGCTCCGACAAGAAATCCCCTATTATCTCATCGGGTGTGCCTTTTGTTAGCCGTTTAATGGCAACAAGCTGCCCATTTGGCAAACTTCCCTTGTAAACTTCAGCATAACCACCCTTTCCAATAAGATTTTCTGCACAAAAGCAAACCAAATTCAAGAACATCTTATTAAGCCATGCCGTAATCAAATTTCAAGCAGAAGAAAACATCGATTTCAGTTTAAAGTCGAAACTAAGTACTCCAGAAAATACAAACCACTGCTGAAGTTTTTGGTGGCAATTTGAAGCTCAGAAAGAGTGAAGACCTTCCTTGGAGACTTAAGATTATATGAATTGCTATTGGCAAGAAAATCCGGTGCGACAGAAACATTGTCTCTCATACTGCTGCTCCTTCTTAGTGAGAGTCTGAACGATCCAAAAGGCTGCAAATTGGCTAAAGATTTCTTGGATCTACTTCTAAAGAGCTGTGCAAATCCACGCCATCGAAAACCTTGCTTTGAGTTTTGCTCATTTGCAGAGTCGGTAGTGGGTGCTTTAAAAGAACTCGTTTCAAATTCTTCACTCCTAAAGAAATCCTCAAGAACTCCGACTGGAGAACATGTATCCACCTTCTTCTCCATATCTAAAGATCATGCGGAGAAACCAAAACTAAAAACCATTTTGCAGCATCCCTGAAAAGAGACAGGGGAAAGAACATAGTACTCTGTTTTCTTGTCTCCTACCCTTTAACTTGCAAATTCGTTTTGATTTCTCTGCAAATACAACCAGGGAAGGTTAAGAATCACCTAAAACATAGACTAAAAGAAGCCAAATATTAAATGAACAATGAATAACAATTAAGCACTAACTTGAGTGCAACGATAAAGGATGGACTCTTACAAAAAGTCAGAACTTTTGAAGAAACCAAACAAACACGGTAAACAGAATAGAACAAATACAAAATAGAAACACGTTTCCCAGACTATATTTAAAAAAAAAAAAAAACAATGCACTTATGTTGAAAAGGAAGCAACCCAACACAGAGAAACTGATATAGAGGGGAAGCCTAGACAGAGAACAAAGACATGAAACAAAGTCTAACGAAATAAAAAAATCATGCAAAAATCTCTGAACTAAGCAGCAATAATACTAAAACGACAAGAAGATGAGAAACCCAAGAAAAAAAAGAGAAGAAGAAGAAGAAGCAAAGATGATGAACATACCCTTGAGAAGAAGCTGGAACTCCACAGAAATAGTCAGAAAATATTTGACAAGGAGCAAACAACAGAAAAAACAACAGAGGAATGGGGAACAAAGTGGGTTGGACGGAAAAAGAAGAGGTGCACATAAATTTGCAGTTACTCTAAGCTTTTATGATCACTTGCTTCTCGAAGAATATTGTTTTTAATGATTTCTTTTCTGGAAAAAGAATTAAAAAAAAAAGTAGTATTTATGTTAGAAGAATTAAGAGAAATAAAAGAGTTAGGGAAATTAAATAATGAGGTGGAGTTTAAGATTCTTATCCGTACTTGAACTGCTTTGATTGGTCAGGTTAGAGACGGCTCCCTTTTAGCCCTACCCCCTCGAGTTGTGGCACGTGACTAAGTTAAACACGTGGAGTTTTGTCCCTTGGATTTTCAATGTGTCCTGCCGAAGAACACCGCATTAGTTTTGATTTGATGACGGAACAGAGAAAACAGGGGCAACAAGAACAATTCCCTTTTTTTCTTTTTATTTTCTTTTAAGAAAATATTTGTGAAAAATTAATAGTGTTCAATGTTCAACGAGTTATTTGGCTTTATTTAAGGTAAAAAATCTGGGAGATCCAAGGAAAAGAGACAAAGTTTGAAAGACTCAAACACTGTTATTTCCGAATCTTTCTAATAAAATCTTAGACAAGATAATCACGCCCTAACGCCACTACTTGTATAGTTTAGGTTTTGTGTACAATGTTATGATCTTATCATGCTGCTCAACCTTCCTTTTCTCCAATGCAAAATGTTTTAAATCTTAAACCACTGAAATTTATCGCTCAATAAGAATAAAAGATCAACTTGTTCATAAGATATTTGTAATTATTCGATTCAATTATATAAAATATGGGTGTTTTATATTCGTGAATCTATATATATCAAATTTATTTTTTTTATTTTGAATAAATTTATTTTTTATTAATTTTAATTATTTATTTAACTAAATGAAATATTAAAAAAATAAGTCCACGGAAGCCATGATCGTCTTAGAGCCAACTAGCCCTTACTTAGCATTAATAATAAATGGTGTGGCCTTAAGAAAAATCAATATATCAAATCTTCATTACAACTATATATATATATATATATAAAAAGGCACTGAAATCATTATAAGCACAAGTAGTGTAATTTACTTAACTATTCATATATCAAAAACCGCCAACAAGTAACCTTAGAGATGAAGGAAATGATTAGGGACATACTTTACCTCTAAATCAAGAGACTGTCATAACTAATCATACCAAATACTACCGCCAGATTCTCCTACACTTCCTTCGCAAACCACATATTTATTCTTTTATTTTATTTTATTTTATTTTGGTTGGTAATAAAAATATCTCGCGTTGCTTGATTCATAAGAATGGTGATTACGGCAGCGAGAGTAAAATATGATAGACTAGAACTTGAAGTCACTTTTGAAAGTGGTTTGATTGGGATACAAGCAGAAATGCAGAATAACGGGGGGGCTTTCTTCCCCTTTGGTTGGTGGCTTGCTCTCGTTTGGGTCTTACGTTAAAGAGCTGATTTGTTAAGAATTAAGATCGGATTTTGCTGTGTCAACTACTCTGTTCTTTCGGTGAAAAACCGTCATCAACTCATTACTATATAATGTTCTTCTTTCTGTTTTGTCATCTTTTGGCTTTGGGTTCCTCTCCCTCACACGGTTTTATTATGTTGACCCATAATCTGAAAAATTAGCCACCAAAATTCTCATTTTATTGTATTCAGCCCAAGGTAATAAGAGAAAAATATTAGTGGCAATAGCTCAAAAATGTTCTCTATTGTAAGGATTTACTTTTCAATCTCGTAGTATCACGACCAATTCCAAATTCCACGTGCATAAATTGACATTTTAAGTCATTAAGCATTATATATACTAGTCAGGCTAATTATTTATAAAAAAAATTAAAGAATACTAGTGAAAATATCTAAAAATTGTTTTCTTTTATAAGCATATATTTTGATTTAAACAGTAAGTTATGACCAATTCAAAACTCACGTGTATAAATTTGACATTTTAAATCATTAAACAAACAAAATTAAAAAAGGAGTAAGGATTACTTAAGGATGTTTTCCATTCAAAGAATTCAAATCAAAATTTTAAGTATTGTATACTAGTCGAGGGAAAAATTTAACGAAAAATACTAATCAAGTTAACTAGTGGTGTTAGTTACAACACCCTTTTATTTTTGTATTAGTTAATGCTATATTATATTAGGTAATTATTATTGTATACTAATTAAGTTGTACATATCTTGGTGCGTTTTGTTTAATAAATTAAATTGCAGGCACATGCAATGCCCCCCGTCCAAACATGTAATGCTCCATGCAGGCGTTGTTAGGTCATTCGTTAGAATAATATCGTACTGTTAGTTTAGTTTGGCAATTGTCCAACAATTTTGTAATGACCAACTTTGCGTTGATTTTTGCCCAATAAATTTGACTTTGGATCAGACCTGCAGTTAAAAAGGAAGATACGCAAGTGCTCCACCTAACCATGAACAATTCGGACCACATACAATATTTATTTAAAGTCAACACTGAACTTCCTCTTTTTTTTTTTTAATTTGAAAAATGAGAGATTTCATTTTAACTTTTGGAAGTAGAAGTACCTAAACTTATTTTTAAATTAAATTTTTGGATGCAGGTTAATAATAAACAATTAATCAAAAAGAAAATGTTATTTTTTTGTGAAATTAATAATAAAATTAAATATTTGACTGATTTATTATATGAAAATTACTATATCAAAATTTGTTTCTGGTTTTTTATAATAAATAATTTAAAAAATCAAAGAATAAAATCAAATGTAACTATAGTACAATCCAAACAATCAGAACAAATTGATAATCGCAATTTTCAGTTTCATAAATTAATTGGTCATTGTAATTAGGAGTTACTTATTGAAAATTATTAAACTTATCATTAAATTTTTTATCATGTTAGCTCATTAAATTTTCAAATCAATTCTCGTAATTCATAATTTACACGTTTATATCAAGTATTTAATAGAATATTCACTAAAAGTTTTGATAAATTAAGTTATTGAGTACATCATATAACATCAAAATCATTCCAAAAATATAATTAATGTCAGTAAAATAAATAACAAAAATAATAATAAATGATATTTAACGTTATTTGTTGAGTTTTATGGCTGAAGTCAAGTGCTAATTTAAAAAATTTCATGAAATAAACAAATTAGCTCTAAACACATCTAAATACAGCGTTAAACCGAAGTTAGGGGAACGGGAAGGATGGAGTGAAGAAATTAAAAAGGCCCAAAGTGGTGCGTTTAAAAGGTAAAGTTAGTACTTTATTTGTATTTAATTTAATAATACATAACACAAGCAACTTGTTGTAATCCAACTAGGAGCACCAGCGTAAAGCAGCCTGTAACAGTCCAAAGCTCTTTATATATGATGGTTAATGCTGAATTCTATCTAATTAGTTCAAATATTAACATTTCAATAATTAAATTAATTAAGCTGGTAAAAGGACTGTTTTCCCAATTCCTTAGCTTTAAAAATTTGAAAATAATTGAATATGTTTTTTCTACAGTTTGTGGCCATATTGTCATGATTGGTAGCTGCATTGAGACGATAACATGTTAGGGTTGCCTGCGTTGTTCAATTATTGGAAAGCTACATTCCCTTCCAAATAAATAAATTGCAGAAACAAAGTTAGGGTAGTTGCACCTGATTCATGATTTGTAGTAATATATATATATATATATATATATAGATGACAAGGTTATTTTAAAGTGCAAGTTGAAATATTATATTAGACTATTATTGCTTCCTTTTATAATCTTTCCCTACTTCCACAATTCATATATAAATATATTTCAATGTTTAAATCGTGAAAGTTAAGAATATTAACTTGTTTTCTTTATAATATTTAAATATTTAATTCATTAATTAGTACATTATTTTTAATTTTTTAAATAAAGAAAACAAATAGATAGAGACTTTTATGTTTGGATTAAGTAGGGAAACCAACGTGTTTGAATCACTCTTTTTTTTTTAAATAAAAACAAACTCGCTTCCCTTGATATATTATGTTGAATATATGTAAAATTTGATGTTCATTGATCGCCACCGAAGCATTTATCAAGGATTGTAATGTCAAATCTGAAGCAACTTGTGCTTTGTTGGAGCAAATAGGATTTAAATGGAATTTAAGAACAGACAAAATTGACCTTAAAGCGAGTCTTTCAATAGATACTATCTTTAAGACTTATTTCGCTCTCACCATTCGGTATGCAAAAGAGAATAATACGAATAGCCTTAGGGATAAAATAAAGTCAATGTCTAACTTCGTCTTGCATTTTACGAAAGTAGACCACTAGATACACTCGAGGGTTTACAAAAGTTATTCGACCTTAGAGCTTACTTTCTACAGCAAGTAGATTATAAAGAATTTGAACGCTTTTGTAGTTGATGGGAACTTAAGTGTTTATGTTGATAGAACACAACACTTTTCTTGCTCTTGATATTTTTGCACTTATTTTTGTTTTTGATTTGATGTGTCAAAGTAGTTGGCAACTAGCCCTTTATATAGGCTTGTAAGTGTCTCTTCTTCTAGGACACAACTCTTTCATTAAGGGACCATTTTGTCTAAAAGACATCTTTATATTTTGTCAAACACAACTTTTGGATAAATGTATTATTTCAATAATCATCTTATGAAAATAGAACTATTCATTCCATAAAATATAATCTTTGAGTTATAATTTGAAATAATAACTTTTCATATTTAAACTTTTGAGCTATGGTGTTTTTGCAATTTGTCTCATAACTTTTGAATTTCATTTTACCAAGAAACATAACCATTCACATGAAAACCTGCCTACAATCCAATAAACACACTATGTCACTTTATGTGACGTAACCTTTGAGCTAAGATAGTTTTACATTATGTGACATAACCTTTGATTTTGAAAATACACCAACAATCCCTCACCATTTTCAAAATTTCCAAATACCAACAACTTTGGAAACCTTGTGCATACATGAAGGTATCCCGTAGATTTTAACCTTCATTTAGTGAGTGTGGTTGGTTCTAGTCTAAATTGAGTGGTTGACTAAACATTGAACCATCGATTCTTCACTTGACTAGTCGAGCCACTAAACACACATAAGCTTCTTTGCTCACTTTGTATCTAGTTTTGCCAACACATTTTATGGCCTTGTATTTTGCATCCATTCATGAGTGTTGTTAGAGTTAAGCCTTTAACTCCTAGAAACGGCCACACTTCCACTCACATAGGCAGCTTATATTGAAAGTACTCCGTAATTATAGTATTTCAACATATACATGTTATGAGTCTATTAAGAACTTTTGTTCAACCTTACCTTACACATTACATGAACCAAGCACTATACACTTTGGGATAAAAATATAAATTAGTGCTTGCAATCATCCATATGATAGAATGGTCAGTACCCAAGACTTGCAGGTCGACTACAAGCGTTGAGGTGAGCTTCCACCATTGGAGATTTAGTTGATAAGCTTGAGACCCATCCCTTTTGAGGTCTTTATTACCAAGTTTTTTTTTAGACCTTTGATAAACGGATCTGCTAAATTTTCATTAGACTTTACATAACTTATAGTGACTATACCATCAAAATTATTTGTCTTACAATGCTATGTCGAAGTCCAATATATCGACTCTCTTCATTGTATGCTTGATTATATGCCTTTGATATAGTTGCTTCATTGTCACAATGTATCAAGATTGGTGCCATTAATTTAGGCCACAACGGAATTTTATAAAGTAAATCTCTTAACCATTTCACTTCTTGGGTGACAGATGCTAAAGCTACAAATTCAGCCATCATAGTGGAGTTTGCTTGACAAGATTGTTTCTTAGAACCCCAAGAAACAGTACCCCCACCAACTGTAAAAATTCAACAAGTCGTAGACGTATGATCCGTTCTATTTGAGTTTCAACTAGCATCTGTATGCCCTTCTAAAACTAAAAAAAAACCTGAATAACAAATGCCATAATTTTTTGTACTCTTTAAGTATCTTAGAACTCTATAAACAACATACCAATGTTTTTTACTTGGATTACTTGTAAATAGACTTAGCATCCCAACCGCAAAAACAATATTTGGCCTTGTACAAACCATGTCATACATTAGGCATCCAATCACCTTTACATATTCATTTTGTGTTATTGGCTTGTCTTTATTGTGTATTAGCTTTAGATTAGAATCATAAGGCATAGTCATTGGCATACTATCTGACTTACCATACTTCATTACAATCTTTTCAATGTAATGAGATTGAGATAACGTTAGGCCATTATTGTCTCTCATTATTCTTATACCAAGAATAACATCCGCTATTCCCATATCTTTCATGTCAAAATTCTTTGACTAGAACTCTATCGTATCCTCCACTAGGTTTAAATCAATACCAAGGATTAACATGTCATCTACATATAAATATATGATGATACCTCTACCATTATGGAACTTACTATAGACACATTTGTCAAATTAATTGATCTTATAGCCATTAGCTAGCATAACTTCATCGAACTTTTGATGCCATTGTTTAGGCGCTTCTTTTAATCCATACAAAGACTTTACAAGCTTACATAACTTTCTTTCTTGACTAGGAAAAACAAACCCTTCAGGTTGTTCCATATACACCTCTTCATCTAACTCACCATTTAGGAATGATGTTTTAACATCCATCTGGTGAATTACCATCTTGTGTATAGATGTAAGTGCTCTAAGCACTCTAATTGTAGCTATTCTTGCTACTAGTGCATATGTATCAAAATAATCAACACCTTCTTTTTGTTTAAAGCCTTTACCACTAACCTTGCTTTAAACTTTTCTACGGTTCCATCAATTTTCATTTTCTTTTTGAAAATCTACTTATAGTCTATTGACTTGGAACTTGGTGGAAGGTCTACCAATTTTCATGTTTTGTTTCCCATTATCGAGTCTATCTCATCTTGTATTGCTTCTCTCCAAAATGAAGCATCTTAAAACTCCATTGCCTCCTCATAAGTTTAAGGATCACCTTCACTTTCTACATTAAAGCAGTAAAGTAAGTACTCACATGTTTCTTCTCTTGTACCTTTTACTAAGTGCATTAGGAAATCAGATCCATATGTCTTTACTTTTTTAATTCTTTTACTTTTCTGAAGCTCAATAGTTTTCTCGTCATTTTTTAAAAGTTTATCGCTTTTTGGTACTAGTTCTTTGGGTCTTAGAATTGAATTGAATCTTGTTTCATCAAAGATAGTGTCTCTTGATTCTATGACTATATTAATGGAATATAAATCACTAAGCTCTATCACCACGAAACGATATGCTTTACTGTGTTCAACATATCCTATAAATATACATTCAATTCCTCTTTCCCCCAATTTTCATTTTTTTGGTTCCGGAACTCTTACTATGGCTCAACATCCCCAAACTCTTAAATAATTAAGGTTTGATTTTCTTCCTTTCCATAGCTCATAAGGAGTAATTTTGCTCCTTTTGTTTATGATTTTATTTAGTATATGGCAAGTCGTTAATAAAGATTTGCCCCAAAATCCTTTTCCCAAACTTGAATTAGAAAGCAAAGCATTGACCATTTCTGTAAGAACTCAATTCTTACGTTCTGCTGCACCATTTTGTTTTGGTGTGTGTGGAGCGGTAATCTCATGAATAAATCCAATGGACTTAAAATACTTGAGATCATAATATCCACTTCCTTTATCACTTCGTAAATATTTTATAAGTAATTCACAATACAATTCAATTTCTTTTTTATAAATTCTAAATTTCTCCATTGCTTCATCTTTAGTATGCAATAAGTAAATATAGTAATATCTAGAAAAGTCATCTATAAATGTTATGAAGTATTTCTTTCCACCAATAGTGGAGTACTATGCATGTCACAAAACATCAGAATGTATTAATGCAAGTAATTTGGAGTTTCTTTCTACCTTAAGAAATGAGCTTCTTGTGATTTTAGTAACCATGTATGTCTTGCACATATCATTATTTACATTAATGTTAGGTATTAATTTTAATTTAGCCATATCATTCATTCTTCTATAATGAACATGACCTAATCTATTATGCCATAAATTAGATAGTATTGCTTTACTATCATAAACATTAAACGAGGCATCAATATAAGTAGAACTAGTAATATTCTTATTAATATTAAGTTTGAACATGTTTTCACAAAAATATCCACTTCCCACATATTGTCCACTTTTTGTAAAGATGAACTTATCTACTTCAAATACTAATTTGAAGCCATATTTATTCAACAAACCACTTGACACAAGATTCTTTTTAACTTCCGGTACATAATAAACGTTGTTTAATACAAGTATTTTTCTAGAAGTAAACATAACTTCCACGGTGCCTTTTCCTTTCACTTCTGTAGTTGAGGAATTTTCCATGTATAACACGTTTCCATCATTAACTGCTTCTAAAGTCTTGAAGAAACTCTTGTCGTTGCATACATGATTAGTTGCACCAATGTCAATCCACCATGCTCATCATTTTGGAGAAGATTGACTTCAGAAACCATAACCACAAATTTGTTGGTGTTCACACCTTGTGTCCTATTTTTCAAAAGTTTACATTCGGCTTTAAAGTGTCCAAGTTTGTTACAATAGAAACAGAGCCCCTTTTTGTTCCTTTTGATCTTATGACTTTTGTCATTCATACCCATGGAATGTTTTCTTTTGTTGTGTGAGACTGGTTTGTTTGATGGTTTGTGTTCCATCACATGGACCTTTGAAGTCTCAAGATTCTTTTCATTAGAATCTTTTTCTTTTTCATCTTGCTTGACTTCTTGTTGCTTGCGATAATCTTCTTCTATTCGAAGATGATTACCAAAGTCCTCGAGAGAAATATCTTCTTTTTATGTTTTCGAATTTTCTTAGTGTCTCTCCATGAAGGGGAAAACTTATCAATTATTGAAGATACCATAATAGGTTCGTCCATTTTAAGACCATATTGCTTAAAACTATTTAGAATGCATTCAAGCTCATGCAATTTCTCCATAATAGAATGATTATCAACCATTTTGTAATTATTGAAATAACTAACCAGAAATTCTTTTGCTACTTGCATCTTTAGCCATGTATCTTGCTTCCAATTTGTCCCAAGTTGTTTTGCATTAGCTTCTGGTACACATCAAACAATGCATCCAACATTCCATTAAGAGTGTATCCCATGTATATGTAGTCATCATTATCCCATTTTTGCCTCAAATGAGTTATTTCCATGGATTCTTCACCATTTTCTTCATTTGGTTGTGGTGTATCTAGAACATAAGTGACTTTAAGAGTTGTAAGGAGGAAGTGCATCTTTTTCTGCCATCAAATAAAGTTTTTTCCTTCAAAGCGATCTAACTTGGCAATGTTGGTAGCTATCTCTTTAAATAAATCTATTTTGAATACCATGAAAATAAGTCTTAAAATTATTGGAGCAAATGAGATTTAGATGGAATTTAAGAACAGGCAAAATTAACTTCAAGGCAAGCTTTTCAATAGACATTATCTTTAAGACTTATTTCGCCTCCATTACTCAGTATGCAAAGGGGAATAATGCGAATAGCCTTAGGGATACAATGAAGCCAACGTCTAACTTCATCTTGCACTTTACAAAAATAGACTGCTAGATACACTCGAGGGTTTGCAAAGTTGTTCGGGTTTAAAACTTACTTTCTACAACAAGTAGATTATAAGGAATTTAGACGCTTTTGTAGTTGATGGGAACTTAAGTTTTTATTTTAATAGAACACAATACTTTTCTTGCTCTTGATATTTCTGCACTTATTTTTGTTTTTGATGTGATGTGTCAAAGTGATTGGCAACAAGCCTTTTATATAGGCTTGTAAGTGTCTCTTTTTCAAGGACACAACCCTTTCATTAAGGCACTATTTTATCTAAAAGACATCTTTATATTTTGCCAGACATAATTTTTGGATAAAGGTATTATTTCAATAATCATTTTATGAATAGAGAACTTTCATTGTATAAAATATAATCTTTAAGTTATAATTCGAAACAATAACTTTTCATATTTAAACTTTTGAGCTATGATGTTTTTTCAATTTGTCTCATAACTTTTGGATGTTATTTTACCAAGAGATATAACTATTCACATGAAAACCTACCTACAATCCAATAGACACACTATGTCACTTTATGTGACATAACCTTTGAGCTAAGATAGCTTTTTATTATGTGACATAATCTTTGATTTTGAAAATACATCAACATGCTTCAATCCAATTAGTTCTTACCAAAGACTCATGTTGTTGCAAACAGACAGGTAGAGACTTTGGTGTTTGGATTAAGTTTAATAAAAAAACACAAAAGGAAACATTGATCATATAATGACACAAAACTTATAGCAAAAAATACCAATCAATATAAAATATTTAGATAAAATATCTTTATTTTTTAATTTTGATCGAAATTATATAAAGATTTATTAGTTTTTGAAATAGACACTTTATTTCAAAAAAATATTTTTTGTTAGACACATAAATTTAACCATTAATTTACAGTTAGTATTTTTTTCAACTTGCTGACGTGATAAAAATAAAAAAATAATTTTATTCTTAATTAATTTTTATAATTATTATTATATTTTTTATTCTTTATTAATTAAAAAAGCTCTCCATGTGAGAGCACTAGAGCTCTCTTGGAAAGCCCTGATGCTTCCCTTTCTTGGTGAGCTGGGTAACACTGATTGATGCTCTTCATTTTTTTATTTTTTTAAAAAATATAATAATAATTTTTAAATTAATAAAAAAAGAGATATTTTAATTTCTTTATAACTTTTGTTAACAATGTTTATGTTCTTGAGGTGGAGTGTTTATTTTGAAAACTAATAGAGTTTTGTATAATTTTGATATAAACTTAAAAAGTAAGAGTATTTTACGTAAAATATTTTCATAATTACATAAGAATTACATAAGAAAAGTAAAAGAAAGGGAGAGAGCTAACCGTATCAAGTCATCACGTATTGTATACAAAATTTTACAATTTTGGCTCAAGTTAAAAAGTGATTTTCATGGAGAGAGGGTTAATTGTTTTGAGTTTTCATTCATGGGTTATTGTATTTGATATAAAAATTATGGGTTTTTTTTTCGAATTTGGAAAATAAGATTTAAATTATGCTCTTTAAACAGAATATCATGTGTCAATTAATGAACTAAGAGCATGTTTGGCTTAACTTTTTTTTAACTTAAAAGTTATTATAAAGTTCTTATAAAAAATAATAATTTTTTAAAATTAAGTTAAAATTATTTGATAATTTACTTTTTATAAGCTCTTCTTTATATAGAAGTTGTTTAGCAAAACAACTTATATAAATTTTAATTTTAGTTAAAATTACAATAAAAGGTATTTAACAAATAACTTTTTATTAATCACGAATTTCTTTATTCAAAATAAAAAAATTAACTTTATTTTTTATCTATTTAAAATAAAATTTTGAAAATATAAAAAAGATTTTTATATAACATAAAGTTTATAATTAATAATAAATCATAAAAAAAGAGTTCCACAAATAATTTATAAGTAAAACATAATTCATATAAGCTTTTTTTTATATAGAAGTTGTTTGGCAAAACAACTTATATAAATTCTAATTTTAATTAAAATTATCATAAAATATATTTAATAAATAACTTTTTATTAATTACGAATTTCTTTATTCAAAATAAAAAAAAATTAACTTTATTTTTTATCTATTTAAAATAAATCTTTGAAAATATAAAAAGGATTTTTATATAACATAAAGTTTATAATTAATAATAAATCATAAAAAAAGAGTTTCACAAATAATTTATAAATAACACATAATTCATAAATAACCCATAAATTAACGATTTCTATTTTCCATCAATGCAAAGAAAAAAATTGAATTAAATAAAACAATGAAAGATGAAAGAAAGCAGTGAGTCAACTACTAAAACCCTTAACCCTAACAATAGAAGACAATTGAAAAAAAAGAAGAGAAGTCTAAAGTACTAACAATAATTAAAAAAAATCACGTTTAGCTATTGATGTACTTACCAACAAAGTTCACCTCCATGAACAATATTATCTCAACAACCATAATCAATAAATATTATCTCAATTTTTATCTAGTTCATCTCAACAACCATTGACCTATTTGATTAATTATTTCAATCATAATCATCAATTATTATATACAACATAAGGAAGTTAATAATAAATAAACATAATATAATTATCATATCAAACAATAAATTGAGAAATATCAACTAATAAAGAGAGTTTTCAAAGTCCGAAAAAAAAGATAAAAAATAAAATGAGAAACAAAATAGAAAGAAAAAGAAGAAATAATACATGAATGCAGTATTGAATTTTGAATCTTTTTTTTTTTAATTTTTGTAAGAACCAAAAAGACCTAGAATGATGATTTGCAGAAAGGAGAAAAGAGAGGGAGATCTTTAAGAAGAGAGGAAGAGAGCATTTTTGGAGAGGATTTTTTGAAAAAAAATAATTCTTTTAATAAGTTAACGTGTTTTTTTTTTTTTGAAAAGAAAACTCCTAATTGAAGTTTTAAGTTTTATTTTAAATTTTATTTTTTTAAAAAAATTACTTTTTTAAATGTTTTTCACGAAATTTTATTTGGTTCAATTTTTACTTTTAAATAGTGGGTAAGTAAAAAATAAATCAAGTCAAACCAGTACTATATATTGAAATATTAGTGCAAAAGTATTGGTTAATTACCAATATTTATCCGATGATGAGATGAGACAGAAGGAAAAAATTATTGAAGAAAGTTTGTCATGGTTGGATGCATGGCTTCTACTTTGAATGACGGAATCCAAACTGTCTTGTTTTGTCGGGAAAGGAAACCATGGAAGAAGGCAGAGAAGCCTACAATGGCAGACTACATCGAACAAAAACGCACAACAAGGGGGAACAAAAAGCAGCTTTTTAGAGGGATGGTTTTTCTTATAGGGTGAAAGTGCATACTGTTGGCAGGCAAAGGCATCTGGAACCTTATTCTGAGAAAAGGAAACATAGATCCATGGCCATGGGGGACCATTTCTGTTGTTCCCTTCTCCTTGAACCCTTTCAAGGGTAAAATTGTATTCGAAATGTCGCGACTCAACAATTGAGATTCTTGACTTTCTTGGTCTGCTTGGATTCCGTCCGGGGACTGAACTTTGTGGCGTGGCATTGGGATAGAAATACGACATATGTTTCATCAAAGACATTAGCCGACAGCGCGTTTCCTTGTAATAAAATCGTATTAGTCTCTATCTATTTTGATTTCTAGACTATTCTCGTTTTATTGTCGATAATATTTTTATATTTTTATATTTTTATATTATGCAAGTGATTGAAGTTTAATCATACATTAATAAAGAAATTAAAAGATATTATGTTGAATTGTAAATTATTTTAACTTTGAAAAATAGCACAACCTTGTTCTTTTCCCTTTTTTTTTAATTCTTTCCTATACAAAATACTGATAAAATTTCAAAACTCATTGCAATAACTAAGCAATTGTCTTTCTTTAAACAATTAGCAATAGCAATTAGAGTATCTAAATGGATTGATTTCTAAGGGAAAAAACCCTATTTGATTTTGAAAACTGAAAAAACATGGGAGGGTGGTGGCAACCCAAATTGGACCAAAAGCGAACAAAAACCAACCACGTCATCAAATCGAAGGTATAACACGACACAACCTTCCACGAACTTGCCAGCTCGTTCTCAGCCGCCGCCCCCCCCCCCCCCCCCCCCGCCCCTCTCTCTCTTCACTGCACTGTTCTTTTATTTTTTGTTTTACTTTTATTCATCTCTCTCTCTCTCTCTCTCTCTCTCTCTCTCTCCATCCTCTGATACCGATGGCCTAACACGACGAATAGGCCGCGTTGCTCTCACAGCACTGTCTGTCTCATTCATCACGTCTCATCTCCCACTTCTCCCCTTTCCTTTCCTGTTTACAAGTCAAAGCTCTGTAACTACAACTAAAATTGAAAACCAAAACCCCTCCCAACAACTCCCACTTCTCTCTCTGTTCATCTGCATCTCCCCAATGAGTTGCTAACTAATAACCAATTCCTCCAAATGTCCGTTCAGTTTCACCATCTTCTCTTCTTCCTCATCCTAACTTTCTTCCCATCGTTACCACTTGCTGAAGACGGTAACGTATCATGTCCTTTAAACTTCACCATCCTGCGCCCGGCCCTCTCCAATCCCAACTGGCTCCGACACACGAACACCTCCATGGAGTGCAACTACATTCGCCTGGGCCTCCGCCTCGTCCTCTCCGACTACCTTAGACGCACCGGATCATTCTTTCCACCCTTAAACTCCTCCGAGTCTTGTTGGCAATCTTACCAGTCCCTCGTCCCAAACTTCGACATCCGTTCCTCGTGCGGTTTCCAAACCTCTTGGATCTCCCAAGGTTGCATGAACTTAACCACAAAGTCCGAATTCGAAGTTTTGATCAACACTACCTTGGCCGACGTCGTTTCAAACTGTAACCAGTCTTTGCAGGGTTCCGCTTGTGCTTCCTGTACTGCAAGCTTAGCCACTGTGCTAGCTTTGTACTTGAAGGACAATTCAACTGCAAACGTGTCCGACTGTACGGCCTACCCGTTTATTTATGCAGCTGCTGTTGCTAATTACTTGGGACCGACTGATGAAGGTACGGCCACTTGTTTGTTTTCATTTGATCTTAGTGATAATAGTACTGGCAAGAGTAAGAAAAAAGGTGTGATTTTGGGTGCTGTAATCGGGGTTGGTATCGGTTTAGCCGTTTTGATTGGTGGGTCTTGGTTTGTTTTTAGGAAATATCAAGATGCTAAGAGGAGAAAGAGGAGGGACAAAATTAGGAATCTTGAGATGGGTAGTTTGGGTGGTTCTGGATTGGGTTCAATTAGTGAAAGTACTAATTTGGTTAAGTTTACATTCGATGAGATTAAGAAAGCTACGAGGAATTTCTCTAGAGATAACATTATTGGAAGAGGTGGTTATGGCAATGTGTACAAGGGTTACTTGCCTGATGGCTCTGAGGTTGCTTTGAAACGGTTCAAGAATTGTTCTGCTGCTGGTGATGCCAATTTTACGCATGAAGTTGAGGTTATTGCTAGTGTTAGGCATGTGAATCTTGTTGCTTTAAGGGGATATTGTACAGCTACAACTCCATTAGAGGGTCATCAGAGGATAATTGTTTGTGATTTAATGAAGAATGGGAGTTTGCATGATCATTTGTTTGGTTCCATGGAAGGAAGACTTAGTTGGCCTATTCGTCAAAAGATTGCACTAGGGACCGCTAGGGGACTGGCTTATCTGCATTATGGGGCACAACCTGCAATCATTCATAGGGATATCAAAGCGAGTAATATACTTTTGGATGAGATGTTTGAGGCCAAGGTAGCAGATTTTGGACTTGCAAAGTTTGCACCCGAGGGAATGACACATTTGAGCACTAGGGTAGCTGGGACAATGGGATATGTCGCCCCTGAGTATGCGTTGTATGGGCAATTGACTGAGAGGAGTGATGTGTATAGCTTTGGTATAGTGCTTCTTGAGCTGTTGAGTGGAAAGAAAGCACTTACGATGAGTGAGGAGAACCAACCTTCTCTAGTTGCCGATTGGGCATGGTCGTTGGTGAAGGATGAGAGAACTTTGGATGTTATTGAAGATGGCATGCCAGAGTTGGGGCCACCAGAAGTTCTGGAAAAGTATGTGTTGATTGCTGTTCTTTGCTCTCATCCAGAGTTACTATGCCGGCCATCCATGGATCAGGTTGTGAAAATGTTGGAAACAGACATTTCAGTCCCCTCAATCCCTGAACGCCCAATTCCTCTGGTAGCACATATTGATGACATTGAAAGATCTATAAGCAGTAACGGCTCAGGTCAGCTTTCCAGTCCTGCTGGCTATCAGATGTTTACACATGAAAGTAGCCATCATTCAGGAAGTAAGGAGGAAGGGACAAGTTCAGGCTCTTAAATAGAAGTTTTATATAAGCGCATCCTAACATGATAGGATCATTGAGCTCTCCAATGGTGCTTCCCCTGATTGGTATGCTCACCTTAATTTTTGTTGGTTTAGATTTTTTGCTTCATGAGTTAAAAATTGCATCAGATGTTGTAAAAAAACAATAGCTTTACAATCAAGTTAGATTCATTTGAATTCAAGTGATATAGGGCGCAAAATAGTCATTTGACATTTGTAAGTATTTAGTGGTGTACAGTTTAGCAACTTTCTCTAGAACATCAATGATTTGTTGAACAAATCATGCTCTGTGTTTCCCTGAAATTCTTCATATATAACTTGTTTTTGCCAACCAAGGTGGCATGGAGTTTTGGTCTAACGTAACAAAGGTTATTGCAAGAATTTGATTTATTACTTTGTTGCTTCATTTGTAGCTTTTTGCAAATTTTGTTGCTGTTACTCAATTAAATCCTATATTAGAGAATGTAGACATGGAATTTGATGCAGATGAAACTTTCTGGCAGCTTCTTTTATTAAAGGAGAAGCAGTTTAGTACTTCAGTTGATGGATTCTTTATATATTTGTTCTTTGAACATTAGAACGTTGGTATATTTGCCAAAGCAAATCACATAATGTTTGATAGGCAAAATTGTGTGGCATGTTGTAGAACTCATGCAGCTCATACTGGAGTACGCTTTGCTGGAAAGTGGGTGATGCTGCTATGGCACGCACTTTGTTTGTTCAATCATCAGAGAACAGTGATATTTAAAGCTTTCACTTCAGAATTGTGCACCTTGAGATAAGAGGTAAGTAGAGTGAACCAATTGCGGTTGGTAGGAGCTGGGTTTCCATATGGAATGAGGAGGCCTCTTAATAGACCAGGAGGTATAGCTTGAGGATTACTGAAGATGGTTGGCTGAAATCCTGAACGTACCTATGGGAAAGAGTATGAGAACTGAGAAGCGTGCAAGATGGTAAGGTGTAGTTGTTCTTCCACAGTGTCTGATTCTAGAGTAGACCAACAATTTTGTGAAGCGACTCTCTTAAACCTGAATTCAAATGTTCTTATGAAATCTGTGTGCAGCAGATATTGTAGATATTATGTTGCTTAGGGTGTTAGCAGAACGAAGAAAGTGTGCCTCGAGATGTAGTAATCACTGCCGATTTTATTGTGCAAAGAAAAAAGATGTCTGAAAGGAGATGAATTAGTATGAGATATAGTGCTATTTAATGTGGAATTTCATTTTTGTGATGAGCTGCTCCAAGTCCCAAGCAAATGCGGGTGGCTTAAGTTATCAATTTAACAATGTATGAGGTATATCAGCTGAAATGCTAGTTTTGTCAGTCTGGCAGATTTACTCACAAGTCTTTTCATGTCTTTATAGTCGCTTTGACTAGTCAAAGCAGAAAAGAGGATTGTAGCCATTAATCATATCGTTTGCACTTCTCAGAGTTGAGAGATTTGACCTGAATTTTTAGGCTCTGAAAATGGGATCACCCAATTTCGTCGAACTTTCATAATTTGGAGGGAGACATTTCAGAGTGGCATCCCCCAACCCAAAAGGATGCAGTTCACACCAGAGTGCTTAACATGTTCATATACTATGAAGGCGGCTATATGCTCAAATAACCTTATGGACTATATTAAAAAAAAAATTAATGAAGTCTTTAATCCTTTATTGTATTTAATTAAAGTTTTTAATTTTTATTTTAAATTAAATAAATTTTTATTTATTAACAGTTAATTACTTTTATTAATTCACGGTATAATTGATAATTTTATATCACATTTGTCACATACTTGTTATTTCGATGACGTTAATATTATATGTAAAAGAAACTTGTTGGTTGTAAATTGTGTTTGTGTGTTTACCTTTTTATGGTTACATGTGAAAAAAATATGTTAAGATTTGTGTTTTACTTTTTTGTATTTAAAGATTTGAAAAAAAATACCCAAAAAACATCAAACTAAATCTTCATTATTATCAAATATGTGTCTCGATTCAGGGTTTTTAATAAAATTTAATAAATTATTCAGAAGACAACAAAGATATGAAATTTTATTAAATTAAAAAACCCTAAACATAGAGATTTGTTTTAACACAAACAGGCGGAGAATGCCTCATTAACGATGGGCAGCCTGTGGATCCGTTCAGTAAACTCAGTTTCTAGTATGCATGGGATACTTCGTTTCCCTTCAAGCCCCTTTCCTCCGAGTTTAAAGCATGGATCCAAATGCTAAGAATGATGCATTCTTACCTGTCATTCACGTGGAAACAAATTATTTCGACTAGACGTCATGCTTTTGACGATCGGGCCCAGATTTGACTTTAAGATGCCAGATCGAGCCTACTTTCCCAATGGCATCATGCCGCCAGTCACATGTTTTGCTCCAGATTTCTCTCGTCTGGCGTCTTTTCTTTCTCTTTTCAAACGGATGAAAGTCGAAAATTCAACGGAAAATGAAAGATAAGATAGATCTTGGATATCCTTCTTAATATATTCTTAAATGGTAGCAAATCCGATTGCCCTGATATGCAATTCCCCGTACAGATTTTTGTGCATATATTTTAAGGTTATAATACTCCAATAAGTATTTAAATTATACCAAAAAAATTAATTAAATTCTTATTTTTTTTTATTTTAAACTAACTAAAATTTTTTGAAATAGCATTGTCACGTGACATGACGTGAGCAAAGATATTACTTACTAGATTTTATTTTTATTTTTTAAAAAATCATCTTTCTTATTTCATAATTTGTAGATATAAAGTTTTCAAATTACAAAAATAGAATAAAATATTCTGCAAATAATCTTCTACCAAATATATTTAAACGAAAAAACCCACAAAAGAATCAATAATCAATATGCCAAAATTCCTTCATGTTCCCCACAACTTTTTAACTGCGCAAAATAATTCTTATTAACCCAAGAACCAGACATGAAACGGTGACGAAAAACAAATCAAACTCCACGCCTTTCTTCTTCAACTCCTCCACACACTTAGCCAACAACTACCCATGTTTCCTTTTCCCTCTCCAACATCTTCTCCAAGCGCCCTTCCACATCAGTTTTATATATGCCTAAATGCCCAAGTAATCCCCTTGGAAAATAGCAAAGGACACAAAGATGGGATCCATAATTAATGGGTTTAAGCTTAGATCCGCCATGGATTTGTACAAAACAAAGATATACAGTTGGGTGAAAATGAAGAAAAATGGAGAAGAAAGAGATTTTTGAAGGGAGAAATAGTAAGGTGTTACAAGGCTCAGATATTGTGCTCAATGTTGGATAAATTATTTAAGAAGACAAAAAATTCCTAAATTCTAATAAAATAAATTATTAAAAAAAAAAACCTAAACTTTGAGATTTTTTTTGTCTTCTTAGATCATTTATTAAATTTTATTAAAAACCCTAGATCAAGGTTAAGGAACATATCTAATAAAGACTTAGTTTGATGCTTTTTGGGTTCTTCTTTTCAAATTTCTAAACTAATATTTTTAGACATATAACAGGATAAAAAAGTAAACAGACTATCGTGACAAGTTTTATTAGTATGTGGTAAATGACATAGTATAAAATTGTCAACTATAATGTAGATTAACTTCCGTTAATCAACGGTTAATGAGAAAGGTTAATTTCATTCAAAATAAAAATTTAAAAATTTAATCGATCGTGATAAAAAGATAAGAGCTTCATTAACTTTTTAATTTAGGGGCTTATTAAGTATATAGGCTAAAACTTATCATATTTTCTATTCTTGTTTCCTTTATACCAAGTATTTCTTGCTTCGTATTGGTTATTCATTTATCCAATAAAAAAAGTTATTAGCCCTCGTCTGATTTTGATTTTGTATGAAGTTTAAAAAATTTTAAGTTAAATTTTGACTCTCACTAATTATTAACTTTTTTTTTTATCCTTTGCTTGAAAGAAAAAAAGTGATGGTTATTTTAAGAGAAATAAATGAGAGTAAGATTTTTTTTTTTTAATTTTAACTTTTCAAAGGAGATATCAAATGGGACAACAAAAAGTATGTAAACAAAATCGAATATATGAAACGGAAAAAGAGGGAGTATTATATATAAAGTTATTTCAAAAGAATTATTACTAAAATAGAAATAATAGCCTTGAATAGATTTGGTGATTCATTTTAGGTAAATATTAAAAGTTAAGATAAACACAAACACAGTATTATTAATTAAATGAATTAAGATCCTAAATATGTACATAAATATGTTTATTACATGTGTTATATGATATGACACAACTCAATTATTCAAATTTAAAACTAATAATCATAAAACAATCATAACAAAGTAATAATATTATTCAAATGATCTTTATATATTTACATTTAAATGGGTATCATAATCAAGTTAAGCGAGTCATATTATATTTGTTTACACCATAACATGATTAATCAAATGAGTTAGATGTGACATATTTGTACTAAGCCTGATTAATCTATGAAATTATATTTGATGTACTGATTATGTATACTTTCTACACACTGTCAGGTCATGAGATATTACCATTTTATAAAAAAAAAATATAATTCTTTGATGACCTTGAAAATAAATATTTCTAATTTTTTTTTAAAAAATTAAATAACAAAAAAATAAATTTTTTATTTCTCTCCAACTGTCTCTTACCCAATTTCATCTTCTTCTCTCCTTTTTTGTCCATTATCAACAATAGCAACCTAAATCTAGTAATTATAACTATAATTAAATTCAAACTCAATCAAAACTTGAATGGAAAAGCTCGTGTTTGTAATCATTTATAATCAACCTAGTAAATTTCAATTGATAACTCTTAATTTTCACATTGGAATAGATTTTGTAAAGCAAAGAAAATAGGAAATGTAATGAAACATTGATGTATCATACTATTGTTTAATCGAAAGATAAAAAAGTTATCAGAAAAATCAACAAGAAAAACTGATTCAAAATTAAAAATAAAAAAAGTAGTAAAACTAATTAAAATTCATTTTAAAAAATAAACCTTACGAGGTAAAGTTGAACTAAAGTCTTTGTCCTGTAGATACTACATCTAAATTATCAGCTATCCGGTAAAGACACCAAAAGAACCAAAGTCAAAGTAAGCTTAATCGTTTAATAGTTGTCAATTTTCCATAATTTTCCTTTCATTGAAAATTAATCATTAGTTTTTCTTGTTGATTTTTTTGATGAGGACTCTTTTATCTTTCTATTAGATAATCTGTCCTCAATGTAGTAGTTTCACAATATTTTATATTTGCTTTTACTTTTCAAAGTCTATTCCATGTGAAAATTAAGAGTAGCCAATTGAAATCTACGGGTTCATTATGAACGATTACAACACTAGCTTTTTCATTCAAGTTTTGATGGAATTTGAGTTTAATTATAGCAATGATCACTGGATTTAGGTTTCTATTGTTGATAATGGACTAAAAAAAGAGAGAAGAAGAAGATGATGAGATTGGGCGAGATAGATTTGGAAAGAAACAAAAACTTATTTTTATTTTATTAAAAAAAGTGATAATATTTACTTTTAAGTCCTTCAAATAATTATATTTATTTTTTAATGAAGTGATACTATCTTGTGTATCAAATATAATCATTTTAATCTACTATCTACATGTGAATACATTTATTATACGAAATATGATTGGTTTAAATATAAACTCGTTTAATTATAATATCATAACAGTGTGTTATGATTGTGTCTAAACCAGACATATGATTATTTCTTCTCAATAAAAAAAAATTATCAAGAATATACATATAGTGCGAAAGGAGAGGGGATCATAAATATGGTAAAATAAAGGAAAGTTTTTGAAATCAATAAATTTACATGAAAACAAAATAATGCAGTTTCATTCATTATTCTCTTATGGAAATACAGAAAATAAAATGTAATGTATTTGATTTCTCAACAATTCAAGTTCGTGCAAATCCTGTGGCTTTTATTCCAACCTGTATGCATTTAACAGGAAAAAAAAGCCAAAAGACCCTTCAATCTCATGTTCTTCTCCTCTTTTAAGGTCAATTGATTGTGTTGCAAGTATTTAAGATCATCTTAAATTATACCAAGTGCCCTATGCCTCACCCTTTTGCTCATGAGAACAATCCTTGTATATACTAATAGAAATAAAGCATGTGCAGTGCACATGACCAGTGTTTGTCTATATCTGTAAATAGTTACAAGTTTAAGGGTTATTTTTGCAATTGTGTAATGTTAGATCAGTTTGCTAACAAACTGACCGATGGCAGGCTTGTAAATACAAGGGGTTAGCTATTGGTACATAACAGAACTTGTAACAGATTTCTTGGATGGATAAAATCAACAACTGCATTAATCTCTCAATTCCTCACGCAATTCCTTCCATAAACTCTCACATAGACTTGCACTGTCTCTCGGCATTATTCTCAGCTTTGAACAAGGCAGCAAATTGGCAAAAGGGATGGTGAAACCAGACCCACAGGCATCCGAAGGTTAGGTTTTGCTTTGAAAAGTTTTGGGTCTTACCTCCGTTTGTCTAGAAATATGGCTATGGTAGTGGGGAATGAATGAAAATGTTGCCAAAGTGTCAATTCCTGGTGACTTATGGTCCACATCTTCATCTTGCTTGTCTGCATTCTAATTCTTAACGTGGGAAGTTGTGCGTGGTTCATAATTTTTTTATTTAGAGAATGGAATTTTAATATAATTTTTTTTTCATTCCAGCTGTGTGGCAATTGGTTTTTGACTTTTACGGCAGATTAAAGCTACATGAAAATCAAGTTTCATCCCGGTTACAGAGCCAGACAGATTAACATATATGGATATATATATATATATATGTCACATGATCATATCTTGATGATCACTGCACATCTTTTTTAAATTTGGGTACACCACTCTGTCCATGAACTTGCTCAGATATCATACACATGTCATGGGATTACTCTGTCTTTTGTTCCCGTCTTTGTTATTTTAAAATTTGCTTATCAAGCTTGATCTTGGACTTTTGAAGACAAAAGAGTTCGGAGGAACACAACGTTGGTAAAGAAAGCAAGTCTCATCTCAAATGCAACCAGCCTCCTTCATTAATTACTTCATGGTTTATCTCTTCAATGTTATCATTTTGGTGTACGATTCTTGGACAATGACACATCTCAACTTCAATAAACTTACTGCATACGGTAAGAATAATTAGTTGACTGCCATTAAGCTTGTGGTCTTTGCCTTCCCCGTGAAACTGTTTCATCCTCAGGACAACTCAGATCCATTTCCAAGAGAACAGAAACTAATTTGTTGTTGTCCAACTTTGATTGAGAAAAATCTAAAAGACTCACCAGATTGGCTGTAAATGTTTCTGCATTTTGAGCTACCAGGTTGCCTATAAATATCTTTGATGGATATTGATCAACACTGCGGAAAAAACAGTAGAATTGAAACTACCAGTCATTTTACTAAAACTGGTAGCTGTATGTGCTCGCTGTTTACGAAGATGGCAACTGCTCAATCGTACAATTACAAAACTCCATAATTGAAGAGAGAGATTATTCGAAGCAAGCGGTCTACCTGTATGATTTACCTCCGTTTTCAATGGTCTTCAGCAGTCCCTGAAGCAGGATGTTCGTCTTGGGAGCTCACAAACAGGACAACTAGCAAAAGCATGTTGGCCACACAGAGAGTTGAAAGGGACCTTTTTGCCTTTATGAGGAAACTAAACTAGCATGGACCACAATGGCGGCTAGTCTTCATAGTAAAAAACTATTATTGATTTCTTAGATGGAGTTTTTGTTTGATAACATCATGGATTTTCAATTCTTGCCTGCTTTGCTGTGACAGATCTATGTTAAAGTCATTCTTTTGTTATTCGAAATTTGCATGCATACCACAATGCTTTATTCACTTGCGTCAAAGTATTGTACTGCCTTTTAACGAGCAAAAAACTATTTACAGAAACGTGGAGCCATTGAATGAAGAAAACAGATAGCTCGCCTGTATAACACATCAATACACATAAGCTCAACATCAGTGAGAAAAGCAGCACAGAAGAAACGTAGTAAGTTTGAAAAAAAGGAAATTCTGACCTGGATTTTCCACCTTCCATTTTGAAAGGTGCCAGGAGATAATTTCCTAGATTCCATTTTTCCGTATCTTCTTGATCTCGAACATATTGCTTCAAGCTTCTTCTCTTTTCCATTTGAATCAATATACAGAGGTACCGAAAAAGACATCCAAAGTTAAGTAGAGGAACAAGAACATGGCCATCAGGGAGGATATAGAGAAGGGTAACGACAGCGTTCTTGAAGAGCCAAGCGTACCTCTCTTGCAGGAACAGAAGAATACGGCTGACGAGGACGATGGGCATACTGATCAAACAAGCAGCAAAGCAAGTTTATGGATGGTTTACCTCAGCACCTTTGTTGCAGTGTGCGGCTCCTTTGAATTTGGATCCTGTGTAAGCCCACCGCCCACCCCCGATTATTTACGGGTGGAAAAAAATGCCCGAGAATGAGGTTTGCTACTAATATTACTTTTAAGTTCTAATACAAAATGTCAAATCATTTTCAGGCAGGCTATTCGTCACCAACTCAGACTGCCATCAGGGAGGATCTCTCTCTTACTCTTGCAGAGGTATTATGAAAACTCTAGCTTTTTTTTTTTTTTTTTTTGAAAGGCTTTGAAAACTCTAGTCTCTAGTTACTCTATAAACATTCTAGCCCATTGAAATAATAATAACCATAATTGGCTTGTTTTCTAGACTCACGAGCATAAAAATGAAGAAAGCCATTAATGCTTATGCAACAGTTTAACAAGTAGTACGTAGCGATAAACAGAACATGTTTTTTATTTTGGCAATTTAGTAACAAGAAATAGTAATTTCAAGCTATGGTTGAACTCTGGTGACCTTTAGCTGGTCCAAACAATTCCTAGATCTCCAATGCCATACACTATCGACTAACATGGTGGATAGTGCTCAAACTATTCTACCGACTTTGTCCAGATGGCAAACTAGGATACCATAATTATCAAATTCCAAGTGATGTTTATAAATTCAAAAGGGTTTGGGTATGTATACAGTTATGTCAAACATTATTGCCATCTATCATTATGTCTGTGGAGGAAAATAATACAGTTGATACTATTGTATAAAGGCTGGTGACTTATCTGCTGAAACACAATAGGAACAAGTTGCGTACTTTAAACCCAAGATTTTGAATGGTTTTGAACATATTATGAACAGATTTTAGCAAGAAAAGAACATAGCAGAGAACAATTCTAAACATTTCCTTGCAGCTTAACAAGATTGGGTAAAGCTAGCATTCTCTTTAACACAATCAGTTTGCTCATCATAGAAGCAACTTCAAAGGGATGCACTTGATCTTTGAATGTGCAGTATTCAATGTTTGGGTCTATATTGACTTTTGGTGCAATGATTGGCGCAATCACAAGTGGGCCAATTGCTGATTTTATTGGTCGGAAAGGGGTAAGCAGATAAATGGATCGATCAATCCATGCTAAACTGCTCTTCCATTGAACATCTGTATTAGTGATTTCGCTTTGGTATAGACACCAATGATGTAACATCGTGATCATTGCTAAACATGTGCAGGCAATGAGAACAGCTACTGGCTTCTGTGTTGCAGGGTGGCTTGCTATTTACTTTGCAAAGGTTTTAATAAATCTCCACCCTGAATTTATCATTGCTTTAGCTGCAAATTAACCAGAACCAGTTAGCAAAAATATGACTTTATGATCTTTTTCTATGTCTTGATTGAAACAAAAGGGGGCTTTGCCTTTAGACATTGGAAGACTAGCAACAGGATACGGGATGGGAGTCTTCTCATACGTGGTGAGTTTCTATATCTCATCTCAAAGTTCATTCCTAAACCTTCTTCAGTAAATGATAAACTACCGGTTATAAGTGACTGTGATGCCTTTGTTGAATGTATGACCAGGTACCAGTGTTTATTGCTGAAATCGCACCAAAGAATCTTCGAGGAGCACTAACAACCATAAATCAGGTAACATGTGCCTGTTAAGCAGCAGCACTCATTTTCTTAATATCATCGCAATTTCTTGAGTTGTGAATGTAAATTTATGAAAAGGCATCAGTTGTCTGAATGTGCAATATAAATAACAAAGATAAAAAACAATGAATCTGCACAGTTTTATCTGATTATTCTCATCTTATTCTACAGCTTATGATCTGCAGTGGAGTGTCAGTTGCCTTCATAATAGGGACAGTTCTAACTTGGAGGACTTTAGCATTAACTGGTAAAAGTGTTTATCAATTTATTTAAACAGAATGTTCTTCTGCAAAACCCTGTGCGCCTGTGTGTTTGTAAAGCTAGATAACATAAACTGAGATTCACAAGTGGGGTGATTGCAGGACTTATTCCTTGTGCAATCCTGCTTTTTGGACTCTTTTTCATTCCAGAGTCTCCCAGATGGCTGGTATAAAATAGCAGTGAAAAGAGGGTGGAATCTTTTTTCTTTACCCTGAATTATAGTAACATTAAATGGAAATTGGATAACAATCGTAGATTAATGCAGGCAAAGATGGGACGTGAAAAAGAGTTTGAAGCTGCACTACAGGTTCTTCGTGGCAAGGATGCTGATATATCAAAGGAGGCAGCTGACATTCGGGTTCTTAATCTAAACTCTATCATCCTAATCAACACTGACAATGAGTTAGAGCATTATGGAGAAAATGATTAAGAAAAGAATTATTTTATTGCTTGACAGGACTATACAGAGACTCTCCAACGGTTCCCGAAAGCCAAAATGATGGATTTGTTTCAACAAAGATACTTACGCTCTGTCATTGTAATTATAACTCTTTCTAAACCCAGTAGTACAATCAGATCATTCTGCTTCAACATTAGCAAACCCAACCTTTCACTCTTAATTAATGTTTCTTTATCATGCATTTATCTATGATCAGATAGGAGTTGGATTAATGGTCTTTCAACAATTTGGGGGAATCAATGGAATCTGCTTTTATGTCAGCAATATTTTTGAGTCAGCAGGTAATGAAACCGTTGAGTTACACCTGATGCACCAAGGAGGAAAATGAGTAGAAAGAGCCTAGCACATGCATTTCATAAGATAGTGATGACAAAGAAAGTGAACCTCGGGATTTTGACCTCTAAAATATACATCCTGGATATAATTGGATAAAACAGTTTTCTCAGATAAATTCTTGTGTCTATGACATTATTAGAAATTCAACTTCTCAACATAACAAATAATAATAACAATAAAAAAGTCTTCTATAATTAACACAGTTGTTTTTGTACTTCAAATTTCTCAGGATTTTCTGCCAGTGTTGGGACAATAATTTATGCTATTCTTCAGGTTTCATCTCTCCCTTTCCTTGATATCTATGTAGTCCTTCCTGGCAAACAATAGCTTAAAACAATCATCTTTGCAGGTTGTTATTACCGGTCTTAATGCAACTGTGATTGATAAAGCTGGAAGAAAGCCTCTATTACTGGTAAATTCTAGAGCAATTTAAATTGCTGAGCTAAATACTTTCATGGATAGAAGGTCAATCTCATTTTCTTTTCATTCTAGGTTTCTTCGGCAGGATTGGTCCTAGGCTGTATGCTATCTGGGACTTCATTCTATCTTAAGGTTAAACGCTAAACTATATCATCTATAACTATGCTGCCTTTTATTGTTGTCAAATGCTAATATTTTGAGAATCTTTGCCAACCTGCAGGGCCATAATTTGGCACTCAATTCAGTTCCCATTCTTGCTGTAACAGGCATATTGGTAATGTCAAAAACTTTTATCAAGTCATATACCCATTTGATTTCTTCATTGGCAAAGTATGGCTTACCAGTTCCCCTTTGTTATTTCTGATACGTATCTTCATTGAGCTCAGATATACATAGGATCTTTTTCAGCTGGGATGGGTGCAGTGCCTTGGGTGGTAATGTCTGAGGTAATGAAAAAGTAGTAAGCAAGATTTACCATTCTATTTGATGTACTAATCATTCCAGTCCTCTTACTATGGCATTTGGCTGCAGATATTCCCAATAAATATTAAAGGAGTAGCAGGAAGCTTAGCAACACTAGTGAACTGGTTTGGTGCATGGGCAGTTTCTTACACTTTCAACTTCCTTATGAGCTGGAGCTCCTATGGTAAATAGAATAAAAATTTCCTCTTTTTATTCTATATTCCTAAAAATTAAGCAGTAATTGATGCAATCGAGATTGCAAAGCAAGTTAATTTATTTGACAAAGAAAACTTTGAATTTTGAGAGCCAAGGTTTGTGAAGAGTACATGTACAAACTATGAGGACGACCTCCAATAAATAATAAGACATGTGAATTTACCCGCACCTCTTGTTGATTTCAGGTACATTCATTCTTTATGCTGCAATCAATGCACTGGCTATATTGTTTGTGGTCATAGTGGTTCCTGAAACGAAGGGGAAAACACTGGAACAAATTCAAGCAGCCATTAATGCATAGAGAATCAAGAAAATGAAGCAGCTCATTCTTCAGTGAAGCAGATATCTTGAGAGATTGGAGATGCTTCCTAGCAGTGAAGAACATTTACTGATGCTTTCAAAATCAAGCAAATTGGATGCAAATACATTTGGGGTAATACAGGTGTTTTATAATGGAAATGAGATTTTATTAACACTGAAGGAGATGCAAATACAAAGGCAGCACCTCTTCGCGAAAAGAAAGCAAGTGAGAAAGAGACATCAGGCTTTGCTGGCTTTCTTATAAGATGAATTGCCGATCAGAAATTATTTACAACCCAAAACGTTATACTCATAAAATTAAAGCATTTTCTACACAAAATTTTTTTGGTGTTTGATTTAAATGTTATTATTAGTGAATCATGGTCATGGATCCTTACAACATTCAAGGTGGAAAACCACCTACACAGAAATCAGTGAACCATTCCTTTCAAAATGAATTCCTTTCAAAATGATAGTTCTTGGGGTCTACCTAGCTTGCTGAAAGTGCTACATCACCATGATCATTAGCACAATTATCAAAGAAGGTAGCAACAAGAATCATTCTGCCAAATACTTAACATAATCCTTTACCAGGAAGTTTGTAAACTGTACAACTTGTTCCACGCAACCAGTTAAAACAATCTAATAAGCTCATTGGCAAAAGTCAAAATTACAAGAATAAAATTTACTTTGTTTAGCAACTGCTTCTAGCTTATTCATTCCTTTTGGGGAAAATATGACATGTTTTGCTTTGTACATTTTGTGGCCAAAATTATTGGTGAATAAATAATGAAAGAAGATAAAACAAGCTACAAGAATATTTCTGTTTACATTACAAATATGATGATAGATTACATCTGATTACTAGTTAGCATGTACGACATTTCAATGCTCATAAATATTTAGGAACTGATAAATTGACAGAAATTTATGCTCTTTAAAGCATATAGCTAACTCTATCGAAGATCCACCTTCTAGCTATTCCATTAAGCATAAAAAGGGCAGCAAGTCATTAAGCACATAGAGATTCTAAGCATATAGTCACAAGAACATATCCTTCCATAACATTGACAATGTCACGGTTTCTTATGATCTTAGGTGGCTTATATTGACTAGCTGCTCCATTCTTGATTGCTCCTTGAAGTAACCTGTCAAAGCTACCACATTTCAAAATAGATAGTGATAAAGGGTGCATCTCACCTTTATCCCGCTACACCTTATAAATACTTCCCAAGCTATCTTCAAGAGCAGAACAACACTTTCTAAGGAGTAGAATTGACTCCTGCAACTTGTCCTGTGAAAACATATCACAGTCTTTGACTTCAACAAATATCTTCAGCCTCTTAGGACTCAAATCAAAGTCCAAGAAACTCGTAAACTCCACAATCTCTACTTCCATGCCCATGATTTTTCTCAGCAAAGGTTGAAAACTTTCCATGGCAGCCATCAAATCTCCCTCAGACACTATCTCATATGAAGTTTTAGGAGCTCGCATCACAAACACCAGCAATGGAGATGAGTTATAGAAGTCAACAACTCTTACAATATCACCTAGTCGATATCTATAAAATCCTCTATAAGTAGTCACAACCACTTCATACATCTTCCCTACCTCAACTCCGCTAATATCTACAGTTTCTTCACCAACAACCTTGTTCTCAGTTGAATCAAACAGAAGGAACTCGAAATATGCAGCAGTTGGAAGCATAACAAATTTTGTCATATCTGGTGGTTGCTTGATATCCAAGTTAATGGCCACACAGCACTCTGATGAAAAGTAATCCCCTCCTAACAGAGGTATCACTCCTGCATAGTACTTAAGTTTGGAATAATACTGCTTCATACTCCCAGTTGTGATGCATCTAATATATCGAACATTAGGCCATAATTTATGCAAAATTCCACCCCAATCCTTCTCTTCACAGATCAATCGAATTCTATTTGACAAATCTGGTTGTGGTCCACCAAGAACCTCAACAACAGAATCTCTCATCAGAACATCATCAATCTCCAAACATGGAAACCCTTTTCTGATATCCTCACATAGTTGCTCCCACTTAGATTCCAATACGCCCAAAGCTTTAATCAAACCAGGCGCATATGGGGCATGAATAGCATCCACATAATCAGAATTCCTAAGACCACAGAGAAGGTGGCAGTACATTTGGTGCTCAACATTTGAACCGAGAATCACTTCCTTGGGGCTAGTGAGAGACGTAAATAGAGAGCGATTTGCATTACTGCTACTATTCTGCAAAGGGAAAGAAGAAGCAGCCATTACCTTGAAACCGCCTTTCGTAGTTGTAATGCTATCGGCATATATAAATGCCAGTCTTCTATTTACTTCAGGCCTTGGAGGAAAAAACCTAAATAATGGGAAAAAAAATAACTAAATTAATAATGATATTAACAAATGTCTTTGAACTGAAAAGAAGACTAAAATTACAAGTTATTACCCTCTCTTTTTCACTTTTCTCAAATCCAAAAACTAAAAAGAAATTGAATTTGAGTAAAGATCATTTCTTTTCACTTATCTAACTCAAGCAAATTACGAAAATAATAGTAATAGTAATAGTAATAGTTTTTACCTTCGAAGAACAGCAGCACTTCCTTGATGAGCTATATACGACGCCGCTTTTGAAAGCGCTGAATCAAAGTACGGTATCAGTTTAGGCTTCATCGAGCTTGTTCCAGAACTACTCAAAAAAGTAAATAAGTAAATAATTAATTAAAAACTCAAATGTAACTCAAATGTATTCAAATATTTATTAACTGTAAATAAATTGTGTTTACCTGTAGAAGAAGCAGACCAGAGGATCAACGGACAAGAGATGATAATCACTGCAGGCTCCGTCGGCTAATTGATTGATGTAATCAACGTAATCATCGTAGCTAGATAACGGCACGGAGAGTCTAAAAGTGGCAGCGTCGATCGGGGCATTTTGATCGTCAACGTCGGAGAGGTAGCGTTGGAGATAACGCACACCGCGCTGGTGTTGAAGAATTGAATGGAGAGTCTCGGCCTGGTGACGCACCGCGTCCTTCGTTGATTCCTCTAGTTGCTTCAGCAACGCGTCGTCTGCCATCTTCAAGGCGAGGCTCGTGCGCTGGATAAGCGGGTTCACTCACTGGACAACTTGGCGGTGGAACAAGCAGCGAGGGCGGTGGCGGGAGAGATTGGCGGATCGCGCGATCGTTTTAATAGTCAGAACTTGTCACGCTTTTTCTTTTGACAATTTGGTCTGAGAAATGGAAAATGTGATTTGGACCAAAATAAAATTTTGTCTTTTTCACTTGAGAGACTAATATACCCTTTAGATTTAAAGAGGTCGGCTATCGGCTAACGGTCGAGCTTGAGGATATTTGTGCCATCTCCATGGGTCAACTGTTGGAAATAATTATCAACTTGATTTTCAAGACAAAAAAAAGGAAAGAAAATAAGTATGGTATTATTTTTACTCTGTTACTAAATAGTATTTTTGGTAAAGAAAAATAAGGACAATTTAATGTTTTCATTTAAAGTAATTAATCCTACCTCCCATGATCTACTACTACTCGTCAACACGTAAAGTGTCTTCTGATTTTTGTGTTTTCCTCTTGCTTAATTGGATAGAATAAGGTATACAAAGCCCTTTTTGTTGCAAATCTTTAGCACACGGGTGGGACAGTTTCTCAGGTGGGCCGGCACACAAATGGAATCATATTATTTGAACGACTTTAGGGCGCCCCGCCGGGGGGGGCGGGGTTGGGGCGCTCAAGGGTGCCCTGGGGCCTCTACAGTGCACAGAACTGGGGTTGGGTGCGGTGGCAAAGCCTATCACTGTACCGTACCGTGTCCAGCCTGACGGGCTCTTAAGAATCCAATGATTAGATTAATTGGTTGTCACTGTCTTGTCTCGAAATTGCAACGAGCCACTTAAACTAAAGTTTAAAAAGAAGTGACTCTTGGGAAAGAGTAGCTATCATGCTCTTTACTCCATTTAGAGGCCACTAGCAGTTGTGGTCCATCAAGTATGGATGATTAGGGCGGGCAGTTGCTCCTTAATTGCATGCTGAGGTACTCATAGTACAGTGACAAAAGAGAAGCACCAAAATAAATCAAACTCTTCCAGTTTTCTTTCAAGAACTATACAAATTAAGTTCCACACCTGATAACACCCCTTAAGTTTTCTATTTAAGCCCATGTAAATGCAAAGTTAATGATTTACAAAGCATAGTAAGATGCAGATCCAAAATCATCTGCTGCTCCCTAGAGTTAATATTGGATAAAAAGAAAAAGGCAAAAACAAAGTCAACCTCTCATGTATGTATTTTCCATACACTCTTTGAAGGAGAAGTGTTTGTAATCTTTACAACTTTCTGTTTTGGTTGCCGTCGCTTTCTACTGACATTTTCTTCAACGTTCTCACTTACTTTTATTATATCAACTTTTACCATGTGATGATCTGAAGTCCCTTTGGAAGAAAGGACTGAATACGACCCCGGAACAAACTTGTACGGTGAATTTGGGGATGCCAGTATGTAATCCACCCGAGTCCCATACTTGCATGTGCCCTGCACGCCTGCATCAAATGAATGCATTTTTTTTCATGTCAATGAGGGGACTATTAATCAACTAACTGTAAACAGTAAGAGGAAAAGTTCAAAGAGAATGGTTTTTTTTTTTTTCTTTTACTTTGTCCTTTGGCAATCACGACCACCGGCTCACATTCCCCTGCAAAGTCCTTAGCATCTGTGTATTGTTTATTCTTCAGAAATTTCATCACTTCAACCTTCGGTGTTGGTTTTCCCATCTCCTCATAGTACTATAAGGTACAAGTTCATTTAAAACATGTCACTCTAAAATCCTGTATGACAGATTTTATTCAAGGAAATGCCCCCCCGCCCCCCCCCTCCCCCCCCACATATACCTTAACAATATCCGTCCACCTCGCCGTGGAGTAATCTGTTTCCTCCAAGGAATTGAGGCCTCCAGCTAAGATGTGTGGGCCATCATTAGACTGAATTATTGCATTTATCTGCTTCATGCGCCAGTTCTCATCAAGATGATCAAGGTGTGTGCAGTGGAAGTCGACTTCTCCTGCCTGGGGCACATCAATTGTTGCCTTGAGGACATTCCTGTCGAGGGAGTCAGCATAATGCATTATTTCTTCCCTTGTTACTTCATAACTATTCCGAGTTTCAGTCTCTTCTGACTTGCTAGGAAAATGAATTTCCAAGTTTCGTACTAACTACAAAGGCGGTAGTGTTCATGGCTATTCAGAAACAGAAATTTGGATGGCAAGTCACAACAAACCTGATTGCTACTACTTTGTTCTCAGTACTAGGGTAAAAATATTTGATCTCGATAATGAATTTTATACAGTTAAGAGGAGTCTCTTTCCATTGTGTTTTATCTTCTCGCAATGCTGCTTTTTCAAGAAACATGCATAACTCTATGTTCTTCATTCTTCTCAGACATGTCAATGATTTCTTAACAAAGCCTACCCATATTGCAGATATACCAACATACATCTTACCTAACTTCATTTGTTTTACTTCAAATCATGATTTCTTTCTCCATTGAAACAAACAAAAAACAAAGTTGAAAAGTGTATAGCACTATATCTTCTCAACTTCAAGTAACATTAACAGCTATCACTAACCCTTGATCTTTGTCATAATTTGATAATTTCCCCACAAGAAAAACAAAGCCAAAAACTGTGTGTTTGGTCAAATGCATTATTCTTCTCTAACTACACCCACATAGACCACTGCTCCAATCAGTATACCCGATTGCTGACACTCAAGCAAGATTTACTATTTCTTGGAATGATAAAACTTCAATCATTCAATATTTAGAAGATAGCTAAGAACTTATCCCATACGAGAAGAAGAAAAACTTAACAACTTTGGAAAAGAGAAAATAGGCTGCAACTAAAGAAACAACTTAGTAATTTTCTTATAGTTTGGAACCTTTATCGGCTGCAGTTGGAAAATTACACAATAATACGTTATGTAGAATGCATTCAGAAAACCCAATCTCCCTTCAAGGAAAAGACTATTGGAAGTGTAGCACAAACATCCTTTTGTGAGCTGAAAACCAGAAACTGTAGAATTCCTGGAAAACCCAGATGATAATAATTTATAAAATTCAAGAAAGGGCTGCAACTTCTTATTCAGTCTACTGCATACAGCTGTTATGACAGGTCATTGATGTATAAGAAGTCTTTGTAAGCATATGGTTATACAATTACGATGAAGACCAAAAAATGGTGGTATTTGACTTCAAAAATTATATGATATGGAATTGGACGAGTTCAAGGAACCTTGGATAAAATAAGATTTGTCCGTCTTTAGGGACTAAAAATAATTTGAAGTATAGTAATGGACAGCACAATCAAGAAAATGCTAAATTATAAGTAAAAATTGGGGATCACAAAGAACTTAGGGGAAATATTTATGCAACTTTTAATAAAAAAGAAATATATATTCTGTGTAAAAGCAACATATTATTGCAGACTTTGTCAAAATCAACAATGGACTTCTAAATTCTATTTTGCAAAGGTTTAGATTCTTCAGATCATAAAGTTGGCAAATTGACTACATAAAGTCTATAAAAAGAGACTACTTTTCATTTGTTTAGTTAAAGCTAGAATGATGATTCTTTAATATTATTCATAATGGAGAAAAAAGAATCAAAAACAGAAGACCTATGAAAATCCAAAATTCTAACTATATGAGCATGAAAACAAATGCAAGACTTACCTGAAATCCGTGTCATCAAAGATCTTCTGCACTTTCCACCGCTTAATCGGCCACTTGGAAAGCACGGCGTTGCCGTATTCCGGTGCCCAACTCTCAGCAAAGACATAGTTCATCCCCAAAGCAGCAGCTAAATCAGACAAAGGTTTCATGGCTTTCTCTTCCTCTGCTTTCACATCTTGCAGAGCTAAAATATCAGCATCTAACTCTCTCAAGACTTCAAGCACTGTCTTTCTGCTTCTATACCTCTCGAAACTATCAACCCCATTTCCCGTATTTGTTGGAAAACTCACTGTTGACCTCAATGGAGCTTTTCCTCTCAAAATTCTACTCCCACCACCACTTGAAGATCCCTCCTTTTCACGTTCTGCAAAGCTCAGTTGTCGATTACGCAATAAAGAAATCTCATTATCTGGTAAATTGATTGACACCCTTAACTTAGATTTCACAAAATTTTGCTGGTTGGAGAGATTCTCCTTGTCATTCATGGAATTTGGGTGCATGGGAGATTGCTTTAGTATACTCTTTGGCCGATCATTTGTAGACTTTGCGCGTAAACTAAGATCCATGGAGCGCCTAGCATCTTTAAAACCTTCATTTTCAAAGTCAAAACTTGAAGAATTCTCTGCTTTAGGTATTGCAGGGGCCATAGAAAACAGGGCAGCATTGAAAGTAGCTATACGTATGGGCCTCACCGAGTCTAGACCACCCAGTTGGCCATCTTGATGAACTTTGGAAGTCCCATTCACGATAGTGTGATCTTTAGTGTCACTATTAGCCTTGGAGTTTGATTTGCCAAACCTTTTTATGACAATTTTGGACTTGGACCGGCGACGAGCCGGCCACCGGATGCGGGAACAAAAGCGCTTGATTCTCTTGTTAAGGAGTTTGAGCATAGTGGAGAAATGAGGGTTGAACACAATGGGTTCTAAAGCTGTAGACGATTGCATGAGAGAGAGAGGGATAGAGAGAGTTGCAGAGTTGTTTTCTAGAGTTAGAACTCTGTTTGCGTTCCGTTTCTTGGTATGAAAACAAAATGATGGTGAAGATTGGTTTAAATGACCAATTTTTGGGTTTCATAGAGGTGGAAGAGAGGAAGGAGTCTTATTGGAAAGGGTTTGGTGACACTTGGCAGTAAAGCAAGGGTTGAATATGACTTCAAGGTCCATAGAGAGAGAGAAAGGGGGAGGGTGGCAACAATGCCAAGCCAAGTTGCCAACTGCTCCGGAGAGAGAAATGCAATTTGTGTGGGTTTTTATTGGGCAGTAGAGACATGTCGTTTAGGGTTTTTTTTTTTTTGATTAAATAAGAACCCCATTTTTTAAGGCGATAATATGATTAAGATTATCGAGATAATCTTTTTATAATTCATGGGAGATTAAGATAATGGAAAGAGCCAACAACTCCAACCCAATGTATTAAGTCTTCAGTAGGATTCTTATTTGGAAAGCCACGTCACTCCAAATCCGGCATACAAGACTCGCATGCAATTTCCAAGGTGGAGGAGGAGCCTTTTACAATTGGAGTGACAGATCAGGATTGGCAAAGGATTTCTTTGATATCCAATCATATGAGTTGGCTACCTTCTCTAGTCTGCTCCTATTCCCTTCCTCCAAGGTAACACGAATCTGAAGTTGCCTTTTTGAGAGCCAAACAACAGCTTGTCAAGATCAGAAGGAAAGAGAAAAATGGCTTCAAGCCCAACCTTTTTTTTTTTCTTCTTCAGACATTATACTACGCTATGGAAGGTCATATATTTCTATAAAAAGGATGCCAAAATCTGGAGTCTTTTAGCTTGGAATTTAAATATTTTCAACAGATACGATTCACTCAGCTTGTTCTTCAACTATCTTCTATAATAGCCACAGCATCTTGGTCAATGAACATCGGATCTCTGTCTTAAAATAATGGATTCCTATCTTCATAAACAAAAACTTCCATTATTGTTATTATTGAATACCCAAACCATCATTTTCTGTGCTATTTAAATGCACAAAGTTGAAATTAAACTACCCTTTAAGATATTTTAGCTAGCAATATCAGCTTCATCCCACATGCTTCCTGCATCACACAGATAAAAACACAATTCATAAAAAACTGTGACCCAGACGTGTAGGCGGTGACGAAATGTCATCCACTCATAAAAAAATTGAAAAAAAAAAAAAGAGTTTTAAGAGTTAGGTGAAGAATGATTTACTTAAAGGAGAGTCCATATGTGGGTCTAGCTGGGATTTGCTGTATCAAGAAAGAAGCCAAATACATGCGTTTGTGACTCGCTTCTTCGGAAGCAATTCAAATCTTAGAAACATTGACAGCCCCTCCCCCTGCCTGCTGCCCCCACAAGCTTCTGCTTCTGCCTGTTGGGAGATTCCCTTCACATAATCTCACTTATTCTTGCTGCTAAAATTTTGTGGTCTCACTGTGCTGGTTGCCGTGAGAGTTTTAGAACATTACTTTAATGAATTAGTAAATTTATTTATACCAGACATAAAACAAGGATCTGTGTTTCTTAGGAAAGTCAACTCAAGTACCTTAGCATGTTCCATATTGCATCTTAATTTAGCACTAATAATTCGGATTTTAAAATGAAAGCATGTAAATATCTTTTAGGTATACAGTTTCCAGAAGTCATCACTCACCAGCTTATATGATGACCACGTAATTTTATATTTGGTCATCTACAGGGAGAAAACAACCCATCACATGAAAAGGTTATTATATATATATATATATATATATATATATATATGAAAAGGTCTTATTCTTTGTTAAACAGGATAATCATATAGGTTTCCAAGGAAAAAATGTTAGCAATTAATATAGATTTATTTGTTCTCATCCTTATGATATAACTTGTTATGTTAGAAGTGCCTTACCAGACAGCAATTCTTTGTTCCTTTGTCTCTTCTTAAGAAAGCATTCAGTGTTTTACAATTAAATCATATTGTAGGAAATGTAATTGTTGAGAAAAATAACATTGTAGTATTTAACATGTTAAGAAAATATTGATTAAAATATTAAAAAAATAACATTACAGAGTTTGGTATAAGTATTTTTTTAAATATATAATTTTAATTTTTAAAATTATCCCTATATATTAAAATGAAAGTTTAATATACTTGCATGCTTTTTATTGTAAATTTTGATTTGACATAATCTCGTAAATAAATTTTTTATTTCATATATTTTATTTTTATTTTTATTATAATCTTATATATTTTATTTTTATTTATTATGATACAAATTCAATATATATATATGACATAAAGAAAAAATGTATGAAAATTTGATTACCAAACTTCATAAAAATAAATTATTCTATAAGATATGGATATTGGTTGAACTTCAATTATCAATTAGAAAGTAAATAATGATTCATCAAATGGACAAGCAATCTGTTGGACAATTGAGAAATAATCCTTAAGTGTAAAACTTGCCTATCACAAAACACCATAATAAGAAAATCATAAAATATAAAGGTGAACTCGCTAAGAGCTTAATAAAAAATGAAACGTCAAAGCTGGTTTACACCAACAATAAAACAAAACTAGCATTCTCTCAACAAATAATCAAATATCAGACAAGGTCAATCCATTTTAATATTAATTAGAAAATAATTTTTTATTTTTTAAAATTTTTCAAAATTTTAAAATATATTATTATTATTTTGAAAATTTCTTAAAAAATTAAAAATGAAAAAAAAATATTTTCTAAAAAATAATAAAATAAAAAAACAAAAGAGATTTTTCTAAAAAATTTGAAAGTAAAAACGAAATATTTTTATTTTTAAAATTTTATTAAAAATTATAGAGAGAAAATAATTTTTATAATTGTAAATAATTATGAGTATAAAAATGAATATATTTTATTTTTCCAAAAATTCTAAATATATTTTTTATTTTCTGAATTTTCTAATATTTTATAATTTCTTAAAAATAAAAATTATTTTTATTTTTATTGTTTTAGAATTTTTTTAAACAATTAAAAATTATCTTTAGGTTTTTTAAATTGTTTTTATAATTTCTAAAAATAAAAAATATTTTTAAGTTTTTCAAATTTTATAAATTTTTTTTCAAAAATTTAAAATCATTTATAATTTTTTAATTTGTAAAGTGATAAAAATTAAGTTTTGAAATTTTATTGAATGATTTGTCTATTTTCTTATATGAATTGTAAATGTTATACTTGGTTATATTTATAATTAATATATGTAAATTCATCAAAAAATAAAATAGCAAATGAAGCAAATAAGAAAATAGCAAAAAAAAAATTCATCAAAAAATAATTAAATTTATCTACCGTATAAATCTTCTTCTATCTATTTGACAATATTTGAAAATGTCAAATCAAGAAGAATAAATTATGTTAGAAAGATTTCTGATCATTTTTAAAAATAAAAAAAGATAAAAATATCAAATCAAATTCAATAAAATTACAAAATAAGTTGTAATACGAGATTGCATTAGTGTTTCGGTATAACCTTATTGCATTCATTGATTGTAATGTGCTTATATTACGGTATTACTTTACATTAATTTATTTTAAAATGAATACTGTAATATAATTTAATTGAATACATCATATGAATATGAATACACATCCCCAATACCAAAAACTATCTAAATTTTCTCTCAGAATTATTCCTTCCAATTTACCCACAACATCTATTTATCATAGAAAGTACTGTAAAGAATTCAAATAAAATTTGATATTAAGAAAAAAAAATTTGAGATTTTATTACCGCAGTCAGGGATACTGATATACCATCGATAAATGTTCATCCCTGTAGAAAATATATAAAATATTAGTTCAGTTGGTCACCATTTCCTGTGGAGCAAGTGCTAGTTGAAGTGCTCCATATTATTAGGCGGCAACATTCATGAGCATAATCGTTAACTAATCTTATCAGAACTCTAACCAGAACTTTTATGTTTGCATGCTGGAATGATCACATGTTCCGCTCCTGGCTTCTGATGTCAGTCAGTGGGGGCTATAAGGATCAAAGAAATTGACAGAAAACAAAGAGCAGAAACTTACAGACTGTTGTCAGTTAACTACAAGTTCCCAGAATCACTTCACTCCAGTAGTGTAACTGGGACCAAGTTATACATAAATTTCACAATTTCCCATTGGTTTATTATAGTTATAGCAATCCCCCACAACCCCACATCCATAGCTGAAGGGGTTCGGAGATTTCACAAGCACCTCAAATACTAGAAGCAGAAAAACCCAGCTTAATGGTATCTTTGCTATAGAAGGTTAGTTTAGAGTCTTAGGTAAGACCTCTGCACTGCCTTTCTGACATGTCAGTTTAAGGAATGGTAGGTTGGCAATCATCAATATGGTTGGTACCCATGTGTCTAGAAGCCTACACCTGGTTCTCTGAGTCTCTTAATTCTTACCCCTATCCTTCCTTGCAATCAGCAAATACATAATTTCTTCAATATTTATGAGTTAAGATGATAGGATATAATATATTCAGTTAGTTTTTCGTTTTTGCTTTGGGATACGTTTAGCTGCAATTTGTCAGCTGCACCTTTTTTCTGGCAGGGAGGCATTTATATTCAGCATAGAAATTTTGGAACGTGAGGGTAAATGCAATAGTTACCAGCCGTGGGATTATTACTAGACATGAAGAACAATCAAATGACATGTCCCTTTCCTTTCAGTGGAGATAAATGCTCCAACCTCAACTCTTATTTTAGCTAATGCTTGGTCTCAAAAGTATGGCCCATTGAAGGGAAACAATTATACAAATAATTATGTGAAAAAAAAAATTGGAAAAGAAAAGGAACAAGAAATCTCACATTAGGGAAATTAAATTATGATTTGATTTCACAATGAAAAAGTAGTTTCAAGATTCTGAAATTCATAAACCCCAGGAATTTACAGGGTTTTAAAAGTACAAACAATTGGTTGCAAATGCAGGCAACTTTACCAACCCAAAGGGGCCTTTTCTTCTTAAAAATTGCAGAGTGTGACGAAAAGAAAAGCTTAAGGTACACCTGAGCTCAGCCCAAAGCGTCTAGGCAGACAGCTAGCTAACCCAAGCAAATGAAGAAGCCAACAACATGAAATTATGGCAGTCTGATTTGATCTACTTAGAAAGGTATAAAGATCTAAAGGGAACATACAAGAGTTTAAAGTATCTTTAAATAAATCTTTAGGTCTAAGCGATGGAAACATTGAACTTGAAATCACAACAAATTAGGGAGTCGTACCATTTATACTCATATATACTTAAAATTTTGCAGGAAAGGACAAGAAAAAAAGTAAGTAGTAATAGCCAATAGTAGTACCATCTTTGTAATAAAATTCAAGTAAAAAATGACAGTCTCCCAGATAATCCAAGCTGTCTGCATGAAGCAGTACAGTTGTGTCGTGGAGCTGCCCTTCAGAACAAGATTCATTGACTATAATATATTCAGTTAGTCACTTGATGGAGTTCTTTTGGGGGCTTGTGTTGTGCTTTGCCTAACTCCAATTCTCTCTTCTTGTGCAACTTGCAGAAGAATAGATATATGTATGTATCTATGTATGTATGTTTGTACGAAATTCTCTTATCCTTATTGCTCTCTTGCTTTACAAAGAGAATAACGCCAAAGCTGTAGTTGAAGTAATTTAAAGTATTGTAGCTAGCATACCCAATATGCAGAAAAATAAGGCAACCTTGTTTTAGCACATTGTGGAGATGGGGAGATATCACCAGAACAGAACAGAAAAGGTTTATGGCATTGGAAGTCAAAGAAAGTTAGACTGTCACCATGAACTAAATGGAAAACGAATCCCAATAGAAGCAGCTGGCAGAAAAAAAATAATGTAAATGGGAAAGACAAGGCAATAAGAGCAGTAGCAGAACAGGATAGCTCAGCCTCGGCTTGGCAATTTCAAAGGGAAGTTGATGGCTATACGCTATGCGATGCTGAGTGAAACCAATCCACAGAACCAGAAAACTGGAGCTACTTCTTTAACATTTCCCTTTCCACAGACTTCAGAACATATGGTAACATATAGTAAATATTTACAATCAAAGAATTCAAAATAAAAAAACAGGAAAAAGATGGAAAAATAAGCTCGTCGACAGCAGGGTTCGAACCTGCGCGGGCAGTGCCCAACAGATTTCAAGTCTGTCTCCTTAACCACTCGGACATATCGACCCTGGCACTTGCAGACAATTTCAGAACCTACAAAGAAATTTAAAATAAAAAAAAGATGAAAATATATTCGTCAACTGCGGGGTTCAAACCTGCGTGGGTTACCCAACAGATTTCAAGTCTGTCTCCTTAACCACTCGAACATATCAAGTTTTCCTATCCATGCTGCCTCTATCTATATCCGAAGGGATAGACGTTGGTTCACCCAGTGTCACTCAAAAGATGACTCATTTTTTCCACTCGTCCTCGGCATGGCATTTCATCTTAAATATCAGTTCAAAACATGAAGCTATTAGAAAATACTATCTCATGAAGCATCAGGTATCAGAACTTGCAAGTTTGTTTGGTTGCTTGTCAAAGAACCCGGGACTTTTTGGAAGTTTGAATGTTAATTAAGTCCCTTTATTTCACCTGGAAAAAGTTTATAGTCAAACGGATGATCATCAGTGAGGTTAAAAGTTAACAAACGCTTGAAGAAAGGTGACATATAAAGCTAAAGTTCATATTTTATTATTATAAAGAAAAGAACGAACTATACAAAGCTGGCTGTGAGCTATAAACTTTCCCCTCTCACCCTCTTTCCCTTCCTGTCTCCTCTCTCTCTCTCTTTCATGTATTTCATATTTGAACTACCGGTATAAACAATACAAAAGACCCAAAACAAACACAAGGCATAATGAGTGCCAACGGACTTCTACAGAGCTCCTTTTTCACCTATCTATCATTAAGTCACCGCCCTTTTTGCTGGTCATAATTATTTCAGAGAGGCTATGGCTTAGCAAAACGAGCACAAATGCGCCAATCTATCAGGGTCCTACAAGCAGGGCAATCCTTCATCCCTTGTTTCTCATGGAGGTCATTGCATTTGACACATAGGACCTGATGAGCACATGGAAGGAATACCACTATCTTCTCTTCTGATAGGCACATAACGCACTCACGCTCCTGTTTTAAACTTCTACTCCCAGAATAATCCTTGATGTCAACCACCCTTTCAGAGAAACTTGGAACTTGATTCCCCTCATTGATAGAAGAGCATTGGCCATTGCCACCATCACTGCCTCTTCGAAGTGTAGCTATTTTTGAAGAATCCAGCTTCATCTTTAACTCAGATAACTTATTCTCGAGCTCTTTGATCTCTTCCTCATATTTGTGCATATCTTTTTCTGCTTTCTGCTTAATCTTATTCTCCTTTACTTTTGCTGCAGCTTCAAGACCTTCTCGTTCCTTCCTTATGGAGGCAGCCTGTGTAAGGAATTTCTCCTTTGCCAACCTCTCCTGTTCCCGTCTCATCTGCAACTTTTCATTGTTTCTTATGAGAAAAGACAAAGAACTAAATGGAATTAATCTATTTGAAGGCATAAACAGCTAAGTGCACCACTTTGTGCACCTTCATGCCTTTTGCCAAAAATAGTGATGGAAAATTTTGGAAGAGAAGTTGTCAGAAATAAGACTTTTTTCGTAATCTCAAAAAAAAGACATTTGACTGTTGATTGTATCTGTTTGTGTAATTACGAAGTCCAAGAGTTTTTATTCCTACTTTTTTTTCCTCTAATTCTCAAATCATGGATGGAGCAACATAATTTAAGCAAATATGTTAATTCGGTACAACATTAGAGAATGGACTATTGATTAGCATAATAATGTCAATTTTTGTCTTATTAGCTTACACACTTGAGGATAGACAAGGTGGGAGGGGATTTGCAAAGGTGTGCAATCCCTTTGACTAATTTCACGGTGCTTCCCAAAGAAGAGTAGAGATTGGAAGTTAGTCCAACAAATTTCTGCGATTCTTATATTCAAAACTTTTTTGTGTTCTCTTGGAGGCTTTTTATTCTATAATCTAACTGTCTTCTCCTCAGCCTTACAATCCTAGAACCTTCCTTGTCTGTTTACTTAAGATTGAGAGCCATACATTAGCTTAACAAGGCAGAACTATATGTTGAATTAAGGCCTATTTAGCAAAAGTACTAGTCAGTGAGTATTTTGTTCAAGGAGAAGCATACCTCAGTTTGGTTGTAGATATTTTTAGCCTTGCCTACTTTGTTTTGCAACTCTTCAGCCATCTGCTTCTCCAATGCAAGCTCTTCCTGAAGCAAGCTCCTTTGCCTATCCCATGATCGAACATCCTTAAGTGCCTTTTGTTCTCTCTTAAATGCTTCTTGACAGTTGGCAGCTGACTCTAACGCCTGAAGTTTAGCAACCTCCATCTCCTTCTTCAGCATAGAATGCTCCACCTCAAGTTTCTGGACAGTAAAGTTAGCATCCTCAACCTGAGTAGTTGCATCATTCAAGGCTCCCTCCATCTCAACCAACCTTTTCACAGTGTTTTCCTCCATGGTTTGCTTCTCCTTTTGAAGCTGTTCTGCTTCTTCCTTGTCTTGCCTCAACGCTTTAAGTTCAGATTGGTCCTTGCTAAGCCTACGAGTAGCCTGCATGACCTTTTGATTGGTCCACTGAGTCCAACTATGTAACTCATTCTGTAGTTCTTGTACCCTTGGTACTAGCTTCAAAATCAATTCGTCCTTCTCATCTTGTGGGATGTATTTTCCCAGAGACTGATCATATGGAATTCCAGCATAATAGTCAGATGACTTAGAAGACATAGACGTGTTGCCTTCAGCATTTGAAGTAGGTTTGTTTTCTGCATCATGATCAAGTGTTTTAGAAGATTCAAAGATTCTGCCTTCAGATTTTGGAAAAGGTTTTCTTTCCAAAGATGATGATGGTGCAAGTTCAGTATCTGCTATAGGTACTGCAGATTTAGTTTTCTTAGTAGGCAACGTTGGAGACTTATCTGTCACAATTAAACCAGGTGAAGAATTAGTTAAAACATGATGGCTTTCATAAGCTAAATCTCCTGCTTCTGCATTTATTTTTGATGAAGCATTTTTCATATTCATAGCTGGTGATTTAGATGGAGACTTCATTCTCTTTTCGACAACAAAACCACCAATGGTAGCAAGTTTCCCAACTCTAAAAGCACCTTTCCCATAAACCATGTATTTTTCCATATTGAATGACTTTTGCCGAAGTACAGCTAGTTCCTTTTTGGAGCTCCCTTTTCGACCAGTCCTTGGTTTTTCTTCAGAGACAGATGTAAGTGGGACATAATCCCCAGAAACACCCATAGAAACCAAACTCTCTTTCTCTTGTGTCAACCCTTCATAAGTAAGAGGATTTTTGGGGTTAGGTGAATTAGGAAAACTTCCAAATTTGAGTGTTTCAGGCAGATAATTTTGAGAACAGGGGAATGGAGGTTTTGAAACATTGGGCTCAGGGTGTTGAGTTTTTGATCTTGACTGAGGGGTAGAATCAGAGGAGTTCTCTCTTGAGACTTCTTTACAACCAAAATAATGAAATATATCTCCTTCCACTTCACATGCCACTAAAATGTTCAAGTCGCAAATTAACAACCACCACATTGCTTCTGCAACAGATAGAGTTGGTTTAACCTCTCTAAGTACACCAATCATCTCCAGCATTGTATACCCTACTAGTTGCTGCAAATCCTCAAACACATTACTTGAAATATCACCTTCTTTTTCTTTCTTCAAGGAAGCCAGCGCATCATTCACAACATTTGACACAAGATCTTTACCCCCTTGGTAAAGGCCATGCCTTGAAACAACCTTTTCAACAATATCTTCCTTATATCCACACTCTATAATCCTTTTAATTGCAATTTGGAAAATTGTCTGTAAATTAAATAACAACAGTTCCTCAAGTTGACATGCAATTGGATCATCCCAATCAAAATGTTCAAAATCTTCTCTAAGGGGCACCTTGGAGGATTTTGCCTCCAATGGTCCAAGTACAGGGCCTCTAAATATCTCTGGACGTAATTCATAAAGAGGGAATTCAATCTTAGACAAGGGAACATGTACTGGATTCTTTAAAGAATGATCATCTAATTTTCTCTTGTTCTTGCTTCCTTTGTCCTGAAGTAAGAGAGAAGAAGACCCTAGTTTGCTAGCAGCAGCACCACCACCACCACAACTATTAGTCTTTTCATCCATCTTACGAACAACAATAAGTAACTCCCCACAAGTTGACTCTCTCTCAATAAACCCTATATAACCAAGAAAGCAAGCAAAAAATGAACGAAAATGGGAAAACATAACAAAAACTCAATTTGACAAAACAGAATTAAAAACACATTCCTCCAAAGGGAAATGATTAACAGATTGATAAAACAATTAAACAATATTGCAAAGTAAATGCAACAATACTCTAGTGAACAACCATTAACTACAGTATTAAATCATAAAATACTATAGTCTACGTTACAATAAGGAAAAAAGAATAAAAAACATACCTGTATCACTGAGAAATGGCAAACGAGGAAGAAAACTTTTTAACCTGTAAACAAAAGAGAAAAATGAATAAAAAACAAAGCTATATAGCTATCAAAACCAACCATCAAACATCTACCAAACACACCCATTTAGCCAAACAAGTAAACTCATATTGTTCCACAAAAACCTCCCCCTATTATATATAGCCATTTTCATAGAAACTTATATCACCAAACAACACATAGACTCGTAAAAACCTCATCTTGATCTGAAAACAAATTTTCTAAAAAAAACCACCTATAACATCCACTGGAAAGGTTCAAAAACAACTTCCAGAATGAAAAGCATATTGACAGGTTTCTCATACCTAGAATTGGATTAGATAAAAACAAGCTGAGTAGCTTAGTGTTTCAAATGCACGATAAGAAGATGAATCCTTTTTTTTTGGGTGCGTTACGTTGGAGGGAAAATTAATGGGGGTGAAGTTGTTTCCATTCTCTTGCTATGGCCACACTGCAATAGCTACTTTCAGTGCCGTGTGTTTTCCTATTTTTAATGTCTTTTTTGTTGAAGGGAATGTGTTTATATAAGAGGTGATTTACCAAGTACTAGACCCAAATGTGGCATAATCCTTGGCTCCTTTCTCCATAAATGGTTTTGTCTAACTTTCAACATACCACCTTGGATGCATTCAATGGATCACACCATAATTACACCCCTTTTAAATTTCAAGTTCCATTTATAGGTTTTCAAGGAAAGACATGATTCATGAATTATTAAAATTTTGGAAGTTTTTTTAATTCTTTTGTTTTATCTTTACCATTTTTATGAAGTGTTGAAGATTTGAATATGGTAATAAATGGAAAGGGTATCTCCCATCATTATTAGTTTCTTAAAAAAAGTTGAATAAAATTACTCAATTCTTTTCCAACTTGCTTTTGGTAATTCTGTGTGTGTGGGAGAGAAAGAGTGGATAATGATGAATTTAATGTTTTACTCAGTCAATTAGGCCTATTAGACAAATTGGATTTCAAGACAACCAATGGTGACTTGCCATGTTAATGACTAAGGGACTGTTTAGGCAGTTTTACTTATGTGGTGAATGAATGGATTTCTTTATTCACTTTTCTAATATCACTAAAAGAAATTTTAATTCAAAAGGATGAAGTCTTGATAAATCATTTTATGTAAAGATGATAATTAGTAGTAGAAATATTTGGCAACTCTATCTGTGTGAATCCAAAGGTATTTCCAATTTTTGGTAAGTTGTAGTGGTTTTACCTTAATTGGGGTATACTAAATTTGCAGGTAGAAACACATAAATTTTGCATTTCTTGTTACCAATTCTGGTGGTTTTCAAGCTGTAACTTTTAATTTTCTTAAGTTGTTTTGTTTTTTCCCTTTTGGGATTGTTGGTAGAAATCTTTTCTTTTTTTTTTTTTTGGTTTTTGTTAGGTTTTCTGTTTTTTTGTTTTTGTTTGTTATTGAGGTATATGCTATTATTCTTTTGGCCTAAAAAAGAACAATATGATTGTAAAATGAACCCTATTCAACTTCTTATTATTGACATATCTCAGGTCAAATCCATTTTACAGACTCTAATCCTATTGAACCTCTTTATGTCATAGATTTCACATCGATAAAAGATGAGATAAGTTTTTAATATATAAATATAAATCTTCCATCACCTATTAGGTATATTTTTTAGAGTGTACATGTGGGTCTGTAATTTATAAATTTTTAGCATAATGAAAGCATTGCACAATTGGATGGAGTAAAATGTCACAAATCTAACATTAATAAGAGATGTGGTAATTTTGGGTATATAAATTATATCAAGTATGTCTTTTGGGTTAAAAACTTAGACTCGTGATTTATAGGTTTATTTAAATTCTAATTTTAGAATTTAAAATCACATAAAGTTAAACTTAAGTTTCAACCCTGGACATTTAGATAATGGATTTTAAATTTATATATTTGTTCTAAAATTGATTATTGTAATAATTAAATATATGCAAAAATCTATCTACCTATTCTTTCTCCCCCCAAAAAAAAAAGCATAATATATTAAAAAAATATTTTTCACAATTGTAAATTGAATTTTATACAATCAACCCTATATGTAAAAATAATATTATCCAATGTCAATTTCATTACAAGAGTCATGAAAAATAAAATTTAATAATATTATTTTAACTTTTAAAATAGTGGTAGAAGAAACTAAACTACACGTGATATTCGATATAAAAATTATTTAACATCAATTAAGAGTAAGAGATTTCTCAAACGTTTTATGTAATAAGAATCAAAGATTTTTTTAAAAATAAAAAAAAATAACAAAAGAAACATTTTCGAAGATATTTGACGCTCGGGATGATGCTAGATATGCAAAAAATTTGTTATGAATTAAACTTAAACTCTAATAACAAACAAGTAAGTGAGCCGCATTTGTTAAAAGGGTGTGAGACTGCGAGTGGTCTTACGTATAAGAAAATAACGTCCCCGATGACGTAATGTAATTGACACCTGAGATATTTTTTTTAACTATTCCACATTAGCAAAATAAGATAACATATATAATTAATACAATAACTATATGAACTGCATAATTGTCTCCAATATCTATTTATTTATATGGACTGCGCAATGAAATGTAATCTTAGTTTAAAACAAAACGTTCTCTATAATTGTTTGATACAATTTTTTAACAAGTCAATAATTTGAATTTATTGGGTATATAAATTGTCGAAAATACAAAAATAGTTAAAAAATTATATTAAGATAAAAAAAATAATAACAAAGAATAAAATATAAAAAAGAAAAAAAGAACCCACCAAATTTCTCAATAAACAAACTTGTCTTCTTGTACAAAGTTAAAAAAAGTTGAATCCCATTTACCTAAATTCCTTGAAGTCGAGTCGGGTGTGTGTAATTGTAAACAAATATGAAGTGACGTCAGTGCATGGACAATTATGTCCCTTGCAATTCCTGCTTGTGATTTTAATACACGCATGCATGCCCGGTTGTTTTCGTGTTATCATGTTTCATATATATTTTTTAATTTGAAAAAAGAAATTCAAATTTTATTTCTTTAAAAAAGAATTATATATTAATTAATGAGTTAAATATTTAGATGGATATTATCATGTTTCGTTATTTGCTAGCATTTTCTAAATTTTTAATTAACTGCTCCAAAAATCAATAATTCATGAAATTATGATGAATATTGACTTGTCTTTTTCCCCAGTGCAGCTCAGCGCGATAGTGGTTTCAATCTTATAGTCATTGATTCTCCACGGGAAATCGGAAGTGCTTGTCAGAAATCAGTGTGTGTAATCGCATTCTTTAGTGTATCAAATGCATTCATGATAGCTTTTGAGAGTGTAGAGCTTGCCCACCATCCTCTTGGGGCGGTCCTCTTGTTCATGCATTTTCACACGTTTGGTTTCCTGATAGCTTCAGCTACCCAACTTTACCACACCGGTATTTCTTATCCCTTCCTATTAAGCAACTTACACACAGAGTGGGCGCACTTGTGGCCTTATGGGTGACAAATAGAGAGAAATTGCGTGGATCATCAATTGAAACCAAATTTGCTACACTCGGAGGTTGCTTGTTAGGTGAATTCTTGATATCCAACAACGATTAAACACATGAAAACACTGGCAAATGTAAGGCGATAAGTCTTGATATATTATTTTTCTGCGCCAATCGGAATGCCATTGTTTTTGAATGGGAAATAAATACATAGCACGAGGTTAGTCATAGACAAAAAATATAGAGCTAGCAACGCCTAATCCAATTCCCTTGAGCATAGGCATCGATATCATCCAGGGGAAGTAGGGAGCCTTGTCTTATATGATATAAGAAGCACCTGCATCATCCGCCGAACCTTTTCATCTTAGCATTTCAGCTAGAGTAAAAGATTCGCAGTTTGTTCAAGGCAGTTCCTTGGTAAGAAGAACACTTAATTCCAGATTTCCAATGGTAAAAACCCACGAGATGGCATTACATTGGATAAGTTGTGCATTCACTCTCTTTGAAAATATCTTGAATCCTGAAAGTGAAGGGGTTCATTGCCCCAGGATGCCCAACCACCTACCATTTCTCTAGCAAATAGTTCAATACATCGAGCAGGTTTAACTCCTGGAACATGCCCCAACAGTAATTCTATAAACATAAAAGGAAAGAAGAAACGAGTTAGAAATGAGAGAAAATTCAAGCATCGAGTAGCCAAGTAAAAGTTGGTTTATTAGAATAACAAAGGTTACTCCACAATCTTAAAAAGATGAATTAACATATACAATGGTTTTTTTAATCTAAAAAAAGAAAGGAAATATTGGGAAAATAATTCATCTTTTGGTCAAGAAGATCCTCCACGGCATGGCAAAAGATTTATAAATACTTACTTACCTCCAATTGGGGGCTTCCTTGAGTAACCTCCCGGAATGCTTATGACTATCTGTTTATCTTTTACTGACCTAAATTCTGAAAGGTATTCTGAATCTGTTTCCTGCAAAATTTCAACAGTGTAAGCAACAAAAAGAATCAATGCAAGAGCAACTAGCAACTAAAAACATGTTCATTGCCACAACATACATTCATCACTTTTCCATGACAGTATCCCAGGAGAAGGCATTCATATGGCCGATGATGAAACAGGTCAAGATCACTGATCAATGAGCCATCTACTTTCACCTAAAAATCTCAAGTAAAGCCTGATAAGTGAAATGATAACTTGCAAATCAGTGCTGTTTTAACTTCATGCAACAAACATACACACAGAGAAAAGGTGAAGAGTTTAACCTTCAACCAGTAAACAGTAGACAAATATCTAACTCCCCATGCTGGGAATAGCTCTTTCTCAATGACATTATGCAATTTCTCCCTATTTGTCACCCATAAGGCCACAAGTGTGCCCTCTCTGTGCATAAGTTGCTTAATAGGAAGGGATAAGAAATACCGGTGTGGTAAAGTTGGGTAGCTGAAGCAATCCAGAAACCAAATGTATGAAAATGCATGAACAAAAAGAAAGCCCCAAAAGGATGGTGAGTAAGCTCTACACTGTCAAAAGCTATAATGAATGCATTTGATACACTAAAGAATGTGATTACACACACTGATTTCTGACGAGCACTTCCGTTTTCCCATGGAGGATCAATGACTATAAGATTGAAACCACTATCGGGCTCAGCTGCATTGGGGAAAAAGAAAGTCAATATTCATCATAATTCCATGAGTCATTGATTCTTGGAGCAGCAAATAAAAAATTTAGAAGATGCAAGCAAATAACTAAGCATGATAGCAAATAAACAACCTCGCATGAATGTATTAATATCAGAAGCTGGAATTGCAAGTGACATGATTTTCCGCACATGACTAAATGGTTGAATATGGTTCCTCAACAAGAGGTTAGAACAGTACATACTATTCAGGAAAAATACTCAGACAACTGTAATGGGGTTTGATGTGCAATAATTACCAGGAATAAGGTTGTGAAGCTGCCCCAAATCGGACTTCAACATGATAGAAGACACAACATACAAGAACAAGTAAGACACAATAAAAATGAATCTGAAACACATTTGCATTTATAAAATTTAAAGTTCAACTGAATCATAACATTATAACAATTAAAACATTCACACCAATTCTATGTTTGTGATAATTTTTCTTATTCTTTTAGAAAAAAGAAGAAAAAAATCAACATACCATGTAGAAGCAACTCTCTCGGGGTAATATATAATGGCGGTTCAGAAATTCAGCCTCCATTTCATCACGCGTGTCATTAACGACTAAGGTATTAAAAATCGGAAGCACTCTCTGCTCACCGTTTCGATTTTCTGAAACAGGGATGAAAATCAATAACCAAGAATCTATTAATAATAGTACAAAACTTTATTTTAATCATTAAATCAGTGAACCAAACCTCCATTATCACTCTGGTTTGTCAGTCGACTAAGTTTAAAATTGAGAGTTATATCATACAAAGGAGCTTGCCACACCCTTCCAAGCTCAATGAACGAATGTTCTTCGCCACCGCATAATTCCGTCGAAGAACAAAAATCGCTCCTTAATTTGCTCATAATCGCTAGAAAATCAGCCGCTCCAAGTAAAAGTTCATGGGCCTTTAACAATAAAGGTCTCGCCTCCTTCAAGGAACAGGAAAAAGAAATTAAAAACAAATTAAACTTTTAAAAGAATGCTGACATAGTTGGTCGATGAATTACCTGATGGCGTTGATCGGCGGCTTGTTCTTTTTCATTGAGGGAGTAAGATTGTTTCTTCGGTTTTCGTTTTCGTTTCTTTGGATTAGAGGAGAGACTGGATTCTTGAGTGGGGTGTTTGGATTCGAAGAAACGGGAGTAGTAGGCGGAAGGAGATACCTTAAACCGGGAGTAGGATCGGTTGAGCACGCGCACTGGGTCCATGAAGACGGCATTTGAGTTCGGGAATCGGTAAATACCGGAATCTAAGAATCTAGATAGCTCGTCGCTTGGTTTCGACTCACCCTCCATTTTCGCAACTCAACGCAGCAATGCGCCTTTCTATGCGCTCGGCGCTCGCGGGGAGAGTTTGAAAATTGAGATTGGGCTGGACTGAAGGTAGCTAATATCTATACACCGTGAAGTGTCACTTCTTGAATGAATAGATGATAGATCAAGAACAGAATTGTTCATGGACGAGGCATGCACAATTTTATAAGCCAAAGCCATGATCCTTCAACCAACATCATTTGCAGAACCTCCTTCAAACACTTGGTAGCCATTTCTTTAACAGGACTAGCATTTCCTAAACAAATATGAAGCGATCTAAAAAGAACAAATTACAGAATCGTATCATAGTTCTTGTCCAACATTTATGGCTATAGGAAAAAAACTGGAACTTGAAATCAGGACCAATCTTCCAATAGAAGGCATATGTTAACGCAAGGGTGAGCTTTTCCTTGCGGTGATCTGGTCGTGAATATTGACTAAGTACAGACAATGGTATTTGAAGGCTTTATCTAGTAGAGGGTTTTTGTCCAGGGAGGAAGGGCGGTTTATTGTTATGGGATTGAAGGGGTGTTAAATTAGAGTTAACCATTTTAGCAATTTTTCAAGTCAAACATAAATAATTAAGAGTCAAATATTTTCATTTTTTACGATTAAAGGATATATTGATATGTGGATGGAAAATTATATCACACATGGTAAAAAATTATATTGAAAATATAGTTATTATATATTATATTAAAAATTTAATTGTCAAAAGTTATATTAAAAAATTTAATTGTTACGTATTATGTTAAAAATTAGTTATTATATATTATGTTGAAAATTTAATTACTATATTCTATGTTAAAAAATATAATTATTACATATTATGTTGAAAATTTAGTTATTATATGTTGAAAAATATAAATGTAATATGTTATATTGAAAAATTTAATTGTTATATATTAAGATGAAAAAATTATTATATATCACGTCGTAATATGAACTACTTTAATTTGACAAGAAAGATTTTTTAATAAAATTATTTTTTTATATTTTATCTTTTCAAATTAACATTCACATTATACATGTGTCATATATGCAAAAAAAATATCTTACTTTAATCCTTAATTATAAAAAATAAAAATTTTTATCTTTAATTATTATAATTAAAATATTTAATTTTAAATTAATAAAAATTTAAAAATTTTGATCCTAAATTGAGTATTTAGTCCTCGTGTTTTGGCGTTGAAGGGACTTCCAAATGACATGCAGTTTTTGTCCATGAGCAGTTTTTGACCGAAATGGCAGCGGCTTAGCAAAGCCACTTTTTTTTTTGTTTACCGTAAATGTTAATAAATTTTGAAATATTATTTTAGAAGACAGTTAAAAAAATTTAATTTGTTACGCCATGTGGCGAAATTGTGCGAATGAGGCACAGAATGGGACAGTTTTAAGAGGCAGAGGATTTTCATTCCAGTCCTCATCTGCCTTTATCTGAGAAACCATGTCCACGTAGGATTCATGCACGAGCCTCCAAAGAGCAGGGAAAATTGCTTCGGCGGAGAGAGAATGGAGGAGCAGGAGAACATTGCGAGTCGAGCGACCTCTAATGTTAAAAGTTATTGACACTGCTGGTGTGGTTGCTTTCTTGAACAAATTAAGTTGATCGACTTAAATTCGTGTTTGGTTGCCGAGAAATTTGGTGGAAAAGCCCAAAAAGATGAATTTCAGAGTTGAGTCTACAGACAAAAGATTATTTGTTTTAATTAGTTAAGTTCAGTCACCCCTTTTGTCCGGGAAAGGAAAAAAAAAAAAACTGAGATTCCGAAGACAGTTTTCCTTTTTATCCAATAATCGGGAACCAGACAAAATTCAGGTAGAAATAGTTCGGGTTGTTTTCTATTTTAGTTTAGCAAAATGAGGTATTCTTGAGCTTACTTTTCGAAATGTGCTTCGGTTTCATTTATGATGTAGTCTTTTGATATTAGTTTTATTGATTAATGCGAGAAATGCCTTATAGATTTCACTTTATATTACTGATTTGTAGGTTAATCCAGCGATAGGTGTTGTTTTGGTTATGCAGTAAGGTTTGTTGCGTCCATGGCTAGAGAAAAAAAGAAGACGAGTAGATGGCATGAAAAATGTTAAATAGGCATGAGTTATGGGAAAGGTGCGTTAGTATTCTTCAACTTTGTTTCTTCAATAATGTGTTTAATCATATTATTGATGAGAAATTCATTTCAGAATTGTAGATAAAAGTAAATAAGATTTATTTGATAAAAAGTCTTTTTAATAAATTAAGTGAAAATTGTATCATTTAAATATGGAGGAGAATGGTAAGTTTGATGAGATCATTGATTAGTTAAAAAAAGTTGATGTGCAGGTGAATGAAGAGTAGAAGTCACTATTGTTTTCTCGTATTGTTTTCGGATTTTTATGGGATCTTTGTAGAATTTTTTTATTTACCAGAATAATACTATAACGTTATAGTAAGTACAAGTAGTGTTAATGTCCTGTGAAACCTCTAAAGAAAAGTAGAAATTGAGCTAACTTGGTATTGGTGGTTGAGGTTCGAAAGAGCAAGTCTATTGATAAGGGATCTAAGAGTGACAAGTCTAGATTTAACAATGTTCAATGCTTTTGATGTAAAAGGTATGGACATATTAAGAGGGATTGTTTTACAAAAACAATGAAATTAATGGCAATAAAAGTGAGTATATTGTTTGTTATAGATGGTGATGATAGTGATGTGTTTGCAATCTCAAAAAATATGAATACAAATTTTAGTAATGGTTAATGTTTTTACATTAAGTTGACAATGACGATCATGAGTCTTGAGGTTTTGATAATCAAATTGTATGATGAGATTGTTACCTCTTTAAGCGATGTGACGTATATTTAAAGATGTATAAGACTCTAATATCATTGGGCTTCCAAAAGATATAGATTTTCTATCAATAGTAGAGTGGTAAAAGTCACATAAGACGATATGATCTTACTGAAGGGGAATTTACATGATGATTTGTATAGTCTAGAAAATAAGGTCTCGAAAGAACGTGAACAATACATAAGAGATGATAGTTTATCGAAGTGAGATTTCATTACCTGAGAAAGTGATGAAATGTTCTCATGATGCAAATGATCTTTAAAGTAAGAAAAATCTTGCAAGTGTTGGTGAATTGGAGAGATTGTCAAGGTTCCTTTTAAAAATCAGTTAGTGCCACTAACTTACGGATACACATATGCAAGACCAAACTTGATTCATTATGTGTAGTTGTAATAATTTTGAAGATTAATGGTTTGAAAAGTAGTTCAAAGTATTTGAAAGCAGATAAGAATTGGAAAGTTGTAATTAAATGCAACTGTTGAAAGAAATTGAAGAACTTTAAATTCAAGCCAAAATTAGAGATTAGTTGAGATTGTTGAGTTGTGCACTGAGAAAATAATGCTATCTTTGTATTCAAAATTTGCAAAAGAGAATCTAGATGCATATATTCTCTTTTAAAAGGTCATATTCGATCATACACAACTAATTTGTTTTTGTTTTTTTTTTTTAATTTTTCAAAACAAAATCCTGTACAATTATGAGGAACCTATAAATTTCTGTACACGGTTAGCAAAAGGATTTCCTCCTAAGAAATCATTTCTTCTCTTTATATGATGCCATTCTTAGACCACCTGTGATGCAAAATTCACGTATATCTAGCACCTGAATTATAATTGTAGTCTGCAACATGGCTGTTGTTTTTTTGTAGTGGTATGGCATTCAGCATTTCTTCAACATGTTAATCAATCGTAGATGCTCTGGCAAAAGAACCTAAGACCACCACAGAGGTTCTTGGCCACCAAAGAAGAATCACAATCAGTTCAATTGGTTCGGGTACATCAGGCTGTCAGTTGCAACTCGTTTCAAAAAAACACTTACGGAAATTCTCGCAACCAAAAGGGCGTCGACATTGACAACCTAGTCAGGTTTGGTATACTCAAGCAGCATGTGTGGTGACCTATAGATCTTCACTAGGGTCCAGTAAAGGACCTCTTCCACTCCAAGCTCACCTTCTGCTCTTGCAGCATATATATCTTCGCAGATGGCTATCAACCTACATCAAAACCAGATAAACAGATATCAAGGAACCAAGAAATGAATGAAATAGTGATTCATGCCTCAATCCTCTACCCTTTTTCTATAAAAAAAGATCAATAGAAAACATTACCTATCACAGGAAGGCAGGTTCTCATATGGTATTCTCATTCTTAAGTCAGAGCATTGAAGCCTGATAAACCGGCCAACAGCAAGAACGAAAGTTATGTAGAGACCCCAAATGCTGAACTTGCTTATTGTGTCTCCAAGAATACCCTCTGATGCAGTATTGAAATATTAATAAGTAATAATAAAGAAAATCATAATAACTTGCTATCAAAATAGACATACAACATAAAATGGGCTTTCCAGAACTTACGGGGCGGTGTTTCCTCAGACACTATTATGGCCATAGGTCCTGTTAAGTCTCTGCAGCCCCTTACATTAGATGAATTGATATCATGGAAGGACCACCACTCAAAAGCTGCATGATTGATAACAAGATCTGCACTCACTGAACTTACCTGTTGAATTTGGTTTTTCATTTGTGTCAAAAATAGATTATTAATGATTCTATACCTTTTATAACTACTTTAATTTAGAGTCTTTTCCCCCACTGACTGAAAGATCGATAGCTTAAATTCAAGTAATAAAAGATAATACATTACATTTTTGCTAATAAGTCATTAGAGATGAAGAAATGCTAACAATGCAAAACAGTACTAACTCATATATTGTGGAGGAAGGGAGGAGGAAGTGAAATAAAAACTCGAATAAGAGTCCTGGGTACCTCTTGCTCAAAAGGTCGGACTTCACCAGAACCAGTGACACGGAAGTATCTCGGATAAAGATTATATATCCTAAAGCTGTTCGTTGAACCATTGAGAACCTTTTGGACATCCGATCGTTCTGGAAGATCCTTAGAATCAACAGGTTTCTCATATTTCACGACTTCCTTGCCCTTTGGTCGTTCCCTAGTAAGCAACCAAGTAGAAGTGATACCCATGTCCATGTCCCAGTCAAGGGACTGAATAAATCTTCTCTGAACCACATCAGGGACAAGCCACAAAATACTTGCATCAGCTTGGCAGCATACTAATTGTATATCATTCTTATTGTATGTGTCCAAATAATTTAGGGGATCAAGATTAACATCAGAATTGAGCTTATCCCATTGGAGCTTTTCACAGAGAGTTGTCTGATACAAGGTCAACCTTCCACCACCAGTACTAATGTCTGTTCGAAAACTTGCATCTTTAATGGGGTTTGCCATATTTGTTGGATTGCCACTGCTGTACATCTGGCAGACAGAACAAAATTCATTGACTAATCAAGATATAGAATGCTTCTTCCACCTAACCAGAAGTAAAACTAACTAGACACTCAATGCTGTGTAAGACTTCTGGTAACAGCATTAATGATGCTCATAGGCACTATAAGTACAATGCTAACGTCATTACTTTTAGTAGGACAATAGTAGCATGCTATATTGTCAAGTTTAAGTGTAATATCAGAAATCATCATTTTACTATTTTAAAGGTTTGATTTATGCTATGCTTTATTCACTTGTTTCATATCAGGCATCAAAGAATAGCAAATATAAAGAAGCTATCACAGAACTCGTGGATCATCTGCCAACACTTCATAAAACTTGAAAATAAGGATATAAAAAACTCTGAGTTTACAAAGTATACATTCAAGCAATGGAAGCTCCTTGGCAATGTTGGAACCATTAGTGTACATCCTAGGAAGAAACATAAAGGAAAGGGACAGCTGGTGTTACATATGATGATTTAGATTTAAAAAAGTACCATGAATAATTGACAATAGGTCAAATCAAAGTATTAAATTTTCTACACTTTTTTCATATTATTTATTTTCCTCATTGATGCATTAGCACATCCATATACTTTAAAACCCCATCACTCTTTTCCATGTAATGGCACAATAATATGGGCACTCAAGAGATCAGCAGTAAATATTACATCCAAGACGTGAAGTACTTTTCTAATGCTTCATGCAAAACATTGCTAAGCTCAAGTGTTTGCTTTTCTAATGAAATGGCATAAGAAGATCAATCAAATGGAATTCCTTCCGACAAAAGTTTCTCAAACCGTTCACAGGTACTATACATCAAATATGCAAAATAGAACATCTGGTTACGAAGTCCCTTACCAGCATAGGAGCCCAGATAACACAAAGTAATATAAAGAACAGACATATTCCATTGCAGCATTTAGTCATTTTTGTTTGCTTTTCTCCTTGTTTGTGCTTTGCTCTGTTCAACACAGCATCACATTTGACAAGGTACAGACTCGCATTGATGTCTTCCAGCTGAAGAGGAAAGCTACATGTCAGTCTCTAAAAATCAGCAAGAAAACAATCCAATCAAAGATTCATTGCTTATTTAAAGTCAAACAACTATTTGTTATAAGATAATGAAAAATATCTTTGTCAGCCAAAATCAAGAAATTTATCTTTGCAATTATCATTTTTATCACTGGCATATGAATGTTGCCAAAGGATATATGTCAAGACTTTCCAAAAAAAAAAAGAAACCACATGATCAGACAATTATAATTCACTTGCGGGCAATAAATGGATCCTCATGTACATATGTAATATATAAGGTCCTAACAGTTGGCAGTCCTGCAGTGGTACCTTCTTTATTTTCTGAATAATTTCCCCAAGTTTTCTTAATTAATTAATTTATTTTGTTTTCATGTTTAATTTTTGGAGAAGGGCCGGGCTGGGACTAATCACAGTTGGATGAAGCCATGCAACAGGTTTCTTTTCTTAGTATGCTAATTTTAATTTGGCAAGTTTAGGTGCAGAATTATAATTTTCTACACATCCTCTGGCCTCGGAGAATTAGGGTAAGTTTCTCCAGTTTAGTGCCTAGTGTTTTTAATTTAGGTTCTTCTGTCAAGCATCCTGTCTATGTTGTATAAGCAAAACCTAAATATAAGGCAGAATAAACCCCCACTAACTGATATGGGATACCAAAACTTAACACTGCTCTTCACAAGTAAGCCTAATGCTTACAAGTGAAACCGATGTATGAATCACCTGGAATACAAATACAATGCGATAAATAATGAACAGAAAATAACAAATGGGGCATAACCTAGTTTTAGATACTGTGTTAAGCATCTAACCAAACAAGAACCTTGTCCAATTCAAGTTGACTATTTGCTTGTTTAGTAGGTAGTTTCCTAATTGAGAGTCATTGTCCTTGCAAGACAATAAATAGTCCAAGAGTCTGTGAAGATTACTGATGTACCCTTCATATTTTACTAGGATTTTAAATAAAGAAACAATCAACTGTTGACTACTTTGGTTTCTTGAAGGCATGGTGCCGATTTGCCTCTCTCACACACACAAAACCACACACACACCCCACTCACTCACACACACATGCAGGCATCTTAAATATTCTTCAAATTAATCATGACCAAAACCTTGTTTCCTCCTCTAAATCTCCAAAAGCCAATGTTGTTACCCTATAAACTCTCCTCATATTGAGCCAATAACCTAAAATAATCAGTCCAGATTTACCGGAACATAACTATTCCTTCCAGCAACTCAAACAGATTGTAAACCTGGATGTTTCCACCACTTTATAAGTCCTAAAGCTTAAACCTGTTTTTTTATCCTAAAAACACTAAGTTTCTTGAACCTAAGCCCTATGTACATAAAAAGATATGCCAAGATCTGTCCTTGATCACAGTCACCGCATATTTCCAAAAGGGCAGGTAACTAAATAAATTTCAATGCAAACCTGAAAAAAAAAAAAAAAAGAACTCTGGACTTACTTTGAGCCAGTCATACATGGTCAAAGACGTCGTTGTGCATGACCAGTCGAGTACACATCGTAATTCATAAAGGAATGGTAGAGCCCGATAAAGTCTATAGCCTAAGTAATTAATCCGTGAAACCTCACTGGTCAAAAACTGCCGATACAAGGTACTTTTTTGAGGAATCCCATGTCGGATTTGTACAGCCTGAAGTGCTAGAGAAACTGCTTTAGCAAGAAAAATAGCACGGAGTGCTAGCCGTCCAGCATTCTGGTTGGAAGATTTTATCTGCCAAGCATACTCTGTAATCGAATATGTGAAGAGAACAAGGCTGAAAAGGTAGAAAATAATTTTTCCTGTGGCGAATGAACAGAGATAAAGTATGCGATCAACAACAATCAAGAAAAAGATGATCTGCATGAAAGAATTTGACCCAGTTAGAAATTTAGAAAACATGGCATATCCAAGCTTTAATAGCCAAGACAAAATGCAATGAAAATGACAACAAAGCCATGAGAAATACTCGATAAAAATTAAGATGGTTAAGAAGACAAAGAAGAAATAGACTTACCATTAAGATAAATACATACTCTTTAGGAAATTGATCTTCTAGCTGATAAACATCAAGAAATTCACTGTTGTTCTTAATGACAGATTGGTATAAAATTGCAACTAAAAAGAACACAGTCAAATCAGCAACAAATATGTAAGCATACAGATCGAATTCCCTTTTCCCACCGCCAATAACAGAGAGGATTTTGTATGGGAATCCCATCTCTTCAACAAACCCAGCACGCTGTGCCCTGAGAATTTCTTTTGCCACATCAGCTGCTGGAGTTAGTGATTTGTACCAATCTGCTGAGGTACATCCTGTCAAAGAAGATGCATACACCACCTCAAAAACAATCAAAGCCACATTTGGGTTTTCTTGACTTCTTTCAATGCTTTGAACGTGAACCCTACTAGCAAATGGGCAATGACTAGGGATCTTTTCAGTACATCTCTCATCATGAACCACCCTTAGCAGTTGGTTTATTCCAGACTCAACCCTTTCTGGCTGAATCCCATCCTCTGGCCACAAGTGAACATCCATTGACACTTGAACAAAATAAGGAGGAGTTTCAGCTCCCTGTATCAATGATTTCCAGTACCAGTAGAAGCTTCTAATTACCAGTTTCACCATGTTTATTACAAATTGGAGCAACTCTGATACTCTTTGACTCCAGCTATAGCTCACAAGAGCCTCTGTTCTGTAATGCGCACTCCTCCTATGCAAGTTAAAGTCAGTAGAGGGCATCCATTCACCATCTTTTGCACTTATAGAGCTCTGTAAGAGGGTAAATAAGTAGACAAGAAACAGAGGCAACGAACTCACAACAAACGATGACTTGATTTCATGAGCAGGAAATCCTAATTCATGGAGTAGGTCTGAGTTAAAGCTCAATCCACAATGCTGGATTACAATTTGATACAGATACTCAAGCAAAATATAGACCTCCGTGTAAATCAGCATAATAACCCAGAAGATATAAGTCGGGCCGGTATTCACACATAGAGCATACAAGAAAAGAGCTGCAAGATACACCATAGAAAGCAAACTGAAATTCCATAGAAAGACAAAAACAAAGAAACAGTAGCACACAACATCATTATTAGACCGCATTTGGGACCATATATGGCAGAAGATTCTCCCCAGCTGCAAACTTGTAGCATCGGAACTTTTATCAGATTGCAAAGAGGATGAACGGTCCAAACACATATTCTGCATCTTTTGGCTCTCCATCTCATCATATGCCTCATCATCGACAGATGAGTGCTCATTCATGTCTGAATCTTCTGGTGCAATGTTCAAGAAATTCACAAGGTTATTAACTGCCTGATTTCCAATAGACTGTACCTGGGAAACACCATCACCTAGGAGGTGTACTGCAGAAATCAAAGGATTTTCCTTTGCTTGGCTTTTCCTCTTCTCTGTATCACAAAATGCACTATCAACATCATGCTCAATTTCAGTAATCTCACAAGGAGCATATACCATTGAGTGCTTTGGAGATTGCACCACTGGACTTTCTCCTTTCATACGAGCGGCATATACTTGTGCTTCAAGAGGGAATACCTCCTCTCTAATAAGTTGCTCTTGCTTCCCAAGAGTGCCTTCCTCTTTATCGGGAGGCACAACATCCCTATTTGAAGTAACAGAAGCACTCCTCCTCCTTCGTAGGCCTTCATCATCAGGAGAAACATCACTGAGAGTTGCAACTGAGTTCATGCTATGAAGCTGTATTTGCAAGTTGAGCATCTCAGATTTCATTTTCTCTACTTGAAAGTTACGCTGACGTTTCTTCTCCTCAGATTCACGAATCTGTTGTAACTGTGCAGTTTTCCATGCAGCTTTTTTCTCTTGCTCACGTACAATGGCACCAATTTGCTCTGCTTCCAGATATCGTGACACATAATCAGACTCTTGAGAGGAAAACATATATGACTGAAGGGATACCAACATAAATATGATAATCTCAACAATTGCAGATCTAGCAGTAATCCGAAACCCATAATCATACTTGTAAAATCCAATGACCTCATATATGTAGTTCACAGTCTTGCACTTCCCAGAACTGAACTCCCCTACAAAAGGAGATTGATAGGCAAGAGAAAGAACAATGACTGCGAAGTTGTAGATACGCAAGAACTTGAATATTTTATTCTTCTTCTTGAGAATTTCAAGCCTCATCCGGAAGAAAACAAGTGCGAAAGCAAGATAACCAAGGTGCAGAATGTCATACTCAAGAGTTCCAGTAATCAAAATCAATACAAGGACAAGGTCCAATAGATGGCAATAACAATAAAGCCTTAGGTAGTCAAGAAAGGTCCACATGCTTTTGGTTTCAAAAGAGAGATCTCGCCAAACAAATGAATTTTTACGTTGAGACATCATTTGCTGATATGTTGATGACCCCGAAAAATCGGACAAGTGATCTGCACGGAGTTTGAAACATGCAAGTAGAAAGACCACAAAATAGCTAAAAAGCATTCGGGGATCATCAATGATCAGTCCTGCAGGGGGAAATTATTAGCAGATTAGATTGAACCTTCTTTAAAGTGCACATAGAACAAAATGAAAAAAAAAATGAATAGATAGATAAACATGGACCATTGACAGGAACACCACCAACTCTTCTAATGGAAGCTAAGTTAGAAAGCAGTCTAAAATTTGTCCAAAGCCCATATCAAATATACCATGCTTCTTAATGACAGCAAAATGGTTAGACATGGCCGAGTAACCGAATAACAGGACTATCTAAACAAAACGTATGGGCTAATGCTAAAATAAAAATCATTAATAATCAGTCAACTTTTCTTCTACCAGCCAAAAGCAAGTATAAACTATGTCATGCTTGTCTAACCTATTTAAGTTGCAAGTAATAAGAAGATTAAGAGAGTAATACCCAGCCAACAGCTCCTGCAATATTGGAAATATAAAGATGAGCTTCTCCAGCAGTCATGGCAATGTATTTCAGCCTGGCTTGGTTTATTTTGATTCAGAGGAAACATATTCTTCCAGATGGCAAAATATTCAAGGATGAGGATGGAAGCAAACAAGAAGACAAGCACTGGCCACAGTTTACGAATAATCCGCCGATTCAAAAGAACACAAACAGCAAGCAATGAAATATATAGCATAGAGATGGCATTCAACAATGCGAAACTTGCAAGAAGCAATGCAATCATGTTAATCTCAAGGCCATAAAGGTTAAACATGTTCTCCATCCAGAATTTCAAATATATTTTTAAGAGAGCCTTCTGTGTTTCAAATCTCTCTTTCCTTAATGCAAGGATCCGCTTCTTGTTCCATTTATGACTCTCTTTGGTGCTTCCCCAGAAATATCCAAATGAAAATTTTCTAAAGCTACTAACTTCAGAGCCTCCTGCTTTGGAGGACACAGGGTGAGGTGCTTGAGAAAAAGCAGGGCTCAAAGATGACCATGAATCACTTACTGCTCTGTCTTGTCTTATAGGTACCGCCCCAAAATTAGATGATGGCTTATCTTCCCCATCAGACATAAAGCCATTGGTGAAGGTGTCCTCTGCTGACAAAAATAAAGGACAAGGCTCTTCCCACTTGCCTTTGTTTGAAATACTACTTGGCATATTATCCAACCAACGGAAGACATTGTATTGAAAGATGCATGCAGCAATTACCAGCACCTTTCCCCTCAAGCCTGATTCTATACCCCAAAATCCCAGCTCGTATACACGGAAACCCAGAAAGAGTGACAAATCAGAATACTTTTGCCCTGGAAACATTCCAGCCTGTTTACCCCACATCTGATAAAGATACTCTGTTGTCATCAGAAATCCTGTATAAACTAAGAAAGATTTGGATGGGATCCGAGAAGCTTTAGGTAAAGTTGAACATATGACAAGGCCAAGTAGATACAAGAATCCAAAAGCAGAAATTGGAGATATAGATGCATAGAATAATGAAACAAAAAGGACCTTCTGGCTGTGCCAAATCAGAAACCGCTTGGCAAACCCAAGTACCCCAGAATCTAAAGGATTGGGATCATCAGTCCTGTTGTACTTGCTCTGCCTCCTTTCGTAGCTATAAAGTTGCATCACAATTAGAACTGCTAGAGATTGCCAGATATTATCCAACAATGAACCTTCTGGGTCATAACCCAAATAAAAATACAGATCTACAAAACTGGACAACCAAACCTTAAAGCTGGTGAAACTGCTCAAGCTACAGACAAAAATGAACACCATGATCGCATATGTTTTTAATGGAAACCATAGGCGCCTTTTTGTTCTCTCAACAAGTTGCCTTCCAGTAATCCAAACAAGGAGAAGGAAGATGTATCCAAAAGATATATAGTTGGGTGTCACCACGTATACTGTAAGAAGAATAGTCAGCAAAGCAATGTAGGTTCCACATGATCGATATATTGATAAAAACGTCTGCCCAATTTCACTAAGGAATGCAGCTATCCTTCTCTCTGAAATAACATAAAACAACCAAGTACACAATGTTGACAACAGAAGCTGTATTGGTAAAAGCTCTAAATAATATATCAGTAGATAAACCGGTAACAGCAACAACACTTTAGAATAAACAAATGGCTTAGAAACAGCTATCATTGAAGACTCCTAAAAGTCCAATTTCAAGGCAAGCAGTCATCTTATAGAGGCCTAACATCAAGCTAAGAACCAGAGACAGAGTAATCTAAAAGCATTCTCTATCACTTTTAGGTCCATAAAACCTGCACAGGGAAAATACCAACTTGTTCTAGTTTTGATTTGCTATAATCTTTAAATATATTGTAGGGCATGCAATCTATCAAAATGATAATTCTCTTATAAAGTACAATTACAAACACATAAAAAGATGGTCAATCTCACCACTAAGTTTCTGACACATCTTGAAATAGCATTCCCACATTCATTTCAAATAAGCTAAAATAAAGGCCTGCCTATTACAATTCTTTTAGCATTTGCAATTGATTTGGGAAAACTAAACCATTTTTGTAGGTTTTTCCCCACTTATTACAGTCAATTTGGACAGAAATTTTAACACGCATAAAGGAATGATACCATAAGAAGCATTATCATGGCAATACGATGTGTTTGGGGACGCATATACTGACAACAGAACAGATTTGTTCAGACCAGCTCTCAAGATGCTAAACCCAACAGGAGGGCTAGGGGTGTGCTGCACAATTGCTGAGAATGAAAATAGCATCTCAAACCCATGGTTATGAATTGCACAGAAGCAAGCAAGCAAAGCTATTTCCAGAAAGTCCCATGAGCTATTATGTTTAAGCAGACCTGCATCAATTTACACAGAGAAGATTGTTTAGTTTGTTTCTCTTTTCTGGGCAAGCGTTTTTAAGAAACTTAATTAATAGCCATAATCATGTCTTATAAATCAATTTAAATAACCTAAAACCAATGAATTATGCATACCTAACTGCAATATGATTTCCAAACTTAAGGAGCCTTTTTGCTCCAAAGCATTAGAGATCAACTCAATCTGAAGAAGGTACAATAATGCAAAGTGAGCTTCACATAGAAGAATCAGAGACTGGCGTATCTTTCTGCTGATGTTGTGGGTCAAAAGATATATCAAAAAGAATATCACTGAAGCAGAGGTCAGAACATAAAGCCAATTAGAAATTGCCACAGATAAACTCACTGTAATAATACCAATTCGCACTTGCCTATGTGAATTGTATAAGAACATTGGAAAAAATGCCTTATGCTAAAGCCTAAAGGTCAATACTAAATTAATTAAAACGCTGGAACAGAGAAGGTTTAATAAAACATACCATATACAGCATGGATAAACCCAGGTTTCATAGCAATGACAAATATCAGTGCAAGCATGATAGCTCGAGAACATTTTCGCAGTCCCCATGCAATTGTAGCCACAATGAAAACCTTGGTCTCTCCATCCACTGTATTTAAAGGGCATGACAAAGTGATTATATAGATTAAAGTGTAACTGCCACCCTTTTGTATCCATAAATAATCTCAAAAAGTCTAACGACTACGCAAAAGTAGTAGATGTAAAGAAATAAAAACCTGAGAGAAAATAATGTATTTTATGTGCTGTCAGGAAGCAAGATAATCAAAAGAAATTTTTAAGGATATCTGAAACAAAAAACTAACAACTCTTCAAGCTCACTGTTGTAAAATACAAACGCTCACTCCATTAATGTGCAAGTTTAGAAACATATCCCTGCTGAGGACTTCTAAAGAAATACGCCAAAGTCAACCTAACTGTGGTCTTCAAAATGCAGATGTCAATAAAGAATTAGATTGTACTCAGAATATAGAGTTTCATACCTTCCACAGCAGAGTTGTTGTTTGATGATAATGCATCCTCATCAGATGAGTAGAGGAAAACAGAATTGTTTACAAGATTACCCAAAGCAACCAAAATCCCAAGACAAAATTGTGCAAGCAAAAAAAATCCAGGTATGGGATAATGCCAAAATCCAACCATCTCCCAAATTTCCATATCCTGCATGTGTCCAAAATGTTGATAAAAACATAAGGAAAAACAATTCAACCATTTAAATTTATGATAATGAAGAATTTGCAAACTTCCAAATAGAGCAGTACCTTCCCAAAATTCCTATTCAAGAATGCAAAGGCCACATTGAAAATGTAGGTGCTAACAGCCCACAAGAGAATGAAGACAAGAAGCAGCCCATTTAACCGGTGCAAACGAAACAGGGAAGGAAAGGCATACACAATGTAGCCAACATATGCAAGTAGCCCAAAAGCACATATACTTGCAAAATGAAAACTCCAAAAGGAAAGAGCAAACAAGGATACCTGTCAAATTTTGCCACTGACAATTTACTTATAAACCTTAATATTGATAAATAAAGACATATGAGAGTAAAACAAAATGTAGTAAAAGGTAGAGATCATACTGGAAAACCATATGTGAAAAAGTTGATGGTAAAAGTCCGGAAAACCATGCGCCGTAGTAAAACATTGGTATGTCTTACACCAGATCTGGAGAATTAAAACAACTCATTACAGAACTCAAAACAACCAGTCATGTAAAGCATGAATTTTTTTTTTTTTTTTTTGTGAAAAAAAAAGCAAAACTGATGCCAAAAAATCTTGTGCAGCATACTTCATCAGATCCAAAACAAACATGGTGGCAAAAAGATATTAGTATATAAAGCTAGTAAAAAAGAAAAACTCGAACTAAAATGAGTATTGATAATTCAAATAATTCACAATTGCTTTTCATTCCGCAAAGTATAATGATGGAAAGCAACCATTCCACAATTTTCAATCAGATGACTCGTTCTTTCTTGGTATACTGTGACTACTGCATCTTCTTTTCAGGACAACTCTATTCAACAAAGAAACGCTTGCTCAAAATAGAAAACTATCAAAAACAATTTCAGGTTAAAATAAAATTCCCAGGATACTACATAGGCATAAATATATATTTGAATTAATAAGCTACTTCTAGATAATAGATTCAAGAAATGGACTAGATCTATGAATAAAATTAAGTACCATTGAGCTAGAAATTTATGGTGTGCAGAAGATCATTCCTTCTCTTTTAAAATTCAAAGCAGAGAACCCTGGAAGAATCAGAAACAATATAAAGAAAGTGTGTTACCTTGATTCACGAATGAAGAATGAATGCTTTGAGGGAAGTAGTTGCTCTGTCAAGTTACTTTCTCCCATGGACATGATAAAATCCATTTCCTCCAAATCACATTTGACATAGGATAGCTGCACTACAAGGCAGAATATTTAAATAGCAGAACCCAAGACCAAAGCAGTACAGAAAGATTTGAAAAGCCAAATAACACATCAAATAAGATATTTTCAACATATATTCATATTTATTTCTTACAAGTATTCCAAAACGTCAGGGTTAGCATATCCGTGTAATTGTTAGGCAAACACTTAACATGCCAATGGTAAAAAAATTCACAACGGAACATGCTATATTGCTGTTATGCAAATAAATGGAGCTGCTCCATCTTGTCCTCAGTTATTTCATCGCTCTATAATCATAAGTTTAACTTGTCAAAAATTACTATGAACATATATATATGAATATGTGGTTTTGGATCAGGAAGCTTTCAAAATTTCCAAGTGCAATTTTACTGAGTAAATAGAATTACCATTGCAACTAGAACCCCACCAATGTTATCCAAACTCCAAAGTCTACTTTGCAACTGAATAATTCATATCTATACAGTGAAATTAAAAAGAAAAAAAGAAACACTCCAAACAATCTTAAAATTGTATTATCAGGAAAAGACTAAATTAGAAGGACAAATGTCAGAGACAGGATAGAATAAAAAGAAATATATTGCTGAATCTATGATTCTAGAAGACGGATGAGTGTTTTGCACTTCATTTAAAGGTTCAGCTAGAATTTTTAATCAGAACCAAATCTATAGTAATACGACTAGTACATACCATCATATAAAAAAGTATAAGAGAAACAGCAGAGCAAATTTCAGGCCACTCAGATGCTGTGGAAATTTTACATAGACCAACAAAATCAGCTATCCTCTGTAACATATTTGAGAACTCTATAGGGAGCTGATACACATAGAGCAAGACAATGTTGAAGCCTGCATAAAGCTGGAGCGCCTTCCACAACCTTGAGAAGAAAGTACCAGTATGTAAGCTAATAAAGGTATTGACAAATGGTAACAACAAATACATTGCAAAAAATGAAATTGAAACCCTGTTCAGTGGTGTACAAAGAGTGACAAGGCAATCACCTAAACAGTCCTAGAAAATTGCTTGTCAAAGACCAATCCACTAACCCAACACAGCTACCAATGAAAAATGGCAAAGACACCCATGACGGATGGCTTATTCCCACAACCAGCTGAATAGGAGGTAGAAGCAAACAGGAAGCAACTCTAAGATGGGAACCTTTCATGAAAGAAAGCATGGAGATAATTTATATCAGTTTCACTTTTAATATAAATATGAGGAATAATATACCAAAAAAAATTTAAAACTCTACTTTAATTTAAGTTCAGAAACTGAAAGAAAATAAAGATTAAGTACGAAATGCTTCAAGATAGTTTTAGCTATCCTTTCTTTTATTTTAGTGTAAGAGACCAACACTTGTAACAATTCCTTGACAACAGAGAAGGCTTAATGGAGATTGAGATTGATGTGTAAAATGTATAAAGTTGACTGGAATTCAGTTAAGCAGCACTATGATTTCAGTCGACTAACCCGTAAAATAGCAGCCTATCAGGCAGACATATTAATTCATTCTGCACATATATTGGATATTACGAATTTGTCAGGGGTACAACTCATAGCAACAGCAAAGCTGTAATGCAGAAAATACCAAGCATTTGTGCATACAGAAAACTCAACATGTTATTTTTCTAGAAGAACATTCAACATTGTTAACATGCAGCATGATTACCATATAAAAACCCTCGACCAGAATGAGAAGAACTTTACATCTGACAAAATCATATGGGAAAAAGATTGTTTTAGAAGTTCTAGTAGCAAATTGATAAGTATTTCAAGTAGGCTAAAAAGTCTCAATAATTTCATCTCAAGTCCATATGGCCCAAAAGACCAAAAGAGAAATACTCCAAAGATCACAAAAATTGCTATCATTGATCCAAAATGAAAAGAAGATGACAAGAAGACTTTATTACTGCTTTAGAAAGGGATGATCGGGGGGCAAAGGGTATGAACATGATTGAATCTTTTAACAAAGAGAATAAAATCAGCTCTTGCCCATATCCCCTTCATACAATGAGCAAATGTCCAAATTGCAAAATATGCATATCAGATCTGTTAAATGGATCCTTCTTTAGGGTGGAGAGAGTACATAGTGCTTCAATGTCATTAAAAATGATTAGAAATATATGGAAATACTTACAAACCTAAATGTTCAACAGCTGTTAAGAAATGACCCCAACAAGAATACCGCCAAGGAACAAGACCGAATTTGGTCCCATGTATATCAAGTAAAGCAACTAATACCACTACCAATTGTACAACCAAAAAATAAATCACAGTGGGAGATTTCCAAGACTGGATTCTGCAAAAGCATACCAAAAGAGACAAATGATCAAAAGATGCAAAGGCAGTGAAGAAACAAAAGAATTAGAGAAAACAAAATATATTCTTACATCATAAAACCAATCAGCTTCATCCACCAAGCATCTCCTACACTCTGTTTATAGCCATCAATGGCCCATATAACAAGATACACAGCTTGTGAAAGAAAAACGAGTAGGGAAAAGATAATTACAGGCCACAGTAACAAATATTTCCTCCGGAAATGAAATCCTACAAGAAAGTAATCACATGTTACTTTATAAGAAAAGAGTACAACTTCAACTAAAGCAATAAAGGAACAATAATCAGAACCAGAAGTTGAACTTCTAAAATGCAAGACGCCTAGAAAATATCTCAAACCTCTTTGCCAATTTTCTTAAATATCAAAAAGAAAACAAGACTCAGGATTAATTTAGCATTAAAGACTGTTTTCAGTGAACCTACAATAAGCACTTTGTAAAGTTCATTCAATATATATTCAACTAAACCCAAAGCACCAACCAGAAAAAAAAGTAAAAACCCAAAGCAACAACGTCAAAGAAGTATGACCCTGCTGAATTATGGAACTAGAGGACAGCGAAGATAAAACAAAATCCTTACTAGCAAATCTTCATTGCTTACCTATTTGAGGTGCAGTATACTGAATGAGAAGGAAAGCTATCAAATCAACAAGAGAGACCAAACTCCAATTAATCAATGCAGCTACATAAAAGGAAAAACAGGTAAAAATCATTAATTACTTCAATGGCAAAGCACATATGCATTTGTCTATGCCTACGCACAAAAATGTATTGCAATTTTGAAACAGTAACTCACAAATTACATTAAAGAATACAAATGATAGTCTCAACAAAGGGCATTTTTCTCTCTGTGAATATTATGCGTAAATCATTCTTTCTGTAATTTTCTAGCAACAGCTCTCAACTTCTATTAATTAAACTCTCTACTGTACTTTGCTTAAACCAGGCCTCAAAGCCCATCACAAAACGAACCTGTATCTCAGCAACAAGAGTACCAATGGAACTTTTTCACTTTTCAAGTGACTTGTAACTAATACAACACTTCTACACTTGTTATCTTTTCAGGTTCCAAAGTGAAGACAATTAGTTGGTAAATATTATGCAGAATAAAAGACTGCAAGACACCTGGTGTCACAAGATAACTTTAAGCTCAGTTCAGGTATCAGTAGGTTAGATTTTTGCCAGTCTCAAAAACTCCAAACTTACTCATTACTTGTCTAGTTCAAGATTGACTCTTTACAAAATAGAAATGAATTCCAAGCAATAGAGGAAATGAAATTGAACAGGTTGCTATTAAATAATGAAAAGACTAGTGTTCACCACATGAACTCATGAGTCGGAAACAAATGTAGGATACAGGTTTCCTCACGCGTAACACCAGCTTGGATAATTCAAAAAAGGTGATTTAGACTCCCGTGAACTTCCTAACACATCCCCATGGCATTCGGACTTAGTTATTTCCCTATGTTACAGCATCCAAGAATGAAAACGTACGCAGGCAACTAAATTATACTGATAAACATAAGCACTCATAACCATAGCGCATATAAAAGCATACAGAAAGTGGATTCCAACACAGAACCAACATAATTTAAATGAATTGCTATTAAAAAAAGAAGACAAAAATGGAACTAAAAGAAAAAACTTTCAGCCTCTTATATACAAACGAACACTCTGATAATCAATTTATAAGGGAAAAAAATTAAAGGAAACCAAGGTAATTAGAATAAATAGCAAGGCATACCCGTTAGAAGCAGCAGAGGCAAGACAAACCCAGCAAGAAAACTGCCCATTGAGATTAGCACTTTAATACCACCAACACCAGATCAATCCAGAACAAAGACAAAATCCGTTCATGGGTTTTCAGTTTTTATTAAAATATACGAAACCCCATTTCAAGGCAAATCAAAATTTTCCTCCAAACGAATAAAAAGAAGGAAATTTGAATTGAAACCCCCAAAGGAAGTTCGGGTCATGTGTTTTTCTAGTGTGGCGAGAAAGTAGGAAGAGAATAAAAAGGGTATGCACGCAGATTAGTTAATTAGGTTTTCCAACATTATGGACAAAATCGAATCATCAAAATTTTGATGTAGTAAAAAATGTAATGAGAAACAATAAATAAATAGACTTATAATTACGACTAAAGCGTGATAATGATGGGAAACTACTAACTGCTAACTACTGGTCCAAACAGCCGGTGTCGCATTGATATGAGGCAATAGAACGTAGTTGGGACTTGGAAGCCAAGCGTACAAGATTTTGTTTTCTTTTCTCGTCAAGCGTTGAACTTTTTTTTCGTTAAAGAAAAGTAAATATTCCCATGGTGGACGAGCCAATGAGAACCCTTTTTTTCTCATTTTCCTGTTTGGGGCTTGCGATAGTTCTGTTTTAATTTGAAAACGTCGAGGAATTGCAGTCCATGTTTGAGGCTATTATGGTCATAAAAGATTGCCGCGGGGGTGAGCTGTGTTGATCCGCGTTTGAGTAGTCCGAGAGGGAACGGCGTCGTTTATAAGGTGACAATCGCGCCATTTTTAACAGCAAAGGTTAGCCTCGGGTTCCTTATCTCTCTCCCATCTGGTATTTTTGGTTTCAAATTCAAGAATTTCTGGATTTCAATGAGAGAATTGATTTGAGAGCGTGTTGATCATTCAACATGTACTCGTTGATTTCAACGCCTCTTTGCAACTTTGGCGTTTCAAAGTTCCCTTTACCCACTTCTTCTTTCAATTTCAGTTACAACAATAATCCCCAGTTTCCCAGCTGCAGAAGAGCCCTGCAAATACATGCCAATGCGGCAAATGAAGTAGATAGACAGATTCAAACTGTTCAGGAAGAACCCAAAGAAGAAAACTTAGAAGCTGAACCCCAAAATGGAAGCAACAACATCTCCAATACTCCCACCCCTTCCACTGCACCCCTTGACAAGGACCTCAAAAAGGTTGGATTTTGATGTTTGGTTTATTTTTACAAGGAAAATTGGTTGATTTTGGAATTTCATGCTGATTTTGAGGATGTCCATATATTATAATTGAAAACAGGTGGTTCAGAAGACTGCCGCAACCTTTGCACCAAGGGCTTCCACAGCTACTAAAAACCCTGCTGTGCCTGGAACTGCCTTGTATACTGTTTTTGAGGGTCAAGGTTATGTCTCAATGTTGTTGGGTGGAGCTTTATCTTTCAATCTCATATTTCCTTCAAATGAACCTGACATATGGAGATTGATGGGGATGTGGTCTATTTGGATGTTCAGTGAGTTAAACTGGCCTCATCCCTTAAAGCTTTCAATTAATTTACCGCGTATTCTGGTGCAAGGGTTTCAGTAAATGCATTGAAAATTTTGCAGTGAATCATCTATTGCATGTTCAACAAGCTACAATATTCAGTTACTACTTACTAATGCCTATTTCTTTACAGCAATTCCCTCCCTTCGAGCCCGAGACTGCTCAAAGAATGAAAAAGAAGCTCTTAATTATCTCTTTCTCATCGTCCCATTGCTCAATGTTACAATCCCTTTCTTTTGGAAGTCTTTTGCAATCGTCTGGTCTGCTGACACCATAGCCTTCTTTGCCATGTATGCCTGGAAGGTACTTTTACTCATGGATGATCTCCTTCTTTTTTAACTATTACACAATTACTGTCTGTAAGCATTTTTCTTATTGAATCAATATGTGCTTCCTACAGCTTGGATGGCTACAGAAAACAGAGTAGGAATTAATTGCACTGGCCTTTGATTGGATCACGGAGCTATTATTCTTAAATGATCCCCAGTTTCAAACCCATGATGCAAGCGAGATACAAAATTCCTTCGATCTGGTTATTGCGTTAACTCACAACCAGAATGAAGATTATTCATGATTAACATGGCAGGGGGTGGTTGTTTCATCTGAGCAAGACTCAAATAGGTATCTCTTGGAAATGTAATTAAAAGCTGATACCGATTCATCTATTTTATTGGGGTCTTGGCTGTTTCTCTTTTTTCTTTTGAAATTTAAGCTTCAAAGTTGTTTCTCAGGAATTTTATGTGTACACTCAGAAGTCCATTTGGAGAATCTACGGATTGAAATTTCTGAATTTCTTCAATGTCTTCTTTTGGCATGTAAACTGATAAACCTGTGCAATTGTCATGGTGCGTTTGTAGTTATTGCATTTGAATGGATGTCACAGGAGAATACTAGATGCCGTTAGGTATGCATTTCTCTATTCCAGCATGAAACAGATACCCCACTAGGCGGAGCCTAAGGGGATGCTGCTATCGCTAGGTCATTGTAATTTGATAGCATAACAATGGTAAGTAGGATGATGGTTTTGGCAGAGGTAGCAACAGAGGCCCCGGCGGACACCTTTCACTATTGAGTTTTCATGGACTCAATTAACAACATTACATGTATAACCTATACCTTGCAAGTTAAACCTGGTGAAGCCAAAGAAGACAGAATTACCATCACCAAGGATTCATTCTCAAGAATTTATGAAAAGCATCAGAAGAAAAGGATCAAATGAATGTCATATATGCTACACAAATTTTTGTCTAAATTCAAGTCAGTAGTTACAAGATGTCTCGTATTTGAATGCAGAAGCTGACATCTAAACAAGCACCTTATTATGCGGTAAAAATCACAACTGAAAAAGAAAAGAATAATTGGAAACACACTGGAGAATCGAAAAATGATGCATTGATATTTATGGTGTCTACTCTGGGTATCTGTACCCATCAACAACCACAAGCCAAACTCCAAAGCGCACTATATTAGAAGGTACATCAGTCTCCACCTAGGTATGGCTGAAAAAACGAAGGTGGATTCTGGTAAGTGGTCAATGATGATACATATAAAGCTTATGATAAAAAAAACGCTCAAGCAATGAAACACATAGAATAAGAAAGAAGAGGAAGGAGAAAATGCAACTACGGCAGTGTTGAACATTATAATCCAGCCAACTACAGCTAGTCATTATTTCTGCAAAGGATTCTAATGAGATCCAGCCACAATGGCCAATTGGGGCAACTCAGCAACAATGTTCTTAGACCACCAGAAGTCTACATACTTCTATGTTATATGTATTTCCTAAATGAAACCAAAATTTTCAAATCATCCTAATTCAGACACTAGGACTTACCAAAACCATGTCTTTTATTATATGTGGCTATGCAAAATATGAGACAACATGGTTAAGGCAGTCTGTGACATTCAATTAAGAAAGGCAGAGATAGTCCATCCATCTGTTTCAGCTTAACAGAAAGTTTACCTTTTAAATATTGCATCCACCTTCTCCACATAATGATCTGATTTGAGAAAACCAAGAATTTCTACTGTGGAACTGTATCTGAACCTGACCAACTGTTTTATACATACTCATCATCACTATCCTCATACTCAGAATCAGACTCATCGCTTCTTGGTTCCATCAGTGAATTCATGTCAAAAGAAGGCATCATTTCCATCTCCTCCATCTCAATGGTGTCATAGTTCATCCGTTCCTCAAATTTCTCATCAGAGCAGTTAAGAAGCCATGAAAGAGAACATTTAAAACCCTTCTTTGCAACAATCTTGTGTCTAGGCTTTATAGTAGACTCAAGACTATAAGTAAAGAATGCGGGGAAGGCAACCAAATCATCAAGTGGCCTCTGCATTTTCGTTTGAAAGTAATCAAAGCTAAGTTTCATGATGTCAAGATTCAAAGCAAGCACTTGGGGACATCCCACAACCATGTCCCTCACTTGTTGCAAGGAAATACCACAATCCTTTAGGAAATCCACATGCTTCACCATAGAAGTATTACTGAGGCTCACAACCTGAGGCATTTTCTCCACAACGGTCCCAAAATCCTCAGGACCCAAATCAGTAATTGATTGAAGCAAATTCCTTTGACCAAGAAGCTTTGGTGTAAGATCAATTCCTACAATTTCAGGATACTGTGCTATTATAGATGGAAGTGATGTTTTTCTAACATTGAACTCAAGAAGGGATTCAACATTTGGTTTGACCCTCTCCTCCAATCCAAACCCAAGGATGTGAGGCCTCTTCTCTATCAATCTAGCTACAGCTAACCTTGGAATACCCAAGCCTTGAAGATACTCCACAAATGGCTTGATCACACGGCCTACTCGCATCCCCAGAATCTCAGGGTATCTGGTTAAGACCCCTCCAACTTCCCTTCTTGACACCCCAATGCCAACTAAATAAGCCACCGATGTGCTCATGGTTCCCTCGAGCTTGAATCCCAGGACTTCTGGATATCTCTCAAGGACCCGAGGAATATCATTGGGCTTGATATCCAACCCTTGAAGATACTTTACTACTGGGGCAAGGTCAACAACAACACTTGCATGGAGAACTTGTGGATATCTTCTCAAAAACTCTGTGAAGGTGGATTTTCTAACACCCAATTTCCCTAAATAGTCAAGCACAGGAATCATGTTCTTTTTCACACTACAACCAAGAACAAGTGGATAATTGTTGATGTCTTCAATAGTAAGCCCCAATTTATGAAGAAAATCTATACGTTCCTGCATAACCTCAACTGTGACAGGAAGTTCTAGCCCATCTAGCTCATCAGGAATTATACCAAGTGCCCTCAGAAACTCATAAACCTTGGCACGATTTGCTATCCTCTCTTTCTTCATCTCCAACAAACTAGGGCGACTATACAAGGATGACGAATCGCCTTGTTTCCGGCCCAAACAAACACTTTTTGGCTTTGATGCAGATGAACTCATAGACGTAGACGCAACGGTTCTATCAGCAACGGAGCACTGAACCCTTGTAATCAATCCAAGATTCCTATCATAGTTTCTTGGGATTCTAAGAGTTGATGCCCAAGTTAATTTGGGTTTATGGAAGGAAAGAGCAGGTAATTCTGAATGTACAAGCAAAAAACTAGGTTTTGTAATGCCAGCATAGCTTCTGATCTTCATAATTTCACAGATCACACTGGTAGGAAAGATACAACACAGAACAGCAGACCAAATAAATTAAAATTTCAAAGAAGCAAGGAAAATCAACTCTAAAAAAAGGGTATTTTAGATGTTAAGAAGAAAATGAAGTTATACAATGAGACTTCAGAAAAGGTTATATAGTTACTAGCAAAATTAAGAAATTTCTACTTTTAAGTGCTTGGGCGGAAACCCAAGACGCTAAAATGGCAATTAGGCGTCATTTCAGTAAAAAAATACCATCATTTTTATCCAGACTCCTACACCAAAGAAAAAGACAAAGCAGACCAAGAAGAAGAAATAAAAGCTAAAGAATCTACCTTTCTCGAATTAAAGACACTAAATTAGCTAATATTCCAAATTTCACAGTTCCTAAATCTTGTTTTGGACTTGTCCATTATGTTTTCATCAGCTAGCTTATCACTTTCGGGAAGAACGTACGCCAATATCAAAAGAAACAGTAAAGCAAAAAATCAATATGAAGAATAACCTGCTCAGAATATTAGCCAGAGACAACCGCTGCCGCCTTACCAGTGGCCGGAGAAGGGTGGAACAGTGTGGGTGCAGCCTAGAAGTGAAGCCCGTTGTTTCGAAGCGAGGTAAGGGGTGACTGGTAAGGACGTGGGGTTCAATCAAATTTAGAACTAGGTAGATTTTTTTCCCCTCAGTTGCTCTAGTTTTGTTTCTTTTGTGTTGCTTTTCCTACGTGGCGCATTCCGATGACATGGCAGAACAGATATAGTATAGTTAGGATGCCAACGTTACTATGGAATTTTGAGATACTTGAATCTTAATTTTATTAAAAAACAACTACTTTAATTTTATTAATTACTTAAATAATTTTAAAAGTTATTATTTTAACCCTAATTATATTATATTTTTATTACTTTATAATTACTTTAATTCGTTTAAAAATCTGATTAAATTAAAAAATTATTAAAATCTTTTTTATAGTTATCCAATTTTCCGAACTTGTATATATATACAATAATATTTCTCTATGTATTTTATACTTGAACCTTAGTTTTATTAAAAATCAACTACTTTAACTTTATTAATTACTTAAATAATTTTAAAAGTTATTACTTTAACCCTAACCATATTATATTTTTATTACTTTATAATTACCCTAATCCGTTTAAAAATCTGATTAAATTAAAAAATTATTAAAATCTTTTTTATAGTTATCCAATTTTCTAAACTTGTATATATACAATAATATTTCTCTATGTATTTTATAAAATTACTACTAATTAAATTAATAAATACAAAAATAATAAAATTTAAATTTAAATAATTAAAAACAAAGATCTTAAATATAAACTTAAATAATTGAAAACAAATAAATATTCATACAACGATATAAACTTAAATAACTATACATAAATATCCAAATAACAACATAAACTTAAATAACTTAAATAGTAATTATATTCTTTATAAATAAATCTAATTTATATAAAGTATAGATATTAAAAGACATTACAATTTAATTAATAATCATAATTTTATTAATTAATTAAATTAATTATATGAATTTGTCCTTAGTTACATGAATTTTAATAAAAATAGCTAAGTTTCAAAACTATTCTAATCTCACAATTTCTTTTTAGATAATTAAGTTTATACATTATAAATTTATATAAACAAAAGTATATATATTATTTAGTAATTAATTTGTACAATAGTAATTATATTCTTTATAAATGAACATAATATATAATATAAAATATATGTGTTACAAGACATTGTAAGTTATATACCATAAAGTATATATATATATTTATTACAATTAATAATTTTATAAGTTATAATTTTTATAATCTTAACACAAAATAAGAAATAAAAATATTTATATTTAAAGTATATATATTAAAAGTATTATAATGTATATGCAAAATAGTAATTATATTCTTTCTAAATGAACCCAATATATATAAATTATAGATATTAAAAGACATTAATAATATATTCATTTGTAATGTAATATGATATTCATATTATTTAAATATAATTAATAATCTAATAATTTATATATACATATATATTAATGTCATCACATTAATAATTTGGTTAACTATATTTTTAATATATTTGTCAATATTTAACAAAGAGAATTGTTTGTTCATATGGTAAAGGCTTTGGGTGCTTTCCTTCCTTCCGCATGTTCGAATCGCAACAGCAAAATGGTTAATTTTGTTTAAATTAAACAGGTAGTATAATCGGATTTGGGGCAGGTACTCATGAAACCCGGATATAAAATAATTGAGTTTGGATAACAGGTACCCAAAGAATGCTTAGAGATGTCAACGGGTCGGGTATCCTATAATTTCGAAGTACTCGAACCCTAACCCTATAAAAAATCAATTACCCTAATCCTATTAACTATTCATTTAATTTTAAAATTACTATCCTGATTCTAACTCTAATACATTTTCACTACCCTATAATTACTCTAACCCATTTAAATACCCGATTAAATAAAAAAATTATTAAAATTTTTTTTCATGGGTACCCAATTACCCAATTAATTTTTCTAATCTCATAACTTCCATTTAAATTTATATGTTATATGTTTATATAAATAAATGTATATATACTGTAATTAATAATTTTATGAGTTATAATTTTTACAATGTTAATACAAAATAAAAAATAAATATATTTATATTTAAAGTACATAATATATACACACGCATTCATAAAAGTATTAATGTCATTATATTAATAATTAGAGCAACCATACTTAAACATAAATAACAATTTAATAATTTTTTAAACATAATATTTAATGATATAATATTCAATTATTTAAATATAATTAACAATCTAATAATTTTTTAATTTAAATATATTAATGTTATCATAGTAATAATTAGAGTAACCATACTTTTCATATATTTGTTAGTTTTTAACAAAAAAAATTACGTGTAAAGTTGATAAAAATTATAAATTTTTAATTTAATTATTTAAATAATAATAAAACATTTATAAATAGTAATCGGGTTCGAGTAACGGGTACCCAAAGGGAAGTACTCGAATCCTAACCTCTTAAAATTCGGGTAGTGAAATCACTACCATAACCCTACTCGAACTTGTTTACGAAGTATCCTAACTCTGTATAACCGGGTCGAATATCCTCGGATACCCTATAATAGGGTACCCGTTGACATCCTGAAGAGTGCTACTCGAAACCAATTATTTAGCACCCTAACCAGATTTAACCGGATCGGGTATCCGTTGACATGGCTAACTGTTGCCCTAGCCCATATAAAGGTTAACTCTTTCCTCTTTTTTATTTTTCGAGCATGCCTAAATAGGCTTTTTCATCTGCATTTTCACCATTTCATTTCTACTTAAAATATTTACTTTGAATTTTAAATTTTATCAAGGATTAGGAATTTTTGTGGGAAGGAAGTAATCCAATTTGTGTGGCCCAATATCATGCACAACAATTTATTTCTATTTTCTACATTTATAGATTTTTAAAAAAATTTATATTTGATATATTGTCAGTAAATAAATTTTGGATTTATATTTAATGCACGGTTAGTATATAGCTTTTATACACTGTTAATTCATCAAAATATACTATCTCATTAATGAAGTACAAAAAAATCTTTAAAGATTTAAAATTAAATATTAAAAAGTTTATAATAACTAATTAAACAAACAATAAAATATTTTCACTTTTTTATCTCTCAACCCTTCTTTTTCTTGTTTTCCTTTTCTCTCTAACTCCACTGTCTTCTTCTTTCACTAAAATTAAGTTTTGCAAAATTGTGTAACTTCAAGAGTAATTTTTAGATTATTTTTTATTTTTTTAAAACTCTAAGAAAGATTGAGGAAACATACTTTTCAAAAAAGAAGATTGAGAAAACAAGATTTAAAAAAATAAATAAATCTAATAAGTAGAATTTTATTAAGTTAATAATTTTGCTTCTAAGTAATGTGATTGAGCCAAAAAATTTTCCTTTCTTAGAAGCCATATCCCACCTCTCTTTGTCATCGTGTTGTTCGTGCAAATGGGGTTTATATGGTATTCAATGAACTGACAAAATTGACTTCAATGCGAGCCTTTCAATAGACTCTATCTTTCAAATTTATTTCGCCCTCACCATTAGGTATGCAAAAGGGAATAGTGCGAATAGTCTTAGAGATACAATGAAGCCAACGTCTAACTTTCATTTTACACTTAACAAGAGTAGACCGTTAGATACACCCAAGGGTTTACAAAGTTATTTGGCCTTAAAGCCTACTTTTTACAGCAAATAGATTATAAGGAATTTGAAAGCTTTTGTAAATAATGGGAACTTAAGTGTTTAGGTTAATAAAACACAACACTTATCTTGCTCTTGATATTTTTGCACTTACTCTTGATTTTGATTTGTTGTGTCAAAACGATTGGCAGCAAGCCTTTTATTTAGGCTTACAAGTGTCTCTTCTTCAAGAACACAACCCTTTCATTAAGACACCTTCTTGTCTAAAAGGCATCTTTATATTTTGCTAGACACAACTTTTGGATACAGGTATTGTTTCAATAATTATCTTATAAAAAGATAACTATTCATTTCATAAATTATAACTTTTGAATTATAATTTGAAACAATAACTTTTCATATTTAACTTTTAAGCAATGGTGCCTTTTTAATGTCTCATGACTTTTAAATATCATTTTGCCAAAAAACATAACTATTCACATGAAAACCTATCTATAATCTAATAGACACATTATGTCACTTTTTGTGATATAACCTTTGAGTTAATATAGCTTTTCATCATGTGACATAACTTTTGATTTTGAAAATACATCAACAATCCCCCACCATTTTCAAAATTTCTAAATACCAACAACTTTGAAAATCTTGTGTATAAATGAAGGTATCTAGGAAATTTGAACCTTCATTTAGTGAGTGTGGTTGGTTCTAGTCTGAATTGAGTGGTTGACAAAGTATTGAACTATCGATTCTTCATTTGACTAGTTGGGCCACTAAACACGCATAAGCTTCCTTACTCACTTTGGCCTTAGTTTTGCCAACACGTTTTATGACCTTATGTTTTGCATCCATTCATGAGTGTTGTTAGAGTCAAGCCTTTAGCTCTTAGAAAGGGTCACACTTCCACTCACATAGGTAGCCCTCATCAGAAGTACCCCACAATTAGAATACTTCAACATATACATGTTATGGGTCTATTAAGAACTTTGTTCAACTTTACCTTACACATTACGGGAATCAAGTACTATATACTTGAGGATGGAAAATATAAATTAGTACTTGCAATCTCCATGTGGTAGAATGGTTAGTACCCCAGACTTACAAGTCGGCCATAAGCGTCAAGGTGAGCTCCCACCTTTGGAGATTTAGCTGATAAGTTTGAGACCCATCCCTCTTGAGGTCTTTACTACCAAGTCCTTTTTTAGACCTTTGGTAAACAAATCTACTAAATTTTCACCAGACCTCACATAACTTATAGTGACTATACCATCATTAATTCTTTGTCTTACAATGCCATGTCGAAATCTAACATATCGACTCTTTTCATTGTATGCTTGATTATATGCTTTTGATATAGTTGCTTCATTGTCACAATGTATCAAGATTGGTGCCATCGGTTTAGGTCATAACAAAATTTCATAAAGTAAATCTCTCAACCATTACGCTTCTTATGTGGCAAATGCTAAAGCTATAAATTCAGCTGCCATAGTGGAGTTTGCTTGACAAGATTGTTTTTTAAAACCCCAGGAAACAACACCCCTACCAATTGTAAAAATCTAACCGGTTATGAACGTATGATCCGTTCTATTTAAGTTTCAACTAGCATTTGTATATCTTTCTAAAATTGAAGGAAAACCTGAATAACAGATGCCATAACTCTTTATACTTTTTAAGTACCTTAGAACTCTATGAATAACATACTAATGTTTTTTACTTGAATTACTTGTAAATCGACTTAGCATCCCAACCGTAAAAGTAATATCGAGTCTTGTACAGACCATGGCATACATTAGGTATCCAATCACCTTTGCATATTCATTTTGTGCTATTGGCTTGTCTTCGTTGGGTATTAGCCTTAGATTATAATCATAAGGCATAGTCATTGGCATACAATATGACTTGCCATACTTCATTACAATCTTTTCGATGTAATGAGATTGAGACAATGTTAGGCCATTATTGTTTCATATTATTCTTATACCAAGAATAATATCTGTCATACCCATATCTTTCATGTCAAAATTCTTTAACAAGAACCTTTTTTATGTCTTCCACTTGGTTCCAAAATTGGTACCAAAGATTAACATGTCATCCACATATACACAAATGATGACACTTGGAACTTACTATAGACACATTCATCAGATTGGTAGATCTTGTAGCCATTAGCTAGGACAACCTTATCAAACTTTGATGCCATTGTTTTAGTGTTTGTTCTAATCCATACAAAGACTCTACAAGCTTACACTCATTCCCTTTTTTTCTCAATTAACATCATTATACCTCGATGTACAATCGAAATGTCATATTAACACATCAAGGTATATGTTCACACAAGCATCATTGTACCTTTATTGCACAATAGGAATGTCATATCAACGATATTGAATATCTATATTACATTATTATGCCTTTGATGATAAAATGCGAATGCACCATCTATTAAGATGTTAAATTTCCATATTAGCACCATTATACCTTCATGTAAAATAAAAATGTCACATGCCACCCATTTATCACGTGAACCTTGATGGTATTTACTTATTGGCATCATTATACCTTAATGTATAATAGGAATGCCACATGTCCACTTATCACATATTGTCCACCTTTTGTAAAGATGAACTTATCTACTTCAAATATTAATTTTGAAGCCATTCTTACTCAACAAGTCACCTAACACAAGATTCTTTCTAACTTTCGATACATAATAAATATTGTGTAGTACAAGTATTTTTTCAGAAGTAAATATAAGTTCCATAGTGCTTCTTCCTTTCACTTGTGTAATGGAGGAATTTTCCATGTATAGCACATTTCCGTCATTGACTTCTTCCAAAGTCTTAAAAAAACTCTTGTCGTTGTATACATGATTAGTTGCACCAGTGTCAATCCACCATGCTCCATTATCTTGAAGAAGATTGACCTCAGAAACCATAGCCACAAATTTGTTACTATTCACACCTTGTGTCTTGTTTTTCAAAAATTTACATTCTGCCTTAAAGTGTTTATGTTTGTTATAATGGAAACATGGCCCCTTTTTGTTCTTTTTGAACTTCTGACTTTTGTCATTCATACCCACATAATGTTTTCTTTTGTTTCGTGAGACTGGTTTGTTTGATGGTTTGTATTCTATCACATGGACCTTCAAAGTTTCAAAATTCTTTTCATTAAAATCTTTATTTTACTTGACTTTTTCTTACTTACGATAATCTTCTTCTATTCAAAGATGATTACCAAGGTCCTCGAGAGACATCTTTTTTTTCTTTTACTTTAAAGTTTTCTTAGTGTTTCTCCATGATAGAAGAAGTATGTAAATTATAAAAGACACAACAATAACCTTATTCATATCAAGATCATATATGAATATAACAAGATCCTTTTTTTTCAACCAATATATGTTTTCTATGCATATCAAATACAATATCATGCATATTAAGTAAGGAAAGGAAACTTCTCTTGCAATCTGATGATGAAACATTTTGTCAATTTCCTTGTCACCATCAAATCAGTCCATCTTTAACCAACGAGTAAAGTTTCCTCCTTCAAGCGATCTAGCTTGACAATGTTGGTGTACCATTTTTAAGAAAGCATTGAATTCCAACACCATGAAAAATAAGTCTTAAAGTTATTAGTGCAAATAACGTTTATACAATATTCAATGAATTGACAAAATTGACTTCAAGGCAAGCTTTTCAATAGATGTTATCTTTAAGATTTATTTCACCCCCACCACTTGGTATGCAAAGGGGAAAGTGCGAATAGTCTTAAGGATACAATGAAGCCAACGCCTAACTTTCGTCTTGCACTTAACGAGAGTAAACAACTAGATACACCCAAGGGTTTGCAAAGTTGTTTGGCTTTAGAGCCTACTTTCTACAACAAGTAGATCATAAGGAATTTAGAAGCTTTTGTAGATGATGGGAACTTAAGTGTTTATGTTAATAAAACACAACACTTATCTTATTCTTGATATTTCTGCACTTGCTTTTGATTCTGATTTGTTGTGTCATAATGGTTGGCAACAAGTCCTTTATTTAGGCTTACAAGTGTCTCTTCTTCAAGGACACAACCCTTTCATTAAGACACTTTCTTGTCTAAAAGGCATCTTTACAATTTACCAGACACAACTTTTGGATAAAAGTATTGTTTCAATAATTATTTTATGAAAGGATAACTATTCATTTAATAAATTATAACCTTTGAGTTATAATTTGAAACAATAACTTTTCATATTTAACTTTTGAGCGATGGTATCTTTTCAATATGTCTCATGACTTTTAGATGTTATTTTACAAAGAGATATAACATTCACATAAAAACTTGTCTATAATCCAATAAACACATTATGTCACTTTTTGTAACATAACTTTTGAGTTAAGATAGCTTTTTATCATGTGACATAATCTTTGATTTTGAAAATGCACTAACACGTGTTGTAAAAGAAATTCACTTTCACTCAAATACGTTGATTTTTTAAACCTTCTCTAAAATGGTTAGTAACATCCTATTTAAAAATGGACTAATTTTCATTTAAAATCTTGACAAATGTGGAGTTTAGTTAAAAATTAAAATGGTTATGTAACATATCCTGAATAATGATTTTGGTTCAAATACCAAAAAGTATGTAATTTGACTTAACATCTCAAATTTAAACTTATTTGCATTTTAGAATTTAGTAAAATGGTTAAATAACATCTCAAAAGAATTTTGGTTTTGATAGAAATTTAGAGTTTTATAGTTGTATTAAATGAAAAAAAAAACCCTAAAGCCTATGGAATAAAAAACAATTTTTGATTTAATCTTGTTATTTAGAAGCAAAATTGATAACTTATAAGATTATGATAATAGCATTTATTTATTTGAATTTTGTTTCCTCCATCTCTCTTTTTAAGTTTTCAAAAGAATAATAAAAGAATTTAAAAATTACTCTTGAAATTACAGAATTTTGTAAAACCTAATTTTAATAAAAAAAAGAAAAAGATGGTACAGTTGGAGAGAGATAAAATACAAAAAAAAAAGAAAACAAGAAAAAGAACAATTGAGAGATAGAAAAGAGAAAATATTTTATTTATTGTTTAATTAATTATTATAAACTTTTTAATATTTAATTTTAAGTTTAAATTTTTTTTATTTTACATATACTATATACTGTCATTGCATCAAATATAAATTCATAAATTTTATATACTATTAGAGGATCAAATATTTTTATCTTTATAATGAATAATTTAAAAGTTAAAACTCTCAAAAATAAATACTCATAATTATAAAAATATTTATTTTAAAATTTTTTTAAATTTTTACCTTTATATATTCATGAAATCAAAATCATCTATGTGATTAAATAATAATATATAAATTTATAAAATCAATATCACACTTTGTGATTAAAGAATAATATATAAATATTATAGAATGGCATTAGTTTATAAAAAAAGAACTATGCAAGGACATTACATTAAATATAAAACATTTCTTTTAAACTATGATAGATACTAACTTTTGTTGACCCTTAAAAAAGATTGTGTACGAAGAAAAGGAGAGGCTACCTACTTCCCATTAACATAGACTATTCCTTATTAAAAAACAAAATTTTATTTCGGAGGCGGTTTAGAAGATTTGTAAGCAGAAAGGAGATGGTCCGGTGGCCTTGTTTCATTTCCTTCTTTTTAACCTTCCTTTTATTCTTTCAAACCCTTGAAGCTTCTCCACGCCTCATCAATGGTCAGTTTTGCCTTTTTTTTAAAGACTGATGGGCAGATTAAATGATTGTTGACCACCGACAACTTATGTGCAATATCTTTGAATGGATTTTTTGATGCAGGGTTTCCTCTGGTAAGGAACATTAGCGAGCTTCCACAGGGTAGCTATGGAATTAAAGGTTTATCCCATACAACTCTTGCAGGTTTTGTCTTGCATGGGATGAAAGAAGTAAGCTATTCACTTTCCCTAAGACTCTGTTTGAGTTGAAGACGTTGGTTTGTCTCTCTTCTTTAGGTTTTCTAACAATCGTTTTCTTTTCTCTTTTTTTTTTTTTTTTTTGTGGGATTCATTCCACAGATCGAGATATGGCTTGAAACATTTTCGCCAGGAGCACGCACGCCAATCCACAGGCATGCTTGTGAAGAAGTTTTTGTTGTCCTCAGAGGGAGTGGCAGTCTGTTTCTTGCCTCACCTTCAGATGGAAACAAGTCTCCCGGAAAGCCAAAAGAGTATTTTATCTTTCCAAACAGCACATTTCATATCCCTGTCGATGATGCTCACCAGGTAAACTTAGATACAACCAATAATGTCCAACAATGTCCCTTTCCCAATACCCAGATTATAAAAGAGCAGAGAAGGTTTCAGCTTGTTATAGATAGGCATGCTCATAGCTATATCGGGGGAAGAAAGAACACTTTCTTCTATGGAATATTGGCAATCTAGCTAGAGCCTGTATAATTGTTCTTCACTGCTTGATGAATAATGTTTATGATCCTCACTGCAGGTATGGAATACAGATGAACATGAGGATTTGCAAGTTCTTGCAATAATATCTCGCCCTCCTATGAAAGCGTAAGCAAGTTTTCTTCTCCAGTCCTTTTCCAAAATTCCTGAACATGCATCTTTATTATTTTCATATTTCATTATCAATTTAGTGTAGACTGCATTCACTTTCCCCGGAATCTCCAGATCATTAAACTTGGCCATTTTACTGTCAGTATATCGTATACAATTCTCCTTTTCATGGATAGGATGTCCTTGGCCTTCATTACTTATTTTCCTTGTTCCTTTGCTGATTTCAAGTTTCTTTCATCCTTTGTTTACCAAAGGCTGAGCTGAGGAAATTGTTGCTCTGTTTGCTTCGCCTTTCAGGTTTGTATATGAGGACTGGTCCATGCCTCATACTGCAGCAAGGTTGCTGTTTCCTATGCCTTGGGATGAACAATGTCTTCAATCACCGCATAAAGATGAGCTTTAATGTTGAAGCCACCCCTTCAGACTCTTGTAGTGAACGGCCTTCCCGCTTGGGGCCATTAATTCCGTGGCTAGACTTTACATGTTCTAAGTTTGCAAACTACTCGAACTTGAATCTGCAAACCATTCTATTGGTGGTCAAAGTAGAAGTTTAGATCTTTATATTTTCCTTTGAATTTCAATGTTTACAAAGCCTCCATCTTCTCTATCTAGTACTGTTTTCATTATCAAACATATTGTTAGATTTATAGCCCTTGCTCAGATCTGTGACAAAAAATTATATGGAAATAGTGCTATAATTAACCATGTTTTTCCTCGATAAAAATATTAGACAAAATTGTGAATTATCTCAATTAAAAAAAAACTCAAAAATGTTTTTATCTTGTTGTTATACTCAAATAAATCCTTATATTCTCTTATTTTTATTTGAATAAACTCATGTTATTGCGTTCATGATTAGTATTTTTTCACTGATGATAAAATAACATGATTTTTTTTAACCTAACAAAATTGACTAAATAGAATAATCATGTCTTGAATGAAAAACATTTTCACTTAACCAATTTCGTTGAGTCAAAAAAATCTGTGTCAGCATTCATATCTGTAAAATATATTAGTTAGTCATAGATGTTAAGGGCACTTGATACAAGTAACATTTTCCTATCAACGTAAGAAGTTATTTGGGATGACTTATAGCATTAAACTAATTTAAGTACAATAAATAATAAATTTTATTTAATAAAAAAATTCAAGGAAGTAATTAATAATTTGGATTCACCTTTTTCTTTTTTAAAACTTAAAATTAATAAAACTTCAACTTATGCTTCATTTAAATATCCACAGAGAAGAACAAAAAAGAAAATTGTTTTCCTTTTTTTTCATAATATTTCTTTATTTCTCTATATATTCTTTTTTGCCATGAATTTTCTGAAAAAATTTCCATCCACATGAAAATATATTCATCTCTTTGATGAAATTCAAGAATATTTTTATTACCTTGAAAATTAATTAAGTTTTTGGCTTCTATTTCACAAATTTCATTTCATTTTCACCATTTAATTAAAATATTCAAATTCAAACTATTAAAATGTTTTTGTGAGCACTAATAACATTGAAGATGGTTTAATTAAAATATGACTATGAATGTAAAGATATGTTTAGGTGATGTTTAACAAAGCACATTTTAGATGACATGATACTTAAAAAAAGAACCCTAAACTATTTTAAAATTTAAAAAAAACTCTTCTATTGCATTCAATTTTATATATTTTTACTTTAAATTTAATAAGTACTTTAAAATTAATGATTAATTAATTATTATTAATCAAAATATCACTTACTATTTTATATACATATGGTTTTGACATAAAGCTTATGTAAAGGGTAAAAATGACATATAAATGTTAGAAAAAATATAGTTATGAGAAACAAAAGAAAATAAAATAATAAAACAAATAAGAAACGGTAAATGATCTGAGGTGTGGTAATACTGTCCTTAAGGATAATTTCCACCCCTTCAGAGTATAAAACTCGATGCAAATGACTGTAGCGGTTATCCCCTAGGATTCAACAGACCTTTTCTTATAGTTTGCACTAACTATAAGGGGATAGCAGAAACAGTTGAAAACAACGAACCCAGTAAAGAATAAAAGAACTCAACAAAGGAAGATAAAAAGCAGAGAAGAGATGAAAGGCTTTTTTCGGTGTGTTGAGAGTGATGGTGTGAGGCTGTATTTATAAGCATGAGTTAGGTGAACATTGCACCATATTAAGGAGTTGAGAAAAAATTTGGTCAGCAGTATACTAGGTCAGATGGACGTTGGAACAAAACTAGGATGAACGGGTTAGCATGAAGTATTTGAGTTTGATTTAATCAATGGCTGCAAAACTAAAAAAAAATATAGCCAAGGTACAAAAATTCTCTTGGGCTCAACCCACGTGTATATTCGCACGAAAAGGGGGAATCTAAACTTTTTAAAGGTTTAGCCCAATCTTGTGTGCGTGAGCGCCCACTCCGTTTTCCTTACTTGCAACAAGCCTATAATGGGTTTACATATATAAAGCATTCACCTTTCATATGTCTTGGCAATGTGGGATGTTTGAAACTTTATGAAATATACTTATTTCTCCAACAATCACTCACATATTTCATAAAGTTTCATTGGAAGTTTTGCTGGGGTAAATGTCATTTGAGTGTAATGCATCGTAACTTGTGCTTTTTAGGCTATGAACCAGCCTTAGAAAGAATGAAATATAAATCACAAAATTTTGATGAAGCTTGTAAGTTCTATGAACCAAAATTCTTTACGTGAGATATAGTTTTCATCAATCACATTACACCTCCACAATTTTTGCTGTTCAACGCAGTTTTGTGCGAATAGGCCATGGGCGTGCTTGGTTATTCATAAGTGTTTTAGAGAATTTGCCACAATTCTCATAGGAACGGCCCCACTCCACACTTATATAGGTTGATTCCATTAAGTGTATACTGCAGTATAATACACTACCCATAAGGAATATGGAATTCACTAAGAGTTTACTCAACCTTCCTTACATTGTAGTTTTGCACTATTCACACATCATAGGAGGGACAATAATTTTAATAGTGCATTAGTTTATCAACAAATAACTTATTATTATCCATATGAACCTAATTCATGGGATCTTCAATCACATAGGTTGGGTTACTATTATTTGTTGATTTCCTCTTTTGCCTTAAGTCTCATTCCCCTCGATGTAGTATTAATTAGTTTTCTTTCTAGGGGTTTAGTCAAAGGATCGACCAAATTTAGCTTCGACTTCACATAATTAATGGATATAATTACATCTCTAAGCAGCTGCTTTACTACATCATGTCTCAAACAAATGTGTCTATTTTTACTATTGAAAGTTTTATTCGTTGCAATGGCTATTGTTGCTTGGCAATCACAATACATAGACATAGAAGGTGTTGGTTTCATTTCCAACAGAATCTCTACTAAGAGGTTTCTTAACCACACAGCCTCATTGCCAGTCAACTCTAAAGCTACAAATTTTGACTCCATTGTAGATTTAGCAATTATTGTTTGTTTGGCTGATTTTCAAGTTATGGCACCCCCACTAAGGGTGAATACATAATCACTTGTGGATTTCGTCTCATCTAAATCTGAGATCCAATTAGTATCACTATATCCTTCTAATACAACGGGAAATCCATTATATAAAATACCATAGTTTATGGTACCTTTCAAATATTTCATCACTCTACTCAAGGCAATCCAATGATCTTGATTGAGACTTTGTGTGTATCTACTCAGTTTACACACACATAAGTTATATCTGGTTAAGTATAATTCATCAAATGCATCAGACTCCCAATAATCTGTGCATACTGAGACTGAGCTACAACATCACTTCTGTTTTGCTTTAATTGGGTATTACTATCATAAGGAATACTCATAGGTGTGACATCAAAATGTTCAAATTTTTTAAGTAGCCTATCAACATAATGCTCTTGTGTTAGCATCAAGCCACTATCACATCTTATGATTTTAATATCCAAAATAGCTTTGGCTTCTCGTAGATCTTTCATATCAAATTTACAGGCTAAAAAAAAATTTGTTTGATTAACCACATCAATGCATGTACTAAAAATAAGCATATCATCAACATATAAGCTAATAATCACACATTCATTATCAATAGTTTTTGTGTACATACATTTATCAACTCTAACAGTAGAAAATCCATCCCTAACGTGAACTTGATCAAATTTCTCATGCCGTTGTTTTGGTGCTTGTTTCAAGCCATATAATGATTTAATCAATTTACAAACTTTGTTTTCTTGACCAGGAGGAACACATCCCTCGGGTTGTTCCATATAAATTTCTTCTTTTAAATCACCATTTTAAAAGGCGATTTTTACATCCATTTGATGAACAACAAGTTTGTAAATTAAAGCTAAGACAAATAAATACGAATTTATGCAATTCTTGTTATTAGAGCAAATGTATCAAAATAGTCAAGATTTTGTTTTTGAGTAAACCTTTTGCAACTAATCTCGCTTTATATTTATCAATTGAACCATTGGGATTAAATTTTCTTTTAAAAATCTATTTGCAACCAATTGGTTTGGCTCCAGGTAGTAAATCAACTAATTTTCAAGTTTGATTTTGTAAAATCGAATCAATCTCATTTTGTATGGCTTTTTTCCAAAATGAACTTTCTTTAGAAGAAATTGCATCAGTATAAGTTAAAGAATCATTATCTACAAGATAAGTATAAAAATCATTACCAAAAGAAATTTCTTTCCTTAGTCTTTTACTCCTTCTCAAATCATCATTTTGTATTTCAAAATCATTTTTGCTAAAAGGTGCATGAGAAATTGTATCAGTTCTTAATGAAAAAATATGCTCAAAAAATTCAGCATTCTTTGTTTCAACAATTGTATTATAATCAAAAACATCACTTTTTAATATAAGAAATCTATATGCAGCATTATTTTTAGCATAACCAATAAACATGCAATCAGATGTCTTAAAACCTATTTTTCTCTTCATAAATTCAGGAAGCATTACCTTAGCTAGACACCTCCACACTTTCAAATATTTTAAATTAGGAGAATAACCTTTCTACAATTCATAAGGTGTCATACCAGTTTTCTTATAAGGTATTCTATTTTGAATATGACATGCAAATAACAAAGCTTCACCCCACAAATTTTCATGCGTATTTGAACTAACAAGCATAGAGTTCATAATTTCTTTTAATGTTCTACTTTTCGTTTCAGCTACATCATTTGATTCAAGAGAATATGGAGGAGTAATTTCATGAATTATTCCTTCTTTTTCACAAATATCATTAATCGGTATATATTCACCCCCTCTATCTGATCTAACTCTTTTTATCTTTTTATTTAGTTGATTTTCTACATCAGCTTTATATTTAATAAACATGTCAAAAGCTTCATCTTTATGCCTAGCAAATAAACTTTAGTAAATCTAGAATAATCGTCAATGAATGTAACATAGTATCACTTACCACCTCTAGTCATAGTTTGTTTTAAATCTCCTAAGTTTGTATGAATTAAACTTAATAGTTCTGATTCCCTATTTACTGAAATACAAGTTTTCTTAGTTGATTTCGTCTCAGCACATATTTCGCATTTATTCAAGCATTTATTTTTAATATTAGAAATTAAACCTAGTAATTGCATTTTCTTAATATAAGGAATGCTAACATGTCCTAGTCTACCATGCTATAAATCAATAGAGTCAATCATGTAAGCAGAAGATCTAGCATTTTCATTCAAAACATTGAAAATGTTAATTACAAAGAGTCCTTGGTTACAACAACCCTTGCCCACAAATACATTATTTTTTATCATCACGATCTTGTCAGATTCGAATGACATTTTCACCCTAACTTTGCCTAATAAGGCCATAGATACCGGATTTGCCCTTATATTGGGAACATGAAGAACATTATTCAGAGCTAAGGTCTTGCTAGATATAAGCTTGAGAAGGACTTTTCTTTTATCAAGAACTTTAGCGGTTCGAGAATCACCCATGTATATTGTCTCTTCTCCTTCCTCTATTGGAGTATATGAGGTAAAAGCATTTCTGTTTGCACAAATATGCTGGGTAGCACCTGAGTCTACCGCCCATTCTTTCTTACTGGCCACTAGATTTGCTTGTGAAATGACTATAGTAATTACATCATTGGATTCATCTGTTTTGACCAAGTTGACTCTTGGAATAGTAGGTTTGTCATTTCCCTTTGCTCTTTTCCTACATTATGCTGCATGATGCCCTAGCTTTTCACAAACAAAACAACTACCCTTCTTTTTGAAAGTGGGATGAAGAGCTTTGGGCTTATGATCAGGTTTATAAGGGTACCTTTGTTGACGTTGGGTCTTACTTTGTACCAGATTGGCTTTAGTTGCAACTTCTTTAGCTTTGGAGGCCTTAATCTCCCTCCGAGTTGTGTCTTCAATGATGATGTGCACGATCAAGTTTACAAGTGACAACTGCTTTTCATTGTATTTCAGTTGTTGTTTGTATCCATTCAAGGATTCTGGTAGCTTCTCAATCAGCAACCCAACAACAAACTCTTCTTGCAAGCTGATTTTTTCAACTTTCAAATCATCCATCAGTTTGTGGTATTCATTGATCTAGCTCTTGATGTTTTTATCATCTGTCATCTTCCAGCGATAAAAATTGTCAATCACGAATTTCTGTTTCCTAACATCTTCAGCAGTGTATTTGGCTGTCATTAACTTTCATATTTGTTTTGCTTCTTTATAAGGACTGTATACATCAAACAACTCATTAGAAAGTGTGCTAATGATTGCATGTATGTATACCTTATTTGCGTGCATCCATGGTTCCAGCATTTTGACATCTTCTGGCTTGGAATCAATTAGTGCAAAAGCCACCCCATGAACATCGAGGATTGAAAATATCCTTTCTTGTCACCTTTTAAAGTTTCTGCCATCAAAGATTTCTATTTTGGAAATATCTGGAAATGGTTTGGCATACGAAACTGAAGGCACAAGAGGAATGGTCAGCGGAGTAGGGGCTATGGGGGAACCATTGATAGTGGTGGTGGTAGTGGGGACAGAGGTAGCATTTGGAACAGTGGTAGCAACATTTTCAATGTGGGAGTCCATTATCCTTAAGAATGTTAAAAAAAATAGAGTTATGAGAAACAAAAGAAAATAAAACAATAAAACAAATAAGAAACAATAAATGATCTAAGGTGTGGCAATATTATCTTTAAGGATAATTTTCGCCCCTTCATAGTATAAAACTCGGTGCAAAGGACTATAGTGGTAATCCTCCAAGATTCAACAAACCCTTTCTTATAGTTTGCACTAACTATAAGGGGATAACAGGAACAGCTAAAAACAATGAACCCAGCAAAGAATGAAAGAACTCAACAAAGGAAGATTAATAGCATATAAGAGATGAAAGGCTTTCTTCGGTGTGTTAGAGTGATGGTGTGAGGCTGTATTTATAGGCATGAGTTAGGTGAACGTTGCACCAAATAAAGGAGTTGAGAAAAAATCTAGTCAGCAGTATACTGGTCAAATGGACGTTTGAGCAAAACCAGGATGAACGTGTAAGCATGAAGTGTTTGAGTTTGATTTAATCAATGGCTGAAATTGATTTAATCAATGGCTGAAAACTTTTAAAAAATAAAGCCAAGGTGCAAAAATTTTCTTGAGCTCATCCCATGTGTATAAATATTCACGCGCAAGGAAGGGGGGAAATTTAAACTTTCTAAAAGTTTGACTCAATCTTGTATTCACACAAGCCCACTCTGTTTTCCTTACTTGCAATAAGCCCATAATGGATTTATATATATAATGCATTCACCTATCATGTGTCTTAACAATGTGGAATATTTGAAACTTTATAAAACACATTTATTTTCTTTTCTCAAAAGTTAGATAGCAAAAGGAAAACAATTTATTTTTTAAAGAAAAAATTTTTTTTTTCTGAACAAGGAAAATGTTATTTTAAAATGTTCTTTTTTCTCGGTGGCATTTTCCCAGGTGGAAGGATAGTGATGACCTGGCAAAAAAGGATAGTTAGATAGGAAAGAGGCAGTGGGTCAATTTTTAAGCAGGGGAATGGAAAGAGCGGTTTCAGAAGTAGCGAGAAGATGGTTGGACCTGGCCTTATTTCCTTTTTTTTCTTCTTCTTCAACTTGCTTCCATTCTCTCAAGCTTTCGAAGCTTCTCGCTGCTCCATCAAAGGTGACTTTTTGTTCTCATATAATTTCTTCCGGGGTATGTTTAGCTCAAAAAGCATTTGCTTTTGCCAATTTGCCCCACTTTTGCTAATGGGTTGTTTTAGTTTGCACTGTTTATGTTTTTATATAGACTGGAAAAATCAGTGGAGGTTGTAGGTTCTTGGTCTTTGATTTATGGGGTTTTTTTATTTGATTTATTTACTTTTTAAATATTGGAAAAGTTTATTAAACACAGTAGCAGAATTTTCTTCAGTTTTCTTCTTCATGCCCTTTATAAGTGGCTGTTTTGTGCTAAATGATAAATCTTTTTTTTTTGGGTGGGGGTTTGATACAGGGTTACCTCTGGTAAGGAACATTGGTGAAATTCCACAGGGTAATTATGGAAGAGGAGGTTTATCCCACATAACTGTTGCCGGTTCACTCTTGCATGGGTTGAAAGAAGTATGGATACACTTACTCCATTTGAACACTTACTTCTGTTGACTCTTTGAAATGTTTATAGTAATAATTTTTTGTTTGCAATATTGTTAGAGTATCATAATTAATGACATAGAAACCGCCAGTAAATTTATATGGTTAAGAGAGGTCTTACATAATAACGAACCTTATCCAAATTTAGTTTGTGATGTTTCTTCTGATATATAATCTTGCATTTTATAAATTGACCAACTTTTCTGAGTATTCACAAACATCAGATAGAGTTAGCAATGAATAGTTATAAGTTCTACTTTTATATAGTAGGCAAAATGAATATGTTGAATCTCTTTCTATGGATTGTATGTAAGACATTTTTGGGTTTCCACAGGTTGAGGTTTGGCTTCAAACCTTTGCTCCAGGATTGCGCACACCAATCCATAGGCACTCTTGCGAAGAAGTTTTTGTTGTTCTCAAGGGGAGCGGCACTCTCTTTCTTGCCTCAAGTTCGCATAAGTACCCTGGGAAACCAGAAGAGCACTTTATATTTTCAAATAGCACATTTCATATCCCTGTCAATGATGTTCACCAGGTAAACTATTCTTCCATTAAAAATTTGTTGATGTGTAGAAACAGAGATAATTTTGTATTAGGTTTAGCCTGTAATAATTTGATGCAATTATTGTTAATGGGGTCAATTACAAGAATTATGATTTTTCTAAAAACTTGTTGGAACCAAGAATACCCTAACTATTTAGAAGAAAACTGCAAAGCAAGTTATTATGAAGCTGTTAAATTTAAGTAAGTTTAATCCACTTCTGGCCATCTATCTGGAACATTGAGACACTTCCCCAGCCAGTAGATCAACAATCCGCATAATTAGTTTAGTCTTTACTCTATAAATTTGTTCAAGGTGCATTGCTTTTGTTTGCTCCTATGTTATTGAAGATGCTAATATGCCTTGAGTATCTAACCTCCTTTTCAACACTGGAAAACTTTCTCACCATTGGTTCAATCTCATTTTCTGTGCTTGCCATTGATTTGGAGGACTGTTAATGTAGTCAATTTAATTAGGTATGTCCACTAAATGCAAGTTTGGAGGGTGAACTTGCATTTTCAAAAATGTGTAAACTATGTACTATGTATTCCTTAGATTGATGATCGTAAGAATTATAGTACAGAAAGAGAGAGAGGGACAAAACGCACACTCAGAGTACTTTGATGGATTTTGTGGGCTGCACACACACACATGCATAGACACAGCACTTTGACTAATGTTGCAGGCATCATGTTGCATCTGCAGTTCACCTTCGCAAATTTCTACTTGTAAATATATCAAAATTGTTTATGGCAATCTATTAAACAGACATTCTTCATTTTCAATTGTTTGTGATCATCATTTCAGGTATGGAATTCAAATGAACATGAGGATCTGCAAGTGCTTGTAATAATATCTCGCCCTCCCATCAAAGTGTATGTAATTTTTCTTCAATCCTCTAGCATCAACATTTTTGCCACTAGTTAATGGATCTCTTATATTTCTGTTGTCCATTAGAGAACCAAGGTTAGTAGCTTTGGCTTCATCCCTCCAAGTGTTTCTCGGTTGAAACATTTGCATGGATTCTTTCATTGGTTTGTGCATAGTAGTTCCTAATGGCATCTTCAAGACCTTTCAACCAAATGGCCTGAGAGAGCACCTGTTCTAGGAGGGCTTTTTCCCTTTTTGGCTTTATCATTTGTAATCTAAGCACCTATAACAGAGTACATCAGGATGGAAATTTACTTGATACTTTGAACCTTAACAAGCATTCAGTTTTCTAAGAAAAAGAAAGCAAAGGCAGGAGGTGTTGGAAGCTTAAAGGGAAAGCCATCCATCTTCCTTTTAAAGGCATGTAATGCTACTGTCTCTTCCTCAACCTTTTGTAGATAGGTATATAAAAGCACAATCTACATATCTTTCCCTAAACATGATCTATTTCCATTATTTCTAATTGGTTAAGATTGCATGATGATTTTAGCATATATTCATTTAGTTATCCTATAACTATTGCTTCAGGATTGCAACCCCATGATTGCATCTTGCATCATTGAAGATGTGGCTTAAGAGGCTATGTGGTGAATAGAATTCACAGAGCAACCTTTAAAAATAGTTAATTATATAACTTGGAAACTGTATTTTGAAAATTTTCCTTGTATGTACTGGATATCCGTACCTTGTTTTCCAAGTTCTATGCTGTTCTTTTCCCTTCATCTCTTTTATAAATGCTGATGATACTTTCTTTTTGTCCGAATTTGCATTTAGGTTTATATATGAGGACTGGTCCATGCCTCATACTGCAGCTAAGTTGAAGTTCCCGTACTATTGGGATGAACAATGCTTTCAAGAACCTCAGAAAGATGAGCTTTAATTCTTGACCACCCCTTTCCATGTTACTTACACATTGTCATAGGCCCTTCTGTGGTGGACTCAAAAACTGTTTGATGTCATTTTCTCAAAGAATTGGGGACTAGGGAAATAGCTGATTTAATTTTGCAGACAATGAGCGAGAAAGAAGGCTCGAGGGCCTTGTAATTAAGTTTTCATGACATGTACCCTGCATTATAGTAAATGAAAATTTTTCAACGTGGATTTTGATGTTTATCCAATGCAAATGTTCAACAGAGGCATATGTCCGGAATCAAGGATCATTCAACTAACAAGAGAATAAAAGCTAATCCCACTTTTCATGTCGAAAATCTCCTTTATATCAGAAGAAAATATCAATTTAATAAACGCTTACCCTAATTTCCAAGGAGGCCGGTTTTCTTTCTTCATTTTTGGGTATAGTTGATACTTAATAAGGAATTAGCTAAGCAAGTTGTCGCCCACACTTACAAAACAATGAAACCCTACCTACAATTTGTCCCCTTCTCATTTCTTGTGATACCTGTAACACACAAATCCCAGAACCGGTAAGTCGCTGAAGTAGCAAATTTGCTCATTTTAGGGAAATGGAGAAAGAAAAGAGTTGTTTCAGCTCTATGATTTGATTGCCCTTTATCACCTCGGAGATGATGCCCTCTTATTCGAACATAGTTCATCATACTCTCTGGCCTCAGGAAACCAATGTCAAAAGTTCCTGCTGGTTTCCAGTTCTTTACAGCTAGCCAGCCTGCTAATGCTCCACCATTTTCAGCGCCACGCCAATTTCCCTAACCTGGTCTCCCTAGCTAGCGAGCTAGCTCTATGCTGTCAGGAAAAGAAAATTTACTCATGTATTGAATATGGTAAATCAAAATGTTACTGTTCTATATTAACTTTTACTAAAATTCACATACTGAAAGAAAAGATTTCTATTTTGTATTAATTGCTGTAGTATATATAGTAAGCCATTTTCCCCATTGGCATCATCCTTATTTGATCTTAACTTATATTTTTTGATAACATGCCAGACAAGCAGGCTTTCATGATTTGGAAAGATATGTTTTACTTTGACTGACTGATTTAAAAAGCAGCACAAAAATGCAAACAACTTCAAAATGTACACTAAAATGTCCTGTTTTTCTCCTTCCATTAAAGAAAGGAAATAGAATATAAGAACCCAAAGTGGAGGGTACACAGAAATGGAAAATACGCTTTTGGCTTGATTTTATTACACTGGACCAAGTTTTTGTTTTACATTTTCAGCTCTTCCTTCCTATATTGTCCTTCCGAAGATTCTTCTCTTCCTCACAATTCTCTACCAACCTCTCTCCTTCCCATCTCTTAATAAAATGAAAACAACAATTTTCAATCATTAGTTCCTTCTAACCTCCCCTAAACCTTCTCTTAACCAGCCTTTGTCAAAATGGCTGCCGTTCTCTCTCCTCTTCTACCCTAATCCCATCCCCACCGTACCCTCCTCAAAACCTCCCATTGAAGGCAGGATGGCCTCTCTTCCCCTCCTCGGCCTCCTGTCTCTCATTCTCACCACCACGGCCGCCACCGCCACCACCACCTCTGCCACTGGAATCCGCCATGGCATTATCCGAAAACCTTCTTCGGATGTCCCCGTATTCAGAGAGGCCCCAGCCTTCCGCAATGCGGATATTTGCGGGTCTAATGCCTCGGACAGAATCCACATTGCCATGACACTGGATGCAAACTACCTCAGGGGCACCATGGCTGCTGTTCTCTCCATCCTGCAGCATTCAACGTGCCCGGAAAACGTGGAGTTTCATTTCTTGTGGGGAAAGTACGAGCCTGAAGTGCTTGTAAGCATCAACTCAACCTTCCCTTACCTCAACTTCAGGGTTTACCGCTTTGACCCCAACCTTGTTCGTGACAAGATATCAAAATCTATTCGCCAAGCACTGGACCAACCTTTGAACTATGCCAGGATTTACCTAGCTGATAAACTGCCAGCAGATGTTAAGCGTGTTTTGTACTTGGATTCCGACCTTGTTGTGGTAGACGATATTGTGAAACTCTGGGAAGTTGATTTAGAAGGAAAAGTGTTGGCCGCACCAGAATACTGTCATGCAAATTTTACAAAGTATTTCACGGACTTGTTCTGGTCTGACAAGGGCTTGGCTAGTACTTTTGATGGAAGACATCCATGTTATTTCAACACTGGGGTTATGGTGGTGGATGTTGATAAGTGGAGGCAGGGAGGGTATACGCAGAAAGTAGAGGAGTGGATGGCTGTGCAAAAGCAGAAGAGGATATACACCTTGGGTTCCTTGCCACCTTTTTTGTTGGTGTTAGCTGGGAATATAAAAGCTGTTAATCACAGGTGGAACCAGCATGGATTAGGGGGTGATAACCTTGAGGGTCGGTGTAGGAGTTTGCATCCTGGGCCTATTAGTTTGCTGCATTGGAGTGGGAAAGGGAAGCCTTGGTTGAGGCTGGACTCAAGGAAGCCTTGCGTTGTTGATCATCTTTGGGCACCATATGATCTTTATAAATCATCAATTCAGTCTTTGGAAGAATAAGGTGGGGGGGGAGGGGAGGGGTGGGCGCTGGGAGAATCTGGTAGAGGGGACTTTGCCTTTTTAGAGGAGTTAGAAGTGCGACAAGAGGTAAGAAATAAAAAACAAAAAAAGTTGGCAATTAATTTCTTTTAATATTTTGTTTGGTTCTTAATTAGAATATATGAATATTGGAAGGAGGGGGAGAAGAATATTAATAGATACATCCCAAAAAATAATTGCTGCACACATGTCCTTAACTTTTCATTCTGACATATATTCCGAGAACCATGACTTTGAAGTCTCAAAAGAAGTAGGAAGAAAGGAAATTTTACGGAATTACTTTGTTTTGATGTGAAGTTGTACAAGAAAAAACCATTGTAGCAAGTTTTTTGTTCTGACAAAGAGGGGGAAATAGAGAGGTTTGTGCATGAACCTGTTGCGCTAATTAACTACCATAATATGGTTCCTAGAAGCATACTTCAAATTAAAAGGATTATTGTGTTACAGAGGATGGATGAAGTATACGATGATTTTAGATTTAGACAGGAAGACCCTCTATCAGAGTAATTTCCATGTATCTCTGAAAAGCTTTGCAGTGTAATATTTACGTTCAAACACCGTGCAGTGGGCTATTCCGTTCTTAAGTTGCCCCAACAATGTGTTGTTCTATATATTTCATTTTGTTTTTCCTTTTAGGAATTTTGCATGTTTGCTTGTGCTGCTGTGCACCCCTGCCCCTTCCTTTAGCAGCTCATTAGTTATATCCCTTAAAATCTATTCACAAACTAACTCATTTATCAAGAATATTGATCGTCAAGGCTTTTGGAATATGATGGTTATCAGTAAAATTTGGCATTTCAATCTCTAGCAAATTGCCAGATAGCTGAAAATAGATGCATTGCATATGTATACTAAGTTGATACTGAACTCTTATTCTAAGCATTTGATCTTGACGATGCAAATATCAAAATTAAGCCATTTCACATTTGAGCACGCTGGGTGCATGCCTCATCAATTTTTGTTTGGGAACAAAGAGAGTGTATTTAAACAATAACCCAGAGGCTCTGCCTATATTACCTTACGAACTAAGATTCTTTGGGCTCCATCCAGCTGACGTTTCTGCTCATTCTTGCCCTTGTATTCTGAATAAATGTTTCAGAAATTTCATTAATATTCAAGCCCAAACCTGTAAGTATTGGTTTTGAGACATCAGGTTGTTTTGCTGTTGGCAATTTTGGACTAGGAAATTTATTGCCTGCCTTCTTTTTCTTGTCTTCCGGACGAGCACTATCAGTTATAGAAATAATGATACTTGGGCCTGTAGAACCTTCATCTCGAATACGTACTTCATTTTCCCCATGGACTTGGGGTTTAGTAGTGCCAACTAAAGTACCATTTAGCAGTGGGATCTCCTTCTTCCCCGACGAGCCAGTAAATTCGTTCCCCTTCTCCATTGCTTTGCCATCTTTCGCTGCCACATGGTCGGACGAACCAAGCTTGTCAACAGGAGTCCAAGAGTCCAGCTTTTCTGTTAGCTTGAAGTGAATCTGAATTGCGGAATCCGGATCATCCTTGAGCTTCGAGTTTACGCTTTCCTCTCCATTTTGTTTGTCATGGCTGATGAATGGCTCTTGCACCCCATTCCTTGCATGTTCAACTTGTGGCCCTTGATTGCTTGAGCCTTGGGGAAGAGGGTGGCCCAAGGTTACGCGTCTCAGGCCTCTACCAATGAGGCTGTTCATGATGAAGTTGAAGAGCCTGTGGCAAAAACCAAGACGCTGAAAATCCTTTTCCTTTCGGATCTGCATGACGTGAATGAAAGACTCAGCCACAGGGAAAGAAGTAATGCAGCTGGATGGTGAAAATGGGGAGTATGAGAGCTGTTATTTGAACATGTGTCTTACCTTGCTTGGATGATTCTATACTTGGGATTTGGGATATCAAAAAGAAAGAATGTGATTTCCGTGGAAGGCTGGACGCATTCTTTTCTCGTCTAATCCCAAAATATTTCTTATTTCTTTACCTGCTTTAGTGAAAAGCAAATATAGCTTGCAATAACAAGCCAATTTACTGGATTCCTGGAAGTGGAATTCTACTTTGCTTGAAGTTAATATATTCCTAAACAGCAACAAGAATCACCGGGCGAACCCGCAAATCAGTTAGGCTGGTGATTGGTGGATGTAGCAGAAATGAATTAAGGTACCATGTAAAGTGAGGCTTTTAAGCAGATGCTTTTATCACAAGAGGGCCATAAAATATTCCTTATACACTCCATGTAAAAACAGCTATGGAATAAAGCTGATTGAAACTTTGATTTTAGGTGCATATTAAGAATCTTTCCCCTGGCCCTACAAGCAGTGTGAAAACCAGGGCAAACTCAAGAGCAAAGAAAGGGAAAGTTGTGAATTGAACATTCTATCACTTTTTAAAAAAATTGTTCAAGTAATATTTATTCTGAAAGTTACTTAGGCGGGAAATGAAAATTGCTATTAATTTTTAATTAATTATGATCAAAAGATGTCTTTATATTTTTTAATTTTATTCAATTTAGTTTTTATATTCAAAATCAAAATAATTTTATCCTTTGATTTTGAAAATTATGTCAATTTAGTCTATTTCTCTAACAGCATCTAATTTTACTATTTAAGAATGACGTTAATGTTGATGTGTTATATTTTGATGATGTGACATTTAAAATGATGACATGACATATCACGTGGCACTATACGATGACATGGTAGAGCTAACGTGGCATGTCAATGCCACGCCACAAATCAAAAAAATTTCTCAAAAAAAAATCTGTTACGTTATAGAGATTAAATTGAACAAAATTGAGATATTAAGGGATTAAATTGAAAAACATATTTGAAAAGTACAAATCTTTAAGTAGATTATTAATATTTTTATCAATAAGCTAAATATTTAAATATAAAAAATTTATGGTATTAAAAAATATATATAAATATTTTCTTACTTAATTATTTGATTCTAAAATATGTAAATTAATTTCTTTTTTACAAAAATTAAGTTTGAATTCTCCTTCTATAAAAGAAATTTTAATAAAATTTCATATTTAAAGTCAAATTTAGATAAATAACTTGTATTATTTTAAAATAAAATAATATAAAATAAGTAAATATGTTGATTTAATTACAACTTTCACAATTTACAAATACACATTCTTTTGAAATTATTCAACTTTTACTCAATTTGCCTTTTATTTAAATTTACTCAAATTAGCATAATATGTTGATTTAGTTACAACTTTCACAATTTACAAATACACATTCTTTACAATTATTCAACTTTTACCCAATTCACCTTTTTATTTAAATTTACTCAAAATTTCTTATAAAACGATTTTATTTAAATTCAAATACCACAATCAAATTTTGCTAAATTTAAATTTAAATTATTAATTTGGATCTACAAAAAATTTGTTAATAAAATAAAATGGTACAAATATTTATAGTTATATTTAACTTTATCAACCATAAATGCAATCTTTAATCTAAGAAATTCCAACTTAAAAAATATAACTTGAAATATTAAACAAAATAAAAACATAAAAAATAAATAAATAATTAGAAAGGTGGAGCTCAGATTCTATAGTTGTAATAAGAGGTTTGTTATGTCCAAATTAAGCAAGTCAAAACTAAGAATCATTTTTATAATTATTGCTAACTCCATATCTACGTTCTTCCTTTTTTAAAAAAGAAAAAACTAAATCAACATATTTTGCTAATTTGATTTTAGATCAAGTTAAAAACTAAGTTAAATAAATTTTAAATTTTTATACTATTATAAATAGAAGAAAAAAAATTTATTTAGTTATTTTATATTAACGTAATATAAGTTATTCATCTAAATTTGACTTCAGGTATGAAATTTTTTTCAAAATTATTTTTTATAGATGGAGTATTCAAACTTAATTTTTGTAAAAAATATAAATTAATTTACATATTTTAGAATCAACTAATCAAGTAAGAAAATATTTATATTTATTTTTTAACATCATAAATCTTTTACACTTAAATATTTGACTTATTAATAAGTATATCAATAATCAACTTAAAGATTTATATTTTTTAAATATTTTTTTCAATTTAGTCCCTCAACATCTTAATTTTGTTCAATTTAATCCCTATACTATATATTTTTGTTCAACTTAGTCCCAATGACATGGTAGAATTTTTTTTTGAAAATTTTTTTGATCTGTCATGTGGAATGGCATGTCAGCATGTCAGTCCACATCATCGTATAGTGCAACGTGGCATTGCCACGTCATCGCTCACATGCCATGTGGCATTTCATGCCATCATCTCAACATCACGTCATCAAAATGTGACACGTCAACACGGACGTCATTCTTTAACGATAAAATTGGATGTTGTTAGGGGGGGACTAAATTGATGTAATTTTCAAAATCAAAGGACTAAATTACTTCGATTTTGAGTGTAGGGATTAAATTGAACAAAATTGAAGAGTATAGGGACTAAAGGGGTTTTTTGACCAATTAACTATCCTAGTAAGCTAACAAACTATTAACTACAGGTAAAAGTAACTCTTAATAGTAACTTGTTAAAGTACCCTATTCTGTGGTTACTTAGATTAAACCGTGCATCAAAGCTCTTCAAGGTATACAGTGTGTTTTCTCCTTTGATGTAAAGTCTTCTTCATCATCAGCTCTTCCTTAATCAGCTCATTTGTTACTTAAACCCAAATTTCAACTTTAAGCTAATACTCCCACTCAAGGTGAAATGTTAATGTTATAAACATTCAGCTTGCCTAACAATTGATGGAATCATTTTGGTTGCAGTGCCTTAGAAAACAAGCCTGTCAATTGTAACTCATTTGGAATAACCACTAGTTCAATAACTTTCAAGCACAAAGTGACAATCCATTTCAACGTGCTTGGTTTTAAGGATAATACTAGACGTTATCTAATTTCTATACCTATCATCTTAGTTTTATCAATTAGTTTTACATTGTTGTATATATATGTATACTCTTGTCAATTAATAAAATAAAACACTTTCAAATCTCTATATGGTATTAGAGCTTTATCACCATGAGTACTATTCCTCAAACATCTACTTCTCCTTTCTCTACTCCTATAACTCCTCATCACACATTTGCTATCAAACTCACTACCAAAAACTACCTGGTTTAGAAAACATAATTTTTACCTCTCTTAAAACTTTCAAAATCTTAGTGGCCTTATTAATGGAACCTCTCATAAACTAATCAAGATTATTCCTTCTCCCACCACACCCTAAGAACAAATCCTCAATCTCGAATATCAATCTTGGTTTCAAAAAGACCAGATGCTTCTGTCTTTACTATTATCTTTTCTAACTAAAGAAATTTTTCCCTGTGTGATTGGGTTATCTTTTTCTTCTGTTGTTTGGCATGCTCTTGCCAATGTTTTTGGGTCTTTTTCTCAAAGTCATCAACTCTAGCTTCACATTAAACTTCGAGAATTCAAGAAAAGTGATATTTCTCTCTTTGAATATCTACAATGAGTCACAAATCTTGCTGATGAATTAAGTGCTGCTAGGCGGACAATGACCTCTGCTGAATTTAATGGCATTATTTATCGAAATATAGATAGTGATCTCTACAGTATTATCACGGCCCTTAATCTTTGACCTAATTTTGTCCCTTTGCATGAGTTGAATGGTCAATTAGTTGCTCATGAAATTCTTCTTAAAGGCATTCATAAACAACCAATTGCTAACATTATTTACAAATATACTACCTCTTCCAATAATTGTGCCCCTTTCATTCTTAGACCTTCTATGCCACCATCTTCCAATCTAAAATCCTCTATTTCCCATTCATGCTGCCCATATGGCTTTTGTCAAATTTGTGGGCTTAAGAATCACATAATAGATTAATGTAAAAAGCGTTATGGTCCACAACAGTTTTCTAATCCACAAACTCATCATGTCTTTTATGGATCGTCTCCATTTTTTTCATCAGTTCCTTATTCGCCTCATCCATCTGCATATTACACTCATGTTGGCCAGTCTACACCTTGGTTTTCGAACTCTGCGATAAATTATCATACTACTCTAAATCTATCTAATCTCATAATTACCAATGACTACAAAGGTGGTGATCAACTTCATGGGGGTAATGGCCAAGGTTTGCACATTTCTCATCCTAGCACTACATTTTTTCTTTCTTCTTATGGCAATCTCAAACTTTGAAATATTTTACATGTACCCAAATTACCAAATATCTGTTATCTGTTCAAAAATTTGCTACTAATAATTCTTGTTTCTTTGAATTCTAGCCTAAACCTTTTTTTATTAAGGATCAAGACACCAAGAAGGTTCTATTGCAAGGATTAAGTGAGGATGCAATTTATGTTCTTCGTTTTTTACCAATAGAGAAGGAAGCCTTGGCTAGTGAACGGTTGTCTCTTATGGGTTGGCATGCTCGACTTGGCCATCCTCATCTTCACACAGTTTTTCAAGTAGTTAAAGATTTTAATTTGCCTTGTTCGAAATCTTCACCAATGTTTCCTTGTTCTTCATGTTTGTTAAGTAAATTAGCTCATTTGTCTTTGACTTTTGTTGATCCTAGAAGTTAAGCTCCATTTAATATTGTTTATTTCGATGTTTGCAGCCTGACTTATATGCTATCAAGTTTAGGACATAAATATGTTGTTTTATTTATTGATGATTTCATTAGATACACTTGGGTATACTTTTTAAAGAATAAAAGTGAAGTCTATTCAATTTTTCTTAGTTTCCACAACTTTATGAAACAACAATTCAATATTAAAATTAAAGCTTTTCATTTAGATTGGGGGGTGGGGGGTGAATATCATAAATTAAATAAGTATTTTCAACAAATTGCTATCATTCATCGCATTGCTTGTCCATACACACATGAACAAAATGGTACTATTAAGCGTAAAATTTGTCATCTTGTTGACATTAGCCTTACTTTACTTGCTCATACTAAAGTCCTTTTAAAATATTGAAATTTTACTTTTGATGTGGCCATTGTTCTAATTAATACCTTACCATTTCTCATTACTCAAAATAAAAGTCCTTTCTTTTTGCTGTTTAACAAAAATCCAAATTATTCCGTTTTCAAACCCTTTGGCTGTGTTATTTTTCCTTTATTGTGCCCATACAATAAACACAAATTTGATTTTCGCACAAAATTATATGTTTATTTAGGTGATTCTCCCTTTCATTATGCATATCATTGTCTAAAATTGGACACAAGTCAGGTATACTTAGCTCCACATGTCAAATTCTTAGACAAAGAATTTCCTTTTCACACATATACTCACCCCGTTTCTGTGTTTCAATCCTTACAGCCATGGCTTTCTCTTTGTGGGCATCAAGATAATCACTCAGTCACATGCAAGCCTTTAGATAATGTTTCTAATTCTTCTACTTTATCCTTATTTTCTATCCTTATCACCATACTTGTCATGTTATCTCATAATCAACCTCTACCTACCCAAGTATGCCGAAACACCTCATCCTCATTTATGCCTTCTCCAATTGATTCTAATCCCACCTCATCCTCATGTCTTATAATTTCTTAATCTCTTTTGTCTTCTCTTGCTAATTTTCAATCTTTACCTAGTCTTAACTTAGTCGTTGATCCAACACAATATCCTATTTGCAATAACTTCACTTCCAAAATTAATACTTGTCCTTCCCCACCACCTTGCACGCATATAATGCAATTGCATCCCTTTACTCTCCAAAGACGACAACATGCTCATATAGCTCTACTGCCTTCCTTTAAACCAAACTTTCTTCATCAAGAACCTCACATATCCTCTTAAGCCAAACCATATGTTGGATGGAGAAAAGCCATGTCTAATGAGATTAATGCACTTCTTACTAATAACATATGGACTTGGCTCTTAGTATGTAACATCAAAATGTCATTAGCAATAAATGGGTATTCCAAGTTAAATGGAAATTGAATGGCACTATTAATCGCTATAAAACGCGTCTTGTTGGCAAGAGGAATTCGTAACAAGGTGGAGTGGATTACGTTGAAACTTTGAGTCTTGTTACTAAAAGCAAAACTATTTGGATTGTGCTAGCGTTGGCCGTTTCTTATGGTTGGCCATTTTTATGCATTTCTACATGGTTATTGTGAAGCTTTGACCTTCATAGACACGTAACTAGAGACAAACACGATGACATGGACTAGGGTTAATCTTGTCATTTTCCTTGGTGAGCATCTAGAAGTATGTTTTCTAATATTATTAAGGTCTAAGTAAGTAAAATAAATAAATGAAAAATATATAACAATAAAATAAATAAAATAAAAATAATTTTCATATTAGGGGTAAAATGGTAAATTTAGATCTTGAGTCTAAATTTCTAAGTTTTCGTGAACTCAAGCACCTCTGATCTATTGTGAACATTTTCTCAGTATCAAAAAAGTAAAAAGTTTGTACAAAAAGAGAGAAAAAAGCAAAGTCAACTTATTAATGGCATTTTCGTAAATATGTAAAACTTTTGTTAACTTTAGATATAAATATCTCAATTTCCAGCACCTTTTCCATCTTTCTCTCATTTCTTCTCGTCATTTCAAATTTTTCATCTTCCATGGAGGTTATCCTTGAAACCTATAACTCTCTCATTCTAACTCTAAATTTTATGTTTTTGCACACCTTTTCATAGGGTTTTCCATGCTCTTTCACTTTTCCACCTCAAAAACCCTCAAAAAGTTCTTCCTCTGCACTTTCTCACACTAGCTGAACATTTTTAGAGAGAAAAACTCTTCAAACTAGCTTAAAAAACTCTTGAAAGAATTCTTCCTCTTTTATCCTCACTAAGAAAATTCAACTACAAGTCCACCAAGGTGAGTAATGAGTTAGGGTTGATTTTAAGTTTGTTAATGATGGTTAATAAATAGATTTGTGGGTTGTTTTATTGTTGATGGTTGTATTGTGGTCGAAGTGTGATTGTTTATTACTAGTGTGATTAGAATGATGCAAACAAATGACTAGTTTAATAAAGGGCATTGTGTTGGTGTAAGATGTCATTAAGGGAATTAATTGAGCTTGGAATTGTGAATTTAAAGGATGGTAATAGGTGTTGGAAACTTGAGGTAATAAATAAAGTGTTATGAAATTTGTTGAAGCTAGAATTAGGTTGACTAGTTAAATGGTGATTGAAAACTAGTTAGGAAAAACAGTAAAGTTGGATTTAGGAAGCAACATTTCGATTTATATTCATGCAAATTGGGTTGGTTGTGATGCAATTATGTGTAATAGGTTCCAACGAGACCCCACATCTCCATTTGGAGCATTAGTTGAAGTTGGAGTTGATCAAAAGAATCAACAAAGACAAGTGAGTGAACTTGCATTTAAAATGTTTTGAGACATATGCATATGCATTTGAATGAAGCATTTGAATAATTTTAGTTGACTTTTCTTTAAAAATATGCATGGGAACAAGCTTTTGATGAAACGTCTTTTATGTTGTGAAATGTGTAATGTGATACATTGATGATTTCAGGATATTGCAACTAACTATATGATGGTCAATATTAGTTTCCCTGTGAAATAGGATTGTGTAACCATGTGTATGGCCAAAACAATAAATTATGTGGAATTTATGAATGTGTAAAGATTTTTGTTTACATGTTGTTATGTAGGTTATGCCTTGAAAGGTAATATTGTATGATAACTACAACCGTGTATGTGCGGTGTAGGAGTGCACATGACTGTGATGGTGGTGTGCAGTGTGGGAGTGCACACAATGATGATAATTGCCATATGCGGTGTAGGAGTGCACATAAGGATATTAGCGATGAGGGGTGTGGGAGTGCACATGAGCTGAGTTGAGGATGGAGGTTACATATGTTGAGCCATGTCGACTATTTTAGGGCTGAGTAAAATGTCTTTGATGTATGTTGAAATGGCATATGGATACATATATATATATATATATATGAAGTAGATATATATATATACATATAAATTCTTGTATACATGTTTACATATAGCGTCGGGTTTGTTGACGATATATAAATTGCTTTAGAGGCCAGAAAATATAAACTAAACCTAAATAAGGGCATTGTAAGCAACCTCATTTTGCTACAGCGAGAATAGATTTTCGTTGTAGCGAAAATTTCTTGCTGTAACCAAATTGCATTTTCATCACTGCGAAAATTTCTCGCTAGAGCTAGATTGAATTTCACTACAGCGAGAAACTTTTTAACTTGGAGTCACTGTTATCGTTGCAACTTAATTGAATTTCACTGCAGCAAGAAACTTTCTAACTTGGGAAACATTATTCTCACTGTAGCCAAATTGCATTCTCGCTGCAACAAGAAACTCTCTAACTTATTTAGAAATCTACTGTAGTTCTCACTCTTCAAATTCATTGTTGGTCATGGTTCCTTCAACGCTAAGGAATTAAATAATCAAAGGCTGAATTGAGGGGTTTTAACAAGAAATTAAGCTAAATTGCATTATTTTTAACAAAAGTGCATCGTGTTTTCCAAAACTTTCCCCATTATTTGCTTGTTCCCTTTTTATGTTCACTCACTAAGTTTATACTCACTCTTTTCAACTTCATGTTTTTTAGATTCAAAGGTAGTTGGGACATAGATTAAGACGTCCACTTACATTTGCCTTTTGGTAGATACCATGGCATTCAATAACTGTACCCTCACCCAAAGTCACTTCGTTGGTAGTCAAAGGTCTTTTGCATGTGTACATGTACACTTGGTGTAATTGCTAAGATTTATGTTATAAACAATATATGTATATTTTGATTGATAATGCCACTATGAGTTGGAAATGGATGATATTATTTTGGGATGATACAAATGAAAGTATTTGGTTGCCAAAGTATATTACTAAAATACTTATAGTTGAGAATTATGAACTATGGCTTTAGGAATAATGATGTGCGATTGATGAAATGATGAACAGGATTACATAAAGAAGCTTGCTTGGGCTTAGTGGGATGTTCCCATTAGGCCTATGCACAGGTCATGGCTCAAGATTTAGGCTATGATAGTTATATTGATCATGAAATCCTTATGGAGCAACAAACTAATCATATTGACAGTGAGCATCTTGATTATGTTTGTAAACTGCAAAAGTCATTGTATAGATTAAAGCAAGCCTTAAGAGCTTGGTTTGAACAACTTCACAATTATCTTATTCAGCATGGCTTTGTTCCATCTAAGACCGACGTTTCTTTGTTCATTAAGCTACATGGCAATTCTAAGCTATTTGTTCTTGTTTATGTTGATGAGATTCTTGTAAGAGGTACTCATCCAGATATGATTTATTCTTTTGTCAAAGACTTACATCAAGGTTTTTCTGTTCATGACATGTGCTCTCCACATTATTTTCTTGGTGTTGAGATTACTTACTTACTAAATGGTATGCTTTTGCCTCAACAAAAATATGTTAGAGACTTGCTTTCCTAAATTAATATGGCAACAAGCAAATCTTACTATACATTTATGGCTTCTAGTTCTACTTTGTCAAAATCCTTGGTTGATCCTTTTGAAGATGTTAAATTATATGGAAAAAATGTTGGGACCTTTCAATACATTACTCTCACTAGGCCAAATGTCGTTTTCTTTGTCAACAAGCTTTGTTAATTCATGCATTGTCCTACTATTACTCATTGGAAAGCTGTAAAATGCTTATTGCGTTATCTTAAGCATACTAGTGATTATAGGTTGTTTTTTGCCAAGAATTATTCTCCTTTGCTTCACTGCTTCACTGATAGTGATTAAGGAGGATGTCTTGATAATCAATGTTCAACTAATGGTTATGCAATTTATCTAGGAGTTAATCTAATTGCTTGGCCTACTAAGAAACAACTGACAATAGCTCGTTCATCCATAAAAAAAGTGAATATAAAGCAATGGCCAATGCCGTTGCTGAGTTAGCATGGCTTCGTTCCCCACTAAGAGAATTGGGTTTTCATTCTTTTTCACCTTCTACCATATGGTGTGATAACATTAGTGCCATTTATTTCACTATCAATCCTGTTTTCCATTCTCGCACAAAACATTTTGAATTAGTTTATCATTTTGTAAGGGAATTGGTAGCTTAAGGTAAATTGGCTATTCAGTTTATTTCCAATGTTGATCAAATAGTTGATATCTTTACTAAACTACTAGGCAAATCTCTATTTGAAAATCAAATAGTTGATATCTTTACTAAACTACTAGGCAAATCTCTATTTGAAAAACATTGTGCCAAGCTTCAACTAATGTCAAAATTTTTAGGGTGATTTTTTTTTAGCCATTAAAAATAAGGTGTGTTTGGAAATAACCCTCCAGATAACTTTAACTGTTTTTAGCCATTAAAGTACACTTTCAGACAAAAATGCCTTTAATGAGACATCTTTGTTGTGGGCACTCTGAAACATCTGGACGGTGAAAAATTATGCAAAGAAATTAGCGAACATCTATTTTTTGCGCAAAACATCCTTTTTTTTTGGAGAAGCTTGTGCAAAAGAAAATAATATTGCATGAGATGGTTTTTCTGAATGTTCGGACATGGCATTCAGATAAACCGAACGAGGAAGGGGAGATGGTCGTGATGAATCGAAAGCTTGGAGCACGATGTGAAACCAGAAATCCTGCTTAAGGAGGTGAATCGAAAAGAGAAAGACATGAATGCAAAGCACGAAATGGTCGTGCTACAGCAATCGAGACAGACCATAGGGTTTAGAGTTTGTGAAAGGGAAAATGTGACACGGGAGGGTGCAGAGTTGGTGACACGCCATAAAGGGGAGCAGTGACACGGTAGGGTGCAGCGTTGGTGACACGCCATGGAGGGAAGCAGTGACACGGTAGGGTGTAGAGTTTGTGACACGACATGGAGGGAAGCAGTGACACGACATGGAGTGAAGTAGTGACACGGCAGGGTGCAAAGTTGGTGACACGCCATTGAGGGAAACAGTGACACGGCAGGGTGCAGAGTTGGTGACACGCCATGGAGGGAAGCAGTGACTCGGCATGGTGCTGAGTTTGTGACACGGCATGGTGCAAAGTGTGTGACACGGTATTAGTTTAACATCTGACATGCCATGATTGTTTACAGAAATCCCGCTTACGCATGTCGTTGTTAACATCCCCCCTTGATATAGTAAACTTTATAATTCTCCACTAGCCTAATAATTAATCTGTTTCTCTTGGCCTCTGACCTGTTTGCAATGTCCAACCCTGGCTATTTGAAATCCATAGACTTTGGATTTCAAATAGCCTGGGTTGGACAATTACTTACAAGTAGGAGGTGAAGAGAAATAGATTAATTATTAGACTAGTGGAGAATTCTAAAGTTGAATACATCAAGGGCAGAATGGTAACAATTGCCAAAAATGCTCGGAAGAACTGCCGATGAAGCATCGACAAAGTCTGCTTTAGAGGCAACGTACGGTTTGTTTATGAGAACTAAGGAGTTTTGGACTATATATAGTAGAGGAATATAAACTGACTTTACCAGTTTAAACGTTTCGGCTACCACTGCGGACCTGGTCGTGACACGCCAAGTGCATGCAGATATTGGTGGTGACACGCCACTTGCATGCATACTGGTGGTGACACGGCATGGAGCTGAGTTGGTGACACGGAATAAAGCTGAGTTGGTGACACGGCATTGAGCTGAGTTTGTGACACGCCATGGAGGGAAGCAGTGCCACGACATGGAGTGAAGCAATGACACGGCATGGAGGGAAGCAGTGCCACGACATGGAATGAAGCAGTGACACGGCATGGTGCAGAGTTTTGTTACACGACATGGAGGGAAGCAGTGACACGACATTGAGTGAAGCAGTGAGACGACATGGAGTGAAGCAGTGACACGGCATGATGCAGAGTTTTGTGACACGACATGGAGGGAAGCAGTGACACGACATTGAGTGAAGCAGTGACACGGCATGGTGCAGAGTTTGTGACACGACATGGAGTGAAGTAGTGACATGGCATGGAGCAGAGTTTGTGACACGCCATGGAGGGGAGCAGTGACACGGCAGGGTTCAGAGTTTGTGACAGGGCATGGCGGTAATCTGTGACACGGCATGGTTTTGAGTGTGTGCCACGGCATTGCTTTAACATCTGACAGGCCATGGTTTGCTTTGAAATATGTGACACGACATTAATAGAAAGGCTGACAAGGCGGATTGAAAAGCGGGCAGTTTCAGAGGCAATCGTTTGGACTTGCCTTAAATTTTATGAATATTAATTTTAAATTTTATTTATTCATTTTTCACAATAAACAGTTCATTTTCCCTTCTCCTCATTCGTAAACGTCTATGTGTGTGAACCAAGGGCTATTCGATTCATTTCTCATTGTGAAAGGTAGAAGGGAGTTTAACTTCGTTGTTTAGAAGGTTAACGACACCACTGCAACAAGAAGAAGAATATCGGATATGGGTGAAGAGGTAAGTGAGCCTGGAAAAAAAAACTACAAAAAAAAACCTTCATTGATTTTGAATTTTCACAGTTGTCTCGTTCTGTAGGCCGGTCCTTCATCCGACAATGCTGCTACGGGTCACGATGATCCTGATGATGGGCAGCATGAGGAGCATGGTGTCAGCCTTCAATCAGAAGATGCTGAAGAAGTCGAGGTTGGTGAAGCCGATCCGATTGTGGATACTTTCGCCAGACATGAGGGAGACCTTCAGTTAGTTGTGTCAATCGTAGAGCATCTTCTTCCGTCCGAGGCGATCGTCGCGCTTCTAGCAGTAGGATCGAGCCAGCTTGCTCAGAGCACTCCCGAAGCCACCAAGTCACCACTATCCTCTGATTACCATCATCTTGTAGCAGCAATTGTCGACCCTACTAAGCGGGCACTGGTGATAATGGTGAGCAAATACCTTACAAGCCCGTATGTCGACCCTTCATTGAGCCGTCGGGCGGTGAAGGACACGATTATGGAAGCGTACGAAGCCTTCAAGAAGAACCAGTCCGCAAAGTCAGCTTGTAAATATCAATTCATTGTTGTTTTCTATAGAAACATTCATCCATCATCGCTTATCAAATTCATTTTGTGACATATGCAGGCGTAACGTCGGAATCTTAGGGGATCAAGGTGTTGACTTCTTCACATAGTTAGAGGATCCACAAGAAGAAATGACAAGTGAACATATCGACGCATGCCTCAGCGTTATGTGGAAACGGGAAACAGGACCAAAATCGAAGCATTACACTGCCCATGCATGCGTGGTTGACACGATATTCTTTGTAAGTTTTTTGTAAAAAATTTTAATTTTTTCTAAGCTTTTCAGTGCATTAAGTCTAAACCAATGCAATTTTTTTTTCCAGGACACCATCCATATGCTACACCTGGCATATCAAACCGAAGATGCCTGGTCGGGCATGCAAATTCCTGATGATTTACTGGGGTATGTGGAGGGTGAAAGGCCGACATACGACAAGAAATGGGAAGAGGTCGATTTCATCCTCGCTCCTTGCAATGTGGGTGGGCATTGGGTGGTGGCAAAGATCGATTTGGGAAAGTGGAAGATCAAGGTGATGGACTCCGCAACAACTTCGCAAGCGAAGGATAACGAAGTTCGTGCGGAGCAGATGAAGCCACTTACGACAATTTTTTCAATCATCTGCCACCAAGCCGGGTATTTCAATAAAACACGTCGGAGGAGACGGGATTTGACGTCGATGCCATTGGAAATTTCTTTGCCCAGCCCTTCAGTGCATCGGCAGGAGGATAGTGTCAGCTGCGGCATGTTCATGGTAAGCTACATTGACGCAATGTTGCAATCGAAGCCGATAAGAGTTAAGCAGAATATGATTGCAAAATTGCGTATCTAATACGCACACGAAATTTTTTGCAACAGCTTTGCGAGCTAACTATTAACATATCGACAGTTAGTTGTATAATTTTTTTTCCTACAGAATACAATTTAGAGATAAATTTTTTGTTGTATACACAATCATAGGAAATAAAATCATTTTTTTATTACTCACTTCATTATATTTTTATACAGAATAAAATTTTTTTGTATAGACAATTAATTTTATACAGAAATACATTATCTTTGTTAAGTAATTTTGTATCCTTATATTATATTTTTTTATCGCAATTTAGTAATAAGTCAGCGTCTGACAACATTGACAATATGCACTCAGCGTGTCACCACCATGTCTGCATGCATCTGGCGTGTCACACCCAGTATGCATGCAGGTGGTGTGTCACCACCATGTCTGCATGCGCCTAGAATGTCACCCCCAATATGCATGCAGGTGGCGTGTCACCACCAATATCTACACTAGGCGTGTCACCACCATGTCTGCATGCGCCTGGCGTGTCACCCATAGTATGCATGCGGGTGACATGTCACAACCAATATTTGAATGCACTTGGCGTGTCAACAGTACGTCTGCATGCACTTAGGGTGTCACTACCATATCTGCATGCACATGGCGTGTCATCAGCAAGTCTATGTGCACTAGGCGTGTCACAAAAATGTCTACATGCACTTGGGGTGTCACTACCACATCTGCATGCACTTGGCGTGTCACCAGTAAGTCTATGTGCACTAGGCGTATCACAAAAATGTCTGCATAGAGTCGATGTGTCACCAACATGTCTGCATGCACTTGGGTGTCACTATCATATCTGCATGCACTTGGCGTGTCACCAGCAAGTCTATGTACGCTAGGCGTGTCACAAAAATGTCTCTGCATAGAGTCGACGTGTCACCAACATATCTGCATGCACTTGGGGTGTCACTACCATATCTGCATGCACTTGGCATGTCACCAGCAAGTCTATGTGCACTAGGCGTGTCACAAAAATGTCTGCATAGAGTCGGCGTGTCACCAACATGTCTGCATGCACTTGGGGTGTCACTACCATATCTGCATGCACTTGGCGTGTCACCAGCAAGTCTATGTGCACTAGGCGTGTCACAAAAATGTCTGCATAGAGTCGGCGTGTCACCAACATGTCTGCATGCACTTGGCGTGTCAGCAGCACGAAAAGGATGCAGTGTCACTGCTTCCCTCAATGGCGTGTCACCGACTCTGCAACCTGACTTCTCACATTTTTACCCTATCACAAACTTTAAACCAAAATGGACAATTAATATAGTTTTGCAACGTTGTTTGTAAAATAAGTAAAATTTCCTTATGTATATTGAAGCGATTTGCTTTAAGTAATAATGTAATGAATGTATTGGTTTTACAATTGTCGAAATGTAGAGTAACATTGTTGAATTTTTATTTATATATGCTGTCCAAAGATTAGACAATTTACATTCCATATTATATCACCATGCATGGTGTGGCTAAAGTCAATTATTGACAACTTCTATGCCTAAGCAATGCTATTATTATACACTGGTTTATAGCAAATATCATTATTCAATGCAAATGTCAATGGCCAAAATCGAAACAGTTCAAATCAAACCCTAACAAAGCAATAGATAAATTGCAGTTAGTTAGGCCCCGATAATATGTCTTCGTCCACAACACACACTACGTTTTCAGACATTATCTTTCGGATTGGACAGTTGTTGTGTATGTGACCGGTTTCTCTGCAAATTAAATACGTTTTCGGTTTGTACACTCGTCAGGGCGCTGATTGACTTCGAGATGGTGCCGGATTTGTTGATGGATTTGCAAATGGAGATGGGCAATTCTGTCTGTTGTGCCCATACATCTTGCATTGCGAACATCTCCGTGCTCGACTGCCTTCACCAGCGGATGGAATCCTTTTCCTGCTAAGTCTTCCTGCTTGGCCTCTCCAAGGTGGTGGCAAGACGACAATTTGTTTCACATGCGGGGGGATGTCCCATTCACTAAGATGCCTTACTGGGCGAATGGACCCCGCATAACCCTCCACCCAAACTGTTGTTTTGTAGTAGTCGGCGCATAAATCAAAGGCTTCACGTTTGCATTTACTGAAAAATACAATGAACCTAATATTCAAGCAGAATATAATGCTATGTTATGTCAAATTAAGGATCAAATAAGAAATAAAGAAAATATAATCTGACCTTATTGCTGCAATGGCATGGCTGCATGGCAGCAAATCTTTTTGGAACTCACAGCATGAACACGTCTTCGTGGACAAGTTAACAAGTCCGTCCATTTTCTCGTCTTTAACTTCAAACTCCACTCGATTGATAGGCTTCACTACAAAGCAATGTGCATCATTGAAGCGTTTGCTCAATTGCCTAGCAACCCAAGGGCTGAGGGGTGTGGTTACCTTGACAGCCTCCTCGTACTGATCATGGAACCAACGTTGGAACATGTCTTGTATGAACTCGATCAAAATAGTGATTGGCATTTGTCTGGCATGCTTTAAGCAGGAGTTAACACATTCGACAATGTTCAAGGTCATCATTTGGTATCGCCTTGTCAGTGAACATGCACGTGTCCATCTCTCAGGGCCTATTCTCAAAAGATCAGCATAGGCTCCCGCATGAATCTGCTTGAGCTGGTTCATATGTCTGTTGAATTCGGAAACCTTATAGCAATCTCGAGCAAGGGTGAAAATCATAGAAACGTCATCACGCTTGAACTTGTTTTTAAAGTTTTTCTTCAAATGGTAACCGCATAAATCGTGGTGCGCTTCTGGGTATGCATTTTGGATTGTTTTCTTAATGCCGAGATGCTTATCAGAAATGAACATAGTGTTTTCAGGACAACCAACCGCATCACGTAGCTTGATGAGAAACCACGTCCACGAGTCTTCGTCCTCAACATGGCCGATGCCAAACGTAACTGGATATACACACTCGTTCACATCTTTGCATACAGCAACAAACAGAACACCCTTGAACCTGCCTTTCAGATATGTTGCATCAATTGCAACCGTAGGACACATTACATCCCTAACCCCCGAATACAAGCCCCGTATGACCAGAAACAATATTTGAATCTTTTAGCCTCGTCAGTAGCCACTGCTGTGACTGTGCTAGGATTTTCTTGTTCCAACATATAAAAATATGAAGGTAGTAGTTGAAATGACTCTTCCGGGGGACAAAAAACAAGCGTCTCCGCATACTCCTTTGCTTGCCAAGCCTTACCATACAAACATTCCAATCCCCACCGAACCTTCATCTCACCAATTATGTCTTTAGGTCTCAACGCTACTCCATTAACCCGAAGCTTGGGTGCCATAAGTTCACCAATTACCTTGGCACTCGCAGATGGAAATCGCCCTTGCAACCCATGAACAGTACATGCGTGTACTTTGTGGAACTTTCGAACTTCCCAATACGCTCCTCCGTTAGGTAACTTCCATGAACGGACACTGAACTTGCATGCCTTGTCTTTGCAACCAACCTCGTAACGACTTTTGCATGACATTTTCACTCTTATCCCAAACTGCTCTTTTAGAGCCCACATGTTCAGAACTCGTTTCAACTCCGCCTTCGAGGAAAACATTCTTCTTTTGTATAAGCGATCATTGGGACATGTCGACTCCTCAATGCTAATTGTTTGGAAGGAGAACCTTTTTGCACCTGCAATTCACCACGTAGAAGATATCTCTTCATTTCGCCTTTCTTGATAACTATCATCGAGCATTGTATCAACGGAACGATTCCCGTCTTCACCAGTGATAGGGTTATTGTATATGGGATCATCACACTGAACATTTCCTACATCAAAACCTTCAACAGGTTCCGTTTCACCTTCAACATTATTGCAAATTGGAATATCACTGTCATAAAGGCAGTCATTGTCTGAAATGTCATGATCCCATTCGTCAAGCCCATCACTCGAACTGTCATCAAATTTATCTTCACTGGCAGCAAACAAATCATCATTTCCTTCATAACATGTAGCATTATCCTCCAGTGTCGCAATGTTAACATCTAACGTCACAGTGTTGTACTCACGTGTCGTATTCTCATTTGAAATTGGAATTACACACTCTACCGTTTCACCCGATCGATGCATTCCTTTAGCAGCAAACCCTAATTGGTTTGATGCACATCCCGATCGGAATTGTGCACCCAACTCTTCTATCAATGTCCTCTGGTTACCGGGCTGTACAAACTCCTGAGGATACCCCAACTGCGGGTTACGGACCGAATGCTCTGGCATATGTGAAGCATTGTAAATCTGATTCTGATTGAGCTGATTACCATGTTTTTCAGCTTCTTCATGTGACATAACATTTGTTTCGGGTCTCTTAATGTTGACATACACAGCCGGAACATTCCTCTGTTCTAGCAGAATTAATGCAACATCGTCATCATCCTTGATAATTGACCGTGATAGCTCCCCGAGTGTACTGATCAATGCATGCAACTCAATATCGTCAATTTCTGAATTTACCCTAACAACATCTTCAACTAGCTTCATCAAGCCCGCAAATGACAAATCACTCCTAACCCCCCGCATTCGTGACTCACCACCCTTGTACATGCCATCCACCCACTGACCACCGTGTCTTATCACAAGTCGCAGAATTAGAACCCCACTGAAATTTTGAAAACAAAAATAATTATTTAATTTACTTAATTACATGGTGGTGACAGATCAAGTGCATGCATGCATGCTGGTGACACGCCAAGTGCAGGCAAACATGCTGGTGACACAACAAGTGCATGCATGCATGCTGGTGACACGATAAGTGCATGCATGCATGCTGGTAACAGGCCAAGTGCACATAGACGTGCTGGTGACACGACAAGTGCATGCAGACATGCTGGTGACACGTCAAGTGCATGCAGACATGCTGGTAACAACTTTGTGCAATGTTTCTAATCCGTCTTTTGATTTACAAAAAAAGTTTCACAAATTTATGTGTTGCAACAATGAACTCAAAAACATACATTGATGTCATCTCCGCAATGGGGTTTATTTTTCGAGGACAATATGATCAAATGGCAAGAGATAGACCACGGCACGAAGACGATGGTGCTCAACAGAGAGTTGACAGAGCTCACACAATTCAAAGAGTTGAGAGAGCTGATGACGATGGTGCTGAACACAGAGTTGATACAGTTCAGAGAACTGAGAGAGAAAGATGAGCGAGCACAAACAACTGAGCATTAATTTCTAATTTTTGGAAGATGGCGGGAGACAGATATCGACAGCTTAATTTGCCATAGTGTTTTTTAAAGGCATTTTCGTCTGCTCATGTTTCTTTTTGGGTAGAAACAGATAACTTTATTTTGGTGGTTACTTTTGAAATCACCTTATAAGGAGGGTTATTTCTCACAATTTTCTCAAATTTTTATCAACTTGAAAGGACTATTAAGGATAATATTAAACATTATCTATTATCGTAATCTAATTTCTATTCCTATTATCTTAGCTTTATTTAGATACTTAGTTTTATCAGTTAGTTTTACATTGGTGCACACACACACACACACACACACACACACACACACACACACACACACACACACACACACACACACACACACACACACACACACACGCTTGTCAATCAATAAAATAAAACATTTCCAAATCTCTACACTTGGAACGTCCATTAAAAATCAAATTTTGACTCAAATAAATAGCTTATTGATTATCACAATAAACCTTCACTAGAATTTCTATTTTATCTCTAAAATCACCAAGCAATTGTTTTAACCAAACAATCTCACAACAAGTAGTAGTCATATATATAAATTAATTTTTAATTTATTTTAATTAAATATTTAACAATTAATATTTAAGATCATCGAGTGGGAGTGTGAATAAAAATTCAAAAATTTAATCATATAATTATAATATTTTAATATCCAATCAGATAATAGAGTTAAAATTAAAATATCTAAAAAATAAAGAATACTCTGTTGGACAACCCTAAACTCAAGATCAAAGAATCTAAAGTGAACCGGTCTGGTTCACCGTTAAAACCAACCAGAAATTGACCGTCTGCCTTTTTTTGATGCGCACTTCACACCTGGCCTTTAATAGCAGAAAACAAACCAAAGCTTTGGCCTTCTTTTCCCTAATTTACCCATAATTTTCATTTCCCTTTCATTTCACATCCTCTTGAAAATTTCCCCCAAATATCTATCAAGGCTCAACCCAACCAAAAAAGCCCCTAATTTTCGTCATGGATTTCTTCAAATCAGTTTTCGCGGACGATCCAGATCCTCCTAAACGCCAATCCGAATCCGATCCCCCCAAAGCCGAAGACTGTACCGTCGATTCCCCTCCTAAACAGCCTGATCCCAATCCTAATCCTAAGCCTGCTGGATGGAGCTTCGGCGGTCTGATCAAAACGATCACAACCAGATCCGAATCCGTAATCGAAACCTACCGTCGTGATCTGAAGGAATTCGGTTCGGGTCTAAAAAAAGAAATCGAGGTAGCGCAGGGCTCGCTAGAGAACGTAGGGCACGTGATTGACGAGTTCGGGAACTCCGTCTTAAAAGGAACGGCTCAGATCATCAATCAAGGCAAGGATGCGATCCAAGCCGCCGATAACGAATCCGATTCCTCTTCCTCCGAAAGCAATAGTAAAACTGTTACGACTCAACGGAGTTTGAACTCGAAACGGTACAGTCGATTTGATGCTCAAGTGAGGGCAATTCAGGGAGATACTAATACTTTCAGTGAGGCGCCAGAGGATTTGGAGGATTATAAGAAGTGGAAATCAGGGTTTGGTTTGGAAGATAAGAAGGAAGAGATTGAGAGATTGACGGAAGAGAATGGGGAACTGAGGAGTATTTACAAAAGGGTTGTTGGTGTTTCAAATGGGGTTGATCATGAGACATTTTGGTGTAGGTACTTTTACAAAGTTTTTAAGCTGAAGCAAGCTGAGGATATGAGGGTTAAGCTTGTTAAGAGAGCGATTTCAAGGGAAGAAGAGGAGGAGTTGAGTTGGGATGTCGATGATGATGAAGATGAGGAGGAGGAGGAGGAAGAGGTAAATGAGAGAAATGTGGGGTCGGACGCCTCTGTAAAGAAAGATGATGTGGGAAGGAAAGAAAAATATGAAATTGTGGAAGAGAAGGCGGTGAATGTGGAATCTAAAGTTGATTTGTTGGAGAATAAGGAGCAAGTTGAGAAGGAAAAGGAAAGGAATCCTGTTGAGGAATTGCGAGTGGAGAGTTATGATTCAGATAAAGAGGGGAAGGGGAGTGCTGATCAATCAAGTGTCGGCAGTGTGGTAACTGAGAAAGTTAATTTGGAGAAGGATGAAGGGGTATGCGGGGAAGATTCAGTGTCGAAATCTGTTGAGAAAGTAGCTTTTGAAGGGAGAGGTGATAATGCAGAGTCTAGTAACGGCAATGGTAAAGACAGTGACTTTTCGGTGGTGTCAAGCCATCCATCAATGCCTGAGGATGAGGATCTTGGGTGGGATGAAATCGAGGATCTCAGCAGCATTGATGATAAGAGAGAGACTCATGGTGGGAGCCCGAGCTCCAGAGCTGATCTGAGAAAGCGACTAAGTACTGCAGAAGAAGATGAGGACTTGAGCTGGGATATTGAAGATGATGATGAACCCGTTAAAGCTTGATGAAAAATGTAAAGTTACTTCTGAAAATGTTGAAGTTTATTACTCAATAGAATTTATTGCATTCTAAGTATTCCTTGTATTTGTCCCCTGTTAAGTGTTATACAGTGGGGAGGATTCATTTTCCCTTTTTTGTGGAAATGCTAATATCTTCTATGATTGTGTACTTTTAACACTTCATTGAAATGAAATGGAAGTTGCTATGTTGATAGTAAAATTGATTTTTACTTATTTCCAGAGCTATTTAGAGCTTGAAATGAAAGACACTGATTTATGCACTTGCTAACTTGGATGTTGATTGAGAAGATTAACAGATTATGTTGGACGTTAAGCTTTCAAATTTGTTGACTGCGTCCGCTAAGGCATTCTGGAAGCACATAGCCTTCACTCCTCTCTCTTCTCTTTGATGTTTGCATTGGTTAGTGCTAATGGAAGTTTAGACACCATGCTTTGCTGATACCTTCCTATTTAAGGGATTCTTTTAGGACAACAATTGCATTAACCATGCAAATAGAGGTTAGGAAAATTGCCAAAAAAACAAATGAGATGTTAAATAGTGCACTAGAACTCTAAAACAGATGGTAGGAAAATTCAGTTAAAACTCTCTCTTGGGAATTGCTTTTCCAAGGACTTTCTGCATGTTATGCATTTTTGGACAGCAAATGAGTTAATGATCTATGCTGACCTTTGCCTGTAGTAATGGATGGATACCATAAGTGCTTACTGACCTAGGTATCTCACTGCTCTTGTACATCACGTGACAATAACTAAACCTGTACCAGTAAGTTGTTTATAGTAAATAATATCAGTATTTCAACCAGCACGGTTTCTATGGGTTAAGCATATAGCAGAAATAAAACGTGCATCTGTAAAATTTCAAAAGCTGCCGAACAGAATCTATAAGATGATGCCAGGATCTACCGCAGAACTCTCTCAGGGTTTTTTTTTTTTTTTTTAAGCTGGAAATTCTCTCAGGACCCAACTACTTTGTAATTATTTTATTAAGATCGAAAAAATGAAGTACAGTAGGGAGGGGGGCAGAACTCTCTGAGGATTGAACATGTTAGCTTTCTGGTAGCTGTTGCTAAAAAGTTCTGCTAGGTGTAAAAAGAATTTGGCTGAAAATGCTGTTATTAACAAATAGCTCGTGATTTTGATAGTTTTAGAAGTATGATCATCATGTATCATTATTGAATAACTAAAAAGAAAGGGAAGAATGACCTGCTTATTCCTTCCAATCTCAAGTTGAACATCGAAGCATGGAGTACATCCAGATAGGACCACATGATGTTTTCCTCAAGTAAGGGATCTTGATGATGTGATGACCTACATTTTGTCAACTTCAGCAAGATTCTGACCAATTACATTCTTCTCAATTTTCTTGGCTTCTTGGTTTTTCTCTTGCTTGGCCTGTGAAATGAACAAAGCACCAAAAAAATGAGGTAGGAAAAGAAAACTTCCACACTTGCAGATGCTACTTTGGATAAATGAAGACTGTTCAAATCTATGAAATGGAATGTTCAAACGGACTATGAGGTAAGAAAGAACAGATATATCAGTTCCTCAGATAAATAACATCATTTTGCCCATTGTGAAATATTAAGAATGGATTATGATCAACTCTTTAAGGAATAGCAATAAGATTCAATTTAAAATTCCAGGGCATTCACCTATCCTGGTCAGGAAAGAAAGTCGTGGAAAAGATTCAAAATAGATAACCACAAACTAGTACTACTATCTGTCTATAAAAGGAGATTAATATAAATACTGTAATAGCTTAATACAAAATTCGGCCCTCCAGTAATGCTAATTCACACTCCAACTTAAAAGCTCAACTACCTTTAAAGCCCTACCATGACATTCAACAAGTGTGGTGACAATTGCCAGAACCTAATCTTGCTGAGGAAAAGAAAAAAAAAAGAAATAACAAAGAGTGAAAATGGAGGGAAAAAACAAACAAACTCTTCAGCACTTGAGCTGCATTTGTACAGTAAGTAAATGCTCTTTCAAAGCAGGATGTGCACATGAACAATGCCTTTGACAATTCATATCACTTGCCCCCAGTGTTGCCACATGCTTAGCTTATGCCGATTTCCCTTCGGTATTGATGCCTGGTTCAGAAGTAGACTCTGCTACATTTGGTTCAACAGGAGAAGGTAATGCAAGCATCCTTCCTTTTTGGGCACGGGGTGGAAGGTGCTTAGTAGGCTTTCTTGATCCGCCCATAGTCCAGGGCAAGAAGACCCCTGTACCACCACGAGGAAGTTTTCTGGGGCTCACTACCATTGGACGCACAGGAGCTAGCATGACAACAGGTCCACGGAGGACTCCCCATTTTGGCATCATATCCGGTGCCTCATAGCCATTAAGAGCTCCATTTGACATTGCATACGGACCTGGGAGACCTGGTTGCCACAGAGTCATGGCACCAGCCTGGGGGCTAGCTGGTGGTGACTGACCTTGGTTGGTATCAGGCCGAACTCGGAAGAACGTAATGCTGACCCTATTTCTCGGAGATGGGCACATGACATGTCTTGCCATGTCAGCACTGTTTCCCCTCATAACTAAAAGAGACCTGCAGAATAGCAGTAACATATTACAAATTTGCTTGTCAGGCAAGCATTAGTATCATAAAGCACACATGGTACATTTTAAGAAGGGAGACAGCCCAAAATGAAGGATAAGATTAAGAGATGTGATTCCTCTTTGTTCGAAACAAGATTCCTGCTCGGTTTACTGCATTGACGTGATAAATTCTGACACAACATCAAAGGAGGAAGGGAGAAGAAAAATATAAAGGAGAAAAGTGGAGCAAATAGTGCCATGTGCTAAGAAGATTTTTAGCTTTAAGCTTCCTACTCTAACACATGATTATCTAGGATTTTGTTGCAATCAAAACATCTTGGCGGTGTCAGAAAGCAACATATAAATTAGAAGCTGCCCCCGTGTTAGTTTTCAAGGTATGATGCTAGCCAACAATATAATCAGAAAGGAAAGCTGCTCTTATGCAAACTATTAACATTATAAACAAAGTAAAATTATAGATGTCACTCCATCACCAAAAGCTTGCCTCTCGCACTATTAATAGATGCATTGAACTATGAAGGAAAACTTGCAAATATTTTCAATTCTGATACTAAGCTGCTTCATAGTAACTTCTTTTGTCATAGTTTACTACGGTTCCCTTTTCAGCTAACTTCCAAAAGCACAAACCAAATTCAAATAACTCTGAAAGGTGAACATACCCTTCTTTCAACGAAAGCTGTAGTGGCCCCCTATAGTTCCCTTCACTATCACTCACAAGAGTACGCCCAAAAGCCATTGTTGATTCAGAGAGAAAAAGAGTGGAGATAGGTTGGTCCAAATGTGGCGGTTTAAGAAAAGGCTGTGAATATTCACCCTGCATTAAAGTAATATAATTGCATCACTTCTATCCTTACTCTCTTCAAAAATTGTTCAACACTAAAAGCAAGATGGTACATGGACATGGTGGCCTATCTACTCTAACAAAGAACAGGGAAGATGGGCATGACAGTGCAGCAAAGAAGTATACCTCATCAAAGAAGTTAATGATGCAACCATTTGGTTTCTTATATTCGGGTATAAGTTGCCACTGGACAAGGTGTTCTATGACACCTTGCAGAAGAGCCGGAATTGGTTCTATATTGACTGCAAAACAAATAAAGAAAGAAAAAAAAGGGCAGATTAGAAAGTTGTTGAGTGACTGTAGTTATAATTGATCACTCTAAAGGATCAAGAACAAATTAAGAAACTAGAGAAACCAAACCACATCAGTAAGTCATAGTGGTAGGTCGTACTTGTTTGCTTGTTACTTGTGGGCTCCTCTATAATGTGCCCAAAAATTGGAACACCAAGCTGAATCAGCTCTCGCTTGTTTCCTTTAATTTGTTTGTTGAATAAAATAAAAGTCTCACCTGTAGTCATCCGGCAACAAGTTCAGAAACAGAGACTTTGGCCAACAAATTGCAGTCCTTATCTTTTTCTAAAACGAAGACAATGTTTACTAAAAACTCTTGATTATCACTCAAAAGACAAGCAATTGCAGATTAATGAAACAAACAGTCCACGGTACAAATCCTCAACAATGAAATGGAAAAGTGTTAATCAGAAGAGAGATAAAAAAAGTTCATATTAAACATTAAATGAGAAAAAGAAAAAGCTATTAAACATTTGTCTCTACCAATTAAGAGCTTTGTGAAATCTACATTTACAAAACATAAGGCGACCCGAAGGGTTGAGGTATGTGCTTCGCAGGAACCTCCTCCATCAAAAGTCTAAACCCCTAATTATCAACCTACAGCCAACTAATTTGCCTCTGTAGGTGCTTAACTTAAAGTTCTCTTGGAAGTTGGTGTATTGACCTTAGAAGTGATTAACATCAAACACCCTATATAACTTGCGAATATTATTTAAATTGATCAAGCAGGAAACATGAATGACTATACCTGTTAAAACAAAGCTATAACAGAAGAGATAAGTATTTCAAATCTTCATCTTAATATTCTAAAACAGGCCTCAATTCGGCAAGGCTTTAAAGTGGGATGGCACCTGACAATTCCCCATTCTGGCCAGCAGCTCGAAGTTCACTCACGAAGTCACCCAGCTTAGCCAGCTCTGAATCAGTGAACACATCCTCGTACAATTTCAATCCTTTCACAACATTGACCTGCATCATAGTTATCAGTAAATAAGTAAAAAAAAAAAACTACCAGAATCCATCTTTTCTTCATTTTTCTTTTCTGAAACAGCATACAGTAGAGGATATCAGTTCTCTCTAATTCCAAATTCTTCACTAGAACAATGCCCATTAAATTGAAAAAGACAGAACTCACCATGTGACCTTTTACATGCTCCTTGGCTGAAAAACCTTTGGTCAACTTGATCTGAGAAGGGCGTGCATCACATTCTTCATGGTTAGAACAAATGTCAACGTTTTCCTCAACATGCTGAACTTCCTGAGATCCTGCATCGCCAGAACAAGAGAAATCATAAACCAAGATATAAATATAACTGTAGAATAAAAGGAATGAAATGGACATATAACGTGAATTGATTTTCTACATTTGTCACATTGTAGACTAAATAACATAAGACAAAAAGGCCAAATTTTCAGACAAAGCAGCCTTGGATAGTAAAAGATGACCACATTTTCCCCCCACTTCAATTTGTTGTCTGACTAGTAAAATAAGCCACCATTCTATAAAAATTCAATGTGTAAATTATTAATCTATTGATAGTGCACTTAATTATACAACAAATTTGGCAGTCAATCATATGACCTTAATTGTTAAAAAGCAATATATTTGTAAGGCAAGTAAAGTTGAATAATTGACAAGCAAAACTGGCACCTAGTCTGTTATTTAAGGGTGGAACTGAGCTTTCATCTCCATATATTCTATGGACCTTAATGTAGGTACGTTATTAAATTATCATATTCATTATGTTACCTTATTAAACATACACATTCCTTATTAGAAACACTATTTTGGAAGCTCAGCCCTCAGCCAGCGCCTTCCGCGTCGCGGCTGGAAAAGGCTGTGCAACTTTTACACACAGCTGTGAGCTGTACCAATACTGCTCACTTTTGTCCCTATACTTTATAAGCTACCGTGTAAGGACAGAAGCTGCACGTTGTCCCAATGTCGGATAGCACAACTGGCTATCCAAACACTCCCACAGTTTTCCTGTCGTGAAATTCAATCATCATTGGATCGCTCGCTCGGTCGCCCGCCCAAGGACAGCGGAGTTGAGCGGGCAAAGCAATCCAGTCAAACGAGTCGACGCAGCTTGAGTCAAAACATTTCGGAGTTAGGAAATTGGGATTAGCTATCTGCCTAATGGCTTCCTCCAACCAAAAATGTCAAAAAGGCGAAAGCCACAACAAACCCCAGCAACAACAACCTCCACGTGAAATCAACAAACGGCAGCTGTGACGTCAACATTAAAATCAGACGGCTGTGATCAGAAGCCGCCTACCAATAAAATCATTGCACGCATCCCGAGGCCGCGTACCCCGGATTGACCCATTGGATCGCTCCACTGCCCAAACTAAGTGTAACACTGAGTGCAGCCAAACCCTCTCTCTCTCTCTCTCTCACCTCGAAATCCTCAAACCCCCCCCCCTAAACCTCGGGAACATACCAACGACATTACTCCATCTCTAAAAACAAAGCACAAAAAAAAAAAGAGAAATAAGAGAACACTTTTCAAGAGAAAGAAAATGATCTGGTGAAAAGTATGACACGCCTTTTTTTTTTTTTTCTCAAGCAAACAGCGTAAGAAAATTAAGCCGATGAAAGACTGGTAAAACCAACATCATCATAATCTAACCCCACGTTGAATGAATTCAAAGTCAGAGAAATTTAAGAAAAGGCATTGGAAACATTGAATATTCGATTCCGTGGAGAAATATATGATTTTGTTTGGTTCCTCAGAAAATGAGGAAAATGATTAAAATCTTTTAACTCTTTTTTTATATTCATTAAAAAAAGAGCAAAACATAATGCGCTTGCTTTATTCCAAGCTAAGCTTTCACTTTCTGGCTTTACCAAACACAGTGCAATCTGAGATTCAACGCCTTACGCCTTACGCCTTACGCCTCTCTGCTTTCCGCGCAGCCAGAGAACAAAGAAACCAAAAAAAAAAAAAAAGGCGATCTTTCTCCTTGTCCTTTGGTTTTTTTATTGATTGATCAAGAAATAAAGGAAGTTCGAAGAATTCAATAACGGAACGGAAAAAGATTGAAAACAACTGATCGCCATGGCATTTATGAAAGAAAACTGAGCCAAGCTCAGAGCTTTTGTTTAGCACTGTGACTGTGATAAGAATCCCGGTAACTCGGCCCGATCTTGCGTCACGAATTCCAAAAAGAAAACACCAAAATAAGTCCCCCCAAGAAAAGAAAATAGAAAAAGGAAAGCTTTACCTAACGATCAAACTTGGCATTTGAGAGGAAAAAACAATCAAACAGAGAAACAACACGTAACCAATATTCAAGTAAAATAGAATCAAACTTTATGATCGGAATCACTTTTCTTTTCTTTTAATTATGAAGTTACCTGAATCAGTGATATCACTGTCAGGGGAATCTTCTTCTGCTTCGCCACCAACTTCCCCATTTCCTTCATTTCCCATGACTTTCTCGGCAACTTTCTCTTTCTCATCATCCAAACAACCGCCTTCGCCTCCGCCGCCACCATTCACTTCCTCCTTATGATCTCCATCTTCTCCTCCTTCTTCGGTCTTCTTGGCAGCCACCTTTTTTAGCTCCACTGCCACATCAGCAATGGAGTGGTACTTCTGCATCTGCAACACCGGGATCCAGTTCAGCCTCCTCCTGTGGATCGCCGAGAACACTGCTTCGTACTCCGATCCCCCCGCTCCTCCTCCATGAAGCTGCGCCATGTGGGCGCATAGAGCGTCGATGATGGCATTGGCCGCCGCGAATTCCCCTCGGAACCAAGAAATGATCGAGTCCTTAGCAAAAACGTCAGCAACCGCCGGCACAGCTTGCATCATCGGTACCACGGTAGGTCCCACCGCATGAGCCTGTTCCCTCGGAGATGCTGGCCCCGCCGCCATTGGCATCTCACTTTCTACTAAATTCTACCCTTTCCTTTGAACTTTTTACTATTGACCAAATATGAGGAACCCGGAACTTTTTATTTTTCGGATGCTCCGAACTCCGAACTATTGGGTCTGGAGAGTTAATTGTCGGCCGATATTTCAGCTGTTTTGTTGAGAGAGAGAGAGAGAGAGAGAGAGGGAAGGCTTAAAGCGAATTGGTGGGATGGGTTTTGTTTTGTTTATGTTTTTTTTTTTGGTGTTTCAGCAGAGAAGGGGATTTCGGGCGATGAGAGGGGTTATATATTAGGAGTGGCATGTCCGTACCGGTGGGACCAGCCGAAGAGGGTGACATGGCGATCTGTTAGAGAGGTGACGTGGAGTAATCAAATGTGGGTTGGGTGGCTAAACAAGGAAATGCAAGGCTTTAAAGTCCAAAAATTGAATTCGAGACCAGACCACGACCCACTGTGAAATTACCCTTTGGGGTTCGCTAGGTTCTAGTTTTAGCCAATAAGGCAAATTTTAGTTGGAATACAAGAGTTTCTCACTCAAAAATTAATTTTGTTTAATTAGGTTAAAACTAAATTTAAAAAAAAATCATCAATTTTATTCAATTATTATTGAAATTAAAAAATAATTTAAATAAAATATTAAACTTTTTAAATTTGCTATAACTCTTATGAGTATCATTAGAGTTAAAATTTTACATTTCGAAACAAATAAAAAATGAATTAATAGTAATCTCTTGTGACCGTGGGATTTGGAGAATAATTCTACTTCAATAGGTTTTACTTTAATCTATAAGCTTATTAAAATTAATTGAAAGTTATCTCTCTAATGGTATAACTCTCATTATTAATATGAAAATATTTTTCATAAATAATATGACAACAAGTATTCTTAATATTTGTTAGTAAAAATTAACTCATACATAGATATGTACATATATACATACTTATATATGTACATATAATCTACTTAATGAAATGCTCAAAAATTTTTATTTATAATTGTAGTATAAATCATTTTCGATAAATAATTTCATCAATGTTGTATTGGGAATTTTGATTAAATTCTTTGGTAGATATGTTGACAAAATTCTATCAGTATATCAAATTCTGTATTTCCTGATTCCCATGCCCACCCACCTTCAAACAAAACAAAGAAAGCACCTACTACCTAGCACATGCATATGGCACATTTCACGTTTGGCTGGTCCAGACTTGAGGAGGGAAAAAAGATGTATAAACTTAAATTTCTTTTATTTGGAAATTCCTTGTATGGCAGGGTGCATGGAAGTTGAGTTGAGTTTCATTTTAATGAGGTGAGATATCCCTTGCTTATGGTTTAAGAGACTTAAAGAAATAAATGAGGTGTAATGAAGATTGGTGATGAGCATTTCTTTAAATTTGAACCGTATGCTTTAGAGAGGCATTTATATGAAATTGGAGTGTTGAAAAATGATTGAGAAATAAGTGTGGGTGAATTCATTTCTAGAATAGAAATGCTAATTAAATAAATTCACATGTTGTGCTAATTTGTTATAAATATCAAGGATATCGAGGCAACAATGACTAGGGCATGCTTGAGGTCCCCTCCTCCCCCTTCCCCCTGTAGGGTAGGTGAGATCGCCTCATTCATCACTTCCATATTCTTATCATAGTGAATCAAGTTTTGCAGTATATATATGTAGTTCATGTTTTGAACTAAAAGGTAAAAACTACTACAATATAAATAAGACATTCATCCTTGGAGATTAAAATAAATGTTAATCTAGCAATTTACTCTGCATTGTCCTTTTTAATAATACAGTATTGTACTTCTCTCATGGTAAGGGAAGAAAATGCATCGTCCACTTTGACAAATATATTCTAATTTTGTCAAAATATAGGAAGCTTTCATCAATCAACAAAATTTAGGACGATCAGTAATCAAACAAATCTTTGAAGAACTCACATTCGAATTTTCATAAGATAGTATCTCTTGGGACAACTTAAATTTGATTTTTCCTAAGATAGTATTCAATTTAAAATCAATTAGTAATTGATGGGTAATCCCCTTAATATATTTATGTGTCTAAAATAATTCCAATTTAATCATTTGACTTATACTTTTTTTCACTTATAAAGATAATAAATTTATGGCGTGGCATGAACTTATCATGTAAGGATTGATAAGCCTAAGCACAATTAACGGACCTATCTTGTGACATAAACTTCACATGTAAGGATGATAGATCTATTTTGCAACAAACACTTGGCACTTGACATATCAGACATATGTTGGAGAGGTTAATGAACATTGGCATCACTTTCTCTAATCCCGTATTAAATTTAAATAGTCATTTAACTTAAAATCAATTGACAATTAATCTAGTTGTTCGTATTATATTTAATACTCAAGATACCCTCAATTTAATTGATATGAATCTTTTTTTTTTAATTTTCATTTTAATCTTATGTGTATGAATAATGGATCTATGACGTGGAAAAACAATGACCTTATCATATCGTATGAACTTAACATGTAAAAATTATTAACCGATCGTATAAAATGCACTTTATATGTAAAGATACCAAACCTATTTCAAAGGAGCCAATGAACAATGCAGAGCCTACTTCGATACTATATTAAATTTTAAATAGATATTCATCAATCTAAAACTCATTAGCAATAAGTAAAAAGGTATTTTATTATATTTATGTGTTTAAGATATCCTAATGTAACCAATATGAGATTTACTTTTTATCAATATTTTGATATTGAGAATAAATAAACATATGATAGCATACATAAATCATTTTTCTTATAATTATTATCATAACAATTACTTATTTCTTGTAACATTGTTGTCATTATTTTTAGAACATAAGAAACTTATGTAAAAATTTATAATTTTAGAGTTGAAATTGGATCCCATATTAAACTTAAATTTAATTTAATCTCTTGTAGCCAATTTCTCAATTATGTTGTTTTAGTACCTTTACCTCAATTTTAATAAATTGAATTTTTATACTATTATTAAGAATTGATTGAAAAACAGTTGATGACTTTTGCAATTAAATTTAACAATATGAATTTTTTTGTTGATGACATAATATGTCAATTTAAATTTCTTTATTACATGGCACGTATTTAGTATAAAAAAATTATTTTTAACAAAAAATTAAAAATGTTTTTAAAAATTTTAATTAATAAAATATGATATTTTCTAGATTGATATGTTTCTTGTAATTAAAAAATTAATTCATCCCAATACGTCGAATTATCACCGAAATATCATATCGTTCAAATCAAAAGCAAAATCCTAATATCCTTATCGATTATCTTTAAATCAATTTTTAATAAAAATAGATGAATTATATAAATTCATTAAAATAAAGATAATGAGACTAAAATTATGGAATTGAAATAGTAAAAATATGATATAATGCTTTAAAAAGCTTCTCAAGTATTTAAGAAAATTTAATAAATTCTCATCCTTCAATTGCATTCGATTAATTTGTTTTGGACTAAAAAAACTTGTATGATTAAGGTTAATCAACTGTCATTAGTCAAAATATTACTTATCATTTTATATTCATTTGGTTTTGATGTAACAATGATGTGAAAGTCATTTAGTTTGAACTAAAAAAACTTTATAATTAAGATTATCAATTGTTATTAATCAAAATTTTATTCGTTATTTTATATTAATTTAGGTTTGATGTAATGTTGATGTGAAAATCATTTGATTTTAATGTGACGTTGACGTAAAAAATAAAAATATTACAAGATCATATTATCATACTATATCAATATTTCATATCATCATTATGTGTAATAAAAATAACAAAACACATTTTAATTAAAGACAATTAGTTAATCGTTTAGAAATTTATTTGATTTGAAATAAAAATTAAAATATTTAATTGAATCTAATAAAATGATAAAAATTTATTTTAAAAATTTTTAAATAATTAAAAAAATTAAATATAATGCCCAAAATATCAAATTCAGTCTTTGGCTTAAACAAATTGCAATTAGACAATCAAATAGCTCGAAGAGGGGAGGGCATATTGGTGAGAGTAAAAGAAGCAACCAAACCAAGTAGGCAAAGGGCTACTAAATGACATGGACGACAAGCAAGATGCCATATGTGTCGGTCCAAGTTCTATCATTCAAGTGATGGTTCGTTTTGGGTGGTGGGGTCCATGGAGGAAGTCTCTATTGTTGCCATATAGAGGGGGAAGGGCATGGTGTGGGGGACCCATAGGGAACTAAGGCTTGGAGGGGGCCCGGGCCGGGTCGAGGGCTTGCTGCGTGGTTCGTTGTTGCCACTCAACCGCATTGTGCAAATACGGACGATGCCCTTCCCACCATCACAAAATGCAATCTTTACGACGGCTCCCCTATCCGGCTTTTGCTTCTCTCTTCCTTCACTCGGCTTCGGCTCGTGGCTTTTCTCTTCTTTATCTTTCTTTTATACAACAAATTAAAAGGGTTATTTTTATTTTTTATTTTTTTGCAGTTAATGGAAAAGGGATTTTTTTTAAAAAAAAAAAATGGAGGTTTGCTGTCTTATTCCCTAATCTTGAGCAAAAGTTAAAGAAGTTTCCTCAATTGTTTCAAGACTTTTTGTTGGATGAGATGGATTGTGCTAGGAGGAGAACCATTAGTTAGGTTTTTCCTTTTTTTAGTGATAATAAATATTACAATTTATATTCAAGTCGATAAATTCTTTTTTTTATTTGTTTATTTTATCTTAATTATTTTATTAATGCACTGGATACTTAATTTTATTTTTGGATAATTCTTTTGCATCTTTAGAAGATATTTTCAAAAATTCATAAGCAACCATATGAAAAAGTAATACCGTCTTTTTGTCAATAATAATTTATGTGAATGACCAATAACTTGAATGTAGAATAAGGAACGAGATCTCAGGTTTAGCTTGATTCTTTTTTTCAATCATTACTTGGATTATTAAAACAATGGCATCTTGAACCTAAAATTGGAAAAAGACATTACACTCATCTTAGAGAAATAAAAATGCATAACCTATCTCAATTAAATATAAAAATAGACGTATTATTCGGTACTCTAATAATTGATAACAAAGTTCGATATCATTTCCAACTAGAGCTTTTCATGAACCCACAAATGCTTGAAGAATTTTAATTCTATTGGATGAGGAGCAAAATTAACAAGTAAAAATTTGGTTGTTCGTACAACTAAGCCAACCACTAATCTTTAAAATTGTTGTACACTCCATTCTTTTAAAGAATATCATCTTCATTGATGCCTTCAGCTTTCTTTTTATTTTCAGAGCCTCCTAAGACTCTCTCTGCCCTTAAAAGTTCCATTATGTCACTTTCTTTACTCTTTTGCAAGAATGAATAAAAGGGTTGGCGTTAAAAAGATGACAAAGCCCTCGCTTTGGCTATGGGAACTTCCTTCCTCATTAGCTCATCCGAACTTTTAAAGTCTAGAGCTTTATTAGATTCTCATTTTTTACATGAAGAATAAAAATAAATAAATAAAAAGGATGTGGCTAAATTTGCAAGCAAGAAGCAAAGCCGAGCAGATGACCCAAAAACACTGGGGCCCCTACCCTACAAAGGGACTGAAATGCAAATGCCCTTTTTAGCCAAAAAGCCAAGAGTGACACATGAGAGGTCCATGTTCAAAGTCCTTTTAGAAAGGTGGGCTATTTGGATGGACACCATCCTCCTCCCTCTTCTCTATCAGTGTCACTGTGGAAAAGTCAATTCCCCCCATCTCCAGCATTTTCTTTTTTCAATTTGTTTCCAAATACAACACTACAACTATGTTAACATCATTTCTGCACACATATCTTTCTTCTTAAATACCATTATGTCGTTGATGATGACAATCAAACACTAGAGTATAGATATACAATTTTTCAACTTATCTTGTCAAATGATTTACACACTGAATAAAGTTAACATGTATTTATTGGGATTTCGAGATAATGAAATCTTAATCACAATTTAATAAATTATAGTTATACATACACGATTCATTCAGAACCTGTCCTTACCAATTGCTCCTAGAGATAACATTCGAGATTGGGAAACGAAGATTCCAATTTCCAAAGACTTTGAAATATTATCTTGTATTTTTTTGTTCATAGGGATAGATATCTTAGCCATATAGAATCCAACCAAGAAAGCAAATACAGTTGTAAGTAACAAGAAATGTGATGAAGGACGGGGAATAATGTGAGGAAAGAGCCCTTCCTCCCTCTCTCTCTCTCTCTCATACTTTTGAAGTTCTTTGGGTTTTACTTTTTGGATCTGTGGAGGGTAGAGAACCATCTACACAACTCAGAAATTCATTGTGGACCATCCAAGATAAGCAACTGAGATTTCCTCCCTCCCTCCCTCCCACCATTATGGCAAAAGCAATATGAGATAAATTAAGGTGCCACATGGGTTTCACGCAATCCTCTGAAAAAGAAAAAGACCAAAAAAAATGAACATATTCCTTTCCATGATTCAATTTTTCTTGCAAGATATAGTTACAAAATTAATTAGTCACATGCTTTGAAAGACAAGTATAACTATATATTTCATTTTGCACTACTATAAATGGTTTTAGCATCTCAAACTAATTGTACTTGATTCCTTGGCAATTTTTAAGATTGAAAACTGAAAGCTCAGTTTCACGTTGAAACTATTCCAAGATTGTTAACTTGAAAACGTACTTTCTTGTGAAACCATTTAATGAAAAAGGCGCTTCGAGATGAGATTTTTTTCTGCAAAAAAAAAAAAAATCTCACAGATATGGTGAGGTGACCGCTTTTTCTTCCTTTTTGGACGAGTGGCTGCTTTTGGTTGCGTTTTTGTATTACTAATATACCTTTGTTTTTTAGCAAGAAGCGTGCAAGTTAGGTTCGGCTGCGCTAGTCATGGGCGTTAGCTCCTAACAAAAATAATTAAATAAACTTTTTTGCTCACTTTATTTGCTATTTTGTTTGACATTTTCATGCATGGGTTTAACTCGACAGGGGCCTAAGGCTTAAAGACACCAACCATAGTAAAATATATATGTTTGACTTAAGGCTTTAAACAATTTGTTTTCATTAGAAAAAAGAGCGTTTGGAGAGTCTGGGTCAGGCTAAGTAGGATACAGGGGCGTGAATGCAGTAACATCAACTAACTGATTGGCATTAAATTATTTAATTAAATACACAAAACAGAGAAAACACCTGTACGTAATTGTGCTGTGGCAACTTCCGCCCCTTCGGTCTTGTGCTGATAATATCAAGAAAATGACGGATTCTTTTAAAAAAAATAATTTAAGCAAGCTGCAGCAAAGCCAGCAGAGGATCATAATTGTTTAGCACTTAAAAACTTAATTTAAGAATGCCTGACCTCTGCTTATAAAAGAAATGCATATAAAACTTCATGCCGGTGCAACCCCCAAAACAAATATGTATAGACTTTCTCTTCCTCTCCCCCTTCGACTCCTTTTCTTGGATGAGAATTCAAGTCTTTCAAGTCATGCATGATAGTACATGCATGGTTAGAGTTGGGGATTCTCAGATTTTGATATTTCAGTTTTTACATGTAAAACAAAGTAGATTGCTTCTCTTTTCTATCATAGACCTCTCTTTACCATAGTGTCGCAATCAGTGTTCTGTAGTCTTATATAGCAAAGAAGTCCCACATCTTTTTAGAGCATGAAAAATAATTCCAAACAACTTTAGAAATAATTTGAATGTAAAGTTTCATTAATGCAGCATGCCAACATGACATCAACTGCATGTGCACTTTTTATGTACCGTGTCGAAAAATTATTGCAAATTTAGGACCACCCTTTGGCATCACACTTCTTTATTAAAACTAAACCTAACTAGCATCTGACTTTTGTTTCAGGCTTTCAGCATATATTAAAGTAATACGATACCAATAATAAGTTGCAATTGTTTATTCCCAATTGACATATACATTATCAAAGTAATATACCTACATGTTTATTACTATTTTTTTACCCTTTCCAGGGAAAGATGTTTTGCAAATTTGCTTACTTTCTTAGCAGCATGTTCTCAGAACCCCTCAATCAATCAGCAAAATCTAGTTCGATTTAAGGACTCAGCAAGCAGGTGTAAATAAATATAAATTATGTGATTTATATACCCTTTCTTTTGCAGGTTTCAGCCATGGAAAGAGACCGCAGATCGTGCATGTCAGATCAGCGGGTGCGTCAGGGTTTTAGGTCATAGCTTGATATAATTAGAGCTCAGCATGATCTCTGCTTCCTCAGACCACCCAAAGGTCTTTTCCCAGGAGCTCTCTTTTGTGCTTTTAAGGTCAACTTGCCTCTTACACATTCATGAAGATGGAAGCTGACACAGTTGCGGCAACACTTAATTTTCCATTCATTAGGTAGGTTTAAGGGGCAAGTCCAATACTACCATTAATATAAATTAGGTGTTTAGGCTACATCTTTACATGGTTAATGGTTTTGCCTAATCTAACATGTAATTAATATTTGATCATATTGCTTGGGAAAAAAATGTTAATTTGATCATACTTTATTATTTGATTGGTTGTATTAATCTATTCTGCTTTTTCTTTATTTTGTTTTATGGAATATTTTCTTAAACCCTTATATAATAAAAAAATAATTACATAATCGATGTTGAAAAATACAGTTAAAGCATAAAAGATTAAGAAGATTGGTAAAATTAGGTTAAAAAAGCTTGGACCATTTCTAGGGGATAATAGTCCATAAAAAAAAGTACAAATGGTTAGGTAATGGTTGGATAATAATTTTATAGGCAAAGAAATGATGAATAAATTAAAAAAATAATATCAACAATAATACGATTAATGTGAATAAAAATAAAAATATAAAAATGTAATCAATGATTTTGGGCTCTTATCAAATTGTTTCAGACTACAGATCATGACATGATCTTTTTAGTTAGTTCTGTTAATCATATTTGCAGAACTGATTTATTTATATAAAGAGGCATCATGTAATGATTCGATTGGATGAATTTTATCAAAATCTGTTTTCATTCAAATAATAATAATTATAGTTATGATTATCTTCTGTATCCAGATATTTATACACGGGATTCCTTGTGTTTTGCAAAAAGCCTGCTACAATCCAAGAAAACATCCCTCATCTTGTCTTTAATGGAAGGTTTCCACATGCCATATCCTTTTCTTTCTTCCATTTTTGAACAACTGTTTTTGTAATTGCTTGATGTATTCTCTCATTTCTCTGTATGATTTTGGGGCAATCAATCATGAAGAAGAAGAAGAAGAAGAACGTGGAGGTTTGCTTAGGTCCCAAACTTAGACATATATAAATATATATCTCTTCTGAAAAGGTGTGATAGCTTTTCCAACACACCGTAAGATTGAACATGTGGAAGTCATGAAACAATTAAGTTCAAGATATTGGAGAGAAGCAGGTGCTAGCTTGACGGGTGGAGGAAAGGTCCCAATGCAACAATTTGGAAAGCAGCAATAGGGAAAAAAAACAACAAAGGCAACATGAAAATAAACGAGGGGAGGCCTTGACAAGGAAAATAATTAAATACGGCAGATGATGGTTGGTTGATTCGGATTTTTTGTAATACTAGTAGCAACTAGCAAAGCAAATGCCAGTGCATCAACAAGCTGTGACGACAGTTAGCGGGGCTCACAACTTTGGGGAAATCAATGACGGCTTTTGATAATGTTTTTGTTACCTTATGCCAATTTGATTAAACACATACTCGGATCGGAAAGCATAATTGGCCTACAAATATTGGCTGTTTTTGGATTAGAAATTGTATCACATGACATGAGGTACATATGCTTTAGCTTAGAAAGGAGGGGGGACCAAATGGGAGATCAACGTTAAAACACCCAAGTTTTATAGCTTACAAAAAAAGAGGAAGAAGAAGAAGAAGAAGAAAGGACCCGAGCTGAGAAGAAAAAAAAAAGAAATAGAAGAAATCCATGACCATAACTCTAAAAGTCTAAATAAGCTGAGAAGATAATAAAGGCGGAAAAAGTAACCAAAAAAATGTGGAAGAAACAGATGGAACTTTCTCGAAGTAAAGTCCACGCAAAACCGCGCCGCCATTTTAGATAGTTTTAATATTATACGTTTGAGGAATTTTCTTCATAGAAAGGTATAAAAAAAAGAGGAAATTAAGGGATATCTAATTGCTTATTGTTAGAAGTCTCGAGCTCAAAATCCCCCCTTTTTGTTTTTAATTCATGTTCATTGTTGCCACTAGTTTTACCAACAAACCCATTGGTAGAACTGAGAACTAAATTACATTCTATAAGAAATTTACTGAGGACGGGGCACAAGAAGAAAGAACAGAACAAAAATGAAAGGAAAAAAAAAATCTAATCCAGGGGCTGGGGAAATGGCGAAAGCCCAGAAGTTTAGAATGTGAAGAATGGGCTAGGGCCTGCAGTCTAAAGAAGGATTGATGGGTTGTCCTTGTGTGATTGGAGCCCTAACTCATGCAAGTCTGGGCCAAGGTAGACAACCTTTATATCAATGCAGCTGTGGCTTCTTTCAACCCATGCATTCTAATTGCCTAATACGTCACTTGGTAATTCCTCATTTAGGAATGTCACTGTTCAGCTGACATGAATAAAAGAGAACAAAAAGAAAACTTGAACATCTGCCTAACATCTTAAACTATTTACATTAAGTGATTTTAATATAAATTTATTAGAATAAAATATTATTTTTTAAAATTTTAATCAAAATTACACAAAAATCTATTAGTTTTCAAAATAGACATTTTATTTTAAAATTACAAACACATTCACAAAAATAAAAAAAAAAAATAAAATATTTTTTATTAATTTAAAAAATTATTATTATATTAAAAAAATAATAATAAAGAGAGCACATGCTTCCAAGGGAGGGGAGCACCAATAGGATTAGGTGCTCTTTTAGGGAGCTCCATTTGGGGCTCCCTCAATGCTCCCTTCTTTGGAGAACCAGATCTGGTGCCTTCAATGGGGAGTTATTTTTTTATTATTAATAAAAGTAATAATAAAATAATATAATTATATAATTATAATTATCAAAATTAATTAAAAATAAAATTATTTTTTTACTCTTGTCACGTCAATAAGTTAATCGAAATATTAACAATTGATTAACGGTTGTACTTATGTGTTCAGTAAAAAAACTAATAGATTTTTATATAATTTTGATCAAAATTTAAAGAGTAAAGATATTTTACTCAATTTATTATAATATTAACGCTTCTTTCAATTCTTTTTAATTGATATTTTTATTCTCTGTTTTTCTAAAACAATATAAAAGAAATCAACTTGATGAAACTTTAATTAACTTAAAAGCTCAGTGAACATGTGTTGGTCAGTAAAACGCATTCTTGCTCCTCATTTAACAGCTTGAACGCCACTAATCACTTAATTTAATGATAATTAATTGATTAGAAATGTTTTCAATATTCCCACTACAGCATCATATTCGTACTCCAAAAGGAAATAAATCACGAGTAGAATTATTTATTTAAACGAATGATAAATAGAGTACAAAAGCAGATGGAATGTTTAGTGAGAAACAACAGATGGTGGAATGTTTCAGTATATCTGGTTCCAAATTCATCCCAACAGCCATATATAGCTCAGGTTGAGATCTTTAAAACATAGCAAGAGAAAGACCACACAGAACAACAAAATAAATGATATTATTCATCAAATTCAAACCTTTTATCCTCAAGTACAGAGAATCGATCTTCGGTTTATTCATAGTTTTAAGTAACTGATCGATGTCAATCACTTGAAGAAGGACTCGTTTCTATCCTTCATGCTTGAAGTAGTTCTAATCGTCCTTTTAGTCCGGTCGATGTAATCCGAAAAGTGATGATCCTTACCAGTACCACGATGACCATGACCATGGTTATGTCCAACCACTTTTGAGGAATTCTCTCCATACTCCTGATCATGTGACGTGATCCTCTTCCTTGTTCGAGAGATATATGCGGTAAATGTATCATCATAATGTGTTGGTTTCTTGCCTTCCTCCTCCCTATTGGCTTGACGTCGTTCAATCTGGACTTGGATTTGCCCCTTACTCTTTCCTGGCTTATGCTTGGGCTTACTCTCTGCTGATAAGACAGATGTTCCAGGTTCAGTCCTGGAAGCAACTCCGGATACCTGCTGATCGTTACCTGGGACAGTTGGTTTTCCTGATTGAATCATAACAGTCGAGGGCTTTGGTGCTTTTGCCTGTTGAGTTGTCCAGGCAAGTGGCACTTGGCCACTAATATTCTGGGTGGAACCGTTTAGGGCTGTTGGTTTTGGACTCTCAGTTGGTGGGGTAGGCAAGCGGGTGGTATATTCAAAATTGATGGGAACTTCTGACCCTTCTGCACTTGTAGGTTTGGGGCGCTGTGGCGATGTCAGTTTGGTTTTGATATCAAGAGGTCTTATAGGAGGATCAGAGTTTGGTAGTGATGGATTTCGAGCGTGTTTGGCAGATGAGGGTGTTTGTTGCCAGCTCGAGATACGACGAATTGTACTGAAAGCAGGAGCGAAAGTGATTGCTCTAAAGATTTTCTCACACACAGCCTTGGGGCAACTCGTTTGATTCTTTTCCATTGATGTGAAGGGAAAGTGAATAAGTTTTTTGAGTAGGTTTTTGGAGATACGATATTATGAACGAAAGATAAATAGAAACTGGAGAAGATGCCTACATAAAATGGCAGAGCAACACCAGATTTATACTTAGCATAAGCCTTGTAAAGAGAAAGAAATCCACTTAGCCAAGTGGACAACAAAACCGAGTATTGTCGTGTGTCATGTGTAAAACAAATCTTGCAGAACTCCGACGGAAAATTTGGAAAGATTCTTATAATTTCTAAAATTCAAATGGATGACTTTTCACATTTTTTCAAACTGATGTGATGGATCAGGAATTCAGGACATATTCCCTTCTTTTTTGCTTCTTTCTCATCTCCATAAACTAGAATCAGACCATATGGGTACAGCTTAGAGAGTGCAAATAATTTTTCATTGTTTTATTCTTTGACATTGAATACACTCATAGCTGTTCTACATGATGAAAGAACCGAGAAAGAGCGAAAGCTTGATGACTTTGTGGCGAGAAATTGTAAGGGCATCCGATTCAGCAAGCATCAGGTTTTGAAACATTACCGTGTGATGTGAACAAACCATTGGTAAGGTGACATTCAGGGCATGACATCAAAAGTTGGTGACGCTCAAGGTTTCTTGTGGCGCAGCGCAACTCTGGAATATGGAGCGGTCTGTAACCTACGGGGAAGAAACGAAGGAATTTTACTAGAGAAATTTCCCATTTTAAAAAAGGTGAATATGCCTGAGGGGAAGTTACCTGGATTCGGAACTTTGTGGAAAGTGGAAACCTCTTTCCTGAAGCTGAGTTTCAGGTTTCATCGGTGACATCTTTTCTAACAGAACTTCTCCATGTTGGATTCCAGACAGCCTTTGATTTGTTATACTTTATAGTTCTTCAATATATATTCGTTTCGCAAATAACCCACACCTGCCACCTGCATGTTTCTCGCCTTCTGTTAAAATATCATAACGATCACCAATTCTTCATCCTATAATATTAATCACGTTTTGTCTCTCGACTATTAGTTAATTAAGCCACTTCCAAAATTAATGTATAAAATGCTTCTAGAAGATTCCTTGGCATCCTTGGCTAGATGGCTTAGTACCCAACAAAGAAAGATTCCTTAGCATCAGATGTTGCCTTGGTAGCCATTACTTCAGTTACACCTTCATAATAAACTTGAATTGAACAAATATAACACACACGTGATATAAATTGCACTACGAGCACAACATCCAATTAACTTATCTATAGTTTTTTCTTCTGTTTTCTTTTTTTAAAAAAAAAAAATACATTCACCCCTTTTTTTCATGTCCTGATGCTTAAAACCCCCAACCTTGAAATGCATGACCGAAGGACTGTCCCTAGTAGATCAACCAGCTCAGAAGAGAACAATGGTTGAGGGAGCTGAGCACAGTTGGAATAAATTTCGTCGCATCCCTCCCAAATAATATACATATCAACTTAAATAGATATTGTGGGAATGGACAAAACATAATCCTCTGTAGCTGTCAGGAAATTACGACAACAAATCATCTATCATTTGAAATAATATTTACAAGGTATCAAGGGAAATTTATGAATTTACAGAAAGAAGTGGCTGCTAGTTAAAAGGATTCTATACCGTCAAAATCTCACATCTCTGAACAAAAATAAATATCCTGATTCCCCAGCTAGTTCAATTGCCACTTATCAAATTTCATAAGCTAAACTTCAATGGCGAAAGACTTTTACAACTTGATCAATACGTCTCCGGCAAAGAGGACAGTTAGTCAAGTGCGCAGAGCATGTCGTACAACAGCACATATGACCACATCTGCATATCATAAGCAATAGGTCATGAGTCCATTTTGAGTTTAAAATTAGATATGAAGAAACAAACTTCAGAAGCCAAATTCAATGTGAAAAATTTCGATCATCTCACATGCTAGAACAAAACAAAAGAAATAATCTAGACAAACTTTACGTTTGCAAAAACATAAATATCAACACTGCTCAGAAACCTAGCAATCACCAGTGGCATAATGACAGGGAATTTAAGTGTTACTACAGCTAAATATGGAAAATACTATATTTCATCAGTGGCCCAATGACATTCTAATGCACCTCGTAGCTGATCCCAGCCACCACCCAAAGAGGTGACAGGGAAAAAGAAAAGGAAGGGTACAGATGACAGTCTACGAACAACAGCATCTGCACATTTCACTTCAGAGGAAAACACCCATCCTCTATAAAAAAAAAAAAATGGAATTTATGCAAAATATGAATGATATTTAATAATATATTCCTTTCTACTGGATATACCTTTAAGAAAATCAAGAAACACCATTTAGCCTCAGCACCAATAAGGTGCACAGGGTAAACATCTGATTTGCAACTCACAGTATACAATAGAGGCAACAGAAATTCTTATACAGAAGAAGTGACTGATTCAACATAATTTCTACGTTGCAGAATGGATATTGACAGAATTAATTTGGTACATAATACCTGTTTTATCCAGCTGAATTTTGAAATGCGACTCATAAGAACTTAGCACAGTTATACATCATTATGGAAATAGATGCATAAATTAAAATCAGACATAAAACCTTCTTCCGCATAGCAAGAAGTATCTAGTTGACACAGACAAGCATAGACAACATAGCTTAAAACAAGGCACTTTAACTGCTTTATATGACTCAATTAAAGTAATACAACTAGTTGACTTACTGAATGAAAACGGCATTGTACTCTTGCTCAAGGCATATTACACATAGATCTGGCATTATGCGGTCTCTCTTGGCTTCTGATCCATTTTCAGCTTTCCCAATTGAATCTACAGAAATTATTGTGAGATCCCAACACCTTGTACAGACAAAACCATGAACAATAACCATCCTTTAGACAGAAAATGAATTACCTTCACTATCTGGCCCTGATCTCTTTGCTGCAGCAGCAAGAACCCTGAATGAACAAAGTTCACAATTCAGTTTATTTGGTGCTCATAAATACATGCCTCTTATAAAAAAAAAGAAACTGATATGAATAGTGACAAGACCATTGTGTGGCAATTGTTCTCTGTATCAGTCAATCTATATTCCAATCTGTTTCCAAACAAGCAATAAAAACACTAATCAAGCATACCTTCGCTGCAATTCCCAACGGCGCCTTCTTTCCAATACGTAACGGATTGCATGCTTGGTGATTAGAAAGACACCAAAGATGGTCAGTCCAAAAGATGCATACTTGTACAACCTAATAAATATAAATGCTGTTATTTTCTTCGTTTTTTGAAATAATCATCAAAACTTATCTATGTTAAAAGGAATAAGGAAGCAGTCTAAGTCTGAAATATTTACAACCTTGCCCATTTCCCAAGGTTGGAAATGAGTTGCTCAATAGTTTTGGGGGACACATAAAAAGGCCCTTTATGGGGCTTCTGAATCCGAATTGTTCCAATGTCATCCTTGACAGCCTAACATACAAGATTAGGAGAGACAAAATGAGGAAATGGTAAATGAACATATAACCAAATATGGATGATGAACTCAGAAATTGCAGCTTCCTAAATTCTAAATCATGAAAACATCTTGAATTCAAAAAGTTTGTAAGGAAAGTTCCATTATATTAAGACATTAAAGAACAGCAATGGCACTGTTAATTGTCTGATGCTTCAAGTGAAATATGTAGAGGACCAGGACACATATTTACTGCGGCAAGCTGGTCCATGGTGATTAAGTAAAGTCTTCCTGCCATCAAGGATCTGCTTAAGCTTTGAAAATTATTGATAAAAAGATATCGGATTCAGTAGATGGAGCTGCAGCTTAAAACTTCTAGGCAGAGACAAAACTGTGGCTTGGGCCTTGGCTTTGACTAAATGGTCTGGGCCAAAGATCAATCTAAAATACTAGCTCCAGATATGCTTCATATACATTGAAACTATAGTCAAACTACTTCAACACCAAGCTTTCAAAGTTTTAAGATAAGACTAGACATCATCCAACCACATTGAAACATTGCCTTTTATTCATTTAGGATCATATAAGTGTCAGGCTGCACCATGTTAAAGTGAAACTTAGGTAACCGAAGTTCTTAGGGAAAACCTAGAAAAAAATTGATTTCCTACCATAATTATGCAAAAAGATACTTAATACATATTTTTTGCCAAGATTTTCAACTTAAAAGCATGGGTAGGAAACAGCAGGCTGCACCAACTATATAAACTAGTAACAACATTGTCATTTCCTAATATATTGATATTTTGTATATTTGAATCTGCATTGATATTTCAGCATCATTTGCCAAAAATAGAGGCAATCATTAATCAAAAACATACCTCACCCACAACAGTCAAGGAAGAACCAGTGGGAAGCACTCGCTCAACTCGCTTGACTCCAAGCATCTACAAGCAAAATAGCCCATCAAACAAGCTCATGCCAATTGAAAGTGTTACCATAAAATGGACAATCTAAGGACACAGAAAAAATACCTTGAGACCTTGGAGATAGTCTAATGTTCCACGTACAAGTGATCGACCTGACTCTTCAAACACCTCACTTCCAACAGTTAGTGCAAAACCTGCTGCACTGCGAGCACCAACTACATATACTCGACCAGTTCCATCATCCTATAGTTAATGATTTAAAGATATTGTCAGCAAATCTGCTACATCAACAACTGTAATTCTTATGGAGCACATCATAATTCCTTCCAAATGCGATTTCAAAAAATAACTACCTTAACAATCCAGCATTAATAAATTAATTTCCGCATACTACTCAAACTAAAAAGACAGAGAGAAATATATACTAACCAGATACCAAGGAACTTCTTTACTCATAGAAAGCATCAATGCAGAATCTTGTATCCAAGAACCAGCATCATTGTGCTTTAGAAAATGCTGTTCAGCCTAAGACATAGAAACAAGAATTTTTCAGTGCAATTAGAAAAAAGGATAAAAGAATCTACAGTTACTGATCTTCTAATTAAAAAAGGTTACCGTTTCCTCTACTATAACACCTCTTAATCCACTGTGCTCACAACTGATTGGTGTCTCAGAACCTACTCTTCCAGAGATTGTGACAATTAACGGAAGCACTTTACTTTCAAGGTCAAGCAATTGAGCTGCAAGGTGAAAGAAACACAAAATTATTAAGACAAATGTCTTAGCACATGTATATGATCGCAACTAATCAAATCAGTCCCAAGTCCCACCCAAGTGTATCACCTAACATTAATTTTAGGATAAAATACCCTGATCTTCCTAAATTTTGATCATAATTCCACACGGGTCCATTAGCATTCGAAATGAATAATCTTCCTCAAAAGAATATATTTCACTAAACACATAAATTCAACTGTTAATATTTCCGTTAGTTTGATCACGTGGCAATATTTCTCATATAATTTTACCATTCATTAATTTTAAAAATTACCAAACTATATAAACTATAATTTTTCATTTTTAAAATTTTTTTCTCCTATTCAAAAAAACTTTCTCTCTATCCTAACCCTCACCGACTGGCCACACTACGGCCAAATCTGGCTGTGGAATGCCAGATCCAGCCAGATTTCCCCAAGGGGAGCGTACAAATCCGGCTGCGAGGAGGCTGGCCGGCATAAGAGAGCACTGCCAACTGGCCTGAGAGAAAGGAAAGTAGTGAAAAAGAGGAGAGAAAGAAGGGTATTTTAGACATTTCACATTTGCCCGGTAACACCATTTACACGCTTAAGGTGGAATGTCCATTTTAAATATTTATGGACCTGTGTGGAATTATCACTAAAACTTAGAGGGTTAGGGTATTTTAGCCTTAAATTTAAGATAAACATCTTTAGCATCATTAGCAGTGAAAGTGCAATAAAACTCACAGTACTGATAACCCTATTATATAGAGTTATCTTACCATATTTTGAGTGATAAAATGGCTAAGTCTTTAAGTTTAAGCAAAGTTTTAAGTAGTTTTCTTAGTTTTTCTCTAATTAGTTAACTCATTATTGAGCTAGTTTACTTCAAGTGATTTTAGCTCATTTGTATGGTAAAAATGCCTATTTTAAGCTATGGCCGACTTAGCTCCTATGTTTTTAAAGTCCTCAAAAGAGAAGGGGTTAAGTGGTAAGGCAAACTTCACCGAACATACAGTGGTATTTCAAACAAAACTCAAGCTACAGAAGTCCGATCAACGTAATTCTTAGACCATTGGAAAGCTAAGAGGAAGGGCTATAACTTTCATGTTTATCACTTCGCCTAGTTCCGATCCGAGCATAGTCAAAATCGCGTTAAAAGTAGCCTGACCGCAGCAGCTCTGCAGTAGGCAGCTTGAAGGAACAAAGCATGGAAACAGCAAGCACAGCGCTGCAGCGCTGTCCCAATCAACCAGAACCCCTCACCAAACAGAACCTCCAGTGCTGCAGCACCAAGATCTAAACACTGCAGCGCCATCCAGCACTATAAACACTGCCTTTGGCAGTGAACTCAGCACTGCAGCGCCAAGTTAAGCAATGTGGACCATCCAATTTACCAGATTAGAGGGTCGCTTTTAAAGGTTATGAAAGAGAGTTTTTAGGGAAAAGAAAGGAGAGATCTGGAGCACCTTTTAATGAGATATAGAAAAAGTTAGGGATTTGGTCTGCACAAAAGAGGAAACGGAGAAGAGAAGTGAAGGATTTTCTTGGGAGCTGTATCATCCACATCAGCTTACCTTTCTCACACTAGTTCCATCTCTCTTCTTTAATGTAGAAATGAACATTTTTCTGGAAATATTGGGTTTTGTATTAAATATGCTGAACTAAATTTCTATTCCTAGGATTGTGGTTAATCTCCACTTGTAGTTTGGCTACTTTAATTTCCTTTTACTCAATATTAATGGGTATTGTGTTGTTTATTTCAAATCAATGCTTATTACTTCTAATTGCTTGATTACCAATTAGATTAAGTTGGGTCTTTAAATGCAACTTGACAAGGGGAATTTAGAATAGACCAAGGATTTGAATAGCATGTGTTCACTTCACTTAGAGCATAGGTGATTTGATTAGTATTTATGATAGAAATATACCTAAATACCATGTGCAACCAAGATTAGGTTATAAGCTTAGTGAACCTACCTTAATTAATCCACATAGACATATGGAAAATTAGTTAAGATAGGTATGTTTTCAATATCTCGACAGAGAATTGTAGATAAATTTGGACTCTAGGCTAGTAACCAACCCATTGATATAAGTATAAGGAGTGAAATTAAATCCAAATGAAAAGTAGAGTACTTCCACAGTTCTAGGCTCCATTTTTCTGAATTTCTATAAATTCCTTAGCATTAATTCATTAGTTTAGCTTGTTACTTTAATTTTAGTTTTCATTAATTTTTAAAATTAGATTTAATTGGATAAGATTAGGGTGCTAAACTTTAATAATTAGCAAGAGTTTAGATACAACTCTCTATGAAGATGACACTTATTATTATACTACTTGTGCGACACGTACACTTGTGTGTGTATAACCAGCAACAACTACCAATCAAATAAACATGTCCCACACCCATTTTCAGTAGTTAAAGTTTAAGGTGGACGGGACCATTTTTCCAATGTTATCAGATTTTTTTAATACAAATTGCAAACTTATCCTCAATATTAACAGAGAACGACCTTGCTGCCAAAAATCAACATTAAGGAGAGTGAATTCATAGCTACACTCACATGTACCTAAGATGTTCCAGCATAACTAATTAGAAAAACAATCAATGATTAACAAATAAAAAAACCGAGATGCCTCTTGAAATTGATATGAGTTTGCATAAATTATAAAATGGGTCCAAAAACTTAATCTACATTCTTACTCAGCACATTTCTCAAATTTCCTTCTAAAAGTTGTAGAAAGCATAGGAAATCATTACCCAAAAGCAATAAATCTCAACCAATCATAAAGAAATGCATAACATAAAGGAAGAAGGGGCACTGGGGCTACATACCCAATTCCTTAAGCTGATTGACTCGAGTGACCGTCTTGAGAAGCTCCGCATCCCTGTTCCACCATTTTAAGTACAGAATTCGATTATCAACTTTTCAAAAAATTCAGTCAAATGCATTCGGTAAATGATGATGAAATTATCTCTATTGATATAGTTGATGGAAAGCTAACCTGCCACTGCTCCTTCCAAGAAGATAGAGAGCGGCTCCACTCAAGCAGCACGAGAGGCCGCCCCATGGAATCATCTTAACGGAAACTCAAAAGGAAACCCTAATTTCTAAAAAACTTCAGTTACAGGCTTCATTTCTCATAAACCAGCACAAAATTTTAGCGAAAAAAGTTAAAAACAAAGCCAATTTGATCCGAAATTATCAATTATCACACCAAAATTGAAAAAAAAAATATTTAAAATGAATTCAAAAGAACAGAAAGGGAAATCGGAAGGCTCTTTTAAGGAAATGGATGAGGAAAAGGTCGGTCGAAGGAACAAGGAAATGATATAGTTATAGTAAATAACTTTTGGGGAAAGAAATGAGTACAGAGGGAATTAGATGCGAGAAGTGAAGGGGAGGGAGAAGGAGAAGGAAGGAGCTTATCCAAGGCACCCAAGATTCATCGTTGCCACACTCTTCTTCAACCCCAATTTGGATACAGAAAACGGGGAGAGACAACCGACTCTTTTTGCTTGGCTGTCTGAGCCTGTGGTTGACGCAGGCTTTCACAGCCCAATCGTAGTTTCTCTTCGGCCCAAACAGAAAAGTGAACCCGTATATGCCTTGAACTGTCGACCAATACACTGTTGTTTCGGATTGATTGAGATTGGGATGGTTGGAATTTTTTTCTCTTTTATGATTTATTTTAAAATGATATAATATTTTAAAAAATTATTTAAAATTTTTTAATAAATTCTCTTTTTATTGTGTTGAATCAAATTTTTATATTTTTATTTTTAAAATTTTTGAATTATTTAAAAAGTATCACTAATAATTTTTTATATCATATGACGCTTATATGAAATGTTAAGCTATCATATTAAATAATTACGTGACATACTGACATGTTCATGTGACTTTTTTCTTTCTCCATGTCAGTGTTGCTTTAAATTTAAATAAATTTAAAATAACAAATAATATTTGACTAATAATAATTAATCAACTTTAATAATTTACTTAAAAAATTTAACTATTATAAAACAATTTGACAAGTAATATTTGACTAATAACAAGTGATTTAAAACAATTTGCCTCAAATAAATTTAATAATGACAATAATCTCAATTTCAAAAGAAAATTATTCAAAAAGACCAATTTTAATAATTAACTTAAAAAAATTAACTACTATAATCACAATAATTTAATAATGATAATAATTTCAATTTCTATAAAAACTTAACAACAAACAAAAATTAAAAAATACAATAAGAAAAATCTCAATGAAAAGTAATCTTTTAAAATATATTAAGAGCTATCAATAAACAATTCAGTGAGTAAGAAATTCCCTAAAATTAATCACAAAAATTAAATACAGTATCAATAAATAATTCAAAGAGAAAGTGATCTCGAATAAAATCTTAATTGTTTATAAAAATCTAAGCAAAAAAAAGAAAACACAAATAATTTATAAAAAAAGCAATCAAACAATCCCTAAATAAATAAGTAATAACTAATCTTAGATGCTTAATCAAATTCTTACTTTGTTGCTTTTAACAAAATATACTAAAACGATAAATCTTGAATCAAAATCATCAAGTAAAAATTATTAAAAAAAATTTAAAAATTAAAAATATTAAAAATAAAATAAGTGAATAAACTAAACTTACCAATTATGGTGACATGAAAATTAAATTACTGATTAAAGATTTTCTGTAGAGAAGACGAACAAGCAAAAAAGTGTAAAGAGAAAAAGAGACAATAATTGTGAGGTTTTGGAGAAGTGGCATTTGAAAATAATTCTATTATAATAAATTTTATTTTAGCTTTATTAAAATTAGTTGTTCACTAATGGTTGAGGAGCATCTCATCAAATACAAAATTATTATAAAAACAAAATTATATAATTTTAAAAAAATAAAAATATATTAAAAAACAACGAAAATTATAAAATTTCAAAGAATAAAAATAAATTATAAAACTTTAAAATTGTTGAGGGATTGGGAGCCCCACTAGCCCCTCCACTCGGCCCCCGGTTGACGTGGTAAGAGTTAATGAAAAAGGGCTGTAAATTTCAGCAACATCATAATGTTTTATTTTGAAACAAAATTCCATAGTTATAGTTTCGCTAAGCTTTAGAAGATTGGTAGAAAATCCCACTGGCTTAACTATGGATTTTCAGCAAGAGTTTTATTGTACATAAGAAGTAGTAATCACTAAAAAAAGTTTCATTGGATATAATGGATAGAGACTAAAATACATTATGTGATCTTTGGAGTAGTAGGCTTTTCCAACAGACAATTATTAATAATATAGTAAATTTTGTTCTTAAATAAAAACTAATAGGAAAAACATATAAGAGGAAGACATTTTATACTTTAAGAAAAAATTAAAAGAAATACATTTTAAACACTTTCATACTTGAGTTACCAAACCAAAGCTCTTTAAAATATTTTAAGGTAAAACTAATTTATATACTCTATAACTTATTCCAAGTTACTTTTATTATTGTACCTGAGATATAACCGATTCACCAAGCGTGCTTATTCTCGTTATTTTTTGTATAACATTATATTTTTACAAAAATAATAAGTTAGTAGTCATAATCAAGTATTTACAAAAATAAAAATTGAGATGATTAATTTTGGTCAAAAATACGTATATATAAATATAAAAAAAAAGAAAATGTAATGAATAAAATGAACTTATTTCAATTATAAGCAGCATCCATAGAACTTTGTGGGAGAAAGATACAATTTATACCACGGTTTGTCCTTTTCCTATTATAGTTGGGTATAAGTTAGATAAAATGAAAATCTATTCCTTTTGCATTAGTGAATCAATATTATACTATTTTTACTATCCTATCAGTTAATTTATCTTCTTTAAAGTAGTACAGAAAATACATTAAAATTAAAATTGAAGACAAAAAGTAAAAACCATGCTATCCTGTGTCACGACCAGGAACTTCCTATCGAGTCCGCGACAACCGCCGCGACGTCTCGATAGATATTCATACCCCGAATACCGACCGAAATCCCGCAAGTCTATCGTATCAGTTTTCTTACCCCTCCTGTGAGCGTCGATTTTCGAAAGTTATAATTTAAATAATTACTAGTCACTTTCAAACCAAAATGACTAGAAAACTATTCTCGACTCACAGGGGTATTTTTGTCATTTTATCAAAAATTTCAAATTTCAGTAATTTCATCACAAATACTTGAAAAACACATAATTTAAATGAAATAAAAATCATCAGATATAAATACAATAAAATATTTATCAATATACTGCAATTTCTTATAAAACAATATTTACAAAGTATTTAGTAAATAGGTTTTATAGCGTAAATACAAGATAAAATTTTACATGGGCCCAAAATGAATATAAGTAAGAAGATCAGAAACCTACTGCGAAATGAGGTTACAAAAACCAATTGTGGTCCTCCGCAAATACAACTATTTACAACTAGTCCGATCCTGAAATGTTGGAAGGGAGAGTGGTGAGTTTACACAACTCAGTGAGTAAACAAATATCTCTTAAAATATCTAAAGGCAAGTAATAGGAGACAAAGAAAACATTTTTATATCAAAGGGTTTCATAACATGAAACCTTATTTAATCCAGTGTGAGTAATTTTAATTCACTCACATAGTAATGAATATGATAATAATTATAATAATAACAAGACTTATGATTTATCAAAATCGTGGCTTGTGCCATGAAATCATACTCGGGGACAACTTGGTTGAGGCATCTGATCGAATCCATCAAGGTCATTCAAATTTATAATTTTACCAAAAATATGACCAATCATTGGCGTTGGCTGAGTTCGCCTTCACGTGGTGGTTTGCGTGAAGTAACTCTATCATATCTCAGGAAAATCAAATAACCATGTACGCCTCTACAACTAAGATATCGGTATATAGGGGTTTTACCGTGCCACCTCTAATTAGGCTGGTCTACGGAAACCCATCTACTGCAGCAGATTTTAACCCACCAATTAATAAAATTTTAACAATATGACTAAGCTATTTTATTACTAACCAACCTGCACGGCAAACAACAGTTCATATAAATTTCAACACAATAAACCAGCAGCCAGTCATTCCACATTTTCATAAGTCATGATAATTTAAGAGATGCCATTTATCAGGCAATAAACAACAAGGTCTCCAATTACTCAATTTTTCAAATAATTCATAAAATCTTCAATTCAATTTATAAAAATCAAACTTATTGTAAAATTTTAATTTATTTAGAAAATTCATATTTTTCTCATAAAATAGGCATTTCACCAATTTAATTAATTTTCATCATAAAATCATCGAATTTAATAAAATTACTTTAGATAAATAAAGTGATAAATAATTTACTCACTGTTTTCGAAAATCTGAATTTTCGGATGCACTCGCGCTAGTGGTCCTCAAGCGCGATTTCTTAGCCTTTTCCGGACGTCTCACCACCTTGACAAATAATAAAATCGAAGAATTTACTAATTTGTCTCTAAATTGATATAAACTAAATTTAATGACTAATGCATGATGTGCAAATGCAAAACGTGTTCAAATAGCGCTAAAACGCGATATTGACTAATTTCGTCCGATTACCCGATTAATTGACAATTATGCCCAAATCACTTCCAAATTGATCCATTTCTCTTTTAAAACCTTGATTCATCACACACACTTCTAAATAACTAAAATTTCAACCTTGAAATCCTTAAAATCCTTCACATAAAAACTCGGACGTTACGGTGTACTAACACCGTAATTTTTCCTAGTCACATTTTTCACTTAATTTCTCATTTTTTCAAGCCATTTTCCTTGTAATTCAAACAATTCTTCCTTGATATTCAACCCACATGGTTCATCCAACAAGGAACCCTAGGGGGATTGAATGTTTTTCTTAAAACTTTGTTTATAACTATGCTTAACCATCATCAAACAACAACATAGTTCAAATTCAAGCAATTCCCATATAAAATCCTCATCCATACCCATTTGGTTTCAAGAAATTCAGCATAATAACTCATCATTTAACCATGAAAAGCAAGAACTAAAGCATAGGTAAGCTAGGGTTAGAGTAAATCTAAAGAAATCTCACCTTTGTTTGGCTTGAATCTTGAAAAACCTTGAAATTCCTTAAATTTTTGGCTTGTTTTTCTTGTTTTTCTCCTTTTTCTCTTTGGTTTTCCTTTGCTGCAGGTTTGTGCCGAATTTGATGGGAGAATATGAGGGTTATAGGCTGATTTTATTAATTTAATCATAAAATAATGGCTTGCCACATGGCAAAATGCCATTAGTTTAATTTTTTTACTTTTTGACTTTTTATTTCAATTTTTCCACCACAAATAACTTTTATATTTATCCATACCCTAATTAAACAAAACCCCTTGGTCTTGACCAATGCCGAGGCGAAAAATTTACCAATTTACCCTCGGGCAGAAAAATTACGATTTTACCTCTATACTCCGAAATATACCGGAATTACATTATTTCCACTTTTCAACCTCAAATAACACTTTAATTGATCAATCTTAATCATATGGAGCCAAAATCTTCTCTAAAAATTCTCGTTTCGTCCTTTAATGGTAAAATTATCATTTTGCCCTTGTGTTTCAAAAATATCGAAAATTATAATTTTTCACTGTTAAAATTCCTTCTATGCTCCAATAATCATATTATATTTCATATAATTGTTCTTGATCATTTTAAATCAAAATCTTTATTAAAAATCCTCATTTTGTCTTAAAATTGAAAAATGACCGTTTTGTCCCTAATCGGTCAATTTTTCCGATTAACTCCAAATTTGCCCTTGAACTCCGAATTACTATTTCGAGTAATCCCTAGACTGTGAAATTCCTTATTTCACTTTAAAATCTCTATTTTATTAGTTCGAGGCATAAATCAACTTATTTGTACTTCTAAGTACAATACCGGCTTTTTACCAACTCCACCGAACTATTCAGATATGCAGACATGATGTCACATATATATAATGTCATGTCAGATAATTTAGGATCGGGCTTGACATCCTGCTTGCTATTAATTAATTCTATAATGCACCAAATGCGTCTTTATCTTTATGAGCAAACAAAAACTTAATATTTAGAGAAATGAAAATATTACCTTTAAAATCAATTTATTTTCTTTTAAAAAGAAATATTTTTTTTTATAATTGGGAGAGTGGAGATTCGAACCCTACTTTTTAAGCAGGGGATAATGCACCAACCAATAAGCCAAATGCTCGAGTGCAAAAAAAAAAATATTTGATTCTTAATATAAACCATGGTTTAAGAACCATGTAAGTCACAGTTCAAGTTCAGCTAGCAATATTATGCTATTTGTACGCAAAAGTAGACCATATTGTATATATAAGATTAAGAGCCTTATTAATTAACTTGCTGCTTTTGGGCTTCGTCTAGAGTAGTGTAGGAAGTATATACCCTAAAATGAATTATGTTCCTTTAGCTTAAGTATCAATTCGCAAAGCAAGTTTAGATTAGAAGGCTTGCCCCTGCATGGCAAAAAAGTTAGATATGAAGGATCAAAACCGATGGCCTACCTACCTTTACCATGCCAATTAAAGAGGGAAGAAAAGGAGATCAAGATCTTGCATTCACAACAAAATGAAATAATGTTTTCCTAGTTTGGTGGGAATTAAAGATATAACGCTACGTAATTCCTTCTTTTCCCCTCTTACTATTTATATGAAAATGGAATGCCGGCCCTATCGTTGATGTAAGTCATATGATCTTAATCTATATATGTACACCTATTTATATGGCGAAATGAGGGGAAAAAAAGGATTTGTTTGTTAGATAATTCGTTTATTAATCAACATCAAGCAATTGAGCTGCCGTATTAAGAAGTTACTTGCAACTCTCATGCATGCAGCAACTTTCATGAATCAATGCCATGCATGGTTTTGAGTTTTGATGGTGTGTAATGTAGGATGATGCTAACATGTTCTCCACAAAATCGACATTCAAGCTAATTATTGCACCAGTCATTGTTTGTTCTACCAATCATTGATTCCAAATTTATGATTTTGGGTTGTTAGCAACAATGGAAAATGATATGTCTGCATTAATTAATTGGGGTAAGCTAGGGTGGGATGAGGCAGAAATATGATCCAACCTAAGCAGCTATACTGAAAGGAATTTAAGAGGGTAGAGTGTCTGCATTTATCTCACCTTGTTTTCTTTGAATTATGACTCTAATTAAGACTCTTTGACGGCAGTACTTCGATTGAGCAAAACCGGATTTAAGGCACTTTCAGGCCGGTGAATTTATGATTCATCTGTATTAAATTTTCATTGGCAATTGCCATATCCTTCTTCAAGCTGCTAGTTCATTAGTATTTCGGGAGTTATAATTCATCAGGATAGTAAATGAGCTGGAGGAACTTGAATTTGTTAATTTTGTACTTCGACAAAAGAGAGCCCAAAGAAATTCAGTGATCTTTTAATGAACCTTTTTGTTTTTATCAGGAAAAAAAACCATTTCACAGATTGTCTTTATTCAACACATTTTGCCATGCTTTACATCTATCTGCCATTGTCATATCAACTCTGATACAAACTTAATACAACAACGTTCATTTTGGGTCAGGGAAGAGATGGTGCATTCGCCAAGTGAGGCGAATCAGAATAATTTCCTGTTAATATTAGGTCTGCAACAAATCTATTCGCAGCTTCTGTATAATGATTTCCATCCCAATTTATATACTCAGCAGTGTTGTTGCATGGATTTGCTGTCACCATGCTCCCATTCAGATCCTTAGTTAGACCACAAGCAATCCTAGAGTCAAAATTCAGTGGAGGCCCACCATAACCACAGCATGCTGCGAAAGGTTGTTGGAATCCTGTACGCGAAATCCAGATGGACTAACGGATGATGTATAACATGAAAAAATAATGATAACAAATTTGACAGATGGATAAGTAATAACCTGCTTACCATATAGAGAATAATTTGAAATAAGGCTTAGCTTTATTGAGTAAATGTCGACGTAAGTGCAATTAGCTTCAGGCAATTGTGCCAGGAAGTTTACACAAACATCATGGAGTTTCATATTGAAAACATTAGCTGCTCGGTTGTGTGAATTTACACAACCAAGCTCATCTAGGTTGTCATTTTTTCCAAATGTAGCAATAATTCTTGGCAAGCACCCAAGGGGACCTGTGTTATGAATCCAGAAATTCCTTGCTCCTGAATCATATAATATCTAAAAAAAGAAAGGAAAAGGAATTAAGTATAGCAATATTTATTAAGGCTGTATTAGAGCTAGCTAGTATAATTTCTGGCTTGACAGAACCTTCATTCCATACTGGAGTCCTGACACAAGTTGTGGAATCAAAGCAAGTACATTTTCCTCCGATTTTAATGAGTAGAATGCAGTGTCAAGATCATTTTGGCCTATGTCAATCATATAAAGGCCCTGCTTGAAATAACCTTCTGCAGGGAGGAATTTCTGAAGTTCCTTATCTGAAACAAAGACCCATTTTCTTATTGTCAGCGCAATTTCATAAAAACTTAACCATTTTAACAAGCCATGACTGTGTTGTCAAAACTTAGAAGCTTGTCCAATGATGAGTACCTTTTGAGAGTAATGCAAGAGCTCGTTTCTTGAATCTGAAGAATTGATATAGCTGAAGGTCAAAGGAAAAGGGGTTTATTGAAGCTGCATTGGCTGGAAGTATAGTAGACCCTCCGGTCGCAAAGTTGCACCCTGTCTCGAAACTGGGAGAGCCAACAGAATCCAAATATGGGTTCAGGTAAGGAAGCTCCATTGCTTCCACTGCAGAATAAAAGCAAAAAGTATATGTTAATATTCCGATATATGTTAGAATTAAATTCCATCTCCATGATCTCAACCATGTGCGTTGTAAATATCTATGTATGCGGGCAGTGACTCCCTGTAAACGAACATGTTAAAATAATAAATAAATAAATAAAAGAGGAAGATAACATTACTAAGAAAATCAATAATTAAGCGACCATCGCAGAATCTGCCGGAGGGTTTAAGGAAGTAGGTTTCTCCATTAGGTGGTATCAGTGGAAAAGCTTTTCCGGCGACTAATCCACCAGTGTCTGAATTTGAGTCTCCGAAGTTGAATACCGCAGGATAATTCAAACTCAAGGGGCTAATAGTAGGCAAGAAGGAACAAATCAAAGCTAGTTTTAGAACAGAATGCATATTCAGAGCCATAAAGAATTGGAAGCTGAAGAAAACTGACCAAATCTTTGGCAAAACAAAACAATAATTCGATTTCCTTAAAAGTGACCGGACCGCGAAGATAAAGGCTGGTAGGAAGTTGATTTCTTGCAGTTGAATCAAAGGGTATTAAACAAAAAACCAAAACCAAAACAAAGGGTCTGTTGTTTTAGCCTCGAGTTTAAGCTCCCGCAAGGGGTTTAACCTTCACAAAAACGCACTCCATGACGAAAATGGGTGAGTACAAAACAGGAGGGTCCAAGACGAAAGGTAAAAAGAGAATCGATTGAAAGGCACAGGGACTGGAAAAATTATTTCGAAGCCATCGATCGCTAGGATGTCTTGTCTCCTGGAAGTTCATCCGTGACCAAAGGATGTGGACATATATTCACCATCATTTTTCTCTGCTGAATTCGTAATTCAATAAAAAAGTCAAAAGGACAACGAATCTATTTTTGTCTCTTCCTTCATTGTTTTCATTACTAGTTTTTTGTTGTTTTAAATAAAAAATCATTGTTTTAATCAGACTTTTCATGCAACCAGTGCTGTTTCAGCCTTTAAGTTGGCTCAGCCAGAAAGCAATCAGTAATCACTACAGAAGTAACATTCCCTTTGGGACAATAATAAGAGACGACGAGGTTACCTCAATTTCTTATATCTCAAAAGAAAGAACCAACGGCTGAATTGTAAGCAAAGTTTAGATCGTTACTTGTTTAAAAAAAACTCCTTAACTTCTAAGGGACCATAAGCTCTAAACTCATGCAAACCCACATCCAGGACTCAAATCCCAAATAATTTCCTTTTTGTTAAAATAAGAGAAATTACTAAACTTTTACTTTAATTACAAAGATTTAAAAAACAATACATTTATGTCAAAATATATGAAATCAAGCGTAAAAATTATATACATGATTTTCTATTTTAATTAAATAGATATTTTATACTTAAATTTTTGATTCAATGATTGATGCAGATTCTTCTTAATGTACTTATCCAAATATTAAAGAAAAAATCATAAACTTTCCTTTTTTTTAATATCTAAAGACGAATCATGCGCCACCACATGGACTTGAAGACATCATTAAAGATAATTATATAATTAATTATAAAAAATTAATTTATTAGTTGGATTATTTGAAAGACACATAATTGGATCAATTAAAATTTAATTATTGGTTATTAAATTTATCTCTAAAATAAATCAAGGTAATTTAGATATAATATTCATACTTTTAACTAATTAAAATTTAATTATTGATCATCCATTTTGTTTCTAAATAAATCAAGATAATATAGAGATAAGATTCATATTTTTAATCAATTAAAATTGACTAATTGGTCATCTAATTTATCTCTAAAAAATTATGATAATTTGGAGATAAAAATCAAATTTGACTACTTAATTTATCTCTAAATAAGTTAAGATAATTTAAAGATAAAACTTAATTTCAACCAATCAACATTCAATGACTCAAAGTTATCAATCAAAAGACTTTTAATAAATCATCATAATTTATCTCTAATTAAATTAAAATAATTTAGAGGTAATTCAAAAACTATATAAATATTTCATTTAGCACTATAAATACAATGTATACAATGTTCCTCCAACACATTTGCATCATTAGAAATCATTTATAGCATTTCGAAGATGGAGGAGAGCATAAGATTTATGAAGAGAAGAGCATAAGATTTATAAAGTGAAGACTCTGGAAGATGAAGTACTAAATCTTAAGTCCAGTCCAAGTTCTAAATCTTAAGTCCAATCCAAGTTTTGTTCTCGTGATTCTGGAAGATGAAGTGTAACTTTGGAAGACAAAGTACTAAATCTTAAGTCCAATCCAAGTATCTTAAGTCCAGTTCAAGTTCTGTTCTCGTGATCCTGAAAGGCAAGTGTAACTCTGGAAGACGAAATCGTGACTTTGGAAGACAGAGTGTAACTCTAGAAGACAAAGTACTAAATCTTAAGTCCAGTCTAAGTTCTCTTCTTGTGACTCTAGACGATGAAGTGTGACTTAGGAAAATGAAGTAAAGAGATAAAAAAAGGTCGTGATCAAGACTAAGTCCAGGTTTTAAGCCCAAGTTTGTGACGGAGATTGTAACTCACATTTAAGTTCGTGACTCTTGAGAAATTTCAGAGATTGTAACTTACATCAAATGTTAAGATATCAAAGAAGTTCATCTTTATGTCCAAATTTTAAGTTAAGTTCGTGATTTATCTTATGATTTTCTTATAAAAAAATGTTCGACGACAAATTTGTATTTACAATATATATATATAAAAGCAAAAGAAGGGTACATTTTCTCTTTCCAAATATATTACTAGTATTTTTGTAGTAATTTAAATTTAAAGATATTGATTTGGTAAGAGATAAGGTCTAAGAAATGAGTGATTAGTATGCCTGTCAAAATGGGCTTGGCCCATTGGGTCAGTTCATTTTGTATTGAATATAGGATAGGCTAGATTGAGGTTTTAATGATTCATATTAAAACCGAGCCTAGATAAGTCAGCCTATCAAATCAGTGGGTTGGGACGGATCAAGCCCATGAATCAATAAAATTAATTATTTTAATTAATTTAATAATTTTATATGTTTAATTATATAAAATTAATAATTTAATTACTAATAATATTACTTATATTATATATTTTAATATGTTTAAGGGAGATTTTTTTTTTTAGCCATTAAAAATAAGGCGTGTTTAAAAATAGCCAGCAAGATAACTTTAACTGTTTTTAGCCAAAAAAGTACATTTTCGGACAAAAATGCCCTTAATGAGACATCTTTGTTCTGGGCACTCTGAAACACCCGGACGGCGGAAAATTATGCAAAGAAATTAGCGAACATCTATTTTTTGCGCAAAACATCATCTTTTTTTTTTTTGGAGAAGCTTGTGCAAAAGAAAATAATGTTGCATGAGATGGATTTTCTGAATGTTCGGACATGGCATTCAGATAAACCGAACGAGGAGGGGAGGTGGTCGTGATGAATCAGAAGCTTGGAGCACGATGTGAAACCGGAAATCCTGCTTAAGGAGGTGAATCGAAAGGAGAAAGACGTGAATGCAAAGCACGAAATGGTCGTGCTACAGCAATAGGGACAGGCCATTGGGTTTAGGGTTTGTGAAAGGGAAAATGTGACACGGCAGGGTGCAGAGTTGGTGACACGGCAGGGTGCAGAGTTGGTGACACGCCAGGGTACAGATGCAGAGTTGGTGACACGCCATGGTGCAGAGTTGGTGACACGGCCAGGGTGCAGAGTTGGTGACACGCCAGGGTGCAGATGCAGAGTTGGTGACAGGCCAGGGTGCAGAGTTGGTGACACGCCAGGGTGCAGATGCAGAGTTGGTGACATCCCCCCCTTGATATAGTAAACTTTAGAATTGTCACTAGCCTAATAATAAATAAATCTGTTTCTCTTGGCCTCCGACCTGTTTGCAATGTCCAACCCAGGCTATTTGAAATCCAGAGTCTCTGGATTTCAAATAGCCTGGGTTGGACAATTGCTTACAGGTCGGAGGCGAAGAGAAATAGATTCATTATTCGACTAGTGGACAATTCTAAAGTTGAATACATCAAGGGCGGGATGGAAACAACTGCAAAAAATGCTCGGAAGAACTGCCGATGAAGCATCGACAAAGTCTGCTTTAGAGACAACGTACGGTCTGTCTATGAGAACTGAGGAGTTTTGGACTATATATAGTAGAGGAATATAAACTGACCTAAACCGACTTGACCAGTTTAAACGTTTCGGCTACCACTGCGGACCTGGTCGTGACACGCCAAGTGCATTCAGATATTGGTGGTGACACGGCATGGAGCTGAGTTGGTGACACGGCAGGGTGCAGAGTTGGTGACACGGCAGGGTGCAGAGTTGGTGACACGCCAAGGTGCAGAGTTGGTGACATCCCCCCCTTGATATAGTAAACTTTAGAATTGTCACTAGCCTAATAATAAATAAATCTGTTTCTCTTGGCCTCCGACCTGTTTGCAATGTCCAACCCAGGCTATTTAAAATCCAGAGTCTCTGGATTTCAAATAGCCAAGGTTGGACAATTGCTTACAGGTCAGAGGTGAAGAGAAATAGATTCATTATTCGACTAGTGGACAACTCTAAAGTTGAATACATCAAGGGCGGGATGGAAACAACTGCAAAAAATGCTCGGAAGAACTGCCGATGAAGCATCGACAAAGTCTGCTTTAGAGGCAACGTACGGTCTGTCTATGAGAACTGAGGAGTTTTGGACTATATATGGTAGAGGAATATAAACCGACCTAAACCGACTTTACCAGTTTAAATGTTTCGGCTACCACTGCGGACCTGGTCGTGACACGCCAAGTGCATGCAGATATTGGTGGTGACACGGTATGGAGCTGAGTTGGTGACACGGCATATGCTGAGTTTGTGACACGCCATGGTGACACGGTTTTGAGTGTGTGACACGGCATTGCTTTAACATCTGACAGGCCATGGTTTGCTTTGAAATATGTGACACGGCATTAATAGAAAGGCTGACACGGCGGATTGAAAAGCGGGCAGTTTCATGAATATCCCTTAATTTTAAATTTTATTTATTCATTTTTCACAGTAAACCGTTCATATTCCCTTTTCCTCATTCGTAAACGTCTGTGTGTGTGAACCAAGGGCTGTTCGATTCATTTCTTATTGCAAAAGGTCGAAGGGAGTTCAACTTCGCTGTTTAGAAGGTTAACGACACCACTGCAACAGGAAGAAGAATGTCGGATATCGGTGAAGAGGTACGTGAGACTAGGAAAAAAAAAACCACAAAAAAAACCTTCATTGATTTCGGTTTTAGGGTTTATAGGGTTTAGGGTGATACATATGGTCGTCTTTTTTGCAAATGTTAAGTTTTAAACTGTTTGAGTCCTGGTTTGGTGCTGTGTTGACTGGACTTTGGGGTTTAGTGTGTGACAACATCTTCACCTGATATGCATGGTGTCGTGTGACAGCATTTCACCTCATATGCATGGCGTGTGACAGGCATGTGACAGAATTTCACTCCATATGCATGGCGTCGTGTGACAGCATTTCACCTCATATGCATGGCGTGTGACAGGCGTGTGACAGCATTTCACTCCATATGCATGGCGTCGTGTGACAGCATTTCACCTCATATGCATGGCGTGTGACAGCATTTCACCTCATATGCATGGCGTGTGACAGGCGTGTGACAGAATTTCACTCCATATGCATGGCGTCGTGTGACATCATTTCACCTCATATGCATGGCGTGTGACAGGCGTGTGACAGCATTTCACTCCATATGCATGGCGTCGTGTGACATCATTTCACCTCATATGCATGGCGTGTGACAGGCGTGTGACAGAATTTCACTCCATATGCATGGCGTCGTGTGACAGCATTTCACCTCATATGCATGGCGTGTGACAGGCGTGTGACAGCATTTCACTCCATATGCATGGCGTCGTGTGACAGCATTTCACCTCATATGCATGACGTGTGACAGCATTTCACTCCATATGCATGGCGTCGTGTGACAGCATTTCACCTCATATGCATGGCGTGTGACAGGCGTGTGACAGCATTTCACTCCATATGCATGGCGTCGTGTGACATCATTTCACCTCATATGCATGGCGTGTGACAGGCGTGTGACAGAATTTCACTCCATATGCATGGCGTCGTGTGACAGCATTTCACCTCATATGCATGGCGTGTGACAGCATTTCACTCCATATGCATGGCGTGTCACAGCATTTCACCTCATATGCATGGCGTGTGACAGGCGTGTGATAGCATTTCACTCCATATGCATGGCGTCGTGTGACAGCATTTCACCTCATATGCATGGCGTGTCACAGCATTTCACCTCATATGCATGGCGTGTCAGAACAATTATTTATATAGTTAGTATACTTTTTGGGCACATTATTGGTTAACTGACTTGTGCACGTGTGCCATGTGATGCAGATGCATCGTAGAGAATATGAGGATCTTGACAATGTCCTCATTGTGCCGAGGGAGAAGTGGGCCTTCAATGTCTCAATAAACACCCACTGTAAGTGGTCCCAGCTCCATTACATCAACAAGACTCTCCAAGAGAAGGGGGAGTTGGATGCAGTGAAGCGTACAAGCTTCGGAATGCTCCTGGATGTCTATCCGCAAGGCTACTTCAGCGCTGGTCTCCTTCATAACATAATGATTCGTCGAATCAATGAAAGGGAGGCAACGGAGGAGGAGCTCTGGTTTGCTATCGGCAAGAGCAAGGCGCGGATATCGAAGCAGGAGTTCTGCCTTATAACCGGGCTGAAGTTCGGTCCAATGCCCGATGTGTTCACACGTTCGTACGAGATGGTTGCGGACGGAATTCATGCGAGATACTGGAACGGCCAGGATAGCATAAAGCTGCAGGCTTTGCTTGACACGTTCCGCGGAGGAAACTTCCAGCGGGAAGGAGACGCGATCAAGATGGCACTCGTCTTGATCGCAAATAACATTTTATTTGGGCAAGACTACCGTAGACGGGTGACACCTTGGTTGCTGTCATTGGTTGAGGACCTTGACGCTTGGAACGTATTTCCGTGGGGCCACTATGTTTGGAGGCTCACCTTGGACTACCTATTGAAAGGGTTCGAGGTGCCTACCTCAAGCGAAGCAAAGGAAAGCCGTTTACGGTACAACATCTACGGCTTTGTATGGGTGATACAGGTATTGTCACATTTACCGCTTTTGTTTGGTTTCGAGAAAATAATTTATTGTTGCACTGTTTAATAATTTACGTTTGATAATGTTTACAATTGACTTGCAGTTCTGGGCATTGGAGGCAATTCCGGTCTTGCGGAAAATAGTAGCCCCCTCTGCTCCGAAGGATAACGTGTACCCACGAATGTGCAGATGGCAATGTAATCAGAAGCCAAAAGACCTGCACAAGGCGGTTGAGAAGTTCGAGTCATCTAAGCAAGTGAGTGAACAGCTACAAATTGATCGATCCTTCATATTTGTATAAGAAATTTACCTCAAATTTAAACGTTTGATAAATATTTTTCTTTTGTAGTTATGGGCCCTGGAGACGTTGGAGATCACCCCGGAGGAGGCCAACCGGGAGTATTTGGTGGACCTCGATGTGCCGTTATCGGAGGGCCACCAGTACGTGCCAATCGGGCAGACGGAGGATCAGGGTGATCACATTGGTGTCGCTGCCAGGTCGAAGAGGAGAAGCCTGAAGGAGAAAAGATCCACCGCTTCAAGTAAGCGGATGCGCACCGACTCTCCCAGTGTTGATGAGCCGTTGGCCCCAGAGTTGATGGAACAAGGAGACGACCATGGTGCAGGAAGTGAACAGCCGGTATTTACGGTTCTAACATTTTTTTTACATCCATTTTGATATGTGATTATCTACTAACATTGATGTGCGTGCAGTTGGATCAACCTACGACAGCTCCACAACCACCCACCGGTCCTCCTCAGTCACACATTCGTATTGAGCCGTCGGTAAGTTTGGTTATAACGATTTCTGTTCAAAGTTTCGACATATGTTGAGCTAGTAACAAAGTAACTTATGTCATTGCAGGTCACGGAGGCCACGTCCAGTCCTCAACCAGCAATGGCTCCGACTCCGATTCAACCGCATACTGCCCATGAGCCGCCGGTAAGGATATTAAAGTTGTTATATTGGTTTTCCACACGTTTCCTATATGATTTTATTTTAACACCACTAATATATATGTTATTGCAGTTGACCCAGTCGACAAGAGTCAATGACGGCATAGGCACAAAACGTCAGCTCCGACATATCGTGCGGGAAATGTCGAAGCTGAAGGCATCAATTAAGTCCTTGACTTTTGCGGTTGAAACGCTAGAGGAAAGCATCGTTTCACGGGTTCTAGCTGGGCTGAAATCACAAGTACGTTAATCTTTCTGCACTTTTATTTTGCTATTTTAGGTCATTTCGCTATCGAATTTTCACAGTTGTCTCGTTATGTAGGCCGGTCCTTCATCCGACAATGCTGCTGCGGGTCACGATGATCCTGATGATGGGCAGCGTGAGGAGCATGGTGCCAGCCTTCAATCAGAAGATGCTGAAGGAGCGGAGGTTGGTGAGGCCGATCCTACTGAGCATACTTTCGCGGGACAGGAGGGAGCCCTTCAGTTATTAGAGTCAGCCATAGAGCATCTTCCTCCATCCGAGGCGATCGTCGCGCTTCCAGCAGCAAGATCGGGCGAGCTTGCTCTGACCACTCCTGAAGCCACCAGCTCACCACTATCCTCTGATTACCATCATCTTGTAGCAGCAATTGCCGACCCTACTGAGCGGGCACGGGTGATTATGGCGAGCAAATACCTTGCAAGCCCGTATGTCGACCCCGCATTGACTCGTCGGTCGGTGAAGGACACGATGATGGAAGCATACGAAGCCTTCAAGAAGAACCAGTCCGCGAGGTCAGCTTCTAAATATCAATTCATTGTTATTTTCTATAGAAACATTAATCCACCATCGCTTATCGAATTTATTTTGTGACATATGCAGGCGTAACGTCGGAATCTTAGGGGATCAAGGTCTTGACTTCTTCACATCGTTAGAGGATCCCCAAGAAGAAATGACAAGTGAACACATCGACGCATGCCTCAGCGTTATCTGTAAACGGGCGACAGGCCCAAAATCGAAGCATTACACTGCCCGTGCATGCGTGGTTGACACGATATTCTTTGTAAGTTTTCTGTAAAAAATTTTATTTTTTTCGAAGCTTTTCAGTGCATTAAGTCTAAACCAATGCAAATTTTTTTTCCAGGACACCATCCTTATGCTACACTTGACATATAAAACCGAAGATGCCCTGTCAAGCATGCAAATTCTGACTGATTTACGGGGGTATGTGGAGGGTGAAAGGCCGACATACGGCAAGAAATGGGAAGAGGTCGATTTCATCCTCGCTCCTTGCAATGTTGATGGGCATTGGGTGGTGGCAAAGATCGATTTGGGTAAGTGGAAGATCAAGGTGATCGACTCCGCAACAACTTCGGCAGCGAAGGATAACGGAGTTCGTGCGGAGCAGATGAAGCCACTTACAACAATTTTTCCATTCATCTGTCACCAAGCCTGGTATTTCAATAAAACCCGTCAGAAGAGATGGGATTTGACGCCGATGCCATTGGACATTTCTTTGCCCAGCCCTTCAGTGCATCGGCAGGAGGATAGTCTCAGATGCGGCATGTTCATGGTAAGCTACATTGACGCAATTTTACAATCGGAGTCGATAAGAGTTAAGCAGAAAATGATTGCAAAATTGCGTATCCAATACGCACACGAAATTTTTTCCAACAGCTGTGCGAGCGAACCATGAACATATCGGCAGTTAGTTGTATAATTTTTTTCCTGCACAATACAATTTAGAGATAAATTTTTTGTTGTATACATAATCATAGGAAATAGAATCATTTTTTTATTAATCACTTCATTATATTTTTTTACAGAATAAAATTTTTTTGTATAGACAATTTTATACAGGAATACATTATCTTTATGTAATTTTGTATCCAGTGTTGTATCCAGTGAACATATTTTTTTGTATCGCAATTTAGTAATAAGTCAGCGTCTGACAACATTGACAATATGCACGTGGCGTGTCACCACCATGTCTGCATGCGTCTGGCGTGTCACCCCCAGTATGCATGCAGGTGGCGTGTCACCACCAATATACCCGAATGCAGGTGGCGTGTCACCCCCAGTATTCTCACTAGCTGCATTGGGCGTGTCACAACCATGTCTGCATGCTCCTGGCGTGTCACAGACAGTATGCATGCAGGTGGCGTGTCACCACCAATATACCCGAATGCAGGTGGCGTGTCACCACTATGTCTGCATGCGTCTGGCGTGTCACCCCCAGTATCCGCACTAGCTGCACTGGGCGTGTCACAACCATGTCTGCATGCTCCTGGCGTGTCACCCCCAGTATGCATGCAGGTGGCGTGTCACAACCAATATCTGCATGCACTTGACGTGTCAACAGCACGTGTGCATGCACGTCTGCATGCACTTTAATAATTAAAGTAAAAATTTATAATTTTTACAAACTTTACCCTAAATTTTTTTGTTAAAAACTAACAAATATATGAAAAGTATGATTACTTTAATTATTAATGTGATGACATTAATATATTTAAATTAAAAAATTATTATATTGTTATTTATGTTTAAGTATGATTACTCTAATTATTAATATGATGACATTAATACTTTTATGAATGCGTGTGTGTATATATTATGTATTTTAAATATAAATATATTTACTTTTTATTTTGTTTTAACATTGTAAAAATTATAACTCAAAAAATTATTAATTACAGTGTATATATATGTTTATTTATATAAACATATAACATATAAATCTAAAGGTAAGTTATGAGATTAGAAAAGTTAATTGGGTAATTGGGTTATCACGAAGAAAATTTTAATAATTTTTTTATTTAATCGGGTATTTAAACGGGTTAAGATAATTATAGGGTAGCGGGAATGTATTAGGGTTAGGGTTTAGGGTAGTAATTTTACCCTATCACAAACTCTAAACCAAAGTGGACAATTGATATAGTTTTGCAACGTCGTTTGTAAAATGAGTAAAATTCCCGGATGACATATTGAAGCGATTTGCTTGCAACCCTAAATAACATAATGAATGCATTGGCTTTACAATTGTCGAAATGTAGAGTAACATTGTTGATTTTTTATTTATATATGCTGTCCAAAGATTAGACAATTTACATTCCATACTATACCACCATGCATGGTGTGGCTAAAGTCAATTATTGACAACTTCTATGCCTAGGCAATACTATTATTATACACTGGTTTATAGCAAATATCATTATTCAATGCAAATGTCAATGGCCAAGATCGAAACAGTTCGAATCAAACCCTAACAAAGCAACAGATAAATTGCAATTAGTTAGGCCCCGATAATATGTCATCCTCCACACCACACACTACGTTTTCAGACATTGTCATTCGGATTGGACAACTGTCGTGTGTGTGACCAGTTTCTCTGCAAATTGAACATGCTTTCGGTCGGCGCACTCGTTGGGGTGCTAATTGACTTGGAGATGGTGCCGGATTTGTAGATGGATTTGCAAATGGAGATGGGCAATTCTGTCTGTTGTGCCCGTACATCTTGCATTGCGAACATCTCCGTGCTCGACTGCCTTCACCAGCGGATGGAATCCTTCTCCTCCTAGGTCTTCCTGCTTAGCCTCGCCAAGGTGGTGGCAAGACGACAATTTGTTTCACATGCGGGGGGATGTCCCATTCACTAGGATGTCCTACTGGGCGAATGGACCCCACATAACCCTCCACCCAAACGGTTGTCTTGTAGTAGTCGGCGCAGAAATCAAAGGCTTCACGTTTGCATTTACTGAAAAATACAATGAACCCAATATTCAAGCAGAATATAATGCTATGTTATGTCAAAATAAGGATCAAATAAGAAATAAAGAAAATATAATCTGACCTTATTGCTGCAATGGCATGGCTGCATGGCAGCAAATCTTTTTGGAACTCACAGCATGAACACGTCTTCGTGGACAGGTTAACAAGTCCGTCCATCTTCCCGTCTTTAACTTCAAACTCCACTCGATTGATAGGCTTCACTACAAAGCGATGTGCATGATTGAAGCGTTTGCTCAATTGCCTAGCAACCCAAGGGCTGAGGGGTGTGGTCACCTTGACAGCCTCCTCGTACCGATCATGGAACCAACGCTGGAACATGTCTCGTATGAACTCGATCAAAACAGTGATTGGCATTTGTCTGGCATGCTTTAAGCAGGAGTTAACACATTCGGAAATGTTCGAGGTCATCATTTGGTATCGCCTTGTCGGTGAACATGCACGTGCCCATCTCTCAGGGCCTATTCTCAAAAGATCAGCATAGGCTCCCGCATGAATCTGCTTGAGCTGGTTCATATGTCTGTTGAATTCGGAAACCTTATAGCAATCTCGAGCAAGGGTGAAAATCATAGAAACGTCATCACGCTTGAACTTATTTTTTAAGTTTTTCTTCAAATGGTAACCGCATAAACCGTGGTGCGCTTCTGGGTATGCATTTTGGATTGCTTTCTTAATGCCGAGATGCTGATCAGAAATGAACATGGTGTTTTCAGGACAACCAACCGCATCACGTAGCTTGATGAGAAACCACGTCCATGAGTCTTCGTCCTCAACATGGCCGATGCCAAATGCAACTGGATATACACACTCGTTCGCGTCTTTGCATACAGCAACAAACAGAACACCCTTGAACCTGCCTTTCAGATGTGTTGCATCAATTGCGACCGTAGGACGCATTACATCCCTAAACCCCCGAATACAAGCCCCGTATGACCAGAAACAATATTTGAATCTTTCAGCCTCGTCAGTAGCCACTGCTGTGACTGTGCCAGGATTTTCTTGTTCCAACATATAAAAATATGAGGGTAGTAGTTGAAATGACTCCTCCGGGGGACCGAAAACAAGCGTCTCTGCATACTCCTTTGCTTGCCAAGCCTTACCATACAAGCATTCCAATCCCCACTGAACCCTCATCTCACCAATTATGTCCTTAGGTCTCAACGCTACTCCATTAGCCTGAAGCTTGGGTGCCATAAGTTCACCAATTATCTTGGCACTCGCGGATGCAAATCGCCCTTGCAAACCATCAACAGTACATGTGTGTACTTTGTGGAACTTCTGAACTTCCCAATACCCTCCTCCGTCAAGTAACTTCCTTGAACGGACACTGAACTTGCTTGCCTTGTCTTTGCAACTAACCTCGTAACGACTTTTGCATGACCTTTTCACTCTTATCCCAAATTGCTCTTTTAGAGCCAACATGTTCAGAGCTCGTTTCAACTCCGCCTTCGAGGAAAACATTCTTCCTTTGTATAAGCGATCATTGGGACATGTCGACCCCTCAGTGCTAATTGTTTGGAAGGCGAACCTTTCTGCACCTGCAATTCGCCACGTAGAAGATATCCCTTCATTTTGCCTTTCTTGATAACTATCATCGACCATTGCATCAACGGAACGATTCCCGTCCTCACCAGCGATGGGGTTATTGTATATGGGATCATCACACTGAACATTTCCTACATCAAAACCTTCAACAGGTTCTGTTTCACCTTCAACATTATTGCAAATTGGAATGACACTGTCATAAAGGCAGTCATTGTCTGAAATGTCATGATCCCATTCGTCAAGCCCATCACTCGAACTGTCATCAAATCTATCTTCACTGCCAGCAAACAAATCCTCATTTCCCTCATAACATGCAGCATTATCCTCCAGCGTCGCAGTGTTAACATCCAACGTCACAGTGTTGTACTCACGTGTCATATTCTCATTTGAAATTGGAATTACACACTCTACCGTTTCACCCGATCGATGCATTCCTTTAGCAGCAGACCCTAATTGGTTTGATGCACATCCCGATCGGAATTGTTCACCCAACTCTTCTATCAATGTCCTCTGGTTACCGGGCTGTACAAACTCCTGAGGATACCCCAACTGCGGGTTACGGACCGAATGCTCTAGCATATGTGAAGCATTGTAAATCTGATTCTGATTGAGCTGATTACCATGTTTTTCAGCTTCTCCATGTGACATAACATTTGTTTCGGGTCTTTTAATGCTGACGTACACAGCTGGAACATTCCTCTGTTCTAGCAAAATTAATGCAACATCCTCATCATCCTTGATAGTTGGCCGTGATAGCTCCCCGGGTGTACTGATCAATGCATGCAACTCAATGTCGTCAATTTCTGAGCTTACCCCAACAACATCTTCAACCAGCTTCATCAAGCCCGCAAACGACAAATCACTCCTAACCCCCCGCATTCGTGACTCACCACCCTTGTACATGCCATCCACCCACTGACCACCGTGTCTTATCACAAGTCGCAGAATTGGAACCCCACTGAAATTTTGAAAACAAAAATAATTATTTATTTTACTTAATTACATGGTGGTGACAGTCCAAGTGCATGCATGCATGCTGGTGACACGTCAATTGCAGGCAGACATGCTGGTGACACGACAAGTGCATGCATGCATGCTGGTGACACGCCAAGTGCACATAGACATGCTGGTGACACGACAAGTGCACTTAGACATGCTGGTGACACGACAAGTGCATGCAGACATACTGGTGACACGACAAGTGCATGCATGCATGCTGGTGACACGCCAAGTGCACATAGACATGCTGGTGACACGACAAGTGCACTTAGACATGCTGGTGACACGACAAGTGCATGCAGACATGCTGGTGACACGCCAAGTGCACATAGACATGCTGGTGACACGACAAGTGCATTCAGACATGCTGGTCACACGCCAAATGCATGCAGACATGCTGGTGACACGACAAATGCATGCAGACATGCTGGTGACACGCCTTTATGTTTCTAATCCGTTTTCTGATTTACAAAAAAAGTTTCACAAATTTATGTGTTGCAGCAATGAACCCAAAAACATACCTTGATGTCATCTCCGCAATGGGGTTTATTTTTCGAGGACAATATGGCCAAATGGTGAGAGATAGACCACGGCACGAAGACGATGGTGTTCAACAGAGAGTTGACAGAGCTCACACAGTTCAGAGAGCTGAGAGAGCTGATGACGATGGTGCTGAACACAGAGTTGATACAGTTCAGAGAGCTGAGAGAGAAAGATGAGCGAGCACAAACAACTGAGCATTAATTTCTAATTTTTGGAAGATGGCGGGAGGCAGATATCGGCAGTTTAATTTGCTACAGTGTTTTTTAAGGGCATTTCCGTCTGCTCATGCTTCTTTTTGGGTAGAAACAGATAACTTTATTTTGGAGGCTACTTTTGAAATCACCTTATACGGATGGTTATTTCTCACAATTTCCTCTATGTTTAATCTTGACTTATCAAATTAATAATTTTAATCTATGAATTAAATCATAAAATAATTTTATTAATATAAAATTTATTAAGTAAAAATTATAAAAATAATTTTTTTAAAAAAAATGGGCTGGTCCAACCCAACCCATGAGTTAATAAGGGGTGGGCTTGATTGAGGTTTTAATGACCCATATAAAACATCGGCTAACCCGATCCATCCCATATTTTGTCAACCCACAAAAGTTAGGGCCGGGCTGGACCGGACTGACCTATATTCACAGATCTAGTGATTAGTAATGGGCCGGGCAACAACAAATGTAATTTTTTTTGTAGTGGGAATATTGGGCCGGGCAGTAGCAGAGTAGAGCCCAAATTAAATGGACCGGTTACGATTACAACGGAAACAAACAGAAATCAGCTCGGGAGAAAAAGCCCTTTTTCTCTCCCTCTAAAACCCTCGACTCGGAAAAACGCCTGGAAGCTAAAACCCTCCCCAAAGCCAGCACTGAAATCCCATTTCCGCCACTCTCTGTACATAAACCTTTTGCTGTCTGCAACAGATCAAATCAAATAAGAAAAACAAAATGGCTGCGGTCGTCCTCCGAAACCCTAATTCGAGGCGCCTTTTGTCAGTCTATTCCCCAATTTACTGGTCCTCTCGTGTCTCCGTCTCTTCTTCCCATTTCTTAGTCTCCGATTTTCTCTCCGGGAATGAGGCGGCGATTTCTGCTAACGCTAACCCTTTGTGGAGATCCATGGCTACTTTCACTCGCACGTCAGTTTTCGCTTTCTTTCATTTATTGAATGAATTAGAGCTTTTTCTCTTTGATGCTTTCAACTTTCAAGCCTTTTTTAATGTAGGGTTTGTTTTATATATTAATATTGGTTCTTGTTTATGATTTAAATTTGGTTTAGTCAGTAAAATTGTGAATTTAAGAATAGGAAACGTCGTTCTTTTCCATTTTCTAAGTTTACCAGATTGAAAAAAGTGATGATGGTTTTTATGAGGTTTAATGGAGGTATCTATTTAAACATGACAAATAATCAATGAAAGCAATGGGTTATCATTTTAAACGATTGGAAATGTTTTCTTATTTGTATGATGGGTTTCCTTTCCAGAAAACCTCATGTGAATGTAGGAACAATTGGGCATGTTGATCATGGAAAGACCACACTGACTGCGGCAATCACAAAGGTTGTCTTGTTGATATACTTGATAGTTTCTCATCACAAACCATATCACTTTCAAATAGTTCTGAATTTGTTATTACAATGGTGATCTGCATTGTTATGATAAGTTTGGTATATCGTGAATAGGTACTGGCAGAAGAAGGGAAAGCTAAGGCTGTTGCCTTTGATGAAATTGACAAGGCTCCTGAAGAGAAAAAGAGAGGAATTACAATCGCAACGGTCGGTAAATTTTTGTGTTCTTAATGTCATGCATTCTTGCTTGTTATGGCATAGAGAGGTTTAATGCAGTTTCCCAGTTGATTTGATTTTGCAGGCTCATGTGGAGTACGAGACAGTTAAACGTCACTATGCACATGTAGACTGCCCAGGACATGCTGATTATGTTAAAGTAAGCTGTTAGTTTAATATGGTAAATGAAATAATGTTATCTTTTGCTGCATAACCTTGCTCAAAATGTTACAAAGAGGGGATGACGCTAGAATCTCTACAAAGATTTATTATATGTAGTGTACAGGAATGCTGAAGCTTTCATGGCAAGAAGCATGGATTTTTTACTTTGCAAATGAAACTATAAATGCTTTTTTTATTTTTGTGTTTTTTGTGTCTATGTATGGGAAGGGATGGAGCTTACTGTTTTATTTGGAATTTACTTCTCTTGCTTGTCTTATCTGATTTGACAAACTTAGATTCATTTAAATGATATTAACCATTTCGAATCATTGATTCATTTTTGTTTGTTAACGTTCTGCATGAATCTACCAATCAAACAGCTTGTGAACAGTGGCCTAACTATAACATGTTTTGCAGAATATGATCACTGGTGCTGCCCAAATGGATGGTGGTATTCTGGTTGTATCAGCTCCTGATGGGCCCATGCCACAGACTAAGGAACATATTCTGCTTGCCCGCCAGGTGGATATTCTATAGCTGCTTGAAGCTTATTTAGATGGAAGTTTCGTCTTTGTGCTGTTAAGAGTGTTTATTATTTACTTATAAAAAAAATACCGGTACGCAGGTTGGTGTGCCCTCACTTGTGTGTTTCCTGAATAAAGTTGATGCTGTTGATGATGCAGAGCTGTTGGAGCTTGTGGAAATGGAGCTCCGTGGTAGGTGGCCTTTTTGTCAACATGTCATTTCTTGTTTGTTCATATCCGTGGCTACTTTGAACTAATTCACATAGGTTTACATCTGTGACAGAACTACTTAGCTTCTACAAGTTTCCTGGCGATGAAATACCTATCATTAGGGGATCAGCATTGTCAGCTTTACAGGGTACAAATGAGGACATAGGCAAAAATGCAATTTTGAAACTAATGGAGGCTGTAGATCAATACATTCCTGACCCCGTGCGCCAACTTGACAAGCCTTTCCTGATGCCAATCGAAGATGTTTTCTCGATTCAGGTAGAAAGCTTTGGATGTGGCCTTTTTTACTTGTGTTTTTCTTCTTTTGACTTGCACACATTTGGCTTTGCTACATAAGTTGCTCTACAGCTCCTTATTCATGGCTTTTGATTATCATCAGTGTTGGCAACATTGTAGGAATGTTTTTTGCAAAAAAGTCAAGTAACTAAGTTGTGGCTACAATATTAGTCATTTACCTTTTTCGCTTTTTTTCGTGTTAGTATGTGGAGAGGGGTTTAAAATGCTAGAAAACATGACCTTTTTCATTTAAAATGCTGTCATGTTACTTTGAGATAAATTTTCTTTTTCTGAAGTTGAAATTTTAGTAATTTTTTGGTCTGCTTCTGGTATTTCAGTAAAATTTACATCCTGTTGCATGGGGGTGGGGGGGGGGGGGGGGTGGAGGAGGGAATTTTTCTGTGTTCAATGTCATAAAATTGTCTCCATTGCATGCCAGAAGCTTTATCAAAATTTTCAGAGTTAAATTGTACTTAGCCTGATGATGTTGGTTGGTGTCTTGAAGGGACGTGGAACCGTTGCAACTGGCCGTGTTGAACAAGGGACCATTAAAGTTGGTGAAGAAGTTGAAATTTTGGGTTTAACGCAGGTACATTTGTCAATTGAATTTTCTAGTCATTTTCTGTGAAGTCCATATGCATTTTCTTGTGATAAATTTGCTGGGTTGATGATGTCCTGGAATTTTATATTCTAAACAAGTCAGCCTGGTTAGGGTTGTTAAATGAAGGGTACAGTTCATATATTTTGATAAAATATCATTAATTGTTGTTTGATCTAAAATTGAGCTTTCTTCTGCAGGGTGCACCTTTAAAAACTACAGTAACTGGGGTTGAGATGTTTAAGAAAATTTTGGATCAAGGACAGGTAAGTGACTATTGTAGAGACTTTGCCCTGCTAAGGTTTTTGCACATTTGGTAATGAACTATATTTATGTGTCTGGATACTCTACTAGGCTGGTGACAATGTGGGACTTCTTCTGCGTGGCCTGAAAAGAGAGGATGTGCAGCGAGGAATGGTAAATGGCACCAACCAAGATTCTTTACATCCACTTAGTTCTCTAGAAATAAATTGAACTTTTTGTAGTAACTCTAATCTATTTATGATTTATCTAAATTTTGGACTCACATTTGCCGTTGTTAGCTAAAACTTTGTGATTCTTTCTTGCTTTGAGAATGTATTCAAACCTGCTAGCTTATGAAAAATTAATTTAATGGTAAATGAGTTTTCTTGGGCATGATGTGCAAAAGAGAAAAAAGGATGTAGTAAAACATCTGAAATCTTCCAACTGCTTAGGTAATTGCCAAACCTGGAAGTGTGAAGACATACAGGAGGTTTGAGGCAGAGATATATGTCCTCACAAAAGATGAAGGTGGACGTCATACAGCCTTTGAATCAAATTACAGGCCCCAGTTTTATATGAGGACTGCAGATGTAACTGGAAAAGTGGAATTACCTGAAAATGTTAAGATGGTTATGCCAGGGGACAATGTTACTGCAACTTTCGAGCTGATCTCACCTGTGCCGCTTGAAGCAGGTATGCTGCCATATTCCCTATTTGTTTCCCCAAAAAGAATCTGAGAAATATTGGAAGTTACCGTTGTAGCAGTTTATCTGAGCCAAGAAGAGTTTTTTTTCTCTCCCTAGTTATTAAAGCTCTGAAGCATAGAAAATAGGACAGTTTTAATATGTTGCTTGCCATCAATGTAACAGGACAAAGATTTGCCTTGAGGGAAGGAGGTAGAACAGTTGGTGCTGGTGTAGTATCAAAAGTATTGAGCTAAGAAGTTGCTGTTCCTTAACATTTACGGTTTCTCCATCATGTTGGCTTGCTGAATGAAGAAATAGATGGATCAATCAGTCGTTAACATCTTACAAGTCTGTTTTTGGTACTGTGTTCTAGGAATTATTAAAAAGATAATTAAGTGATAAGAATTTGGGGATGTTAATGGAAAATTATTTTCATTCAGTTTTCAGCAGTGAACCAGAAGTCAGCATGTTTTTTTTTTTTTTTTCTTTTTTTCCCCAAAAGTCATAATTGAACAGCTTTTTGAGGTTATTTGAAAATAATAGCCATGTTGAACAGTGCTGATTTGCGATGTAACCTTGGTATCTGCACGCCATGACCAATCATTTTTCTTGGAGTACTTTTTGTAGTTATTAATTGTTTTATTCCCTCTTCTGTAGTTTATTTAGAATGAAAAGTGTGTATATATACCTATATTATATGTATATATATTTTACTTTAGCTGTAAAAAAGGAATCTTTTAAAGGGGAACAGGTCTCAAAACCCTGCTCAGCAATGAGCTTGGCGCCTAGGTGGCATTATTATCAGGCAAAGTCGAATAAATAGCGACTAAATTGCCATTGCCAGTCCAGTTGCCAATAGTACAGCTTGCTGTATTTGTTTCCCTCGTTGAACAGGTCAATCTCTCAAAAAGGGTTTTTATGGTTGCGTCACCACTGTTATTGAGGAATAATCTCCTACACCAGCCCTTATAAGCTATTTTCTATTGGCATTGAGCGCTTGCCAATCTGTGTAGAATATCTCCGAGCAACTGAATGCCTAGCTGTTTCATTCATTCAGTAGATCATGAATTCAAAGAAAAACAATAAAAAGGAAGTTAATTTTCCCTAGTCGATATAGCACACATAAACTTGGCCCATTAGAATTATCATTTGTGATTTTTTCACTGCAGTCTTGGGCGCAGCGTTTGGATTGACAAATCAAATGCCATTATAGTAGTTGAGAATAGCTTCAAATACAATGACAAAATTGTATTTTTTATACATATTACAGGAATTGTTTTCTTTACCAGTGTGGCCGTGACAACCCTCCTCTCCATTTACAACTTAATGATTATTTTACATACAGAAGCTGACAGAGGATGAGGTCCTGCTCACATGTGCTCAAGGCCATCACAAGACCATATGGATAGCATAGGATTCAAAGTTCTATTCTTGAAATATCATGCTTCAATCCCCCTCTCTATTCAGATATCCATGTCCAAGATCAATATACTTGAGTCTAACTCACAGCTAACTACCACATTTTTGTGATTAGAATACCCAGCCAGTCAAGATGTTATCCAAAAGACTAACACCATCATAAACATGAGTTTTCTTTGAAATTCATGCAAACCTTAGCACTGCTACAGCCATCACTGTTGCAGCTCTGAAGTAGATCTCATTGACACTTTTCTCCACTCTCTTAATCATCTCCTCATCCTTCAGACCCAACTTGCTAGCATTCTTGCTGATTTGCACAACCATGTTCCTCAGTCTGTTAACTGCCCAAGAAAGCCAAACCAGCCCAAAACCAATGCCAGTGCTGAAGAGTTTAGATGAACTAAATGGAACTCTCCCACAAGCTACCTTACAAATAACAGAGAAAAGAACAGCAAGACCGGTCCCAGCAATGCCAGCAGAGAATTGGGTCAATAGCTCAGGAAGTTCAGGGCCAGATTTCTTCAGGGAAAGAATTGTTGTTCTGCCATGCCGTCTGTTATCAACCATCAAGGAAAGAAGGCTCTCACATGCATGGAAATAATTCCTTTTGTAGAGATCTCTCTCCCTGGCTAACTTCCTCGAGGTCTTCTTCTTTGGTGATGGCTTGAGCTTGATTTTCTCATGACTGTTACAAAATGAGTTGCATAAAAATAGGAGAAATACAAACACATTTTGAACAAAAAAAAAATTCGAAAGAAAGCACCAAGAACTATAGTTTTCTCAGAAGTTCACATCTTAACCATGTATATATAAGAACAAACCATCTTTTTGGTCCCATAACCAGTGGACAATAGCCAAGTCGGTATGTAAAACACGATACCAAATTAAACATGCAGGTCAGGCCTGCCATTTTTAGCATATTCGCTACATCATTTCAGTTTCTTTGATCTTATTTTTGTTTCTTACTCTATTATAATTTCTCCATTGTTATGGTCTTAAATGCAATTGACATAAATGCAGAGTCACAACTCACAATCACAAGTCATTATCCCTCGGTTGTAGAAATTTTAGGCATAAATTTCAAGATCTCAAAACAAGATACATTCCAAGTATCTCAAGCTGACACTTTATAGAAGAATTATGGCAAGGGCAAGGGAATTGATAAATGAGGACACAATGAAACATTCTTTCAAGAGATGCTCAGTTACATACCTCTTTGCAGGTGCAATACTTGCAACTTCAAACTGTGGAGAAGACAAGTTAGTACTAGCATGTGCTTCACTGCTCTGACTCCTGTTTAATCACACTATAGGGTCAGATGCCTTTCAAACAACATTGAAATCAACTTATTGTTTTACATTCTCATAAGATTAGACCAAAGCAACAAATTTAGTTTTATCGCAAATCAGAAGCACAAGTCAAATGAACTTAACCAATTAAGATAATCAGGTAATTACACTATAAATACAAGTGGTGACAGTAGAAAATTTTCATTCTAAATTTACTCTTCAAAAGTAATCAAAATACCACAATATAGTGCAGTCACAACAACACTTGTTTGCTTGTACTCATAGTTTTCATTTAACTTACCTGTTGAAGTTTGGAACCAGTGCCAACTGCTTTCTCCACTTAGTTGAGTTGCCAGATAAGTAAAATTTAGCAACGATTGAAAGGATATCTGTCATCTCAGTCCCACTACCTGTAAGTACAACTCTACCATCTGGATTAACTGTAATTTTCGAATCACGCACCATCTCTCCTACAAAGTCTGGGAGAGGCTTCTGGGCATCGATTTTGCTACTTGGATAAATTAGAGAAGAAGCATAAGGTTGCTGATGCACACCAAACATCAATGGTTGAAGACCCATCAACTCAGATAGCATAGATAAATCAAGTTTCCCTTTCTCCACTTCACTGGATCCGGACATCAGAAACTTCAAGATTTTTTCATGCCTCATGCACTTTTCAGCTATCCCAAAGCTAAAGAGTGCTGTCTCTCGATAAGCATCTGTGACCAAAGCAGGGTGACTATAAGTGTTCTGTAGCTGCTATCAGAGACAGTTGGGTGGAACAAATAAATAAATAAAGGAATTGACATCGCAAATGAATCTATAAGAATCTGATCACAGTCACCAAAAAAAATTTTCTGCTTTCTCATAGGCTACTAAATTCTTGCAGCATTGTATCGATTGGATTCCCTAATCCAGTTCCCAACACTTTTTCCCCCCTCAAGAATCACTTTTCATAATTATGCTAGAGCTTATTCCGCCTTTTCTCATTACTCTTTCCGCTCATGTTTGGGATTGGAGAGGGGGAGGGAGGGCAGAAAAGCATGATGCAAAGACTTGAATTTAAATCTTAATTCAAATTTTCAAATACACAAACTCTCAAACTATAGAATATTTTTATCAAGACTCTAAGAACAAGAATTGTTTCATTTAATGTATTTTCCAATGTCTCTTTCCTTGAATACATTGCAAAAAGAAATTACTAGACCATCCAATAAACTAGCCAACAAGTTGCAGACCTGGTTTATCAATGACCATAGGCCTTTGTGCTGCTGGATCAACATTAACGATCAGTTTAGGCTCACATAGTACATTAACTGGTTTACATGGCTTCTCAAATCGTTTGCAGTTCAGATCAAAGGGAACTGCTTGTTCTATCTCTTGTTTTACCACCTGACTTGACATGTAGGATGGACACTCCTGCTTTGATCAAAATAATAATAATTCATTAGCAAATAACTACTACCACAATTTTTACTAAAACATTTAGTGCAAAGAGAGAGAGAGAGAGAAAGAGTTGTTCAGTACAAATAAACAAAACTATAAGTAGCAAAATAAGAAGAAAAGAAAATAGTTGCAAATTACTGATGGAGCAAATCTCAATAATTTCTAACTCATATCAGATATTACACACTGCGGGCACAGATTGCAATTAATCTCCATTTGACATCAATAAGACACGAAGAAAACATATAATAACTCGGAAATATCCATGTTAAAATTATTGAGGATGACCTGAATAACTAAACAAAGTAGAATTATCAATCATACATGGCGAACAGCAGCTCATAATTGAAATATTAACCAAAAAAACAAAAGAGAAGTACCGAATTCAGACAACAATATATCAAAACCCAAATCATGAAAACCATAGAAAAGAACTCCAATAAAAACATTACCTGGATCATCCTGCCAACGCCTTGCTCTTGCTGAAGAACAAGCCCCGGTCCCGGAGGGTACCCATGAGAAGCCATCAAGCAAGGCTTCATCATATTTTACGGAGAGAAAGCCAGTCCTCAAATTCCAAAAATTATCCCCCTTAGTTTTTTTTTACCCTTTTCACAACAGCATACACTTATCCATTTCTAGACCTCAAAATCCTCGATTTCCCCCCCAATTTTAAGCCTTTTATTTAGTGCTAATAAATAGAGCGAAAAGTTTAGGATGGGAAATCCAGATTTATGTGATCCAATTTTTAGGATTGAGAATTTCTCTGGGTTTGGTATCTGTGGCAGGCGTCGCCTTGAAAATCCAGATTTGGGGACCCTGAGACAGACCCAAAAATGTCCCTGTTTTAATCTTGGATTCTTCCGAACAGTCGGATTCGTTTCGTTCAGTAGCTAATTTCACGACAGGATTAATTCTTAGCCGTCTGATTGAAATGTAAGGGCGTGACGGGATGTGCTCTAATTCTGATTTTTTTTATTTGGAAAGCTTCGAGGGTGTGATGGAATACACTGGAACCGAACCGTGATAAAAATCTCCGTGGCACCACAAAACCCGCTCCTCAGGGTTGCCTAACGTGAAGTCAGTTGAATCAGCGGTTAAGATTATCTCTCATCAACCGTGAATTTCTGACCTGTCTGTTTTTTTCTTGTTTCCTCTAAAATCGGCGGGACTCTATTAATTGCTGTATTTAATTACTTAAATTCCGCAATTATTGCCTGGGCAACGTTGTCAGCCTCGTTCATCTTTATTTAATATCAAACATATTTTTATTGATAAGATTTAAAAGTGTATCTGTAATGTAAAAATAACTTGCACTCAAGTAAGTTTTACGTGATCTTGATATCTACGAATCATAATTATAAAATTTCATCTGCAATCAAATTTATTAAAAATTTTATATTTATTCAATTAAAACATTTAAAATAATTTTTATTTATTTATTATGAGTTGGGATTTATTAAATAAAAATCATGGTAACTTCCATGAACCACGTCTCTGGGAGCAAAACTCCAATAATAGGTAGAGTTCTAAGGAAAAAGAATGTTCAATTCGATTAATTCAATAATATTTTTAATTAATCAAATTGATCAAACTGTATAGACCGAATTACAATGATTTATTCGGTCGATTATTGAATTAATCAAAATTCCGTAGCCTTATGGACATTAATGCTCCAACAAATTACTCGAGTGTATATATTGGGCTATGTAGGTCGTATAAATTTATTTTATTAGTTTAGTTAATTCAGTTAAAGTATTTTTTAATTTTATAATAGAAATTAGTAGATTAACTTGAATTTGTTAGTATCTTATAAAAATAAAAAGTTATGTCTCTTCGTATTAAAAATTATAGGTTTTCATATGAGAATATATGACAATTGAAACGCCACATCAATTAAAAAGTTATGTCGGTATAATTATTATATTGTAAGTGACTTTGCATGTTAAAAGTTATGTCTCTTAGTAAAGTAATATTTGAAAAAATAATTATAAATCCAAAAGTTAGAAGATAGTTAAAAAGATCATTATTCAAATGTTTGGATATGAAATTTTGTTTTTCTTATTATAATTTAAAGATTATATTTTATGATATGATTGATTGTTTTTTCATAAAGAACCCAAATACTGTGTCTTATAACATAAAGATATATGTTTAAAACATAAAAGTGTCAAAAGGATTGTGTCATTAAAAGAATAGACACTTTGTAAGTCTATATATAAGATTTAGCAACCATTTTGACACACTAAACAAACAAGATACCAATAAAAAATCAAGAGTAAAGAAATATTATGTTCTAAAAAAAATTTAAAAAATAAACATACACTTTGAGTTGTCATCATCTACCAAAAGTGTCTAAATTCGTATAACATATTTACTGTAAAAAGTAAGTTCTAAAATAAAACAATCTTGTGATCTTCAATTCTAAAATTAAAGAATCTTACGATTCTCAAGTATATTTAATAGTTTGTTATTGGAAGTGCATAACAAAGTTAGATATTGACTTCATCACATAACTCTCTTTTACATACCGAGTGATGGAATGAAAAAAATCTTAAATATAACGTCTATTAAAGGCATGCATTAAAATCAAATTTGTCTACCTCTTTTAATTTCAACTAAACCTCGTTTGCACAAATAGAATTAATTGAGAACACTTGTGAAATTAATTGAATAATCAAATAAATCAAATTTTTTTTAATCAATTTTTTTTAGTAATTCAGTTAATTTCAGTTTTAACTAAGTATTGCTCACCTTTAATAACAAGTGTATGAATCTTCCTATTCAAATAATTAAATTTGAATCTCTATTTTGTCAAATAATAATAATAATAAAAATAAAAATATAATGTAAATATCTTACTTATAACTTATAATACATAAGATTTAGTCTTTGGCAAAGGATTTACGATTTATAAACAAAAATATTAATTAAATTAATGGATTTTAACAATATTAATGAAAAAATAAAAAGCAAAATACTTTCACCTCTTAAGTTTTGATTAAAATTACATAAAAATCTATTAGTTTTTAAAATAGATACTCTGCTCCCAAAAAATATTTTTTACTGGACACGTAGGTTTAATAGTTAGTCAACCGTTAGTGTTTTTGTAAATTTGATGACGTGGTAAGAGTAAAAAAATAATTTTACTCTTGATTAATTTTTAAAATGACTATTATATAATTTTAGTAATTTTTTATTAATTAAAAAAAAAACTCCCCATCTGGGGAGCATCAAAGCTACCCCTTCCCTTGGGAGCACTGACCGATGCTTCCCTTTCTTGGGGAGTTGGGAAGCACCACTATTTTTTTAAATTAATAAAGAAAGAAAAGGTATTTTGGTTTTTTCATAATCTTTATTAACGATTTTTACATTTTTAAAATGAAGTGTCTATTTCGAAAATTAATAGACTCGTTTGAAATTTCAATTAAAACTTAAAAAGATAAAGATATTTAACTTAAAAATAAAAATATAACATATCAACATAAAGTTTACATCTTCATTATCTATTGTTAATTTATTATTTTCCAAGTTGTGTAAAGAAGCACCAATCTTTTTTATTTTCTCTTTCATTCTTTCATCTTAGGTTTAATTGCGAAGAGCTATAAAAAAAATTAAAATAAAGTACTAGTCGAGAATATTTTGAATATCATCTATAATATTTACTACTCGTAAATATACAAGTTGTAAGATCATCAAACAATTTATCAGTTTCAACATAAACAATTGTTAATAATAATAAGAAAAATCGATATAGTACAATTAAATGAGTAAATAAATAAATAAGATTAGGTCCGTCCTCTTCTAACTGTATATTTGACTTTGGGGCTATGAAGTGAACGTGGCTTAGTTCAATTCAAACCCAATGGCCAATAGGTCATTTTTAGCGATGACTTATGGATGGTTTTTTTTTTTTTTTTGGTGAAATGTTACTCGGTGCCTACAAACACCAATTAATATGATATTTGTAAAAATAAAATTATAATTAATGTATTGTATAATTGTTGAAGTTAGGAAAATAATGCATTAAATTTAAAGAACAAATAATGCAAATATAAAATATTTTTTGAACTTTATTTTTTTCACAAAATTGATTAACTGATTCCAATGTATAAAGTTGTTAAAAATGGACCCATCGCTTTAACATATTTAGTTAGTTTTTTAAGTTTTAAATTTAAAAAAATTAAAATATTATATAAGTTTGTAAACTTTTTACTTTTTTAAAATAATTTTTTATTATTTTATTATATTCATATAAATTCATACCTATGATTTGTACTTGACTAATTTTTGTGTCGAGGAAATTTTGTTATGATATCATGTGCCTTAATGTTATTAGGTTCATAATCAATTGATATCTTTTACACATGTGAATATTAACACACTCTTTCGATGTGATGAAATTAGTTGAGTGAAAAAACCCAAATCAAGTGAAACTCTAAAAGGAAGACAATGAAAGCGACAATGAAAATCAAGCATAAGTATGTTTGGTTTGGTTTTTTTTAATTTAAAAGTTATTATGAAACTTTTATAAAAAAATAATTTTTAAAATTAAATTAAAATTATTTAATAAATTTATTTTTATAAGTATATAAGTTTTAATTTTGATTAAAATTATTATAAAAAGTATTATTGGTATTATATTTAATAAACAAGAACATTTTTTGAGCAAAAATAAAAAGTTTTTCGAAAGCTAACATATTTTTAAAAGAAGATAAAAGAAACTTCTCTCTTGAATTTTTCTTAGAGTTTTTTTAGATTTTGTTATTAATTTTTTTTTCTTTTAGAGTTTTTCAATATTTTATTTGATCCGATTTTTACTTTTAAGAGATAAATAAAGATAAGTAAAACTCAGTCAAAATTGAATTAACCAACAAATTCAGTTAATTCAATTTTGTTTAAATCAATTTTATCAGTTTGGATCAGTTAAAAAATTTTGAAGTCGGGTTAACCGAGTTAATAGGTTTTGAAACAAGTATATTTAAAGGTTTTAATTACATATATACGCTCACATTGATTTTCTATACACACACACAAACACGAAGGATTAGATTTAATCATCTAGTGAGATTTTCTTAATGTATTGACTCATACATTTTTTCTATACTTGTATATGAATAAATGACTTAAATTTAATCATCAAAAATTAAAAAAACATACACTTTATTTAGACGTTAATATTAATAAATATTTATATAAATATAACCATACAAAATTAATGCAAAATATAATGAAAACTATACCCTAAGCTTAGGTTATTAATATAACTTATTATATTAACTTATTTTTATCTTAAGTTATTAATATATTATACTATATATAGTATATTTATTAATATACAATATATAGTCTATACTATATAGAGTACTGTAGTAACTTATAGTATAACTCATATTACTAAAGTAACTTATATTAATATTAGTATCGTATAGTAATATAACTTATATTAATAATTAACTATATTATAATATATAACAATATATTATATAGTGTACTTATTGATATACTAATTAGTCAATAACAATTTATTACTATACATAACAATGTACTATTACATAGTATATATGTTATATGACTTCTTAGTATACTTATATACTATATAAGTAAATATTAAGTATGTATAGTAATACATCAATACACAATACATTGTATTAGTATATAGTTATACACTATATATAATATATATCAATACAATATACATATACACTATGTAATTATATATAGTAAATATTAATACAGTTTATATTGTTTACAGTTATACATTATATAATATATATCTTAATACCCTATAGAGAGTGTACTTATTAATACACTATATATACTATAGAACAAGTATAATTAGTCAAAAATTACAAATTAATAATATACTATATTAGTATATTAGTAAAATTATAAGTAATAGTGTAACATATGGAAACATAAAGTACATTATTAATAGATTATTAAATAAAGTAAACAAATAGAAAAAAGTTAAAAAAAATTCAGTTAAAACCGATTTAACTTACTAAAGTCTGTTATTTTAAAGTCATTTAAAGTCATTAAATTAGTTTGATTTGGTTATTTTTTTTAAAAAAGTCAATTAAGTTGGTTAATGGTATTCCTTGATTGAATTAACCAAACGCTCATTCCTAAAAGTAGATAAGATATAAAAAACAAACCAAATAGGCAGAAAATATAATAAACAAAACAAAAGAACAAACCAACCAAATTTGGAATATTGAGTAAACAATCAAGGCAAAAAAATAATTAACCAAATCAAATACAAAAATCAATAATAGTCCCAAATCACAAAAAAAAAAAACATATCAAAAATACAAAAAATAAAGAAATCAAGAAGAATAGCGCCTCAATGAACCAAATAACAAAGAAAATGAGCACCAAAAGAAAAAAAGAAAGAAAATAAAACAAAATAAAAAAAAAAGTGAAAAAAGAGGAGAAGAAAATGAAAATAATAAAAAAAGTAAGAAATGAGAGAGGGAAGAGAAATCTAGAGGGGAAAAGGAATAATTCATAAACACAACAATGAAAAATACCAAAATAACATGTAAACATATTAAAATCTTAAAACCTTGTTCAAGACAAAGGAAAAATTGATGATGAAAAATAAAATAAGACTCAAAAATCTTACAATTACAAAAAAAGTTATTCATTAAAAACTTGATTCAATTGAACGACACTTACCCTCCAAAACTAAATCGAAATTTCAATTCGAACCCACTAACTTTTTATGTACGATAAATAAAACCTAATTTAATATAATTGGCTTGTCATCAAAGCGGCGCACGCAGTTTGTACGCTCTAAGAACAGCTAAGCACCTATGGAACAAGCTAATTAAAAATCATTCAGATGTGTGGTACTTGTAAGTCCTAATCAGCCATCTGACTTCAACTTTCAAGAAATTCTACTATTAGTGGTTAACTAACACGTGTCTCTGTTTTTAGCCTTGCATTTGCATGCCACTTTCTTTTACTAAAGTACACCAAACAGAGTTTCAACGCAGCAGCATGCAACTTTTGACATTTGAGACGAAAACCAGGGCAACTGACACTAGCAATAAAATTCTAAAAACAGAAATTAAAACAGGGCAACTTATATGCAATAGTTTGCAGGGAAAGATAAATCCTACATTTAGATATTAAGAGCTTGGTTTGATTTTTTTTTAGTTTAAAAGTTATTATGCATCTCTTAAAAAAAAAATTTTAAAATTAAATTAAATCTGTTTGATAAATTTATTTTTATAATTTTTTTTATAAATTAACTATTTGACAAAATAATTTATATAAATTTTAATTTTGATTAAAATTACCAAAAAAGATATTTAATAAATAATTTTCTATTAATCACAAATTTTTTTGTTTATAATGAAAAAGTGTTAATTTTTTTTATTTATAAAAAGTATAAAAATTATTTTTATATAACATAAATTTTATAATTAATAAATCATATAAAAATGAAAACAGATAATATTGTAATTATTTTTAATAGATGAGGATATTTTTGAAACAAAAAAAGGAGGAAAAGCTCATATCTGGAGCTTTTTCTAAAGTTTTTTTTTAATTTTATTTTTTTTAAAAAAACTACTTATTTTTTTAAGAGTTTATTCAAATTCTTATTTGACTTGATTTTTGCTTTTAAGAGGTAAATAAATTAAAAAAAATTCAGGCCAAACATGCACTAAAACCCATTTATTCAAATTATAATCATGAAGATTTTCAAGTAGTATTTTCCTCTTTTCAATGGGGGAAAAAAATAAAGCATTAGATGTACGATGAGTTGATTTAATTACCTAATTCATTTACTTGGATAATAAAAGATTCTGGATTTAAATATGGTTAGTCTTTTAAGTATTATTCAAAATATGTCTTAAATAAAATGAGTAAAAAAATAATACATTTTTTATTTAGTTTAAGAGTCAGGAAGAGTTTAAACATAATGTTTAAATAAATCTTGAAATTATTTAAAAATTAAATAAATTTTTATTTTTTATTACGTTTAATCAAATTTTTATATTTTTATTTTGAGTCAAATAAGTCCTTATGAATAATAATTGACTAATTGTCATTGGTTAAAATATCTCTTATCATTTTATATTCACGTGACATTAATATGATGTTGACGTGAAGGATGAAAGATATCTCATAACGATATTATTATATGAAATTAGTATATCACATTATCATCAATCATATTATGTCAATATATCATATCATCATCGATTCTGATATATTAACATAGCATGTTAATGTCACGAGACATAAAATAACAAATGACATTTTAATTTTAACTAAAAAAAAGATATAATATACAAAAAAGCTTCTAAACTATTTAGAAAAATTCAAATAAACCCTTACATTTTTATTCCGTTCAATTAAACTCTTATACTTTTATTTTGAGTCAAATAAACGTTTATATTTTTATTTTGAGTCAAATAACCATTATGATTAATGATTAATTCAGTGAAAATGTCATTTGTTATTTTATACAGCGTGACGCTAACGTGGAATTGTAAAATATGATGATATGACATATTGACATATCATAATTAATGATGACATGCTCTGTTAATTTAGCATGATAGTATGAACATGTAACATTTTTTACCTTTCACATCAATACTATGTTGTGCCATGTGGATATAAAATAGCAAATATCATTTTCACTAATGACAATTAGTCACTCGTTAGTTATAATGGTTTATTTGATTGAAAATAAAAATACATGAGTTTAATTGAATGTAATAAAAAAATAAAGACTTGTTTGAATATTTTTGAATAGTTTAAGAGCTTATTTGAATATTATGTCAAATAAAAATATAAAGAGTTTATTTAATTCAAAATAAAAAAATTGATTGAACATAATAAAAAGTATAAAAATTTACTTAAATTTTCTTAAATAATGTAAAGGTTTTTTCAGATATTAAGGCCAGAATCTGTCTACAACTAAATTTTTAAATGAAAAAAAATAATTGCCAGTTAAATTTGGTATTTAATCTCCACCTGGTAAAATCATCAGTCCTTGAAAAAGGCAAATAAGCAGTCTTCATCAATAGATGTACACGACCATTTATAAGCGGCTTGAAGATCTAACTAACATATTCTCTTATTTTTGAACGGATTTATTTCGAGACACAGTGGGGTTGCTAGGATTTTCAGGATCACATTGACTGTATCATTGACCAAAGTAAATGTAGCAAGGGACGTGAGTCCTGAGGGTATCAGATCAAGGTACCCCGCACCGTAGGCCCCAGAAGGAGCATAACTGGTACAGTAAATGTCTCAAAATAATGCAAGTAAGATAAAAAGCAGTAGACCCCTTCTGGAAAGTTTGAAAAATAATAATGGGAGGGCAGCACGACTGTGGTAGGAAATCCATGAGATGGGGCGTACGAACCCTGGCACGAGTCACCCAGACGTGGTCTCTTCATCACTTCACTTCACCAAACTTTGGTCCCTACCCACCCAGTTTCTTACCAGCTCTTTATGGCAGGCAGTTCATGTCTCGAGCCTCAAGGCCCAGGGCCCCATTGAGCCCTCAACCCTCGTCTCAGACTGCTCCGACGCGCGCGCGTTACATATTCAACGTCATCGTGACACACACATACGGCTTCTAGCTTAAAAAGGGAATGAAGGATGGTGTTGTAATGCTAATTGTTACTAGCTTTGAAAACTTTTTGAATACTGATCATGTTTTAACATTACAATAAAATCATCGTTGTTTTCACGATTCATAGAGTTAAAATCAACATATAGATATATTTATATTTTAAGCTGTTACATTTACATAATATTGATTATAATAATAAGGTAGTTACATTTTATTGTACCATGAAATTTATTTTGTAAAAGTCAATATATCCTCTTATAGCAATTCGAAACGAAGTAGGTATATTCTTCGATATATATATATATATATATAAATAAAGAAGAAAATAGAGAATGCATATCAGTGAAAAGGTTAAGAGCGTAACACGTTGCATCTAAAGAATCATATAAAAAAAAACTGAGGACGGAGTATTTTAACAAGTGGGATTCCTTCGGAAGTCGGACCTTATTTACCAGAATGCCCATCTATGGACAGCTGTTATAGTCAAAAAAGCGAGTGGCGTTCAAACCCATAACATATTCAGAAGAAAAACGCTTTGCCGCTTTCTCTCCACCAATAATTCTCTCATTCACAAAAATAAATGAATAAAAACTAAAAGAAATTGGTCCCCTAATAAAATGAAATTCATTATTATTACGTATGTCACAATAAAGTCATCATCTTCGATCATTCTTCCCCTCTCCCATTTAGCTTCCTCTCTCTCTCCGAAACCCTAGAAATTCACCCTCCGTTTAACAGAAGAAAAAAAAGGGACATCTAAATTTTCTCAAAAGCCCCTCCCTTTTCCCGAGAAAATCCTGTTCAATTAAACGGAGAAGAAAATAAAACCCAATTTCGTAAGGAAACTTAGAATTGGGGGGGCATATGGGGAGGGTTCTACGGGAAACATCGAAGCCATCCTCGTCGTCGGCCTCCTCCGTCAGCGCCACCACGACGTCGACGTCGGTGACGGAGACGGTGAACGGGTCTCACCAGTTCAAGATCACGGGGTATTCGCTGTCTAAAGGTTTGGGGATCGGCAAATACATAGCTTCTGACACTTTCATGGTGGGTGGATATTTGTGGGCGATCTATTTTTATCCCGATGGGAAGAGCCCCGAAGATAATGCCGCCTACGTTTCGTTGTTCATCGCTTTGGCGAGCGAGGGGACCGATGTTAGGGCGCTTTTTGAGCTCACACTTTTGGATCAGAGCGGGAAAGAGAGGCATAAGGTGCATAGCCATTTTGGGAGGACGCTTGAGAGTGGGCCGTATACGCTTAAGTATCGCGGCAGCATGTGGTAAGGGTTTCTTTTCTTTTCTTTTTTTTTTTTTTTGGGGGGGGGGGGGGTGTTCTTTTGGGAGTTTGATCTTTGATTTGGTTATTTTGATCGGAATTATGAGATGGTTTTTTTGGGTTTTACTGTGGTGAATTTTATTTGGGATGATTGAAGTTTTGGTGGGTTAATGGTTCTTCTTTTGTAATTTGTAATGGGTTTTAAGTGTCTTGCTGGATACTAGGAAAAGCATGATCGGTTGCTTGTGGTTCTTGTATTGTAATTTGTAATTCGCAGGTTAACTTTGTTGTTTAAGGGTGGTTTCTTGAGTCTTTTTATTTTTTTGTTCCATTTATCGAGCTTTTCATTGGTTCTTAGGGAGCTGGGATGTTTGTATAAAATGTGTGTTGCCTATGAAGTACATAAAATAGCAACAAAATAGGGGGAATTTGGAGGAATGAGCTTCTTTTCTGTGACATAGTTTGAGACATCAAAAGAGGTTGGGGTGGCTGGCAGAGCATAATGTCACAAGTGCTAGCGATCTTGTGAATTTTGATGTGTTTTTTGCATACAATCCTTTTTAGTTCACCGATAATTATTCTAAAATTATATTGTAAATGTTATTAGTCTCTATTCTGCGATACATTCAAATGCATTATGTTTTGCCCATTACTTGTTCTCCAGCTTACTTCCTGGCTTAAACAGTCACTGCCATTATTATTATTTTTTCTTTCTTTCCTTCTCAATGTGTCATTAAGACTCTATGACATGCAAATCTTAATTTATTTTGAAATATAAATTTAATGTCAAAATTATGCATATTGTTCTGGGGATAGGTTGTTTGGTTCAGTGACAAGAAACAAAAGTCAATAATTGGGCAATATGTCTGCCTTCTCATTTTGAGCTTTTCATGTGTATTAAAGTTACTTTTTATTAAGTTTTGTTACTAAATATTGAATGTTTTCAGCCAATTGTTTTAAGTTTGTACTTTTTTGTATTTTGCAATTTTCTATTTGAATTATTTTCTGATGCATTGCTTATATCTGGTTTCTATTATGCTCAATGTCAATCCAAACAGTTTAATGTTTCTGCAGCTTGTGTATTTTGTGTCATCTTATTAGTATGAAGCATTCTTTGAAGCATTTGGTCACACTCAAGTCAGACATACCAAACTCTTCTAATTTTTTGTTTTGTTTGACCTTAGCTAACTAGACAATAAATGTTCATTGAGACATTTGTGGTTGCAATATATCAGAATGGGTTCTTAGCTTCCTATGTTTGATGGGGGATTTGTCAAGTTCTAGGGTTTGACTCCCTCTTCCTGCTGAAAAATGAACAACAAGAAGCATATTTTATTTGTTTCCCCTATTTATCGTGGTGTATGATAACCTTTGGTGAGCAGAGAAGTAAGTCGTTTGATTTTGCTGCAGGGGATATAAAAGATTTTTCAAAAGAACTCTACTGGAGCAATCAGACTACCTCAAAGACAATTGCCTCTCTGTTCACTGTATTGTTGGTGTTGTTAAGTCACATACAGAGGGTCCTAAGGTCTACTCCATAGCTGTTCCACCTTCGAACATCGGTCATCATTTTGGGCAACTACTAGAAAGTGGAAAGGGAACTGATGTAAGCTTTGAAGTTGATGGGGAAGTCTTTCCTGCCCACAAGCTGGTACTTGCTGCTCGTTCACCTGTGTTTAGGGCACAGCTTTTTGGTCCAATGAAGGATCAGAATACACGGAAAATAAAAGTTGAAGACATGGAAGCTCCAGTTTTTAAGGTTCAGTAAAATACCTCCTCTTCTTATGTTGGACAAAAACTCATGCTATTTCTTGTCCATGAAAATGCATTGGCAATAGATGCATGGTGTCAACTTGCCATGGATAGCATGCACTGGCCTTGTTAGCATGCCTGATGTCAATAATTAGTTATTAAAAATTCCTTAATCAAAGCTATATGGTGGGGTGTCTGATGCAATGTCTTAAAAAGCAGAATCTGAATGTGGCATGTACTGTCTTAAGCTTTTAGTTGATTGCTTCAGAGAACACAGATGTGGGCGGCTAATGGTTGTACATATAGCATGTAACTCATGAGTATCGGTTTCTTTACATTTCTTAAAAATATGATATTTATGCCTTATCTCAAGTCTTCAATTATTTACTTGTCAAGTCAAATCAAATTGACTATTAATATTCATGCAATCTATAGTAGTGATTACTGATATACTATTATCTCTATGCTCTATTTTGTACTTTGCAGGCTTTACTTCACTTTATATACTGGGATTGTCTACCTGACATGCAAGAACTCACTGGTCTCAGCTCAAAGTGGGCGTCTACATTGATGTCTCAGCATCTGCTTGCAGCTGCAGATAGGTATGGCCTAGATAGGCTGCGATTGCTCTGTGAGGCCAATCTTTGTGAGGATGTTGCAATCAACACTGTGGCAACTACATTAGCATTGGCTGAGCAGCACCATTGTTTCCAGCTGAAAGCTGTGTGTCTCAAGTTTGTTGCGATGCCAGAAAATCTAAGAGGTGAATCTCTTTTTGTTTTGATATTTACATCAATATTGCATTGGGTATCCTATGTTATAACTCGTAAATGTCATTTTTGTAGAAAAAACTTAATTTAATTGAGTATGCTAATTATCAGTTGAACCAAGGTTCTTTGGTTCTTTAAACTGGAAATTATTGAAATTATGGATGCATCAAGCCAAAATTGGTGACAGGATTAAAAAATTGTCTTAGAAGCATTGTATTTGAATGAGTCATCTAGTAGCTCTTTAATTCCAGGCCACATAGAGGAGTTTGGTTGGAAAGTAAATATGTTCTGTCATTTATTAAGATATGTCTTACTGTAATAGTATGTCCCATAAATGCTAAAGTTAAATGCAGTCGCAGTTGGTTTGGTGTAGAGTTTTTCTGTCATGTGATTGTGTCTTAAGCCTTTCATGATAAATGCAACCATTCTTCTTGCAAGCAAACATAAGAAACACTTAGCTTCCATTTCAAGATTTGGTCCTTGTCCTTTGTTGAGAGCTTGGAATTTTCACCCTTCATACAACTGTTAAGAATTGCTCATTCGGGTTTCAGATGGTAATTTGACTGCATATGCATTATGCAATGGTTGTTGCAATGAGATGAAGACCTGAAGTGTGAGTTTTACAAGTGTTTAACTTTTGAAAGTATTTCCTCTACTTTTTCACAGAGAAGGCTATGGGGCTTGCACTATCAAAAAGTGCATAAATTTGGGAAAGGAAGTCGTGTTGCTTTCTGCATTTGTATTAAACCTGATATACGCGGAAATCACATTTTTCATAGGAGTAGATGTTAAGTTTTTGTCATAGGAAGATATTTTATTACAGTTTGGTTGCAGAAGCCCGAAAAGATTTTTTTTTTCTATGGTAATCTTGTATAAAACGAATGATTCTGCCTGCATTTATTCATATCCATCATCAGGCAGAAAATTTCTCTAAGTTGTTACAAGATTTATCCCATTGTCAGTATTCTGGTTCTTGCAAAGTTTCTTTTATGTTGGATAAATCACAATGATGTGTGTTTTGTTTAACAATGTTGTCCTTGACTGAATTATTTGTATTTTGTTTATTTGGTTTTGCAGCTGTAATGCAAACTGATGGATTTGAGTACTTGAAGGAAAGTTGCCCGTCTGTCTTGACTGAGCTCTTGGAGTATGTGGCTAAAGTGAATGAGCATTCAGTGATTGTATGCAGACATGGGAATGAGGCCATCCTTGATGGAAGTGATGCCAATGGTAGGCGGGTGAAGCAACGGCTATAGTAGCAGCAGCAGCTTGCCATAGTTTCCTTTGTAGCTCAAAAAAAAAATGAAGAAAAAAAAATGAATGAAGAAAAGGAAAATATATTTCTCTAGGATTAGGAAAAAATTTTCCAGTGCTAAGCTTTGGTATTTGTACGAGATGTAAATGTAGTTGTTCATTTGGTGTCCATTGTTTGCGTTGTATTGGGAATGAGAAGTGTTTCCAAAATTGTAGTTTTTCCATAACTTACCCTTTCAGATTTGTAGTAGTTGGTATCACTCTGATTACTGATTTGTGTGTGGAGGATTGATTGACGTCCTAGCAGCTGAGGTTACGGACGGCAAGTGTTTACTAATATCCATTCACTTTTACAAATATTATTTCATTATTTCTTTTTTTCAATTATAAAAGCTTCGAAGGTTGGCTTTCTTCTATGGTTCTTGATAGTGGAAAAGGGATGTGGGGGAGGGGAAGAGGGGGGGGGCCTAACGTGAATTATTGTTGTACGTTGTTTATTGCGAAATGGCAATGAATGATGAAATTGATGGGCGTGGGAGGAATTGAACCGAGGCTGGATGTATTGTTGGAACACTAAATAATAAGGGCCATAGCCCTTATGTAGGGCTTTGAGGCCCAAAATCACAGTGGGAAACGGGCCTTAGTGGCAAACCTGTAAAGAGTACTACTAGTTGTTCAAACAACGGAAAAGACGGAAGGTTATATTCGTAAAAAACTGGGTTGCAGAAGTAGTGGTGGGTATAAATATAATTTAGTGGCTCATTAGTTTAAGATTTGCAACTCCGCTGTACACCTCAGCTCAGACAGCACTCGGCTCCATCAAATTTTCCTCGCAGCAAAACGCAGAAACTCGCCCTTTCCCTCTCTCTCTTTTTAGGCACAGGAATCAAAATCATGGTAATCTTCTTCTTTCAGTTTCATCATGTTCTTATGAGTTTGTGTGTGTGTGTGTGTGTTTTTTTTTTTATTTTCTTTTGTTTTCTTGCCACGGAAATCATTCTTTTATTCAATTGTGGTCGCGATTATTTTCCCCTATGGCATTCTCCAATGGGCTTCTCTTTATTTATTTTTGGGGTGGGGGTGCTGCAGTTGTTCTTTTCATATTTCAAGGACTTGGTGGGAAGAGAAGTGACGGTGGAGTTGAAGAATGATTTGGCAATTAGAGGAACCCTTCACTCTGTTGATCAATACCTCAATATCAAGCTCGAGAACACTAGGGTTGTCGATCAAGACAAGTATCCTCACATGGTATGCCCCCTTTTTCTTTTATATTCGCCTTTGCTTAGTCATTTCCCCTTCATTTTCTTGTTGTCATAGGGGTTTATCACGGGATTACTTTAAAATTAGGTGTCTTAAAAGCTAGGGTTTCTTTTTCTTTTTTACTTCGTTACTTGGAAGAAATGTATTGGGTCTTCTACGTATCTACTTTTTCTTGCATTCCAACCGTCTTCTTTTTTTTGGGGTAAACATGAGATGAGGGAAGCTGAATTTGGGGCTTACCAAGTGTTTTTTTGTACGCGCTACCTTCTCTTACAGATTGTTGATTTAGATTTTCTCTTTTGCTATCTGATTTTATACTGAATATCAATCACTTTATCCGTTGCCTAGTAGCACTTTCCATTGATTTACTTCTCCAATAGAAGTGGTGAGTCCTATAAATTTTCTTTTTCTCAATACCTGAAAGTCCAAATACTTCTCACCTTAATTTACTTATCATTCTTCAACGTTTCTTCTTTGCATCTGATATGCATGCTCTCCTCTACCTATTGGAAAATGGCACTTTTGTTATTGTCTATCTTTCTTTTCTGTTTTGCTTTCCATGAATCCTGTGCCATGTTAATGACAAATTTATCCTCCGGGGTTTATCTGTGGATAAAAATTTTTGAGTAGTTTAGTTTTAATTGGAATGCCTTATTCCTATTTCACACCCATGGTTAGAGAGCACTTGTCAGAAAAGTGGAATGAGGAACGCTGTGTTTTGTACTACAGAATATGCCCCGTTAATATTAGCATGATGCTACATGGTCTAGCATTTGGCACATAGGATTATTGAAGCAGGATGTACTTTACTAGTATTATGTGTTGCCTGAAAGAATTTCATCCTAATCTTGGCTTTCAGCTCAATTGTAAAATATATATAGTACTTAATGTTTTCAAGAGGCAGGCAGGAGAGCCTATTCAAACAAGGCAACTTACATTTTAAGCTGCTTAAGAAAAGAGTAGCAATGCAATCTGACTTGTTTGCTGCTAGGAAGGATGGGTTTGTGCTGGATCCATCTAAACCTGTCATGTTTTAGCTCAGTAAGACTTGTGCCAGAAGTGCAGCGATCTTGGAGTGTGTCAAATGTGATGTTAATCTGGCTATCGCTTGTGGTTTATGTTTTGCTAGTTTTTTGCCACTTCTCTTTTCGAAATATATTTGTTTTGAAACTTTATTTTTTTTTTCTTTTGGCTTATGTCAGCCTCAAGTCATTTCGTGTTGATTGTTGATGATTGCTTGCTTTGAATACAGTTTGGCTATTGGGCATGTTAGATGGAGTGATAGATGTGAATTTGACATGGAACTCCTGGTTTTAGTGTGTAATATTTATTTGGTAATCTTTTATTAGTTTTGAGAGTGAAAGTACTTTCGTTCTTTTAATGATCTGTTAGCTTTTGAGTCAAAGACTGGTATAGCTTTCAAACACTTTGTTACTGCTGAATACCGTGTCTTAACTTTGCATAAAGTTGGTTCCTCTCTCCATCTAATACGCTATCAGTTTTTCTATTCTTGTTTTTATTCTATTTCTTTGTTTTTTTTCTTTCATCTTTAAATTAATCCTTTGGTGCCAAGACATGCATTCCCCAGCATGGTTGTAAAAGTTATCCTGTAAGTATCACCAGGTTGGAATGTCCTTTTACCCAATACTCATAGCAAGTGTCTTGGTTTGGCTTTGTCATAGTTGGCCATATCAATCTCAACTAGAGCATTCTTCTTTTCAATCTCTTCACATCCCTTGGGCTTGATGTTGCTGCTTCTGTCATCTCTGTATATTTGTTTTTCTCATTTCAATGTCGATCGGCTGAATGTGATGAGTTTCTGTTTGGTTACAGCTTTCAGTGAGGAACTGTTTTATCAGAGGCTCGGTTGTGAGATATGTCCAGCTACCTCCTGATGGAGTTGACATTGAATTGCTTCATGATGCCACAAGAAGGGAAGCTCGGGGAGGCTGAAAAGCGTTTGGTGACAAATTCAATGTACTTTAATGAACATTTGATAAAGATACTTTTGCTTCAAATAGTTTCTGAATTAAGCAAAGATAGTGACAAGTTAATGAAAGACTAATCCCTCTTTGCATTAGGGTAGACAAATTGATGTTGGTTTGTGTATCAACAAATTTGATTTGTTGAAAGAATATTTCCTTATCGAAGAAATGTGTACAATGCTAGTAGCTAGTTCCGATGCCGTGAGATGTTTGTTGAGTAGGAATGAATTATGAGGATGAAGTCTGAAACATAGGCTGTGGAAAGCTTGTGTAGCAAGGGTATGTTGCAGAATGAATAAATAAAGTCACAGCTAGTTTCATTTAGAATACGTAAATGTTGCACAATGAGAAAGATGGTGTGGGTGGAGGTTAATTTTTGGTGCTGTTGCTTGGTTCAATGGCAAGGGCTCAACTTATTCACTTATTAATTGTAGGAGGTACCACGTATTAGAATTTCAAATTCACCAGAGTCACAATTTCCTAATTTAACATGATTCCTCCAAGGAATAAATTTAGTAATCAACCAAATCATGCAGTTTCAGTCCCTTAAAAATGTTTATTACCATTTTTACTATATCTTTTTCCCTTTCTTATAAATCGGAAATAATAATCTAATAAATTTCTCCTGATTCATTTTGTCCACCTTTATGATCGCCAATTCCAATTTGGAAACTCTCTGCATTCACTCAAATAGAAAAGCTCATGCTCAAGGCAATCAAGCTTGATTTGCTTTCTTGAAATGGGATGTTAAGTTACCTTATCTTCTAAGGACGACTCCGTTATTTTGTAAACGTAAAATCTCTTCATCTCTTACATCAATTACGGAAATCAAATCTTCTCCATTCTACAAAACAAACGCTTAGGCTTTAATCATTTCCATTTCTGTTAAAGCTAAATGAAGCATCATGATTTTCTAGCCAAAAAGGAAAAATCATGGAGATTTTCGTTTAAATAGCAAGGCAACGGTTCAAGGCACACATAACTACATTACTCCTACTCATTACTGTCTTCTAAGAACGTTCATTTCCTTTAATCCCATCAATCATTCTTCTCTGTTTTGCTTGGCCTTGGGTACTCCGCTTCCATATGGGAGATGGCTTGAATGTCCCGGTATGCGTCTTAATGTCTTTCTTTTTCACATGTTTTCCTTCTCATGGTTTTACCTTTTATTTGCAGGCTTGTGTTCTCAAAGTGAATATCCAATGCTGTGCAGCATGTCCCATGAAAGTGAAGAAAAAGTTGCAGAAAATCAATGGCATGTTGCTTCCGTGAAAGAATATTATAGTACTAGTCTATTTTGAGTCTTAAAGACACTGACAACTTTTAAAATACTTCCTGATTTTTTCTTTTCATCTGATAATGTCGCCTAGGCGTGTATGCTATCGACATAGATGTCCAAAATGGGCTGGTGTGTGTTCGGGGCATGGTCCAACCGTCTATGCTCATCCAGACCATATCAGAAAAGGTTGGCAAAAAAGCAGAGCTTTACGCCTATGAGAAGAACCCCAAGATTCAAAGCAAAATGCTAGCCCAAGGGAATACTTGTTCTCCCTGCAAATACGAGAAAAATAAACAACCATGTTCTTTGCCTGATGAATCCAATGACCACGACAGGGGTAAAGACAACCATGATCAGGCTGTCCATAATGAAGTTAAGGGCAATATACCAAAGGGGCCTGAAGGCACACTTTCTTGGCAGCACCCACAAAATGGCATGAAAAAGAAGAAACACGGCTTTGCTGGTTGGTTTGGCAAGAAGAGTACTGTTGAACCAGGAGTGATTGGCAATTTTGGAGGACCACGGCCAGGATATGCAAGGCTGCCACCTCCACCTATTCCACCGCCATCATATAGATATGGACAGCATGCGCCAGTTTATCCCTACTCATCACCTTACCGAATAACAAGGCCGCCGCGGCCATATCCATATGATTTCTATGAGAAGAAGGAAGCGCCAATAGGCAACTCTGCTTTTCACTCATTTCGCGATGATAATGTTAATGCTTGCAGCATGATGTGAGCTGGTGCCAAAATTGAATTTGATTAGTGTTTTTTCAGTTTATCCTCCAGGAATAACATAACATATCATATAACTTTATGCACATGATATGTAGTTTAATTTTGTTCTTTCTTCCTAGGCATTTAGCTGACTCTCAATTTACAACTAAATTTGAATATTTGAGTATATTGTATGTATGTATGTATGTAGGCATATCTCCATGTAGGTGTGACATTTGCATACACGCATGAATGTCCAACGCATTTGGTGATATACATTTCATTTGGAAAACAGTTGCAGCTATATCATTAATCATATTATCAATAATTATTACATGTCTTCATTTCACATTATCATTTGATAAAAAATAATTATTATAAGTCATGAGATATTATTTGATAAAAAATAATAAATAATATTTTGATTAGAAATACTTTCTCAATCATTACTTATGATAAAAATTTATTCAACTTAAAATAAAAATATAATAATTTAATTGAATATAATAAGAACAGATACTATGCCCTTAAACTTTCGAAAAATGCTTCACGCCAAAACAATAAATACCCCACGCCCATACACACCGGAAAATTCCCCGTCATTTTCGTCTCCGGATCTAATACCCCATGGCCTCCGAACCTGATCCTTCAGAATCCCGAACCCAAAGGTCCCATTTCTCTCTTTCTCTATATTTATGCTTGTGCTCTTTCTGATTGTTGGTCATTTATTGATGAGACATGTTTGGATGCCTAGAAAATATGGGAAAGAATACGGACGAAAATACGTGTCATTGGTTCATTTACTTTGTTTTTAGTTGATTAATTCCTGGGTACTAAAAAGATAGTAACAAATTTATTTGATTCCTTGCAGTTTCTCAGAATTTCTCTGCTTTCCTTCTCTTACAGTTTTGTTTGTTTCCATATGAGGTTTTAGCTAATTTCAATAACTTTTCTGGGATATTAAATGCTACTTTACGTTTTACTTAATTTTGATCACTTATATTGTTGCTGTTTCAAGTTAGCCTCCGATCGATCACACTTTTACATTTTGCTTTTTTAGCCCAAAAAAAAAAAGCAAATTGAATATAAGGCAAAATGCAAATAGTAAAGGGTAAAATGTAAAAGTATCAATCAAACGAAGTCTTAGGACCAAGATTTGGTAGACATAGAGAATATACATCAGCTATCATAATGTAGGTAATTTGAGTTTAACTGTTGAAGTATGATACTGTGAAATAAGGGAAAAAATGGATATTGCTGAGAAGTTTCCACTTTTGCTGCTTCAGACATAAACTATGTGATAATAACTCTCTGTTTAGATCTTTAAGCTGATATTGTCTTTGTTATTCTTGATGATGATAGTATGATATGTTAGTTGTGCTTGTAATGCATGTATGTGTAACGATCTTTTTCCGTTATTTTTTGTTACAGGCACAAATGCCCTGCATGCTATAAACAATTTAAGAGAAAGCTGCATCTTATAGAGCATATGAAAATCTCGTATCATTCAGTTCATCAACCTAGATGCGGGGTGTGCCAAAAGCACTGCAAATCTTTTGAATCAGTGCGAGAACATATTAGTGGTGAGATAATATGCACATTCATTCTCATTTGTCAATTTTTATTGTGTAAGTATCTCATCTCTTTGCTTTTACATAGGTCCATTGGCCAAGTCAAATTGTTCGAAGATTTTTTTGAACCAAGGTTGTAATCTTTGTTTAAAAGTTCTGGATAGCCCTGCTGCCCTTAATGAACATAAACAAAAGTGCTGCCTAAATGCTCCTGTTCCCCTTGTAAGTAGCCCAGGGAAACTATTAAAATGCTAAAATAGAATCTTATCAATGATGGAGCTTTTCCCCCTCCCCCCTTCTTTATTTGTCTATAACAATATGTTATATATGTCCTTTGGACACATGTTTGACTATTTTTCTCTTGTATTTTGTGTTTTGGATGCCTTATTTGTAAGTTATATGATAAAATGAATCATGAAAACAAGGAAAAAGTACATTTTGGCTAAAGTTGAGCAACTGGTGCATGGTGACCTTTCTAATCACATTCATACTGCAGAATAACTTGTTTTGAGTTGTTATTTAATTCATTGCCAAATATAACCTAAATATTATATTGACTGTTGCAGGGAACAAACATCATGCCTTGTATAGAATCTCATGTTATTATGTCAGGTTCAATTATGGATGAAAAGCACAAAGGTAAAGGTCATGGAGCCATTGCTATGGATTGTGAAATGGTTGGTGGTGGTAGTGATGGATCAATTGACCTTTGTGCTAGGGTATGTCTTGTTGATGAAAATGAGAATCCAATTTTCCACACATATGTTCGACCACAAATTCCTGTCAGTAATTATAGGTACCATGCTTCGTATTGTATTTGATTTAATAAGGTCATTTTAAAGGAATAGTTCCTTTATTTCCATATATATGTTTCAGATATGAAGTAACTGGGGTAACAGAAGACCATTTGAGAGATGCCATGCCACTTAATGAAGTGCAAGATAAAATATTGAAAATTCTGTACAATGGAGAGTCTGTTGGAAGGATTCGCCTAGATGGGGGAAAGGTTAGGCTTCTTGTGGGTCATGGGATACAGCATGATTTGGACTGCTTGAGAATGAAATATCCTGGCCAGCTGCTGAGGTACATTGAACTATTTCTATTGCTGTAAATGCAGCAACCCATCTAAATTTCTTCTTGAGGAATCAATTAGTTGAAGCTGGTGTCTGTAATTTTATTGGAACCCTATGTGACGTCATTTCTTGTGTTTCCTCATTCATTCGATGGTTTAACTTAGTTCACTTCTAGATGAAACATATCCAAGATATAACTACTTTAAGCGTTAACAAAATTAACTCGTTCTGTTGTGTTTTGCATCTCATTTAATTCTATACTTTGTTAATTAATCACTTTTGAACTTTATCTAAGGACTTAATTGGCTTTGTAAGGAAAGGATGCATTGCATTGTCTAGTCAAACAGAGTGGAAAAATAAAGTGTAGAAGAATTGGGATAATTTTAGATTGTCCTGCTGTTTTCACTTTCTGATTTGACATGGACTTCTTTCAACAACCCCTCCCCCCTTCCTGCCCTCTTTCTTCATTTCTTTTATCTTATTAAAGATGTTGTGCAGAAATGCCCTCCCTTACATGGGCTTTTCTATTGTGCAGGGACACTGCAAAGTACCGTCCGTTGATGAAAACAAACCTTCTTAGTCACTCACTGAAGCACCTTACCAAAACATATCTAGGGCAAGTTACTATTTCAGGATCTATTACACATTTTGGAGTTATTTCTTGCTTCTGCTGCTCACTGTATCTTCTTTCTTGTTACACCCTTTTCCTCTAGCATCAACATGCATTGTTTTACAGGTATGATATCCAGTCAGGCATTCATGATCCGTATGAAGATTGTATCTCTGTGATGAGACTGTACAAGAGAATGCGTGGCCAAGACCATCAGGTGGAAGGACTTGGAAATGAAAAAGGAAATAGCGGCTTCGATTCTATTAGATCCACAGAACTAGAGAAGCTGACTCCAGATGAGCTATATGAGGTCTCTATATCTGATTACAAGTGTTGGTGTCTAGACTTGAGCAAGGAATGCAGCCTTGGCAGCTGATTTTCCTTTTTTGTTTTTTTCAACTGAACATTTAGTCTTAGCAGGGCATGTTAAGAAACGTCTGCCATTTGTGGTTTGTGTCCCCTAGTGTGGGCGTCATTTGGGCTTAAAACTTTTTGAATTTGACAGGAGAGCAGTAAAAAAACAAGAGGATAGAGGAGAGAAGTGAAAACAAGCAAGTCACAATAGAAAGTCAACTTGTAACTGTTTGGATTGTATATATAACAAGAGAAATTATGGAGATGGTTGATGTTTTACAAAGTAATGTGATTGTAGGACATATAATTATTGAGAAGAGAACATTGCAACCTTTGTAAATGTCAATTGCTGCTAGTCTTCTTAATTATTTCTTATATTTACTATTTGAAGTAGAGTAAGTTTCAAAATCCAATATCATTATGAGATTCTGAGTTCATTGTTTCTGTCATTATGGCCTTTGCTGTTTTCCCTCGTAAGGGTGTTGGGCAACAACCGTAGACTAATGGGTGTTTTTAAACTTTACCCATACCATCTGGACTGTGGGAGTGAGTCAGGCGTTAATTACAAACCTCGGCCCATCAATCATTAATGATGGACAAAAATAATTCATTAAGAAGCTTAGTTGCCATGACTTAAAATGGGACAAACGGGCGAACAACACCACCACCTCGTCACGTGTACAAGCCTTTTGCTTTACTTCCTGGGTGAAAAAAAGACATATATGTTGGATTGGCTTTGTCCAATTTGTTAATAAAACCTATGTTAGTACGCAATCCATAATTAATTGACTTCTAAAATCAAATATCTTTGTACTGTTAAATCAACTACTGTTATAAGTAGTGTTACTATTTCCATCCCATCTCAAAATGATAAGTGAACCTGTAAGGTGGAAGGAAGGAAGCTAAAAAAGTTGTTTGATATGAAAAGCATAGTCAAATTTTGACCCAACTAGTTGATTAGGCAATGACCCAAAGCAGAGGAAAAATTAAACAATCCGCCCCCAAATTTGACCGAGCCCTTTATCGACTCAAAAGCAAGCACAACTCCCTTTCACGTATTCCTCAAATCCAAAAGAAACCCCTTAGCAAAAAAAGCTCTCTCCCCTTTTTCACCCTGTTGTATTTTCTTTCCATCAAGGCGTCCCGTAAACAATCTTTGGTCCCAACGTTAAAAGGGAAACAACAAAAAACAAAGGGTCCTTGACTCGACTCGACTCGACTCTGTGCTCGACCCAGTCCACTGTAAATACTAGTGTTAATAAAACTCCATTGGACCACCACCTTGCGGCGGCAGTTGCAGCGGCAGCCGGCATGGCGGTGTCCATACAGGCGGCGAGTCCAGTATGGGAGTCGGTGCTGGAGCAGACTAAGTCTGCTCAGGACAAGAACAGTGACCCACTTCTCTGGGCCGTTCAGCTCAGTTCTAGCCTTAACTCCGCTGGGGTTTCTTTGCCTTCAATTGACCTGGCTCACCTCCTTGTCTCCCACATCTGCTGGGATAATCACGTGCCCATCACGTGGAAGTACCTAGAGAAGGCCATGACTGTCAAATTCGTCCCTCCTATTCTCGTCCTCGCCCTTCTCTCTACCAGGTCCGTTTCCCTTGTTTTGTTTTAATTTGTTTATATATATTTATTTATTTATACAAAATAAATAGGGTTTGATGATATTTGTCACTGTGTTGTTTGATCTTGTCATGAGGATATTTTTGTTATTTCATTTTATTTTTATTGGTGACTATGTTGCTTGGTTTTGGGTTTTTGAGTTTATTGGATTTTGAAGTTAGTAGTATCATTTATTTTGATAGCCTTTTGTTTAAGTTTTGTAACACAATAATATACGGCAGTTCATGGGAATAAGGGATGCTGTAGATTTTGTCTACTTTTTGTCCGTAAGAATTAGCCCTGTATTTGGGTGTCACACCCTACCATGGCTGCCTATTATGATTTCATTTCAAATCTGAAGGCCAGTGTACAAGATGATTGTACATATAAACATATATGTATGTATGTATGTATGTATGTATGTATGTATGTATGTATGCATGCATGCATGTATGTGTGTCTGTGTGTATTTCGTGTTCCTGCCGTGAGGAAGTGGGGGGAGGTGCTGAGTTGTGGCCAAGTTGAGTTGTTATGATGAATATGGGTTCATTGTTCAAAGGACCTATTCGGAAGAACTGATTTTTTCATTCATTCTTCCTTCTTTGTTTTATGGCGTTCAATCAATGTATAAAATATGATAAAGGCCAATATTCTTAAGAAAATAAACTCATTATTATGTTTCCTCATCGAAGCTTAAATATAGTATTTGTTTTTGTTTTTCTTTCTTTTAATGCCTATTGGTGTTCCAAAAGTTTTTTTTAATCTAATGCTCATTTGCTATTGAGTGAACAAAAGTTTGAGGATATCTGACAATCTGTTGTGTTTTGGTTGCTTATTTCTCTGGATTGTGGTTTTTTCTTTTATGTGTCACTGCTGGTTTTGAAAGAAATTTTCTGCCTCATTGGGAATTTTTTTTTAGATTGCAATCTTAAAATAGCTATATGTTGGGTTTCCTGGGCAAAACATTAATCTTTAAGTCCTCCACCAGCACATATTGTCCAACAATGGGTGGCCTGTGCAGTCATGATTTTGTGGAAGGTACCTATTTATGTGCCATTTGTTTTACTGAAACTGATAATTTACGTTTGGTGTCTATGACAGGGTTATTCCAAATCGTAAGTTTCATCCGGCAGCATATCGGCTTTACATGGAACTCCTTAGGAGGCATACCTTTTCACTTAAATGTCAAATCAATAAGCCAAATTATCAAAAGTAAGCTCCAAATTTAACCCCCCCTCCTTTTTTTTATGCTAAATAATATTAAATAAAACTATATTGCATGTGACAAAATAATGAAACCTAAATTTATGTCAGCTGTTATTCTATGAAAAATTGTTTGATCTGATTGTATAAACTCCTCTACCTCTGCCAACTTATCGCTTCATATCATTTTAGGACAGTTAACTCTGCTCCTGCATTAAGTATTAACGCAAGTTTCTGGTGAAATTACAGGACTATGAAATCAATAGATGATGTTCTTCATCTTTCCCAGATATTTGGCATTCAAGTGTCTGAACCTGGTCTGCTTCTAGTTGAATTTGTTTTTACAATTGTATGGCAACTGCTTGATGCATCACTAGATGATGAAGGGTTGCTGGAACTTACACCAGAAAAGAGATCAATATGGCCTACTGTAACCCAAGACATGGAAATAGATACTCCTGATAACTTTAATGAGAAGAGAAATGAGCAGCATGATGTAATGTATAAAGGAAATACTACAATGGCTATTGAGATTATTGGGGAGTTTCTGCAAAACAAAGTAACTTCAAGGATTCTTTTCTTGGCACGAAGAAACATGTAAGAACTCATATCTGTTATTAATTTTCTTTCTGTTAAGGCACTGCGGTGCTAGTTATATCTTATGAACAGGAGGGAAATGGTAAAAAGAAGTGCAGTTCATGTGGTGTTTTGTCACTTTATGTAATGCCATAATTTGTGCAAGAATTTGATTTACTGAACTTCGGATGGGTTGCTTGTTATACTTTGAGTTATTGAGTAAGATGTGACTAACACATATATTCTGTTACTTTTCTTAGGCCATCACATTGGGGAGCTTTCATTCAGCAATTAAGCATTCTTGCGGCACAGTCAGTGGCATTGAGGAATTCAAAACATGTAACTCCAGATGCCCTTCTGCAGCTGACATCTGATACACGTAAGGTTCTGTCTCGGGAATGTAAAATAATATCACAAGAAGAGTTTCATGCTATCATAGGCTCCGGGTGTCTTACATCATCTGGTAAATGTCACGGGACTAGTCCTTCTACACATTGGCTTCCTATTGATCTTTTTCTTGAGGATGCTATGGATGGATCACAGGTGGCTGCTACTGGTGCTGTTGAAAGGCTTACTGGTACTTGTTAATAGTTATCTTCAGATGCTTGATTTATTGCTCTATTTAAAGCAGAAAGACTATTTCTTTTATCATGTTAGTAAGGCAGAGTCAATCTTGCAGGTTTGGTAAAGGCTTTACAGGCAGTCAATGGTACAACATGGCATGATACGTTTCTAGGTCTATGGATTGCACCTTTAAGGCTTGTTCAAAGGGTAAGAATTTGTACAAACTTGATTGAACTCTTGTTAACCTACAACCATCATTCTTCCCCTTTTTACTGAGAAGAAAATTGTTGAATATACATGCATAAGTATGTATGTGTGTGTGTGTGTGTGTGTGTGTGTGTGTGTGATATGGAATTTATGCGTACATGTATCTGGATGGATGGATGGATGTGTGTATCTCTGTCTGAGTGTTTGTGTGTGTGCGTGTATGCTGCATACGCACAAGTTGCTGTGTTTGTGCTTCCAACATTTCTACTTTAAAAGCTACTTTAAATTTGGTTCTATGTTCTGGTCTTGAACTCTTGTCAATTTGTGAGGGAATTTAACATGGTTTGTTGTGACAACCAGTTTGTAATATAGCAATTCTCTGGAAATACTGGAATATTAATACACCACTCTCTATTTTATTTAAAAGTAGAAGAAAATGATATTGAGAAAAAATTAGTTCATCATCGGTGCGGTAGGTTTGTCAGAGGCTCAGTTCTGTTCCAGAGAAGCACATACTTTATGATCTAGAACACATTATATTCAGGTATTTTTTTCCCACTATTTCATGTGTTTAATCTGATCTGCCTTTTCTCTCTATATTTTGTTTGTTTCATAGGAAAGGGACATTAGTGAGGGTCCTGTACCTCGCCTAGACACCTGCTTGTGCATGTTATTGTCTATTACGCCACTTGTGGTGGCTAATATTGTTGAGGAAGAGGAAAGTGAATTGATTGATGAAAGTGATTGCAGCCCAACCAATCAAACAAAAGAGAAACAAGCCCCAGGAAGATGTCGGAAGGATTTAATTTCCAGCTTACAAATGCTGAGTGATTATGAGGCTTTGTTGACTCCACCTCAATCAGTTCGTTCTGTAGCCAATCAGGCTGCTGCCAAGGCAATCATGTTTATTTCTGGTCTCACAGTTGGTAATGGATACTATGAGTGCATGAGCATTAATGACATGCCCATGAACTGCTGTAAGCACTAAAATCCTTGATCTATGATATATGAAGGTTACCGATTTATTAAGGTAGTTTTGAGATGTGTTCTTGCATAAATCAAGTTTACTGCAGACTCTTACTGAGCAGTTCAAGAGCAACAGTGCTAGCTAATTCTTTATTATTTCAAAATTTTGTGAGGTTCCCCTCAAGAATATGCCCTCTTATAAAATTCAGTCATGCAATTAATATGGGGGGATTTGATTATTTGATCTGGTTGTTTTGTCGACTGGTTTACTTTGGTTGATCATGATTCAAGAAGATTATCTTGAACCTCTCTCTCTGTCTCTCTTGATATTAGGTTTCTTTTATGTAAATTTTGTTGATTTTTTTCTCTTATTCATGTATGACAGATTTTATTTGTTCTGTTTTCTAATTGTGTTCTGTCTGTTCATAGCTATTTCTTTCATTAAATTTTAGTTATTCTAGCTAATGCATTTTCCAACTTTTTCGTGTTGTGGAATATTTTCAATTTGGTTTATTTTATAATATTATGTATTCATTGCAGCTGGAAACATGCGGCATCTGATTGTTGAGGCTTGTATTGCCAGAAATCTATTGGACACATCAGCATATATCTGGCCAGGCTATGTAAATGCACGTGCCAATATACCCTGTAGTGTTCCTAGTCAAGTGCCTGGTTGGTCATCTCTGATGAAAGGATCCGCTTTAACTCCAACGTTAATAAATGTTTTGATTGCAACTCCAGCTTCTAGGTATGTTGCAACATATCTTTCCTTTAGATAAATTTTGTTTTTGCCTTTGCTTTACTAAAGTGGGAGTGTAAGGTGGCTTGGTTGCATAGTTGGCACCCTTTTTCTTTTATTGTCCCAAAGACTAAGATGGGGCTGTTGACCCAAACATCAAACTCTGAACCCTGATGCTATCCATGTAAGAGAGTTATCATCGCCTTTTTTGCTTGAGTCATAGTGACAATAAAATGCATGGAATCGATCCATCCATTAATCTTTTATTATATTCTGGTATCTGAAAGGAGAAGGCATGATTTTTATGAGATTTTTCATATTTGCTGTTCCTAGGCCATTAAGTTTTATAAGTTTCTTATAACACTATTTGGATTTTACCAGAATGCCTTTCAGCAACACTGGATTCGTTATGTATGTGCTTGCCCTTTTGGCGTTCACAAATGATTATTCTTTTTGCTCATTTGTATGAGTTTGAATGATCTGTGATCCTGCTATTTAATGTTATTATAGTTAAGGATCTAATTTGGGAGCTTCTGGATTGGATGGAAGAAATATGTCGACAAGTCAATTATATCATAATACCCTAGGGTTACTATATACAGCTCAGCGGTTGTTTGTATGGAATTTGGATTTAATATTATTTCCCGTTATTGCCCACATTTAGTATGGTTTTCATTTTGCTCTTAGGTGTTTGCTTGGTGAGGCTACATTTGACGTTTATTAGTTGTAAGGTGGCTTAGGCATAGTGTCTTTCAACTTCGAAGAATCATCTTTTTTTTCTTTTTTTTTTTAATTTCCCTAGGATTATTTTCGTTAACATACTTTACGTTCCTACGTATGATATGCTTAAACAAATACGTGCATACAGAAATTAGAATTATATGTCTCTGTGCCACAGATTCTGGGTGTTTTTCTCATTATTCTGTGTCTGTGTCTGTATGTTGGGGTGAGAATTGCAAGTGTGTTGACTGATTAACTGTAGTATCCAAGTAATCTGCTGGATATGACCTGGTCTTCAGTTACAGCCTTCTTTTTCCTGAAGCCAGGTATATGAGATGCTCTTTTATGTAAATTTACCCAGTGCTAAAGCAACTGAATTTAAGCTCATGGATTTGATGGAAGCTTAGCAGAGATCGAGAAAATCTATGAGATTGCAACCAAAGGTTCCAATGATGAGAAGATATCTGCTGCTAGCATTCTTTGTGGGGCATCTCTAGTTCGTGGTTGGAATGTACAGGTAATTTGACAGAAGGTCATTTCCCACAATGTGCTTTACAGTCACATAGTCTGTCACTATCATTCTTAAGTGCTTCAGAAGTTTGTTTATCCTTTTTTTTTCTTTATTTTTTTCTCTATTCATACTAATTTTTTATTTTATTTTGTTCTCCTTTGTTTGCAGGAACACACCATTCTCTTCATTGCAAGTTTGCTGTCACCACCAGTTCCTGCCGATTATTCTGGGAGTGATAGCCATTTGATCAATTATGCTCCATTGTTGAATGTTCTTCTTGTTGGAATATCACCTGTAGACTGCGTCCAGATCTTCTCTTTACATGGCATGGTAGGTTTTATTTTTCATGATCCATGTTTTCTGCTGGCTTATATGTGAATATTTATGTGCATCATACAAACCGAAGAAAGGTCAATGGAGCTAGTTTTTAAACAAATTTGCTGAAAAGATCCTCTCCTATATTGCAAATAAATGATATATAGGTTTTCCCCAATTTGTATAGAACTAAGGGCAATCCCTTTCTTAATGTCTTTGTAATTTTGGACCATTAAAAAATTTAGTCAGATGTTCCTTTCTGCATTGACAGAGACAATTTGTTGCATGAATAATGAGGCATGCCTTGTAGCAAACGTTCACATAAGAAAAGAGAGGATAGCAAAGGGCGGTCTGTTGGGAGGAGAAAATCCTATGTGCTCTACACCCTGATGTTCTTTGATTTTCTTGTCAGGTTCCACTACTTGCTGGTACATTGATGCCGCTTTGTGAGGTTTTTGGGTCAACTGCTCCCACTGTTTCATGGACTCTTCCCACGGGGGAAGAGCTGACTAGTCATGCGGTGTTCACCAATGCATTTACTCTTCTACTGAGATTATGGAGGTTTGATCACCCACCTCTTGAACATGTCATGGGAGATGCAACACCAGTGGGATCCCAACTAAGTCCTGATTATCTGTTACTGGTTCGAAACTCTAAATTATCAGCTTTTGGGAAATCACCAAAGGATCGTTTGAAAATTAAAAGAGTGTCAAAAAATTTAAATATCTCTTTGGATATCATATTTATGGATTCCTTTCCCAAGTTAAAATGCTGGTACCGGCAGCATCAAGAATGTATTGCTTCCACCCTGTCAGGACTTGTGCAAGGGACCACTGTTCATCAGATTGTTGATGCACTCCTCAATATGATGTTCAGGAAGATAAGCAGGGGTGGTCAGTCTTTAACTTCTACAACTTCTGGAAGTAGTAGTTCTTCTGCATCTGGAGGCGAGGATGTTTATATAAGACTAAAAGTGCCTGCATGGGATATCTTGGAAGGAACTCCCTATGTGCTGGATGCCGCTTTGACAGCCTGTGCCCATGGAAGACTCTCACCCCGTGAACTGGCTACAGGTTTATCCTTTTTCTTTCTCTTGCTTGAAAGCAGGCATATACATGGAACATATATTGGTCGGATATGAAGAGCTTATTAAGGGAGAGAGTTATAGATCTTATTGTCAAGTTAAAGTGGGTTCAATCTCATAACATAAATACTGGGGCTGACATTTTAGGCATAATTTTTTAATATGACTTTTATAAGCTTCTTCTTGATCTATTGGGGCTAATTGCTGGTATTTTGCAGAAGTTTAATTTCAGTGCGTACTATTGTTTCCAAAACATGATATTACATTTAGGTTGACAATCTATGTTAATTTCTTAAAACTAAATAATGTGAATGCAATATAGTGCATAGGAGTTGTTGCAAACTGTTTACCTTGCATAATCTAATCAATCACACATAGGATTTATTGAAATAGTCTTTATAAGTTGCTGAAAGGTATCCTGTATCTTTCATAAACACTACTAGTGATGTTTCTGCACTAGCCAATGTACGAAGAAAATGGCATATCCTGTTCTTCCAGATAACTATGTTTCTTTGCAACATAATTTTCTTGCCTGCAATATCTCAGGACTCAAAGATCTTGCTGATTTCCTTCCGGCAACCATGGGGACCATTGTCAGCTACTTTTCTGCTGAAGTTACGAGAGGTATATGGAAGCCAGCTTTTATGAATGGAACAGATTGGCCAAGTCCTGCAGCAAATTTATCCATGGTTGAGCAGCAAATCAAAAAAATTTTAGCTGCCACTGGTGTTGATGTCCCTAGCCTTGCCGTAGGTATTACTTTGTACCATTATATTTGTTCCTTGCCCTAGTATTAGCTTCTGGAGAAATGATAATTTTTTATTGACCTGCATCTCCAGAAGTGGTTTTTGAGCAAAAGTTGCATCAGTTGTACTGGCCACTGTACAGCTTTTCTGTATCTTTAAATGTAATTAAGCAGAAAATAGGAAGGAAAGGATTGGAAGTTCTTTGTGTGTTAATGTTTTTTCTCTCTGAATGGAAACAAGAATTGAAGGTGAATCTAATAAAATTAGGATCATGTACTTTAGACGCAGATTTGCCACCAGTGGTTTAGCAGGATCCTTGCAATTTTAAAAAATGTTGGAAAAATGAATTCTACTCCAAGTTAATGTAGGGAATGATATCATTTGACAGATCTGTCAGCTAATTCTGTTGCAATCTTTTATTTTTGCTTGCAGGTGGGAGCTCTCCGACTATGCTTCCTTTGCCCTTGGCTGCCCTTGTTAGCCTCACAATAACCTATAAACTTGATAAAGCCTCTGAACGCTTCCTTATATTGATTGGCCCAGCGTTGAATTCCCTAGCTGAAGGTTGTCCCTGGCCATGCATGCCCATCATAGCCTCACTGTGGGCTCAGAAGGTTAAGCGTTGGAGTGATTTCCTTGTGTTCTCTGCTTCTCGTACTGTCTTCCACCACAGTAGCGATGCTGTAGTTCAGCTTCTTAGGAGTTGCTTCACATCTACTCTCGGATTAAGCCCTTCTATCATTTACAGCAATGGTGGAGTGGGTGCACTCCTTGGCCATGGATTTGGCTCTCACTTCTCTGGGGGAATGTCTCCAGTTGCCCCAGGGATTCTATACTTACGAGTGCATCGATCAGTCAGAGATATCATGTTTATGACAGAAGAAATTGTGTCTCTTTTGATGTCTTCTGTAAGAGAGATTGCCAGTAGTGGGTTATCCCAGGAGAAATCAGAGAAATTGAAAAAGACAAAGTTTGGACTGAGATACGGGCAAGTTTCTCTTGGTGCAGCAATGGCACGCATCAAACTTGCTGCATCACTTGGGGCTTCATTGGTCTGGCTATCAGGCGGATTAAGCTTGGTCCAATCTTTGATCAAAGAAACATTACCTTCTTGGTTTATATCAGCCCATGCACCGGAAAAGGATGGCGGGGAACCTGGAGGTGTAGTTGCCATGCTGGGTGGTTATGCACTTGCGTACTTTGCGGTGCTTTGCGGGACCTTTGCGTGGGGTGTGGACTCGGCCTCACCAGCATCGAAACGACGACCAAAGGTTCTTGGGGCACACTTGGAATTTCATGCGAGTGCATTAGATGGGAAAATATCGCTGGGATGTGATTCTGCCACTTGGCGTGCGTATGTAACGGGGTTTGTGAGCTTGATGGTCGCTTGCACACAGAAGTGGGTTTTGGACGTCGATGTCGATGTTTTGAAAAGGCTGAGCAACGGATTGAGGCAGTGGAACGAGGAAGAACTGGCTATGGCGTTGTTGGGACTTGGTGGTGTGGGAGCCATGAGCGCAGCTGCGGAATTGATTATTGAAATCGGAGTTTAAATTTTTGTCAGAAGCCCTTAGTATGGACAAAACTTTCATCCGATGAATTGATGTTGTTTTCCTGTAAAGATCATAGCATACAGAGTTCTAACAGGGAACTAAACAAAACTGAATCTAATTACACTCTTGTAAATATGGTTCAAAACATCTTTCTTCCTTTTTTTTTTTTTTTGTTTCAATTTAGCCCTTTTCTATTTGAATGGTTGCAAAGTTATTTGATTGAACAGAGACACTTCCAACGCTGAAATAGCCAGCCTTCAATGCGGTAGTTTGATTGGAAATGTTTCCATCCAAGTCTTTCCCTATGTTGCACTCTGATTTCTATTTTTTATTTCAAATTAAATGGTAGCGTTTATTTTTTACATAACAATAAAATTAATTTTGTTATAATCATAAGTTTACTTTTCAAAAATTTCATTATTACTTTTCATTTTCACCCCTCTAATTATTTATAATCGTAAGTTTTGAAAAGTAATAATGAAATTAATCTGACAAGTAATCCCAATGTTTGGGGAAGCGGCAAAAAGAAAAGAAGAAAATAGGTGATTACTACTCCAGCTGGGCGCCAATGCGAATATGAACAAGTAGAGGGGTGAAAATGTAGTTACTCCACAACTCACAAACAATCGTTTATTATCAACGGAAATATCCCAACTTGGAAGTGCTCTCTCTCTCTCAAGCAAGAATGGAGGCAAACTTGCTCCCGCTAACGGGCGCACCTCCCTTACAATCCTTCCTTTCACCCACTAACGTGCGCATCTCCAGTTTAAAAGCCACTTACCCATCTGGAGCAGGTTAGTTCCCATAAGCTCACTGTTTTACTCTCAAAGAACCAATCAAGCATTTTGTTTGCTCAAAATTCATTCTTTTTTTCTTTGTGGGGTTTTGAACAACGTATAATTTGCAGTTTTGAGAAGGACCATGAACAAAGAAGAGCAACTTCTGGAAGGGATGCCAAAGGAGTATTACGATGATGTATGTTAGTCTTTTTGCTTAACCGGTTTTTCCTATTTTTTATTCTATATAATTTTTGGGTGCTTTACTCTCTGGTTAATATGGGTAAATGGGTTTTCAAGTTTTGCGATATCTGGCTCACTTCCAAATTAGCTATTACTTCTCTGAAAAAAAACAAAAGAGGCTATTACTACTCACCAAATTTTGATTACTTATTCAGGTTTTTGCATGTTTGGGATATGGTACTATTTGCAGATTATTTTACCTCTTGACTTGTGAATTGTAGCTTGAAAATTGATTCATTGATTACATATATGTATATCTAAAATTTAAAAGAGTTGTTTTTTTTTGAAATCAATGTGTAAATTTTTCAGGATACTGGCATACATGTGTTTTCATTGGATAAGTTTGTGAATTCTGTTGATCTTTGATCACTGCTATTGGCCTGAATTGTTTGTAATGACTACTCATAAACTGGCTTTGATAATATCTTGGTTAGGAATGGCAAGCCAGACAACAGGAAAAGACAAAGGAGTTACGTAGAAGACGTCAAGAGGAAGAGGAAGAAGAGGAACGAAAGATTGAAGAGTATCGTGAAATTGGCACGCGTTTGATGGGGTACCCAGAAGAAGATGTCAGAAAAGCAAGAAAATTAGTTTCAAGCTTCATTAGGGCGGAAGAAGAGGTGGAAGAGGTAGTGTGTGTGTATTTCTAAAGCATAAAGCCAGTTCATTACAACAGGTTAATTTTGTCTCAGAATAAGGTTTTAAGATAATGACAATGTTCTAATCGAATTTCTTTTCCTCTGGTAAAGTGTCTAACAAGGATAAGAATAATACAATCATCTTGGACTTACTTTTTGCATCATTGTCAAAAGTCCAGCTGTGTTGACTGAGGTTTAACAGTAGTTGGCAAATCTCTAGTGACATGTTCTTCTTATTAGTTTAGAAGTAAATCTGAGATTTTTTGGTATAAATAAGGTTGTCTCATGATTTCTCACACCCAAACTGGGACAAAATCCCTGCTTGGAGATAGGAACTTTATCTATCAATGGCTTGGGAACTTCTTCGTTTTAAGTATGCATAAAATTTTGAAAATGCTCATTTTACCATCTGTCTTCCAAGAAATTGAAGTAAAACTTTGGAACCTCTTAGAATAACCTAATATTTGACCAGATTATAAACACCAGGGCTCAGAATTCCCAAAATTATCTTTCTTCTGCTGAACATAATATTGCATAATAAAGAAACTGCATATTTTATTCACATCACTTTGTTTGATGATCATACTCGTACCCATTGGTTAATGTTACTCTAATGCAGAAAATCGAGGAGGCTGCAGAGAGAGGTGAACTCACTGAACTTGTGCTAATGGTCATATGGAATCGTCTTGATCTTGCTCGGCGTGATGTAAGTGGGTTTTTAGTACCTTACCATTTTGGCAGCCCTTGACTTTGCCTATTTCTTTTCCAGCCTTTATTTCAGAGGTTTTATACATCTGTGCAAAAATTTGCCACAGCTCATTAAAAATTAAACCAATTGTGATTCCTATTCTAACGCTTTGAGAATTTGATGTATAACTTGGTAAATTTGGGAGTTTCTGGAATCAAAATAACAGCCCTGGAAAATCATCTCGGGGTATGGAAATACACAACTGTGGTAACAGTTGTCAGATCCTTCAATCAATGATGTTAGTCCTTTTTATACCAAGCATGGCATACTTGTTGATTTGGTACTTGGAAATTAAACCCAAACTTTATTGCGCAAGAATGGATGCTTTTTCCCTCTCAAAAAGAGACCTGTCATGCCTGGGGGGAAATGATAATTATTGATCTTATGTTACTCTGGCTTAACAACCTGTGTCGGTCACATCGCCTACTCCTTGAGCAGTCATGGTTGTTTGGTTGCAAATTTGTAATATAATATACAATGTAAACATTATGGAAAAATTAATCATACCTATCCCAGGCATGAGTAAAAGCACGATGCCTGTGCTCAAGTTTGAGTAGTTTAGCATTGGACCTGGACTATTGCCATTTTATGTGTGCACAAGTGTGCTTATTCCATGATGCAGACTTTTCTAGCAAACATCCTTATGGACTGTATCTATATTTTTATTTCAATTTAATTTCTGGAAATTCCGGCAATAGGTGAATCAGCTTTGTCCCTGTTGTCTACTTGTGTTTACCATAACAGTGCCTGATAAGAAAGGGGTTTAAAAAATAAATTCTCTGCATGAAGTGTTCGTGTAATCCATGTAGACCTTTAGTTCTGTCTCTAGTGTATAAATTTAATACTTATAACTTTTTCCAGGATGAAAAGGATGCCATTAGGAGTCTTGATCTTCTTTACAGAAGAGTTGAGGTATGCACCTGCACTAATTATTTTGATTACAGATCAGAATTTGAATTCTGTTTAGAGGGTGTTCCAGATGTTGATATACTTGCAATTCCTATTCTGAAAATGATTTTACATATATTAGTTATTTGATTGTAAACTTAACTTATACCATTCCACACTGGTTTGATGTTCAGTACTTACAATCTTGAATCTCTACATCATTTTCTGATAAATGTCTCTGACTGCTAGTGATCAAATTCAGAAATACCAAAAGCTTCCTGATGCATCAATTATTCTTATCTACATTAACCTTTTACCTCCAACCCTGTTTCTACCTTGTAATATCTACCACCACCTTGAAAAATCATTTTATTTATGGATATGGTTGATTTTGGGTTTGCTTTATCTAGTTCGAATTCTATCAGTAAGAGAAAGGGAACACCATTATAATTAGCCGTTATCCATTATAAATACAGGAAATTAGTTTTGGGGAATGAGCCTAATATGAGGTTACCCAGAAGGTACAGAAAATGCTAAAAGCTGTCAAAATTTTCTGAATTGTCTACTTTGCTGGAGTATTTGGATTCAGCACATTTCATGCAATAAGGAATATTTTGTTTCTTACACCTCCATTGTGTTTATTCAAATTCTTGCTGCAGTTCAACTATTACTACAAAACAATTGAAAAAAAAAAAAAAATCTAAGTTTACCTTTATGTTTAGACTGAGATATTGAAACGGGAGGCTACTCCTGCCATGAGACTGCTCAATGATCTCTTGAATATGCATGATGGGTTTAATGATGAAGGATGGCTGAAGGAATGCAAAAAACGCATGGTTGATACTTTTCCGCGGGAGGATCCCTTTAGCATCCTTGTACCAGCTGGATTTGACATTGATAAGGTATGCTGCGGTTGGAAATTCTTTTGATTTTTTTTTTTTTGTTTTGAGTTATGATCCTCCGCATGTACATATGATCCCTGTGACACTTGCAATCATATTCCATGAGTGAATCTAACATCTAATGTTTGAGCTGCTTCTCTTTATGCTGATTGTATGGCTATCTATTGGGTTTTAGCCACTGTACTTATACAGCCTGGTGTTCTATCCATCTTGGTGAGACCAAGGTAGAAAAAAGCAGCATTGAGGCATAACGTCCTTGTTGCCTGTGGTTCTAGGAACTCAGAAACGTGCTCACCTGGGAAAGGGATATACTTCTGAAGTATCAAAGATATTAAATATACAAATAATATAAATATAATAGGTTTATTAAATATGCATCATCAATATTTTCTAAATGTACAATGACATTTTTAGTTATCTATTAGGTTACATGCTTATAAATGTTATATTGAAACATGCACCTTAAAATTAACGCTTTATGCCTAACTTTTCTATCAGCATCATGGGCCATTGTCACTGCCACTTGAAGCAGATGATGTTCTTCTGAGAGTAGATTTTGTAAGAGAGGTGGATGCTTTGCTACAAGAGGTTCGATCTGAACAAAATGAAGCACAAAGCATAGAAGGGCTTGATCCAGAGTCAGTTGCAGTAAGATTGAAGGAACAGGAGAAGAAACGAACCATACAACAAGTTGAAACTCTGCTAGACTTGGCCGTTAATTTGAAGTGGTAGCCTTAGTTTTTCCATTTTTAGGGCCTGATTATTGGGGGTTCAGGAGAAAAACAGGCATCCAGTTCTGGTCAGTTTCTGCATATTTGGCAGATATTGGTTTGGAAGGTCCAATGAAACTTGTACTGGTAGCCAGATATAGCATTTGTACTTTCAGGAGTATATAGTACGTAGGGTACAGAGAATTAATTGATGGGAGTATGTATGTATTTTGAATGCAATTTTGTACCATGCGGGGCCTTTCTTCAATTGGATTGCTTTCCGCCTTCAGCGCTGTGCAATGAAGGTGAAAACATTGAATTACAAGCCTTATGTTTAGAAGTTTAGGCTGGGCATGTTTCAATAATCATGAATCTTCAAAACACTGGTAAACATGTGAAATATCATACCTAGCACATTGCTGGTTTTACAAGCGTAAGTGCTTGCTGCCTGCAATGGCCAAAATTGAATTTTCAAGTGTCTCTTCCCCCTTTCATACCACCAAATTCATGTTCCCACCCAGCAATACAGGAGTTTCGTGCTCTGAAACTTACTAGGAGCTACAGAAATTACCAACTCTTGTTTTCTCATTGGAGGCTTGTGTTGGAAGCTGGAACTCTCTCTAACATAAACCCAACAATTTCAAGTAATCAAAATCACCCAAACCTGAGTGCAGTTGCCCAATTTATGTAGCTGAAATTTACATTTTTCATAACAAAATTAAGAGAAATAATTAGAAGGTTTTTATTTATTGAAGAAACTGATGGATATACAAGTTGCTTACCATGAAAACGTCCTTGTTTTGCATACTTCAATCTGCTATTATACAATTACTATACACATGTAAAAGATAAAAAAAAAAAAAAAAGAAGGTTGTTCCTCTATGCTTTACCCATCTACAAAGTTTTCAATGAAGAAAATGGAGGGGAAAAGGGAAATCTCTCAACTACCATCAGCGCGGGCTTCAAACAGAGTGCAGCTGAGAGATTTCATTTCATAAGCAACTAATCCCATCATTTGCTCAAGAACAGCCTTACCATCAGCTGAGAAAAAGCCTGGGTATGGTAAAGCTGTGTCTACTAATCGGCGCCATGCCATCCCTTCAGGAGGTGGGGGTAGAATTATGCTTTCCGCTTTGTCAGCCGCATTAATGGCAATCAACAGATCACCTTTTAGTTGAGAAGCTTCAGGGCTCAACTGGCTCTCTGCTTTGTCAGCCTTCAATGTCATAGCCAGGAATTTGCAGGACGGGTCTTTCCATCCTGGTGGAGACTGATCGCTTCCATGCCATTCAATATTTTCTTCTTTCAAAAAATTCCTTCCCTGAAGAAGGTCACTTCGCCTCATTCTGAGCGAACTCAAAAATGAGATAAACTGTGTTGTTTGAATACCAAAACCTGTTGTCATTGCATTCCAATCTAAATGTTTTCTGCTACCATATGACAGGGAACCACCAGAAGATTGGCCACATTCATCGCCCATGTTAAGAACAGGAACGCCCAGTGAAATAAACAAAATAAAGAGAAAATTACGGATTTGTTTGAGTCTTCTTTCAAGTACAGCAGTTTTACTTGTTGGTCCTTCTTCCCCACAATTCCAACTTAATTCTGAAGCTATTTCAGCATTACTAAAGCTGACCAAATCCACAAGAGGAAGTCCAAAATTCTTAGCAATACAATTGAAAGAAAAAGCTGGGCCTCGACCATCTGAGAATATGTCCCCACTCCCACAAAGCCGTGTAGCAAGACTACTCAAAGCACCCTCACCCCTCAAAAAGTTCCTTATATCAGTACAAAACTTTGTATTCATTTCTGCCCATTTCTTCCAATGAGGAAAACGAATTTCCTTTGGCATCATGTCATGTGGATACCAGCAATCTGCAATGATTTTGGTCTTGGAGAGCAGTGGATCAAAAGCTATTGCTTCAATTAAGGGAGGGCGAGACAAATGTTCACCATAAAATCCTCTCAACAGACACGAAGCATTGATGAAAGAAAAACCATCAATGTGAAATTCAGTCACCCAATACCGAAGACTATCTAAAATCATCTGTTGAACAACAGGATAGTTACAATTCAAAGCATTTCTTCGTTCTAAATCTTCAATCCTATTCCTGTAATAATAGGATAAATCATCAAGTCCTTGCAGGGCTCCACCCTCAGCGGTATGAGTATATACCACTTCCAGCAAGACCTCCATCCCATTGGCATGCAAGTTCTTAACCATCTCCTTAATTGAGTTAATAGCAGATACAGAACCATTAGAAGGCCCATACAGGTTTGTTGGGGAAAAGAAATGACATGGAAAATATGGTCCTTTTTGCTCATCAAATGTAAATATTGGCTCTAATAAGACAGCATTAATGCCAAGATCTTTTAAATGCTGTACCTTCTCAGTTACACCAGAGAAAGTCCCTGCCACATCAGCAGGTAGCTTACTAGACTTGTCTTCAGTAAAATGCAGAACGTTCAACCGATATACTACTAATTTTTCCATAGGTAAGTTTGGACAAACATCACCGCTCCAGTCAAAAGCAGGCTCCTTGCATAGTCGCCCAAGATGTTTCAGGAGCAAACCAGACTCATGATGATTAGGAATGGAACTCCCAATTATCTTAGCATAAGGATCCAAAAGAACACGCTCTGCATTAAATGCATCAGTATCCCCCTTGCACCGATAACCATAGCTCACAAAAGTCCAAGCACCTTCTATCGAAGCATGCCAAATATCACCAGTTCGATTAACATAAGGATCAAGATCAAGCTCTAAAGCAGGTTTTTCTGATGCAGTATCATCATACAAGCACAGGACCAAACTTTCTGCATTTCTTGAATAAACTGCAAAGTTCATGGAACCATCAGTTGAAAAGGAAAGGCCCAATGGAGCAGGATACCCTTGATCAAAACCAATTGGTACACAAAAATTAGTCTTCCTATGAGTTCTGATTTCTGAGCCACTTGAATTTGCACCTGATGGGGCTTTCAGCAAGAACGAGAAGTAGAATGGGGCTTCATTAGCTTCAAATTCCAACTCAAGTGCCAACTCACTGGAAGACCTTGCTATAAATGGGGTTTCAATGATCCTGTTTTTGATATCATGATCGGATCTGTGTACAACCCCACTTAGCACCAGCTGACTTTCATCACCGGACAATTGCAGGGATGAAACTTTGATATCTACTACATAGTTGACACTTCTCTTTCTAACAAAAACTTTGACCTGACCACCAATTTCTGTCCTAAACAGATAAGTTGATAGCTTTTTAAGTTCATCAACTTGGGTACTTGTAGTAAATATTTGTTCAGTTTGCTCGACAGAAACTCGTGATGCAGCGAAGCATCTCAAATCAAGATTCCAATACCGAGATTGCATGACATTTTGTGCAACTTCTCCAGAGAAAAGCTTTCTTCCTACATCTATTCTCTGAAGGCTCTGTCCCATTTTGCTTTTACAAAAATAACGGGTGACAAACGATAATTTAGACAATTCAGTGGCTCCACAGTTCAGGCAATGGGGCCCTATTGCAAGGGATGGAGGAATAGTTGCCATATACACTTGCAGAAGAAAATGATTTTGAACCAGGGAGCAGAATAGAATCCTCTCTGGAAAGGAGGATAATTTTCCTCACTGAATTTGAGATGGCTTTCTGTTTAAAATTAGGAAAGAGTTAGTTCACTGGATCAAGGAACCTAAAACAGCATAACTCTTTTCAACTGGTTTTTGATACCGAGGCCAGCGTTTCCCATATTGGGATCATTTTAGAACATCCAGACCCAAAAAGCAATAAAATCCATGTTAACATGTGCAATAGTAGCATCAAGCACCCACAGTGAACGAGCAATCGGATAAATACATAACGTGAACATAGAGAATGCAGAAAAATGAAAGAGAAAAAACAAAACCAAGTAAAACCCAGATAAATTGCACCATAAGAAATGATAGGAAGTTTGGAATATAAGAACTTGATAAGAATTGAGCTCTACCCAGTTGATAAAGAAGCATATGGTGGTGGAAGTAACGAACCCAGATTAAAGCAGAGGTTTTTTATTTTTTATTTTTTAAGTAGTACTAGTAGTAGCAGCAGCAGCAGCATAAACGAAAATGAAAACACAACTTACAGCATTGGATTCTATAAGCGCGAGAAGCTGAATTTGATCACTGAAAAGCCAGAAAAAAGACGAGTTGAAGAGAGAGAGGCCAAATGAAAAAGAGTTGCCAGCAGTATTAGAATAGGGGTGCAATCAGTGCAGATTTGTCGTTGCTTGGAATTTATAGCTTTCCCCAGGACCGCACAACACATTCGTCTAATGTTCTAACCTTGTTTTTTCTTAAGGCGCTGTTTTGACTAAAACGCTCCGTTTCACTGGAGAGATCACCCTTGACCTTTTCCTTTTTATGATTATAGAGAAGTAACACTGGCCCGCAAGATTTATTGAAGTTATAAAATAGTATGAAATTTGAGAAGAAATTGGGCTTCCTACAGGTCAAAATCTAAATTTAGTTCATGTATTATATTAAAATTATGAATTTGATTTTTATATTGTAATTTGTATAAATTAAATTTTTATATTTTCCAAAACCAATTCCAAATGAGGTGTTTTAAGTATACCATACAAAAAGGGTTATGTAATTGATTAAATAATCATTTTATTAAAAATTAAATAATTAAAAGATTACAACAATAATAATATGTTTACTGTGAATATATATGAAAAATATACAATTACTATTAATTATTAATATATAATGTTGTGAATGATTTTAAAATCTATATTTGTTCTATGCTATATTACAAAAACAACATATGTTTATGCGTATTCATTTAAATAAATCTACATAAATTATGATAAACCAATATGATTTTTTTATTAACAATTGAATGAAATTTTTAAAAATAATTTTATTTATAATATAATATAATATTTTCAATGATATTTTTTTCAAGATTACACTATTATAATGGGAAGAATTTGATAACATGAACATTGATATATTTTTTTAGCAACAAAAAAATTAATATACATATATAGATATACATAAAATATATATATATTTAAAAAATAAAAAGCATACAAATTATTCCTACCAATGAATGACAAATCTAAATTTACCACCAAAAAGAGAAAAAAATGAATGAAAAATCTAAGAAAGCAATGTCGCTTATGAGAGAGGCATCAAATTTACTAAAGCAAACCTACTTAAGTTGAAAAGCAGCAGAGTTTTCTCGAACACCACGCGAGCATCTTCAATTCTTTCACAACTTAATTCATGAACGTTTATAAGCAAGCAACGGGTTTGAACGGATTTTCTCACTAAATTCCAACCATGCAATAGGAAAATTTTGTTGTATGTACAAGAAGAAGAAGACAATGACCAAATGCTGATAATGAACAATGATGGTGCTTCCTAATATATCTCTAACTACCAGAAGTAGAACCGGCTTCGGAGTTCTGTTTGCTGGTCCTCTTCGTTGGAACAAGCGGGTTGTCCTCTTCCTCACAAATTAACTGCGGCCTCTCAAAGTCGGTGCCCTTGAAAACTGGATGTATATAAGCATCCTCAAGGTAGGCTTTCAAGTTCAGGTTTGGCTCCGTTGCATGTTCCAGGGTGTCTTTGATCATTGCATCCTGTGTGAAATCAAATGTTAAGGTGTCAGATAAATAATGTCACATGTACTTACAGCGACAAGCAAGATACATGGTATTTTCCTACCATTACTAATCAGTTTAGCAAAGATAATCCAAGTACCAATCCATTCTGGTTCCAAAACAATGCCACCTGCTTCCAACATCAGACTGATGTTGCTAAATAGCATAGATTTTCTAGGTCTTAGTAGGTTACAGTTGCTTCACTCACCCTTATTGAAATTAACTTATGACTAAAGCAGATCAAGGATGATCCTCGAACCTTGATCAACATAAAATGGCTTGATATGGTATATGATGCCACAACCAAACATACAACATCATATCCTTCAAAATTCCAAGGTGCATATGACATTTTAGCAGTATCTTATAAATATATTCCTTTTATTAATGTTTCAGCAAGCATAACTTCTGCAAACTATTTCCTCAAAGCTTCATGAAAATCATAATTCAAAGCATTCCTCACCTGTAATGGGAATTTTACAAATGCAGATTCAAAACGGCCCTTGCAGTATCTGTGAAACCAGATGGTCAAAATAGGAAGTGGAAGGAGTGCAATTGTTGATTTATTGATCTTCTTTGTGCTCAGCAATCCCATTAGAAGAAGTTGAGATATTATTAAACCAATAATCAGACGCCGATGCACATCTGGCCAAAATGAGGCTCCACTCTCATATCTTTGATCATACACATTGATAACCTTGCAGCAAGAAACAAGATTGTGAACATGGAACAGGCAAGTTTTTTATACCATAAGATGAGAACATAGATTGAATACTTCGATAGTTATTATTAGTACTACTAATGATAGTTAATTATTATTAGCTAGAGGTTTTGTTCTCTCTTTTTGGTCAATCAGTTGTAATTCAACTTGCTGGGAATTTCCCATTTAGTAATTCTCTGTAGCGGGAATTTGCCTGCTTTATTATATGAATGAAGCATTTCAATTATCCCCCCAAAAAAACAAAGATGAGAACATTTCCCGGAAATGACCATAAGAGCAAGAAATATTGAATATTTACGCAATATGCTTCATGTAGCCAAAAGAGAGGCTGTCTCATGACCTTCATTGTTACAAAATGACTGACTGATGGAACCATCTTCAATACAGTGCAAAATAAATTGCACTGATCTACACTTATGGGGCAAAAAGCAGTCTTACTTCATAGGGAAGTACTCTATCTTTATCCTAACATTTAATAGATGCAAGGCCACTGAATTGTAGATGAGGAATTAGCCCTTGGATTCAGTCCGTTTAACAATTGAATCACTAAGGATTCTATATATATCTCCATAATGAATTGGTCTAGCTGTTCAGCATGGTACAACTCAAAAGCACTAATATGACATCGGTTGATGGAAGGCTGAAAAAAGTTATCTACATATGTTTCCAATGTTCATTTAATATATAATGGAACGAAGGGGAGATAATTAAGCTTCATCTAGCTTAAACATGCAAGACAATATTTGGTTAGCTAGTGTACCTGATGACGGAATACCAAATAGGCGAAAGCAAAGAAGATGATGATGAAAGGAAGAAGTACAGGCGTGATAGCAGAGTAAACAAGTCCAAGCAAGATATAAAATTGTATCCTTGGTTCAGATGTTGCAAAGTCCAAGCAACCAGGATCCATTGCTTGCTCCCTATCTTGTTCTGTTTTAACTAAAAACGTATTTTTAAGGTGGAAAATGACTAATGGTACTAATCTGAGGATTTCTGCAGCAATCCCCGCCCATCCATCTACCATTACGTAAGTAATGAAAAAAGTGGCTTTCATTGGGATGGATACACCAACGGTTTTTGGAATCCTGCATAAGCAACAAAATATCTCTAGTCAATCACACCTCTACATTATCAGGTACGATGAAATAAAATTGCATGATATAAATAGTATGAGAAAGAAAGCTAGGTCTCTGGCGTGCAGGTATGATGGTATGCTAGTCAGCAGAACATCAATCATAAACACTATTAGAGAAAAGCATGCACTGCAAGTGAAAAGAGAATAGAAGGAACTAAAGGGTAAAAATGATGAAGAAAGTCAGTGGTTCAGCATCAATTAAAAACTTTTAAGGTTGGTATATCTGAGTTCTGGTCGCCAAAACCCGAAAGAACAAATTTATAAGAATATCTACAACAGTAAATTGACACATTCGAGTTTAGTGCGGGTAGCTACATATTTCTGTCAGAGATATACACCAATTGTTGCTCTAACATAATTTCTTGATGCAACAACAACCAACAAAATTGTTTCAGTATTCAAACTGCATGTGTATATATTGTAGTATTAAATATGTTAAGCCATCCATTTTACTGGGAAGAGATAGGTACATACTCTGTTGGAGGCTGGTCAAGAAAACTTTTAAGCTGCTGAAATGCTGTTCCTGTGATAATGCTTCCGAGAAATACGTTAACGAGAATGAACAGGTGATATTTGCCGGCCGATCTTCTATCCAAAGATGAGAGTGATGAAAATCCTTCTATTTTGGACATTGTCATAAGAATTATTGGAAGAATAATAAGAAATATCTTCAGCACAATTCCAGGGAGAAAGCCTTGGATGACGGACTTGAAAGACTTCCTGATAAACAAAAATTTCCAGCAGTTGAAATTTTAGCTACTACAAGTCTCATTATATCACCACTGGTTGCTAGGTAATAGGGGAAACCTAAAGATTATGTATAGACATCCCTATGATTAAGATCATTATGGCAATTAAATCAAAGAGTAAAGTGTAACTTTTCATCATGGCAAGTCAGAAATTTGGCTATGTTACCAGCTGTGAATTGTGAATAGGAGCAGAAGTAATCTGTGCTACAGTGCTTCAGGTAGGTTCAAGAAAGAAACAGTTTAAAACTTATTTCTATCCATCTGGATTTTATTTTGGTAGTAAAGATGTAGATGCCCATCCCTAGCAAGATCCTGCTTGAGAAAATGGTTGGACAAGTATAAAATCGGTATACATGTTGGCAGGTGAAACAGATGACAATGCCTTCTAGGGAGGAAAGTACTGAGGACACCAAAAGGAAATGCTTAGTTAATAGAAAGACAACACTGACAAGGAACTTACACTTCTATTATTGGCTTCAAGAAAGGCAACACCTTCTCAATCCCCTCAATGTTGGCTAGAGATTGAACGAAAGCTATAGGAATCATAGAGAAGAAAATAAGAAAAAATAGTGCAACAGCCATTAGCAACCTTCGAATAGAGAGTTCAAAATATGGTATAGCAAGATTATTCCAATAAACATCACGTGGCTCAGGGGCCCATTCTGTCAACCAAATTGTAGGATTACGGCATAGCTGAGTTTGAGCACAGACAGCCGCCGCCCATCTGGATTTGAATGAAACAAATGCTGCTGGAACTATGGCCTTGAGATCATTTATCACTCTTTCTCTTTCTGCAGCTTCCTACATAAGAACAACGAAATTACACCTTTTCTTATGAGTAACTAAATTACACTATAAAAGGGCAGAAAAGGGAGGGAAAATACGTATCTTGCCTGTATGGTAAATTATATATCAGTTTTACATTGCCTCCATCCTATCAATTCTTAGTCTTAGTTTGTGGAACGGGGAATCGGAATACAGATCATTACATGGTTCATAATGTAGTCTTCTTTAATTCATTTAATTAGTAAGAACAAAATTGGATCAATTGGAACGTGAAATGTTATTTTAAAACATATGTTAACATCTTTTTGTATATATAAACAATGTACTTCAATGTCAAGTATAATAAAAACAATTAATTTTTTTATCAAAGAAACAGTTAACTTCCTTATTAAATTATAAATGGTTGGAACCGACTAGGGAATTAGTGCTTTTGGGGACATAAACTGCTACCCCTAACGCTACCGCCACCCTCCACCAATTCGCTTTGAAACTCTTAAAAGAACAATTAACAAAACTCTCTAAAGATTAACTTAACTAATTGCACGATTTCTCTTCTCTAGGTACTTTTGTTTTGGGTTGATAGTCATCTCTGATTTACTTATTCATCATTAACCTCACCACTTTCTTCACATAAATCTCTTCTTTCTAAGCAAATGCATGCCCTAATTGGTCAATACTAAAAAGACTTCAAAGAAATTCTTAAAAGCCTTGAAGGATCCTTCATTTGAAGTTGTGGTCGAGAGTTAAAACTCAAAAAGACTCAACCAGTTGAGATAATTCCAGATTCTAGATAGGAGCAAGGACCAAACGTTTCCAATTCTTCTTTCAACTTCGTTGTCTTCTATTTCGGGTTAAGATTATTTCTATCCTTATTCTATCTCTGCTCTTCTACAATCCTCGATGGGGATCCTGGGATCCAATTCGGAAATCATAGGGGGTGCACCGAATTATTTTAACTCTCTTACCTTGATTGAATAGGATGATTGAAGGTAAAAGCTTTTTTCATGTGTCACTGTATGTGTGCCTGGAAGGGTCATGTGGGAGAGAGTGTGCTTGTCAACCAAGAGATACAACGTAGCAATAGCCAATAGATATAGACTCTTCATTCCAACTTTAACCATCTAAACATTACCTCACCGCATGACAATTTCATCACTAGGGACTCATGTCAACACTGTTAAATTTTTTTCCCATTATGCCAAGAATGATGATGCCAGAAACAGAGATGATTATAATTGTTGAAGTAAGAAAAGCAGGTACAAAGCATAGCTAGAAACAACATATGAAAGGAAAAAAAAAAAATCCCTAGTACAGTGCGTTGAAACTTACTGCTTCACTCAGCTTCTGAATCTCAGAAGAGTAATAATCGATTGCATCAACTTTAGAGCCCAAAAGACCGCAGAAACCTGTCTATAATAATACGAAACTTGGATAATGAACTAGACTGCTGAAAATCAAAATGGAGCAGTAAATGAAATTTTCTGTACACATTAAACAACTATTCCACTGAAGGAACATGGAGCCAAATATATGTCGATAGTTCATGCAAAGATATTACCTTTTTGATCGGCCTCTTTGAAGTTCTCTCATACTTATTATGGTAGTAAGTATACCAATTTTGTAAACTCGTCTTCTTTGCAACCAATGTTGCAAGCTTATTTGCATTATATACAACCTATCAAAGTTACGTAGTAAAGCAATAATATGTTATAGAAATTCATGTCACTGCAAATAGAAATATAATACATTATAGACACCAGCAGTTCCAAAAATTCCAACTTAGTATTATAAATTTCCATGTTTAGTACCACCTATTTTCCTTCATTCATGCACTAGTGCTTCTTAGAATTATCATAGCATAGACAACTTGTTAAGGAAACACACCTGATGAGTAAGATAATGATCAGGGTGATTTACGCAAAAAAAATGTTCGACATGCTCACTAACTGATTCATCAGGATCAGGAGGAACATTTCTTACAAGAACCTGCAAAACATGTAAAAGAAAGAAAAATTATATTTAAGTAATAAATCTGGGATGAGATAAAAATTTTCTAGCAGGCATGCACATGTATGTTGATTGTTTCAAACATGACATCAGCTACATATAACTGCCAGAACTGCCCTCTATCTAACACAAACAGCATACGTCCTTTTGATTCTATCAACTTTGACTAGAACAAGTCATCAACGAGACCAGAATGGTATAATTTAGGACTTGCAGTTTGGCTCCCAACGTTGAATCTTAGGCATAAGTGGATGTGGTTTATCGAATGGGAGAGGGGTACCTCCCTCATGTAGCCCAAGGTTCAATGAGCATCCCTAAGTACCCAAAAAATCATTTTCAATTACCCAAGCAATGATACAAGGAAAGTACCTAAGTAATTACATAGACAAACTATCCAGCAACACCCAATAGCTGAGGGACGAGAAAAGAGGGGGGAAAAATTCAAATATGAGTACCAAATTTATTAGATAGTTCACCTAAAGAACCAAAGCCTGATCAATAGCAATAGCAGTTAACCAGGAATATGATAGTTCACATTATACAAGATGGATGTCTTTATCTATGTGCTAAAATAATATTAAGTATACTGTCTCCATTTTCATTGTATTATTTTTGTATGTATATGTTAAAAAGCATAACGTTACATCTGAGATCTGATTAGATATTAATGTGTGATTGTTATAGTCAGAGACGTCTGCATGTCTCTGAAATTTTTCATCAAAATGAAAAAAAAAAATCTTAACCTGCAATTAATGAGAACCAAATACCATTTAATGATGATTGGAACTTTTAACAACAGCCTTTTGAAGCTATGGCTAGTTATCCACTCCAATTACTTGTAATGTTTAACTTGGATATATGGTGCCAGTATTTGGATATTACGTATGTAGTTGATTCTTTTTTTTTTCCTTGGTAGTCAGAAATTCTAGTGCATTCAATAAATCAACCCATATAACATAGTCAACAGTTGTAAATAGATTAGATTTCTAGAAGAAAGAGTCATATGTGCATAACAACAATATACGCATTAAGCACTGAACAGAGCCAAATACTCACTGTGAATTGATCAGGACGACGATTTTCAGATGCTAGAAATCGCAACCTCATAGCTGCTACCGCTTTGTATTCGGTATATAGCATATAAAACGTCCAAAGGGTGAACACATATGACATAGTGATATGTGCCCACAACCTGAAAAGGGCAAGTTTAGACTTTCTCCAAATTGAGACATGAAACAGATAAATTTATGTGAGATGCAACTTTTTAATATACAATAATACTCTGGTTTGTGCAAAAGCTGAAAAGCAGAAGAGACAAGGTAATATATTATTTAGGTGAGAGTCCGAAAAGTGGATTTTTATCTCTAACATGCCCCCTCATGCACATATGACTCTTTCTTTTAGTCATTTATAAAATTGCATCGGAGGCTTGAACAATTTAACCCAAAAATGATAGAATGATGGCGGTAAGAGTTTGCCTTGTACTGATATTAGAATGATAGCACCAGAGGTTTGAACCATTCAACCCAGGAATGTAAGTAATTACATGAGGACAATGAGAATAGGTAGCAACAAACCAAAATAGTGTAAAAATCAGATTTCAGAACACTTGAAAATTTGTGTACAGTAACTCAGTATTTAGTGTAGTTTGCAACCCACTTCGTGACTTCGTCAGTGCTGCGTATATATAAGCACAGCTATTGAAATGGTAAAAACCTGTCTCGCATTCATCTTTGAGCAAAAATTACATCACTAGTATTATAAGGAAGTTGATTGTAGGTTTAGTATAAGTCTAAATCAAACTGAGACTCCTATCTTAGCCAATTTTGTGAATTCCCGTTGAAAACCAGATTATTGCATTCGATGAGAAAAGAGTGAAAGAAAACAAAAACTGTTCCTGACCTTTTTGATCCATCTGGAATATTTGATATTGAAAGCTTGTCAATATCGCTGAACGTTAAATTCCTAATATGCTCCAATGTCCCCCCTGTCCAATTGACAGGGACCAAAACCGAGAAAGCCAGTACAGCTAAGGGGACAGTTATTTTCAAGCTGCACATAAATTTCGTCATATTAGACTACTGTATCATAGCAAACAACTGTATGAAACTGTAAGAACTGCACTAACTCTAACATAATAATTCTATAGTGTAAAGTGAAATCATGCATTTGATACTCGAAAAAGAAACACTTTTGTTTCCGAAATCAAAATGCAAATAGCAAAATAACAATCGAACGGGTATTTAAAAACTGACCCAAGAAGGTAAATTCGGATATAGACAACAGAGTCAAGTCCAGCATGATCAATGAGCTCAGGTTCCGGCATTCTCAAAGCTGCAGGCATCCAATTCAAGAACTTTATGTATGTCCTCCAATCTAAGTTGACAAATTTGCTTACAAATGCTCCAGATCGTGTAGGGCTGCTTCTTATCCCCTTACGGTACCATTTCGGGAAGAAAACCCTATCATTAATCGGTTGAAGCCTCAATATCGCAAAAGCCACTAGGAATGCAAATGCAGAGAGAAGATTAATAGCAGCTGAGACAGTAATGTCTTGAAGAGTCGCCATTTCCTTCCTTGTACCCTAACCAAAAGTCATAAAAATGTTAGGTGCCATCTCAAAAGATTTGGAAATAATGAGAAAACAGAGGAAGCAGCGGACCTGACAATGGCGTTGCTTTTTTGAATTGAACCTTCGATGGAAAACTGAATCGAGGAAACTCAGCAATGAACAAAGTTGGATTTGATCGTCTTCGCAGACGGAGGTGAAATTAGGTGGGGTTTTCTCCTTCCTCCTTTTTTCTGTTTTCTTTCTTGAGATCGGAGAGTTTTGGGAGAGAGAAACGGAAGAGCGCAAGTGAAATGGCGGCAAAAAGCACGGAACCAGTTTTGGTGTCGTTGCAACTCACATCAACTCCGAAAGCCCAAGATTTGAAAATTTTTTACATTGTGACGGAATTACCCCTTTGACACTTTGACCACTTTTGGACATTTTAAGGGATTCCATATTAAATTCATAATTGATTTTCAATTTAAGCTAATACCATCAAATACCTTTTTTCCCATTATAATTGATTGTGCATTTTGTTTTCTATAACAAATTATATTATTTTCTTTATTTTCTTTCCTTACTTTTGAAACATTACTTTAATGCTAACATTAATTTCTTTTCTTTTCTTTTCTTGCACTAATTTCTTTTTTGTGTGCGTTTGCTTGCAAGATAATTAGAGGCAAGTGGCAAGTGTAGAAGATTAAGATAAGGGTGCGTTAATTGCTAGATTGATTTGGTTCAAGCATGCAAATTAAATCGATTAAAGATATTATTAATATCCAAATGTCCAGTTTTAGTGGGTTTAGCACTTGCCAAAATTGGAGATATTGCCCTCTCATGGAGGCTTTGGCGAAAAGAGAAAATCCCGAATAATGAAACGTTCTGACAGAAGAGAAATCTGGTCATCATAAAATTCCTCACTATTTACTAAAATACAACACATTTGATTGATTTCAACAATAAAGACTTTAAAACCAAAATAATCCATTCAGATTTCAAGCTAAAAGAAGAAGAAGAAGATAAAAAAAAAAAAAAAGGAAGAGACCAATGGTTATGTATTCGGTTTAGTGCATGTTTGGCTTAGTTTTTTTTCAACTTATCTACCACTTAAAAACAAAAGCCAGGCCAAACATAAATTTTGAAAAACTCTTAAAAAAAAAGTAACTTTTTTTTAAAGAGTAAAATTTTTAAAAAAAGAGCTTCAAAAAAAGCTCCTGTGATGAGCTTTTTTTTCTCTTCTTTTAAAAATACAAGAAAATTTTTTATTTTTGTTTTAAAAATATCTTTATCTATTAAAAATAATTACAATATTTTCTTTTTTAAAATAAAAAATACCCTCTAAAATAATTTTAACTAAAATTATAACTTATCTAAAAAAACTTATAAAAAAAATTTACCAAACAACTTTAACTTAATTTTAAAAGTTATTATTTTTCATAAGAACTTCATAATAGCTTTTAAGTTAGAAAAAAACCAAACCAAACAGCCTCTTAGAATAGAATAGGAAAGAAATTCGATTATTTTGTTGAAAGAAAAAAGATAATAGTAAATCAATTTTTTTTACTTTACCAAGCAAATGGTAAAATAAAATCACATTACTTTTATATGATAATGTGATTATAATATATTATTATATTATATTGATTTTTTCTCTTACTTAATTAACTTTAATCAAAATTATTGGAGTATTTTGCCGATGAAAATTTATAGTACCTACACATATTCGTATAGCGTCAAACCTTATAAGAAGGAAGTGTGGAACTATCTCTTCTAATCCACCAACAGTTACATATAGCCTCGTTAGAATCATTACAATAGAATTGACAATAAAAACAGGGAAACGCTTTCCTTTTTGGAGTTCAAATTTTCGTAAACAAAAAAAATTGGGGAAAAATTATAATTATAATAACAGCCTTCTTTTGATTCATCTAAAATTATATATTGAATACACATTGTTACGTTTAATTTCTTCTCTACACCAAATCTGATCATCTTTTTCTTCGAACCTCAAACAACAGCAACTTTTCCGAGACAAAAGCATGGAATAATCTTACCTGTAGATCACGAGATTGAGGCATTCGATAAAATTATTATCATTATTTTAGTTACTAGCAGCATCCACATCTCTCAATTTGCATCTCTGGATTAGCTTAAGTAAGACTACAGTACTTCCATGTCATTTTTTCTTTTTAATAAAAACCACATGTAAGTAATGCTCTTACTTGGTCAATGTATAGGAACACCCACATCCTTTCTGAATCAAATTTGGGTTTATTCTCTCCTTCTCAAATTCTTCCTACTTAGCATTTCTCTGTCTTGGTTTGCCATCTCTCTGGTTAATTCTCTACATTTTATTCATCAACACCTCCTGAGAGATAATTCTAATCTTTCTCTTTATTGTCTTTCAACATATCTGTTTTACTTGCTTGTAACACTACTACTCTCTCTATCACAAAAAAAAAAGAAAAAAGAAAAATCCCTCAACTTTAAGTTTAGCAAAAAATACAAGCTTCATGAACATATTTGTCCAAGTGCATTAACAAATGAAGTTGAAATCCTCCATCGTCTTCATTTTTTTGTTACCGGGAAATTCTTCTTGTTTTTAAGTTGCAATCACTCTTTTTAATGGATGTTTGAAAGTTAAACCACTTTTTTATCGTCTACCAAGTACTTGTTTGGTTCGATTTTTTTTTCTAATTTTTTTATCTTTTAAAAATAAAAGTCAGACCAAATAAGATTTTAAAAAATTAAAAAATTTATTTTTTTAAGAGTTTGTTTGGCCTAAATAATAACTTTTAAAAATAAACTAAAATTGTTTGATAAGTTGTTTGGTAAAGTTAAATATATAAGTTTTAATTTTAGTTAAAATTATCATAAATGTCATTCATGCTATTTTCAATTAACTAATAAATCAAAACGGATACGATTTCAAATGTTAAAATAAAAAAAATCTATCAAAGAAACAGGATAATTCTTAAACTTATATAATAGTAATAGTATTAATTTTTTTTTGTGAATAAGAGAAAATTTGAAGTATTTGAATGCAACTTTAAATTTTAGGTATTTTTTTCTCTTAATTTGTATAAAAATAAAAAAAAATCTAAATTTTGTTATTTTGTTGCTAGTTTTGTTTTTTGGCAATTTTTGTAGAAAGATGGAAATTTTGATTTTGTGTTGGATAAGGCTGATTTGCGAAAGGAGAGAGAGAGAGCAAAGGGTGACTGATTGAGAGAGAATGATATTTACTGAAGAGCTAATGTATTTTTAAAAAAAAAATAAGAGAAAACTTTCTTCATAGTTTTTCTTTAAGGTTTTTTTTTTGTTCTTTAAAAAAATTGTTCTTTTTAAAAATCTTTTCAAAAATTCTGTTTAGCTTGGTTTCTAAGAGATAGATAAATTAAAAAAAAATCAGATTAAACAAGAACTAAAAAACAAATCTAAAAAAAATTAGCCTAAAAAAACACTCTAGAGGCGTTTCTTTTTTTTTTTTTAAATACATCAACTTTTTAAGAGAAATTTTATTTTTTTTCAAAAATATCCTCATCTATTAAATATATTTTCAATATTACCCTATCAAAAAATACCCATCCTCTCTCCATAGGTTATTTTGAAATTTTTTATGATTTATTATTATTATAAATTTTATATTATATAAAATATTTTTTATATTTTTAAAATTTTGTTTTAAATAGATAAAAAATAAAATTAACTTCTTTTTTCATTTTGAATAAAAGAATTTATGATTAATAGAAAATTATTTATTAAATACTTTTATGGTAATTTTAACTAAAATTAAAACTTATATAAATTATTTTACCAAATAATTTATTTATAAAAATAACTTATAAAAGTAAATTTATTTTTAATTTGATTTTAAAAGTTATTATTTTTTCTAAAACTTTATAATAACTTTTAAATTAAAAAAATGATAAACAGGCTCTTACTGTACTCGAAAATGTGAAACTAAAAAATCTAAAATGGTTGGTATATTATATGTAATAATAATATTGGATCATGTGGTCACGTGGTCATAATTTAAACCGAAAGTTGCAAAATTTCCAATTTTTATATCCAAAAAGGAAATAGAAGAGGAAATAAAGGAGAAGAATTGTGAAATAGTAGTTTATTACAATAGCATTATTACATGAAATAAGTACAACAAGAAAGTGATGACCCGACCAACGCAACAAGAAGGTGAAATGAAGATAACAAAGGCACATGCAATGAAAGCAACCAATCGCTCATAGAAAATTATCCCAAGTCTCCCAATCTGCCGTTCCTACCATACATCTCATAAAAATTTATTCTCTCATGAAAATCCACGTCAGCATTAGTTTTCATTTCTCAAGCCCAAGAAAATCAGTTTCTATCAACAGGTGGAGACTTCAGGCCAGCCCATAGCCCTGGGACCCAATCTCTTCTCGACATGTCATAGTTAAAAGAAAAGGCAGAGACCTAACCTGATCCACTAGACATTCTAAGCCAATCTGTTCTTTCGTAAATACGCTGAATAATATATCAAAATTTGTCTGTACTTACAACACGTTTCGCAACTAATTGATGGGCTCATCTCCTAAAACATCTTCCCCTAACGAGCTCGTGCTTCCATTTGTCACTGTCTGATGCTTATATGCTTCCCTGTCGATCTCTTCACTTCCATCATCGTCATCATCACCATCCTCCTCCTCGTCACAAACTTCTTCATCAGACGACAAAGGCACGAGCCAGCAAGTCCCATGCAAGTGCCCGTTCACACAAACAAAATACTCCAACCTACCGTCACGTGACCCGAGTCGCCTAGCCGCGCTCTTGGGCACGAGTCGAGCCGTCGTCATGCTCCACACGCGGGTGCCACAATAAGGGCACCTCACTCTCTCTTCAAACGCCACTTGTCGTCTAATCAAGCAAGCTCTCGTCTTGGACCTCATAAATCCCCGAAATACCCCCCGATAAATCCCCAAATCATCTTCTTTATCCCCCATTGGATGCTCGCACGGATCACTTACAAACAACAAATCACCCCGACACTTCTTTGTCAAGAAGCTCCGACCCGAAGTCTTCGAAAATCGAGAAGCTCTCGCGAAGTGACTCGGAGACGGCCGACTCAGCTTGAAATGGCGAGTTGACTCACAACCGCAGCAGTAGAACATGAGCTTTGCGAGAGCGTCCCACCCGCCACCTATTCTTCCATTGGGCGCACCATTAGCCAATGTTGCTACCATGCGCGGTGCGCGATACACGCAGAGCTTTCGCCACAGTAAGCGCTTCGCTGTAGCTCGAAGCTTGCGGTTCACCGAGGCAGTTAAGCAAATGACCTGCAAATCCCATTTTATGGACTCAAGGACGAGGACGAGTATACGCTCGTCAAGGATCCTCGAGTCATCCGAGTCGGAGTCCTGACTCGGTGGGTTGAGTCTACGTCTCTGGGTGGAACTCATTTTTTGGGAGAACACAAACACGGGATAGCGATGGTAATAAAAAGCACCTAAATACCAGTGTCCGGAACTCAGTTGAAGGACACGTGTCGCGCGAGAAATGGATAGTTTACTGCTCAAGATCCTGGGCTGGGGAAGACACACACGTGTTGGGACTTAATTGGAAAGAGGGAGACGCGTGTTACTAGAGCATTGCTGAAATGCCGTGCTGGAGAATCGAGGAATAACGTCAGCTGCTAAGTTGAGAGTGGGGATCAGCCGCCACGTTTCAAAGATTTCTCAAAATATGAAATATCTTTTTCGTGGCTCAAAAATATCTAGAGGGTTCGACGTGCTGGATGGGAGTTGAGTACGGGACACGAGTGCGCCTTAGTTTATTTTTCAGAATAAGAAATCGAGCTCAGCAAGTAGCAGCAATACACGTGGAAAGACGTCCAGAGCACAACTGTTGTCCTTCATTTGTCCAAAGGTTCTTCTGAGGTGTGAGCACGTGGTCCGCGTCTCTGGGGTATGGACCGAGAAGGAGACGACGATTCATGACCGATGAGGAAGGTATAAGAACGTAGCAGTTGCTTAGGATATATTGTTGTCTGCGAAACTAACATGTATTTTGTCAGGAGCAGCACAAATTGAGGCTTTGAGGCAATTATCAGTCTGTCACTTTGTTGCTGTTGAGGATTCTGGATCCCACTTCATTTATAGCCCACAACCTTATTGATATATGCCATCTTTACACTCAATTCCCAGATGTAATTATGAAAATACGTTGGTAAATTTAACAGTTGCTTTTTAAAATGAGGAGGGAGAACGCTTAAAGACGATGAAAGTCGACAGACATTCCTAGGTAAATTGCTTGATGGCCAGCGAGTTTACGGGTTGAAATAAATTGAGACCCAAGAGTCAACTTCACACGATAATGTACAACAATATTAAACTAGCAAAAGCTTTTGCTTTTACATCAAATTGACAATCAGATACCCGAATCTATTAGTTTTGTGTTAGATATTTTGAGTTGTCTCCTTTTAAATCATCAACAGTTTTGGTGCTTTCTTTCCAACATCAACAGCAAAGCACATATGGCAATCACCGTTTGCTTAGAGAGATCTAAATTTATTTAGGAGATCTTTATCAACCAAAATGGGGGGATTGAAAAAGAGAAAATTAACAATTTTCTTTCATTATTCTATATATAAAAAAAAAAAACACACAATTTCTTTGGCCCAAACGTAGCAGAGTAATTGACTTAACCAGACGCGTTTTGCGGAAGAAGGGAGGAAACTCGGAAAGTCCCCATAACTAGAAGCAGGCTGTCTTTGTCAGTAGGAGGGAGACAAGACCTCGGCTTGTCAATCATATGAGTTGGTGGTGCGCGTACCACCCACGACGCTCATATCTCTGTCGGAGAAACAAACAAAAGACACACGTGGCATTCATTAGCATCTTTAAATTGGGTACTATTATAAGTACCGAAGTGACTGTCCATAGTGCTCTGTAGGACACGTGTGGGGTAGTCCGAATTTCTTGTCGGGACATGTGGCAAATGGAAAAGCAAGATGGACCACCGTCGGACGATGTCTGTTGCACCACTATCTAATTCGTACTGGGAGAAGATAATAATAGAGAGATGCTCTCTGTCGTTTCTTTGCGGTTGGAGGTGCATGGCTAGGTTGGGAAATCCGTCGCAAGTCTAAATGTAGCGTTGTTTGGATGTTGAAATCCGAACATAGGCTGGTCCACGCTGCATTTCAACATGGAGGTCAACCAAGTCCATGCAGGCCGGTTGGGTTGGCCGCGTCGGCCCAGTTCTCTGTAGAAAGCAAATCATTCGTATCTCTTGGTGGATATTCCACTTAACATAATTCATATTCACCATCCTAATTTTCGTTATTCGTGACAATTGATAGTCGTTTCAGCCCTCAGCATTACGATTGGAAATTAAGCTTTGGATTTATACCTTACAACTTAAGTTTGAGCCAGGTCATGATTTAATCATATCATGCACATCATGTTTATATATTACAAGAAATGCTAAAATGTAAATACTTATTTGGTTAGTTTCTCATTTTTAGAAAAATCTATAAAACTATGCTCTGTACCAAAATAAAATAATACACTAGAAAACCAAAATTTTCTAAATTACTATTCATTTTGCATTGCTTTTCAATTTTTCATTGTATATCCCCTTCATCTCCATTAATTTAATTATTATCTCTTATTATTAGGCTCTTTCTAAGGTAATAATCAGTTCTTTTCAATTCATCTTCATATATCTTTGTTTTTTTTGGATCAATTTAGCATTTGGTAGCTAGCTTAAACCTTAATTAATTAACTCAATCCAAGTTCTAAAGTTTCCTGATATGATTTTTAGTTTAAGTATTGAATTATATTTGTTCTTAGAATCAAATACCACCATTAGTCCATGGTTTTAATTGAACTATTTTGAATTATTTATAGATTTGATTTTTTTAACTGAGTTTTAGTTTCTTTAAATTTTATATTTATTTTAAACTTAAAATGAGACAAATTAATCTTCCACTTTGAAATAATCTTCTCTTTCTTAAAATTCTAAAAACCAACCAAATTAATGTATATACAAAACTTAATTATACTAATTTTACACTAAGAAAAAAAATTAAGTTAATGTGTAATAATTAACTTACTAAATTTTAATCTACTCAAAGAGCACGAGTTCAAAAGATTGATAGGCATGGGTGGTTATAAAAATATTCATATCCAAATAAATAAACAACAACGATATTTTTTTTTACAATGACTTCAAAAAATTAATTAAATAATTAATTACATTAATAAGCAACTTAGCTCCTTCAAATATAAAAGGTATAATATTAGATTAAAATTTTCATTTTTTGAGATTTAACTAATATCTAGTTTAGTAAGGGTAGACATGGCAACACCCAAATATAAGAAATTGCAGTTCATGTCTTTTATATACTTGTAAACTAGTGCATTTAATGAAGTACACAATTTTGTAATAAAATAGTATATAATCTTTATTAGTGGACATGTTTTATTTTATACAATTGTTAATATGTGCATTAATATATTGCCATCATGAAAATAAGCATATACTAATTGTTTTATACAATTTTCAACCTAATACTAAGGAATAGAATTTGTTTTTTTACTAAAAAGATGGTTATTCACTTAAAATTTGAGGTACATAATATTCGTGCGTGTTGATGCAATTTACTTTTTTGAAATAATATTAATTCATATTTTTAAATATTTCACTATACTTTCTAAGGTAATCGATTTTATATTAAAACATAATGCAATATTAAGATTATATTATAAATTTTGTCACAATTACAACAATGCCACTATACGTGGACAATGTTTGGAAAGTAGAAACCCAAATGGAGCTACTTCGTTCTCACATCAGCCGCTCTGGCGCTCTTTCGCTCTTCACTCCGTTCTTTCTCCATTTTCCCTCCATTTCTTTTCAGCCGCCTTGTTCTCAGCCATCCCTTACAGTCATTTCCTCTGTTTATTTTCTCCTCTTCGCCATTTCTCATCCGAGACAAAATCTCTTCTTTCTTGCCGTTTGTTTCACTCTCCAAATTTTCGATTTCTTCCATAAAGCGGTGAGGATTCATTCTTGAATTGTTTTCTTATTATTCTACTTGTGTTTTATATTTAGTTATCACTGTGATATTAAAATTAATTTCTATGTTATTCCTTTTTTATCTTTGTTGGGTTTGGGTTTAGTTGATTTTCGTATTTTAAATTCGATTTTGCTGTTCTCTGTTTCTTTTCTTTAAAAAATCAATAATAAGGGCTGCAGTCAGTTTACTTCCCATTTGGCTATTCAACTTAAGGTGAAATCCTTATCTCTCTAGAGTTTCATCTTTCTTTATCGTTGGGCTTACAAAGAGATAGTAGAATTTTGATGTGTCTGTTAGTTGTAGGATACTTTCTTGCTCAATAAATTTGGAAATATATTTGATGATTTGCTTATGCAACCGGTAACTATCTGCTGGGGGACAAATGAGATTATCATTGCTCATCTGCCTCAGGGAGTGATAAAAATAGGTTCCAAGTAGTCAAAACCACTATAAACTTGATCTAGTGATCATATGCTTTAGCTTCAATTATGTTTTTGCATTGATTAATTTTCAATGGAAAATATGAAGATTAATAGCGATATAATGTTTCTTGTTTCTGTTGGTATCTGGTGCCATTCAGTCTCGTCTGTGTTGTTCTACATTGTTCTTTAAGTATTGTCAGACATTATATAGAGGAACTGTATGTTAGAAAGAGATTTATGAATTACTGAAAAATTTCTATGACGTAAAAATAGACTGCATCTCAACATTATTATTCTTTATATCTTGTAATTGTTCAGGCCATAAACATTTTTCCCTTTTGTTTTAAAGGTTTCGTGTGCAATGCACATTGGTCCTTAATTAGTACCACAGAGAAAAGGAAGAAACTCAGAGCAATTGCAAGCAACGAGAAATGATCATTAGAGCCAGAAATCTTTCTCCATCAAAACTCAAACCTCACTCTTCTCTCTCCCTCTGCTTTACAGAACCCTTCACTTCCACTACAGCAGCCAAAACTTCAATTCCGCTATTACCCATGACTAAGCCCCAAATCTCCAACAAGACTCCACACCTCCTCTTCTTCACCAACCATTTCTCCTTTCAATCTACAGCCACACCATCACCACCAAAAAAGTATCAAAAACACCAGCAGAAGCAGCAGTGCTCTTCTTCTAAATCTTTGACCCTGAACCGAGATGGAAACTATGATGATGCCACTCCCCACAATGTTGTTTGCCCAGGATGTGGGGTACACATGCAGGACTCAGACCCAAAACACCCTGGTTTCTTCATCAAGCCTCCAACGAAGACCAAGGACCTGATGCTCAAAACAGGTTCCCGCTATTTGGTACCTGTGTCAACGGAACCTGAATTCACAGTCTTTCTCAAGAAAGGTGTGCTTTTGGAGGAAAAAGGTGAAAGCCCTGACATTGAGGAAGAGAACCTAGATAAAGAAATGCCTGAAAAGCCTGCGGTTTGCGCTAGATGCCACTCATTGCGCCATTATGGCAAGGTGAAGGATCCAACAGTAGAGAATTTATTGCCAGAATTTGATTTTGATCATACCGTTGGCAGGAGATTGGGATCGGTGTCAGGAGCTCGGTCAGTGGTCTTAATGGTGGTTGATGCATCAGATTTTGATGGGTCGTTTCCAAGAAAAGTGGCCAAACTTGTATCTGACGTAACTGAAGAGAATTACACAGCTTGGAAACAGGGGAAATCTGGAAATGTGCCTAGGATTGTGCTTGTAGTTACTAAGATTGATCTTTTACCGAGCTCTTTGTCACCTACGCGATTTGAACATTGGGTGAGGCAGAGAGCGAGGGAGGGTGGAGCTAGCAAGATTGCAAAATTGCATTTTGTGAGTCCTGTGAGGGATTGGGGAGTGAAGAGCTTGGTGGAGGATATTGTGGAGATGGCAGGGCCTAGAGGGACTGTGTGGGCAGTGGGGACCCAAAATGCTGGGAAGAGTACATTGATCAATGCCATTGGGAAGTGTGTTGGTGGGAAGATTGGTTTCTTGACAGAGGCACCAGTGCCTGGGACAACTTTGGGGATAGTAAGAGTGGAAGGGTTGCTGCCAGGGCAGGCAAAGTTATTTGATACTCCAGGGCTTTTGCAGCCACATCAAATGACAACTAGGTTGACTAGGGAGGAGCAGAAGCTTGTTTATGTTAGTAAGGAGTTGAAACCGAGGACGTATAGAATCAAGGTTAGTCTCAGAATGGCATTATTCCACATGTCATATAATTTCTCCTGTCAAAAGTGCTAGCTACCTAAATTGGTGAGCCAGAGATTTGCTCTTGTTATGGTCTGTAAATAGAATTTGTTTCTTGTGTTGGTTAGGTTAGATTCTTGATTTTTTTTTTTTTTTTGCTGCTTGAGTTTCAGATGTTCTCTTGTTAATGGGAAAATGGGGGGCATGCTGCTTCAAAATTCTGGTTTTAGTTTTTGTTTCCTTTTATATTTTCGTGCTTTGTGGCTAAGGCTAATGTTCATTCATTTAAATGTGACAGGCAGGTCACACAGTTCACATTGCTGGACTCATGAGGCTGGATATTGAAGAGTCATCGGTGGAATCTCTATATGTTACAGTTTGGGCATCTCCTTATCTACCATTACACATGGGGAGAACTGAAAATGCACACAGAATGCTAGAGGATCATTTTGGTCGTCAGTTACAGGTATGGTGAGCTAAAATGAAGTAATATCTTCCCCTTGATATAAGTGATGCACTGTAGAAATCCTTTTATGCCATTCTGCTCTATCTCAAGTTTTTGCTTTTCATCGCTCATATTCTACCTGGAATATTACAGCCTTTGGAATTACATATTTCATATCACTTTTCGTTTACAGCATTTTGGTTGTGTACAATGGTACCCTTGACACTTTCTGCATTGGTGCTTGTTTTAGCCCCCAACTGGGGAGGAACGAGTAGAAGAGCTTGGCAGTTGGGTGAGAAAGGAATTCCATGTTTCTGGTCATAGCTGGGATTCAAGTTCAGTGGACCTTGCTGCTGCTGGTATTGGTTGGTTTGCTATTGGACTTAATGGAGAGGCAGTGTTAGGGGTTTGGACCTATGATGGAGTTGATGTTGTTTTACGCAATGCTTTGATTCCTCATAGAGCACAACTTTTTGAAGAAGCTGGATTCACAGTCTCTAAAATTGTCTCAAAGGCTGACCAAGCTTTGAATAAGTCACAGAAGCAGAATGAAAAGAAGAAGAAACAGAGTGACCAGAAAACAGCTATAACAGCTGAATTTTGATTCTGGCTGCAAAAGATGTGCGAGTATGGGAGGGAAATCCTAACATGGACCTTTAGGGGGAAGAGAAAGGTTGCAACAATCACAGGCCACCTTTGAAAGTACAGCATCCTTTTTTGGAGCTTCTCTTCAGGCAATGATCTCTTTAAGATATTAGACTACACATTATGCAGAAGTGGTGAGCTTATGGAATGAATACACCTGGTGCACACTCTGGGTCTGCTCTATGTAGTTAGTTAGTTTGTTCAGTAAGATAAGCAGCATTTTGGTGTCGCTCTTACAATTTGGAAAGGTTATGTATCCGTTTTCGTCATATGAAGATCTGTTTCTTTCAATGGTACAGCTTACCGAGGTAAATTTTTTGATCTTGAAAGTTGAAAAGATCAAGCATGACAAAAATAAGGAACGTTATAGTTGTCTTTATGGATATATAAAATTCAGAATGCAGCTTGAAACTCCACAATTTCTTGGTCGATGTTTTCTTTTCAGTTGATGTTTGCAAATTGGCAAAGTTCAATTTTATCCTATTATATGTTTTCTGAAAGTGTTCGAATCATGGAAGGAAATTCGAGGGAAAGATTTGTTCCACTGAAAGCAAACAAAAAAAAGAAAAAGCTCAAAAGTTTTTCTTGTGGTGGGTGGAGTTCATACAGAATACATCATTTACATGCTTCAGAAACAAATGAAAAGCTTGTCTTTTTAAAGGACAAATGAAAGGTTTGATTTCAATGACTGTTCTCCAAAATGTTGTGCATAAATCTACTAACTGCATATGTTGGGTCAGGTTTGATTAATTGAAATCGAAGTTTTTTGGATCAGATTTTGATCCAAGTTAAATTAAAAGCTGAGAGAGATATCAGGTGAAAAAACCTTAAGCTCGGAGATGGAGTCGTTAGAACATATGTATATGACTTCTCATGCATGACAGGGTCCTGCCAAATGAATATATACTGATTTGCAATTAATTTCGAACACAAAGTAAGGTTCATCATCGACCAAATTTGATCCATGAAAGCAGTGCACCAGTCTACAATCTACATATCTTGTATGGGAATGGCAGCCGCCTTTTAAGCCAACGTGAAATATCATGGTAAGATTCACAGCTGTATACCATTTTTAATAATCAGTAATAATAAGAAAGGAGGCAAACCAACTGTTCTTCTAGTGTTCTACCCATAAATCAAGATGCCAGTGTATAATTTCTCTATCTTTCTTACAAAGGACATGGCCTTACATTGTAGACGAAACAAGCGACTTCTCAATTTTTTCTTATAATTTATGATCTTTTTGCTTGAAAAGAATGAATCAACTGAATGATTCTTCATGATTGACAAATGTTTCAAAAAATTGGAATAGAAGAAGAAAGAATAAAGAATCATAAAACATGGTTGGTAGGTCTGGGTTTTCCCTCGATGCATAATTTATCAAGCATACGAATTAGCAATATCAAGTCCTTCAACTTCTCCTCCAAGTCTCCATTACCGCTTCTTAAATAATGAAGGGGCCGGCCCAAAAACTTGTCTACAATTTCTCTACTCGTATTCTCCACCAATAATCTATCTTCATCTGACATTCTTCCCTTAAACCTTCCCATTAACTTTTGTATCTCCAACTCTCTTATCTTTTCTACAGCTGCCTTCAGCCTGCAGATAACACTTTCGACCTCTTTCTCGAAATCGTCGTGACCATTTTGCTTGGTTTTCAGCTTTGTTGAATACCCACTTTTGCCTTCATTCTCTCCAAGATCTCTTGTTGTCAAAGTTTGATCCGCAAAAAGAGATCCCAGCCTTAAAGATGGTTCTTCAAGAGCACGGTTGCCGTTGATGAACCGACCCAGGCTTTTGGTTTGGTACGATGTACTTAGCGTTGAGACAACGGCAATGCGAGCTGGTGCATGTTTCCCCGTGCCAATGGACACCAAACTGGACATGGAAAAAGGGTTATTATTTGGCTGCAATTTGATAGTGCAGGGATTTGGCTTCGGCAAGATCACCATTGTTACTTTTCTTTGGCTTTCCCAGACTTTTCCCTGCTTAAAATGCTGGGAGTTGAAGCGTATGGAGAGTATTAATGCGAGAGCCGAGAAGGTTGACATTTGATAAGAGGTCAATTGGCAATGAACTAGTTTGCAATGGCGGTGGCGACCTAGCTACTCGTTTAAAATGTTTTGACTTTTCAGACATGGATGTTGGCCGCCGTCCGAACTTTTCCACTGTGTTGGGTGGACCACGTCTACTGCATTATAAACCAATGATGAAGGAATGGCAGTGGGCAGTAGATCCAAACCGGCCTTTCAGAACCAGAAAGTACAAAAATGGGCCTTAAAAAGCCAGTAGGCCCAGCACCCAAGCCCGTTGCTCTGTTCATAATAAGAATATTCTTTGGATCTGTTTTTTTGGGAAGGGGGTTGGGGGGTGTTGAGAGCCCACTCCCTGGTTTGGTCCTTTAAGATTTGAGTGATCACTGCCTTGTTGCCTCCTGTCAGTTGGGTAAGTCACGTCGATTTGCATACGCCTTTCCCAACCCTCCCCACCAGATTCCCCACTCACTCTTAACCTGCACCACCGCCCCCTTTCGGTATACTTTAGCACTTCCCCCTTCCTACTCTTAACCTACACGCCACCTGCGTATTTTAGCACTTTCCTCACCTCACCATTTCAAATCTTCAATATCTTTGCATTTTCCTTATGTGATTATCTTTTTATTCCCAAAAACCCCCAGTAATACCCAAACAAACCAAAAAAAAGAAAAAGCAAAAAAAAAAAAAAACACTCCTTTTTCTTGAACAAAATATTAGGGTTTCTTTTTATTTTTAACAGACTGAGTTGCTCACTCACTTTTAATCGGGGGGGCGTTTCAAATGCCTTCAAAATTTCGTGCCAAATTGTTTTGCCGGAACCCTAGAGAGTGCCAAACTGTTACGCCTTTCGGGCGATTTGGCGTGCCTTTGAGTTCGGGATAATAGTTTAATCGGTTCTGCGATGGCGCCCAGCCGAAGGAAGGGCGCCAGTAAGGCGGCCGCTGCCGCCGCCGCTCGCCGCCAATGGAAAGTCGGCGATCTTGTCCTCGCTAAAGTCAAAGGCTTCCCTGCTTGGCCTGCCACGGTATGCCTACACTTTTATCACTATCCTTTTTCTATCTTTGATGTCTTGAAAATCTTTGTTATGTTGGATTATATGCTGTTGCCGTAGTGTTTGTTGCATGTGAGGTTTAAATGATCTTCTATTTAGGTGGCATGATTGATTCTTCTATTTAGGGTTTGCTTCTCTGTTGATCGTTGATTAAAAAGGAGGAACTCTTTGTCGGCTTTCTTTTTCTTTTGCATATTTAATGTTTGACCGTTTTTAATTTAATTTTTGTGACTCGAAGGGGATGATATGCATGGATTTTGTTAATTTAGAAACTCGAATGCATTTATTAGAAAATTAAATCAGAAATTCTGTTGGCAGAACTGGTTTTTGGCAAAATCGAACCCTTGGTTTCTAAATTTTACTTAGAGGCTGTGGATTGAACTTTTGCTCTTTAATATTGTTTTGTCATCTTTATCTTCTACTAACCTATCCTGTAGTCTTTTTGCTGTTTGTTTTCTTCTATATTTTCCTCCTCCCCCTTTATTTACTTAATTTTTGTTTCTTTCAGTTGTATAATCACTACTTGTAGGCTTATATATCTGATTGCTGGTGGCAGGTAAGCGAGCCAGAGAAGTGGGGCTATTCATCTGATTGGAAGAAAGTTCTGGTTTACTTTTTTGGAACCCAGCAAATGTAAGTGCACATTTCAAGATTATTAGTCTGTTCAGTTCATCCTTTTGCTTTGTGTTCCTCTTTTTTCCCCCTTTTGTCTTTATTTTAAATTATTAATAGTAATGCGTAGTGGCAATTCTATGGTCTTAGTTTTTGGTGTTTCTTGTTGATAATTGTGTAATATGGTCAAATTTTTTTGGTGACTTATGTTAGTTGAGTGATTTTATTCTCTAAGGAAGATACTGTAGGTGGCCTCTGTCTTTGTTGTAGATAATCTTTTGGCATTCTTGTTTAGATGATTTATTGATCTATATGTTAGTATCATGATTGTTAGTAGATAATTTGGGTTCACCATGCCCTTGATGTGTAAAAGCGTGTGACATAATATGTTTAGATGATTTATTGAACTCTATTGACAATCCATTGTCATCATTAGCATTGGTAATATAATTTCAGTGACTATGTACTTGATGTCTACAAGCATTTGGGTATTCTTGTTAAGATTATTGTTTCAACTTTTTTACAACGTATCATCATCATCATTACTTTCATTTCCTCTTCTTCTTCAGTATGTTTATATGATGAGGGATCCATTGTTTAGTAATATTTTTTCCCCAGCGTGCTAACCACCTAACCCATATCAACGGTGGCGATATTTTGTTGTTACCAAGGGAAAAGCATAATCATTCGGAGATGGATGAATTAATTTCCTTTCTTCACTGTCCATACGTAAATCTATAAGGTATCTTTTAAATTATAGATAGTCATCTATCTTTAAATTGAATGTTTATGATCTAGGAATGGGTGCTTGTGTGTGCGGCCAGATATGGGTGTTTGAATGCTTAATTAAAACATTTTAAATTGGACTCTTTTTGTGCATTAGTTTGTATTGTCGGATAGGAAGTTGTCTAGAGTTAAGTTGATGTATTTATAAAATATTTGCAACTATGGAAGCATGTACATGCTTGGCTTCTCGTGTTTTTATTTTCTTTTATCAAACAAATTGTCTCAAGGGGAAGTTCTTTTAATTTGTTTATTTGAATTAGTTAAACCATTAAGTCTATAAACTTGGTAGAGATGAATTTACTTGCGGTGTTGGATGGGCGAATGCATGTTGACCTTTGATGCAATATATACTTTGATAATGTGAAAGGAATTTAAACTATCCTCTCCTGTAATTGCTCTTGGAGGTAGCGGTTAGGTGCTATTGAACTCCAAGGTCTGTGTTGACTTATTTAGAGTATAGCGAGCTTTATGCATATTTGACTCCAACATAGAATAGTATGTTAAAGTTGAGGTTTAGGTTATACATTCAGCTATTACACTGTGGTAGTAGTTATTGACTTTCAGGTTCTTGTTGTAGTGGATAGGAGTTTTTTGATCTACCTTTTGCTTGCACAATGATTTTGGATATTCTCATAGCTCCTGGGCTATGGTAAACATAAACACTAGTAATTTATGACAGTTAACTGGCATTGTTTAAAAGTAGGGTGAAGATATGGTGAGGATACGGCAGGTAACTGTTATATAACAAATTTTGAAATCATTCTGATAGCTCCTGAGCTCTTAGAAGCATAATCACTGATATAGTATAGAACACACCAAGCTCAAATGTAGGATGAAGGTGAGATATGGCGGCTAGGTGGTGTATGTCTTATTTTATTTATACTTGCAAGAGACTGTTTTGTACAGGAGCTCCATAAAAGTGGGAATTTGAATTTATAAAATGTTGAATTTGATGAGGCGAAGAAGAAAGGAAATCTCTCTAAGAGACCTTTCAAAATAGAGCTAGTAAAACCTCATTTTAGACAACTTAAATCTACTGTTTGAATACATGGAGAAATAAGGTATGATACATGTGGCATTGATCTAAAATTAGTGATGTTGCTTTCCCAAAACCCTGCAATTCAGAAGTGCTCAAGAATGGGCAAATACCATCCTCTCACTTCACTGCTGCTTCAACTGCTTTCTTAGCTTTTTGCATTAGTCAATCCCCTCATTCAATAGGTTCTTTTTTTTATGTAGGGATGGAATGCAAGAAGTGAGTAGTTTAGTTTCCATTTTCTGTTTTCTATTATGTTGAGTGATGTTGGTCATTGGTTGGTAAAATTCTTGTTTTGCCTATTTTCTTTTGCAAGGTGGTGATAATCCTTCTAATTACAATCAAATACTCTTCACTGGAGCATTGCTGTATCTGTATATGAAGTTTGCATATATATATATATATATATATATTTATTCTAAAAATTTTGAAACTCCTTATGAACTTAGTTCATTACTGCAAATTATTGTAATATTGAGTCAAAGATTATGTTGTTAAAGCTGGTAGACCTCAATAACTGGTTATATGAGTGGTCTTTTGCTGATTGTAAATTGGATCTTCTTTTCTTTGTTATTTTCTAATTATCAGCTTTATGCTTTATTTGGGCTGTCTTTGGTTCTCCCACTTTATTGTAGAATATGTAACATGATGATGAATTTGAAGTTTTCATATAGAGGACCTATACATGGTTTTTCAAAGGGTAGAGCTACTGTAATCTGAAAATGGACTTTCTGGAGGCTTTCAAATCTGGACATGATTTATACTTAGTTGGGATGCTACCATTCTCATTTATCTTTTCTGTTTGTTGGTTGTCACGTTTGTTCCTGTAACATTTTTGTACTCAATAGAGATAACTTGAAAAGGAAGTTTTACATGCTGGAAAACAATTCCTAGAATATGAAGTATCTGGAAACATTGCTGGTAATGTTCTTAAGATTTAGTAAAAGTCATCTAGTTATTTGATGATGTTGATGTCATCTATGATACATCTCAGTAAGATGTAGTCTTTAAATTCAGAAATCTACATAGACTAGCAAAAATTTTAGCCATTTGATAACGTGGGTTTGGAAGTTCATTAGCATATTTGTCAGCTGTATCTTAACATGCTTTCTTTAACCTATTGGTATTGCATTTGTATCATTTTTTATGTGAAAGATTTGTGAAACCTTTTAAAAAAATGAAAAAAGGGGGGGGGGGGGGGGGGGGGCATGTACAGGAATGGTTTCCTTTTTATGTGTAGCACCTGTATGTATGATAAGAGTTTAATTATCCAATGAATTCTGTATACTAATTTATTTATTTGAATAAATTTTGAATCGGCTGCGCTTGGGAATTAGACGCATGGAACTCTATTGTGCTATTAAAGCTGCTATATTTTTTATTAATATATTGTTGATAGGAACTATAATAGTTACTTTGTAACATTTTTGTAGTCCTTTTTCTCAGTTGGTCTTTGTTATTTGGATATTTCTACTTGTTGGTTGTTTTAACTCATCTATATCCTTATGCTCCTCATATATAATTTCCCCTAGCTTAGTTTGGATTATGTTAGTTCTCATATGGATATTTTCTCATGCAGAGCCTTCTGTAATCCTGCTGATGTTGAAGCATTTACTGAAGAGAAGAAACAATCTCTTTTGATCAAACGTCAGGGGAAGGGTTCGGATTTTGTTCGTGCAGTCCAGGAAATTATTGACAGTTATGAGAAGTCAAAGAAACAGGATCAGGTTGATGATTATAATTCTGCTGATGGAGTTACTCAGGTGAATTATGGGAACTCAGTGGACTCATCTGCATCAAAGGATCTTACTGAAACCTGTGAGGCAACAGTAGAGTTGCGATTAAAAAGTTCAAATGCCGTGATAAATCGAAATGATCCAAGTCATGCAACTGAGGTTGCTCCGGCTGAGGCAAAAATTGATGCTCTGTTCGAAAAAGAATCTCTGTCAGAACAACCTCCAGATAAGATGTTGGTCAAAGAAACAGCTGTATTGACTACGTACTCATCAAGAAAAAGATCTGGAGGTTTACGACCTCAAAAATCTGTTGCACAGCAGAAGGCACCATCAGTTCGAAGGGCTAGAAGCTCATCAAGGGTGGAATCCTCTAGATTCCAGAATTTTATGATGTCATCTAATGATGTTAGGACTGCGGCTGATGTGTCAGCTAATGTGATCCAGGATGGATCCCTAAGGAGGAATAAACGAGTCAGAAAGTCTACAGATGCTTCTGAAAGTGATGATGTGGACTCATCTGCGTTAATGTCGAATGGTAGCATTGATGATAATGGGTCTGAAATTGCCACTGTTGATTCCGATGCTGTTAGCTTGAATGAAGGCAGCACAATGGATTCTAGTTGTAAACCTGAACACTCTGAGACTGTTGTTGACTGTTTGGAGGGAGATGTTGAGCTGAGCAAAGGGCTTGATTTCCAAATAAAGACAGTTGTCATTAAGAAGAAAAGGAAACCACTTAGAAAGCGAGTAAATCATGACTCTGCTGAGGGTCCTGCTAGAATGGATGCAGAAGCAGATCTGAATTTAGGAATCAATAATACTAGGAAAAATTTGCAGAATACATGTGAAAATTTAAATGAGAAATATTCCAAAGATGATGGCGACGAGCATCTACCATTGGTGAAAAGAGCTAGGGTTCGCATGGGCAAACTGTCAGCTGCTGAAGAGGAGTTCACTAGTTCTTCACCAACTGAAGAAAAGCCTGTTAATGAAGGTACTGTCAATTTATTGGAGCAGATGAGTCCATCATCAAGCTGCCGCAATGATTCTCCTGCTGATAGAGACTCTTTAGTGTTGAAGGGAGCTTTGGTTAATATATCACCTTCAAAGGATGACACTCAAGTTCAAGGAAGTGGGCCAGAACCTTGGAAAGCCATGAGAAATCAACTAGGCTGTTTGGCAGGTGGCGAAGCTGTGCTGCCTCCATCTAAACGCCTCCATCGTGCTTTGGAAGCTATGTCAGCTAATGCTGCTGAAGAAGTTCTGGCATGTGCTGAACATTCACCAACCATGGAAACATTCGATGATCGATGTCATGGTTCTCCGATTAGGAGTTGCTCTCATACAGCTGTTGACAACAAAGAAGCTAATGGGTTGGAGCAATGTGGCATGGATTTGCTTGTGAATAGTGATTCTGGCATCTTTTCTAGATCAAACCCAATACCGTGGGAAAAATGTGCCACATCATCTTTGGAACTAGATATTTGGAGTCAACCTATGAAGAGTCCTAAAAATCAAAAGCATGATTTCCATAAAGATGTCTTTGTGGAGCCTATGAACCATGTTAGTTGTGATAGTCATATAGGCCAAAGTTTAGAACACCCATCCCCTAATCCTGACAAAAGCCAGGCTAGTTTCAGACCCAATTGTGGTTCTACAGATCAGCAGTTGCCTTCAAAGGATGATCATAATGTTGAACCTGTTGGCTTGAGCAATTGTAGGGCAGAAAATCCTGATGAACAATTAAATACTTCAGAACATGCTGACATGAGTTCAGATCCTGTCACAGGGACTGAGAAAACTGGTAAAGTTTCACCTCAGGATGGTTCAAATGTGTTTAAGTGCACTGCTGAGCATACCAGTCATGAGAAAAGTGATTCATTGAAGTCTCAAACTGATGACAGCAGCTTAGTCAACAGCATGTAAGCATATTTGCCTTGTTTTTATTACAGCTTTTCAGTGAAACAATGTTGGGTTATTTTTATTCTTAAAGATATAACATGAAATTTCAACACTTAACTGAATACTTTGCACCTACAATCGTGAAAGTGGTTTCTTTAATTTAGCCCTCTGGAATACAAGCACAACCATAGCAAGCAAATTAAATAGTCATGATGCTCATATTAACATAAATCTGATAACAGAATGGAATTTTCTAAAGGGTCTTGTCTTAACTATGTTTTTTGAAATTTTTTCTTGTTTGACTTAGGTGTGAGGTTATGGAAGAGCTCCTACCTGAACAAAGGCAGAAGGCAACTTCTAGTTTGATTTGTAATGACAATTCAGACAAGGATGTTGTAGGTGTCCAGTTAAGTTCATCTTCAGCTGATGGAGTAGATTCTCCTGCTAGGGTCTCTCCTTCCAATGCTTCAATTTGCCATGTTTCTACTTCAGAGAGTGCTAATATTATTCGAAGCAATGGGTATTGTAGTCCAAATGTGCATTCTTGTCACAACAAATCTTTATGCGTTTCAATTGCTGACGATGAAGGTAAAGCTGACTCTGCTGCTTCTGAAAGACCAAAATCTGTCAGTAAGTGCAGTAATTACACCGAAGCACAGGCTGCTCTGTCATCCTTTGAAAATATGCTCGCAACCTTAACGAGGACAAAGGAGAGCATTGCTCGAGCAACACGCATAGCAATTGATTGTGCAAAGTTTGGTGTCTCTGCTAAGGTACTCTTTCTCCGCTTTCCTTTTGTTGTTATTTTTTTTTGTTTGAATTATAGTTGTCATGCAGGTCCGCAAAAGTACATTAAAGAGTTATTTTCACTCAAGTGCTGCAATTGTGCAAAAGTGGAGTCATTTTATGTGAAGTTGAGATCAACTTTAATATTCATAGGCCCTTTATTATATTGTTGTTATCATCTAAAGGAAATCTGGGTGGATTTTTTTGCCCTGCTTCTGTTTAAGCTTTCCTCTCATATGGCAATCTTTAATCTTCCTCCAACTTTCAAACTCAGCACATATTTGATTAATTTGTCTGGGTTTACACTCAAGATAACTATAAGGCTATGCTCTGCAACTGCAGCAGTAAGAGAAACTACAAATTGGGGAACCAACTAGGGTTGTATATGTTGATGTTTTATGTCAATAAAGGTGGCTTCATAGAAGGTTCTTTAACACTGGAATCTTCTTGCCACTATAACATCAGGGTTTCAATGACATCCTGGGATATTAGTGGCATTAAAAATCATGAGGGATTTGTGAGATACCAGAAGAGGATTTATTTGGACTGTGGTAGAGAATCTAGTTTTGGAAGGAAAGTCAAGGACATTGTTGTGATTGATATTTAGTTAATAATGAAAAAGGACAGAATAAAAACCCGATAATTTCATTATTCATATATGTTACATGAATTTTTTAATGGTCAATTTTCCAGAATTGGCAAGTTATTCAAGTCTGAAAAGATGGTGACTCATAAACCTAATTAGATTAGGAATCTTCATAATTGTTAGGTTTGGGAAAAAGGATCATCCTAATAAACCAAAAATTTTGTAAAGGGCAAGCCAAATAAATTCCAACGATAAGTCTATTTAAACTTGTGTTCTTATCATACTCTGTTTGGTCTGGCAGAATATGAGGCAAGGGAAACCATATTGAAAATAAAGCATTTTTCATTTTTTAGTGATAAACTGATATTGATACTGCTCTCAATTATTTCAAGATCCAAACAAACAGTTTATTCTTTTAAATTGAATTTCTTGTACTGCTGTGTAGTATAAAAGAACTACTGGACTATTCTTGTGAGTTGTTATCTATCAGCTTTTTGAAGCATTCAATTCATTGTAGATCTGCGTTTCTGGATGTTTTGCCCTTTGTTTCTGTAATGATGATAACCTATATTTACAGATTTTTGTATTATTCTTGAGAGTGATTTCTCATAAATTAATTACATTCCTATAACACTTAATACAACCTCTGACATGGTTATCTTGATTAGTTCAACATGTCACTGCCTGTTATATGTGAAAACCTTTTGTCCCTAATCATCTGTTTCAAGTCCATGTGATTATTTAAGGATAAATAAAGACAATTGAGTTTTATAATAGTTTTGATATCTTTTTATATGCAGAAGTTCATGTAGTTAAATATTTGGGGTAAAATTGTTAAAGTTCTCTTTTTAGTTATATTATGCAAGTGTTTTATCGAAGGCATTTCTCCTTCATTGTCAGCACTTTAAATTGAACTTAGACATAGGTAAACTTTGGCATTAAAAGTTGTTTATGCCCCCTTATAGGATTTTTATTAAGACTTAAAGTGTATTATAGTGAAGGCTGAAAGAGAGCCTTTGTGAACTGAGAGCATATGTACAGATGATATATCTTCATATTCTAAAAGATCTTATTTTATTTGAAATGCAATGATTTCTTCATTTAAACCTAGGTTGTAGAAATTGTTACTCGAAATTTGGAACGTGAGTCAAGCTTACACAGAAGAGTGGATTTGTTCTTTCTTGTGGATTCCATTACTCAGTGCTCCCGAGCTTTGAAAGGTATGATTTGTGTTTATTCACTAATGACTTGGTGAAGATGCCATTTAGCAGTATGATAGGTGTTTAGTTTATATGAGTTATGAATGTGGCTATGTTTTTATTTGGTGTCCAGGTGATGTTGGTGGCATCTACCCTTCAGCTATTCAAGCGACACTGCCTCGTCTACTCTATGCTGCAGCTCCCCCTGGACCTAGTGCACAAGAAAATCGTCGGCAGTGCTTAAAGGTGAGTGATATTTACTGTTTTTTTTTTTTTGGGGAGGGGGGCCTCTCACCCACTTTCTTTTATATAGGTTTTGAAACTTTGGCTGGAAAGAAGAATCCTTCCAGAGTCTGTTGTTCGCCACCATATACGAGAACTTGATTCACTTGGTGCTTCATCTTCTGGTGGTGCCTTTTCTCGCCGCTCAGCTAGAACAGAGAGAGCATTGGATGATCCTGTCAGGGACATGGAGGGTATGCTTGTGGATGAGTATGGCAGGTCTGTATTATGGAATCTCTTTAACTTATTACTAATTTTAAAAATTTCTAGAATTTTGTTTGTAATATATTTTTTGTTGCCTCAGCAATTCTAGTTTCCAGCTTCCTGGATTTTGTATGCCCCGAATGCTCAAGGATGAGGATGAAGGTAGTGATTCTGATGGAGGGAGTTTTGAGGCTGTTACTCCAGAACGCTATTCTGGAACCCCTGAAGAACAAGTGGCAAACCCTGTAATTGAAAAGCGCAGACATATTTTGGAAGATGTTGATGGTGAACTTGAAATGGAGGATGTTGCTCCTGAGATTGAAATGAGTTCAACCAGTGGTGCTGCTGGAGTGAATACTGCACAAACTTCACTAGAGCAGTGTGATCAGCATTTCCCATTGCCGTTTGCCCCTCCTTTACCTCACGATGTGCCTCCATCATCACCACCACTGCCATCATCACCTCCACCGCCACCCCCACCCCCACCCCCTCCCATCCCTCCTTGTCCTACATCTGATCCCTTTGCTAATGGTGTTGATTCAACAAGTCATACCAGTGTACATGTAGGTCCTTCTTGTTTGTATTGCCTTTGTGATTTCATTATTATTATATTTTATTTCATTCTTTTTGTTTGGATTATGTTTGCAGAATAGGCAAGATGATTTGCGATCTGCGGTTCCACCATCAGTTGCACCCAGAATTAATTCAGCAATGTGCACCAATGCTGCCCCTTATCATGGACCTGAATCTAGAGATCTTCCAGGCACTATGCAGGTTTCTGATTGTAATGCCTCTTTCAACAGCTACGCAGTACATCCAGTGAATAATATTCAACAACTTGATGGTTCTAACTTCCATCACAATGCCTACCCTCCACGACCTCCTCATCCTGCACAATCAAATCAGTTCTCATATGTTAATTCAGGCCAGCATATGAATTCGATAAGGGATGCCCCACCTCCTCCCTACTCCAACAGATACTATTCGCTGAACACTGATGGTGGAAATTATTATAATAGCCATGAGAGAATGAAACCGGCCCCAAATGAACTTAGAGAGAGCTGGAGGTTTCCTCCACAACCCTTCTCTGGTAATGTTCTTAAATATATTTTGTACCAAAGGTGATGGGGAATAGTCTACCGTTAATGCCTCAGTTTCTCTGATCATACCTGATTGTATATTATGTTATCCTTTCTCCTATTAGGTCCGCGGTATGCTGATAAAGTGAAAGCATCATATGGCCATGGTTCATATGGTGGGCCCCAATGTGAGCCAACAAGGTTGCCAAACCAAGGATGGGGCTTCCACCCCCCTGCAATGAATCACAGAAACTCCTTTCCGGTCAGACCACCTCCAGAAGGTGTGGTCCCAGTTGGATCAAGAGGTGTGCATTTCTCCTGTGAGATTGTGCTTTAAAAGTTAGAAACAGAGCATACTAATGCATTTTCATACTTGCTAGAATGCACCTTGATTTGGTCAATTGATCACTAGAGACGCTGCATTTAGGTAGGTGTTTGTTAAGGGCAGGTTCTTATTATCTTTTGTGTTTCAGCTCCAAGCGGTTGGTGGCCAAGATGACCAAATATTATTGTGCTGCTCTAATTGGTATGTAATTGCCATTACTTATTTTGAAGTTTTGTTTTTCAAATGCTTACTTTCTCATCAAAATCCTTGTTGGTTACTTATTGTTAGGTATAAACCCTATTTTTTGACCTGGGTTGTGCGGCTTGTTGAAAAGAGTTGAGTGCTTTTCTGGCCCTATATTGTTTGCGATGCAAGGAACAGATATACAACGGATATGGGTTTGGAGCCGAAGATCAGCATGTTGGCATGCTGGTTTTGTAAATATGTATTCTATCAACTCTACCGCAACTGGCAAGGATAGTGAGATGTGCCTTACTGTAGAGACTGGGGAGAGCTGTATCTAACTCTAGGCTGTCATGTATCAAAATTTTATTTTTCTCTTTTTTTTTTTTGCATTATTTATTTCATCAACGCCCCTATAGGAACATGAGCAAAATTTTTATTGGGCCATTGCTTAGATACCATATTTTTTTAGCTTTTGATATTTACAACCCCCATTTTGGCTGTAAACAGTCCATTTTGTTAAATACACTGGCAGAATTTCAGTGGTTTAAGTGGATCAGAATGAGCTGAATATAATCTAGTTAGCTGGATGCCTATTTGTTATTGTTGTGGAAAAGACACAGGTGGCAATGGTTTCTCTTCCAGGGGGATGAGCAGGGTGTATCATTTTCAGCGATATAGAATCCAAAACATTGTGGTTGTACCCACATTTCTTTTTTGCTTTTTTTTTCAATAAAATTATAAAAAATATAAATGAGGTTGGGAGATGGTTGACCAAGTCGGTGTTTGTCTTTAATTTGATCGTGAGTTGTGCACTCAATTAGTGCCACTCTCGCCGGCAGAAGCCGCAACCGGCAACCCCTCTCTCGCTCTCTTTCTCTCTCTCTCTCTGTCGGGCAGTTTTCCATTTTATTGACCAGTGAATTAAAAGAATTTCCTTTTGAGTACCGGGTGGATTGTTCTGTAGTTTACTATATTTTACCTTTCCAGATTTGAAAGTTTCAGGGATTGCGATGCCTACACTAAGTGAAACTGAAAACAGTAAAAAACACCGCGTGATTCGGTAAGATGAAAGAGGAAGAATCAATATAATAATAATAATAATAATCATTGAAAACACAAAATTTCAAAGGGCGTGTCAGATTGGATTTGGTTATTCTCAAACCTGCTGCTTCAAATCTTGAACTTGAGTTTCCTTGTGAAGATATAGATTATTAATAATCGCTGTCGTTATTGTTGCAGAAACTTCTTTACATGCCCAGCTGATAAGGCAATTTATCCCCTCCTTTTGTTTTCGTCTACTTTTAGCCAACCGCCCAGAAACACAAGACAAAATACAAGACAAATAGAGCGGTGCACAATATACCCAAAAATCTTTAATTCGTTTAACTTTAGGAACCATTCAATCCCATAGGAAAGGGAGCTCCTTTTGTTTTTCTTATCAGAAACCAAAATGGGGGCTTCTGAATCGGTCCCTCAGAAATCAATCCATCAATTTACGGTCAAGGTTCTTTGTCCTTTTTTCTTGTTCTGCTTCTACCATTAAACTTACGAAATGGTTTTGATGATTATTTCTTTTCTTCGGGAGGGGTTTATTCTGTTTTTTGTGTTGTAGGATAACAAAGGTCAGGACGTGGACCTTCGCGTATACAAGGGAAAAGTTCTCCTTGTGGTTAATGTTGCTTCTAAATGGTTCTTTTCTCTCTTTCTATTTTTCCTTCTTTAGCTTTTCTTTTCTTTTGTTCTTCTTTTCCCTGATTTTCGTTCTGAATTCTATACATTTGTGATTCTGAACAGTGGGCTTACTGATTCGAATTACACCCAGTTGACTGATCTTTACAGCAAATACAAGGATCGAGGTTTATTCTCTTTTCTTTACTCTTTCCTTTTTTTTTCCCTAAAAAAAAGTGGAAATTAATAGACCAATCATGCATGATTATGTTCTTCGTTTTGTATCTGTGTAGACCGCTCTTAAATTCGTTTCTGTATTTTAAAGGTCTTCAAAGGCTGCCATTGTGACCTTGTCTTTCTTTCTTTTTTTTTCCCGTGTGGCTTTATTCTTTTCATAGCGCTGTACACAACCTTTTCCATGATCATATGATATTTTGGTTTTGTAATTATCAGTTTAGGCAATTTGGTCATATGAAACAGGTGGATGAATTTTAACTTTATTTACAATTTTCTGCCCAAGATATATTAAGACTTGAAGATGCTTTTATTTTCCGACTGAAGGTCTAGAAATCTTGGCATTCCCATGCAATCAGTTTTTGAAGCAAGAACCTGGTACAGACCAAGAAGTACAACAATTCGCTTGTACAAGATACAAGGCTGAATATCCTATTTTTCGAAAGGTAATGTAATATATTTAACATTGGATAACAGATGTCTTTTGTTAGAAGTAGTATCTGATTTACTCGATGGCAAAGTGAGATGTTGCTTTGAGTTACTCGAATTTGACAATTGATTGGGTTAATTGTGGTTGCATTTGTTGATCAGTTTTGCCTTTATCAAATTACCTTAACAACCCATGTTGCTTACCTTAAGAAGATAGAAATAGGTGAACTGTCGATAGGACTCCAATGGTTCTCTCTTATGCTGCTTCAGGCATTTGCCACCATTTAGATGTACCTTTTAAATATACTCTGTTTCCTTTTCAACTCCTGACAAATTTAGTGGTAGAAGAATAGAGTCCTTATATGTGTTCAGAGCTTCCAACATCGCATGTTAAATTTGAATGGTATTTGAAAGTTGCTAAACATCATCAGTTGTGACAATCTCATGACTTTCTTCTTCAAATATTTGTGTACTTGTATGAAATCTTTACTTAGATCTTGAAGTTCCTTAATGTGCTGTACCTGTTCATGATTGTTGTCGATTGGAATGGAGGACAAAGCACATTTAGAACCATATTTCTAAAAGAAACTTATTGACTTTTTGTTTTTTATGTTCACAATGTAAGCTGCATTGTGTATAGTTCTTGCTTAGACTGTGTTCAATTTTGGACAACACATTTTTTGAGCTGAGGAAGCAAGTCTTAACAGATTTAAGCAGCTGTTTAGAACTGCATTTAACTGCCTTTTCTGCTTGATTGATGCTGGACTATCAAATGGAAATGTTCTTTGCCAGGGTCAAGTGTGATTTCTTAAAGTGTTTATTAGTAACATATAGACTCACAAAATATGGTAGATGGTGGACTATTAATTGGAAACTGTTGTTTTTCTTCCAAGAAAAACTGTCTTGAAGCCTAATTGTCTTCTGGCTGCCAGAAACAGGAGTCAGTATTTGCTCGAGTCTGCTTTAACATTGATATGTCTTTTGTTTGTGTTTGTGCATTTGATAGGAAATGTTCTTTGCCAGGGTCAGATGTGATTTTCTAGATCTTATTAGTAACACTTAACTCAAAGTCACTTTGGGCTTTGCTCTCAGCTGAGGTAAAGCATGAGATTGCAAGTGGCTGACCAGAGTCCTCCCCTTCCTTTGGGTGGATATTGGTACATTTGAGAGCTGATATTATATAGAATTGAATGGCTACAATTCAAATGTTAATATTCTTGGGGTGGCCAATGTAAATATATTTGGGTTTTCAACTGGAGGTTGGTAATCCAAGCTGAATTTATATGATCAATAATCCAAGCAGGATTTCAGTTACACAATCTGATCCTTCTGCAAGCAAAGTCTTCAAAAAGGTTTCTTGTCCAATGACTTCTGATTAATAGCCCTCTTAAGCAAAGTTTGCAAGGTCTAATAATGTTTCCATATTGTTCTTGAGAGCATGACTCCACATGTGAGGTAGTTTGTATGAGACTGTGAGACTTCTAATTCTGCTCATATTGAGCACGAAAGATATAATCACAAAACTCATTTATGAAGAATTATAATGATAAAAGTTTATACTTATATGTACTTCAATACATATGTCTAACTCATACAATTTCTGAGGAATGCATAAAGGTTTCCTAGAGCCTTTTTTGACTTTTTGGGAGTGCACTAGCCAATTAATTAAGATGGTTCTATTTTCTTTTAGCACCTTCAGTAATTCCAATACATGTCATGTTGCTTCGATTATTTACAAGCGGGATTCTAGCTCTTACTTCTGCTTTTCTCTGAAAAAACAGAGCTCTTATTTCTGCAATTTTAGCAGTAGCTTGGCTGTTCATCATGCTTATTGCTTTTTATTTATTGCATCTTCAATCAACATAAAATGTTCCGGACTTTTCATTTTTGAGAACTGGTTACTTTTTGCTGCTAAATTCTCTTTCATATATAGGTTCGTGTCAATGGGCCAAAGACGGAAGCTGTCTACAAGTTTTTAAAATCAAACAAATCTGGATTCCTGGGATCTAGGATAAAGTGGAACTTCACAAAGTTTTTAGTTGATAAAAATGGCCATGTCCTCGGTCGCTATAGCCCAACCACCGCACCACTGGCCATAGAGGTACTCGCTCCTCCCTTTCTCCTGATACATGTGCAATTTAATTATGGCATAAGACATTAATTTCTATGTTGTTTTGAAAATAGAAGTATTCTCATTCTTGCTGTGCTGCGTTGCTTCTTGGCACAGGCTGACATAAAGAAAGCATTGGGAGTGGATACATGAAAGATGCAGGATGAGTTGGAAGGGAAGATAAAATTAGAGAAAATGTAAAGATTAAAGTGTTAGCCATGCCCATGATAATGTATGCTATTATGTTGGTGGATTGACTATTGAGACTTATCTATGTTGATGATGCCTTATGTAATGACATCCGCGGCTTTAGTTAAACAATAGTTGTCTTCCATTGTTTGTCGTTGAGACAGTTTCTTTGCTGCATTTAAGCTATTAATTTCCTCTCTGGGATTTCTCTGTCACCTATGGCTCATAGCACCAATTTAGAACTGTTCCAGACATTTTGTATAGGGAAAATGATTTGCGGATTCTGATGGCCATATAACGCCTTCTCTCTAAAACATCAACACCTAACTCCAAGCCCTGAACCACTTCAAAGTAAGTTTATATTTTCTGAACAGAAGCAACCATCTGCCTATTGGTCGATTCCTCTAAACAGCTAACATTTATGCTTACAATCAAGTCCACCTTATACGAATTTGCAGACTGTTCCGAGAGTGCGGTTCCTTAAAAAAACAGCTGGTCACGTTTATGCTTATATTAAGTTGCAGTACACAACCTTTTACCCAAAGGTTACATCAAGCAGCTGGTGTTAATGGTAATGGAAGAATTTGTTGGTTACATTGAAAACTTTTCGGATGTTTATCACATTGGTGGACACAACACAAACAAACTCCTCTCTCTTTTCCACACGTGTAGCAAAGGTCTTTGCAATTTGCATTGATTATATTTGACCAACTCACTGTTCCTATGAATCTTGATCATGACAATGCAAGAAAGTCTCTCCCGACAACTAGGATTTTTCTCACATTTTACAGCAACATTCTCATACTTAAGAAACCATTTTGTCGACAGTACCCCACTTGTTTTGCTTTCTTACGTGCGCAGTTCCTTATCATCATCATCACCATCACCACGGGCACAGCTTGAATCCCGATGGAATTGAGAGCATACATTAGTTGCATCATATTGGTCACGATTATATTGCCAGAAAGAAGAATCGTCTTCTGATTTTTCTTTTCTGCTTTTCTCAATCGAATAAGCTTGTAGCTATGAACCCTTTTGCCCAGGCCAATCTTTACCACAACAGTGGGACAGTATCTCACGTGGGCCGGACCCGCATACGGAGCCATCAATCATCTCCTTTTCGAAGACGACGTCTCTCTTAAGAACTAATGTGGCACGCTTCAGCCCATTAACATGAAAATGATGGCCCAACATGACCCGATGTGTTCACCATTAGAGGGCTTGTGAAGTTGTTGCTGAGAGGGAGGAATCACGACTTTGCACCCCACTTGAGGATAAGTAGGACAGCAGTTTATTAAACATGAGGTGCATGTAAAACTGACTTTTAAACTGGTTTGTCACGGCTAGCGATGATAGGTGGCCGGCATGTCGGATTGACTTGGACTGTGTATCGGTTGGCCTTATCGCCGACACCGCACACGTGACAGCGGGGAGTAGCAAGAGTGTTGTCGGCCTGGTGATCAATTTTTGTAAATACTAGTATGACCTAAGCTAAACTTCAAATTTTAATCCATTCAGTATGAGTTTATTGTCTCTGGATAGGTCTAATACCATTTACGAGGGTTAATGTTAGTGGGTACTGCAGGGGGGAGAGACACCCATTCTCTTAGCGAGCAGCTTATTAAGGGCGTAGTGGTCTTTTTGGACTCGAATGTGGCATTGACTCATCAGGCACCTGGCCTTTGATTAAGAAATAAAAGAGATTAGGTATACATTCATTTCATTATTAAAAAAGGTTTAACGACACTTCCCTTTCATTATTCCGTCAGTGATGCTGATTTTGTCAGCAATTTTGTGGGTTAAAATATACCTTTAGTCGTCTGACCCCTGCAACGTGTTTAAAGTTGCTGTTAAGTGTTATTGGCTCATGCTGGAAGAAGTAAACGTTTAATTAATAACTAACAAAACAATGATTGATTGATGCACCCGTATATTTATATGGTTCTGATTTTCTGTCCCCCCCACGATTTAATTATCAAGTGGTTTTTAATTAGGCTTTAAAGGAGGGAGACAGAACAGAGTTCGGAGTTCCAATTTCTTCCTCCTAAAACTCTAGAAAACCCATGCAATCACGGCAAAATACAGAACAAACAAAATTTGGGTTGAATAAATAAACAAGAAACAACCAACTACTACAAACTTTGTACTTGGTGTACAGTGTGATGATTGGTAACATGTGCATGAATGAAGGTAAGGTAAAGCATGAATGGATGATGCATGCGGGACAGAGATGACTCTCCGAGAGGGGGAAGTTGATGATAAGTCCTTTTCAAGCTAGTTTGGCAAGCAGACAAGCTAATACCTCTGATTGTCCTCTTACTTAAACAGTGGGACCTAATGCCATAAGACCCAACCAGGGGCCAACATTTGTCAACCGCCACATATTTGCTCCACTCATTTCTTCGACTGCTTTGGCTTCCTATAAATTGGGCTTCAAAATCTTCCACAGCCTTTCAACTTTCAACCTCCAAATACAACTCTCAGCCACTTGCACGAATTACAAAGAAAAAGGTTTTCAGGTGCTTCCACTCTTGTAATTCAGTTGTCGTTTCTGCGTCTGTTTTTTGTTGAGATGGCAGAAAGCTCGTTTTCAATGAGGAGTATGAAGGGTCGGTCATGGCAAAGGTGTTCAAAGCAAATCAGAGAGCAGCGGGGAAGGCTTTATATTATATGGCGATGCACTGTGTTACTGCTGTGTTGGCAGGACTAGCCTTGGGGTTGGGTCCAGTTCAATTCCATCTGGAATCCAATTCTCGATAGGCTGGAAGAGTCGGGACTTGGGGGGGTGGAGTCGGGACTTAGTGTATAGTTTAGATACAGAAATCACGCTTTCAATTAGGGAGGAGGAGGAGTACGTGGAGGGGTCTTTTTTTGTTTGTTTGTTTGTTTTCTTTTTCTTCTTTCTTCTTTAGGAGGTAGAGAAATTAGATGAAGAAGGGGTTGTCTGATTGATGAAGGATGCCTAAATTTAACATGAATTACAGAAGAAAGAGCGGATAAATTAACATGCTACTTCAATTTTTGTAAATAGTGCACTTGCTCTTTCGGTCCTACAAGCTTCCCTTCATGTGCCAACGCAATGGTTTTTTTTTTTTTTTTTTGAAAAGGCCAACGCAATGGTTTGTCATGCCAGGATGATTGATTGTTCCAAGTTAATTTGCTTCTCCTCTTAAACATGAAATGATCCAACTGTACACAGCAAGACGCAGGACATAACTAAAGTTACGCATTCCCAAGTTTGCTACCAACTAAATTCACCACAAGATTAAATGATCACGATCTTCATTGGGAAGGCCGCTAAGCATATACACACAAAACAGGGCACCCGCATAAATGCATTCACTTATTCGTTACTTAATGCTGTACAAAAGTAGTGCAATAGTACTTTGCTACTAATATAGCAATATAATGTTCAAAGAAAATGCCTATATTTATGATAAGGAAATTCCAAGTCACTCAAAAGTGCTTGAATCCAAGATCCTAGTACTTAGGAAATGGTTATTAAAATAAAATTGCAGACTTCTAACAGCCATTTATAACTGGAGGTGACCCTTTTGATGTTCATAAGTTGCATCGATGATTCATGTAGCTTTGCTGTACAATTCAAAATTCAGCATCTCTATCAAAAATTTCCCACCCATCATCCAAAAGCTCTTTGCCATCAGCTTTGCATCTTTCCTCTAATGATCTGCTCTTTGGTGACTGCCCATTAACGGATGGGGTTGGGCTTCTCTTCTCTGGGGTTTTAGCTTTCTCCCCCTGCTCACAACCAAGATCAGATGCTATGCTTTTAAGAGATGAGCCAGAGGAGGCCAGGATGCAACTGGTTTGGCTTGAGGATATAGATTTGCTTAGTGGAACACGCTCATCAAACTTCTCTTTAAGCAATCTCACATCCTCACAAATAACAGATATTTCTCCCCTGCAAAAATGATGAAATGGAAAACGTTACCATTTCATTCATTACTATTCAATTCCTCTTGCTAATGACAAATCAGAGCTAGTAAATTTAAATCGCTTAAGTTTATCAGAACATAGTTTCAAATATATCCACTGACAATAATATCAAGCATGTGTTGCTCCATCCTACCACATGGAGTTGGATATCAAGTGGTGTGACTTCATCCTGAATACCAGAGGCATAACCATAATATACAGGGTGATTCAATTATTTGGGCCCCCACTACTTTACATTCATACAACTACTGACAACATATCAACTAAACAGAAACAACCAACCAAAACTGGCTCACCTCTCCTATCAGTCAACAATTTTCCAGTAAACTCACAAATCAGACTTAAAATAAGATAACATGCTGGATGCAAATCAATATAAATAAATAATAAGATGATGAAGCTTACTGTAAGGAGTCAACAATCTGACCACGGTCCATAAGAAACTCACGTAACTGCAGCAAAGCAAAAATATACACTATAGTAAGTCCAAAATAAGTAATCTATTATAACTTTTGTTTAAAATTCTTAAGCACTAGTACAGGGTGCACAGAAATGAAAGCTACCTTGGAATTTTCTTCTGCTTCCTGCTGTAGAATCTTAGACTCCTCAACCACCTTCACCATAATGACTTCTTGTTCAGCAAGAGCGTTAAGGGCAGATTGTTCTTTTTCCAACTTTTCCTGCTCTGCTGTTTTCATCACCTCCTCTGCTGCTGCTTGTCGAGCTTCAAGGGTTTGATGCATCTGTGGTAAAATGTATAAAAGTATAAGATGAGAATACAACAAGCTCAAAGTCAACCATATCAATATTATGTTCTTGTTAAATGCACCATAAAATTCCTAGGATGATCTATTACAAATCTCTAAATATTCAGCCATGAATCTGTTCCAAGCTAAGGGCTTATTTATCTCAGGATTAAGAAAACCAAATATCAGTTTCTTGCACAACACATGAAACGAATATGTGTTTTGCAAAAATTACAACTTCTCAGTATGCGCCACCACATAAATAAACATATTGATAAACCCAGATCAAGACAAATTATGACAAACAGATAAAATACACAAATGAAACATTCTACAGCATATAATTCTATCAGTAGATATCAAAACCAAATTCACCATAAAATTCCAGCAAGCTCAAAGTCATCCGTATCAATATTATGTTCTTGTTAAATGCATCACAAAATTCCAAGGATGATCTATTACAAATCTCTAAATATTCAGTCATAAATCTGTTCCAAGCAAAGTGCTTATTTATCCAAGGATTAAGAAACTCAACCAAATATCAGTTTCTTGCACAATACATGAAACGAATATGCGTTTTGCGAAAATTACAACTTCTCAGTATGCACCACCACATAAATAAACATCTTGATAAACCCAGATCAAGACAAATTATGACATACAGATAACTAAATAGCCAAATGCAACATTCTACAGCATATAATTCTATCGGTAGATTTCAAAACCAAACTCTATACTGAATATCTACTAGATGACCAATTTAATTTTTTTCCAAGAATACCTCATCAAGAATAGCAAGAGATTTATCTCTTTCCTCTGACAAGCTGAGCAAGCGACTTTGAAGTTCCCTCACTTCAGTAGCTAGAATTGCCTTCTCCCCATATACTTCTCCAGCATGCTGCAAAAGGAACACCAATGACTCAGCTTTCATGCTCTTTCGAGAATCATATAAGCACATTCTATAATTGGCAATTTAAAAATGCAAGTTATTAACAAGAGTTCAACCATGTCATTTGCTTCCTTCGCATGTGGCAGCATCTGTTTAAGTTCCTCCACCTTGACAAGAATATCCAAACCTCCTCTAGCAGCTTCCTCTTTTGCTTGTTCTGCAGCTTCTTCTTTAAGTTCAACTTCTCTCATCAAGTTTATAATTGACTGCATGGCCTGAAATAAGGTTTTCTGCACCAAAACATGATAAGTTAAGGTTCTGTTCTACCAAATAGGAACAAAAGAAACGATGAACAAACTTTTCATATTAAAAATGCTTCATATATAGCAGCAATACCATCAGAACCTCATGATATTTTATTCCTCATGCCATGATTGAATGACACAACAAACTTAGTAGTATTGTTAGCATTGCGTAGGATTCATTCTCATACCCAAATAACCTCCAAAACTTACAAAAGAAAGTAAAAAGTTTAGAGCAAAGAGTACCTTGTTATTTTTGGCATCTTCAATTATCTCTTCAAGTAGATCAATTCTGCATGTTTGGCCAGATCTACTGACAACAGGATCAAAGGTATCATCTTCAATATCAGCCATTTCACTAATGGAGTCCTGCTGGGATTTAAGTTCTACAGAACAACTTCCTTGTTTCTCAGAATCAGTAGAGTGAATCATAGAACCACTTTCAGAATGAAGAGAGGCGCTCGTGCCTTCTGGTACCTGTTCTTGAGAAGATGATGGGACCAGCAGAGACACAGCATTTTCTTCCGCTACCATGGTGCCATTTAATGAACTGTTTCTGCATAAATCTGCATTCAAATCCAGAGGTCCATCAAGATTTAAATCATCATTTGAGCTGTCACTACTACCAGTATTCTCCAGAGGTGAGGTATAATCATAAGCCGAAGTGACTGGTGAAACATGGGGATTCCTGACAAACCCATCTTCGATGTCTATGGCTTGATCTTTTCTTGGTGAACCTGACTCCTTGATTTCAAGATTTGCACTTAGCAGAGCATTCTCAATCCCTAGAGCATTCAAGATGACACTAGACTTATCTTTCCCAATTTCAGCAGTGTTTTCTAGAGGGTTGCCCAGTAATATCAATTCCTCAGTTTCAATATTAGCAACCTCATTATTGTTGTTCTCATGAAATTTTGATGTACTTGCTGAATTTGATGCCTCAAGAAAATTCACATCGTTGGCAGCACCTGTAAGATCAGTATCTCTAACAACTTCATTTGTTTCCAACAATGGTTCTGTAGAAGAGCATGCTCTTTTCCCCATTAATACCCTTCGCCGCCTCAACTGATTGCTTTCTTCCTCATTTACAGCTACATGCTCAACAAGCAATATATGACATTGAACAAGTCAATAAATCAATGAATAAAACCCAATAAGGCACTAATAGACATGCATAGACAAATAGCGGTTACCTTCTAATCCACAACAACAGGCAGTGAAAGATAAATAGCTAAACCTTCCATACACTAGTTGATTTAGGCAAATCCGCGAAAATAAAATAGCCTAAACACAGTGCAGAATAAACCAACTCAAATAGTAAATCATGAAAAAAGCTACCTTCATTTGGTTGCACTTGAGGACTCTGGGTTTGTGAAGAACTAGCAGCCATGATTTGTTTAGACAGGTAAGGAAGAATCTCAGAGAGAACAATCTCTGCAGCTGCATCAACATCCTTAGAGTTCTCAATAGCAACAGCTTTTAGAATGCGTGAATCAACCTGTGCAGAAGGTGAAAGAAAAATATTTTTTACTGGATGGTTAAATTTTCAGAGTATAGAGTACAATTTCAGATATAATCCAGAAAACTGAAAGCTTAAGTAATCCATTAAACTCTAACCAGATGATTTCAAAATCACTAAAAAGGGATAGCAAGCAAATTTGAAAATTTTCAACTTATAACATTGTGTGTTTATATAACAATAAAACAAAATCCAATAACAGCATTGAATTAAAAATGAGTAAAAGGAAGTACCTGCGGAAATATATTCATCAAGCATTGATAAACCTTATTAAACCCCATATTGGAAAGCTATGGACCTGGAAGTATAGTAACAAAAACGTACATAATATTAATAATCAACATTGTAAACTATATAAAAAAAATAGTCTCAATAAAAATCATAATTATAAACATGCTCAACATTCGCGTACCGCAGAATTTTATTTTTGCAACGGAATTGAAGAAAACAAAGAAAAATTGTTTAGTACATGAAATAACCATCAACTCACGATTTTTCATTTAATTAATGATGAAAGAAAACCTAAGGATCATAATACAATTAATCAAAAAATTCTATAATAGAATTATATAAATCAAAAGTAGAAACCCTAGCGCTCTGTTCGATGGTTAAAAGGACAGCATAGCCAAATTAAAAGGAAAAAAAAAAGAATTTGAAACACTAGATTCTCATTTGAACTTATATTTATATATATATAAAGCGAATATAGCAATAAAAACAGTAAGAAAATCCGAAGGGAATACTAACATGCAACGAAGCAAAGTGAATTAGTAAATAATGCTCTGTTTGGCGGCGGAGAAAAGAAGATATGATCAAAAATGGATTATAATTTGACCGTTGGAAGGAAAAAAAAATAGTGTTTTACGGGAAAATGAGAGAAGAAAATTAAGAAAAGAAAACAAAAAGAACTGACCTTTTCAGGCGAGAAAGAAAGTGAGAAGGCGAGATTGGTAGGGTTATTTCTATTTTCTTTTTTGGGTGTTCGTTATATATTATGAAAGATATGTTGTGGGGTAAGGGGAGGAGAACCCATAAGAACTACGCAGCTAAGCAAACGGATATCACCGTGATTATGGGTTTTGCTTGAGGGTGTCGTCGTCAAATTAATACACCAGCGCCTTCATTGACTGGCCCCTTTGGCCCTTGCATGGTGGAAATATAAAGCAAGCCCTTTGGGTCGTTGCGATTGGAGGATCGGAATTTGTTTAGTGGTTGTACGTGACTAGGGAAGCTTCCCCCACCCTGGACGCCTGGACCATTTACCCTATGCAATTCTTTTGTAATTACTAGAGCAACAATTTACTACTATATTCCCAAAAATATTTATTATTATGTTGTATTTGTCCCATTTTTAATTTTATTAAAATGCATTAACACTTTTTCCTTCAAAAATGTTTATTATTTCAATGATTAATTATCCTTTTTTTTTTCAAACAAAGGTTAAATGTCATGTTTATTAGTACATATAAGTTATGTTGTAGAAGCAATGTTTTTACTTGTTCTTGTCCAATTAAGTTGTGCTGGGAATTTTTGTTTGATGAAATAGAATATCCATGGAGTAATCTGACAGCTTTCAATCTTTACCATAAAAAGCATATTTTTGTCTTTAATCACATTGCTTATGTCCTAATTGACAGGCACGGTTGGTAGCAATTAAAAACTACTTGTGTTTTCACTTTTCAGCACCTTGCTCCAAACAAAAAAAAAATTTTTTTTTCTTGTATCAAGACATTTGAAAGGAAATGAAAATGATCCTAGCAAAATCCACTCCCTACAAGCCATACTTAGGATTCACACCTAGAAACAGCTAGTTTTCTGTTAGAACTAGTAACTACCACCATAAACAAAATTTTTCCCTAATTTTCTTGTACAGTAAGCATGCCTTGTTTTCTCAGTCTGAAGCACATACATGAGCTGCGATTTATCCAATCTAGTTTGACAATTTACAACAGATGGCAAGGAGAGAAAAACGCATCACTTCGATTCTAATTTGCCCAGCTAAGGTCATTAGATACTGCCTAGAAGAGGAGATCTCCCTGTTTGCTAATCATCCTCCACAGACTTCTTTGTCATCTGTCCTTGCTTACTTTGAACACCCTGAAAGATATCAAATAGCAAATTGATGATTAATAGAAGTTTCTCATGGGTCATGATACTTGTGAAGCATTCCGCATAATTTTAAGTCCAGCTCCAAAGCTTATCTGTGCCTTTTCCATATTATTAGCACATTTGGCAATGTTTCCGATAGGACAAAGTATTTTGTCAATCTCTTGCCTGTCCAAAAGACATGCGTGCATACAGAAAAACTCAAAGGGGATGTCTCATGACATGCATCTCCACTGTAGAGGTTTGGTGAACTCTGAAATCAAAGGTTTGGAGAGATTGCATACATGGAGAATGCCCAACAATTTAATATGATCTCTTAGATCACATATTACCACAATAAGCTGGTTTTAGATGTTACTTTGCAAATGATTTAATGATGCGAGCAAGACACACCTGATATTAAGAAATAAATATTGTGTACTTACTGAAGGCTTTTGGCCAATCGATCTACGACTGGATGGAGCTCGGGCCACAGATGAAGCAGCCGCAGCAGCAGCCACACGTATCCTTGAAAAAATAGAAGAAAAGATTAATTCATGTTCAATTAAGTGACTAACTCAACTGAAAGTGAATAAAAAGCTATGAAATCCAAATAGCATTGTACCTTTTATGTACATCAACATATACATCAGTCTCATCTACAATTTCCTCCTACAATGCAGAAAGGGATCAGCAAGTAACATCTATCCGATTTGCATCACGTATGTGAAGAGAAACAATGCAGATGAAGATTCCATGATAAAACACATTTTCACAAAATCAATTGCCAAATCACTGATCTTAATTAATTGAAGTTAGAAGATTATGATAGGGCAACAGAAGAATTTAGTTGGCAAGGTATATCCACAAGTCTGAGGCATGGATGAGCCAAAGGTTTGAAAAAGTGATAGACAGATGAAAATGATGGAAACGGCACTTACTTGGAGAAGTTCTTCAAAAACATCTTCTAGGGTAATGATACCAATGACTTCCCCATCTTCAGTATCCTCTGTAAAATGATGCAAGGTATTTGCTGTGACACCATTTTCTTGAAGAGTTTTCTTCACAGTGATAGGCCTTGAAGGTTTCTCAACATCAACAACAACACTATCTAATTTAGTGTCATATTTGGTCAGCAAGGGGGCGATTAGTTGAGAATTCCCATTCATAACTCTATGCTTGTCAAATTTCTCTCCATCATCAAAGAACTCAGGGTCTTTGGTCTTTTCTTTAACCTTCACTACGGCTGCCATATGACTGCTTCCCTTTTGAAATTCATTGAGGATATCATACAAAGGCATGTGTGCTGGAACCCTGAGATGTGCATGCATGAGAAACCATAATTTTGGATATAGAGAGAAACATAAAAACCAATGGGGAGAACATGTGTACACCTAGGAATCCTTCGGATGGAAACAGCACTGACTGGAGTCTCTGTCTCTGCTCGTACAGTGAGAAGGCTTTTCACCTAAATATCAAGACAAAGGAGAATTCATAAGAATTTAAGAAGGAACAATCAATTCCACATTGCACTAGAAACATTTAACAAGAAACTTTCAACTTAAAAGGAAACCATAAGAAAGCCAATTGGGTTATTAAACACACCAGTAACAGCCCAATGATGTTTTTCGGATTCCCAGCATAGACCGGGATACGACTATGACCACGTGCAAGAATTTTTCCAACTGCTTCCCTGCATTAAAAGTCAACTAAATTCATTCATGACCTAATATGACACTAAATTAATACAGAAGTAGTGAAGGAAGCACTTTATATATAAACCACCTTTGAGGGTAGGGGTCATTTTATTCACTAGAACTTTACTACTTAACATGAGATGATCATTAAAGTCAATCTTGTTTCCTATAATATCATGCTAAAAGGAGCAGCAGGTGTTGCATGAAAGAAGAAAAAAACAGTATTCTCTACATCAGGATAGGATTATTAAGTTAAGCCTATCAGTGTGGTATTCCAAGTTCCGAATCCAACCAGCAGACTTCCCCACCTATCACAAGTTCCATCACTCATCCAAATATTCATTTTCCCCAGTAAAACCTCAAAAAACTCAAGCATTAACTTAGTTTTATCCAACCAGTATAAAAGACACTATATTCTGCCCTTTCCTAAAAATTACAGATAGAATGGGCCTCAGATTTTTTTTTGGCTTTCCTGAATCTTGAACAGAACATTGGGAGCTTCAGTCACTTCTAACTCATTTTAACTGGAAGATGACGAAGCAAAAAAGATGCAGTAAAAAAAAAAATACCATCCAGCTGAAACTCACCAATCCAATTTTGAATTGACATCCAAGGAAAATGTCGACTCAATTGGTGTCATAGCCTCCTCTGCAGTCTGCATGTTCCAAGAAACATCAGAATAGCGACCTTTAATAAAAGACAGTGCAATGAACTCTTATCAGCTTCTAAGCTATCTTAAAGTGGAAAATTGGAAGTAAAACAAACAGATTCTGGTACAGATGAAGCACTTAGAGAATTTGAAGCGATAACAACCAAACAGACTTCTAGGTTAAAAAGGCCAAGCAATTCAAAAGGGAAGAGAGAGAGAGAGAGGAAGCTGCCGTACACCCCTTAGAAGCCTATCACAACCTTGCAGAGACAAACTTACGATTTTGGCTGTGATGCTTTTGCTACTACACTAAAGTAGTACATCTTACAATTTCATAATTGGAACTGGCTAACTTTAGTCAGTGTGTTTAACGTGTTTATCTAGGTGTGTATGTAGATATGATCCAGATTTGAGTATATTTGTTCATTATGTATTGTCAGAGAACAACGTTCATCTTCTAAAGAATGACAAGTCTGAATACTAGAAGTTTCTATTATAGACAGAGATATAAAGAGACATGCCATTTTGACTCATGGAAAGCTATTTCAATAACAGCATTTACCTTTTCAGTTAAATCCAGTGCACCACTAATGATGGTTGTCTCGTCATGTGTTAGTTCACCGCCCTTTCCAGCCTATAAGGACAGAAATGACAATTAGTGGAAGTTCAAATGAAACAAAGACAAATTTATTTGCTTAAGCAATATTATCTTATCTGGTTCAAGCAGTTACCTCTTGGCTGTGGATAGAGACAAGGGCTTTCAACTGAGCCCGTCTAAACAAAGCATCACCGTGGCCAATTACAGCATCCAGAACCTAAAGCCATGCCAATGAATGCAGAACTATCATTTGATAAGCAATACATAATTTGATCAATCTCAGAAAAGAATAAAGCACTAACCAATGGCACATCCTGATTGTTGAACCATATCAAAAGCATCGGTATAAAACCACAAACAGAATATAATATCCAAGAAAACCACAGTTCTCAAGAAACATCATATACCTAACGGTGTTTCAAACACAACTTAATAGGGCTGTTTGAATGGAGGTCAAGGAATATCCAGATTTAAGCACCGTAAACCTAAGGTGACATGGCAGATTGATCATTGCTCAATATATCAGAACCTATTTCTTTGCCCAATGCAAATCCTCCTAAAATACCCACTGAAAGTTTGACTCTTTATTGATCCATATGCATTCCATTGAACTAAACATAAATGTTCGCTTGCTGATGTCTGCACACATATGGAAAGCTGCCCTGTTGTCTAAATAATACTAGCGGACAAAGAAACTTAAATTGGGATACTACCTTTCCGATAGGGTAAGCAATTGGATAACAAATGATCATCAAAATGCGCACCAGCCACACAAAATTTGCACCAACAGAAAGTCCATATCTTGAACATATTGCTTGTGGAATTATCTGATCCAAAATGGGTATAAAATAAATAAATCCCATCGAAAGGCTTAAATAGCTGAAAATGAAGCATTAAAAACACAACAAATATACCTCTCCAAAAGCCAGAACAAAAGTGACAGACAGCAACACTGCAACAAAGGGGTGAAAAATTTTATCAAGGGATATAGGAAGGGCCTGCAAGAACCAAGAAATCATGAGCATAAGGATAAATCAAGGAAATGCTATTGCATCTTCGAAAAAAGGATCATTAGAACTATCACTAATTTTAGTAATACCAACTGATAAATATATTTTCACCTCCATGGCACAAGCATTACACAGAAGCAAAGTCACAAGAAGCTGATGCTGCCTTTTAACAACTGGTAAGATAACAGCTGCACCACAGGAAGTAGAATTAATATAAAATGGAAAAAATGGAACATAATAGTGATATAAATAAGTAATAATTATAGCAAAAAGAGAAAAGGGAAATTGGGTGTTTGTTTTTTGTAATTCTATAACTTGAAACAGTAAACTCAGCAAATTTATTACTGGGTCACTGTTACTAGTTTTTCTGTTACAGTTGACGAGCAAAAGGAAAGTAAAAACTGAAAGGGAGTTTACCAGCTTGTTTCTTCTCAGTAATAGTGCCGCTTCTCTGTAGAATTTCGAGCTCAACGAGACCCATAGACATCAAGCCCAAGGTAAGGCCCGACATTATCCCGGCGAAGAGCACAAGCAAGCAGGAGAATCCCGCATAGACGAACCACTTAACGGAGCCGAAGGGGATGTCGTCCGGTTCGAAGACGATGTCGTTCGGCGATAACGTCATGATAGTCCGAGCTAAGACTATGGCGTTTTCCAACAACATGTCCTTTCCTTTCTGTTGCCGTTGACTGGATGAGCGTAGCTGTGGTTGGTGGTGTCTGGTGTAGTGGTGACGCTGTTGCTTATCGTGGAAGAGAAAATAGACAAAAAAGGAAAGGTACTTAACGCCGAGAGCTGAGGCTTTTAAAGGGAGTGAGAGAGAGAGAGAAAGCGACCTGTCCTTTGTGGCCTTTTTCCTTTTTGTCCTTTTGTGGGTGTGTGGGGGAAGGTGGGGGATGGTGTGGCGCGTGCGGGAGAGAAGGGGACAAAGTCGGGATTTAAAAATAATAAAATAAATAGGATTTATGAAAACGAGACAGAAGTAGCGGTCAAATCAACATAGGTTGAGACTATGACATACTCGCCCATATATTACACGTTATTTTTCCACATTTAATTCATATTTTGTAAAAAAATAAAAGTACAAAGGAAAATTGGTATTTCAATCATTTTTTAAAGTCGGCTGATGTGATTTTGTCTGCTAGAAAAAAATAATTTAAATTTTGTGATTTATAAATTTAGTTCAATCTGGAAAATCATTGCACATTGTTGCAAAAGATGCTAATCTTTTCTTTTTTAAAATATATAAATCAATACAGTTTTACATTGATTAATTTTTTAAATTAATTATTCCAAATTATAAAAATAATATCTCTATATGAAGCAATTAAAATCTGAAAAAAAAATACAATATAAAATATTTTCATATTTTTCATATTTTGTTTTCTCTCCCTATCTTTCCTTTTCTTTGGTCAAAAGACTTAAAGTTTTTAATATAAAAAAATGACTTAAATCTTTTCGCTCTATTTAAAAATATAAATTGGTAGAATATATATATTTTTAAAATAGAAATTGATGGACGTGTAATACTTAATAATATTTTAATTAAAAAATGTTAGAAACATAGAGGTAAAAGCACAACATTAAAAAAGAATCCAGAACTATTTTTATTCATACAAAAAAGCCCTAAATCAATTTAGGCTAACCAAGCCGTCCATCAACCCAAAACTAAGCTCCATTGCGAGACCCAAATATCAAAAGCTCAAGCCGGTAAACATATAAAAGGTGGAACTTAAAAAAGGCTCGACTCGATGCTCAGATCTCATCACAATCCATATTACTTTTCAGCTACACAAGCTGATGTCATCAGCATATGAATTATATCCACAGTTATTATATAAAATTTATATATTATCAGTGAAATCAAATATTATTAGCTGATTAATAAGTAAATTTAAAAATTGAAAATTTTACAAAATAAATGTTCACAATTTTAAAAAAATTATTTTAAAATATATTTAAATTTAAATTTTTATATATTTATAAAGTGACATTTTTTACTAAAATGATAATATATAAATATTATAAATACTATAAATTATTACTGACAAATTTTTGATTAAGTGCTTTTTGCTATGTTTTTACTTATGCGTTGCTTCCTCTATAGTCTACCACACTAAGTTCGCTTTTTCTCTTTTAATAGAATTTGACTTGACAAGTCTTATCAATTGTGACCCACTATCCATATAGGTCATTAGTAATGTAGTTCATTCAAAGTCATATCTTGTAATAGCTCTCTCTTGATGGTTCCACTTGAAAATCTTTACTATTTCTTTTAACCTGTAACACTTTGTAATACCCTCAAAAAAAAAATTATCCTACTTAATTAACTATATAAAAAGTTATAATATATATTAAAAAATAAATAAATATAATAAAAGTTCAACTTGTTATAATTGCAATTGTGATTTTGAATTTATCAATAAAAAGAGAATAAAATAAGAGTCTTTAAGTAAATGGAGAAGTTTAATTAAAGCCAGTTTTATTATCACATTTAAGTTAGTGGGGGTCAAAATCTGTTCACTTGTTACGTTTGGGTTAGACAGTTTATTAAACAGACTCAATCAATAGATAGTCAGAAGAGCTTAATACCAGGGAAGAAGAAAGACAGAGGAAGGAAAAGGAAAGACAGAGGAAAGGGAAAGATATTGCTGATTAAGGTATATTGGAATTTTATTTTTATAGTTTGGGGTAAAAAAATCCTAAATTAATTATACTTTCTTATTTTTTATTTAAATTCGGTACTTTTTCAATGACTTTCCGACAACATGATTGGTACCAACGGAAAGGTTTTGAAAAGATATTTCCAATTGTTTTTGTAACATCTCATTTGGCCTCTTGGTTAGGAAGATGCAAATTTTTGAAGTTAATTAGAAATCTGATTTTTTAACTATTTTGATAGCCCAACTTTGGGTCATTAGAACTTCATATTCTGGTAACTTTTTTGATCGTTCTTTGAGGGTTTTTGTAGTATGAAATGAGATGTTTAATTTGGCATCAATAGCTTGGTCAGGGGCTTTTCTGTGATTAAAGCCTCAAATTAAGAGAATTAAAGCCTCAAATTAAGTTCATTGATACTGCAAACTCAGAAATCTGGGTATTTCTGTGATTATTTCAAGAAATTTGGCTTTCGAAACTTGAGAATTTTGTATTCTTCTTAATCGAAACAAACTTTGGTGTTGTAGTATGATATGAATACTTCATATTGGTGTTGATTTTATCACTGGAAGTAATTCGGATTAGAAGTTATGAGAGCTTGAAGTAAGCCAAGTGACCATCAGATTCTGAAAATTTCAGAAAATAGAAAATTCTTTTTAAATTTCTTTTAAAATTCAATTTTAATTAATATGTGATAAATCCTATTGTAAACTTCTTAAATGTTGGATATGTGATTTCTACTGTAATTTTATGTCAAAAAGTATGTATCTTTATCTTTTATAAATTTATTTATTAAATTAGTAGATTTTATTAAAATATCAAAAATTTATGAAAAATTATAAATATGTTTTTTATGAGTGAAATTAGTATTATTTCTCTATCTGAAATTAAAATCCTTATTGATTTTATAATTTAAGTTTAATTCTCAACCTTATTGGAAATTTTGTTTAATTCAAAAACATATATAATAATAATAATAATATATTACCTTATTAATCGAAAATGTTCATAAATTGTAATTGAAGTTGCTACACACTAAGTGCTTAGGATGGGCAACGAAAAGTCACCTTGTAGGATCTATTTGCAAATTTAGTTTTGAATTTTGTATGTGTTTTTTGAAATATTAGGCTACTAGGATGATTTTTGGATTTATTACTTAAAAATGAAAAAAACAAGATCAGGTAAGTGACTAATATCCCTTTGGTGTCTTCACACCCTAAAATTAGCCTCAATGTGAATTTGTATATGAGATACGATATTTTGTCCTATAATTTATTAAAATCGGAGTGAGCATGCAAATATATATGTATATGAGTTTTATATGTTAGATTTAGAATATGGCTTATGCAAAACATGATTTCTGATTTCGCAATTTGTATATGACTTTGTATAATGTATGCATATATGTTTTTATGAATATAAACATAAATATTTAGTCTGAAATAAATATACTTTTGAGGTGTATGAGATATGTTGGGGAAAACTTGATATATTGTTTTATGAAATTCAGGTAATCTAAAAATTTATATTTCTATTTTGTCTCCTAGTATGGCTATCTCTAACTTTACCTATGAGGGTTAAAAGTTGGCTGTATCGACATGTATTCTGTGATTAGAGATCGATCTCCCAACAGCACCACCGGTTACATAATAGTGGTATTTGTGATATTTGTTCAGTGCAGCCAATGGTTGCTTTTGATATATTTTTGACCTATGTCACTGGGATTAATTGTGGACTTATTTCTGACCTATGCCACAGGGGTTAAGTGTGGTCGTAGCATGTTACAAGAGACCATCAAAATCTAGATATTTGTGAAATATGTTTGTTTAGTTATTTGAAAGTAAAAATTTTAAAGCATATGATTCTGAATAAGATTACCCAATATTTGTTTTGATATTTATATTGATGACATTTTAGCCTAAATGTTTTAAGCATGCTTAATCCGGCTGAAGGGATGTTAGTTACTTGCTGAGTTGTTAGACTCATTCATTCCTTCAATTTTTTTCAAGTTGGGATTTGGTCAACCACGCGGGGATTTCAAGGAGTGAGGTTTAATCTAGTAGCATTTAGATTGACTAGGCTTTATTTAAATATTATTAACATCAAAATATCTTAATTAGTATTCAAACTTTTATCTTGATATAGCAGCTTTGTGGATTTTGGAGATTTAATTCTGAATGTTGTTGAATTATAATCTTTGGAATTTCTATCGATAGATATAATTTTATGAATCACTATATTCTTCAGGTATATCAGTCTCTTTTAATAATTTGTATGAGATATATGTTTTAGAGCCTTGCATGTTTGTAGGATATATCTTACAGGTATGCGGCGTCTGTCGCGCCTCGAGTTTGGGGCGTTACAGATTTAGTGGTATCAGAGCTCAAGTTGGGCCTAATTATATAGTTTTGACACTATGCAAGATATGAGAGATGGGTAGAAGAAATAGGATTGGGACGTGTTTTCTCTATTCATGTTTGATACACTTATATGATTGTTATATCTTTAGTTCAATTGATGCGTGGATAATGGCTTTTGAAATCAGTAGCCAGGAAAAAGAGATTGGTGATAAGGAAAGATTGATAGATTCAATAAACAATAATACTATATGTATAAGTTGAAGTGATTTTAATATGAACTTTGAGAAGATAGATGATTTTGGAAATCTATGGTGACGATAAAGAAATTAGTTGTGAAGAAAAAGATTGATTAATTGGATGAATAGTTATTCAAGGTTTATAAATTGAAGTCATTTTGGTGTGAATTGTATTAAGATAGATATGTTAAGCTTGAGGTTATAGTAAAGAATGATTTTGATATTTGGAGATCCTATGGAATTGAAAATTTTGATTTTTGATCTATCGAGAATTTTGGAGTATTTTGATGGATGTTAACTGAACTTTTGATCGCGATCTAAACTTTGTTAAAGTTTAAGTATAAAATATCAAAACTGACATGATAAGGTATTTAAAAAAAAAACTCGAGGTATTTATTAATATTATTGTCCTGATGTGCCATGGTGGATTTTGGTTTCTAATCTTACACTTGTAGATAATTAGTGTTATGATGATTAAAAGAGGATTTTACGCTATTTGCATGATTTGTTTTATTAGAAAAGAATATAAGCTTGATATCAAGATTTTATATAGTGCAAAATTGAGGGTTGAACATTCGGTCCCTTTTGGAATACTATGAATTTGTTAGTGGTTACTGTAAGTGAATTGTGAATTGTAATTGTAGTACAACTTAAGGTACAATATGAGATTCATTGTATTATTTTATTGGATAACATTGTTTATCATGATATAAGGTTTTGTCATGATTTTGTATCTAAAGATTAAGGTTATGATTATGGAAAAGTTGTATCAAAGAAATTGATTTTTAAATGAGTATATTGAACTATTGAAACATATTTTGTTAAGAAAATTTGATGTGTTATAAATATATAGAATATGATTTTGTATTGTGGTAAAATCAAGTATTAATTATAAATTTGTATAATTGGGAATATTGACAATGGTTTTAATTTTGAAGAATATAAGAAACTCTGTGAGATTAAGGGATTATTTTGATTGGTGGTTGTATGTATGTTTTTGACATGAATTTGATTAATTAGAGTCTATAGTAAAAAAAAAAAATCTATATACAAGAATTTTCCTTATAATACAAGATTGAGTACATAGATTTTTGGCCTTTGATTTTGGAGTTGGTAATGAATATATTGGATATAAGAAAAGTTTGGATAGTTTGATACTTATAAGCTTTGTGGAATGTTCAATTGTCATATGATACTCGCCCTATGAAATTAGAAGAAGATAATATTCGAATTTTGGAGATGACTTGGACAGTTAAGGATTAATATTTGAAATGTATGGTGTAAGAGTTATCGATATGATCTAGTGCATTGATTTGATTTTTATCTGACTTTCATGATGATCAAATTAATGAGGAGTATTCCGTTAAAAAAAAAATTGTGAACATGATCTTATCAGAGTTTAGTGATGGTTGAATTGTTAAAAAACACTATGACAGCTTATAAAAAATTTTGAGTTGTTATGTGATATATTTGAGGTTATTAGAAGATTTCTTAATGTTATTATTCAGATTTGAGATAGTATATGGTTCTAATTACTTGATATGAATTGAAAATTCTTTTCTTCGAGAGATTCTTAAACTTGTGACTATAGTTGTGTAGGATAATGTTATAAAAATGTATATGCTATTCCAAGGTTATATTGAATGAAATATCAATGGCGTATGGTTTGGTGAAGATAAAGGATTATTTTAACTTCGCAAATAATGGATAAAAAAAAACGGATATCGCTTGATTAATTTTGTGTATTAATGGCGTATGGTTATTGATTTTGGTATTGGAGATAGTTGGTAAACAAAAATGATGTTTTGTTGTGTTAATTTCATTAGTAAGGAAGATTGATTGAATAAAGTGGAATTGCATTAAAGTTTTGTTGCCAAAAGAAGGGTGAGATTATGTATTTGCATACTTTTGAGATTATGGAGCTTTAAAAGGAGTTTGATTAATTTGTGACTACACCTTGCTTTGGGCAAGATTTGAGCCTGCAAGTTTGAGGATGTTTGATTAGTTGACCATATAAGATTCGGATTTATGTTAAATTGTTAGTGGTTACATGATTTTGTGAAGTTTCATGGGATGTTGTTAGATTGCGAGGATGAACTCTATTAGAAAAAGATTGTGTGTAACATTTAATCAAGAGTTGGACAAGACTTGAAGTTTATGGGATTTTGAATTTGGGGACCAAATTCTTTTAAGTGGAGGAGTATGTAATACCCTCAAAAAAAAATTATCCTACTTAATTAACTATATGAAAAGTTATAATATATATTAGAAAATAAATAAATATAATAAAAATTCAACTTGTTATAATTGCAATTATGATTTTGGGTTTATCAATAAAAAGAGAATAAAATAAGGGTTTTTAAGTAAATGAAGAAGTTTAATTAAAGTCAGTTTTATTATCACATTTAAGTTAGTGGGGGTTAAAGTCTGTTCACTTGTTACGTTTAAGATAGTGGGGTTAGGCAGTTTATTGAACAAACTCAATCGATAGGTAGTCAGAAGGGCTTAATACCAGAGAAGAAGAAAAACAGAGGAAAGGGAAAGATATTGCTGATTAAGGTATATTGGGATTTTATTTTTATAGTTTGGAGCACAAAAATCCTAAATTAGTGAAATTATAAATATGATTTTTATGAGTGAAATTAGTGTTATTTCTCTATCTGAAATTAAAATCCTTACTGATCTTATGATTTAAGTTTAATTCTCAACCTTAGTGGAAATTATGTTTAATTCAAATGTATATATAATAATAATATATTACTTTATTAATCAAAAATGTTCTTGTTAATGTGCTTACATGACATTGTTTGAGAGACCCATCAAAACTTCTTTTTATATTAAGTTATAGATTCTCTTTTTTCCTTTTTTTTTTATTTCTCTACCAAAAATAACAAAAAAGATGCCACGTATGAATCAGCTCATTTGATGAGTTGTCTTTCAATTGAGAGTCAGCTTTACTTGAAGACTTCTTTAAGGCAAATTTTGCAAATAGGTCATATTTTTTACCTTACTATAAGGTCAAATAATAAGTACCATTTTATCTATAAGATTAAATTACATCCATGGATTTAAATTCAATAAAGAAACAAGCAAACCCATTTAATTGGTTAAAAAAAATAAAATTAAAAAAATTAGAGAGCCTAAGGAGATAAGGACTCATTAATAAATAAAAATAAAAATAATTATTGTTAAGAGTTGTATTTAATTTAAAAATGTAAGAATTAACATAAAAATCCATAAAAATGAAACAAGTAAATTTAAAATCCTAATGTAAATATGTGAGAGTTACCCTGATATGTCAATTAAATAAAAAAATATAATTTTTGTGAAAAAATATTTAATTTTATATTCTTGGACTAAAAATATTTAACGATTTACAAATTTTAATTTTGAAATAAATAATAATAAGAATAAAAATAATTATTGTTAAAAGTTGCAATTAAAAAACTTTGACGTAAAGCTGTAAAAATCGATTTAAAAACCTATAAAAATGGAGTAAACATATTTAAAATCTTAATCTAAATGTGTAAGAGTTAAAGTAACAGGTTAATTAAGTCATAAAAATCTAATTTTAATAAAAAATAATTATTTAAATTTATATTTAAGGACTAAAAATATTTAACAATTTACAAATTTAATTTAAAACTAAATAATAATAAGGATAATTATTATTATTATTATTATTATTATTATTATTATTAAAAGTTGTTATTGCAAAGTTTGGACATAAAGTTGAAAAAATTGATGTAAAAACTCATAAAAGTGAAAGAAACATATTTAAAATCTTAATCTAAATGTGTAAGAGTTAACGTAATAAATCAATTAACTCACAAAAATCTAATTTTAACGAAAAATAAACATTTAAATTTATATTCTTGAGTTAAAAGTATTTAACGGTTAACAAATTTTAATTTAAAAATGAATAATAATAAAAATACAAATAATTATAGTTAAAAGTTATCATTGAAAAGACTTTAAGAATTGATATAAAATCTCATAAAAGTGGAACAAACATATTTAAAATTTTAAAGTAAATGTGTGAAAATTAATGTAATAGGTCAATTAAGTCATAAAAATCTAATTTTAATGAAAAACAAATATTTAAAGTTATTTTCTCTAGCAAAAAGTATTTAATGATTTACAAATTTTAATTTAAAAGTAAATAATAATAAAAATAAAAATAATTAGAGTTAAAAAATGTTATTAAAAATTGCTATTGAAAAGTTTTGAAGTAAAGCTGTAAAAATTGAAGTAATAAATAATAAAAGTAGAACAAACATATTTAAAATTTTAATGTAAATATGTAAGAGTTAACATAAAAGATTAATTAAGTTATAAAAATCTAATTTTAAAGAAAACAAACATTTAAATTTATATTTTGGACTAAAAGTATTTAACGATATATAAATTTTAATTTTGAAATAAAAAATAATATGGATAAAAATAATTATAATTAAAAATTACTATTGAAAAAATCTTGACGTAAAATTGTAAAAATTGATATAAAAATATATAAAGGTGAAACAAGTAAATTTAAAATCTTAATGTAAATGTGTGAGAGTTAACGTACTAATTTAATTAAGTAAAAAAATTTTAATTTTAATGAAAAAAAACATTTAAATTTATATTCTTAGACTAAAATTATTTAATGATATACAAATATTAATTTTTTAAAAAAATAAGTATAAAAATAATTATAATTAAAAATTACCATTGAAAAGCCTTGACGTAAAATTATAAGAGTTGACATAAAAAGTTAAGTAAATTTAAAATTCTAATATAAATGTGTGAGAGTTAATATAATAAGTTAATTAAGTAAAAATTTTAATTTTAATGAAAAAAGAACATTTACATTTATATTCTCAAGTTAAAAGTATTTAATGGTATACAAATTTTAATTTTAAAATAAAAATAATAAAAATAAAAATAATTATAATTAAAAGTTATCATGTAAAAACCATAATGTCAAATTGTAAGAGTTGATATAAAAACTTATAAAGTTGGAACAAACATATTGAAAATCTTAATATAAATGTTTGAGTGTTAACGTAACAAATCAATTAAGTAAAACAAATATAAATTTAATAAAAAAAATTTATATTTATATTTTTGGTCTAAAAGTATTTAATAATTTATAAAATTTAATTTTAAATAAATAATAATAAGAATAAAAATAATTATAATTAAAAGTTACCATTGAAAAATCTTGATGTAAAGTTGTAATAATTGACGTAAAAAAGTATAAAAGTGGAATAAGCAAATTTAAAATCTTAACATATGTCACGACCCGGAACCTCCCTCGAGTCCGTGATAATCGTCGCGATGTCCCGATAAGCACTCATCTCCCGAGTACCTTATCAAGACCCTGCAAGGCTCTCGTATCAGTTTATTACCTCCCCTGTGATTGGCCGTTACAAAAATTATGTTTTAAAACAATACGGATCATTTTTCCGTCCAAACACAATAAAATTTTAATTTCTGCCTCACAAGGGTGATTTCGTCATTTTCGTCAAAAATTTCGAGACAGGTTAAAAATGTAATAATTAAGTGAAAAACACATATTTTATACTTAGAAATAAGTTTTGATATCTAAAACGTTCATTTAAAAGCAAATTGTTGACAACTAGTACTATTCAAAATAATAAATAAAATATTCTATTTTTTCATAAAATAAATTTTTATAGAAATATTCGTAAATAATTTTCCGCACATGAAAGTAAAGTAAAATTGTATGAATAGTAATACCGATAACCAAAATATAAGATTTGATCTGCAATGACACGTGGGACCCAATTGACCAAGAGTATGTAAGACTGTGAACTCTTACTTTCTATAATGCAGTTCTGAGCTTAGTTCTCGTCCTACTCAACTATCTACAAATTGTCCTGAACCTGAAAAATGTATAGGAAGAAGGGGTGAGATTATATAATCCCAGTGAGTAAAAATATACCATCTAAAGTATCTAAAGTCGAGTAAATGGAGACAATAAAATACCCCATCCCAATATGCATTTCATAACTTGAAAATTTATTTCATCCCATGAAAACAATTATAATTCAATTAAAATGATTTTCAAGGCTTATGATTCTCATAAAATTTGGCTCGTGCCAAAACTCATCCTCGGGGATACTTGATCATCATCAAAGCATTCACTCGAGTTCGCCAGGGCTGTTAAAACAACTTATTCATATAAAACAATTGTCCCTTGGCGTTGGCTGAATCTTACTTTCACGTGGTGGTAAAGCGTGAAGTGGACTCAAACCCCTCCACAGGAGTTAACCTACGCGCCTCTCCCACAGAGGTAAAATAAATCAGCCGGGTTTACCGTGCCCCTCTAATAGGTTGGTCCACGGAAACCCGCCACTGCAGCGACTACAATTATCCCACCAATTAAATAAAATTATCATAGCATAACATGGCTCACAATTCTTATTTTGCCAATTAAGGCAAATCAAAGCAGTTCACGTATTTATCAATTCATAAAAATAACCAGTCATGCCCACAATTTATCATAAGCCATACAATTCAAACAATAATTTGCAATACAAGTAAATAGTCTCCCATTACTCTATTTTTGAAACCCCTATTCAATTTTCCAAAAAAATTTATAAAAATTATTTTATAAAATCACAATTTTTCTTAAAACATGGCAATTTACTATTTAAACCCATTTTCTATAAAACACACAATTGAATAAAACTACTCTAGATAATTAAGACGATAATATGTTTACTCACAGTATTAGGAGTAGAAATACTCTTATTCTCGGTCCGCGAGCACAATCTTTTACCCATGCCAAATGATTCACCACCTATCCACCGTACATGACACAAAATTCAATAATTTGTGTCAAACCATTATAAATTAATTCAGGCTCATATCTATATGTATACATTAAAATGAGTATGAAATGTCTGGACAGTCGCTTAATTGCGGTGTCCGACCCAACTTGCTTATTCACAGTTTTAATTGCTAAAACCTCCAATTCAATTATGATTCAATCCATTTCACTTTCAATACTCCAATTATAACCGAAATAACTCAATGACTGTGATTATTATTTAATTTACTAGTCTTAGGCCACAAATCATATATGTCCACACATTAGGCAAAAATTCAGATTTTCATGCCAAATTTTTCCATTTAATTTCTAATATCACAAATCATCAATTTCCATCTAATTACCATAAAATATCATCAATTTAACATCAATCTCTCTCCCAGAAAATTCCACCCTTTGGGGTTTAATGACAATATGTTGTTTTCTTGCTAATTTTCTTCATACCATTAATCATCCACCAATTTAAAATACTAATGTCACTTAATCCACTCACCATAATTCATTATTTCCTAATCCATTTCACTTGAGATGAAATTGTTTCATCATCAATACACTAACTATGAAATTCGGCTATGGTGGGCATTAACCATAAAATTTTTCCTATTACATTTTCCCACCATAAATCATCATTTCTTTAACTAATTTACTTGAAACAAATCAAATCCACCATCACCACTCAACCTACAATATTCGGCCATAGAGGGTACCAAAGGTTTGGTGATTTTTCTTCACTTGATTTCATGCCACACAACATTAACTACCTAAAAACACTAACATACTTTAAATTCAAACCATTTCCATCAACTTTCCCTCTCTAAACCCATTTGGTCATCATCAAACCCATCATGAAATCAAGCAATTTATCCATGGAAATGAAAGAAAAAAGTATGGGTATGATAGATTTCAAGTAAAAATTAGGAAATCTTACCTTATCTAGCTTGAATGTTTGATTTCTCACTAATTTCCTTTGATTTCTTCACCAACGGTTTCTAGTTTTCTTTCTTTCTTGCCTTTGTTCATGCTAGGCCGACTATGGGAGAGAAAGTGAAGATTTATGGGCTGATTTTTATGAAAAAATAGTAAAATAATAATGGGTGCCACATGTCATTACCTTATTAACCCATTTTTCTTTTTTCTACTTTAATAATTACTTTTATTCTCCACCACTTGATTTGTCACAAGTCAAAATGTTGATAAGGGATAACCATGGTTGGACAAGTGTTCCGGTGGTGAAAAATTACGGTTTTACCCTCGAGATGAAAAAATTACGATTTTGCCCCCTGGATGACAAAATTACGATTTTACCTTTATACTCAAAAAATACTGGAATTACAATTCCTTTTCACTTTTCAACCTTAAATTATACCCCAAATGATAAATCTTAATCAAAGACTTCATTCTACACTCAAATTTTAAGTCTTAAGAGTCAAAATTATCATTTTGCCCTTAGGGCGGCAAAATTACCGTTTTGCCTCTGATGTCCCAAAAATTACCGGAATCAATATTCTTCATCTCTTAAACTTCAATTATGTTCTAAATAATCTAAATAATTAATCTTGATCAATTGTTATCAAAATCTTTTTCAAAAATTCTCGATTTGTCTTTTAGTGGCAAAATTACTATTTTGCCCTTGTACTCCAAAACTACCGAGAAATTTAATTTATCACTGTCAAACTTCATATTATACTCCAATAATTATATTATACTTCAAATAATTGATCTTGGTCGAATGTGATTAAAATCTTTTATAGAAATCTCCATTTTGTCCTTAAATGATAAAATGACCATTTTGCCCTTAACTTGTCAATTTTTCTGATTGACTCCAAATCGAATCTTGAACTCCGAATTAGCATTCCGAGTAGATTTTGGGGTTTCAGAATTCTCAAATTCCTTTTAAATTTTCCGTTTGAACTAACTCGAAGAATAAATCAACTTCGCAGCACTTCTAGGGGCAATACCGTCTTTTTATCGATTTTCTCGGGTTTCCTCAATATACAAACATTCTATCGAGTATGTGAAAGACACCGTAATTACTTTATAGAGCAGGGTTTGACAACATAAATGTGAAAGAGTTAACGTAACAAGTCAACTAAGTAAAAAAATTCTAATTTTAATGAAAAATAAATAGTTAATTTTATATTTTTAGGCTAAAAGTATTTAACGATTTAAAAATTTTAAATTTAAAATAAAAAATAATAAGTATAAAATAATTATAGTTAAAAGTTACCATTAAAAAGTTTTTAAAGTAAAACTGTAAGAGTTGATGTAAAAACTTATAAAGGTGGAACAAACAAATTTAAAATCTTAACGTATATGTGTAAAAATTAACATAATAAGTCAATTAAGTAAAAAAAATCTAATTTTAATAAAAACAAATATTTGAATTTATATTCAGGAGTTTAAAGTATTTAATGGATTATAAATTTTAATCTATAAATGAATAAAAATAAAGATAAAAATAATTATGGTGAAAATTTGTAACTGAAAAACCTTAACATAAAACTAAAAGAATTAATGTAAAAAATTATAACGTTGGAACAAGTATTCTTAAAATATTAACGTAAATGTGTGAGTTTAACGTAATAAATAATAATAATAATTTCAATTAAATTAAATTAATATTAAAAAACTAATATTTTTATATTTTAAAATAAAAATAGAACAAAATAAAAATTAAATAACATTTAAAATAAAATGAATAAATTCAAATATTACATACATTGTTAACGTAATATAGATAAATTTAAAAATTATATATGTTATTTATCCGTTAGCCTGTTATACTGGTTTCTATTATTTTTTTTAAAACTTAAATTCATTAACTTTATCATACGGTTAGACCCACTGTAGTCGTTACCTTCAATAATAGGTTATAAGTGTGTATACATATAGGTACGTCGGTAATAACTGAATTTGCAAGCCGCAGCCGAAGGGACTCTGGACTCAATGGTGGCCCATTACAGCATTGACTTAGGATCGGCCCAAATTCCGGTGGGAGAATTTATCGTGGATCGACCGTGGGCAGTGAGATTTTGTTTCTTCTGATAGAATGCTAAATTTCAGTTTGATGGCTCGGAGGACAAACTACCTTTCTGTTTCAGAATGCGTGTTAATTTAGATCTGATCCAAAGGTGAGCATGAATGAAATAAAGCAATTTGAATAACACAAGTGGTTTGGATGAAAAGGCTAATAGCCGTTGTGTCAATCCAGAATCTAGCAATTTCAATGGCTATTTTTCTCAATAATTTCCATTTTTGGATTGTTTTCTTACCTGTTTCTGAAACAAAAATGCCAAGCTCGAGTCGGTCAACTTGTCTTTCCCAATTAATTTGAGAATGAATTCTTTTATTTATTTGGCTAGGAGATGGTACAATGGAATAGGAGCAACTTCCTTCTTTTTCCAGACTGTAGTTCATTTATTTGCTTAAGTTGGCCGTACCTGTGGATTTAGCTAACAATACTTTTGATGGTTGATCCAATTTTTTCAGGTTTTACGTTGGTGTTTACATCACCAATGTGTTCTTTTGGAAATGGCTGGAGTTTGTCTCCTCCATTTGTGCTGGTAATTGTTAATGTTATGCAGCTCTTCGACCTGATGCAATAACGCAGAGCATTTTTAGGCATCTGGCTTTCCTTTTGTCACTTGGACGTTCTGGTTATAGATATTGTGCCCCCAAATATTCATGGTTAATTTTCTTTTCGATGGGAGTGTTTTGCAGAACAGAGTCCCAATTTCCCTTCGCCCCGGACAGGCTTTCTGGTATCAAAAACAAAAGTTTGACAAACTGCTTTGGACAGCATCTCCAACAAAATTGCAGTCTGAGGTATTTTTTTTGGAGGAATGATTTGAGGTAGGCATGTATCTTGTCTCCCATTGAAAACAATATGGCACCTAACAAAGTCTTCACACTAAATGAATGGAAAAAAACCAAAAAGAAAATGTGTTCACAACCTGAATTCTTCCATAACATCAACAAACCATCCCCTCACTCTCTTGGTCATCCCTGTTTTTATATTCTTAATTGCCTTTAGAAGAAATTTTAACTGAAGAAAGCAAGAAGTTTATGAATGAACGAGTATAAATTGAAACAGAAACCATGGCCTGAGGTACCAAAATCCCCTCTTTATCTTTCCCTGTTTTTTTGGTGCATAGTAGCTGAAAAAGATTGAGATAGGAATGGTGAAGCTCGGGATCCCTACATTATTTCTCTTCACTATTTTCTTGGTAGCCCTGCCTAGGACACTTTCCCAACTGCCAAGCTCAATACCACCACCCCGTCCACTTTGCGCTACCCAATTCGCCCTGGTGAACTATGCATGTGCCAGAGTGCCACTTATCCCATTGCCACCTCGAACACCTCTCCCACCTCCTCCATCCCCTCCCTCCCCAGAAGGACAAAAACACGAGCATAGACACGGTCACAGGCATAGGCATAGGCATGAGCCCCATGAGACACCTGATCAACATAACTGTTGTCGATGGTTGAAGGAGGTGGATCATGAGTGTGTATGTGAAGTTCTGGTTCACTTGCCCGTCTTCCTTTCCAGGCCTAACCATGACTACACTGTAATTGTTGATGCAACCTGCAGCCACACCTTCGCATGTGGAGGACGAATAATAAGACCATGATGCAACTCATTTTCATCTGATTTAGTTTAACTATATATTGCTATATGTGTGTATGTGTGCGTGTTTTTTTTTTTTTTCATTTTCAACTAGTTACTATAGTTTGATTGTTGGCTAAGCTATACTCTCGCTTAAAATAATTAGTTTGTTCATCATATATAAGTTGCGGCCACTTCTTTGGTTGGTGCTTACCCCGTTTAGATAACAGATGTCTAATAAGAATTTGTAGCTGTGCCTGCAATGACAAAGATAACAATTAAAGCTATGAGTTGCTCTGGTTCTTAAGTTCTCCTCATGACATAATGAGAAGGCATACAGTTGTTTATTGTTTCAAGCCTTTCAGATTATTGCCCGAATCTTATCAACATTTACTTGGCTTTCAATTGTCTTTTTCGTATCGATACGGAACATACACTATATCTAGAAATATTCTTGTTTCTGGATCTTCCAACTCAGTGAAACAAAGCTATGCTATATTAGTAAACTTGTATAACACTTAAGAATCAGAGGTTACTCAAAAGAGTCGAGCCCAGTTGAGGCAGAGGATAAGCAGCCGTTGCAATCCAATTTATATCATCAAAATGATTCAAAATCATTCCAAAGGCAACATGCGCAAAAGTGGCCATCACAGGTTGTAGTTCTGGGGATTGGGTACCAGTGTTACCATCATATCCGCAGGAGAATATTTTTCTACATCTTGTATAAAGGACAAAGAAGAGCACCCACCCCGAATGAAAATTACAGAGTGATAAATTGAAAAAAGTTTATTCCTGGCTTAGCTTTTGATTCCCAAAAACAGAATAAGTGGTTTACAGTTTGGTTATGCTAGTCGGTTTCATGTTGCTCCATATTCATTCCACACCGCTGAAGCTTTTGTCTGCTTTAAAATAATCGACCGCGAAAACCAATTGGACCACACTGCAACTTTGTATGAAGGAGAGAAACCCTCCACTCTCTTTTTCTTTGGTGCTAAATTAAGAATCTATCAGCACACATATTAATAAATAAATAAATATATATATATATATATATATTTTAATGTCAAAGCTCAACGCCTCTAGTTGTCAGGTTTCTCTTCACAGCCTCAATTTCACTGTTCAACAATGGCAAGGTTCTGCTATTAAAATGCCAAATGGATCACTGATATATTAGGCTTAATCTGATTACATGTTGCGAGATTTTAAAGTTCAAACAACCTTATAAAAGAACTTATTGATCATCAGTTTATCACCCCATTGTAAAAAGATTGTATCACATCCCCTCTGAAGCATTTTATCTGGGTTCTAATTTGAAACTGATTGTTCCTACATTAATTTGACGTTCTCTTTTTCACCTTTATGTTTTCTTATTTTTTCTCTACCCAAGAAACAAAAAATTTACAACCATTGATGCTTATAAAACACAAACCTTAGTACTTATATTTTTGTTTCTTAATACTATGTGGATTTAAGTTAAAATATGTTTTATTTTTGTTAGTTTTTTACTTCACACCGTTAACTTATTTTGAAGAATTTTTTAAGTTTTTTTTATTATTAATATTAATTTAATAAAGTAAAAAATGTTTTAATCATTTTATTTTTAACGGTGTATAAAAATTAACGAAAGAAAATACAAGATGAGTCCAAATTTATTCCTTCTCAAATGATAAGGTAGTTTTTTTTTTTTTTTTTGTTGTTTACCCAAAGAACAAAGAGAGAAAGAGAGTTGGTGTCTATCATTTTTCTTTCTTTTTTTTTTTGGCAGAACCTTTTAGACTTTTACGCTAAAAGGAAGTATTTATTTCTTTGTTTGGTTTTGCGCTATTGTGCGTCCATGAGCACTTTTTTAAAAAAAAAAAAAAAATTAATTTTTTATTTTGAGTCTGTTTTTGCCGGCGTGATATGAAACTATAGATGGCTGGAATCTAGTATATATGCGAGAAGGACTGAAGGACGGACAACTTGTTGTTTGTACATATATTTGGTCCTCCCTTACCGTTTCGTATTTAAGAATTAAGAATTAAAAAAGCTAGTGAAGACTCAAACAACATTTTAAAGTATTCTTTTGTTTCATGGATAATTTTGTTTTTGCTTGTTAAAGAAATGTAATTGTAATATATTTATATATGAACTCACTCAAACATTCATAGTTAGTGGCGAATATCAGTATCAAACCATCACTATATACTAATTGGTGGTAGTCTTCCTCTTTCTCAGTTTCTCATGTATATATGTTTGTTAAATAGCAATTTCTTTTTTTCAGTCTTTTCTTTTTGACAAGTGGCTTTAGAGAATCTTGAGCGGCTACCAGCTAGCAATGGGCATGAGCAGCAGCCAGCCAGCCAGCAGGCGTGTGCTTCGACGGCCAAACTCTCCCCACTAAAAATTATGAGCGAGTCAGCGAGTAATTGCACCGGCTTTTAAGTTGCTTTCCAACTGTACGGCCACTTAATCAAGTACATACATTTCTGTTGTGTTTGCTGCTGTTTGACTGTTCCAAGTGTTGTAAAAAGTTGATGTTTTTGATAAAATTGTTCTACTCTCTCAACAATGAACTTAACGGTAGCATGTCTTGCCGAAAGAAAAAAAGAAAAGAAACTTACATTTACATGGGTCCTTTCTCCCAAAATTTGCATTACAGTTTACAATCCCAGTAACCAGTTTAAACAACTGCATCACTTGATAGTGTTTTGCAGTTCAAGTGGCAAGATAAAGGTGTCTTACACTGCTTTCTGATATATATCAGAAAGCAAAAAATGGTATCTCAACCGATGGGACACCAAAAAGAAAAAATGGAAAAAAATGCTTTCATATCATTAAATGGAAGGGGCCATGAAATCCAAAAGTGACTTCCATTAAGTAGCATATCTCCATTATTTTAACACTGAAATGTATCACTTCACTAGTTATTCCTGGGTCAGATATGATTTTACAGCATTAGGCCACAAGGCACTGAGCAATGTATTCTCGAAGGGCAGCTTTAGTGACCAGAGCCTCAGAGCTGACATTGTATAGAAATTCTGCCACCATCTCCGTACTCGGACCAGCTACAAACTCTTCCCATGCCTCATCAGCTTCTTTGCCACGCCTGAGAAAAACTTCAGTGGCATCAAACCTGTGTATCTTCCAATTCTTTTTATTCCTCAGCCGGTGAATCTTCTCCAATTGGCGACAAGCCAATATGCACGTATTCCTTTTGATTTCTTGTATTGCTTCTTGCAGCAGCTTAGCACGGCTTTGTTTGTCCAAAAATGGTTCAGCTCTAAAGTAGCGATCAAATTCAGGAACTCCAATGGCTTTCCTAATCCCCCGTGTATAATTTGCATTGGAATCAAAATACTTCCTCACCTCATCAACCATTCCATTTTCAACCATCTTATCTACTCGCTCTGATACATAATGATGGAGCACTGGCATTGCTACATCCACCCACAGGAAACAACATTCATATTTTGATCGGAATCTATAGTCTTTGTCATCAACTAAGGCCTCAATATATGAATTGGAGCCTCCAGCTATAATTGGAAGCTGGCTGCGGGACAAAATTGAATCCATAGCATGTGTAGCCATGTCCACAAAATTTGTTGCTGTAAAATCTGTGTTGGGATTTATTACACCTAGCAAATGGTGTGGAATTCCGCACCGCTCTTCCTCAGTGATTTTGTTGGTGGTTATGTCAAGTCCCTCGTGTGCTTGTATTTTATCTGAGTTGATAATTTCTGCTGGAAATCGGGTTGCAAGGTCAATGGAGAGTCTTGACTTGCCGGTTCCTGTTTCTCCCAATAGGATCACAACCTTCTCTTTTTGTCGCCTAGGACTAAAGAAGTCCACCAAATTCAGCATCCCAGAAGCTCTGTCCGGTAAAACCACTGTTTGCTTGCACATAGACAGGGAAATTCTCATCATGATTTACCTACCAGGAAACAGCAACATTTTAAGTAAAAAGTTAAAAACTCTCATTTCAATTGTATTGCGCCTCTGCTTAGGAATACCGTGAACAATAAATGAACATGCAAACAGTTGTACTTTTGGAAACCTTACCTTTTTAAGCCTGTGCAGCACTTGAGGAAGGTTCCAGTACGACAGTCCAAAGAATGATCGTACAAGGTCTTAGAAAATAGCAATGAAGATTTTCTTGGGGCGGGGAAATTCTATGCGCGTGCAGCAAATAAAGAGTGTGAAGGAAGTAGCAAAGACAATTATGATTCTCTTCTAAGCTCAAACCAACTCCACGAGTTATAACAAGCTGGAGCAAACTACCAATTTATAGGCAATGCCAAAGGGGTCAACTTGCAGTCTCCCTTTCTAATCTATCTCTCTAGTCAAAGAGAAAGTGGGTTTATTGATATTCCTTCTCAAGTTCAATTGCTTTGGTTATGGTCTAGCCCTTTAAATTTCTAAGCTCTGTCGTATTTATATTAAGATTGGACCCTCCGATAACGTGGAAAGGCACACTGTACCAAAAAGCACTCAAAAAATGGTTCTCTTCTGGTGATTTGATATTTCTATATATGGTTATAGTATTACCAAATTGTAGAAGAAAATGGTTTTTAAGTAGGAATTTCGTTCCGAATTTTTGTCCTGCGTCACAATATATGGTCATAATCTTAAGTGCCTAGCTTTCCACGCCTGCCATTGAAGAAGATAGGATAAAAAAACTCTGACCCAGAATTTAAATATGTGCAGATTACATTCCTGATCATGCTTTGCACTTAAGAATTTAGGTTTTAAAATTTGGTAATAAGTCGTTGAGATTTTCCTGGAATAAATACAAAGAGGAAGAAAAGCCAGAATATATATATATATATATATATATATATATATGCATGACTTTTTACACCTTTTTCCCTCCCAGTATAGCTAGCAAGTAACAAAGCCATTAGCAATAACGCAACAATCAAATGGCAGATGTATACTTCAACCTTAAAGTTGACCATGTTCTGCAGCAAACTTTAACACATTCTTACAGTGACAAGGGAATGTTAACCTGGTTGTAGCTGTACTCTACTGCAAATGGCGCTTTCCCTTGGCTAAACATATGATTCCTCCATCCAAGTGGTATGGCCGCGGATTTGGCATCAAACCGTGGAAGAAGTCACCTCACTTTCTTTCCGGGTCTCACGATCATGCCGTTTAGAAGAAAAACGATTGAGTTTAGCTTGTAAACTCTTTCTAATAAGCTAGCCGATTGATGAATGTGAGAGAAACATCAAATTTTTTGACAAATTAAATTTATACAAGTAAAATACTAATCATGTGGTTACTTTGTCAAAAAACATAATTAAAAAAGTAGCCGTCCACATTTTAATCCTTATTTTTTTTTTTTTTTGAGCCGGCAAAAAAGTCAAAAGGGTTGCAGAATAAGGGTTTGGATTCCAAAATGGAAAGTGTAAGGTTATTACAAAGAACCTCCGGATCGGACTTTCCAACGACAGCATTTTGTGATGATTTGCCTCTTCTCATCTCATCTCATCATCAAAAGTATTTCTTAAAACAAAGTAAAGAAATCCATTTGGAATGGCATAGATGTGAAAGTATGAAAGTCTTTTACTTGATTCGGAAGATTAATGTATATAATATCTCGGATATCAATAATTCAATTTGTGCAAAAAAGTCTTCTCTCCGTACCTGTTGGGCAAAATCAAGTGATGGATCGCCCTCACCTAATTTAAATATTTGATCGTCAGTCGACATTGTTCGTGTAAACTGCAGAATCCGTTTGAATCCCTCATTCATTCACACGTGTCGATTTGTAATCTTGACGTGTGTTTATCTTCCATTTCAGCTCGAGAACGACCCAACGGATAGTCGTCTCATGATCCAGTTTCAGGTAGCTGTCCCGTCCGACTGAACCTCAAACTTACTGTTACTGTGATCTCATCCTATGCGCCATTGGTGTGTTAATGAGAAGTCTCCTTTTCGGTGGGGTTGGGTTTAGATGTAATCCATATACTATACGAAAGTGTGACGAACAACTACGACTACAATTTCTATTATTTATTTTGTTAATTGACCTTAGGTACTATTTTATTTTATTTTTTTGTAAATAATTGAAAAAAACAAAAGAAAATGATCAGAAAAAAGTGTTATAAACTCACTCTTATGGTTGATTCGCTTAATAAAATGAATCAAAATAAAATAGGTATTTGGTCGAAGATGACTCAATAAATTCAAAAGTATAAAACAAAATATTCAAATGTGATCTTTTTTATTAAAATTAAAAAAAATCATAATTCCTTCGTCTTAGTGTTTACTGTAGCAAGAATTCTTGTTAATATTTTTTTTCAATGTTCTTCGTCTCTTTTTGTTTGTTTTTGAATACTTTTATCAATTGTTTTATTTTTCAATAATCTTATTTCTAAATGAATCTAAAAATTCATATTAGTAATATGCTCATTACTCATTTTATGACTCTGAAACTTTGAATTAAACTTTGAATTCTTTTTTTTTAAACTTTGAATTACCATATTTATATTTTCGATTTGACCTATTCAAATATTTATTATGAGAAAAGAAGGATTCAAAAGTAAATATTATATATTAAAAATTAATTTAATATATAAGAAAATAAATAACTGTTGAAAATTATTAAATATATTGATTGGAAATAAGAGAGATGCGTGAAAAAAAATAGTTATTGGAGATAGTTAAACACATTTGACTATTAATTGATTAGAAATACAAGAATCTAGTTGAGAATTAATAGCATTTTAAAAATTAAGAAGTGATAGAAATTTGAGATTTATTAAGTACATAATTAGAAAAGTGAAAGAATAAGTAATTTTATTAATTATTTTTTACTCTTATATTTTTTAATTTTTATATATTTTTAATATAATTAATTATATTATAATTATTATAAAATTATAAAGTCTTTCCAAATTTGAGGTCTCTCTAACTTGAGGGCCTAAGGCCCTTACTTGGCTTTAGCCAAGAGTTGCTATGAGAATAAGGTAGGAATAGAATAAAAATGTTATTATGTAGTTTGGTTTGGAATAAGATAGGACTTATTATTATGATTTATTGTAATGTTTGGTTGGTAAAAATTACTTTGGAATAATAAAAGAATAGTTGATAAAATGACAAAAATACCATTATATAATATATGATTATTTATTTTTATTTTATTTTTTAAATATTTATAATTTATAATTTATTTAAAATATTAATGATTAATATTTTATTTATAATTTAATCATTAATATTTTAAAATACTAATATTTTATTTATAATGTAAATATTGTTATATTTAAAATATTAATTTTTATAATATATATTTAACTTAAACATTTTATTATAATAAGATTTATTTTAAAAAAACAAAAATACCCTTTATATAATTTAGTAAAATTTATACCAAAAGACCAAAATAAGCAAAATTTTTATTTTTTAATCATTTAATTTTTTCATTAAAATTTTAAAATTTTAATAATTTATTATTATAATATTAGTATAATTTTCTATTTTTTCTCTATTTGTATTTTTCATTTTTCAATTTATATTTTCATTAAAAATTTAATTTATTAATAATTTAATAAGTTAAACATTAATACTTTATTTATAATTTAAACATTATTATAATTGAAATTTTAAAATATTAATAATTTTAAAATTTATAAATAAATTTTTAACTTTTTTGTTTTAAACTTTTTTTTCCTTTTCCTTTTTTTTTTCTTTGTTGGTTGGCCATCGAAAATGCAACTGACATAATGAAACGTCAATTTGGTGCACCTTGTGATTGGCTCTTCCTATGTCCAAATCAAGCTGTGGACCTTAAATCCTACAACTCCTCGGTCAAATTTTGTCAGAGAACACTAGATCGACACTTTTTAGTCATATCTGACCTTGGAATTGCCATTGTCGTTATTGTTCACTATTGCTTCCAGTGGTAAGTGGAGGTTAGAAAGAGAAAGAGAAAGGCAAGCATGTAAGAAAAGAGAGAAAGAAGAATGCAAAATTAGAAGAAAAAAAAAGCTATTTATATGTTTAGGGTTGTAATTTTTTACATTTATAAAAAATATTTTAATATTTTCAATTTTTAAAACTATTCCCCCAACCATGGAATAGCAAATACTATAAGGTGTTGGGTTTAATTAAGAATGACTTTTTGCTTATTTTGAGGAAAGTTAATATTAAAGAATAGCAATTCCTTAAGACTATTACTAACCAAACGAGGAAAAATGGAAAAAATGGGAATAGAGGAGGAATAACTTAACTATTCCTCATACCAAACATACTATTAGTAGTATAACAGCATTTTGAGAGCAAAATTTATTGTGTGATTCCCATGAGTTAGAAATCTTAAAAAAAAATCTAAAGCTTGAAAAAAGAATAGAATTTCATGCCATTTGATATTTTTTATTGTGAGAAAAGTAATTAAGATAATCAATGCAAATTAGTGAAATGTAGTCAATTTTTTGAAAGATGTCCTTATGACATAATATAAAAATTCTTACTCTTTCATTTATTCCCAAACTACTAATTATGCCAGTTGTGAAAATAGTAAAATAATTTTAAAAATTATCAAAAATCTCACACAATCAATAAAATTCACAAGAACACAAGAGATTTACGTAATTCAGTCTTTTGATGATTTACATTTATGGGTACACCAAAGAAATATTCACTAATAAAAACTAAGAGAATACAAAATCAGTTTCAAACTCACAACTTTTATTTCACTTATATGCAAATCTCTCATTCTTTGGCTTAATGATATTTTTAAAGTCCATGTGACCTTTTTATAGATCAAGTACAAGAGTGTTATCTTAATCTAATTAAGATATGATATCCTAGTCTAGCTATAATTAAAGAATAGTCTAACTAGAATTCAAAACTATACATAGTAATTAAATACTCTTAATATAGAGTAATCAATGAGTTTAATTGACCAAACTTTATTGGGAGTCTTTAATTCAATTGTAGTTGATGGAGACCAATTCACCAAATAGCAAGCAATGTTGGTAGTTTCTGTCTAGAATATTTTGGGTAGACCGACATTAGAAAACATGCATCTTGCTCTCTTCGAAAGTGTTCAATTCATCCACTATGCAGCAATGTTTTGTTGTGGTGTTTAGAAAACAGTACGATATCTAATGATTCTTTCAATCTTGCAGAATAGATCAAACTCACATTTGCTTCCAAATCATTGTGTGTTCAAAGTTGCTTGCTCTTTTTCCTAATTTGCTTTTTGATCAATGCCTTCCATTGTAAAAATGTGGTAAACATTTTACTCTCTTTCATAAAATATGTCCATACATTCCTTAAAAACTCATCAATGAAGGTCAACATGTACAATGATCATCATTTTGATGCCACTAGAGAAGGATCTCACAAATTTTAATGAATGTAGTCTACTTTATTTTTGGTTTGATGAGTTACAGAACTAAATTTCACTCAACACTATTTGCCATAGATGCAATACTCATAAAAATCTAGCTTCCCAATCTTTTAACCACATGATAAACCATACTTACTCAATTTTGTTATTCCTCCCGTACTTATATGACTCAATCTCATATGTCATAAATGCTTGACATTGTCATCAAGATTAATGGATAAGACTACATAAATAGTTTCAATAACAATTCTTCTCAATAGATGATAAAGGCCCCCAAACAATTAGCCCTTCATGATAATTAGGGCACTTCTAGACAACTTTAAGACACCATTCTGGTCGCTAAATTTGCTACCCATCTTATCTAACAAATGCAAGGATTTTGGGTTTTGTTTCATGTTGGAGACATGTTTCATCTTAAGTGTCCATACCATATCATCAAACATTTTGAACCAGATAGTGCCAATCCCAATAATTGGGAGACAGTAGTCATCTCTAATTGTATATTACTCATATCAACATATTGATAGATTGTAAACCAATCACACTTGGGACATATGTGAACAACAACAACCTAAATCCATGATCCATATATTAGTTAGGTTATCATTGGTAACCGTAGAAACATTATTAGTTTCTTAAAAAGTATCTAATTTGTCTTTTACCATGTTTTCAGCATTTTCAGGTTCTTTGGTCTTTTCATCATCCTTGAATTTGGTGTAATCTTGAAGGTAATGTTCTTTCTTACCATAATTTCAACAAGTCTTCCTACCTTTTTTGTTTAGACTCTTTTCTTTGCCTCTCCCTTAATTCATAATCAAGTTTATCGCTTGATTTTCATTTCGATACCATCTTCTTCTTCTTCTTTAATTTTTTAGAGTTTAGAAACGCTCTAACATCCTCAAAAGTGAAGTGTTTCAACCATATAGCATAGTGTCCACAAATATTTCATACGATGTAGGTAAACATGCTTGGTCTTCATCATCAATTTTAATGTTAATATTCTTTAAATTAAGAAATTTATCAATATAAGTATTAACAAATATGCCTTCATGCATTTTAAGAGTATACTATAATTGCTTTACATAAACCAATTCATTAGAGACTTGATCATGTAAATGTTCTCGAGTTTAAGCATTACTATAATAGTAGATTTTTCATTTGTGGCTTCTCTTAGCACATTATGAGATAAAGCTAGTAGAATAGCATTATGGGCTTTCTCTATAAGAACATTGTTTGCTCTCTCTTATATCATTTTTACACCATCATATAGATTTGAGAGAAAATGATCTCTTCGCTCTAATGCCTTAAATAATCCTTATTGTACTAACAATGTGCACATCTTAACACGTCATAGACTAAAATTGTTTATTCTATTAAACTTTTCAATCTTGTACGTGGTGAATGAAGCTATCATCTTGAGATTCAAATTAATCTAAGGCTTTGATGCTCTAATACCAATTTATTGTGAACATAGCAGAATAATCTCAAAAAGTCACCCAAGATCTTACACAATCAATATAATAGAAAATGAAAAAAAAAAAATCAAACACACTGACAAGAACATAAAAAATTTATGTGGTTCGATTTTCTGACGACCTACATCCACGACATAGCAGCAAAGAAAGATTCACTATGAAAAATCAAAAGTTTACAAGTTCAGTCTCAAACTCATAACTCTTGTCCAACTTATACCTAAATCTCTCCTTCTAGATCTAGGTGCTCACTAAACTCTCTCTTGATTTAATGATATTCTTTAAGCCCATATGACCTTTTTATAGGACCAAGTACAAATGTCTTATCTTAGTCTATTTACGATTTAGTATCCTAATTTAGCTAAAATTAAAAAGAATATGAACAAGTAATCTTAGTCTAACTAGAATTAAAATATACTAATCTAGCCAGGATTCAAGACTATCACAATAATGTCCACCTTAATTAATGACCTTTTTACATCTAGCTTAGTGGTTGGCTCTTCACCACTAGCTTTTTGTTTGATAAGTTTGTTAAGATTTTGCTTTTCAAGCCAGTATTCGTATATGTATTTTTGTTGGATCATCATCAAGATCAAATTTCCTATTGAATGCTCAAAAAAGGTGATATTTTTAAGGTAAACTTTTGGATAATGTTAATTATAATTGAATATGTGATATTCAGGTACATATCATGATTAATGGTTATCGATAGCGTTGGAGAAAGTCTATTATTTAAGTGATAGAAATGGAGTCTGTCCAAAGCTAAAGTTAGAGGCGTTAGAGCACTAGGTTTTGGAGTTTCTGGAAGCACCAAATCTAATGCAACTTGGAACCCTAAAGCTCCTAAGCCACCAAGTCTAACGCAACAAAAAGGCGGCCTAGAGTGGTCAACTAGCTTATGCAAGCACCAACCGCACTGATCCCAGTGCTCTAGTTTTCGGTGCTTCAAAATGTTCAATGTTATTTCCATTTGTTTTTCACCAAGAGCTAATTTTAACGAGTCAAAAAGATGGAGCTCAAAACTGTAGGAAGACATGCCGGATCCATTTCTTGAGAAGCAAGCAAAGCATAAGAAGGAAAAAAATGACCTAATAAAGGGAAGATAATCTCTAAATTACCAAGGATTGGAGGGTTTCGTATGAGATAAACTCTCATGCAAGTGCTATCTTGTCAACTTATCAAGCTCGTGCGGTTGGCCCGTTGCTTTGCGTTATCATTAATCAATCAACATGACTCAATGGAAATTTTTATTCACGTCTTCTCTTCCCTTGGTTGTATCCAATGCGATAAGATCATGCCGACGGAGTTATGGAAATCGGGACTCTAGAAAAGCAGCAAAAAGGTGACGATTCAATCATTGAGTTGGGAGAAATTTTCCATGTAAAGACGACCGATTGGATCGCATCCCATCAATTAATCAATGCTAGCTAGGCTGCTTCATTAATTTCTAATAATATACATACATGAAAATGGCGTAAGCAATTGTAATCTTATATGCGGTTGTGTGGCTGGCTGCTATGACTTTTTGGCTAAATACCGATGATCCTGAGGATATGGTCATACAGATAAATTAAGAGAATCGCTACTGCGTGTGCGTGAAGAATGATATATACCTACGCCCACTAAACATAGTAGGCAATTTTTCGTCTCATGAAAACTTGCGTTGCGTAATTGACAAATTAAAAATGCATGAACCCACGCCATAGCCTTACGTAGCAGCTATCCTATATTAGGAGACATATTCAATTATTTGCGGCAGGGCCTGGTGCTTAATTAGGAGCTATAGGTCCTAGCCAAGGCTCATCATTTGAGGCATTGTGGACTGCATCCTGCTCGGATCACACATGCTACCAAATTCATCTCATCATCTTTGTAAGTGGGAGCCATTTTAATCATTTTTGTGCCACTACCGATTGACATTACGGCTTGTATAACGTTAATTAGGTCGCCCCCTATCAAGAGGGTCTAATCTATGCTCATTTTGAAAATCTAATTTCTAGGACCTTGATTATTCCATATGTAGGAAAACCATTAATTTGTAACTTTGCAATCATTAAATCTTGAAAAACAATAGTTCCTAAGGATCCTACATTGCAATTGAGAAGATACGTGAACTTACTTTTGAAGATATGCAATTTAATTATCATTAACTACAAATTCATAGTTCATAAATGAATTTACTGATTAAATTAAGTTGATAATATACGGATATATCACAAGTTATTAATTTAAAAATTATTTGTAAATATATTGAACAACAAAATTGCAATAAAACTTAGATATTAAGACTTGGAAGAACAAAAGAATCCCCATTAGGAGAATCAATTTTGCTTTTCTTGATGAACAAGGCAGTGCAACGTGTCGGGGCCAAAAGTTTGGCCCAAATAGCACAATCTAAATGCAGACCAACAATCATGAGATTTTGTATTTGGTTAGAGAGGCTCATGCTCCACTCTTGACGCCTAACCCAAAAGTAAAGAAAACCCACTTCAGAATCAGATTCGTGCTCCAATCAACGTTAATTTTACTCCCACTTGTAAATCAGGTGTCCCTTTCTATCAGAAGCAAACATGCAAGCGTAAAAACATCAACATCAGCCGTTGTTCTGCAAAATATTTTGAAAACTACTAGTACTAGTTTGGCTCTATTTTCTACAAAAGAAACGGAACTTGGATAATAGTCTTTAGTTGGAGCAGTTACCCTGTATTTTTCACCATGAAAGTAATGGAAAAGTAACAACTATTGTAAGCGGGTAGGGCAGTGGAGTATCGACTATCTACGTGACTCTGTGCAAGCCATCAACCAGTTCTCTGGGCATCATGAAAAGGCCTCTGCTCTCTAACAGCTGAGTTGCTGCTGGCGGATTTATCTCTAGTAACTTCCCCATCATCTCTTCAAGAGGTTCGTTCATCATCTGTTCATGGAGAGCATAGTGACCATATCCCTGCGAATTCAAAACGCAGGTTTACTTCATTCAAAGAAACATTTCCAAGATTCATTTTTATAACTATCTTATGTAGTAAGGGCATGAGGCTAAAACCTCAAGAAAAACGAAAGGATTAGAAGTTGGTTCGCCACCCAATCTGCTTCGACTTAATTCCTGCACAATAGAATTTCCACTTGAAAACAATGCTACCAATATATATACTTTCATGGAGAGAGGAATAAATCTAAAATCAACAGCATGCTTGATATCATTGCAATAAAACTATAGAGTAATTTAGATCAAAATGTTAGGAGTGTGTTACTTTGATGAAGCTAGTATGAAGACTGTCCAATGCCCTCCCTTTTAAACTATTGGCCATATCAGGGATAAGATAAATGTAATTCAAGGATCACTATTTTTTTCTTGAAAATAGAAAAAAAAATAGCATAGGCTTACAGACTACTGTTCTATCTTCAATTGAAACGTGCACATTGTTTGTATATTATGAAAATAGTTAGCACCATGGTTGGCATCTTAGCCAACAATCAGATGAAGGAATAACTTAATCTTGTCAAAATGATAATGATGCTTAGGACTAGCATGTTGGCGGAGCATAATTAAGGAAAAAATGTACAATCTAGAAAGAATAGAGGATTGATTGCAGCTCATAATTTCAGGTCAGCACACCCCTAGGTTTTGTTAACCCACAAATATAAGCAGTTAAACATTTCAATTAACTTAAAGAGATATTCTACAATATGTCTTTATATAATGATGGGTGAAAGCCTAGAGTATCTATAACAGTAAGCAAAGAATGTGACCAAAAAGTGAAGATTGACCGCTCAAGCAAACTGCATCCAACTTTTCCTCTGTTGCATATGATTGTAATGCAATGGTGTGGAAGTGTAAACAGATACATGTAAACATGTATGCATTTTTCAAAAAAAAAAAAAAAAGAAAGAGAGGATATGCTTATGAATGCGCATGAAGCATGATATATTAACAAAATCAGATGAACAACTACCTTCATTTGCAACTGCAGAAACTTGACATGGTCAATAATATCATCCAGTGCAGTTGCTTGACCACGCTACAAAAGTAAAATGTGACAAATCAGTGGATGAAAGCATTTCCTACTAAAAAAAACAAAAGAAGAAGAACCAAAGTTCCTCTGTATAATAAAAGAACATTTGGCGATGCAATTTTGCTGCTTACCTCTTCCATGGCTCCTTCTATAGAGTTTTATGCATTTTTTATGCAACTTAAACACAAAAGCAGCTAATTTATAGGTTAATATGAGTAAAATGCAAAGGAAGTTGAATGAGAAGGGCTTTTTAAGAATACAGGGGAAATGAGGTTAAAAACTGATTAAGCTTCCTAATGATACATTTTATGCTTGTCCATATAGAAATAAATTACCTCTGCAGGATTTGGAAGCAGTTCCTGCAATGCTCTGATATTTTCAGCAATTCGTAGCCTGCGTTGCTGTATTATAGAAAAGGAATTTAAAATAAAATTAAAAAAGCATCCATCTAAAATTTTTTTAAGAATCGAACTAAACAATGAGGCAACATCCAGATTCCAGATTCATGTATATCCAGAATGCAAGTGTAATAACCATCAATGCGTGCATCCTCAGATTCACAGTAAAACTAGTATGTTTAAAGGCTAGGAAAGATGATTTGCTTACACGATCACTTCCAGAAGCTCTTGATTTGGGTACACTGTAATGTGGTTGGGACAGGAAACTAAATGCAGAAACGGTTTCTTTTGGTTGAAGTTGAAAAACATTACAATTGTCTTCATTTGGTTCTTGCATCCAGAAAGTATGAGTTTGCTGAAAGACATGATGTTGCATTGTCAGCGTTCTGCTAATTCCAAGTTTGAACAGGTGCTTGTGGCAACAGTGTCGGATGGATGCAATATAATTTGAAGATGGAGAAAGAAGAACTTGACCTGTGCATGGGACTCATATTCTGAGCTTGAAAATCTGCTCACAGATAGTCTATCATGTGGCCTCAAAAATCTTTCCTGTCAGATACAAACATAATCAGTCTTGAAATTAATAGCAAAAAAAATTTATCAGAAATTACCCCTACAAGAAAGAAAGATGAGAACAATCAAATTTATGAGGTAGTTTTCTTATACGCTTGCTGAAGCTTCGCAATTGTTGCTGTTGGTAGTGTAGGCAGATAGCTTTAACTTCCCATGCTCTGACTCAAGGGAATAGTCATCAAGTCGAGAGCTGAAAGCCTTTCCTGCATTGTTATGCAGCAATTCTCTTTGCATTTCGGAGATCCCATCAAGGGCATGGATGCCACCAACTGGAGAACCAATGCTCTCTAAGACATCTGCAGTAGGAACCTTTTCAAGATTTTCTGTTAGAAATTCAACATAACTGTGAGGTGTTTTGGGACAATCAATCCACTGAGATAATGACTGGGGACTAAGCTGGTTCTCACTCCTTCCAGCTGCCATAGGAAAGTGTGGGTTTGAATCATTTACGTAGTCATAGGAGAAATCACTGGCACTCCCACCAGAATTCAATGACATCAGAGGGTTCTCATGACCTTGTTGTACATCCATATTCCCAGAAGTAAACCAAATCGATTCTTAACTAGTAAAATATAAAGAATAAATCAATTACTACTAAAACAAAAAAAAATATTTATAATTAACCGATCAATGTATTGTAGCAATTACCATGAAAAATGAGGTTACTCCCAGTGAAAAGAGAAAAACTGGAGCATATGGATTAATTTATCCTATAACCAGGGCTTGCTTAGTTAAATATAACATGAATACCAAAGCAACAACCAATACCCAAAAGGATAATGTTAACAGTTCCATCTCTTGGAACTGAAGTACAAGTAAACACATAATGCATGGCCAAATGTTCACGAGGCACTTGGACTACCATGATTACAATTTAATCAGCATTTGAAGAAACTATAAGGATAATTGAAGACTGCTAAACAAAAAAGTGGGGATGCGGGCAGTGGAAACAAAGAAGGTGAAACAGATAAAAGAATTTATAATGAAATGCAACCAGCAAAGTTCCATCTAGTAGTACTATTCAATCAAAGATTTAACACTGACAAATGACTGATTATACTCAAAAGGCAAGAACATGTTATCCAGTTAACTTAGTTGAAAACGAGCTTTGAGAAGGTAAAATAGGTCAATAACATGAATATTTCAAATTTAAGCATTAAAAGAACATATTATAAATATGTTAGCTCATGGGAGACAAGTTTATGTCAAGAAAGGCTTGTAGAAGTAGCATTAAAGTACTGTCAATATTCAACAGAGCAAGAGGAATATACAGAGGGGAAAAACCAAAACTTGGATGTAGAAAATTACTAAAAAGGTAAAAACCATGAGTTTGCCGTCATGTTCTCAATCTTTTGTTCCCAGCCCATCAAAATAATACAACATTCAAGGACAAAATTATTTTAAAACCCCAACAGGCCAAAGCAAAAAAACCCCAGCAAACAATGACAAACAGCTCATATGCAACCATATCTAAACAAGAAAGAAATTGACGCTACAAGTCAAGAACACAAAACTCAGTAAAACACAACAAAGTTCCTACAATTTGAAGATGTAAAAAAATACCCATGTTAAACAATTATATGGCAACAGAAGAAATGAATACAAACAAACAAAACCTTGGATTCAAAGTTGAGGAATGCTTTGGTCAAGGCAACGCTGCTATAAACAAAATGCAGCATGCATCTGCAAGTGTAACTTATATTCATGTACTCTTACATCATATATCAAAGTAAGAGGAACTTACACTGGCGATAAAAGTTTGGGTTTTACAAATCTAGGGTTCAAGGGGGGAGAGAGAGAGAGAGAGAGAGAAGAGAAATGGGCACCGCGCAGGGAAGCGTCTCTGGCTGTCACCTTTGCGTGGGGGATTGGTACGTACCTTTTGTGACAGATCATTGCAGAGGTGGTGAAGGATCTACTGAAATTACTATTTTACCCCTACACTACTCTCAACTCTAGCGTTTATTTGGGCCTAAAAGGGAAAGAATCACGGCCGAGCCCTGACACTCCTTATCGGGCTCAAAATTTTGGAGACTTATGCCCTTCCTCGCTTCTAAAATTTGATCTAAGTAATAATTATTTTTTATTTTGATTAGAAAAGGAGGTAAATTGGTGAAATTATAATAAGATAGCGTCTAAAATTGAAATTCGCATAATATTCTTTAAAAGAATAAATGTACTGTTTTTAAACTATTTTTAAAAAACATTGTACTTATAAAAACGTTGACAGGTCAAATTTTAAAAAAAAATCTTATAATATATTTGATTGAATTTAATATCACGAATTAAATAATTTCAATTTAATTTAAAGAATTATGTAAAGTTTTCGAGTTTGACACGATATAAACTCAACTCGACAAATAATGAAAATAGGAGAGATAGAGAGATTAAAGAGAAGAGGAATGAAAATGGAAAGGGTAAAGAGAATTAATTGATGTCAATATAGAAATGGAAGAACTTGATTTATCCCAATGACCAAAGTTAAAAGGAAAAAAATATGGGGGTTTAATTTGGACTGATCCCAACCACTAGACCTTTCAAAAGAAATGCCATAATTTTAAGTTATCAAAACACATACGACATGTGAAGAAGAGTATAGAAAGAATCAAAGAGAATCATACGAAATATATTCCTCGGTGGTTTCCTTTCCTTCTCCCACCAAAAATCACACGTGGCTAGCAACGACCTCGGCCATTCCCAGCTGCATCAAATTGTACGTTGGAATAATTCTTCAGGCTTCAACACCGAGCCGGGCAATCTCGTCCAAAACGTACAACCGGAGAAGCAGCTTTTAGCAATCAAGCTTTTCACTTTTTTTGGCTTAGGATAAGCTCAATCTGAGAAGATCAAATCAACATTTCACTAGCATCACAGATTCAGCAGTTGTCAGAAAAGGGCATATTCCTCTGTTTCCCAGTTCATAAATTGGGCAAGGCCGCTTTTGGGTTCGAAGTTGTTAGGTTTCTCATCTCTGTTTCCTCCATAAAAACGTCAGGAAAATATCCAGCAATTGCAGATTTGATTGGCACCTAAATCAGTCAATTATCGAAGGAATCAATCGCAGTGATGGCGACTCCCGAGTTCCTGCAAAGAGAAGCCGACCTTCTACTTTCATCTCCCTTGATTGAGCTTCGTAAAGGTAAAACGTTTATCTCTGTATTTCAATTAATTCTGTTTTTTGTGTTGATTATGAAAACCCGGATTGTTTTTAGCGTTAATTTTTGTTCATCTGGTCTTTTAATTGTTAGTGTCATTTGGACAAAATTATGCCCTTTCGAGAAAAATTCAAAGCTTTCCCTTTTGGGAAAATTCGGTGATGTTTGTTTTACATTTTCGGCAGGAGAAAATGGAAAATCCCGTGGGCGTACGATTGAGAAGAAGATTGAACTTCTCGAGACCTTGACCGGAAAAGTAACGTTCTTTATCACTGCCTAATGGGCCCATTTTAGGCTAATTTCCCATTTGATGTATCGATGATGAGATCCACATTGTGGTATCAATATCAGAAAATCAAATGATTAGAATTTCATTAGCTTGGTGGTTGGTGTTGGATTGAGTTGACCTGTTTTTGCAAATCTCCAGAACATTTGAAATGTGATCCTTCCAATTGAAATATTGGTCTCTTTAATATTACTTTTCAACTAGCTCATTTCTTTTCCGAACCTTGTTTTATGCTGCTTGAGTTAATGGTTTCATTTCTGTATTTGTTTTGGATATTTCGGGAAGAAGCTATCCATTCCTCCAAATGATTATTTATTTGCTGCAGGTTACAAATCGACGTTCTCGGAGATGGCTAAATGATCGTTTGTTGATGGAACTTGTTCCCCGTTTGAGTGCAGAAGAAATCAGAGGCTTATTTGCTCCACCACCATGGGGTAATGATATATGCTACTGAAGAACTCCAATTTCACTGTATGCACTGTGTTGTAGCCACTAAATCTCCTTTACTGTTGATGCCTAAGTAAAATGGGTACAATAGAACTTAATAGGTAATTCATGATAGCAAAGGGATGAAAACATTATTGTTGTCTAGCATACTTAATGGTCTTGGTGTCATTTTACTCATGATGATTTGTGTTGTCCATTGAAATCACAAGCAGTCCACCACAGTAGTTTCTTTAACAAATTACTCCAGAGTCTATGATATTAATATGAATTTGTGAGTTCATTTACAGGTGATGATGTGCCGCCATCAGCATTTTGCATGACTAACATTGGAGAATGGGACAAGTTTAGGAATATAGACATGGATAAAGAGGTCATTTTGCTTCCCTTGTTCATGAAAACTTTTTCAATCTCTTTAAAAGTTTCTATAATTGAAGAAGATGAACTTAATCAATTTCCAGTATTTGGAAATTATCACTGAAGGTAAGTGTATAATAAGAAAGTTGGATTCTTTGCTTGCCTTTTGTTTTCTCATGAGCACTTAATGCCTCATTTAACGTCATTTAGATTGTAAGTTGAATTTACTCTTGATAGTCTAGCTAGATTATGGTGTGGGATTGGCATGTAATGTGCAACATGCTAAAGCTATTGTCTCTTCCTCTTCTTAGGCAAATATTATTGGTGCCTTAAATAACTCATCTACAAAGAAGAAATTTCATGGTGATGGTGATAAGATGGCTGTCTTGAATGCATGGCAAAGAATTGATTGTCGAACAAGGGAGGCACTACGACGTAGCTTTCTTTCAGAGCTTATTGCAGGCTACGAGGTACATGATTTTGCTTTTGCTTATGCAGGAATGATTATTGTTAGTGGGTCTTCTATTGAGCTTTGCTTTTAATTTGTTTGCAAAAGATCTTCTTTCTAATTTGTTTGCCTTTTTCATGTGCAAGTGGGATAGTACTGGCTAGATTAATGTCACTATGCTATAGATCCCAGCTAAATATTTGTGCCATAATCAAAGGCCTAAATATTGGTTAAGACAGGCTTAGTAGGGTTAGCTTTGCTTAGTAGCACTCTAGGCTCCAGACATGTTCCATCACCCATGAGAGTTGGAATGTTGAAATGTATATGCTTGAAAGGCTAGAGAGCAGATTTGTGGTTGAAAATTTTATGTCATTGACTACAAAAATAAGTAAACAACTAATGTACAAGAGTGAAATATAATTTGACATATGACCAACCCAAGTTCAAGTAGTATTTAGGCTTTGGCTTAGGCGTAAATGTTAAAGGCTGAGTTGGCTTGTTATTATGCAACTTCACATATAATTGTGTATTTGTATAACCCAGTTCAAATACTTAATTCTCTACTGTTAGGAGGAATAAACTTTATTTTTATTTTCAGGATTGCATAAGAACCTTCATCAAGGAAAGTGGAGATGGAGATGTCCTTGAATTACAGGTCCAAGATCCTTTCCACAGATTATTGCTGCATGGTGTCTGTGAGGTAATCCATCTCATCTTTTTTTTTGTTTTTAAATGTGGAGGCTTCATTAAATGCTAATTAAGCAATTAGGTTTTGCAAAAATGCTGAGTTGGTCCAAACTGGATGTGAGCCATTCCTATTAAATGGAAAATATTGTCTAGAAAAGAGCTTTGCATTTGATTCTTGAATTATCTGCTTTAGATGCCCCCTATAACCAGTGCATTTATTGTTGTAGAAGGATTTCTTACATGGTGAAAGTTTACTAATTATTTCCTTGAACAGTTCTACAACTTGGTCTCAGTAACAGTTACACAGTCAAAGGATGCAAAGTCACTGAAGGTGACAAGGATAAAGAGGAAGAAGACGGGTGTGGTTGAGCTCCCGAATATCACGTTGTCCCATTTCCTGAAAATGTCAAAGGAGGGCATTTGGTAGTTGTATGGGCAGGACTTGTCATCCATGTTGATAAATAAAATTGGTTTGCAATGCTGCACTCTGACTTCATGTATCTTGATGAAGTAATTCATTTGCCATTGGTCATCACCTGTACAAAGCTAGGGTGGCTAACTTTATAATTTCTTCCAGTCAACAAAACTGGTTGATTGCAAGCTTAGGGTCTAGTTAAGAAACGTGATTCCTTCAAACTTTTGTTGTACTTTATAGGGATAGTCTCGTATTTCTATTCCTTGTCAACAAAACTGGTTGACTGCAAGTTTAGGGTCTAGTTAAGAAACGTGATTCATTCAAACTCTTGTTGTACTTTATATGGATGGTCTCGTATTTCTATTCCTTATCAACAACTAACTCTTTTTTTTTTGAGTGTTTATTTTACGGCTGAAATGGCCATGATATTTGTGGCTTTTAAGACCATAAGTCATTTTCAAGTTATTATGGTTAAAATTTAGAGTATGAAGAAAATCCAAAAAAGGGATACAATTATAGGCTGTTGTTTTTCTTTTTCCAAATTCCTTTATGTAAATTTTGCTTATGTTTGATTTTTGGTGCCATCCAAGGATGCTCCAAAAAATGCTGACCAATTGGAGGGAAAATCCTCTCGCTGCCTAAAGATTTCTTGCTCAACAAATTTCAACGGCCTTTTAGAAATCCCTTCTCTGATGAAGTATTAGATTAAAATTGGTAAATTCCTTCTGTTCGTGGACATAGCCTAACTCAAGCTTTATCAATGGAAGGAAAAAAAAAATTAATACGAGGTTGTGGTGAGCTTTTTAAAAGACATGTCAAGTCCTAGTTTTGACTCTAAAAAGTGGAAAGAAAGAAAGAAACAAGGTGCTCTTTGTCTTTCATGAGTCCTTATTAAACCTCTGGGAGAAGGATGGATCCCAAGTAATTTAGAAGAGAGAAATACAGTTCTTTGACTTTTATCAATTATTACTTATAATACCTCGCAGAAAACGAAAGAAGATGGAAAGAAAGAACACTTGAAGAGAGTAGTGCCCAAGTAACTTGGGAAAAAAAAGAAAAGAAAAGAGAAATACAGTTCTTTGACTTTTATTAATCAGTAGTTAGTACTTATTCTCTGGAAAAAGAACAGAAAAAGGACAGAAAGAAGATTAGAGAAAAGTAGTGCCCAAGTAATTTAGAAAGGAAAAGAAAAAGAGAGAATACAATTCTTGAACTTCTACCTGTTAGTTCCGAGAAAATGATAGAAAATGAAGAAAAAGAAGACTAGCAGCTAGTAGTACCCAAGTAATTTAGAAAAGAAAAAGAAACACAGTTGTTTAACTCTTACCAGTTGATGTTACTATTTATTACATTATTATACCTCGGAGAAAAGGATAAAAAATGGAAAGAAAGAAGACTAGAGGAGAGTAGTGCCTGCCTCTTCTCCCTAAGAACTGATGGGGTGTAATGGGGTCAAGATTTTGAATAAACAAGTGTAATGAAATTAATTATGTTGTCATTTTTGTCCTTCGCAATATTTAAACTCCATTTATCCTACTGTAACATAAGGAAGGTGTCGATGTACACTTGTTTATAATTACCCCCCAAACTGCTGACATCTCCTGTTCCAACTCCAACAACAGCAAAAGTCTTAATCTTTTCTCAAACTCAAATCTTTGTGTGAACAACATGGCTAAAACACCCGTCAAATACTATGTGGTAATCTGTCTTTGTTTTCTTCTTTACGTGCTCATCCTTTCCTTCAAAAGAATGAGTCGGGTCGAGTCTTAAGTGGGTTTGAATCTGGATTCTTGATTCTTGAACAGGTTGACGCATTCACTGACTCAGCCTTCAAGGGAAACCCAGCAGCGGTTTGTTTGTTGGAGGAAGAGAGAGATGAGAAATGGCTGCAAGCAGTGGCTGCTGAGTTTAATATCTCTCAGACTTGTTACTTGACCTGGATCACTAACCCGCCCTCTCCAAACCCCAGGTTTCGACTTAGATGGTTCACCCCGGTTGCTGAGGTCAGTTTTTCTCGATTCTTTACACCGTCATTAATAGTTTCACGATAATTTCACATTCTCCTATTAAATGCTTCGTGGGCCGATTGCTTGTTCAATAGCTCAAGTATTCTTGATTGAACTTAGGAACTTGACTCGGTTGTAAGTGGTAATATAGGAAATGACGGGGCACAGTGCAATCATTCCTACTTGGAATGCGCATTAGATTTTTCTTTCTTTTTCTCAATTGTGTGTTAGATAATCATACTCTGCCTTTTTTGGCAGGTTAAGCTATGTGGTCATGCAACCTTAGCATCTGCGCACACTCTCTTTACAACTGGTTTGGTAAATTCAAACATAATTGAATTTGACACACTATCCGGAATCCTCACTGCTAAAAAGGTTCCAGATGTTAATCCAACCGATGTCTCCAGAATTCAGAATGATGGAGCACATGACTGCTTTCTAATTGAACTGAATTTTCCTACCGTTCCCATCACTGAATTCAATTCTACTGAGGTTTCAGCTATTACCAAAGCCTTGAATGGTGCTCCTTTCATTGATGTCAAGAGGACAACTACCGCATCTGATCTCTTTGTAATTTCTTTAATCTATTATTTCTGGATTTCTCTTCTTAGCCTGTCTTTTATTATAAATTGGATCGATTTTCTTCCATTTTCTTTGAGACAGATAAAAGTAACTTTTGAAATAATAGTAGGATTAAAAGAAGTGGCATAAATTATAATCCTGCTTTCCTTTATTTATTTATTTATATTTCTTGCATAAGCAAAGAGCATCTCTTGTTAGTACCCAAAAAAAAAAAAAAAAAAAAAAGAGCACCTCTTATTGCTGTCAATTTATGATTTGAAATTTGTATGCATGCATGCTGTTACCGGTTCTTCAAGTTTGGGTAACATAATGAAAGAGGGATGGTATATATTTGGCGGCTTATTTGGTGACGGGAGGATTTGTTTTTAGATCTTTTCTGAAAAGATTATGGACTGCAGGTTGTGCTCGCATCTGGAAAATCTGTTATTGAGATAGAGCCACAGTTTGATGACATACTGAAATGTCCTGGACGAGGCTTAATTGTTTCAGGGGTTGCTCCTCCAGATTCTGAATTTGATTTTATCAGTCGATTCTTCTGCCCAAAATATGGTATTAATGAGGTAAAATATTACACTTAGTCTCAAGCAATTGTTATTTCTTCTAAGCATTTATTTTAATTAATTTACTCATGTTGTATGCCCTTTTGTTGAAACTGGAGCATATTCCAATTCGTGAGCAGGAACATCTAATAAGGTGCATCACTCTAAGAAATCATGTACCTAGAAAGAACTTTTTGACATTAGTTATCAAATTGGTGTGCTGTATAAGATGAGTATCAAAGCCTGGAAAAAGAAATGAAGGTGATTTATTGCAAAAATAAACAACATAAGCCAATTCATCTCAGGTTTCTAGCAAAACCATTCTAAGTTTGTGAATGTAAAAAATGTCTGGATAGAGGCATGATACTTAGATACGTGCATATATGTTCAAGGCATCTATAGATTGCCTGGAAGATATTTCTCTCTGACTGTTTGCTGATAAATCATTATTTGTCTAGAAGATTGGTTATGCAGGTGCTGCCATGATAAAACTAGTGCAGACATGCTTATATTGTACCACTTGTTCTTATCTCTTTGGCATATATATCAGGATCCGGTTTGTGGGAGTGCACATTGTGCCCTGGCACCCTATTGGAGCCAAAAGCTGGGAAAATGTGATTTCGTTGCATATCAGGTACTCCTCTTCGTCTTTTAGCCCTGCCTTTCTATCATAACTAAAATGAAAGTGTGAAACCATACAGTGTTGCTCACCTAATCTTGTGATGATTAAGTTGCAATTCCATTGCACAGGCATCAGCCAGAGGTGGGATACTGAGCCTTCATTTAGATGAGAAGAATCAGAGAGTGCTTCTGCGGGGAAATGCTGTCACTGTGATGGAAGGCACTCTTATGGTTTAGAATTCAGAGTTAATTTCTGTCATACGTGTATCATTTGAACTGAAATAAGAATGCTCATAAGCAAAAACTTTATGCAGTACCTATGCAGCTGGGACTTGCAATTGTACTTCAATCTATTTAGCACCTGTTATCTGTGCCATGTTGTATTGTTGTTTTGAATTATATGACGAACTTTAAATGTTGTGGATTATGTTTGATTGCCTTGTCCATTAATACATTAAACCTCCATCACATGCTTTAATTTCCACAAGTAATCCATCCCATTATTTTTTCAATCGTCAAGGCTTGTTAAGTTCTGAAATATTGTAAACGGAATGAGAGAGTGGTTCTGCGAGGAATGTTTGGGGATTGTCTCCTTTCAATACAAATACTATGTGGTAATCTCTCTTTGTTTTCTTCTTTATGTGCTCATCCTTACCTTCAAAAGAATGAGTCGGGTTGAATCTTAAGTGGGTTTGAATCTTGATTCTTGATTCTTGAACAGGTTGACGCATTCACTGACTTAGCCTTCAAGGGAAACCCAGCAGCGGTTTGTTTGTTGGAGGAAGAGAGAGATGAGAAATGGCTGCAAGCAGTGGCTGCTGAGTTTAATATCTCTCAGACTTGTTACTTGACCCAGATCACTAACCCGCCCTCTCCAAACCCCAGGTTTCAACTTAGATTGTTCACCCCGGTTGCTGAGGTCAGTTTTTCTCGATTCTCTACACCGTCATTAATAGTTTCATGATAATTTCACATTCTCCTATTAAATGCTTTGTGGGCCGATTGCTTGTTCAGTAGCTCAAGTATTCTTGATTGAACTTAGGAACTTGACTCGGTTGCAGGTGGTAATATAGGAAATGACGGGGCACAGTGCAATTATTCCTACTTGGAATGCGCATTAGATTTTTCTTTCTTTTTCTCAATTGTGTGTTAGATAATCATACTCTGCCTTTTTTGGCAGGTTAAGCTATGTGGTCATGCAACCTTAGCATCTGCGCACACTCTCTTTACAACTGGTTTGGTAAATTCAAACATAATTGAATTTGACACACTATCCGGAATCCTCACTGCTAAAAAGGTTCCAGATGTTAATCCAACCGACGTCTTCACAATTCAGAATGGTGGAGCACATGACTGCTTTCTAATTGAACTGAATTTTCCTACCGTTCCCATCATTGAATTTAATTCTACTGAGGTTTCAGCTATTACCAAAGCCTTGAATGGTGCTCCTCTCATTGATGTCAAGAGGACAACTACCGCATCTGATCTCTTTGTAATTTCTTTAATCTATTGTTTCTGGATTTCTCTTCTTAGCCTGTCTTTTACTATAAATTGGATCGATTTTCTTCCATTTTCTTTGAGACAGATAAAAGTAACTTTTGAAATAGTAGTAGGATTAAAAGAAGTGGCATGAATTATAATCCTGCTTTCCTTTATTTATTTATTTATATTTCATGCATAAGCAAAATGCATCTCTTGTTAGTACCCCAAAAAAAAAAAAAGAGCACCTCTTATTGCTGTCAATTTATGATTTGCAATTTGTATGCATGTATGCTGTTACCGGTTCTTCAAGTTTGAGTAACATAATGAAAGAGGGATGGTATATATTTGGCGGCATATTGGGTGACGGGAGGATTTGTAATTAGTTCTCTTTTCTGAAAAGACTATTGACTGCAGGTTGTGCTCGAATCTGGAAAATCTGTTACTGAGATAGAGCCACAGTTTGATGACATACTGAAATGTCCTGGACAAGGCTTAATTGTTTCAGGGGTTGCTCCTCCCGATTCTGAATTTGATTTTATGAGTCAATTCTTCTGCCCAAAATATGGTGTTAATGAGGTAAAATATTACACTTAGTCTCAAGCAATTGCTATTTCTTCTAAGCATTTATTTTAATTAATTTCCTCCTGTTGTATGCCCTTTTGTTGAGACTGGAGCATATTCCAATTCGTGAGCAGGAACATCTAATAAGGCGCATCTCTCTAAGAAATCATGTACCTAGAAAGAACTTTTTGACATTAGTTATCAAATTGGTGTGCTGTATTAGATGAGTATCAAAGCCTGGAAAAAGAAATGAAGGTGATTTATTGCAAAAATAAACAACATAAGCCAATTCATCTCAGGTTTCTAGCAAAACCATTCTAAGTTTGTGAATGTAAAAAGTGTCTGGATAGAGGCATGATACTTAGATACATGCATATCTGTTCAAGGCATCTATGGATTGCCTGGAAGATATTTCTCTCTGACTGTTTGCTGATAAATCATTATTTGTCTAGAAGATTGGTTATGCAGATGCTGCCATGATAAAACTAGTGCAGACATGCTTATATTATACCACTTGTTCATATCTCTTTGGCATATCTATCAGGATCCGGTTTGTGGGAGTGCACATTGTGCCCTGGCACCCTATTGGAGCCAAAAGCTGGGAAAGTGTGATTTTGTCACGCATGTGGTATATCTCCTTTTCTTTTCCTCTGAATCATTCACTGAAATCATTCTTGTTATCACTTATTGTCATATTGATTGTGTTGTTTACTTTGCTCAGGCATCACCTAGAGGTGGAATAGTGAAGATCCAATTAGATGAGCAGAACCAGAGAGTGCTTCTGCAAGGAAAAGCTGTTACTGTGATGGAAGGGTCTCTTTTGGTCTAGCATTGGAGTTAATTTCTGTTTAGGGTGTATGGTGAATTGCAGATTGTAACAACAGTTATTGTGCAACAATTCCCTGTAATTTAATTAACAGACTGTGTTCTGGTTTATTACCTTTTCTTGGGAAGCATGCTATATAATAAGATATCACCCTTTCATTTCTGCTAAATATGGCACCAAATGTGATGAGATGTCATTGAATTTCAATACCTAATCATTTCAGGAATGAAAGTAAATAATAGAAGAATCTCTGAGGCCCCATTTCCTGTACAACTTGGTCATTAAACTTCCCTCACGGTTTCCAAACTATGAAGAGTTTTGTCTAGCAATCTTTGACGTTGATCGATAGCAACAAGCCACAATATGTGGTACAATTGCACTGCTAGTCGGTCACTTCTCTTTTTCATTTTCTTCTCTCTTTCCCTGTCTATCTCTGTTTTATTGTCCTTTCCGATTTGCCGCATTTTACTGACCAATGCAATGGCAATCAACGGAGGCATGGAGCCACGCGAACCATGTGCTGTTAAACTAGATGCGGGAAAAATTGAAAATATAAATTGATAATCAACAGCAAGCATCACATCACAACAACCCACCTCTTTCTTCGAAACTTTCGACTTCTATAGTCCTCCACCTCTGTCTTGCCTTTAACATTTTAAATTAAGGTTTCAATCTGATTATTTCTTCTTCAAGCCTGATTCATCTTCTACAAAAGCAGAACTCTTCTTCAAAAGTTGATCAGATCTTTCTTTCTCCACAAAATGGCCAGAACACCCGTCAAATACTATGTGGTAATTATCTCTGTTTCTGTCTCTTCGTTTGTTAGGTAGTATATGTGTTGGCAGGCATGCTTGAAACTGCGTTGCCTTCAAGTGAGTTTCTAAGTTTTGAATCTTGAACAGGTTGACGCGTTTACCGAGTCGGCTTTCAAGGGAAACCCGGCCGCGGTTTGCTTGTTGGAGGAACACAGAGATGAACAGTGGTTGCAAGCTGTGGCTGCTGAGTTTAATCTTTCTGAGACTTGTTACTTGACTCGGATCGGTGACTCCTCCTCCCATACTCCCAGGTTTCGTCTTAGATGGTTCACTCCTGTTTCTGAGGTCAGTTTTTCTAGTTGGAATTTGTATTTATTTATTACCCCTAAATTTTTTACCGTTCGACACTTGAAACATTTTGGCAGGTTAAGCTTTGTGGTCATGCAACATTAGCATCTGCATATACTCTTTTCAAAACTGGGTTAGTAAATTCAAACATAATTGAATTTGATACACTATCCGGAGTTCTTACTGCTAAAAAGGGTCCAGCTTTCAAGGCGCCAACTGATGCCCCCCAGATTCAGAACGGTGAAGAGCATCAACATTGCTTTTCAGTTGAGTTAGATTTTCCTACAGTTCCCAACACCGAATTCAATTCTACCGAGGTTTCAGCAATTTCCAAAGCATTGAATGGTGCTGCTATTATTGACATTAAGAGGACAACTCCATTTGATGACCTCCTCGTAATTCCTCAACTTCTCTTGCCTTTCTCTTGTTGCCTTTTACATATGCATTGTATCATTTTTCTAACCGTATTCTTTTTGAGACAGATAATTTATATGTACTGAATAAGATCATATTGTACTGAATAAGATCATATTCTTGATGTCTTCCAGTAACGAGTTGGATCTCATAAGCAACTCAATAGAAATAAACATTTTTGTGATAAATTTTAACTTAGGACTCTTCTCGGTGTGGCTGTTTTAAGCTTATGCTTTTGGTCAACTTATTTGTTGTTTTACTGTAAGCACGAAAGAGTGAGTAAACCTCCTTGACTTTTGCAGGTTGTGCTCTCATCCGCCAAATCCGTTACAGAATTACAGCCACAGATTGATGACATACGTAAATGTACTGGAGAAGGCATAATTGTTTCAGGGGCTGCTCCTCCAGAGTCTGGATTTGATTTTGCTAGTAGATGCTTCTTTCCAAAAAATGGCATAAATGAGGTAATATGTTATCATTTGATCCCAAACCATTTATTATCTCTTACAAGCAACTATAGCATTAGTGAATTTATATTTGTGTTTCATGCCCTCTTGTCACAACTGAAAAGACATATGAATCAGTAACAACCTAAGAAGCCATCGCCCTAGGAGGGTTTTGTCACAACTGACCAATATTCATTTTGATAGGAGAGAAACATGCATTTATATTCAAGGCATGTTTGAAGATATTTTGTGTCTGACCCGTCTTTGGCAAATCATTATAACTGTAGAGGACAGGAATTTACAGCATCTGTCAGAAAAGATTAGATAAAAGTAGTACACACACTTACATTTGTCATATAGTGGATCACTTGTTCAAATCTCATATCTATCAGGATCCTGTTACTGGGAGTGCACATTGCGCCCTGGCACCCTACTGGAGCCAAAAGCTGGGAAAATGTGATTTCATTGCATATCAGGTACTCCTCTTCGTCTTTTAACCCTGCCTTTCTATCATAACTAAAATGAAAGTATGAAACTATACAGTGTTGCTTACCTAATCTCGTAATGATTAAGTTGCAATTCCATTGCACAGGCATCAGCCAGAGGTGGGATACTGAGCCTTCATTTAGATGAGAAGAATCAGAGAGTGCTTCTGCGGGGAAATGCTGTCACTGTGATGGAAGGCACTCTTATGGTTTAGAATTCGGAGTTAATTTTTGTCATACGTGTATCATTTGAACTGAAATAAAAATGCTCATAAGCAAAAACTTTATGCAGTGCCTATGCAGCTGGGATTTGTAATTGTACTTTAATATATTTAGCACCTGTTATCTGTGCCGTGTTGTATTGTTGTTTTGAATTTTATGACGAACTTTAAATGTTGTGGATTATGTTTGATTGCCTTGTCCGTTAATACATTAAACCTCCATCACATGCTTTAATTTCCAGAAGTAATCCATCCCATTATTTTTTCAATCGTCAAGGCTTATTAAGTTCTGAAATATTGTAAACGGAATGAGAGAGTAGTTCTGTGAGGAATGTTTGGGGGTTGTCTCCTTTCAATTGATTTTAGTGTTCTTAAAGGCCAAAATCATTATATGTACTGTCCCTCCCACTTCATTACGCGGTCTCCTTAGAGGAGACTGGACTCTGGAGAGCTGAGAACGTTTGGGTATAATATAAAGAAGCAGGAAAAACATTTTGAATTATGGTTTAATCTTTTTTTTCTTTTAACTTATTTTTAGTATTATCATCACCTGGTTTTTAATAGTACAACAATGGAAATTGAGATTTCAATCTACATAAATTTATAATCAAATGCTACATATTTCTATCACTTAAACTAGGCCCATATATCATATTTTTGTTTCAACATACTTATTACACTTCTTATTTTAACATATTTTAACAGGTGGGTGAAAGCCTTTTGAGTGTATTTGGAGAGGCTGATGGAAAGGGGGGCTGCATGTGGGGGATTCTGATCAGACTTATTAAGCCTGCATGGGTCGGATGAAGGCCAAAAATGATAGGAAAGACAGCTGTTTTGATTGAGGTCTCGGGTAGGGTGGAAATTGAGGCAATTGGGGGACTCGACCAGGTGTGATTGAAACGCCTATGGAATGGAAACAGGGGCTGGAAGTTTCCAGGTTTCAGCTCCCTTCTATGGTTGCAGGCCATGGATGTGCACTTCTTTCCACGCGTTTGTCACCCGGAAGGATGGGAAAGGAGCATAGGCATCTGCGTTTTTTTGTGTATGCCAGAACGGATTAGGTGACTTTTTGAATGAAACAGGAAACGGGGGAGTTCATGCTGGTTTGAAGGGGGAATGATTGAACAATTTTCCTGTTTTCTAGTTTTTTGGAGGGTTCTCTTGCTGTCTTTTCCCGAGTGAAAGTTGTAATGTCCATATGAGTGTTTAATCCGTGCGCACGACCTTAAACTTATCTCGGCATTTGTTGTCCTTACACCATCAATGAATATACAAAAATAATCATACCTTCAATAAATTATCAAGGTAGGTTTGCTTGCAACGTTTCTAAATTTTCATAATAAAAAAGAATGTCCACATTGATATACTTAATTCAGGCAGCTCTATTCCAATAACTCGCATGACGAATTAAAAATTTCTTGATTCTCAAGGTCGGCTTTGTTGCAAGAAGGCTAGCTGAAGCTTTCAATCATTTTCGAGGTAGCAAGACATATAGCTTGCTCTCCGATTCAGGTACTTGATTGTCTCTTTCAGATCACGAGAAATTGTTTAACATACAGGGGGTGGACTGTGCCGTTACTTTGGGTAGCCATCATAAGTTCCAAGCCAAATTGCTCTTATATTTTGCTGGTAAGCAGTTTTGACTGACATTTTGGCCACACTCACGAAAATGAACATTGTTGGCCTGTACTTTTTCTGTTTCCATTTTGTTGGTATAGAATTGTGTGTTCTGAAAATGAACATCAGATGTGAGAGTCGTCAAAAGAAGGTGAAGAAAATGTCGCAGAAGATTCATGGTAATTACTCATTTTCAGCTTTTGTAATATTGCACACGACAACGTTAAATATGTATTGTAGCTATTTCATCAAAGAACTTGATGCGTAACTTAATGCCAGAGTTTCCGATTCTATTCTATTTTATTCGATCAACACAGATGCGAATGAGGACAAGGTGGCCTGTTTATAGCCATGCTCGCAAGAGCAGGGAAAAAAGCAGAACTTTTCTGGGAGCCTGCTAAATCCCAGTTGATGAACAAGCACAACCAGGAGGAGCACCAAAGCTAGAAGATACAATTTACTCCGAATAATGCTAACGTTATTGACAGTGAAAATAAAAAATCTCAACTAAGCTCAACTGGAAGAATTTGCTAAGATGCCAGGTTTGAAACAAGTGGAGTTAGACTAATCTAGGAACATCGATATGTTCTTCACTTTCTCTGCCCCTCAAAAACCATTTATGTGATGATGTGCTGGTGGTGGTTCAGTCCATTGTTGCAATTACGGCCCTTAAGTCAAGTTTGCTTGTAGAGGAGGGCCCTGTGGCATCAGATATGTGGAGGAGCCAGTGAGGCCAGTGCCTTTCTGTGCTCCGCCACCAACTCCTGACGTTCAACCCTTTGCTCCACCGCCAAAATACTATGTTCATCGAGAGCCACCTATGCCGGCAGCAAATCCCTCGCCCTACCATGTGTACTGTCGTGACCATGGCACTTGCAGCATGATGCGACTAAAATCCTTTAAGCTAGGCTTCTTTTCTCCTTTGCTTCTAATTAGATGTCGCTTTAAAGAATGTTACTGGATCTTATATTATGCATTTTTCCTCTAGGGTGAATAGAATATTTCTTCTACTAAGGTAAATTGAGAAGACAATCCAAATTCATGAATGATGTCGACATTTTTTTTTTTATTTTCATTTTCAATCCAATATAACAAAAGAAATTCGTAACGATTTAGATTCCTTATATGCATTTGAAGTTAATTGAAAAGGTCATCAAAGTTGGACATTAAAATTGTAGGAAGCTACACAGGACATTACTAGTATATCAATCACGAAAATACAACAAGTTATATCTTAAATTTGCCTTTACACTTGATAAATGATTCTGTGAAACAAGAACAAGAAAAAAGTTTGCATATTAGAAGTGTCCTTGAGAGGCAAAGTTGAAATCAGCACACGTGGTACCCTTTAGCAGAACAGAGGAAGTGAAGCCTAATCTGTTGGAGTCGAGATCAAACTGTAGCAAATTATCCTCCATCTGATGTCCACCGATCACCACCGATGTTCTCGGGTTGACCCCACCATCCACAAATGCCAAGCACCAAACATCCCCACCATCTCCCGCAATCTTCACCATCGAATTCGACCCAAACACCCTCCAAAACACATCATCGCTTTGCATCACCAGATCTACGGTCGGCACGCCCGGTCCCACGCGCGTGACGATTATATCAGCCGCGGAATAACATACGCTGAATGGTTTCACTGCGTTGGTTACCGTGAGATTCAATGCAGAGGATTCATTCACGAACGCGTCGGTTAGAGCATTGTAGATAGAAGTCTCTAGAACGGTGTAAGATGTACTCGTGCTCAGCTTTGTCCCACCGAATCCGTCCTTATCAACGGCTAACGACGAGCCGTTGATCTGAATGGGTTTCCCATTGACGCTGATGGAAGTCAAATTGATGTAATACTCATCTGACGGTTGGCCGACGTAGGTTATAACGGTGCTCCCAACAGGGTTTAAAATCAGGGGAGTGTAAATAAGCGATTTGGAGAGGTCGATCTTTTGAGACCAGAAATAGTAAGGCCCAAGGGATCCAACGAGAACCACGCCAGGATCCGCCGTAGACCCAGGGAGACACAGCGCAAAACAACGAGGAATGGAGAAAGTGTCGCTAATCTGCACCGGTAGCGAATAGTTGGACCTCCCGAACGCTACCAATCCAGTTACGTTCTTAGCTAGACCCTCGAGAAGTGAAGGCGGAGAACAAGAGAAAATGTAGGCAGGGATGAGGAGAGGCGGGCCGTGAGTCGACCCGTCCGAAGTTGGCAACTCGAGCGAGTCGGTTAAGGCAGTTGAGATGGCGGTTTTTCGGGTAATGGGATTTTCGGGGAAGAGGGAGCAGGTGTTGTTGGCGCAGGAGGGGCTTGGAGGGTTGAAACAGTTGGAGCAAGAGAGGTTGTGACCGAGGGAACTGCAGAGAGGGGAACCGCAGGGAATGTGTTGGTAAGTGGAGGAATTGTAGTCCGTGTCGCAGTCCACCCAAGTGAAAGATGAGCCGAGGTCGAGGTGAAGCCGCGTGGGTTGGAGTGGGGTTTTCAGGTAGAGAGTGAGGGAGTATAGGAGGGTGGAATTGTCCTTGCCGACGGGTGCTACGAATGATATGGCATGAGCTGGAGAAGGAACGGAGAAGATAGAGAGTAAAAAGAAGAGGAGGAAGGAGAAGAAAGGGAAGGGCATGGTTTTTCTTGGTGATCGAGCTTAGCCAGAGACTGTTGAAGAGCTGAGAAGAGTGAAGAGGCCATGTGCGGGAAGTATTAAAAAATAAAATATAAAAAATTAAAATTTATATAATATAGGTAAAAGAAATTAAAATATAATATATAATATAAGAAATAAAAATTAAAAAATAAAATATAAAAAATTAAAATTTATATAATATAGGTAAAAAATATTAAAATAAAATATATAATATAAGAAATAAAAATTAAAAAATAAAATATAAAAAATTAAAATTTATATAATATAGACAAAAGAAATTAAAATAAAATATATAATATAAAAATTATATTAAATAAATAAAATAAAATATACAAAATTATAATAAAAAATGAAAATAAAATATATGACATTAAAAATATATTTAAGAGATAATATTATATAAAAATTAATAATAAAGAATGCAAGTATATTAAATTTATATTTTAATAAATAAGGGTAATTTTGTAAATTAACATTACATTCCCTGTAAAGTACTTGTAAAACAAACACTGCAATGTTATCTTCCCTGCATTTTAATCATTACATTACTCATATACCAAACACTGCAATGTTATCTTCCCTGCAATCACATTACCTGCAATCACATTCCCTGCAATCACATTACCTGTAATCACATTACACTGTAAAGTACCAAACGCTACCTAAATGTAAAGATGTCGTTGGATGCTTGTTGTGGGGCAGTGGCACGCCTCCTCTTTTCATCTTCCATAGAGAAAAGGCAAAATCTAATTTTTCAATTTGTTTTTCTTTCGTTTCCTTCATCAGCGTCTAAAAAGTTTTTTTTGCTACAGTATATTACACAGAAAAATCCTAAACATGTACGGTTGCAGAATGGGTAACCATTCCTCCTCTATTTTTCAAGTCTTTGTAAAACCTTGAAAGGGCTCGTACCATCGCATTAGTTATTCTACATCCACGAGAGTAGAGTTTAAAACATTTTAAATTAAAATGTCTTTACTTATTTTTGAAAATTACAAATCTACATTCATAAAATTAATATTTTAAATTAAAAATAAAATATTAATATTTTAAATTATTAAGTGAAAATATAAATTAAAAAAAGAACAAATTATACTAATACTTTAATAATGAATTATTAAAACTTTAAAGTTTTTATGAACATAAAAATTAAATGATTAAAAAAGAAAAAATTTACTTAATTTTGTCTTTTGGTATAAGTTTTACTAAATTGTATAAAGAGAATTTTTTTTTTGTGAAAATAAATCTTATTATAATAAAGAGTTTTAAGTTTCAATTATATATTATAAAGAATAATATTTTAAATTTAAAAATTAATTAAAATTATTAATATTTTAATCATAATGATATTTAAATTAAAAATTAAAAATTATTAATAATTAAATAAAATAATCATATATTATAATAAATGATATTGTTGCCTTTTTATTACATATTTTTTTTGTTATTCTAAAATTATTTTTACCAATCAAACATAACAATAAATTATAATAATAATTTCTACTCTATTCTATTATATCAATCAAATTAAATAATAATTATTTATTTTATTTCATTTTATTCTATATCATGAATTAAATACGTATTAAAATTTGATCATAATTCAACATAAATATACTAATTTTGCATTCCGTCTCAAAAAGCAGTTGACGAAAGTAACAGAAACATCATAATTATCAAATTGCCCAAAACAATATTAGTTTATTTTTTTTTTCTACCGTCTTTCTCTATTCTTTTTCCGTCTTGCCTATCAAAGAACCAATGAGGTTTTCAAGCTTTGCCATTATCATGGCTTCGAGATCAACAGGAGGAGCCCCACCTTAATCGAATAGCTTCTGTGCAAGGGAATTATCAAGGCGAGTCACCTTTTATTTGTCGATGACTGCCATATATCTTGCGCTCACGGTCTGTCACGATCAATTCATTTGGACAACTTTTCATCAAAAATTCTTGACTCTATAGTGGGCTATTACCAAACACAACGACTAAAACGAGGAATTGGTTTGTGAATTGAAAATGAATTGTACAACAGCAAACAAGAGCTCAAAAGGTATAAAAACCTTGACGAAGAAATATAGTATAACACATATTTTATTCGTATGATGATTGCATTATTTAAAATTTTTAAAATGATACATTCTTATTTTTTTTTATCAATTTTTCAAATATTATAATAAAAAGGGTTTTAGTGAACAAATACTACATTATATACAAATAAAAAGCAATAAAATTAAAATTAAAAAAATTTAACTGTGCCTTACCCTCCTAAGATCTCTTTCATGTCAAATTAAGTATAAAATTAAACAAATAAATAAAATATATGATCATATCACTTTACTTAAATAATAAAAATTGATAAAACCTTTGTTAAACCACCAAAACAACCCTCAAAAATTTCAATCACCTCAACCTGGTTGTTGCAAACCAAAACTGTCCAAGAAATCCTTGTGCAATCTCTAAAAGTAATCCACACCAATGAATTAAGAAATATTTTTCTAAGGATTGAAAGTGCTATGCCTTGATAATGTGCTAGCAAAGATGTATTTCAAAAAGTTAAAATCCACACAAAAATTTGAGATTGAACACACAAAAGAAATCGAGTGAATGAAAACTATTACTTTCTTCACAAAAGGGGCAGCAAGGCAAAAAGAATTTCAAATTTATCATTCTTCTAATTTTCATCCACTCATTCATTTTGTTTGAAGGCTATACCAAGGTATTTATACCTCGAATTAATTTTAAACCCTAATTACATAGTTATTATGTAACTACCAATTAATCCAATAATTTAATTATACAATTTAATCAAGTCCTTAATAAGCCCAATCAACTTAATTGCTTAATTTAATGAATTAGGCCCAATAACTTAATTAAATAATTTATTTAATTAAATCTAATAACTTAATTAAACAATTTTAATCAAGTCCTTAAGAAGTTCATAACTTCAAATTTGATTAAGTCCAACTTAATTACTTTTCATATTTTATTTTCAACATTCATTTTAACTGTGTGACCTATTAAGCTTTTAACATGTTGGCAATGAACTTAAGATATAATTCTTAAGTTAAACTTAAAATTAAATAAATTTAAACTACTTTAAATTTATCATTAATCAAATCAATTACTTAGAGTTCATAGACCAAGATTGGGATCTAGCAATCATCATAGCCATCCAAATGTTAGAAAAGTCAAGATGGTTTGACTCAACCTTTTAATGTAATTCATTCTCTCATCATATATCCTAGAGATGATAAGAGCATGGTGTAATGTCAACTCTTATTGATCTCTATATTCATTCTTAAAGTTAGATCATTAGTTTTATAGAGACTTATAAAAGTCTTTTCATAATCTCTAAGTCGCCTTGGCTAAAAATTTCAATAAACTAATATTGACAAAAAACTGTTAGGATATGTCGCCTAAATCACTTGAAGTGATGATTCTTATCTTGACCACTTATTTGCCTTCACATGTTTTATGCTACAACCAACCATAACTTGATTTGACATCCTTGGTAAGACTTATAAGGATATGATCAAATATATTGCACTCCACATATAAGACAACCTAGTGTCTTCATGATCCTGATAATGTGTATCAAATATTTTAGGAAACCTGCAAATACGTCCTAAGCATTTTAGGAAATTTTCTAAATCCATAAACTTGTCCTGCATATTTTACAAAGGTCCTTATCCACCTGTTAATCTTGTAATATCCATTTACTAATTTTAGAGTTTTAATCATTATAGGAAGTTATAATTTATTAGTAAATTTATCTTAATTAAAATCTTTCCTAATCATTTAGGAACTCAAGTTGACTTTCCATTTTAATTAAACTTATCTAACCTAATTAGACATTGATAAATTTAAATCATAATCCTTTAATTTAAGGAGCCTTCATCAGATGAGGAAGACTTAATTTATTTAGAGATTTGATATCAATCAATTCAAAACTGGTTGATTCCATCAAGGATTTCAATTCCTTAGTTTTAGGCATGTATTCCAACATTTAGCAAGTCAATGATTAGTTGAGGAAAGAATTCTTCCTAATTATTGCTTGCTCATTTTTTCAACACACAACCAAATTTAATAATTTGGTGGTGGCCATCCCAAAGGAGAGGTGCAACAGCCATATGTGGTGGCTCCATAGACAACTTTACTAAATGTGGTGCTAGATTATCGTGCCATACAAAAACCAAATCTTAAGTTATAATTTTGCATTGAACTAATTTTATTTCTTTATCAATTAATTGCTTAATTCAGCTTATTTGATCATGAAAATTTCTAGAAGTATTCCTTAATGAACATTTCAAATATAGATTTAATTATGGAATTGTTTTAGAATTAATTTCTAAGACTCTCTTGTCAATTAATATTGAATCTCATGTCAAAATTGTGAGCTTGACACTTTCACTTTTTGCTCCAATTTCTTGCTTAAAATCAACCTTTTAATCATGAACATTTCCTAATTTTTCTTTCCACATATACAGTAATAAATTTGTAACAATTTCATACTTTATTTGTTGAAAATTAAGCACAAATAAAAGCAAATTTCTACTTCTAAAACTATGTGTGTGTGCTGCCTTGCAAGACAACCTCTAAAACCGTCCCTCTTGGTGTTCCTTTTTTCTTGTGCTTCCTTTGCACAATGTAAAACACACATAAGTAAGTCTTACACATTATTTAAATAAATTAAAATAAGATTAAAAGAGGTTAAAACATTTCTGGACAAAATTAAACTTAGAATTCAAAAACAGATTTTGGAACAATTGGTTTTTAACTAAATCGCACCAAATCAAAATGCAAAATAACTATTTGTTAATCAAGCATTAATTGAACATGAATAAGCACTTAAATAATGTGAAAAGTTAGCTCTGATACCACTATTGGGTGGGGGTTGATCATGCATCATATACAAATAAAATGCAGTGAAAATAAAATTAACAAATTGAATTACACCTTATTTTCCTAAGATCTCTTTCATGCCAAATTAAGTACAAAATTAAATTAATAAATAAAATATATGATTATATCACTTTACTTAAATAACAAAGGTTGATGAATTTTTTGTTAAACTACCAAAACTGCCTTCAAAAAGTTCAACCACCTTAGCCCCGTTGTTGCAAGCCAAAGCTGTCCAAGGAATCCTAGTGTTGCCTTTAATGGTAATTCGCACCAATGAATTAGAAATTCTTCTCTAAGGATTGAGAGTGCTATGCCTTGATAATGTGCTAACAAAGATGAGTTTTATACACTCAAAATCCACACAAAAATTTGAGGTTGAACATACAAAAGAAATCGAGTGAATGAAAACTATATTTTTCTTCATAAAAGGGATGACAAGGCAAAAAAAATTTCAAGTGTGTCGTTTTTATAATTTTCAGCGACTCACCCATTTTGGTTGGAGGCTATAGCAAGGTATTTATGTCTTAGATTGGTTTTAAAGCCTAATTACATAGCTATTATGTAATTGCCAATTAATCTAATAATTTAATTAAAAAATGTAATCCAGCCTTTAAGAAGCCTAATTAACTTAATTGTTTAATTTAATAATTAAACCAATAACTTAATTAAATAATTTAATTAATTAGACCCAATAACTTAATTAAACAATTTTAATCAAGTCTTTAAGAAGCTCGTAACTTCAAATTTGATTAAATCCAACTTAATCAATTTTCCCATTTTATTTTCAACATTCATTTTAGGTGTGTGACCCATTAGGTTTCTAACATGTTGGCAATGAACTTAATATATAATTGTTAAATTAAACTTATAATTAGATAAATTTAAACTACTTTAAATTTATCATTAATAAAATCAACTACTTAGAGTTCATAGATCAAGATCAAGATCTAGCAATCCATCATAACCACTCAAATGTTAAAAGAGTCAAGATGGTTTAACTTAACCTTTTAATGATCAACCTTTCTGTGTAATTCATTCCCTCATCATATATCTTGAAGATGATAAGAACATGGTGCAATGTTAACTCTTATTGATCTCCATATTCGTTCTTGAAGTTAGATCATTAGCTTTATAAAGACTTATGAAACTCCTTTCATAATCTCTATGTCATCTTAGTCAAAGAATTCAATAAGCTAATATAAAGCAAAAACTGTTAAGATATGTCTTCTAAATCACTTGGAGTGATGATTCCTATCTTGACTATCCATTTGCCTTCACATGCTTTATGCTACAACCAATCATAACTTGATTTGGCATTCTTGGTAAGACCTGTTGGAATATGATCAAATATATATCACTCCACATATAAGACAACCTAATGTCCTAAGTCCAAGGAGTATTTATATGACTGACACATGAGAAATATTTGCATAAACAATAAAGTGAGATACCAAATGCATTTCTCATAATGGGTCAAGTTTAATGAACTTGTTTAAAAAATAGCACTTACATTTTAGATTCAAGTATCTCCATACTTCAATTTAAGAGATCGATTACTTACTTCTTAAGTAAGGAAGATAAAATGCATCAATCTTTAGACATCATTGATGTTCAGTCTCAATAACACATTGACCAGGAATATTTAGAAATTATGCTCTAATGCATAGGGACATCATAATTGTAACCCATTACAATTCCTTTTGCAAGGCTTATTGACATCATGGACTTCATCCAATAGACTTATAACTTTTATAAGTGATGTCTTATTGATGAATGAAAACCTTTAATCATTCAATGTGAATGATATGATTACATAATTGGCATTAAGCCTTGACCAATCTTAATTGGATATATGGCTCATTCCAAAACAATACTCTTTACCTTATCTTTTTGGATTGGGTTCAGTGTCACTATGTAAAGTACCTTGAGGTCTATTGTTGATGGCATTAGCTAACTAACCTAATTGTGTCTCAAGATTTCTAATTGATGCCACTTGACTTTGAATAATGGTTTCTTGACTTTGAACGACAACATCATTTTTAGCCATATATTGTATAAACATCTTTTCCATAGTTAGCTTTTTCTCATGTAGAGGAGCTTTAGCTTGTGGTGAAAAATCAGGAGGAAAGTTTGGTTTAGGCGCTGACGTAAATTCTTGGTTATTGCTCCAAGAGAAATTAGGATGATTCCTCCAATAAAGATTGTAGTTGTTGGAATGATAATAATATTTTGTTGCTTATTAAAATTTCTAACAAACTATGTAGATTCAATAGTAATAGGACATTGATTACCAAGATGTTTATCTCCACATAACTGACATGTCGAAAAAAGACTATAAATAGCATTGACATCCAAAGTATCAATTTTCCTAGTTAGAGTAGCCAATTGTGAAGTCAAGGCATTAATTGCATCAAGCTCATAAATACCAGCAATTTTTCTTTGACCTAATCTTTCAAATGACCATTAGTAATTATTTGAAACCATCTCCTCTATCAAGTTATAGGCCTCATCAATGAATTTACTCATAAATACACCTTCAACAATAGCATCAATTGTTGTTCTAATTGGTCTTAGAAAACCATTATAAAAGGTCTGAACTTGCAACCATTTAGGTAACCCATGGTAAGGACATCTCCTTAGCAAATTCATATACCTTTCCCAAGCCTCATACAATGTTTCAAAATCAAGTTGCACAAAAGAGGTGATATTCTTATGCATCTTTGCTGTTTTAGCAGGTGAAAAAAATTTTGGTCAAGAATTTATGAGCTAAATCATTCAATGTACTAATTGAACTAGCTGAAAGTAAGTTTAACCAACTCTTAACCTTATCTTTCAATGAAAACAGGAAAAGTCTCAATCTAATGGCATCATCAGTAAAGCCATTATTTTTGAAAGCATCGCAAATCTCTAAGAAATTCACAATATGTGCATTAAGATCATCATTCAGTAATCCCCTAAACCAAACTAAAGTTTGAATCATTTGAATGATTGTTAGCTTGATTTCAAAATTGTTGGCTTGAATGGTAGGCTTACAGATGCTAGAATAATGGCCTTTAATGATAGGTACTGTATATTCTCATAATGATATATTTTCTTCCTAATCAGCCATTGTATTAGATTGAGTTGAAGCTTGCAAATTTTCTCTCTTGAGTTTTCGAAAAGTTTTTTTAGTTTCTAGATCAAAAGGAACAACTTCCAAATTTTTGCTTATTTACGTACAATGACTAAAGAGTTCTTGAAAACAAAAATAAAATTTGAAATAAGAATAAATTGCTTAGTATTAATATTAACAGAAATAGAAAAACTAAGAAACAATTCTCGGGCAACGACACCAAAAACTTGTTTGCTGGATTTATCATGTAAGTGTATGTATTGTTAACAATTAATATAATAAAAAGTAAAGTTTGTTCCCATAAAGAAATGTATTTAGTGCTCGTTTGGCTTGGCTTTTTTTTAGTTTATTTACTTCTTAAAAGCATAAATCTGGCCAAACAAGATTTTGATATGTTTTTTTTTAAAGTAACTTTTTTTAAAAAAATAGTTTAAAGAATAGCTTAAGAGAAAAGCTTTCTCTTATTTTCTTTTAAAAACACATCAATTTTTTAAAAAATACCCATATCTTTCTCAATCAACCTCCCTATCTTCTCCCTCTCTTTGCAAATCACCTTTCTCCAGTGCAAATCATGATCTCCCTCTTATCTACCTCTATCTACAAAGATTACTAGAAAAAAAAAAAACAGAAGACCCAACAATAGAACAATAAAATTTGATATTTATTTGTTCATATAAAGATTAAGAGAAAAGAATACCTAAAATTTAAATTTGCATTTAGGCACTATTTAAAGGTTTTCTATCTTCTTCACCAAAAAAGATTTTAATATCAAATACATTATTTCCTCTTTTCTTTTTTTCTTGGGGAATTGAAGTTTCATAGTTCGATTGCTTGCTAGATTAACAAAAATCTAATACTATTACTAGTATACAAAATTTGAGAGCTGTTCTATTTTTGTATGGATTTCTTTGATTTTAACATTTGAAATCGTATAAAAGATCGAAGCAAACTTCTTTTGCTTTGATTTATTAGGTGATTAAAAATAGCATGAATACCTTTTATGATAATTTTAACTAAAATTAAAGCTTATATAATTTATTTTGCTAAATAGTTTTAGCTTAATTTTAAAAGCTATTATTTTTCATAAGAGCTTCATAATAGCTTTCAAGCAAAAAAAAAAAAAAGCTATGCCAAACAAGCTCTTAATCTATCACTATTTTTGTTAAGTACTAAAATTGACACAACCTAATTTTATTTAAACAATCAAAATTAAAGATACTGAAAATTAAAGAAAACTAAAATTAAACTAAACCTAAAAACAAGAATTGCAAATTTCCAGATAAACTCAATCAAGCAAAAGCGTATAACCATAATATTCCCTTAATGTTTCATCTGAATTTCTTTTACTCTTCTTTTTCTTATGAAAGACGCTTGAGTTGTTAACTTAGAGTTCTAATTTATTTATAAGTTTCTGTCACGACCCGGAACTTCCCATCGGGCCCGCGACAACCGCCGCGACGTCTCAATAGATATTCATATCCCGAATACCAACCGAAACCCCGTAAGGTTATCGTATCAGTTTTCTTACCCCTCTTGTGAGCGCTGATTTTCGAAAGTCATAATTTAAATAATTACTAGCCACTTTCAAACCAAAGTGACCAGAAAACGATTCTCGACTCACAGGGGTATTTTTGTCATTTTATCAAAAATTTCGTCGTAAATACTTGGAAAACACATATTTTAAATGAAATAAAAATCATCGAATATAAATACAATAAAATATTTATCAATATACTGCAATTTCTTATAAAACAATATTTACAAAGTATTTAGTAAATAGGTTTTATAGCGTAAATACAAGATAAAATTTTACAGGCTGAGATACAATTAAGCAGATTACATAAGTATATTTACAGTGACTTGTGGGCCCAAAATGAACATAAGTAAGAAGATCAGAAACCTACTGCAGAATGAGGTTGCAAAAACCAACTGTGGTCCTCCGCAAATACAGCTATCTACAACTAGTCCGGTCTTGAAATGTTGGAAGAGAGAGTGGTGAGTTTACACAACTCAGTGAGTAAACAAATATCTCCTAAAATATCTAAAGGCGAGTAATAGGAGACAAAGAAAACCTTTTTATATCAAAGGGTTTCATAACATGAAACCTTATTTAATCCAGTGTGAGTAATTTTAATTCACTCACATAGTAACAAAGATGATAATAATTATAATAATAAATATAAGTATAAGGCTTATGATTTATCAAAATCATGGCTCGTGCCATAAATACATATTCGGGAATACCTTGGCCGAGGCATCTAACTGAGTTCGCCAAGGTCATTCAAATTTATAATTTTACTAAAAATATGGCCAATCCTTGGCGTTGGCTGAGTTCGTCTTCACGTGGTGGTTTACGTGAAGCGACTCTGTCATATCTCAGGAAAATTAAATGAATAACCATGTACTCCTCTACAACTGAGATATCAGTATATATATAGGGGTTTTATCGTGCCACCTCTAATTACGTCGGTCCATGGTAACCCATCTACTGCATCAGATTTCAATCCACCAATTAAATAAAACATTTAATAGCATGATTTGGCACATTCTCATTTCTAAGTAATTTATCAAAGTAGAACAAACAATTCACAATTTTCAACAAAATTAACCAGACAGCCAACCATGCCATAATATCATAAGCCAATTGATTCAAAATACAAGTTATCATGTAACAAATAGTGGTCTCCCAGTACTCTACTTTTCAAAATCACAATAGATTTTCATACAATTTATGAAATAATTTTATTTAAATCCATTATTTTCAAAATATATAATTTTATTAGGAAAATCCATTTTTTCATAAAATTCATCAAAAATAGACATAAATCACTTTAGATAATCTAAGTGATAATATGTTCACTCACAACTTTTGAAAATCTGAATTTTCGGATGCACTTACGCTAGTGGTCCTCAAGCGCGATCTTCTTGCCTTTTCCGGACGTCTCACCACCTTGACAAATAATAAAGTCGAGAAATTTACTAATTTATCTCTAAATTGATATAAACTAATTTAAATGACTAATGCGTGATATGCAAATGCAAAACGTGTCTGAATTTAGCTAAAACGCAATATTGACTAATTTCAACCGATTACCCGATTAATTGACAATTATGTCCAAATCACTTCCAAATTGATCCATTTCTCTTTTAAACCTTAATTCATCACACACACTTCTAAATAATTAAAATTTCAGCCTTGAAATCCTTAAAATCCTTCACATAAAAATTTAGACATTACGGTGTACTAACACCGTAATTTTTCCTAGTCACATTTTTCATTTAATTCTTTATTTCTCCAATCCATTTTCCTTGAAATTCAAACAATTCCTCCTTGATATTCAACCCACATGGTTCAGCCAACAAAGAACCCTAGGGGAATTGAATGTTTTTCCTAAAACTTTGTTCATAACTATGCTTAACTATCATCAAACAACAACATAGTTCAAATTCAAGCAATTCCCATATAAAATCCTTATCCATACCCATTTGGCCTCAAGAAATTCAGCATGATAACTCATCATTTAACCATAGAAAGCAAGAACTAAAGCATAGGTAAGCTAGGGTTAGAGTAGATCTAAAGAAATCTCACCTTTGTTTGGCTTGAATCTTGAAAAAACTTGATTTTCCTTGAATTTTTGGTTTGTTTTTCTTGTTTTTCTCCTTTTTCTCTTTGTTTTTCCTTTGCTGCAGGTGTGTCCCGAGTTTTGAGAGAAAATGTGAGGGTTAAGGTTGATTTTATTAGTTTAATAATAAATTATAATGGCTTGCCACATGGCAGAATGCCATTAGTCCATTTTTTTTCTTTTTGACTTTTATTCCAATTTTTCCACCACAAATAAATCTCATATTTATCCATACCCTAGTTAAATAAAATCCCTTGGTCTTGACCAGTGCCGGGGTAAAAAATTTACAGATTTGCCCTCGAGATAAAAAAATTACGATTTTGCCCCCGTACTCCGAAATGTACCATAATTACATTATTTCCACTTTTCAATCTCAAATAAAACTTTAATTGATCAATCTTAATCATATGGGGCTAAAATCTTTTCTAAAAATTTTCGTTTTGTCTTTTAATGGTAAAATTACCATTTTGCCCTTATGTTCCAAAAATATCGAGAATCACAATTTTTCACTGCTAAAATTCATTCTATGCTCCAATAATCATATTATATTTCATATAATTATTCTTGATCATTTGAAATCAAAATCTTTATTAAAAATTCCCATTTTGTCTTGAAATTGAAAAATGATCGTTTTGTCTCTAATCGATCAATTTTCTCGATTGACTCCAAATTTGCCCTCGAACTCTGAATTACTATTTTGAGTAATCCCTAGACTATGAAATTTCCTATTTCACTTTAAAATCCTTATTTTATTAGTTCGAGGCATAAATCAACTTATTTGTACTTCTAAGTACAATATCGACTTTTTACCAACTCTATCGGGCTATTCAAATATGTAGACATGATGTCACATATCTAAATGTCATGTCAGATAATTCAGGGTCGAGCTTAACAGTTTCTGTCGAGTTTCATATAGAAATATCTATCTCAACTAATTTACTATATGCCTATGTAAATTGAAATTAAGAAAGACTCATTAAGTTCAAACTCTATTCTTAGCTACATATAACATGTAAGTGTCTGTCTACCTTACACACAAATCAAATCAAGCATCTTATACAATTGATGTTGAACATAAGCTATTTCATACAAAACTTACTCTAAACTTCCTCTTTGAGTTCTGTTTAGGTTTCTAAATTAATCTAATTGGTGATCAAACAATCAGAAGCATTGAGAACAAGATTGAAATAAATAACTCAAATACCATAAGTCATAAACAAGAAAGAATATTAAAAACTTAAACTACGCATGGATTCAATTGTGATTCTAGATCAAAAACTTAGTTTCCCATAAGTGCTAAAAACATCATTAAAAAAGTATAAACGTTAAAACTAAACAAGAAAGTATGGAGAAAACAAAAAAAGAAAAGAACTCCAAGATTTTTCAATTCTTTGATCCACAATCTTCCTTTGAATTATTTGCCTTCTTGCCAGGTTGAATGCTTCTTTTGCTTCAGAAATTTGTTGATTGATTCATGGTTTTTCAAGCTATGGATGGATAGTTTAAATAGGGCTGAAGTCCATGGCCATTCAGAGTTCTTAAAAAACTAAAACTCCACCAGGCAAATGGTGGCCATAGCCACAAAGCTCCTAGACCCCTAAAGCATTTTTGCCTTGTCGAGGCACCAAGGCCATGAGGGGTGGGTGTCACGACGCTTGACTTCAAAAGAGATTTGATCCTACTTTAAGGTTGAACTAGCTAAAAATTGTAGCTTTGCCTCTTATCTTTCCAATGGTTTAAAAATCATATCAATTGGACTTCTGTAGTGAAAGATATGCTCAAAATATTAAAACATATGCAGTTAAAGTCTACACTTAAAATTCATCTCCTTCACAAAATAGGTTTATTTTTAAAGCATACCTACAAAAACATAACTAACTTAAATAATAACTAAACTTAAATCAAAATAACATAAAATATCCTAATGTAATCAAACCCATAATAATTAACTAAAAGAAAATAAATAATTAAAAAAAACTAAAAATAATTAATACTTACGCTAAATCTCTAAAACTTAGGTAAAATATATTGAAAATTAAGACCAAATAACTTTATAATAAAGTTTATCCGAAGTTGAAATTAGTCCATGCTAGTGAGGAGAACAAGCAAATGGAATTATTTTTTGCTTTGGGAAGAGATGGGTTGGGTAGTTGGAAGTTTGATCAAGAGGCAATTAGGAGGAGTTTAGCCAAGATGATCATTTTAGATGATTTGCCTTTTAAGTTTTTGGAAAATTGAGGATATAGGAAACACATAAGCAAAGCATGTTTTGGATTTCGTATATCGTCACAATGGACTATTGCTAGGGATTGTTATAAGGTTTATATTGATGAAAAAACTCGGATCAGAAAATTATTAAGATCATGTTTTGGTAGAATGTGTCTCACCACTAACACATGAACTTTAGTATAAAAAATTAATTATATGTGTTTGACTACCCATTTTATTGATAATGATTGGAAGTTGGAAAAATGGATTTTAAACTTTTATCTTATTATTAGTCACAAAGATGAAGCCATTGGGAAGGCAATTGGTAAATGTTTGCTTAATTAAGCGAAACAAAAGATTTTTTCTATCATTGTTGATAATGTTAGTTCAAATGATGTTGCAATGGGACATTTAAAAAAAAATTTAATGCTTCAAGAACTAGTATTTTAGGATGTAGCTTTTTTCATGGAGTTGCATTGCCCATATTGTTAATTTAGTGGTATTTGATGGATTAAAGGATATCAATACCTCAATTGCTCATGTTAGAGGGGCAATGATATATGTTAGACAATCCCTCGCTAGATTAGCCAAGCTTAACGAGTGTGCTGCTAATGCGAGAGTATAAAGCAAGTGCTTATTGTGTTTAGTTGTGAGCACTAGATGAAATTCTACCTTTTTTATGTCGCATACAGTTTTGAAATGTCAAAAGGCTTTTGCATCATTTGAGTTATGTGATAATAACTACATACTTAAGCCAATGAGGTTGGGAAATGGGGTGCCCGATGATAGAGATTGAGCAAATGTTAAGATGATTTCTCATTTCTTAAGAGAATTTTATGATTTGATCTTGAGTGTTTTAAGCACATCTTACATAACTGCTAATTCTTTTCTTGATTCCATTTTTTATGTGTATACCACTTTGATTAAATGGAAAACTAGTGATGATGTTCATTTATTGTCTATGGCAATTAAAATGAAAAAGAAATTTGACTAGTGTTGGGGGAATGTAGACAAAATGAATTTGGTGTTGTTCATTGCCCTTGTACTTGATCCGAGGAAAAAGCTTTCTTATGTTGAATTCACTTTGTAAGAAATGTATCCTCCTACATAAGCTTTAATGATGTTTTCTTTGGTAAGATAAACAATGGATGAGTTATTTCATTGTTATAGAAATATGTTACAACCTCCATATCATGTTGGTGAAAATGGTTAAGAGTGTCCTACATCCATAGGACAAGGCACTAATGGTGGTTGTAGTGATAGTGTTGCTTTAACTTTGATTGGCAAGGACACAAAACATGCTAAGAAAATATTAGATAGTTTCAAGAAGCACCAGTTAAACACTAGGTCAAAGAAGCTAAAAACGGATTTGGAGAAATATTTATCTGAGCTAATGGATGACGAGGGTTTTGATAATGATGAGTTTGATATTCTCATGTGGTGGAAACTCAATCAATTTAGGTTTCCTATATTTGCCATTATTAGTTGTGATGTATTGGAGGTTTCCGTATCAACGATTACTTCAGAATCTGTTTCTAGTATCGATGGACATGTGCTTGATGCATATAGGAGTTCTTTGACTCCTAAGGTTGTGCAAGCACTTATTTGTGCTCAAGATTTGTTACTTGGATTGGCACTTAGGGATCCAGATTTGATTGAAGATGATTTGGAGGAGCTCAATAAACATGATTTCGGTAATTAATTTATAGTTTTATTTGTAATTTAATTTATTAGATTTGTCAAATATTGCATATGTTTAAATATCAGTTTTCCATATTTTTTATTTTATTTTTTAGATTTGACAAATATTGCATTAGAGACAATAGTTGAGTTTGAGCTTGAGTCAGACTAACATGTTATTTTTATTGGCTATTTGCACTTTTTAAGTAATGTTATCACTAGGTATTACACATATTTACATTACATTTATAATTTATTTACGTTATCTTACCGCAATAATTTACACTAATTATATATTTACTTTTAATCCTTTTAGGGACATGTTCTACAAAATTGTTGAATTGGAGTTGAAGGTCCATCTTTTGCAATTTAGTAATTTATGTTGTGGAACTTTGAGTTGTGTAACTTTTAATCCAAAATCAAAATCATGAAAGATATCTCTTCTTTGTTTATATTTGTATGAAGATTAATGTTAAATACTTTGTGATCATATTTAATTAATTGGTTTAAACTTATAGAACTTTTAAAACTAATGTTTATTTATTGTATGAAGATTAATAGTTATTTATATGAAGATTAATATTATTAGCCATTTAAAAAAATAAATGGACCCAAAAAGCTACATATACCTTTAGAAATAAATAGACCCAAAATAGCCATTTACAAAGGACTACATAAAAATGCCCAAGCCATAAATAAAATATTCCAAGCCCAAACCCAACTATCAGCCCACTTGAAATAATTTAGACCTGGTTGGAAAAAATCGATCAAAATTGACTAAATCAAGGTCGATTTTGGTTGGCTAAAACCGACCCTCGTTTGATTCAATTTGGTCAATTAGAGAGAAATTTTTTTGGCCAATTCTGGTGAAAATCGAATCGAGAATCAACCAAACTAAATCGTACTCACCCCTAATTTCAACTAATATGCAATATTCATTAAAGGCTTGAGATGCAAATTTACCGTCATTGTTAAGACGAATATTCTTGATTGCATAATCAGGAAAATGTGCTTGCAAATGAATGATTTAGGCGAGTAATCATGCAAATGCTAAATTATAAGTTAATAATAAGTACACATGTGACTATCTAGTTGATCTATCGCTTAAAATCATAAAATATCTAAATGATCCACATGGTAGATGTATGGATCCACATAGTTCACCTATATTTCACCTTGAATACGTTTAAAAAAAGTAAGAGATTCAGTCTTAAGTTTAGCTAGTGATGGCCTTATAATTATTTTGCTTTGAAAGCAAGCAACACATGAGAATTCATCATATTAAAAAATCTTTTGTGTTACGACCCGGAGTCTCCCATCGAGCCCATGACAACTGTCGCGATATCCCGATATGCACTCATCTCCCGAATACCATATCGAAACCTCGTAAGGCTCTCGTACCAGTTTTCAATCTCCCTCATGGTTATTAGTTTTTAAATACGTTTCTCAAAGAATAAAATCAGATTTCAGCTCAAAAACAATCAAATTTACACCATTTTCCATGTAGGGGCATTTTCGTCTTTTTTGTCCAGAAAGTTCAAAATCAGTAAAAACGTTACTTACTAGTAAAATGAACTCAATTCACATCAAAAATAAATTTTTATACCGAAAACCCTTGCAAATATAAAACTTTTAAATAATAGAGTAAAATAAAAATATTAAATAAAATAATATATGTTATTGTAAAACAATATTTTTAGAATTATTAAAAATTAAATTTCAGTATGGGAAAGTACAATAAATTTATACATACTGTATTACAATTAACAAAGTATGTATACTAATTACAATGACACGTGGGCCCTACTATGTATGTAACACATGACCCTAAATTATCTGTGACAGGTCATTCACATGCATTGGACAGCATATTTGTATATTGAATTGTCCCGGGAAACAAGTTAAATGACAATATTGCCCCTAATGGTATGATTAAGTTAAATAAGTCTTGGATCAGTTTAAACAGAGAATAGAGAATGAATTTGAGAAAACTAAAACTTATGGATTGACTTAAAACAGTGATTCGGAGTTCGAGGTTCAGTTTAGAGCTAATCGGGAAAATTGGCTGATTAGGGATAAAACGATCATTTTTCAATTTTAGGACAAAAATGGGGATTTTTAATAAAGATTTTGATTTTTATGACCAATAATAATTATATGAAATACAATATGATTATTGGAGCATAAAATGAAGTTTAGCAATGAAAAAGTGTAATTTTCGGTATTTTTGAGACACAAGGGTAAAATAGTAATTTTGCCACTAAAGGTCAAAACGAGAATTTTTAAAGAGGATTTTGACCTCATTTGATTTAGATTGATTATTTAGACTAGTTAAAACATAATTTGAGGTTGAAAAGTGGAAAAGAAATGCAATTCCGGTATATTTTGGAGAATAGGGGTAAAATGGTAATTTTACCATCGGAGGACCAAATTTAATTTTTCGAGAGAATTTAGATCAAATTTGATAAATTGGAGTGTGGTATGAGTTTGAGGAGTGAAAAATATGCCTTGTGGCAATTTTCAAATTTTTGAGGTAAAAATTTAATTTTGTACTTTTTCAGGGGTAAAAGTGTAATTTGCAAAATTACACTATGAAAATCTTTGGAATTTGTCTAGAAGCTTCAGAAATTAAAGGTTAAGTGCTGGAAATTTTTGTGGCTGAAAAGAAATTCAAAAAGAAAATAAATAATAATAAAATAATGAAAAAGTAAATTAACATGTGAATAATTAAATATTTAATTATTTAAGTGATAAAAAGCCATAAAAATCAGCCAAGAGCATTGAGAATTTCGGCCTCAACCAGCAGCAAGAAGAACAAGAAGAAAGCTTGAAACCCTAGCCTTGAATCAAAGGGAAAACAAGGAAAAATTAAAGATTCAACCGATTAAAAGGTAAAAATTTTGAATTTTCCTATTTATCTATATTACCCATGCTTTCTTTTCTTTCTTCCATGAATGAAACCCTAGTGGGTATGATGAAATCATGCTGGCTGAATGTTCAAGGGGGAGATTTGAATAATTTTTAAGTTGATTTTAGATTGATTAAATGTTATTTAGTTAGGTTATAACCAAGTATATCAAAACCTAGCTAGAAAAATGATTTTCTCACATTTAAACCCATTATGCCGAAATTTTCATGGGAATATTGGCTGCCTATTTTGATGCAAATTGGTGGTATTTAAGTGTAAATTGATGAATTATGAGCCTAAAAAAATTATGGGAAATTTTATTGCAAAAACTAAAATTTTCGCCTAAAGTGCAGACTGGTGCACTTGGTGTTTCAGACTGCAAATTGGCATCATATTCGCAGTCACTAAGGTCAATTAAGTATAATTAGAATATATAAATTGAAAGAAATCAATTCAGAATTAAATTGGAGACAGTAGTCAATTTAGACGCGTATAGGCGAGTCGGTCAGACACCATGAATAAACGATTGTCCAGATCATTTTTAGCTCATTTCATGCATCACATAGAGCCTGAAATTGATTATGAGAAATTGACACAATTTATTGAAATTCGTGTCACGCATATCGCCTAGGAGGTGGGTCCCCCGGACACCGGAGAAAAACGATGTAGTGGAATTAAAAACGGGAGTATCGGGCACTCCTGTGACGAGGTGAGTGGATAATTTACTGTTTCAATATCTGAAGTAATTTTATCTGGTTGTATGCTATTAAAATAAATTGAATTTTATAAATAATTTTTAAATCGAAAAATTGATTTAATAACACTAAGTATGTGGAGACCGGTTTAAATTTGTGTTCATGTATTAAAATTGAAATTATGGCTTATGATTTTGGTGAGCATGCTTAGCTGATTTATTGTGTTAAAAATTGGCATGAATTGCTGTTTGCCGTGTAGGTTGGCTAGTATTAAAATGGCCTTGTTATGCTGCTGTAAATTCTATAAAGTTGGTGGATCATAATTAACAAAACACTGTAGTGAGGGTTGCCGTAGACTACCTTTAGGAGGAGCACAGAAAAATCTGAGTAATTGTTACCTCGGTCGTAGAGGCGAGTAGGGTAACTCCCGAGGTAATGTTACAATTCACTTCACGTTAAACCACCGCGTGAAGATGAGTTTAGCCAACGCCAAGGATCGTTGTATTTGAAAAACTATGAAATTCTCACAGCTTTGGCAGACTCGATTTGGACGTTCTGATCAAGTGTCCACGAGTATAAGATTTGGCTTAAGCCTGATTTTGTATAAATAAAACATAAGCCTTGGATTTTGATAAATAAGATTGATTTGTACAATTGTATTAAATTGGTGCTATGAACTACATGATAGCATTGTGTTTTATTTATATTATCTCCATCTACTCGACTTTAGATGTCGTGGATGGTAGTTATCTAACTCACTGGGTTGTGAAACTCACCCCTTCAATTTCCCCATTTCAGGCTCACAGACAGTTATAGATAGAGGATTTTGTTTAGGAGAAGGTTTAGAGTGATAACCTTCAGTGCACAAGTTCATTTCTTAGACTGTATTTCTCTATTACGGGCCCACTTTGTAATACCCGACCCTAATTTATCTGTGATATGTCATTCACATGCAATAGACAACATGTTTGTTTATTGAACTGCCCCGAGAAATAAGATAAATGACAATATTGCCCCTAATGGTATGGTAAAGCTAAATAAGTCTTGGATCAGTTTAAACAGAGAATGGAGAATGAATTTGAGAAAGCTGAAACCCATGGATTGACTTAAAACAGTGATTCGGAGTTCGAGGTCCAATTTGGAGTCAATCGAAAAAATTGACTGATTAGGGACAAAACGATCATTTTTCAATTTCAGGACAAAATGGAGAATTGTAATAAAGATTTTGATCACATTTGACTAAGATCAATTATTTGGAGTATAATGTGATTTATTGGAGTATAAAATGAAGTTTAGCAGTGAAAAGTGCAATTTTCGATATTTTTGGGACACAAGGGTAAAATAGTAATTTTACCATTAAAAGACAAATTTGGAATTTTTAAAAAATATTTTTTGATCCCATTTGATTGAGATTGATCATATTAATCAATTAAAGTGTTATTGGAGGTTGAAAAGTGGAAAAAGAAGAAATTTCGGTGATTTTTGGAGTGTAGGGGTAAAATCGTAATTTTACTACCGAAAGGCCAAATTTAATTTTTTGAGAGGATTTAGATCAAATTTGATAAATTGGAGTGTGGTATGAGTTTGAGGACTGAAAAATATACCTTGTGGTAATTTTTCAATTTTTGGGGTAAAAATGTAATTTTACACTTTTTCGGGAGCACAAGTGTAATTTCACAAAATTACACTATAAAAATCATTGAAATTTCTTCTAGAAGCTCCAGGAAAAGTCAGAGGATAAAGGCTGGAATTTTGAACTGAAAAGAAATTCAAAAAAAAAATAAGTAAATAATAAAATAATGAAAAAAGGTAATTACCATGTGTTAAATTAAATATTTAATCATTTAACTTATAAAAAGTCAAAATTCAACCTACTTCTTCTTCTCCAAACCGTGTAAGTGAGGGAAAAAATTGAAAACTTGAAACCCTAGCTGAAAATTCAAAGAACAAGTGAGAGAAATTAAGGAAATTAGCTTGAAAAAGGTAAAATCACTTGATTTTCTTTGATTTTTTCATTACCCATGCATTTTATTTCAATTTTCATGCAAAATTAGAAAGTGGGTATGAACACCCATGCTGGTTGAATCTTGATGAGAGGATTTGGGGTGTGATTTGGTTGAATTTTAGCTTGATTAAATGTTTGTAGGAAGTTTGGTTAAGTGTAGAAATGAAAACTAGCAAAAATAAGCAAGAAAAATAGAATTTTTCATATTGCACCAAGCTTGACCGAATTTTCAGAGAGAGAAATGCTGCTGATTTTGAGTTTATTTTGAGGTGTGATGATGAATAATGGTGAATTATAAGCCTAGGAAAATTATGGGAATTTTTCAAGTAAAAAATCGACATTTTTACCCACTAGGGGTATTTTCGTAATTTCAGTTCGGGACTGATAATTTACATCACACTGAGGGACAATAAGTCCAATTGGATATAATTGAGGCATAGAAAGTGAAAAAAATCGATTCGAAATTAAAATGGGGATTTTAGCAATTTAGATGCGTGTAGGCGAGTTGGTCGGACATTATAAGAAAATGACTGTCCGGACCATTTTTACCCATTTCATGCATCACATAGAGCCTGAAATTATTTATGGTTAATTGACACAATTTATTGAAATTGGTGTCATATGGAACACATAGGTGGTGAGTCCCCGGATACGAGAAAAAGGGCAGTGTAGTGAGAAATTGAAAACAGGAGTATCGGGCACTCTTGTGACAAGGTGAGTGGATAAATTATCGTCTTTAATATCTAGAGTGGATTTATTATAGTTTATGCTTATTAAAGCATGGTGAAATTGGAATTTTCAAAATATTATGATTTTCGATTAAAATATATTTCGATGAAATACTGCTTTAAAATTAAATACCAATTTTATGGAAATTGAGTATGTGGAGACGTACACTGTGATTTGTGTTGTATATTCATGAATTGAAATTCTGGCTTATGGCATTGTGATAGCATGATGGCTGAACTTTTGTGTTGGCATGAAATATATAAATTGTTTATCTCCTTGACAAGTTGGATTAAATTTTATTTGCCATATTATGCTACTAAAAATTTTATGGGTCTGGTGGTATATTAACGGTCACTGCAGTGGTGGGGGTTTCCATGGACTGCCTATGAGAGGGGCACGGTAACCCAATTATATACTTACCTCCGGGGGGATATGGCAGGTGAAGTGTCTCCTGAGGTGAGATTTGAGTGCACCTCACGTCTGGGCCACCACGTGAGAGTGAGACTCAGCCAACGCCAAGGAACGGCTGTGTGTGTCAGATGTGAAAAATATGTTTATGGGTATGGGACACTTAACAGCCTTGGCGGTCTCGGTCAAATACCCGGGTACAAGGTATCCCCGAGTATAGGTTTTGGCATCAGTCAAGTGTTTTTAAAAAATTCATAAACCTGGAAGTTTTAAATGAAAGGAAATTGTTTGGTATGGATTGGAATAAATTTTAGCTTTATAAATATTATTGAGACATAACGTTTTTATATTGTCTCCACCTACTTGGCTTTAGATACTTTTGATGGTAGTTATTTACTCATTGGGATTATATAATCTCACCCTCTCTTCCACCCATTTCAAGCTCGAGAAAAGCACTAGATAGCTGTGGCATCAAGAAACTAGGTGGAATCGGAATCCAGTACATTTAAGGTACATAGTTATACATAGTGGGGCCCACATGCCATTGTAAAATTACAATACATACTATGGTTATTTGTACTACAGTATGTATGAATTTATTTTGCTTTCACGTGCGAAAAATTATTTTCAGATATGTTGGTAAATATTGTTTTATAAGAAATTAAAATATTTTTATTTAATATTTTTAAATAGTGTTATTAATCTTAAAACCGCTTTTAAATTAATGTTTGAGATTTCTAAACTTATTTTTAGTTACGAGAAGTATAGCTTTCATCTATAAATTGTTTTTAGTTTAAAAAAAAAGGAGAGTGGAAAACTGGTACAAGAGCCTTGCGAGGTCTCGATTTGCATTCGGGAGATGAGTGTACATCGAGACATCGCGGCAGTTGTCACGGGTTCAATGGGAGTTCCGGGTCGTGACACACTTAGCATTGTAAATTAAATTTTATACTTCAGTTAACTGTGTTACTATATGTAATAATATATTTTGTTTTTACACTGTAAAAATTATATCCAGATATCTATATAAAAATTGTTTTATAAGAAAATATTTTATTTTATGAAATATTATTATTTTATTCCATTAAATGTAATTTTACTCAAATTTCATGTTTTAGATATCCAATTTCAATTCCGACTGCGAGTTATGAAATCTTTATGCGAAAGTAACATTTTTTCCAAATTTTGAAATTTTCAACGAAAAATGATCGAAATGCCCCTGTATAGTAAATTTCGTCTTTTTCCTTGTTTTGGTCCGAAATTGAACGAAATGCTTAGAAACATGAAGTTTATACATAGAAACTCACAAGGGAGTTAGAAAGACTGGTACGAGAGCCTTGCGAGGTCTCGATATGGTACGAGAGCCTTGAGTGCATATCGGGACATCGCGGCGGTTGTCACGGACTCGATGGTGGTTCCGGGTCGTGACAATGTACAACTATGTACCTTTGTATGCTAAGGACGCGGCTTCAATCAAGCCTCTATATGCACTCCGAGTGCTTACTAGTGATCTCGAGCCTAAAAGGGGGAGAGAGGGTGGTGAGTTTTATAACCCAGTGAGTTAGATAATTACCATCTACAACATCTAAAGTCGAGTAGATGGAAATAATATAAAAACGCAATGCTATCATGTAATTCATAGCACCGATTACACCAAATTTAATACAATTATACAAAGCAATCTTATTTTATCAAAACACAAGGCTTATGATTTATTTATAAAAATCAAGCTTAAGCCAAATCTCATTCTCGTGGACACTTGCTCAAAGCATCCAACCGAGTCCGTCAAGACTGTTAAAATTTCATAATTTCTCAGATACAGCCAATCATTGGCGTTGGCTAAACTCATCTTCACGTGGTGGTTTAACGTGAAGTGAATCTTAACATTACCTCGGGAGTTACCCTACTCGCCTCTCCAACCGAGGTAAAAACTAGTCAGGTTTACCGTACCCCTCCTAAAAGGAGTCCACGGCAACCCTCACTGCAGTGTTTTATTACTCGTAATCTACCAAATTTGTAAATATCAAGCAGCATAGCATGGCTAATAAATTATGTCCAGTCATCAAAATAAATGGACAATTTATATCATTCATAAAAATATAGAATTCAGCCAGCATGCTTCCCAATGTCATAAGCCACAGATTCAATTCATAGATAAATAGTACAATTCACCAAATAGGTCTCTATATACTCAATTTCATAAAATTAACATTTAATTTTAAAAACAGTATTTCACCGAAATATATTTTCATTGAAAATCGTAATATTTTATACTTTCAAATTCATCATGCTTTAAAAAACATAAATTCATAATAAATCCACTCTAGATATTATAGACGATAATTTATCCACTCACCTCGTCAAGAGTGCACGATACTCCTATTTTCAATTTCCACTACACTGTATTTTTCCCACGTCTAGAAGCCCACCACCTATACACGATTCACGACACAAAATTCTATTATTTATGTCCAACCATTATAATTTATTTCAGGCTCTACATGTTTGAAAATTGGGTAAAAATGGTTCGGACAGTCGTTAAATTACAGTGTCCGACCGACTCGCCTACACGCGTCGAAATTGCTAAAATCCTCAATTAAATTTCGATTTGACCCATTTCAGTTTCTGATAGTTCAATTATATCTATGATACTCAATTACAGTGAGTACGGGTCAATGTATCAGTCTTAGAGTGAAAATTACGATTTTACCCCTAGTGGGCAAAAATTTTGATTTTTGCTCTAAAAATTTTCATAATTTTCCTATATCCATAATTCACCATAATTCCTCAAAATACCCCAAATAAACATCAAAATCAGCAGCAATTTCTTTCTCTAAAATTCGGCCTAGGCTAGGAAAAATGAGAAACAATTATTTCTTTGCTAATTTTACTTACTAACATGTTATACTAATCTAAAACACTAACATAATTCATAACCAACCAAATCCATTATCATTCTCTCTCTAAACCCATTTTGATCAGCCAAGAATCCACCATCAAAACATGAAATTTAACCATGGAAACTAAGGAAAAATGCATGGAAATGATAGATCATAAGTTAAACTTGAAAAATCATACCTTTAAACACTTGAATCTTTGAAAAATCACACTTTTTCTTTGATTTTCTTCCACCTAGGGTTTTATTTTTGTTTTATCTCTCTTTCTTCAGGTTAGGCCGACTCTTTTGGGGAAGAAGGCTGAAAATTTTGACTTTTTATAGTCTTAATAAAATAATATTATTTTATTATACTTTTTGATTTTTTATAGTTTTTTTTTTTTACTTTTTTATCCACCATCAGCTTTCTTCACTTATCCATTCAGCCAAAGAAGTTTCTAGACTCATCAAAAAAAATCGTGATAGAGAAATTTTCAAAAATTACACTTTTACCCCTGTAAAAGTCAAAAATTATATTTTTGTCCCAAAAATTGAAAAATTACCAAAAGGTATATTTTTCACTCATCAAACTCATACTACACTCCAATTTATCAAATTTGATTTAAATTCTCTCAAAAAATTAAATTTTCGTCATCGAGTGGTAAAATTACGATTTTGCCCCTATACCTTGAAATGTACTAGAATTACATTTTTTTCCACTTTTGAACTTCAAATAACACTTCACTTAACCATTATTAATCAAATGGGGTCAAAACCTTTTATAAAAATTCTAATTTTGACCTTTAGTGGCAAAATTATCGTTTTGCCCTTGTGTCCCAAAAATATCGAGAATTAAAATTTCTCACTGCTGAACTTCATATTATATTCCAATAATTATATTATATTTCAAATAGTTGATCTTGGTCGAATGTGATCAAAATCTTTTATAGAAATCTCCATTTTGTCTTTAAATGACAAAATGACCGTTTTGTCCCTAATCGATCAATTTTCCCAATTAACTCCAAACTGGACCCCGAACTCCGAATCATTGTTTTGAGTAATCCCTGGATTGTGAAATCCTCAATTTCACTCTTAAAATCCTTGTTTGAACTTGTTCGAAGTTTAATCGACTCAATGGTATTACTAGAGGCAATATAGTTATTTAACTAGTTTTCCGGGACAATTCAATAGGCAAACATGCTATCCAATGCATGTGAATGACCTGTCACAGATAATTTAGGATCAGATGTTACATTTTGATTTTTCAATGGATGACCACATGAATTTTTAATAATTTTTCATATCATTATTGATCCGAGATGACTTAACTGGTCATGCCAAAAATTAAAATCATTAGTAACTTGTGGTTTACTATAACATAAATTTCAATCATTTTAATATTTGTGTAATACAATCTAGATGAATATCCATTTTTATCTTCAATAAAATAAGATACGTATATAGTAAGAAACTTGCAAGTTAACATAATATAACATTAGATATATAATTTACTATTAAAACACATAATAAAAACATATCATTTAAATATAATGAGAACATATAAAAACATCTTCATGATAAAATTATATAAAAATATACTAACAAATTATTTAAGAAATTTCATTCTTGTATATTTTAATTACCAATCATATGATTAATTCCTCCTTTAAAGTGGATAGGAAAAACAACTACATCTAAATGTATTATATCAACTTGGCCATGGTTAAAATCATCTTGAATAAAATTTATTTTGATATTTTTTTTCTTTTGGCTTTCAATAATGCTTGATAAAGTTTAACAAAAAGTTTTTGCATACAATAGGTACTTGACCAATGGCCTTTCATGCCACATCAATCCAAATATTTTTTATATTCCTTTTATTCTATCCATTTTTATCTTTTTTTTTTATATCTCTTCATTGCTCTTCCATTTCTGATGGATAAAAGTATCCATCCATTTTTTGTGGGTAAAGATATCTATCCATCCACTTTTGATGGGTAAAAGTATCCATCCAATTTTAATGGGTAAATGTATCCATCCACCTTTAATGGCTAAAAGTATCTATCCACTTCTAGTGAATAAAGATGTTATTATTACTATTATTAGAATAGTGATTAGTGTAATAACCACAATTGCAATAATTATGGCTACTTTTTTCACGTCCATAACCATAAATTATTAAATGATATCCCATTCACTTCAAGAAATGAACAAGATTCATGATTTTTCATTAATAGCTCATTTTTTTATTCAACTACAAAAAAACATGAAATCCAAAACAAAATATATTTTCAAATTACCCAAAGTATAATATTTTTCATTTGTTACAAAATAAATATCACATAAAGTCAAATATCATATAAAGTCAATTTCATATGTTCGATTCAAAAATGTCTTATCAAACTCTCATAGTATCAAAGATATATTTACATATGTTGAGCAGGATCATAGTCAAAATTCAACAAATAAATCATATATTGAACAAATTATATTCCAATACCAGAATAAAGAGGTCATATATAATTATATATATTTAAATGTTCAATCCGATTTAATAAATTAAAGAAAAAAAAATTGATACATACTACATGATAGCAAATTCACATTCTAATTTAATAAATGAAAACACAAAATATATTACATATTACATGATAGCAAATTCATATTAAAGTTAATTTTTCAGGGATGAAAACAAAAAAAGATATCAAGTCATTTACTTTATTCGTTAAAATCGAAAAAAAAAAAAGAACAACTATTGAAATCCTTTTGAAACTTGAAAGAACTGAAACTTCGATTTTGATATGACAATGAAAACTAAATAATATAAAAATATGAGAGGTTAAAGAATCGTACTGATAACGTGCTATGAAATATAAAGAAAGAAAATAACAATAAGAGAAAAGTATTAATAAAGTAAGAAGAACTTATTTGAGAGTATGTATTTACAAATGAAGTAAGAAACATATTTATAAGCGAATAACCCCTCAAATCATAATCTTAGTCTAATTTAATCTATATCAAATCTAGATATACATAATCAAATCAAATTACATTTCTTATGTCTAATCTATTAGACTGTTTGATTTGATCTGAACTCTTAGTTCATATATATATAAATATATATATATATATATAGATATATATATTCTTAACACTAGCTATATATCAAAAAAGGTGGGCTATTTGCCAAGTTGGCTGGCAAGACTAGAAAGGTTTGCTATATAATTTATCACTTGTCACATTATTTCAATTAATAATTGGCGTTGAAAACCTATAATAGAAGATTATTTTGGTGAAAATAGAAGTTTCTCACATAAAAAAAAAAAAGATAAAGATAAATCCAACAATACCTTCTAACCTCTCTCAACTAGTAAAAGGTTTTGGTCAGTAAATTTTGGAAATACTTGGTTGAATGGAAAATGTCAATGGACGAAAAAAGAAGAAGTAGGTGAAGAAGAAACAAGTGCAAATTAAAACTAAGGTGCTTTTTTTTTGTATGTATATGTACATTAAAAATATGCTTTAAAAAAACCCTATACCATTTTGCTCATGAGATTGGAAGAACAACCGTTCTGATTAAATGCACATGGATATTGGATTGCATTTAATATAAAGCCTCAATTTCATCTTTCTGTTTAACGTACTGTGAAACATATCAAATCATGAATAGAGAAGATAAAATCTTCATTGGCAGATGAGCAATGATTTGATTTATTTATGCAATACAGACGGGGTCAACCAAAAATTTCAATCTTCTTACGTTAGAATGATGTATATATAGTTAACCATGTTAATTTATGCAAGTTAATCAAGGTAGGATCCCTGAGGTTCACATGAGAGAATTTGTCATAATGCTAAAAGATGTCCAAAAACCAAGAGAGTCGCTTTAAATATAAAATGTCATAATGCTAAAAGATGGCGAAATTTATTAACCTAATGTTGCAGATAGAAATGGCTCCATAGATGAAGCATTTTTGTTCAAATACCCGAGAGGAATCCTCCCACCTCCCAGGACAAGTGCATTATCTACATATTCAGCCGGCTGATACACGTAATGAGGATGTCGCTCTCTGTCCATTTCAGATTAGATTCCATTTTCTTTTTGAGATAGTTTAATTAGATTCTGTATATTCCTGATCAGATTCCCACTTTGCTTACACTTTCTTTCATTCTTTATGTTACTTTTATTTTTCTGTAATGACACTGATCCATGGAAAGCCTACCTTTTGTTTGCACCAAGCACTTGAAATTTTAATGGCAATTACCTGCTTTAAGGAGCCAAAGTACATTCATATACAGACTTGAAATGAAATTACAAATTAGTTCTCAGTTAAAAACGAAAACTCTGGATACGACTTGGGAATTGGATCATAAATGAAGTTTAATCATCGAATAGTACTGTATAATGTTGGCCAAAATATATCTTAAATTTGCTGCCATTTCTCACGCTAACTTAGGCCTAATTAATTTAACCCGCAGCTTAAAAGGAATCAACTAGCTTAGAAAGGACAATATCCTGAAAATACAGTTCTAACCTTGTCTACTTTTTTCTTATAAATGGTGGCATGATAATTGACAACGCCACTTCCCTATTACCAGTCCTCATTCCTAGCAATTTGCATTTGCATAACTCCAGAGAGAGAAGTAGATACCATGCTAGGTGTCTTTAGCCGTGAGATTGTCACGCCACCAGAGGAGCTGGTGGCTGCAGGAAACCGGAGTCCATCCCCAAGAACCACCGCCTTGGCTTTGCTCAAACGTTACATCAAGTGTAACCTCTCTTCGGTTTCTATACAAATTGGTGACCAAGTTAACTTGGCTTACTCTCGCCAGAATGAGAGTCTTCTACAGCCAGGGAGACGTACTTCAACCGTTTGAAATTGTTAATTTGGGTTAGCGTCTGAAGGTCATTGTAAACGGTTTGAGTGAGAACTTTCAATTGCAGCCTTACCAAATTAGTAACTTTCAATGTCGTAATAAAGCATGTCATGACTTATTGACTTGTCCATCCATGACATGCTCTACTTCTTTCTCTTTGCGGAAGATGAAAGATAATCGCCTTTTCTTTCATTAATAAAATTTAGAGATCAATTCCAACTTCACCATTCATTCTACACCTGTACTGCTTGCTGCTTTCTTGTCCTAATTTTTAACCAAACACAGGAGACAAATGTATTCACAGCTTCTGGAAAAAGAAAGAAAGGAACTAATCTTTCCAAATACATAGAAACGATTATCAATTTCACTTAAAAATTTGCAGTCCATTCATGGAAAGGAAAAAATTGGATTAAAATACATATACAGATTGGATCAACAGAAACAAGAAAAATGGATTAATTGCATTTGGTACCTTATAGTGCAATCACATTACAAAGAATGTGATATAATATTGTAACATTTGATATATTATCGAAAGTGTGATTAAAATGCCGACAATATAACATTGCACTGTTTACTTTACAAACATTTTACTAGAAATATAATATTAAATTACTTCTATATACTAAAATGTAAGTTTAATAAACTTATATGTTTTTTTATTGTAAATTTTTATATGATATCATCTCTTAAATAAATTTTCCAATAAATAATCCAAGGATCTTGCAAATCTATTTTAATATTGATTACAAAATAACTTTTTATTTGTGAGTAATTTTGAAAATTTCAAAATATATTGTTATTATTATTTTGAAGTATTCCTAGAGCATTAAAAATGGAAATAATTCTTTATAGAAAAAATTGGAAAACTAAAAAACCAAAAGATATTTTTTAAAAAAAATTGAAAGTAAAAAGAAATAATTTTTATAGTTTTAAAAAATTATGAGCATAAAAAGAAAATCTTCTATTTTTAAAAAAATTCTAAATATATTTTTTATTTTATGGATTTTACAATCTTTTATAGTTTCTTAAAAATAAAATTATTTCTACTTTTTATGGTTCTAGAATTTTTTTAATAATTAAAAATTATTTTTAGTTTTTTTCAATTTTTAGAATTTTTAAAAATTAAAAAATTATTTGTATGTTTTTCAAAATTTATAGATTTTTTTTCATAAATTTGAAAATATTTTTAATTTTTTAAATTTTTTTAAAATGATAAAAATTAAGTTTTAAAATTTTATTTATTTAAAAAAGTGAAATATCAAAATCAACATTGCAAAGTAAGTTGTAATATAATATTACATTGATTTTTCAATGCAATCACTTTTTAGTTATTAACGGTAATGTGATTACGTTGTAATTTTTTATTATATTGATTTATTTTAAAATAAATATTATAATATAATTTAATTAGACATATGTAAAACCCGACCCTATAAATACATGTCATGACATACATGCAATGAATAACATGTTTGTATGTTAGAGAAGTCTCAAAGAATAGCTAAAACCCGGTATTGTACTAAATGGTACACTCAAGTTGATTTAACCTCGAATTAGTTCAAATAGGAATTTTAAGATGAAATTTAATATTTCACAGTCCAGGAATGACTTAAAATGATGTTTTGGAGTTCGAGGGTTAATTTGGGATGAATTTGAAAATTTTGATGTCTAGGGGTAAAATCGTCATTTTACCATCCGAGATAATAAATTGATCATGGAGTGAAATTTTTGATCAATATTGACTATTTGGAGTATAATTTGATGATATGAAGTGAAAAATTTCAATTCCGGCAGTTTTCGGAACATAGGGGCAAAACGGTAATTTTACCGTCCTAGGGGTAAAATCGTAATTTTCACCAATCAAAACTTGTCAAATTTAATGATTTATTCATTTTTGGAATGTATGGATATGGTGTTTGAAGTGGTGAAAATTTAAAATTTTCAGAACGAAATTTTAAAACGGGTCCCACGGGAAAGTGACACGTGGCATAGTTTTAATGAAATAATAATATTTTAATCAAACAGCCCATTTAAGCTCCAGCCCTAGGGAGGTTCGGCCATAAGGAGAAAAAGAAAGGAAGAAATAGGGAGAAAAGGGAGAAAGGAGAAAAAACTAAAGAAAAGCTTGAAATTTGACGAAAAATTCACGATTTTTGTCCGTTTTCAAGTCTAACGGTAAGATTTTTCAACTTTGGCTTGGTTTCCACCTTTCCCATGCTTTTGTTTTCATTTTCCATGCTTCAAGAGAGAGATCACAGAATAGATCTAAGTGCTGGATGAAGTTCAAGGGGGGAGATTTTGGATTTTTCAAGTTTTGATTCTTAGCTAAATCGATAGTTTCTGTCAAACCATACCCTATAAAGTGATCGTAATGTCATTTACATGTTCAATAAAATGTTTGTATATTGAGGAAGTCTGGAGAAATCGTTAAAAGACGATATTGCCCCTAAAAGTACAGTTAAGTCGATTAAACCTCGAACAAGATAAAATCGAGATCGTGAAGATGAAATTGAAAATTTCACAGTCCAGGGATGACTCAAAATGGTAATTCAGAGTTCGAGGTCCGATTTGGAGTCAATCTGAAAAATTGACCGATTAGGGACAAAACAGTCATTTTTCAATTTCAGGACAAAATGGGAATTTTTAATAAAGATTTTGATTTCAAATGACCAAGAATAATTATATGAAATATAATATGATTATTGGAATATAATATGAAGTTCAGCAGTGAAAAAGTGTAATTCTCGATTTTTTGAGACACAAGGGTAAAATAATAATTTTGCCACTAAAGGTCAAAACAAGAATTTTTAAAGAAGATTTTGGCCCCATTTGACATGTTTGAGTATGATATGAGTATTGAAGTACAATTGGAAGATTTAGCCGTGAAAAATATGAGTTTTCGATATTTTTGGAGTATAGGGGCAAAATGGTAATTTTACCACCCTAAACTGAAAATTGAATTTTCGAAAGGATTTTGATCAAATTTAATTATTTGGAGTGTGGTATGAGTTTGAAGAGTGAAAAATATGCCTTGTGGCAATATTTCAATTTTTGGGGTAAAAATGTAATTTTGTACTTTTTCAGGGGTAAAAGTGTAATTTTACAAAATTACGCCATAAAAATCTTTGGGATTTGTCCAGAACCTTCTTGAAGGCTGAAGATAAGGGAAGGAAAATTGGTGGCTGAAAATAAAGTCAAAAGATAAAAAAAAATAAAAATAATAAATTAATAAAAAAATAAAAAAATATAATAAAATAATATTATTTTATTTAATGGCTTAAAAAGGCCAAATTTCAGCCTTCTTGCCCAAAAATTTCATTCTAACCTGAAGGAAGAGAGAGAAAACACAAAAATAAACCCTAGGTGGAAGAAAATCAAAGAAAAAGTGTGATTTTTCAAGGATTCAAGTGTTTAAAGGTATGATTTTTCAATTTTAGCTAATGATCTATTATTTCCATGTATTTTTCATTATTTTCCATGGTTAAATTGCATATTTTCATGGTGATTTCATGGCTGGTCCAATGGGTTTAGAGAGAGAAAGTTGATGGAATTAATTGATTTTGATATATGTTAGTGTTTTTAGCTAGTTTAGCATGTATATAAGCAAAACTAGAAGAAATAAATTTGTTTGCTATAGTAACCATCCATGGCTGAACCTAGTGTTGTGTGTGTAGTGATGGGATTGATTTTATTTTGAGAGAATTGGATGGCAAAATGGTGATTTATGGAGTAGAAATCAAATAGGAAAAGTTTTAGTGAAATTCCACCTAGTATAGTTGAAATTTCCATGAATAATTTTGAAGGTAATTAAGCTGAATTTTAGGTTATTTGGCATGTATTTGGTGATATTTGATAAATTATGGAGTTAGAAAATTAAATGAGAATTTTCGGTGTAAAAAAATTAGAATTTTTACCCACTAGGGGTAAAAGCGTAATTTTTCATCCAGACTGATAAATTGGACCAAATTCACAGTCATTGAGGTATTGTGGATATAATTGGATAATTGAAAGTGAAATGGATTGAATCGGAGTTAAATTGGAGGTTTTAGCAATTTAGACCGTGAATAAGCAAGTTGGGTCGGAGATCGCAATTAAGCGATTGTCCAGACGTTTCATACTCATTCGCATGTATACATATAGATATGAGCCTGAATTAATTTATAATGGTTTGACACAAATTATTGAATTTTGTGTCATATACGATGGATAGGTGGTGAGCCATTTGACACGGGTAAAAGATTGTGCCCGCGGATCGAGAATAGGAGTATTTCTACTCCTAATACTGTGAGTAAACTTATTACCATTTAATTTATCTAAGGTAGTTTTTATGAAAATTTATAAATTCTATGAAAAATGGATTTAAAAAGGATAAATTTCGTGTTTTATAAATAAATGTCTTTTTATAAAATAGTTTTATAAATTATTTGAAATTAATGATGAATGTTATTTTTTTAATAGAGTACATGGAGACTGTGGTTGCTAAGCATGAATTGTATTTTTAATTCAAATGGCTTATGATAGTGTGAGCATGCTTGGCTGGTTTATTATATTGAAATTACACGAATTGTGATTTACCGTGCAAATTAGTTATTATAAATAAATTGCCTTGTTATGCTGTTAAACTATTTTATGATTATGGTGGGGCTGACCTACACTGCAGTGGCGAGTTTCCGTGGACCAGCCTATTAGAGGGGCACGGTAAACCCGGCTGATTTATTTTACCTCTGTGGGAGAGGTGCGTAGGGTAACTCCTATGGAAGGGTTTGAGTCCACTTCACGCTTTACCACCACGTGAAAGTGAGATTCAGCCAACGCCAAGGGATGGCTATTTATATGAATAAGTCGTTTTAACAGCCTTAGTGGACTCGAGTGGATGCTTTGATGACGATCAAGTATCCCCGAGGATGAGTTTTGGCATGAGCCAAATTTTATGAAAAACATAAGCCTTGAAAATCATTTTAATTGAATTATAGTTGTTTTCATGGGATGGAATAAATTTCCAAGTTATGAAATGCATATTGGGATATGGTATTTTATTGTCTCCATTTACTCGGCTTTAGATACTTTAGATGGTATATTTTTACTCACTGGGATTATATAATCTCACCCTTCTTCCTATATATTTTTCAAGCTCAGGACAGTTTGTAGATAGTCGAGTAGGACGAGAACTAAGCTCGGAGCTGCATTATAGAAAGTAAAAGTTCATAGTCTTACATACTCTTGGTCAATTGGGGCCCACATGTCATTGCAGATCAAATCTTATATTTTGGTTATTTGTATTTCTATTCATACAATTTTACTTTACTTTCATGTGCAGAAAATTATTTACGAATATTTCTATAAAAAAATTTATTTTATGAGAAAATAGAATATTTTTATTTATTATTTTTGAATAGTACTAGTTGTCAACAGTTTGCTTTTAAATGAATGTTTTAAATATCAAAACCTATTTCTAAGTATAAAATATGTGTTTTCCACTTAAATATTACATTGTTAACCTGTCTTGAGATTTTTGACGAAAATGGCAAAAAAGCCTCTGTGAGGCAGAAATTAAAATTTTATTGTTTTTGGACGAAAAAAAAATGATCCGTATTGTTTTAAAACATGATTTTTGTAACGGTCAATCACAAGGGAGGTGAGAAATTGATACGAGAGTCTTGCGAGGTCTCGATAGGGTACTCGGGAGATGAATGCCTATCGGGATATCGCGACGATTGTCATGGACTCGAGGGTGGTTCCGGGTCGTAACAATTCCTGTGGTATCAGAGCTTTCGGTTTTAAAGTTTTTGATTTTTTAAAGTTGTTTTAGAATCCACATTGACATTGCGTGGCCCCGAGTTAAGCTAGATCAATTAGAATGTATAGGTTTGCATATAGAGTCTGAGGTTGCTTAGATTTGTTTTGTTTTCTTTTATATATCATCATACCCCCTAGACGTGAACGTATAACCTTCACTAGGTCAACTGGGAGGGGAAGAGGTCGTCCTAGACAAAGTCGGCCAGATCCTATAGGTGAGGAATCGGCTGCGTCTCCCTTTCGGGCAGTGTCTACTGCTGAACAGACTGACGTTCCTCCATTTCCTCCACCACCTACTAGCATTCCTGCCATGCCTCCCGAGGCAGTTCAGGTGATGGCAGCTTTTTTTGCTGCTATGGCTGGTTAGGCTCAGATTGGTCAGGTTCCACCGATAGTGCCACCGGTTACTCCTTCAGTACCCCCAGTACAAGATGTGTCTATCTCTAAGAAACTGAAGGAGGCTAGGCAGCTTGGCTGCGTATCTTTCACGGGTGAGTTAGATGCGACTGTGGCTAAGGACTAGATTAACCAGGTGTCGGAGACTTTATTTGACATGAGATTGGATGACGACATGAAATTGATGGTGGCCACACAGTTATTGGAGAAAAGGGCTCGTACATGGTGGAATTCTGTAAAGTCCCGCTCCACCGCTCCACTAACCTCGGTAGATTTTCTAAGGGAATTTGACAGCCAGTATTTCACCTATTTTCACCAGAAAGAAAAGAGAATAGAATTTCTGAGCTTGAAACAAGGAAATTTGTCGGTAAAGGAATACGAAGCTCGTTTTAACGAGCTGATGTTATACGTGCATGATTTGGTTAAATCGGAGCAGGACCAGGCAAGCTATTTTGAAGAAGGGCTCCGTAATGAGATCAGGGAACGGATGACGGTAATCGGTAAAGAACCCCATAAGGAAGTAGTACAGATGGCTCTAAGGGCCGAGAAGCTCGCGAACGAACATAGGAGAATGCAAGCTGAGTTGGCAAAGAGGAGAAATCCGAGCGTGTTCTCTAGTCAGCCATTAAAAAGGGACAAAGATTCATCTGTTTCAGGAAGCACTACTTCTGCCCCAGTAACATCTTCTCGACCTTCATTTTCACAGACACAGCAGAGACCTTCGAGATTTAGTAAGTCTGTGATGACTACTTCCGGGAAAAGTTTCGAAGATTTCGATAGATGCTGGAATTGTCGAAAATATCATGTCGGACTGTGTAAGGAGCCCGTACAATGTTATCGCTGTGGTTAGTCAAGTCACATCAGAAGTAATTGCCCACAATCAAGACAGGCTACTATAGTTGCTCCACCTTCACCAGCTTATACAGATATGCAAAAGAGAGATTCCTCTGGAGTACACCCGAGGCAGGGAGTAGCTGCACAGTCTAATGTGGAAAGTAACACCTCCGCATATCCACCAACTAGACCACAGACTTGTTCTTCAACAAGAGTTTTTGCTGTAACGGAAGATGAAGCACGAGTCCAACTTGGGAAAGACGAGTGAGAAGTAGATATAAGTGTTAGATAGTAATAAGAGATGTAAATACTAAGTGATGAGAATGTAAACAAAGGTTTCAAGAATAATATAGTAAATGACTTTATATGGAACCTTGCAATGAAAATTTTTTTGATATATTGTGGAATCCGAAACTCAAAAATGATTGGAGTATACATGATACAAATGAGTTTAGATCTTAAGTGATAAATTAATGTCGGAGTACAATAAGGATACAAAGTAATGCAGAGACATGAAAGATAATCTTTGAGACATTGATGGGAATGAAAGTGCAACCCTACAAGTGCAGGGATTAGTAGTATGATTAACTAAAGTGAAGTGTTTATGAAATGGTTAAAGGAGTTTCCTTTGGGGGGAAGCAAAAGGCTTGAATTCGAACCTCAACCTAACAGCTTTGGCTGGACACGTGAAAGTGTGGCTGCAGATACGTGGTGCCTGAACACGATGAGGGGAAACCAGGCATAACAATACCTTGCAAAGGTAGGCCCCGGAGGGGCATGCCACAAGTTTAAATTGAACTAAAGGTAAGTGGGGTGAATAAATCAAAATTATCAATGAAAGGAGATGACATGAGATGTCAAGCATTGGAAAAAAAAAAAAAAGCAAATACCCCCATCTTTTCTTGGAGTTCGATAAATGAAATTTTGAGGACAAAATTTTATTTTAAAAGGGGTAGTGTTGTCAAACCTTACCCTATAAAGTGATCGTAATGTCATTTATATGTTCGATAGAATGTTTGTATATTGAGGAAGTCTGGAGAAATCATTAAAAGACGATATTGCCCCTAAAAGTACAGTTAAGTCGATTAAACCTCGAACAAGATAAAATCGAGATCGTAAAGATGAAATTGAAAATTTCACAGTCCAGGGATGACTCAAAATGGTAATTCGGAGTTCGAGGTCCGATTTGGAGTCAATCTGAAAAATTGACCGATTAGGAACAAAACGGTCATTTTTCAATTTCAGGACAAAATGGGGATTTTTAATAAAGATTTTGATTTCAAATAACCAAGAATAATTATATGAAATATAATATGATTATTGGAATATAATATGAAGTTCAGCAGTGAAAAAGTGTAATTTCCGGTATTTTGAGACACAAGGGTAAAATAGTAATTTTGCCACTAAAGGTCAAAACAAGAATTTTTAAAGAATATTTTGGCCCCATTTGACATGTTTGAGTATGATATGAGTATTGAAGTACAATTGGAAGATTTAGCCGTGAAAAATATGAGTTTTCGATTTTTTAGAGTATAGGGGCAAAATGGTAATTTTACCACCCGAAACTGAAAATTGAATTTTTGAAAGGATTTTGATCAATTTAATTATTTGGAGTGTGGTATGAGTTTGAAGAGTGAAAAATATGCCTTGTGGCAATATTTCAATTTTTGGGGTAAAAATATAATTTTGTACTTTTTCGGGGGTAAAAGTGTAATTTTACAAAATTACGCCATAAAAATCTTTGAGATTTGTCCAGAACCTTCTTGAAGGCTGAAGATAAGGGAAGAAAAATTGGTGGCTGAAAATAAAGTCAAAAGATAAAAAAATAAAAATAAAAATAATAAATTAATAAAAAAATAAAAAAATATAATAAAATAATATTATTTTATTTAATGGCTTAAAAAGGCCAAATTTCAGCCTTCTTGCCCAAAAATTTCGTTCTAACCTGAAGGAAGAGAGAGAAAACACAAAAATAAACCCTAGGTGGAAGAAAATCAAAGAAAAAGTGTGATTTTTCAAGGATTCAAGTGTTTAAAGGTATGATTTTTCAATTTTAGCTAATGATCTATCATTTCCATGTATTTTTCATTATTTTCCATGGTTGAATTGCATATTTTCATGGTGATTTCATGGCTGGTCCAATGGGTTTAGAGAGAGAAAGTTGATGGAAATAATTGATTTTGATATATGTTAGTGTTTTTAGCTAGTTTAGCATGTATATAAGCAAAACTAGAAGAAATAAATTTGTTTGCCATAGTAACCATCCATGGCTGAACCTAGTGTTGTGTGTGTAGTGATGGGATTGATTTTATTTTGAGAGAATTGGATGGCAAAATGGTGATTTATGGAGTAGAAATCAAACAGGAAAAATTTTAGTGAAATTCCACCTAGTATAGTTGAAATTTCCATGAATAATTTTGAAGGTAATTAAGCTGAATTTTAGGTTATTTGGCATGTATTTGGTGATATTTGATAAATTATGGAGTTAGAAAATTAAATGAGAATTTTCGATGCAAAAAAATTAAAATTTTTACCCACTAGGGGTAAAAGCGTAATTTTTCATCCAGACTGATAAATTGGACCAAATTCACAGTCATTGAGGTATTGTGGATATAATTGGATAATTGAAAGTGAAATGGATTGAATCGGAGTTAAATTGGAGGTTTTAGCAATTTAGACCGTGAATAAGCAAGTTGGGTCGGAGACCGCAATTAAGCGATTGTCCAGACATTTCATACTCATTCGCATGTATACATATAGATATGAGCCTGAATTAATTTATAATGGTTTGACACAAATTATTGAATTTTGTGTCATATACGATGGATAGGTGGTGAGCCATTTGACACGGGTAAAAGATTGTGCCCGCGGATCAAGAATAGGAGTATTTCTACTCCTAATACTGTGAGTAAACTTATTACCATTTAATTTATCTAAGGTAGTTTTTATGAAAATTTATAAATTCTATGAAAAATGGATTTAAAAAGGATAAATTTCGTGTTTTATAAATAAATGTGTTTTTATAAAATAGTTTTATAAATTATTTGAAATTAATGATGAATGTTATTTTTTTAATAGAGTACATGGAGACTGTGGTTGCTAAGTATGAATTGTATTTTTAATTCAAATGGCTTATGATAGTGTGAGCATGCTTGGCTTGTTTATTATATTAAAATTACACGAATTGTGATTTACCGTGCAAATTAGTTATTATAAATAAATTACCTTGTTATGCTGTTAAACTATTTTATGATTATGGTGGGGCTGACCTACATTGCAGTGGTGGGTTTCCGTGGACCAGCCTATTAAAGGGGCACGGTAAACCCGGCTGATTTATTTTACCTCTGTGGGAGAGGCGCGTAGGGTAACTCCTGTGGAGGGGTTTGAGTCCACTTCACGCTTTACCACCACGTGAAAGTGAGATTCAGCCAACGCGAAGGGATGGCTATTTATATGAATAAGTCGTTTTAACAGCCTTGACGGACTCGAGTGGATGCTTTGATGACGATCAAGTATCCCCGAGGATGAGTTTTGACATGAGCCAAATTTTATGAAAAACATAAGCCTTGAAAATCATTTTAATTGAATTATAATTGTTTTCATGGGATGGAATAAATTTCCAAGTTATGAAATGCATATTGGGATATGGTATTTTATTGTCTCCATTTACTCAGCTTTAGATACTTTAGATGGTATATTTTTACTCACTGAGATTATATAATCTCACCCTTCTTCCTATACATTTTTCAGGCTCAGGACAGTTTGTAGATAGTCGAGTAGGACGAGAACTAAGCTCGGAGCTGCATTATAGAAAGTAAGAGTTCATAGTCTTACATACTCTTGGTCAATTGGGGCCCACGTGTCATTGCAGATCAAATCTTATATTTTGGTTATTTGTATTTCTATTCATACAATTTTACTTTACTTTCATGTGCAGAAAATTATTTACGAATATTTCTATAAAAAAATTTATTTTATGAGAAAATAGAATATTTTTATTTATTATTTTTGAATAGTACTAGTTGTCAACAATTTGCTTTTAAATGAATGTTTTAAATATCAAAACCTATTTCTAAGTATAAAATATGTGTTTTCCACTTAAATATTACATTGTTAACCTGTCTTGAGATTTTTGACGAAAATGACAAAAACGCCCCTGTGAGGCAGAAATTAAAATTTTATTGTTTTTGGACGAAAAAAAAATGATCCGTATTATTTTAAAACATGATTTTTGTAACGGTCAATCACAAGGGAGGTGAGAAACTGATACGAGAGCCTTGCGAGGTCTCGATAGGGTACTCGGGAGATGAATGCCTATCGGGATATCGCGGCGGTTGTCACGGACACGAGGGTGGTTCCGGGTCGTGACAGTTTCGGTTAGTTAGAGGTATTTAGAAATTAAATTTGACTCGAAAGCATGAAATTTTCACAATACCCACTCTAGGCTGAATCTTCAATGCTGTCCAATGGTGATGAATTGATTTTTATTCAAATGAATTGAAGGGAAAATGATGAAAAATGATTAATTGTGCTAGAAAAACAAAATAGAAAATTTACCGGGTGAATGTCCCATTTTAACCGAATTTTTCAAGGAAGAAAGTGACCTAAATTTAGTGATTCCAGAGGGTTATAAGCTGGTATTTGATGGCTAAAAATGTTGGAGAGAGAATGGGACGATTTAGAGCAAAAATGGAGCGCGTTAGCAATTTATCGGGTAAAGTACCGAAAATAGGCTAGTACCGCATTTAAGCCGTTTTAGGCCGTTGCATTTCATGCCATGCATTAATATAGGATTTATATCAATTATATAGTGATTTAGCATAAATGTGTTGAATTGTGTAATTTTTACAATGTGTCTAGGAGGAGAGCCTTCTGGTAAAGGCAAGGAAGTTGTGCACGACGAACAGTAATCGGGGCACCTAAAAAGCATTAAATTTGTGCAAACGGTGAGTAAACTTATTATTATTGTAAATTATCTAAAGTCTATTTTAATTGTTATTTGTGAATTTTATGCAAAAATGACTTTAAAAAGTAAAATTTTACTGTATGCAAATAAATAGATTTAAATGTGAATATGTGATTTTAGTAAAAAATTGAGTAGTTTGGAGGCCGTAAATTGTATTACAAATGATGTTTTCATTCAATAGGCTTATGAGTATATGTATATATGTGGCTATGTTTGAAATGTTATTGGGAATAAATGTAAGTTGGATTTTTACTATGCAAGCTGGGTAAATAAATAAAAGCTACGTTATATTGTCGAAATTTTATTAAATTGGTAGGTTTAGTCACTACAGTGGCGGGTTTCTGTGGACCGCCTATTAGAGGGGCACGGTAAACCCGGTTATATAGTTATTCCGGTTGTAGAGGCGAGGAGGGTAACTCCCGGGGTAGTGTTAGAGTTCACTTCACGTAGAACCCACACGTGAATGTGTATCTTGGCCAACGCCAAGGAACGGCTTGTTTTAAAAATTAAAACGTGTTTAATGTGTAACTGTTTTGACAACCTTGACGGACTCGGTTAAATGCCTCGGTCAAGGTATCCCCGAGAACTAGTTTTGGCTTGAGCCATGATTTTAATAAAAGTCATAAGCCTTAACAATTGTTTTGATAAATCATAAATATTTCTTGATTTAAGAAATACAATGAAACTTTATGAAATGGTTTGTAATAGCTATTTAAATTTGCCTCCATTTTACTTACCTTTAGATGTTTATGATAATGTTTGTTTACTCATTGGGATTGCAAAATCTCACCCACCTCCTGTCCAAATATTTCAGGCCTGCGATAGCTCGTAGATACTAGATTTTGTCGAGGACTACCGTAGATCGTCTTCCCACGACAGATAGTAGGTGTACTACCATTGCGTATTTGTATAGTTATGGGCCCACCGGTCATTGTAATTATTATTGTACATTATGACTTTGTAACTTAATGTATGTATGAATTTATTTTACTTTCACGCTATATAAATTACTTATATGCATGTCTATAAAAATTATTTTATAAGAAAATGGAATATTTTTATTAATATTTTTGAATAGTAAATTATGACTTTAAACCCTTGAAAAAGAAGGTTTCGGACTTCCGATTTCAAATCCGATTTCAGATTATGTTTTCTGGATGCATAAACTATATTTTTACCAGATTTTAATATTTTCGTCGAAAAATGGCCAAAATACCCCTGTGAGTCAGATTTTATATTTTGATTTATTTAAGCCAGAAATGAGTGGTAAACCCTCAAAAGGGGATGTTTGGAAAAAATTACTCACAGGGAAGGCTAGAAACTGGTACGTAAGCCTTACGGGGTTTCAGTTGGTATTCCGGATAATGAGTGTCAATTAAAGCTTCACCACGTTGGCTTCGTGGGTAAAGTGGAATCTTCTTTTCACTATAATTATGTAATATATTTTGATTATTCCATTCTCAAATTAATGAAAGGAAAGCAAATTTATTACATTATCAGTAAATTAGCCTTTTGGACTAAGGTGGCGTTTGGTATTTTACAATGTAATGTGATTACAGGCAATGTGATTGCAGGCAATGTGATCGCAAGGAAGATAACATTACAATGTTTGGTATATAAGTAATGTAATGATTAAAATGCAGGGAAGATAACATTTTAGCATTTAGTTTACAAATACTTTGCTAAGAATGTAATGTTAATTTATATAATTATCCTTATTTATTAAAATATAAGTTTAATATACTTGTATTATTTATTGTTAATTTTCATATAATATTATCTCTTAAATATATTTTTAATGTCATATATTTTGTTTTTATTTTTATTATAATTTTGTATAATTTATTTTCATATATTTAATATAATTTTTTATATTATATATTTTATTTTAATTTCTTTTATCTATATTATATAAATTTTAATTTTTTATATTTTATTTTTTAATTTTTATTTCTTATATTATATATTTTATTTTAATATTTTTACCTATATTATATAAATTTTAATTTTTTATATTTTATTTTTTAATTTTTATTTCTTATATTATATATTTTATTTTAATATTTTTACCTATATTATATAAATTTTAATTTTTTATTTTTATATTATATATTTTGTTTTAATATTTTTTACCTACATTATATAAATTTTAATTTTTTATATTTTAATTTATTAATTTTTATTTCTTATATTATATATTTTATTTTAATTTCTTTTACCTATATTATATAAATTTTAATTTTTTATACTTTATTTTTTATTTTTTATTTTTTTATACTTTATTTTTTAATTTTTAATTTTTCTTTATATATTTTATTTTAATATTTTTATTTTAATTACAATATTATAAAATATTTTTAATAAAGTAATAAAATTAAAAAATAAAAATATCTTTAATAACATTGCAACCTGCAATATAATGTGATTGCATTGATTTTGAATTATAATTACATTACATTCATTGGCTGCAATGTGATTGCATTATAATCTTACATTGCAGTGGTATATTACAAAACAAATACTATAATATAATTTAATTGATCACATTACATGCAACGTGACTTTAATTCCCTGCAAACAAACTACGCCACCTAAAAATTAGTTGGAGGAGAAGTGCTCGGATTGGCCCAAGTGTACTACAACTAGTGCAACTACGTCGTCGTTTCGTAAACTCATAAACTTAAAATGGGCCTTTTTAGCAGCGGCCCGATCCCAAAAACCCCTCCACAGCAAACCTGGCACTGGCAGCAAACGGGTCACTCTCCTCCCGCTTCCTTCCGACTGGCTCTCTCGCCTTTGCTTGCTTCTAGCCCTACCTCGCCTCCCCCTTCTCAACATGAAGCTCGTCAGGTCAGTTTTTGTTTCGCTCTTCCCTCTTAACTATTTGATAAGAAAATCTATTTTCTCCTGTGTTTGATAGGTGATGTGGGAAAAATGTTTTGGATTTTCATATAATGGTTTTGATTTGGAAAATAATGAGCAGGTTTTTGATGAAGTTGAACAATGAGACGGTGTCGATTGAGCTTAAGAACGGAACCGTTGTTCACGGCACCATCACAGGTTCCTCTCTTTCCCATCTTTGCTTCTTTTTCCCCAACATTTAGGGTTTTGCTAAACCCTAGCCCTCCGTTTAGCCAAGTTATAAGAGCTTTAGGACCATTTCCTAAAGATTTCTTGTAATTGTGATATAGTTATTAGGGTTTATTGTTTTATCAGTTTCTTTTTTCTCGCTTGCCCCTAAAATGAGTTATGCCAACTATATTCTTAATTCCCATCCCAAATGTGTATTCACGCGGTAACCTTTTGGTTAAATTCTTAATTTTAAAATTGATGATGCATTGCACGATATTACTTGTTATTACCTTTTAAGATAAACTGGTTTTGGACTTAGTGTGCTGTTTGACTGTGAAACATTTCTGAAAGGCAGCTTACACAATCGTTCAATTATTCACCTTATTGAACAATTGCAGATGTAATATCTTATTTTGAATTAGTTCCTCATGATAGATCAGCTAACGTTATTGGTGAACCTGTTTTTATGTTGTAAACCAATTAGTATGCGTGCAATTTCTATTCACCTTGTTATTATTGGATGACTTTGTGTGCCTTCAATAAGGAAAATGGTTATTCTCATTGAGTTCTTGTTTTCTACTCTGTGGTTTGCTGAGTAATGGAAGGGTTATATGAAACCAAATTCTTCTTGGACGTTTACACCCTGTCTATTTGTATTACATTGCATTGATTGATTTATGCTTGCTTTCCTAGTTCAATGAACAAGTGGATTTGGCAATTTGTTCTGTTTGGGGGAGGGGGTGAGTGATTAGCTTCTTACCAATTACCACCTCATAATCTCATATTAGGAATCTACTTTTGCCTTTTATGTTATGAGAACAGTAAGTTACTGTTCTTTCTGTTAATAATGACACAAACTCTGAACTCAGATCTCCTTCTGTGAAAGATACAAAGGGTTTTTTTTTTTTCTAAACTGATCACCACTTAAGGCACTTTAAGCTCATGATGGTTTCTATGGGTGGAGAAATAGTGATGTTATCTCACAAGGAGGAAACATTAATTTCAAAGAGCATATACATGGATACACAGACACATAGACATGTTTGCCTATTTTAGCTTGAACTTTTGGTCTAGGTCCCCTTTTATAACACATGTGGCAGTAATAGATTTAGTTGTCTACTTTGCTGGAGTACTTCGTCACTTATGTATGCTATGTCTCTCATTCTTTCGTATATCTTATTTTTATCATTGAAAGTTTGTCTACATGTTTCGAAGCTTCTTTACATGTTTGACCCGTGTATATTAGAGTTTAAGGTTGACTAAATAGACTTTGGGTCATTTTCTGAGTGAAGATACACATGTTGGCATGCAACTTTCTGACTGATTGATTTGCTGGTTTGTTTTAGGTGTGGATATCAGTATGAACACCCATCTGAAAACAGTGAAACTTACATTGAAGGGAAAAAATCCAGTGAGTTTGGATCACCTTAGTGTGAGGGGTAACAATATTCGCTACTATATCCTACCTGATAGCTTAAATCTTGAGACATTGCTGGTTGAAGAGACACCTAGGGTGAAACCCAAGAAGCCAACAGCTGGTACGCCATTTTCCTATTTGAATGTCCTACTTATATAAGCTTGTTTTCTTGAAGTATTGTTGGTATTTATCTTTCAAATGCTTTTCCAAATTCAGGGAGGCCTTTGGGACGTGGTCGGGGTCGTGGGCGTGGACGTGGACGTGGTCGAGGCCGTTAAATATATTGCCCTCCTTTCAAATTTTTGGGACAGCTGGATGCGTAGACACCTTTGTTGTAGGGAGAATTGGCTGTTGATGTTGATGGATATTAAAGGAGTTGTATTGGTATTTTACTTTTCTGTGTGATTATTAGCCTTTGTTTGGGTGGCTTAATCGTGAATTCCGAGATACCAACCATCGGATAACTTGATTTAAAGCTGATAGCTGAGCATATGATCTATTCCTTTGTCCAGTTGTTGCTTTTGAAAAAGAGAAAAAGTAAAAATAGGAACGCGGACATGGATTGTCATAATCCTAGTCTTGAAGTTGAGCCTGTTACTCAGATGATTGCTAGTGTCAGTACTCTTATGATATTATCATAATCCTAGTCTCTCAGGTTTTGTTCTATCCACCAGATCCAAGTGAACAGGGAAAAAAAATCAAGACTATATCTGTTAATCAGGTAATTGGCTTACGGAGGCTAATTTTTCTTATTTTCTGGTGTTTATTAATGTGGTCAAAGGAAAAGACCTTGCTAGTCAACTGAAAATCAAGGCTAAAGAATGGAAATCGTATTCCCTTTTTCCAAACCGAGGGACAATGTCTTCGGCTGAGCGTAAACAACCCAACCCCTTCACAGTGAAAACCCACTAATCCAAACCTTGTACCATCCAATACTCGTCACTAGCTCCATAATCTCCATCTCCTCTTTCAAATCTTCTTTACGACCACACATCTCCCCTTTTGCCATAATTGTAATGTAAGTTATCTATACCAACCTCATGCCATACCAGATTAGAACCTCCATAATCACCTTCCTTTCTCCACCTCCATGGCATGTGATAAATTTTAATGAAGAATACGTGTGTGATTTCAGAGTTAAAGGATGAAGTTAAGGCTGGCAGATGAAAATGTCTGTTGAATTCGAGGAGAATTTTTGTGTCCAAAATTGTGCTTTGAGTGCAGGAGCTGATCATGACAATCCTGGACTGACAGATTTTGATTGGGATATTGTGGTTTTCCTAAGCTTTGTGAATATTTTTGATAGATGTATGCTGCTTGATATCAGTGGGAATTGGGCATATGATTAGTTGTTCTCTTTCTTGATTGGAAGATTAACAAATTTATTTGATTTCTCGTATCAAAAATATTTGTTTTAGTAGTATTAATTTTTTAAAATAAAAATATTTTATTTCCCGAATGAAACCCAGGGATGACCTATTCATATCAGTTTGTTTTTTGTCTTCTTTTATTAAATAAATTTGATCAAAAATTTTCAAATTTCTGGTTGTTTTTACTAGCGGCTAACTGGCGCGTTTTGAATCAATTTTTCCAATAATCCCCTAATTTTGAATCTTGACCGTTCATCAGGGACAACTTTGTTTAGTGGGTCCCACATGGTTCCTTAGCCCTTTCCTTCATTGACAAATTGACATGGAGCAAACTAGAAGTTATATAGGACTGGCAATAGCAAAGCCAAATTAATCAAATCAGAACAGCAGCCAAGTCGGAAGAGAAAGGAAAATGGGAAAATCAACGGCTATGAAGCAAGCGGCGGTGGTTTTCGGGGCGCTAGCGTTTGGGTGGCTGGCCGTAGAGATGGCATTTAAGCCTATCCTGGACAAGGCTCGTGCCGCCTTGGACAAGTCCGACCCGGATCACGATCCCGACGATGTCGCCGTGCGCAAAAACGCTTCTGATCGCGAAAGCGACGATGTCGTGGAGGGGGAAAATGAATCCCCTGGTAGGAGGCCTACTTCTTATGCTGATGCCGTCGCCAAGAACTCACCACTGGCATAATCCTAACAGCAAGGTGCAGCTTAGGAACAAGATCTTTGGGGTTTTGTCCAAGTAATTAAAGTACCTTTGGATGTTTTAGGATTAGTGAAATTATTACTGTGGTCGTAGAAGTATTTTCAATTTCGAATTGCTTGCTTTACTTTTTGCTTAAAGATATTTTTAAGTTGATAGTATGTTACTATTTGATTCCTGCTTTTTTCTGCCACTACTTTTTTTTTTGTCTAAATCTTATGGATTGTTTTCTTTTATTTTTGAAAAATTTGATAGAAACATCAAATTTTTGAATTTCAAATTTTCAAGCATATATGTCACGACCCGGAACTCTCCATCGGACTCATGACAACCGCCGCGAAGTCTCAATAGGTATTCACACTCCGAATACTGATCAAAACCTCGCAAGACTTTCGTATAAGTTTTCACGCTTCCCCGATGAGCGACGATTACAAAATATAACATTTTAAATATCACTAGTCATTTTTAATTTAAAAATACTAAAATAGTTTCATCTGGCTCACAGGGACATTTTCATCGTTTTTCATCGAAAATTTTAAAATATTCTAAAAATGTAGTAAATACGTATAAAACACATTTATCATGATAAAAATAAATTTAAGTATCTAAAATATATATTTGGAATTAAAATTTAATTATTTGAATATAATAAAATATTTAATAAAATAATATAATTTCTTATAAAACAAATTTTATAAAACTATTGATAAACAACTTTTGCAACGTAAAAATTAATTATATTTTTACATACTTTAATACAAAAGGTTATATTATTAAAATTAAATTACAGTGATACGTGGGTTCCAAAACTAACCAGAATGTCTCGAGAACTGTGAACTTACAGTTCTCGTCGATTCGAGTACACTGTGGTCTTTGATCGAATCAGCTAACTATGAATGCTCTGAGCCTGTAAGGTGTGGAAAAAAAAGAGGTGAGATTATAAAATCCCAGTGAGTAAACAGATACCATCTAAAGTATCTAAAGCCGAGTAAAAAAGAGACAAATAAAATATTCAAATCCAATATATTTTTCACAACATCAATACTCAATTTTATTCCAATAATTCACTTGGCTTATGCACAATCTTTAAAACTTGGCTCATGCCAAAACATGTACTCCGCGATACCTTGTACAGGGGCATCCACTCGAGTCCGCCAAGGCTGTAAAATTTCATATTTCTCAAAATTCAGCCGTTCCTTGACGTTGGCGGAGTTCACCATCACGTGGTGGTTCGACGTAATGTGAACTCTAACCATACCTCAGGAGTTACCCTCCGCTCCTCTCATACTGAGATATAATATAACGGGGTTACCGTACCCCTCTAATAGGCTGGTCCATGGAACCCGCCCACTGTAGTAAGCTAATTAGCCCACCAATTAAATAAAATTATCATAGCATAACATGACCCACAATTCTTATTTTGCCAATTAAGACAAATCAAAGCAGTTAATGTATTTATCAATTCATAAAAATAGTCAGTCATGCCCACAATTTATCATAAGCCATACAATTCGAACAATAATTTGCAATACAATTAAACAGTCTTCCATTATTCTATTTCCTGAAATCACTATTTAATTTTTCAGAAAATTTATAAAATCATTTTACAAAATCACATTTTCTCATAAAACACAATAATTTTTCAATTAAACCATTTTTTCATAAAATCACACAATTGAATAAAAACTACTCTAGATAATTAAGACGATAATAAGTTTACTCACTGTTCTAGGAGTAGAAATACTCCTATCCTCCGTCCTCGGGTGCAGTCTCTTACTCAAACCAATTTACTCACCACCTATCCATAATTCATGACACAAAATTCAATAAATTATGTCAATTCATCATAAATTATTTCAGGCTCTACATAATGCATGGGAATAGGGTAAAAATGGTTCGGACAGTCGTTTAATCACGGTGTCTGACCAACTCACCTACACGCGGTCTAAATTGCTAAAATCTCCAATTTAACTCCGAATCAATTTCTTTCAATTTCTATGCCTCAATTACACCCAATTTGACTTAATGTTCCTCAGTGTGATGCAATTTATCAGTCTCGATCGTAAATTACAAAAATACCCCTAGTGGGTAAAAATTCATATTTTTGCTTTGAAAATTCCCATTTAATTTCTAATTCCATAATTCATCAATTCTCAACAATTTCACTTGAAATGAAATCATTTCAATTTTTCACATATCCACTATGAAATTAGGCCTAAATGAAACCCAATGAATAGGTGATTTTCTCACTTAATTTCTTCCTACACATGACTAGCTAACTAAAAACACTAATATAGTTAAAAATCAAATAATTCCATCAACTTTCTCTCTCTAAACCCATATGTCTAGGTCTGAATTCATCATGAAATCATGCTATTTAACCATGAAAAATAATGAAAAATACATGGAAATGATAGATCATAAGCTAAACTTGAAAAATCATACCTTTAAACACTTGAATCCTTGAAAAATCATACTTTTTCTTTGATTTTCTTCCACCTAGGGTTTATTTTTGTGTTTTCTCTCTCTTCCTTCAGGTTAGGACGAAATTTGTGAGAAAGAAGGTTGAAATTTGGCCTTTTTATCATTTAAATAAAATAATATTATTTTATTATACTTTTTAAATTTTTTATTAATTTTTTTTATTTTTTTTCTTTCTTTGACTTTTATCCACCATTCATTTCCCTTGACTTATCCAAGTCTTCCATGAAATTTTTAGACTTAGTGCTTGTTTGGCCTAGCTTTTTTTCAGTTTATCTACCTCTTAAAAGCAAAAGCCAAGCCAAACATAAATTTTGAAAAGCTCTTAAAAAAAAGTAACTTTTTTTTAAAGAGTAAAATTTTTTAAAAAAGAGCTTAAAAAAAAGCTCCTATAAGAAGCTTTTTCTTCTCTTCTTTTAAAAATACAAGAAAATTTTTTATTTTTGTTTCAAAAATATCCTTATCTATTAAAGATAATTACAATATTACCCTTTTAAAAAAAGAAATACTCTCTACAATAATTTTAACCAAAATTATAATTTATATAAATAAAAACTTATAAAAAAAATTTACCAAACAACTTTAGTTTAATTTTAAAAGCTATTATTTTTCATAAGAGCTTCATAATAGCTTTTAAGCTAGAAAAAAGTTAGGCCAAACAGCCCCTTATCCAAATTTTTGGTGGAGCATATTTTCTAAAATTACACTTTTACCCCCGAACTTTTCAAAAATTACATTTTTGCCCCAAAAACTGAAAATTTACCATAATGCATAATTTTCACTCCTCATACTCATATCACACTCCAAATAATTAAATTTGATCAAAATCCTTTCAAAAATTCAATTTTCAGTTTCGGATGGTAAAATTACCATTTTACCCCTATACTCCAAAAATACTGGAATCACAATTCTTTTTCACTTTTCAACCTTAAATTGTACCTCAAATGATAAATCTTAATCAAAGACTTCATTCTACACTCAAATTTTAAGTCTTAAGCAGCAAAATTACCGTTTTGCCCCAAATGTCCCAAAAATACTGAAAATTACACTTTTTCACTGCTAAACTTCATTTTATGCTCCAATAATCATATTGTATTTCATATAATTATTCTTGGTCATTTGAAATCAAAATCTTTATTAAAAATTCTCATTTTGTCCTGAAATTGAAAAATGACCATTTTGTCCCTAATCGGTCAATTTTTTTCGATTGACTCCATATCGGACCTCGAACTCCAAATCACTGTTTTGAGTAATCCCTGGACTGTGAAATTTCCAATTTCACTCTTAAATCCGTATTTGAGCTTATTCGAGGTTTAAATCTTCTTAGTCATATTTCTAGTTATAATACTATCTTTTAAATATTTTTTTCAGCTGTTCAAATATACTATCACTCTATCAGTTACATGTATAACATGGCAGATATTTTAGGATCGAGTTTGACAACACTACCCCCCTTAAAAAAATTTTGTCCTCAAAATTTCACTGATCAAACCTGTATAACAAATGGGGTATTATCTTATCCTTTGATATTTACTTTCCCATGTCATCACTTATTGTAGAAGACTTCAATTTATTTACCTCTGGGTCAACTTGGGTACTTCACTCTTATCTACCATTGTCCTTTAAAATCATGTCTGCAGCATCTTTCACAACCATGATCTCTGTTACCATCATTAGGTTTTGAACCGTAAGTCCATTTCAATCATGCCAATTTCAATATACTTTTATACCCATTTATGTATATCAAACATCAATTTATTTCTTTGTATAATTCTTTACTCTCGCTGAGCATATTATTGACTCCATATAGACATATGTATACGTACTTTCAGATGTCTATACTTCTCATTATATATAACTGCCTTTGCTCTCTAATGCATTTGAACTAATTTTCTTTTGTTTGTCCTTCTTTATAACTAAGATTCAATAGAATACTCCCCATAATTCTTATCAATATTTTCATCATGTCCCTGCATAGTCCTATACAATTCACATTTTCATACTCTTTTCCTATTCATTCTCAATCATACGTTTAAGTTTCCCTGTACTATACATCATTGCATCACAATGTCACTTCCATTGAATTGCAATTTATTATACACGTATACTTTGTAACACCATTGATGCTTCAAAGACATGTCTTGACTTGATCATTCATGTCATAAGTCACACTTTGAACTAAATAAACTTTTAAAATTGATCTCTCAGGTATTTTATATATCAATCTTTGTTATAAAACTTTGCTTGACACTTAACTCAGATTCAACATTTTCAAATCATTTAATTTCAATTGCCAATTCCACATGTGGCATCCTCCTTGAATGACTATCTTTCCAGGGCACCGTCATGTCTGGGTCCACATCCTTCTAACAAGATCTTCCCTGCAGCCTTTAGCCTGCAGTTGGACATGGGGAGATTCGAACCCGAAACCTTTCCTTCCCTTGAAAAGAACGCCTTTAACCATTGCATCACATTTAGTCCTTAAATCTTGTAACTCTCCATACTATGCACAACAAAATTCAAGTTCACTTTTAAAGTAAATTTATTCATTAACTTATTATTGCATAATCGCACGTCCATCATAATAATCCTTGATGTTCATTTTTAAATTGATTCATACACTTATATCTTTAAACCTCAATAGATCTAATCACTCTTGAAATTTCACGATCACTTAATTGAAATCAACGCCAGTTCCCTCTGAGCTACCATACATACTCCTCACTGGTTAACTCATAAAATATTTTGAAATCCCAGCACCATTGATATATGGGCATAACAACTTAATTAACATAGTGCATTTAACTTCATGCACCTAAGTATTGGTCTATTTGTATTATTACTAATCCTTTCCTTCCAACAAAGTCAAAATAATATTTAGAAATTTTTCATTCACATTTTCATTACTTGGTATCTTCACCTCATATCAGCATCTTGTATATTCATCTAACATTTTCTCATTTTCTCTGTAACCTTTAACAAGATTTAACCTCTGGTCCTTTCCATTTCTTATGATTTAACTTTATTCCACAGATTATTCATCTTGCTATTCCATATTAATTCGTCTTTACTTATCCATCTCGATAGCTCTCTAACTTTTTCCTTTTCTCATATGCCATTAAATAAGGCAAGATAGAAACTTTTCAATTCACTCTTCATCTTTTCTTTGATACTTCCTATTACACTTAAGACTCCAATTGTTAAAGCTTAGCATCAAACTAATAACCATATTCCAATTTATAAGTCCAATCTTTATGTCGCTCACAGTTTGCTCATACTTTCTAACCATAAGAAGTTCTTTACGCGACAGCATTCAATTGTCAATACTGTCGTGTTAGGGCTATTAAAATTTATTCTATCCTATCAAATCTTTTACCTTTAAGGTTGCCACCACAATTATTCACAATCGTGTGGCTTTCCTCTCAATCTATACCATAATTAATAAAACTAACTTTCCATTATAGATACACAATCAGATCATTGCTTTAACATATTTATTTTGCTATTACCATTTATGCATCTATACCATAATATTTAGTACAAGTTCAGTTAAGCAAATATCCCCAAATCACTCTTAAACACATAATTATCAATTTGCACAAATAACTACCATTTCCTTATTACTCAAAATTTTATGTTTCTCCAGTTCTTTCATTTTTCTCCACATCAGACTATATAACTACTCCCCGTCTTAGTTGTAATTCAGAGGAATCTCTCCTTTGCATATCCGTATGGACTAATGGAGATGGAGCCGTTATAGTAGCCTATCCTAATTGTGGGCAATTTCTCCTGATGTGACCTGGCTGACCACAATGAGAACATAATATAAGCCCCCAACACCGCCCAACATGATATCTCTCACATTTTCTACATTTATCAGAACCTCCGGAATTCTTTCCAGAATTAGTTACCTCAAACTTGCCAAATCTCGGATGCCTCTGTTGTGTCCGTGAAAATGAAGGTTGAGAAGATGTTATTGGATCAGAGATAGTACTTCCTAAAACAAATGAATCTTTGCCTCTTTTTGTGACTCCTTACCAATCACTGTCATTCTGTCTCTAATCTCATTTCGGATTCCTTCCTCGAAATAACTAGCCTGATCTTGCTCTGATTTCACCAGATCCGGTACGTATAACATCAGCTCGTTAAAACGAGCTGCGTACTCCTCTACCGATAAATTTCCTTGCTTCAAGGTCAAAAATTCCCTTATCTTCACTTTCTGATGGAAAAACGTGAAGTACTGACCATCAAATTCTCTAAGAAATTCAGACCAGGTCAATGGAGTAGTGGAGCGGGACTTTACCGAATTCCACCATGTTCGGGCTCTCTTTTCCAATAATCGCTTGGCCACCATCAGTTTCATGTTATCATCCACTCTCATATCAGAGAGAGTTTCCAAAACCTGATTAATCCATTCTTTGGTCACGGTAGCATCCAAATCACCCGTGAAAGAAACACAGCTGAGCTGTCTAGCCTCATTCAGTTTCTTAGAGATAGACACATCAGGTACTGATGGAACTAAAAGAGTAGCCGAAGGCACTATAAAAGGAGCCTGACTAGCCTGAACCTAGCTAGCCATAGCAGTAAAATAGGCTGCCAATGCTTGTACCATCTCAGGAGGCATGGCAGGAATACTAGCAGGTGGAGGAATTTCGGCCTACTCAGCAGCAGGTGCTGCTCGAAAAGTAGGTGCAGTCGATTCCTCTCCTATAGGATCTAGCTGACTTTGCCTAGGGCAACTTCTTCCCCTCCCAGCCGATCTAGTAATAGACGGTTGTTCGTATCTAGGAGGCATAGTGATCTAGAAGAAAAACGATATAGGTTTAGGTAACCTCAAACTCTCTACATGCAGACACACATATTCTAGTCACCCTAACTTAACTCGGGGCCACATAGTGTCAGTGTAGTTTCTTAAATCAACTTTAAAGCCAAATATTCCAAACTTTTTAAAACCAAAACCATGATCTGATACCCATTTAATTGTCACGATCCGGAACTCTCCATCGGGCCCATGACAACCGTCGCGAAGTCTCAATAGGTATTCACATTCCGAATACCGATCAAAACCTCGCAAGGCTTTCGTATCAGTTTTCACGCTTCTCCGGTGAGCGACGATTACAAAATGTCACATTTTAAATACCACTAGTCATTTTCAATTTAAAAATACTAAAATAGTTTCATCTGGCTCACAGGGGCTTTTTCATCGAAAATTTCAAAATATTCTAAAAATGTAGTAAATATGTATAAAACACATTTATCATGATAAAAATAAATTTAAGTATCTAAAATATATATTTGGAATTAAAATTTAATTATTTGAATATAATAAAATATTTAATAAAATAATATAATTTCTCATAAAACAAATTTTATAAAACTATTGATAAATAACTTTTGCAGCGTAAAAATTAATTATGTTTTTACATACTTTAATACAAAAGACTATATTATTAAAATTAAATTACAGTGATACGTGGGTTCCAAAACTAACCAGAATGTCTCGAGAACTGTGAACCTACAGTTCTCGTCGATTCAAGTACACTGTGGTCCTTGATCGAATCAGCTAACTATGAATGCTCCGAGCTTGTAAGGTGTGGAAAAAAAAGAGGTGAGATTATAAAATCCCAGTGAGTAAACAGATACCATCTAAAGTATCTAAAGCCGAGTAAAAAAGAGACAAATAAAATATTCAAATCCAATATATTTTTCACAACATCAATACTCAATTTTATTCCAATAATTCACTTGGCTTATGCACAATCTTTAAAACTTGGCTCATGCCAAAACATGTACTCAGGGATACCTTGTACGAGGGCATCCACTCGAGTCCGCCAAGGCTGTAAAATTTCATATTTCTCAAAATTCAGCCGTTCCTTGGCGTTGGCGGAGTTCACCATCACGTGGTGGTTCGACGTAATGTGAACTCTAACCATACCTCAGGAGTTACCCTCCGCGCCTCTCATACTGAGATATAATATAACGGGGTTACCGTGCCCTTCTAATAGGCTGGTCCACGGAACCCGCCCACTGCAGTAAGCTAATTAACCCACCAATTAAATAAAATTATCATAGCATAACATGGCCCACAATTCTTATTTTGCCAATTAAGGCAAATCAAAGCAGTTCATGTATTTATCAATTCATAAAAATAGCCGGTCATGCCCACAATTTATCATAAGCCATACAATTCGAACAATAATTTGCAATACAATTAAACAGTCTCCCATTACTCTATTTCCCAAAATCACCATTTAATTTTTCAGAAAATTTATAAAATCATTTTACAAAATCACATTTTCTCATAAAACACAATAATTTTTCAATTAAACCATATTTTCATAAAATCACAGAATTGAATAAAAACTACTCTAGATAATTAAGACGATAATAAGTTTACTCACTGTTCTAGGAGTATAAATACTCCTATCCTCCGTCCTCGGGTGCAGTCTCTTATTCGAACCAATTTACTCACCACCTATCCATAATTCATGACACAAAATTTAATAAATTGTGTCAATTCATCATAAATTATTTTAGGCTCTACATAATGCATGGGAATAGGGTAAAAATGGTTCGAACAGTCGTTTAATCACGGTGTCTGACCAACTCACCTACACGCGGTCTAAATTGCTAAAATCTCCAATTTAACTCCGAATCAATTTCTTTCAATTTCTATGCCTCAATTACAACCAATTTGACTTAATGTTCCTCAATGTGATGCAATTTATCAGTCTCGATCGTAAATTACAAAAATATCCCCAGTGGGTAAAAATTCGTATTTTTGCTTTGAAAATTCCCATTTAATTTCTAATTCCATAATTCATCAATTCTCAACAATTTCACTTGAAGTGAAATCATTTCATTTTTCACATATCCACTATGAAATTAGGCCTAAATGAAATCCAATGAATAGGTGATTTTCTCACTTAATTTCTTCCTACACATGACTAGCTAACTAAAAACACTAACATAGTTAAAAATCAAATAATTCCATCAACTTTCTCTCTCTAAACCCATATGTCCAGGTCTGAATTCATCATGAAATCATGCTATTTAACCATGGAAAATAATGAAAAATACATGGAAATGATAGATCATAAGCTAAACTTGAAAAATCATACCTTTAAACACTTGAATCTTTGAAAAATCACACTTTTTCTTTGATTTTCTTCCACCTAGGGTTTATTTTTGTGTTTTCTCTCTCTTCCTTCAGGTTAGGACGAAATTTGTGAGAAAGAAGGCTGAAATTTGGCCTTTTTATCATTTAAATAAAATAATATTATTTTATTATACTTTTTAAATTTTTTATTAATTTTTTTTATTTTTTTTCTTTCTTTGACTTTTATCCACCATTCATTTCCCTTGACTTATCCAAGTCTTCCATGAAATTTCTAGACTTATCCAAATTTTTGGTGGAGCATATTTTCTAAAATTACACTTTTACCCCCGAACTTTTCAAAAATTACATTTTTGCCCCAAAAACTGAAAATTTGCCATAATGCATAATTTTCATTCCTCATACTCATATCACACTCCAAATAATTAAATTTGATCAAAATCTATTCAAAAATTCAATTTTCAGTTTCGAATGGTAAAATTACCATTTTACCCCTATACTCCAAAAATACTAGAATCACAATTCTTTTTCACTTTTCAACCTTAAATTATACCCTAAATGATAAATCTTAATCAAAGACTTCATTCTACACTCAAATTTTAAGTCTTAAGCAGCAAAATTACCGTTTTGCCCCTAGTGTCCCAAAAATACTGTGAATTACACTTTTTCATTGCTAAACTTCATTTTATGCTCCAATAATCATATTGTATTTCATATAATTATTCTTGGTCATTTGAAATCAAAATCTTTATTAAAAATCCCCATTTTGTCTTGAAATTGAAAAATGACCATTTTGTCCCTAATCGGTCAATTTTTTTTCGATTGACTCCAAATCGGACCTCGAACTCCAAATCACTGTTTTGAGTAATCTCTAGACTGTGAAATTTCCAATTTCACTCTTAAATCCGTATTTGAGCTTATTCGAGTTTTAAATCTTCTTAGTCATATTTCTAGTTATAATATTATCTTTTAAATATTTTTTTCAGCTGTTCAAATATACTATCACTCTATCAGTTACATGTATAACATGGCAGATATTTTAGGACCGAGTTTGACAATATACTTGTTATGCAAACTCGTGTTAAATCTAAATGTAAAATATTCAATTAAAGAGTACTCATTACTATTCCTATTTTAGATAATCGATAACAACAGGCGTCTTGTTCAGTTGCTGTGTGTCTTTTTTTGAAATCCATTTTGAATAAAGTGTTCCCAAAGACAAAGAAGAGTTGATGTATAGTTTGGTTCTAACTCCAAATTCTTCATACATATAAATTCATATTAAGCTTTATTAGTGTCACGACCCGGAACCACCTCGAGTCCGTGACAACCGCCGCGATGTCCCGACATGCACTCATCCCCCGAGTACCATATCAAGACATCGCAAGGCTCCCGTACCAGTCTTTCCAACCCCCCTGTGAGTTTCTATTTATTAATTTCATACTTTAGAACATTTCGTCCCTTTTCGAACCAAAATAGGGAAAAAGACGAAAATGTCTACACAGGGGCATTTCGGTCATTTTTCGTCGAAAATTTCAAAATTTGGAAAAATGTTACTTACGCGTAAAGAATTCATAATTTGCAGTCGGAATTGAAATCAGATATCTAAAACATGAAATTTGAGTGAAATTTCATTTAATAGAATAAAATAATAATATTTCATAAAATAAAATATTTTCTTACAAAACAATTTTTATATAGATATCCGGATATAATTTTTACAGCGTAAAAACAAAATATATTATTACATATAGTAATACAGATAACTGAAGTGTAAAATTTAATTCACAATGTTAAGTGGGCCCAAAACAGATAAATACAGTCTACGAAATGAACCTGGGCACAGAAGGTTATCTCTCTAAACCTTCTCCTCAACAGAGTCCTCTATCTACAACTGTCTGTGAGCCTGAAATGGAGAAATTGAGGGGTGAGTTTTATAACCCAGTGAGTTAGATAAATACCATCCACGACATCTAAAGTCGAGTAGATGGAGACAATATAAATAAAACACAATACTATCATGTACTTGATAGCATCAATTTAACACGATTGTACAAATCAATATTATTTATCAAAATCCAAGGCTTATGTTTTATTTATACAAAATCAGGCCTAAGCCAAATCTCATACTCGTGGACACTTGATCAGAGTGTCTAATCGAGTCCGCCAAGGCTATTAAAATTTTATAATTTTTCAAATACAGCCGATCCTTGGCGTTGGCTAAACTCACTTTCACGCGGTGGTTTAACGTGAAGTGAATCGTTTCATTACCTCGGGAGTTACCCTACTCGCCTCTACGACCGAGGTAACCGATCATAGGGTTTCCCGTGCTCCTCCTAAAGGCAGTCCACGGCAACCCTCACTGCAGTGTTTCATTACTCATAATCCACCAAATTTCATATATAAAAGTTCTCGAGTAACGTAGCATGGCAAATGTTCATTTCAATCCGGTCTATCAAGACCACCAATAATTCATAAATATTATTCATAAAAGCATTAAAATCATGCCATCATGCTACTATAATATCATAAGCCCCAAGTTCAATTTATTGCATAAATAGCACAATTCAATAATTAGGTCTCCATATACTCAGTGTTAAAAATCCATTTTTCGATTTAAAAATCATTTATAAAATTCAATTTATTTTAATACCATATAACCAGATAAAATTACTTCAGATATTGAAAACGGTAAATTATCCACTCACCTTGTCACAGGAGTGCCCGATACTCCCGTTTTTAATTTCACTACACCGTTTTTCTCCGGTGTTTGGGGGACCCACCACTTAGGCGATACGTGTGACACAAATTTCAATAAATTGTGTCAATTTCTCATAATTAATTTCAGGCTCTATATGATGCATGAACTGAGCTAAAAATGGTTCGGACAGTCGTTTATTCACGTTGTTCGACCGACTCGCCTACACGCGTCTAAATTGCTAAAATCCTTATTTTAATTCCGATTTGACCCGTTTTGGTTTCTAATTGTTCGATTACATTCCAATTACTCAATGACAGCAACTACGGGTCAATTTACCAGTCTTAGACTGAAAATTACGAGTTTACCCCTAACGGGTAAAAATTTAATTTTTGCTCCGAAAATTCTCATTAATTTCCTATATCCATAATTCACCATAATTCATCAAAATACCTCAATTATATCCAATTGGACTTAATGTCCCTCAGTGTGATACAAATTATCAGTCCCAGACTGAAATTATGAAAATACCCCTAGTGGGTAAAAATTTCGATTTTTACCCTAAAATTCCCATAATTTTTCTACACCCTTTATTCATCATTATTCATCATCACACCTCAAAATAACCTCAAGATCAACAGCATTTCTCTCTCTAAAAATTCGGTCAAGCTTGGTGAAATATGAAAAATCTATTTTTCTTGCTTATTTTTGCTAGTTTTCATTTCTACACTTAACCACACTTTCTACAAACATTTAATCAAGCTAAAATTCCACCAAATCACACCTCAAATCCTCTCATCAAGACTCAATCAGCATGGGTGTTCATACCCACTTTTTAATTTTGCATGAAAATTGAAATAAAATGCATGGGTAATGAGAAAATCAAAGAAAATTAAGTGATTTTACCTTTTTCAAGCTAACTTCCTTGATTTCTCTCACTAGGGTTTGGATTTTCAGCAAGGGTTTCAAGTTTTCAGACCTTTCCCTCTCTTACACGGTTTGGAGAAGAAGAAATGGCCTGAATTTTTACTTTTTATAAGTTAAATATTTAAATATTTAATTTAACACATGGTTATTAACTTTTTCTCTTATTTTATTATTTATTGATTTTCTTTTTGAATTCTTTTCAGCCCAAAAATTCCAGCCCTTATCCTCTGAATTTCCAGGAGCTTCTAGAAGATATTTTAATAATTTTTATAGTATAATTTTATGAAATTACACTTTTACCCCCGAAAAAGTACAAAATTACATTTTTGCCCCAAAAATTGAAAAATTACCACAAGGCATATTTTTCACTCCTCAAACTCATACCACACTCCAATTTGTCAAATTTGATCTAAATCCTCTCGAAAAATTAAATTTGGCCTTCCGGTGGCAAAATTACGATTTTGCCCCTACATTCCAGAAATCACCGAAATTTCTTCTTTTTCCACTTTTCAATCCTCAAATAACATTTCAATTGATTAATATGATCAATCTAAATCAAATGGGATCAAAAAATCTTTTTCAGAAATTCCAAATTCGTCCTTTAATGGCAAAATTAATATTTTGCCCTTGTGTCTCAAAAATACCGAAAATTGCACTTTTTCATTGCTAAACTTCATTTTATGTTCCAAACATCATTTTATATTCCATATAATCATTCTTGGTCATTAAAAATCAAAATCTTTATTAAAATCCTCATTCTGTCCTGAAATTGAAAAATGACCGTTTTGTCCCTAATCGGTCAATTTTCCCGATTAACTCCAAATTGAACCTCAAACTCCAAATTCTCATTTTAAACCAATCCATGGGTTTTAGTTTTCTCAAATTCATCCTCAATTCTCTGTTTAAACTGGTTCAAAACTTATTTAACTTGATCATACCCTTAGGGGCAATATTGTCATTTAACTTATTTCCCGGGGCAATTCAATATACAAACATGCTATCCATTGCATGTGAATGACATATCACAGATAAATTAGGGTCGGGTATTACAATTAGATAGAAAACAGGGGTGGAGCCTCCTTATTGAATGGAGGGTTCATGGGCCCCCCAAAATTTTAAAATTTTGTTACATATTAAATTAATTTTTTTAATTTTTTTAAAAAATTTTCATAATGGCCCTTTCAAAATAAATAATTATTTAATAATTAACATAAATAATAAAATAATAAAATAATTTCATATGTTTGACTTAATTTTAATTTATATTATTTTTATTTTTATTTATTTATTTTATTCTATTTACTCATATGTTTTAAATTTTTATAAATTTTTCTTTCACAAATTTATACAAACCATCAATCATATTTTTTTTTATTATGTCATATGTAGATTTTATCTTTTACTTATTATGTTCTTCTGTTTTTAGTTATGTGGATCTTATCTTTTATGGTTTTAATTTTTTAAAATAAATAAATTATTATGTAATTATTAAATATAAGTTACATTATTGCACTGTTGTTTAAAATTTCATCCATATATTATTTTTTATTCACAATAACTAATGTATTCTAGTGTATATGTTGAAAATTTTAAGTAACAAAGATATACATATAAATTGATAGAATGACATAATGATATTTCTTTCAATACAATTTTATTTATTATATTTATTTTTAATGGCTCTCAAAATAATTTTTTATTTAATAATTAATTTTATTTTTCAAATTGTTTGATAAAATTAGAGTCATTATAATTAGTATTTACTAGCTAAGCCTAACAAATAAATTCTAAACTAATATATTAAGCCTATCAAATTTTTCAAAAAAAAAAGTGAGTCCATTAATCTAAATTCATGAAGGTTACGTTTGTTTAGCGGAATAAACAGGAATAAAATATAATAGTTATTAAGTGGGAATAGAATATAATAGTTATTACTTTATTTGGTACGACAAATGGAATAGCATAAAAATAATTATTATAATTTATTGTAGTGTTTGGTTGGTAATAATAACTTTAGAATAAGAAAGGAATAGAAAATAAAAAGACAAAAACATAATTTATTATTTATATGACTATTTATTTTTATTAGATTTTTTAAATATTAATAATCTAGAATTTAATTTAAATATTAATATTTTATTTAATTTAAATATTTTTATGATTTATTTTATTTTATTTTATTTGTTAAAATATAAATAATGGATAATTCATTTAAAATATTAGTAATTGATAATTTAAATATTAATATTTTATTTATAATTTAATCATTAAAATTTAAAATATTAATAATTTATTCTTATTATGATTATTTATTTTATTAAATATTTTATTATGATTATTTATTTTTATTTTATTTTATTTTATTTTTTAAACATTAATAATTTATAATTAATTTAAAATATTAGTAATTGATCATTTAAATATTAATATTTTATTTATAATTTAATCATTAATATTTGAAAATATTAATATTTTATTATTTATATGACTATTTATTTTTATTAGATATTTTAAATATTAATAAACTAGAATTTAATTAAAATATTAATATTTTATTTAATTTAAATATTATTATGATTAATTTTTATTTTATTTTATTTGTTAAAATATTAATAATTGATAATTTAAATATTAATATTTTATTTATAATTTAATCATTAAAATTTAAAATATTAATAATTTATTTTTATTGTGATTATTTATATTATTAAATATTTTGTTGTGATTATTTATTTTTATTTTATTTTAGTTTATTTTTTAAACATTAATGTTTTATAATTAATTTGAAATATTAGTAAATGATCATTTAAATATTAATATTTTATTTATAATTTAATCATTAACATTTTAAAATATTAATATTTTATTTATTATGATTAAAATATAAATAATATTAATTAATTTTTTAAATTCAAATGTTATTTTTATAATATGTAATTAAAAATTTAAACTTTTTTCTTTTTTATAATAATATTAATAATTGATAATTTAAATATTAATATTTTATATATTTTAAAATATTAATATTTTTTATATTTTTTAAAATATTAATATTTTATTTATAATTTAGATGTTATTATGGTTCAAATATTAACAATTTTAATTAATTTTTAAAATTTTAATTAAATTTTTTATAATATATAATATGTAATTTTTTAAACTTATAAAGGACATTTTAGTCTTTATAATTTTTTTAGGCTATTCCTTAACTAAGGAACAGCTAATACCATAGAGGGTGTTGGTATTAGTTATTCCTTAGTTTTAACTTATTTTGAGGAATAGCCATTTTAGAGGAATGGCTATTCCTTGAAGCATGTAGGAACCAAACAAAGGAACATATGTTCCTTAGGAATAGAGAGGGAATGGCTTAACCATTCCTCCAACCAAACATGCTATAAGTTTTAATATAAATCTAAAGTTATCATAATATATTAGATATTAATAGTCCAACTTAATAGCTTATCATAATCTATTATATTTCGATTGTTTAATCTAATAACCCAATATGTTAATTAGTAATTTAAGAGGTAAACAGAAAATAAGAAAAAAATTAGAACACACAAAGTAAAGAAGCAATTCATTTAAATTTGAAAAATTGTTTACTCTTCCATTCTTATGCGCAAAGTGTGAAAATGATTCTGTTTATAATTCCATTTAATCATATATATAAATGACACCATTATTATTATTAATTTGTATTTTTTTTGTATGTTCAATGTCTTTTGAATTTTATTTAATTTTTTAGATGAATGATAATTAAATTATATATAAAATTCTCTTTAACTATTTAATGTCTTTTTCTATTTGACCCCCTTTTGAAAATGCTTTAGCTCCGCCTTTCATAGAAAGTGTTTCATTTATTTGGAAATGGAATAGCTAAAAATCCACAAGATTTTCATTTGTATAAATTCATCTCAAATTCCATCAACTTAACCATTACAGTTTTACATTTTAGACTTGATTCTATTTCCATCTTCATAAAGATAGCAGATTACAAGTCTCAACTAAAGGTTAATCCATCTGAATGGGATTAGTACTTCAATGCTAATCTAATAATCTACCCAATATTCAAGTCAGCAAGATTATAGATGTCAAGCTAAATACATAATATATTTTTCACAATTCTAAAATATTAATTGTCTTTATATATAGTTGTCTTTTAATTAAATTATTTTTATTTATAAACAATTAACTTTATATTTTATATAAATTGTTATTTAAAAATAAATATTCACATATAAAATATGTGATAATAAATTAAAATTTGTTATAAAATATAATTTGAAGTAACGACTATAAGAGAAAATATTTAAAGGAGTAAAATTTTATTCAAGTGTGCATTTATAAATGAAGCGAAGAGCCTATTTATAGGTTAATAACCTCTTATATTAAATAAAATATAAAATATGAAGATAATATTAAAAGATTAAATAGATAGATTAAATTCTAATTTTAATCTAATCTATTTTACATCAAAATCTAGATATACATAATATAAATGGATATTCATAAAAATATCCATAGCACTCTTTTAATATCCATTGTATTAAGAATATGTCTTGTAAAACTTTACTAGGAAAAAACCTTATAGGAAAAAAATTCGAGTGAAGGAAAAAAGATACATAATTCTTTTAAGAAAACATTTTTGAAATATTACCTCATTGAAAACTTTATCAAGAAAAACTCAGCCGGAAAAACTTTGATAAAGGAAAAGAGTTCAATGTGTTTTTTATTTCTCTTGATGATTGTATTATTGAGACCTTTAAAATTGCGCATTTTGATATTTTATACCAACTTTTCAAATGTTGCAATAAGAAGGGCTTTGGTGAATAAATCTATTAAATTGTCACTTGAACGAATTCGTTAAACATTAATATCACTATTTTTCCGACATATGTTTTGTTTTATCGATTTTAATGTATCTTTTGTTTATCTGTGCTATGTAAGTAGTATTATCCTCATATAATGTTGTTGGAATTTCGTTTTTAGTTGACAAGCTACATGTTTCTTAAATATATTGAGTTATAGATTTTAACCAAACACATTTAGAACTTACCTTATGAATTATTAAAATTTTTGTATGGTTAGAAGAAGTAGTAACTATAGTTTGTTTTATAGAACACTATGAAATAGTCATAACTAAGTAACATGTCTAAGATCAAGCTTTGTGTAGATCAAATAAAAATTGTACATATGCATAATCAATTAAATTTAATTTTGATACATTTGAGTAATATAAATCTATGTTAATTGTTTCTTGTAGATATCAAAGTATATGTTTAATTCCATTTCAATGTCTTTGAGTTGAAGAATAATTATATCTTGTTAATATTTATAACAAATAATATATCAGGTTGTGTATTTTTAGCAAGATATATTAATACTCCAATTGCAATAAGACACGGTACTTCAGGAACAAGAAGTTCTTCATTATCCTTACGAGGTTGGAAATGATCTTTTTCCACGTCTAGTGACCTTACAATCATTAGTAAACTCAATAGATGTGCTTTGTCCATATAAAATCATTTTAATACTTTTACTTTATAATTAAATTTATGGATAAAAATTTTATTTGTCAAGCGTTAAATATGAATATTCAAATAAAAATTCATTTTTTCACTATCTTTCATCTAAAATTCTTTCTTTAAGTAATCCACAGCCTTTAATAATTCTTCAAAAGTTTCAATAATGTTTAAGTTATCAACATAAACAATAATTATGACAAATTAAGATCCAAATCTTTTTATAAAAACATATAGGTATATAAGATCATTTTTATAGTATTCTTTCAATAAATATTCACTAAGGTAATTATATCACATGCGTTCGGATTGCTTTAATCCATAAAAAAATTTATTTAATTTAATCAAATAAAATTTTCAAGAATTCGAATTTTATGCTTCAAGCAACTTAAATCTTTCAAGGATTTTCATATAGATATCGTTATCTAGTGAGCCATATAAATAGGTTGTAGTTAATTAATTAGACGCATTTCAATCTTTTCATGTATTGTCAGATTAATTAATATAAAATTATAATTGCATCTACCACAGAGAGTATATCTCTTCATACTTAATACCAGGCTTTGGGTAAAATCTTGTGCAACAAGTCATGTCTTATATATCATAATTTTAATTATCTCATTTTATATTTGCACAAATGTCTATTTATATCCTATTGGTTTTACACTATTTGGTGTACGGATTACAGATCCAAAAACTTATGTTTTGTAAGTGAATTCAATTATACCTTAATTGCATTTTTCCACATTAGCCAATCATTTTCTATTTCTACATTCTTTAACAAATGTACGTTCAAGATCTTCATTTTCTTTCATAATATTGAATGCTATATTATAGGCAAAAATATCGTGGATGTTTATTTCATTCTGGTTTTATATTTTCCCATCATGAAGTAATTGATTGAGATATCTTCATATTCAATTATTTCAAGTACTTGAATTTCTTATAGAATTTTATTAATTATGTCAAGAGTCTCTTTTAAAGTTTCTATTTCTTTTTTCTGACTATCTTAAATATTTACTCTTTTTCTTTTTTTGAGGATTTTTATCTTTGAAACTAATTGGTCTCTATAATTCTAGCGTGCCTTGTCCTGCAAGGATATCAATTCTAATAGTAGTTTCTACAGTTGGTATATGAGATTTACTTATTCTTTTTAGGTTAGTAAATATGTTTGGTAATTAATTTGCTATATTTAACAAATGAATTATTTTTTGAACTTCAAGTTCACATTGATTTGTGCGAGGATCCATACTAGATAATGATAATACATTTTAAGAAATTTCATTTTTCAGCTGTTTATTTTCTCTACTTAATGTTGAAAAAATTATTTCATCAAAATAACAATCGGCAAACCTTGCCATGAATAAATCTCTTATTAATGGTTTTAAATATTTAATTATAAATAAAGATTCGTATCCAACATATATTCCTAACTTCCTTTGAGGACTCATCTTTGTGTGTTATGGTGGAGCAATTGGAACATCGACCACACATCAAAAAATTTCAAGATGGAAAATATTTTGTTTTTGACCATAAACTAATTGTATAAGAGAGAATTTATAATATCTCGTTGACTTGATGCATCCAAGTGCTACTACATCCAAAATGCCCAGCCTCAATAGAAATTAGGAGTTTAGATTTCATAAGCAATGGCTTTGTAATTAGTTGAAAGTGTTTAATAAACGATTTTATTGGATCATTTTGTGTATGAACATGAGTAATAAGTTCTTCAATAGTTATTGCAACTAATATATAATATTTATTAATGACTTGAGATGTAAATTTATTAATATCGTCAAAATGAATAGTTTTAATTGCATAATCAAGAAAATGTGCTTACAAATAAATGATTGCAAATGCTAAATTACAAATTGATAATAAATACACATGTGATCATCTAGTCGATACATCAATTAAAATTATAAAATATCTAAATGGTCCAAATGGTGAATGCATAAATTCACATATATTACTCTGAATATGTTTAAAAAATGTAAGAGATTCACCTTTAGCTAGTAATGGTTTTATAATTAATTTACCTTAAAAGCAAGCAACACAAAATAATTCATTAGATTGACAAACGTTTTTTTTCAATGGATGACTACATGTATTTTTAATAATTTTTCGCATCATTATTGATCCAAAATGATCCAACTGGTCATGTTAAATATTAAAATCATTAGTAAGCTTCTAGTTTACTATAACATAGGTTTCAATCATTTTAATTTTTATGTAGTACATTTCATAGGATAAAGTAGGTAATTTTTTCAATACACACTTTTTATCCAAGATAATAAATATAATATAAAGGCATTCATTGTCTCTTTCATTCGTTGTCTAAATATGATATTCATTCAGACAAATATCTTTAAAATTTAATAAGATTATTTGAGACTTAGTGGAAAATAATACATTCTCTGTTATGGACTTTGTTCTTCTGTATAGTAAAATATTGACTCTTTTGAAACCTTTAATTAATCTTATACTATCAAATATTGTATTGATGTTGGCTTCTTCCATTGTCTAGTAAAAAAATATTTCTTACCTTTAAATGTAACGTGTGTTGTAGCATTGTCTGCTAGACATATTTGCAACATTGATCTTGGATCCAACAAGATGGATATTCATATTTTTCTTTAATAATAATTAAAAAAGATATATACATTACAAGTTAACATAAAAGAATGTTAAATATAAAATTAAAACACATAATAAAAATATATCATTTAAATATAATGAGAACATATAAAAGTATTTTAATAATAAAATTATACTAAAATATACCAATAAACTATTAAAAATTTTCATTCTTAGATATTTTCCATTACCAATTAAATGATCAATTTCTCTTTCGGTATGGATAAGAAAATCAACAATGTCTTGTGTGTTATATTAGCTTGGCTATGGTTAAAATCATCACAAGATGTTTTAGTTTTCTACTTGATAAAATTCACGACATGCAAAAGGTACGTGACTAATAGTCTTTCATATTACATCAAGACATTTCTATATTCTTTTTATTCTGTCCATTTTTATCTTTTCATTATTCATCCATTTTTGGTGGATTAAAAGTATCTATTCACTTTGGATGGGTTACAAGTATCGATCCACTTTTGGTGGGTTATCTACTTTTGGTGGGTTAATAGATTAATGTATCTATTCACTTCAGATGAGTATTTATCAACTTCTAGTAGTAAAATTATCTATTTACTGCTAGTGGGTAAAATTATTATTAGAATTAGAATGGTGATAGTGTAAATTATTATGATAATGTCTTCTATGACCATGGCCATACTTATTAAATGATGTCACATTTATTTTAGGAAATGCATAAATTCATGATTTTTCATCAGTAGTTTGTTATTTTGCTCAATAATAAACATACTACATGATAGCAAAATTTACATTAAAGTTGATTTTCAAAGAATAAAAAGACCAAAGAGATCACTTACTTGATTTGCTAAAATAAAAAATAAAAAACCAGCCATTGAAATCTTTTTGAAGTATGGAGATGGTGGAAATAAAATAATATCAACAATTATTTGATTTGTTAAAACCAAAAATCAAAAACCAATTATTGAAATTCTTTTAAAGCTAGAAGATGATGAAAACAAAATAATATCAAAACTTCATAATGTGTTAGAAAATATAATCTAAAATAACAACTATAAGATAAATATAAGAGAAAGTATTTAAACGGAGAGAAAATATATATGTTTATAAATGAAGTGAGGAGGCTAATAGCTCTTTATTTAGATAGAATTTACAAGATGAGAAAAATACTAAGTGATTAAATGGATGGATTAAATTCTAATGTTAATTTGATTTATTTTATATTAAAATTTAGATATAAATAATATAAATAAATATTCACAAAAATATTCATAATAATTTTAAAAAGTGATTAATGGAAGAAATTAGAAAACTACAAAATATGAAGTCTGGAAGATTAAACTTCTGACACGTGTGAACAGGCCTTTTTCGCTTAATGATCCTATTTGTTTGCAAGTAATTTTTTGGATTCGGATTTCGAGGTTAGGAATAATAAGAAGTAATCGGCTTTTCATTTCTTTTCCTCGTTTGACTTGACGAATTTAACCGAAAAAAAAAAATAAACGATAATTCTTTAAAGATTAGTAATAAAGAGCTGGTGTAATCTCCATTTTCGGATTAATATTGTTTTAATTGAACTGAAACTCTCTCCATCATGATTATGATCATAAATAATTGTCGCGATGTTTGCAGGTTGTAGCTCAAGTTAATGGACACCACACCTAAAACCTTAGCTTCGCTTGTTTGGGACGGTGTTTTTTTACACGTCTGGCTAATCAACTTTCAACCTTACAAGTTTAAGTCGCAGCGCATTGAAGATGAAGCAGAAGTCGGTTGATTAGAGTGCGTGACATGTTTGAATTTCTGCTATAATTTATGGTGACAGGTGCAACCATTTGTTAATGTGTCTAATTTTTTATGGGTGGACTACTACAACGCAACAATGTAATCAGATGACATTGTCCCGAAATAGGAATGTCTTTTTCCACCGCCAGGTGCCAATGGCACCGCATCAGGCAGAAAAGGCCGGGCCATCGGGGTAGAGTAAATTAGTGATCCTCTCGCTTTTACGCCATTATTTTTTATTTTATTTTTTTTATTTTTTATCTATGATAATGCTACTTCTCCCAATTTAGGTTACCTACAGCTTTCCTTTCCTATATATTTAATTCCCAACCCCCCAAAAAATGAAGAAGCCGTACCTTACAGCTCATCTTGGTATTTATTGTTTTTGAGTCATTTTCTCGAATAGGCTCCTCCCAATCAGTACTATCATCGATGATGAAAATCGCGCAAAATCAGGGCGGTGTGCTTCATTTCCCAATTCCAGTAATGTCTTCCATTTTAGTCCTAGCCCCCATTAATGATTATTAAAAAGATCAAACATGATGTCGTTTTCATTGCATAAATCGAAATCTTTGTGCTCAATGATTTTCTTTTTTTTTTTCTTCTTTAATATCGTTAGGTCCTGCTATGTTCAAAATGGCATTCTTCAAAGAAACCTTTTAGGAGGAGTAATCAATATAACCATCCTGTGTTGATGAATAATTAAGGTTGCAGATTGCTTCAGGGTGGTGGTGGCCCTTGTGAAAATATGAAAAGTAATGCCAATTCTGAAGATAATACAATGTCACTAAAGATGTTGATGGAACAAATACTGCAAATTCTATAAGAGGTTTTGAATAAGATTTACACTCACATGTTTTGAATCTAATTTTGGGTTAAAATATTCAGATTGTGGGAAACAGTTTTGAGGATAAACATAGGAAGGGAAGAGAAAGCGTCCAAGCTTCATTAGCCATTTAGGAGCAATCATCTGTAAAAGACTCTCCAATTTGGGTCCTTCTTAGAAGGTCCAAAAGGGCCAAACCAATGGGGTTGAATGCAAATTCCGCGACTCTGCTTGATCCACATCCTGCCGATGCATAGCTGTCCAAGGAAAACTGCTAACAATGACATAGGGAACACCAACATATAAACTGTTTTGCTACTTTAAGGTTTTAGAATGAACTCTATCTTACCTTCCAGTCCTCTTGTTTTTATTCTTAATTATGTTACAGCAACCTCCTAAAATTTTAGTATGCCTTTATCTAATTCACATTGACAGAATAAATTAATGGTTTTGAAGTTCAGATCACATTTATGGGACAGAAATTGTTTTAGGTGCTCAGGTGAGAAATATTTGAAGTTTATCAGAAAAGATAATATGACCAACCAATGTTAAATTTCTCTATACTATCGACAAAAAGGAAAAAAAAAAATCTGAATTAGAATTGAAGAAAACTTTCTATTTTTCCCACCATATCATCTAAGAATTCAAGGAGTATGTAATGTAAGAAAATAAAATAGATAAACAACATATTATTATTTTAAAATATAATTTAAGATTTTCGAACGGATTCTTCCTTTTAGTCTTCACGTAACACTTCGTTCGATTAATATTTTTATGATTTATTAATTTTTTAATTTTATAAAAAAACAAAAAAAAATGTAATTCGCATGTACCTACACGACCGACATGGAACGTTTTTGCAGGACATGGGATGACCTGGTCCTTAACGCCTAAGATATGATTTTTTGGGTTCTATCCAATCAAAAAAAAAATCAGATAATGACGTGGCGAGATATGCGTGGAAAGTAATGAACTGGATCATGAGAACCGGAGAAAACAGAGGAAGAGGTACAACAAATCCTGAACGCGACGAACTTCAAAGGTACAGACATGCAGTGTAACTAAGCAAGCTTCCAAAAAGGCAGAGTGGAAAATGACCTCGAAACCGTTTGATCTCTCACGCTAAAATCAGAACCCAAATAAGCCCAGAATCCGCCATACCATTTTAGATCTTCTCTTTCCTTTTATTTTGCTTGTTTCGTAGTTCCAACTACTTCAAAACAACAACAACCTCTTCTGATTCCTGTTTCCGTCTGTCACTTCCCTTTCTAGTTTTGCTTCACCATCATGTTTCATACATTTCCACGTCCAATTTAAGGTAATCTCCTTGGTTTCTTTTTGTTTTTGTGTTTGGTATTTTTTGTTTTTCTGGGTTGGGTAAAAAATTAATGGAGGTCCCCAACTGCCCCAAAAAAGGTTAAATTTTTGTGATTATGATTGGATTTCGGTGCATGTGTTGGTATCTGTGGATTGATCTGTCATGATCATTTGAAATAGAGTTTTGGAATCTGGGTTCTTACTCCACAGATGTCTTTATTTATTTATTCATTTGTTTTTGTATTTTTGAGTAATATTGTTACCCCGTATAGTTATGCAAGTCGAGTTGATTTTGGGATAACTTTTGCATTTTTCAAGCCTACTTGTTTGACTTGTTATGTGGATTTTCTATAATTTTTGTGGGTGTTTGGATGTTATTGCATTAGCCATATTATATGCGCTTGAGGAGTTCGGTTTCACCGAGTTATGTTCTCAAATCAACGAGAAGTTAATCCTGACTGTTTCAGTTTTTGCTTCGTATATATTTTCGGACTATATTACTAGCATTATCTGAATAGAATAAACACTGCCATCTTGGAGAGAAAAGCTTTTTTTTTTTTTTTTTTGTTAAGTGATAAAACCTTTTCTTGAATGTTCAGTAAGCCTCTTTTTGGACTTATTTGTTGCTTCCATCAAAGGATGCAACAGTATTTCTTTCTTCAGTTATGACTAGAGTTTTGTACAAAACTCAATTGAGTTAGAATAGCACTCTAGAGTGTATGCTTTTTGGAGTGGAATGAGGAATCTGGTCATTTTTGATTGTGGAGTTTTTTAGGCCAATTGGAAGCATAGTGTCAAGGTCCAGAGGGGAGCTATGAGTCCCAAATCTGTAATGTACTAAAGTGAGACTGGGTATTGAAGTGTTCGCCCTATTTCAACTTGTAGATTGGTGTGGACACTTTGAATACGGTATTGTTTTTGGACACTTTTAGGAGCCCAACTGTGGGAGCTATTGTAAAGAATGCAAAAAAGGAGAGAGTGGCTGAATGATGGAGTAAACCGGGCCAAGGAGGATTGAAATTTAACGTCGAAGGGGCAGCCCAAGGCTGTCCATGTGAGGCCGGAATTGGAGTGGTTTTAAGGGACAAAGATGCGCATGCTAAAAATTTATTCTCCATGTCTATTGGGGTGGGGGACTCCACCATTGCTGAGATTAGAGTTATTAGAGAAGCTTTCTTTCTGTTTTCAACATCAAAATGGGATCAATCACGCTTATTAATTGTTGAAAGTGACTCTAGAAATGCGGTGAAGTGGGCTAATAGACCAGAAGAAGCACCTTGGAGTTTGTGGAAATGGATCCTTTACATTGAGGGATTAAAGAAGGAAATTAATGCATGTGAAGTTAAACACATTTATAGAGAGAAAAATCAAATGGCTGACAACCTTGCTAAAGCTGGGATTAACTGACAAGAGGAGTTCCTTCACAATTTTGATTAAGCTGATGGGGAGAATTTGATCGGGATGGAGGAACTGGCAAGGGAAGTGGAATCTCACTTACTGCTTTCTGTGAGTTTATCTGTGTTTTATCCCCAGTTCTATCTTTGTTGATTGTTGGATTTGATTTTGATGCTTCAGGTTTTCAGCTTTGTTGATGACTTCAATGGTGTGCTTTGTGTTGTCAGGGGTGGGTACACTGTTGTATGTAAGAGGGGGGGGGGGGGGGGGGGGGGGGGGGATTTGTTTTTTGTTTTTGGTGATTGATGAGTTATTTTGTGTCATGAGAGATATTGTTCTTCTACAGAGAATGTTGAGGTTTTTAGGCCGTTATGCTAGTGAGATGCGCAACGCCCTTAAATCCTCATTTTATTCTAGGCAAGGGAGCTTTACTTCCCTGATTGAATGAAATTTGTTACTTATCAAAAAAAAAAATTGGTGTGGATCATGACAGTTGGTATTAGAGTACCTTTTGAGGGACAGTGGACCATGAATCCCACATTGGTTGTGTACTTGCACAACTGAAGGATAGTGGACCATGAATCCCACATTGATTGTGTACTTACAACCGAAGGATAGTGGACCATGAATCCCGTATCGGTTGTGTACTTAAATGAATCCCATATACGTTGTGTACATAAATGAATCGCACATAGGTTGTGTACTTACAACCAAAAGATACTGGATCATGAATCCCACATCGCTTGTGTACTTACAACTAAAGCAGGTTAGTGTGGACTGTGCCACATAACCTTGTCATGTGCATACTCAAATGCCAAACTTATATAGTTGAGTAATTATCAAATCAATGCTTTGCAGGTTAGTGTGGACTGTGCCACATAACCTTGTCATGCGCATACTCAAATGCCAAACTTATATAGTTGAGTAATTATCAATAATTCCATTTAATGTGGTTTGATGTAGATTAGAGGTGGGGAGCTATGTCGGTAGCAACCATTGAGAGCATGGCATCCTTGAGTACTGATCTTTTCTATGACATATTGAGGCGTCTTGATGGCCCAACTTTGGCCACTGCAGCATGTGCATGTGCGACATTTTGTTCAATCTCAAGAGAGGAGAGACTATGGGAAAATGTTTGTTCTACTATGTGGCCTTCAACGAACAGAGAAGATGTTAAAAGTTTGATTTCTTTGATTGGTGGATTCAGAAAGTTCTATGCAGATTGTTTCCCACTTATTGTTAATAAGGAAGTAACAGAGTATCAGTGGAATGACTATCTTGAGTACCCTGAAGAATGGACTGAAGCTGAATATTATGGTGACACCGATGGGGTTGAAAGTATTTCACCATTAGATTTTGTTTCTATTGTAGATATCAGGTATAAAGATAAAACAATCTGTTCAAAAGTCCTATGGGGAATTCCTAATGCAAATGGATCCAATAGTTGGTTTTACAACTGCCCATTTCGGATTGATCTTCTTACATATGCTGCTAGAGATGATGATAATGAAGGTGAGGTTACCCTTTCAGTTTCTGATGGTCTGCCACCAATTATCTCTATGGAAAAGGAACGGAAAGATGGGAAACTGTGGAAGGAGCTCCGAGATGGCCTCCGCCTTAGTTGGATTGTTGTGAACAGAAAAGTTAAGCAGGCTGCAAATGTTGCCAGCTGGAGCCCTCTTGGTGGACAGAGGCATTGGCCCACAGACAAGGATTTTGTGATAAGGTTTGGGTCTGTTCTTCCTGCCAAAGACGTCCTTCCATGTCAAGTAGTGGAGTGCATTCTTATCATGAAGTTCAGAGTCATCCACACAGAGGGCGAAGGTATAGAGACAACTCTCAAATTGACAGAGCTGAGCATGCAGTTGGAAGATATGGAAGGTGCACATGTTAATGGAAGAAACAGTTTACTTATTCTGAAGGAAGCTTTGAGCTGCCACCGGAGCAAAAATTACAGTGAAGTTCTTGAGTCCTGTCATTTGTACTCAAAAGTACAAAGTGAGTTAAAAGAGGAGAAAATGAGGAATGAAAGCAGGTTAGACAGACTTTGTATCTTAAGCGGCATTGCTATATTCATCACTTTTTGGTATTACATTTTGTAAATGTAGGTGCTGCTTTCATTTAACACTTTAACCGAAGATGTTTTAACAAACTCTCAACCCTTTTCTTCTGATGTAAAGATTCAATTTTGCTTCAAGCAATAAAAAGGTTTCTATCTTTCTAATCTGATTCTCTTTTTAGTGGGGTTTAAGAAAAATCCTTGCCAAGTGGTTAGTTACATCCACTATGGTTGACTGTATAATTCAAGGGACATTGCGTAGAATGTTTCCCACTCGAGCGCCAGAGGCTCTCCCCTGGACCTCGTAGGATGGTTCTGCCTATCACCGGTCACAAGACCTGCTCTTTTTCAAACTAGTCCTGGCTTGCAGCAGTTATATTTAAGTCTACTTGATTATACATTTGCCTGCTTATGCTAGCTTGTGTTGGAATCAACTCTTGGTTTCAGGACTAGAGAAAATATCGGCAATGCTAATGGTAATCCATTGTACTTAAAATAACCTCCTTTCATTGCTATCAATCGACTACGTAGATCTCCTACGTTTCCACAAACAGGGAAACCAGAAAAAGAGAAAAAGAATCACATGCAATCTTCTCTTAGTCCTATACTAATCATCAGTTCAACAAATACTTAAAAAGAAAGAGTTAAGAATTTCGAGCAGGTTCTATGTTCATATTCCTCTTTTGAGCAGGCAATTCCAGTTACATACTCTAAAGCTCATAAGTCATCCCAATTTTGAGCATCCGTTCACGGGGAATTTGAAATACCTTATCGCTTTGCCTCAAATTCTTCTTCAAGAAATTGGAAGCGTAATTGATCAAAATCTTCTTTGCTATACCTGCTCCTTTGCCAGCACTCACCTCATTTTCACCAATCAAGTGGAAAACCCCAGCTTGCGATGCTCTATTCGCTACTTCAATTTCTCTTTCCACAGCCTCCCGTAGCTTGTCTTGATCTGATGCTGCCAAATTCTCATGTTCTTCCTTCTTACCACTTAACTCGCTTTGCAACTCTCCATCCTCGTTAGTTGTGTCCCCATCATTCAGCGTTGTTTGAGATTGCGATAACAGAAAGTCTTCTCTTATAAACTCCTTTAGCTTTTCAACTAACTGATTCTCAATCGGCTCTTGCTTATCCTGTACATCTTTATAACCATACCTAACAACACATCGAAAGATGTGAAGCTCCTTTGGTTCTAGCCTTCGGAAGAGGAACCTTTCTTCTGGCCTAACCTTGCTAATGAGCATTGATTTTATGGAGACAAAAACAAGAACTGAGTGCAGTGCCGGTATATTAGACACATAGTGCTTGAAGATGGGTGGAATACCCTGAACAACCTCCGAATAAAACAAGGCAAGCCCAGGAATTCTAGACAAGTTAATGTCCATGGTCTCATTTGTAACCTTGCAGCAGAAATCTTGTGTTGGAGCTCATAATAGTACTTTTTCCGGTGCACAGTATTCCAAACAATCATCACGGTCACTAGAACTGCTGCCAGAGCTAATGGCAAGTAACCTCCACTTTCGAATTTGTAGAGGACTGAACTCAAATAGGTTAGCTCTAGTAGGCCGATGACAAGAACATAAGAGATTATGAAAAGAATGTTGGATTTCCATATAATTATCATTATCAGTACTAACAAGGAAGATGTAAGTACCATTACAGAAACCACAGCAACCCCTGTAGCAAAAATAGTCATCAATTAGTTTCAATGCTGATTATCAAACTACTAAAAGATTGACAGAATTCAAGATGCGACTGCAACAAATCTTTTCTCCATTGAAGAAAAAAGGATAAAATATTATCAAGGCCATTGGATTACCATACGCGTTGCCAATCTTGTCTGTAGTCCTGAAGCCAAGAGAAATTCCTACACAAGCTAGCATAAGAAGGTAATTGATTTCAGGAATGTAAACTTGTCCCTGGTACGTAGCTGATGTGCGTATAACTTTCACACGAGGGAAACATCCTAGTGAAAGTGACTGTTGGATTACAGAGAATGTCCCTGAAATCAATGATTGACTCCCTATAATGGCAGCCAACACAGCTACCACGAACATTGGCCAATACAAAGGGCCTGCATTGCAACTATGAATTATAAACAAGGAAAAACTGTATATGATTATATTCAGTAGACAAATTTCGTCTACTTGTTAGGAAAACAAAACTGTCAATTGGCAATTATTATTCACCTGGTACAGATTTGTAGAAGGCATCGGCACCACAGTGTTGGTGCTTGCGAAGGAAGGAGGCTTGTCCAGTTTACGCTAACAAAATAGCTGGATAGACAATAGTACATGTGGTTATTTGTACGGATAGAACAGTAAAATGCCCAACATCAGCAAATAATGCCTCAGCTCCTGCATTAAAACGAACAATATGAGTCTTAAATTTTCGGTTTCACCTTCTCAATACTAACAGGTCATACATGAACATAAAAAAAAGGAACAAAAGATCTGAACCTGTTATGCAAAGGATAATGTCACCAAGGGAAATCCAAGCAGCTTTTTTGTTCCTCCTGAAATAGGCTATAATGTATTGTGGATTTATAGCTTTGACAATTAGTGGATCAAATTTAATGAAGTTGTAGAGGCCAATCCCACCAATAAGCATGAACCATACGCACATTATAGGAGCAAAGCTATAACCCACTTTGTCAGTCCCAAATCTTTGAATCATGAAGAGGAAGACCAAGATAGCTGCTGATATCCAGACAACCATATCTGCCAGAAACGAAATTTAGGGATAAAGAAATGAAGAAATAGTCATTTGTAAGTTGACACAAGAATTGGCAATATGTTACACAAAATGGAATAGAACCTTGTGTCTTTGCAGGTGTAGCTTGCTTGATGCCCCCCACTGCTGATAATACTACAATTCAAGTCGTAGCAAAAGAGTGACTTGAAAGCCAGAAAACCATGCGCACCAACCAAAAGAAATAGTAGGCAATGAATGAAAAATGTTATTACTAAACCTGAGATGGAAGGTGTGAGGATGCCATCCCCAATGAGCATAGAAGGTCCAATCATGGTGGAAAGCAATAGGAAGTACTTGGCAAACTGGCTCTTCTCTAGCTTAGATTTGAGTGCTGATGCCCTTTTCATCCCCCTGCTTGGCAACTCGATCTGAAAATTGGAAACATCGTGATCCTCCGCTTGTTGACTTGGGATCAAACTCACTTTCGCATATCGACAGATGAGCGAGTACAGAGCAAATGTCCCTCCTGTCCAGTTTTACATTATTAAATCAGTAGTTAGTTCTTGTAATAGTACGACCTTTTCTCATTGTATGTATTACATAAACTTACAGTCTTTTTTTGGATACAAAACTCGGGAATATACGTACCATCTCCATTATCAGTGGCACGTAAGACAATCAAGATGTACTTGACCAAAGGGAGGAGAGTGATGGTATAGAAGATCAGTGAATAAACCCCAAGAATATCATCACCGTGCTTGATTCCATCATTGAAAGTGCTGGAAAGAACGTACAGAGGTGAAGTCCCAAGATCTCCATATACAATTCCCAAGCTCTGGAACGCTAGATTCAAGATCACCGACCAGCTCACATCCTTCCTGCGCTAAAACAAAACCCAAAAATTAAAAAAAGAAAGTTATATATTATTCTTTCATTGTTCACTGGTACAACATAGAAGTGGGCAAAAAGAAACCTTGAAGTCGTGGCCCTGATAAGAACCAGCAACTTCGGCGGATTCGAAGTCTAACGAATCACAAGAGGGTTTGCTTTGTATGACTTTTGGACTGTGACTCATCGGACTTCCTTGGTTAGTTCCTTGCTCAGTGAAGTCAGTGGCCATGCTTCAGCTCAAAAGTGTGAAGAGTACTGTACGCAGACTGCGGATGGAGTAACAAATTAATATTGAAGATTAATTTGGTAAATGTTTGTGATTAGGATGACAACATTAATTCAAAATTTAACGAGAATTATTGTACAAATTAATCCTTATCAGTATGAACGCCAGAAGTAGAAACCCCGTGAAATGCGCGTACCCTATACTAACATCTACCTTCTATGGATAACACAGCAACAGCATTATCTTAAAAGCTCTTCAGTCAATACGATTTTTGCATCTGCAAATGACACATTTTAGTAAGCTACCCTTTTTTCCCCCTAAATTCACTGTAATAAAAAAAAATACTCGTGAAATTTCATCTCTATTTTCTTATTGAAAAACATATGTGTAGACTAATTTAATGAGATAGGATTCTTAATTTCATTTTTCTTCTTACTTTTGACTTAAAGCCATTTAGATAGTTGAATTTATCTACCAGACAATAATAAAGCAAATCAAATTTTACTTGAAATATAATAATAAATAAATTATTTATACAATGTAAAAATTTATCTATAAAAAAACTTATAAATATAAAAATAGCAATTGAGTTAGATAAATTCTATTCAAAGTGGTTTTCTATAATTCATAATTTTTTTAATTTCTTTTTTTTTCTGGAGAACAAAATTTTATATTTATTCTAAGTCTACTTCTTGATTTTGTTATTATTGAATTACTTACATTGAAAAATAAAAACTTACTTATACTATAAAATAAATATTTTAACAGAAAGTAATTAATGACACATATATTTATGTGTAATGCCCATGATTATGTGCTATATGACAAATATATCTACTAAAATTAAATCTCTGAGCAAAACATTTGTTGCAAAAAACTTAAATTATTATTTCAAATTTGCACTTTATGTGGTAGACTATTATGTTATATAAACTTTTATCATTATTGAGTTGATATATGAATTAGTAATAATTATTTATTTAATAAAATAATAAATTTAACATTCGAACATTTGATCTCTTACAAGATTTAGATCCTTTTTTTTAAATTCAAAATAAAATAATAAATTTTGATTGAGGTGATGGAGCTGAACAAATGCACGCCCCAAGGCAGGTCGTCCTTGCGGATCAGCTTACCATTCAGCGAAAAGCTTAACTGATGCAAACCAACAAGTGGAATTAGTTGGCAGGATATATGGCATGCTCAAGTCTTCTCAAAGTCAAACTGTATTATAATGGCGCTCACTGTGGAATAATTTGCCAACGCCGGATGCATTAGAGAGATGTGGTTTGGAGCTACAGATCGACAACTCTATGTTGTGCATGTGGTTCTCATTATGAGACTTCGTTCGTAGACAGTTATGGCAAGCAATGTTTCCTGATAAAACTTTTTAGAGCAATGTTCAGATTAATAAGTGATTTGGCTCTATTTTACTTACTGCTTTGGACGATCTATACGAATAGGAACAATTGTTTGCATGAAGGAAAATGTTTACCATTGATAAAGCTAGTGTATGTGCATCCTTATGGCTGCAAGAATACATTTTACAGCACATGGAACTAAAGCTGCAGCACAGAAAAAGACTAGGAAGAAAACAATGTGGACTCTGCAAACGGAGGGAATCGTAAATCAGTGTGGATATGCTGCTTCAGTTATATGTCAGGCTAAGAGTGATGGCCCACGGCCATTTTGATGAGGTGATGTTTAGTGCAGTTGCGTGTCAGCCCTCTTTGTTTGGGACTTCGACTGCTGAATTATTTGCCTTTGAGAATTTAAATTCAAATGGCATCGTAGGACTTCACAAGTTAGCAATTGAAGCAGATTCAAAACAGACCATTACAGAAGTTAATAGGAAGGAGAATAGTTGATAAATTTTGCTTCTTGATAAATTTATTATGTTAAAAATAAATCAGAAATTTTGATAAAGAGAAAATGTGAGAAAGGAAAGTGAAGATAAAAATAACACAATATCTATGTTCATCATAAATCTGTTTTTTTAAAAAGATAATAATTGGTTATGATATGATTATAAAGAGAAAACTGTTGATAGAAATTTAACAATCTAAACCAATAGGAAAAGAGAAAATCTTTGATAACAAATTAATAATCTAAACTAATAGGAAAATGAAACATGAGATTTAAAGTATCATTTTTACCCGAATACAATCAATGAACATGTTCTCTTTTAAAGAGTTACATTTTATATATTAACTTGTAACACTAAAAATTATGTCGCATCGATTAATGAATCACGTGACCAATTTACACGTGATTTCTTCTTTCTTACCGTAAGAGTTCACTTGAACAATGAAAAACATCTCCATGCACAATAAGAATTCATTTTCTAACAATAGTTAGGTAGACATTTTAAGATCATTGGCTTCTTCATGTGATTTATGCTCTTTCTCCTATATTTTGAGAGGTAAATGTGACTTTATACCATAGTCATTAGCATTAGACTGGATAATGATTTGTTCAAAATGTCGAATTATTATATTACTGATTCAATTAATCTTTCAGTCATTCAGATCAACAAAAACATATTTAAAAATTTTTAAATATTTTAAATAAATTATAAATTATTTAAAAATATTAAATAATTTTCCTTTCTTTCTTCTTAGTTCATTGTAATTTTAGACATTATTTTGAGAAATTTCGTTTTAATTTTGAAATAAAAAATATGTAGACTAATTTAATGAGTTAAGGATTCCTATAATTTCATTTTACTTCTTACTTTTGACTAAAAACCATTAAGATAGTTGAATTTTATATCCAAGACTCTAACAAGCAAATCAAAACTTACTTGAAAATATAATAAAAATATTTCTATATACAATTTAAATTTTATATTTAAAAGCTTTTGCATTTAAAATCTAAAACTTATTAATTTTAAAGTTAGTAACTGAGTTAGATATAAATTTCTAATCCAATTCAAAGTGAGTTTCTATTATTTATAATATTTAGGCGTAAATAGTAAACAAAAACTTCTGAATTATCGCATTTTATGTGAAAAAGATTATATTGTTTAATTATACATAGAAAATTTTTATATTTTAATTTGTAACACACAAACCTTTAATTTTAAAAGAAAATTAACAATAGTCAAACCAAATACTAACATACATTTTCTATGTATGTGGCTACATCAGTTACCACATAACCACGTCATATGTCTGTGAACAAAAAATATCAATCGACATTGAGTATAATGTTTGTCAATTTTTTACATTAGGATGAAGGGTTTTTATAAGCACAAATCACATAATAAGGATTTTTTAGGTATAATAAAATTAAGAATAATAGTCATTTCGCATAAAATAAAATAATTCAGGGTTTTCTTTTAGTATTTAAACCTAATATTTTTAATTTTGTTTTTTCTAGATAATAAAATTTTAATTTTATTCTATGTATGCTTCTTGAATTTTCTATCATTAAATTACCTATATTAAAAAAAAAACTTACAATTATACTTCAAAATATATATAAAAAATGTTATTAATAACGCATATTTACGTGCAATGGACATGTTTATGTGCTATATAAACAATTAACAAATCTATCAAAATTATCTATCAAAGCAAACATTTGTTGAAAGTATTTAAATTATTACTTTTTCTTTTTGCTTTACGTGTACACTAACAACTTATAGGATCATTGAGTCGATAATATAAATATTTATTATTTATTTATTCAATGAAATAATAGATTTCAGATTGAGCTCCGAGCTTATAACAAATCCGACCAAAAGCAGGTTATGCTTGCGGATCAGCACGAGTTTAGTGAAATTAAACATACATAGGTTTAGTTTCTCTTGTTCTCTAGTGATTCCTTTATACCAAACAAAAAATAAGAGCATTATACATAGTATACATTTCCTACCAGATTTAATTTCCCCGTTCATTTCTTTTCCTTTTCTAGCAGGCACGTCATGCTATTAATCAACTCTTCATATTTTCAAGATGAAGTTTTCTGCATTTAGGATCCTCTTAACTTTTTAATGATTTTTTTTCTTTCTTTCATTCATTTATTCTTTTGGATGAAGGAAGCAAAGCAAGATGCATGATTCAAGCAGATGGACGCTTGGCCCCAAGAACAGCCACAACAACATCTATTGCTTTTGCAAAAGGACAACAGAATAAACCATTCTCGATTTTCAAAATCTTCCACAATATATATATATATATTTAAAATTGAAAGAAAGAAGATTTGAATCATACTCTCTAGACAGAGAGATATATAATGTATTAATCAATGAGCTGAATACTCAGGTGCATATATATACACAAATACACTCGAGTAGATGAAAGATAATTAAAATTTTATCAATAACTCAATTAATTTTAATAAATAAAAAGATATCATCTGTGAATTTTATATTTTTATTATAGATATATTGATATTCTCAATAGTCTTAATTTTTTTTAAGTATAAGAAAATCTGAATTAAAATCTTAAATTTCAATTTTTTAAAAGAATAATAATTCATCACGCAAGTGAAAAATGCTAAATATTTTGTACATCACAATTTTAATATAACCTCAAAATGTCATCATGCAATGCAAAAAATAATAATAATAATAATAATAAAGTTGATTGGAAGATGTTAACACAAAGCTTTTCTTTTTTGAGTTTATGGAAAAAAAAGAAAGTACTATTAACACGTGGAAAAACAAATCAACACTTAAAAAATTTTGGCTAAATTAAATGTTGATTGATTTGCTATATGAAAATATCTAATGTTAATGGATGAAGCCCTATCATAGCATGGACGTTAACAAATATGGACCCAAGATGATAAATTAATGAATTTTATATTTTAGGAGTAAGGGTAATGTGCCTTTTACAATATTTTTAAGGAAAAAAAATTTATGTAGTATTATGTTTACAAATTGACCAAATAAATAAAGATTAAAGAGAGAAAACGATTCGAAAAATGAGTTACCTCTAAATTGAGGCATTCATGCGAAGTATATAAACATTGAAAAGAGCCTGACGATGAGTAGTTGTTGAAAAAGAAATGAACATGTTGACTTTGGAAAATTATTGAATTATTGAAAGAATTCGTATTTATATCAGGAAACAAAGCACCGACACCTTTCTTCTTCTTGATTGGATTGCCAATTTAACATCAAGGTTAGCCAAAACAACTCTAACAAAAATCTAAATGGATTTATCATCGAGATTGAAGCCATGGTCCGCAACAAAACTAGCTTTCTTACGAGTTAGGACGATTCTAAACATGAATTTTCTTCTTTTTTTTTTTAAATTTTTAATAGCTTGATTATGGATATTAAGATAATTGCATAAATTATCTAGTATAAAATTTTATTTTAAACATGGTATTAAAGTTATCATAAATTACCTGTTATCTGTCAATTTATCTTGCCATAAGTTAGTGGTAAATGATATCCTTTAGATTCATGGATCCAATTCAATTAAATGAGATTTTGCATTCACATTTTTTTTCACCAAAAACGTTTTATAAAGCTCTTGGAACCCCGAATTTGGAGAGCCATTTTCTTTGGGATAAGCTGCTGGTATCTATGGAAGTGGAGGAAACCTTTTATCTTTGAAGGAATACTGGGTTGCAATGAAGGGGTGTCTAAATGCCATCCTAAGCTTTGCTTCAACCATTAATAATTCATTAATAATTCCTGTTGTATTATTGGAGATGGTATTGGAGTAAATACAAATAGAAGAGAGGAAATTTTGGTTGGCTGGGTACCTCCTACGCTAGGTTGGTTAACTCTGAACTCAGATGGAGCATTTAGAAGATCAGTTGGCATGTCAGCAGCAGGAAGAGTGTTTTCAGATTCCAATGGGAATTGGCTTGGGGGCTATTCTAGCAAACTTGGAAGATGCGCGGCCTACCAAGCAAGAGTTGTGGGGTGCCTCTCGAGCACTTTGTTTAGCTTGGGAAAAATCGAGCTACAAGTGGATGGCAAATTAGCTTTGTGGGTCATTATTTCGTTTAAGAGCTTGTTTGGTCTAATTTTTTTCTAGTTTAAAAACTATTATGAAACTCTTATGAAAAATAATAATTTTTAAAATTAAATTAAAATTGTTTGATAAATTTTTTTTATAAGTTTTTTTTATAAGTTATTATTTTGGTTAAAATTATCGTAGAGGATATTTATTTTTGAAAAGGTAATATTATAATTATCTTTAATAGATGAGGATATTTTTTAAATAAAAATAAAAATTTTCTTGTATTTTTAAAAGAAGAGAAAAGAAAGCTCCTCACAGGAGCTTTTCCTAAAGCTTTTTTTTTAAAAAAAAATTTAATTCTTTAAAAAAAACTATTTTTTAAGAGTTTTTCAAAATGTATATTTGATTTGATTTTTACTTTTAAAAAATAGATAAATTAAAAAAAAATCAAGCCAAACAAGCACTAATTGTCATCCATGTTTTAACTCCAATCTTATTCAAGCCATTCAACAACTATTTCAGCATCAATGGGATGTTAGAACGCAACCTATTTTTAGGGAAGGACGTACCCTAGCCAATTATATGGCTAACAAGGGTTTTGATATAAAAGATGATTATGTTTTCTATGATATTCCTCCACTAGATGTTAGGAATTTTCTGATAAACGATATGTTGAGGATATGTTTTCCTTGTCTAATTAGAATTTAATTAATAAAATTTTCTTCCTTAGAAAAAAATCTATCATGTCAAACATAAAAAATGTATTAAGATAATTTATAATATAATGTTATTTTTTTGAAAAAAAAAGCACTCTTTATAATCTAATTAATTGAGGGAAGCTAACACCCAACATGTCATACCTCATAAGATCACTTGCTATGAAAGGAGGAGAATAAAAAATAGAGTAAACATCCGGTGAGCGAAAAGCCTAAGTTCACCATAAAATCAGCTAGGCAATTTCCTTCTCTGTAGCTATGCTTAATGACAACCTCCCATTTGCTTTGTGACAACCTCCCATTCCCATTCTATCAAGCTACGTATTGCATTGATTAGATTGGAATTTCGGCATGGGAATAAACCAGAAGAAGTAATTGCTCGAACTACTTACAAATTATCTACTTGCACAATGATTCTTTTAAAGCCCAACTCCCATGAAAGCAATAACCTTAATATACTCCTCAGAGCTCAGCTCTTTATGTTGTACAAGCACCTAACCACATTGTACAACCACCAAGCTAGCCACTTAAAGCATTACGCAAAACGCCATCATCAGTAGCTTGTCCCATAGACATTTTATAAGCACGATCCTAGTTTAACACGATCCTGCTATCACTTGAAGGGTACCAACCTATATAACTTTCCTAATGTCTAAAAGCAGCAAAAGCAACATCTTTTCAATTAACCATGTTAGCATTATGAACAATAGTGGCAAAACTTATAATCGAATTCAAGCGACCAGCAGCAGCCAGCATTTTTCTTCCAAACACTAATGAGTTTCTCCACTTCCACATAAACCAACAAATAATTCCAAACACAATGTTCCATGGAATATGGTTAAATTTCAACTCATTATTGCCAAGATTGTAAATAGTCCAATCAACCCTAGATAAATAAAGAAACAAGGAACCTCACTATGGGGAACAATTCGAATCCACGTTTCAACTGCCGTTGGACAATCCCTCAAAACGTGAAGCATTGACTCGATCACCGGTTCTGCATTGAGGACATAATCCTTCATTAAATAGGTGTCTACACATCCTCTCCATATTAGTGAGAAGACATTTTTCAAGCTATGAAAAAGGAAGGTTCTAACTCTTTATGGTCCATGCCAATGTCATATTAAGCGTCACAAACCCCTATTTTCATCACCATCAATAACCATACAGCCTCGTAACAAGTCGTAAGCTAAAGCCACCCTGAATTCTCCAAAGGATGATAACGCCTAATAAGGTTCATCAACCATGGACGAGGCACTAGGTATAATGCAAATAAAAAGTAAATTAAACTCCTCCACTAGTAAGGCATAACCAACTCGACTTAAATCCCATTGACCATTGGGAAGAATAAATTCCTTAATACAACTCTGATTAGTAATGTCTACTCCCATTGTCTTGGCAACCTCACCTAAAGGACGTTCACTAATTCAAATATCTTCCTAGAATCTTGTTACACAGCCATCACCCACCACCCATCGAATATTTCCTCTAAATATTTCCCATAGTCGAGATATAGAAGTCCATAAAGTTGAAGCTCCTAAACAAAAAATGTCATCAGGAACAAAAGAGGAACTTATATTATACTTGGTTCCCATAAAGCCGTTAGTTTAGTGATTATTAGCCAACACAACTTAAGAATAAAAACGTCATTCATTATTCTCAAACTTTTAATAACCAAGCCACCTTCATTTTTAGGTTTACAATCCTTTTTCCTACTCATCATATGAACCTTCTTATTGGTTAATTACATCTCTACCCCATAAAAAATTACAACAAGCAGACTCAATTTGCTTACAAACTTGAACAGGAATGGTCATTGTTTACATTGTATAATATGGAAGGTTAAATTATGAAATTAGTCCTTGTACTTTATCAAAGTGGTGGATTTAGTCTATGTACAATAATTTGTAAAAATTGAGTTTTTATATTTTTTAAATTAATAATGTCAGTCCAATTATTAACAGTATTAAAATTTTTCTTATATTCATGTTGATATAACATTTTTTTATTGATGTGGCATTGAATATGATGATGTTAATGATGATGTGTTAATTTTTTTTTATCAAAAATGACATTTCATAACATTCTTTTCACTGTTTTAAATTATAAAGCACAAAAATTCTATTTTTATCTGTCTTACAATATTCTTTTCCTAAATCCTAGAAATCTATTTGTCTTTTTTTTTTTGAAAGTCAAGAGATGAAATAATTAAATAAAAGGGACAAGAAATCCCATAACGTTTTTACAAAAACTTATAGTAGACAAAAAGTTGCAAGGGAACACAATCCATCTATGCATGAACTGTACACTTGGCAAGTTATGGAGGAAAATAAAAAAAATATCAACAGATGGATTTTAAGTAGTAGTCCAGAGGAGCAACAGTCTCATAACAAGGTAGACATTCAACCATCAAAACAATCCAAACATCTTGAGGTACTCGACAAATAAAAGCAGAAATATTCAAGGAAAAATCAAGTCGGATTAATTACCTCCTTCTCCTATGCAGATCCAACATCAAGGCTCCATAGAAATCAACTGTCCTGAGAACGCCTTCGTTAGCCAGTGTATCTGCTTCGTTGTTTGCTGAACGAATGGTGTGCTTAATGTCACACTTCTTAATTTTGCCGAGAATATTGAAAGTTTGAGCAATCAGTTGTCTTAGTCTCCATGGCACCTTGTTAGGGGAAGTGATCCAATTAACAACATCTTGAAGGGCATGATTGAAATGAAAGGAGTTAAATCTATTCATATTTTTAATATGTTTTTTTCCAATCTCATTTAAAATCATTAGTTCACATTGGATAACTTCAAGTCCACATTTATAAATTTCATATCAGAGCTTGATCACTTCATATCAATATTATTATTGTACCATTCATGAAATGTTTCTTCATCATGGCAATGTCATTAGATTCAATGCCACGTTAGTAAGAAAATGCCATGTCAATGCAGTCAAATGTCATATCAATGAAATAATAGAAAAGTTTTAACACATTGTGTCGTAACGTGTGGGTCCGGGAACCCATCCGATAGACGTGGGCGAAAATAAAAGAGATTAGGAGTCGCCACCAATCGTCTTTTATAGGTGCGATTGGTCACCTATTGACTCGGTTCTAATCGATGAAGTCTTAAATCAATTTTAGGTCCATCGAAAGAATAAAAACTGGTCTACGTTGCTCAAAGATGGGTTTGGGAGTGCGGTTACACACGGAGAATGATCAACACCTCCGTGGCGCCCATTCCACGAACGATACCATTTAATCTAAAATCATTCTATTACGGCCTGATTTTGATTTTATTGTTATATTTCCTTAATCTTTGCTTATTAACTAAGTTTTGTTGAATTGGTCTTTTATTTGGTTTTACGTATGCATATGATGCAAGTATAAAATGGTGTTATGATTTATTTATTTGGTAAATTTTTTATTGAAAAATCATTCGAAAATCATCCCAACGCTTTGGTGAAGTCTCGACGTTTTCCTCACCTAGAGATATCTCCGAAAGAACTCATCTCTACAAGCTCATCAGAAAAATCCCATTATCGAAATTCCTACCTCATTTACAAGATAAGTGTGGCATGCTATGACAGGATAAGATGATGATATCTATATGCACGCTTTTATTGACTTAGGGGATTTGTAATTCACCTAATTATGTGGTTAATAGTTTGAGATAATTTATCACATTACTTGCATTTATTACCATTTGTTACCTCTTTTGAATTATTTATTTTATTTTTATTTTATTTATTTTTTATTATTTTATTTATTTTTATTTTTTTACTTAAATCTTTATTTTTTAATTAACATTATTGATTAGCAACTTTTTTAATTATAAATTTAATCAAACGAACAATTGAAATTTTCTATGATTAAAGTAACCTTATTTGATAATATTTATTTAAACTAATTAACTAATTATACTAATTTAAGCTTAAATGTAACATTATAAAAAATTATTATTGTTATTTTATTATTATATTTTTTTAATGTATATCTTTTTAATGACTATTTGAGTCATGAATATTGGAGTATAGAGTTCGGATTTATCCCGACGCTTCGGTGAAAATCCGTCTCGTACTCCTCACCTAAAAAATCTACTCGAAAGAGGTAACTCTCTACCCCTTTTAGGTTGAATTCCATCATCGGATACTCAAAATAATCATTTTATTTTTTATTATGATTATAATTATTATATATATTTATGCATATTTTGTTTTTACTATTTTATTTATTTATTATTTATTTTTTATTATTTTTTATTTTTTTGCTAAACTTGAAATCTTTATTAGCTATAACATTGACCTAAAATATAAATTTTGATATTATTAGTATTGCCATTTTTATACATATATTATTATTACATACCTTTTTTACTAAAAAATAAACTAAGCTTTCCTATATGAAAATGTATTTTATTTTATTTTATTTTTTATTAGTTTTACTTATCTAGGTTTATATTCTTCATATTTATTATTATTTATTATCCTATATTTTTTTGTGTTTATTACTAAAATGGATACTCATATTTTATGTTTATGATTTTTTCTAACAAAATTTAAACTAAATTAAAATGCATTGAAATTAAAAATAAAATAAAAAAATAAATTCAAAAACAAAGCCCAAAGGTAGGTATTATACATATCTGGGCTTGGATTAGCCCAACTCCACGACCCACAAGAGGCCCAAGGTTGCCCCAAGCGGTCCACTTAGCAAGCCCGCAGTGTGGCACTTCAAAACACATCGTTTTGGTGCTGGTAATGCTCCTCAAAACGACGTCGTTTAGCTTCAGACTCTTTAGTTTCCCTCACTCTCTTGAAACGGCGTCGTTTTGCCCATTTTTGCTAAGTATAAAAACTCCTTTTTTTTCTTTCTCCCTTTACTTTTCCCCTTTCCTTTCTCTCTCTAGGGCAGATCTCTTTGCCTTCTCTCTACCTCAGCCTTCCCTTTCTCTCTTTCTCCTTCGACCTTCCCTTTGGTGACTTCTCGGTTCCCGTCGTCGATCAACCCACTAGACCTGGCCTCCCTTCTCACCACACCTATCGGCCTTCTCTTCTCCCTCACTGATCGACTAAAAAACCCCCTAAAGAAACCCAAAAACTTCAGCCTTCACCCCCTACTTCTATATTTTTTTTTATTTTCTTCTATTTTTGTGTTTGATTTTTGGTTGATTGTTTTTTTGTTTATTATGGATAAGGTAGATGGTTGATAGAATTTAGGATTTTTGGTTGATGTGTTTGTGATTTTTGGTTACAGGGATTTGATTTTTTTGAAAAATTTTGGTTTTGTGGAAGGTTTTTTATTTGAATTCGAAATTTTTTTTTTGGTTTTTTGAAAATTTTGGTTTCAATCTCCCCCATTTTTGCTGCATGCCTTCCCCCTTTTAGTAGTTGAATTGTCCAAAATTTTGGACAATTTCACTAAACCTTGCCAATTAGGGGTCAGTCACCGGATTTGGGTAATCCCCTAATATTCGATGACTTTGCAGGGATTTGATGATTGCTCATTTCTTTTCTTTTTTTATTATTTATTTTTTATTTAATTTTTATTATTTTTAATAGGTGTCTACAGCTGCCCTTCTTTGCACATTCTTGAGGATCAAGAATAGTGCAAAGACGTAGACATCGTATTCGATTTCATTTTGAGAAAATTCCTAGACTTGATCTAGGCTCGATCTATCTCTAAACTGTAGACACCATCATTTTTTAAAATAAAATAAAATTTTAAAAAATAATAAAATAAAATAAAAAAAAACAACAACAAACAAAACAAAAAAAATGAATGCAGAAACAAGGAGGAATGAGGGCTTTGGCTACCAACTCCCTAGTGCCAGAGCTCCATTCTGGATTGTCCAAAAATTTGGACAATCCCAACTGCTAAAAGGGGAGGCATTCGAAGACCAAAGAAAGGGGGAGCAATTTAAAAAAAAAAACGAAAGCAGGCAACCAAAAATCAAAAAATCGAAAAGCCTTAATTCTCTCTAACAGCCAGTAGGATACCCCAATACAAAGATTTTTTTTCTCAGCAACAACAAGCCACAGTCTAAACCAAAAAAAAAATCATCAAGGCCAGATCTATCGATCGGCAACCAGCAGATCAGGGGTGAGGGACCCAGATCTGTCGATCGGCAACCAGCAGATCGAGGTGAGGGACCCAGATCTGCCGATCGGTAACCAGCAGATCGGGGGTGAGGGGCCCAGATCTGCTGATCAGCCAAGAGGGCGAGAGAGAGAGGGAAAGGAGCTGGGTCCGTTCAGAAAGAAGAGAAGCCGAAAAAGAGAGAAAGAGAGGGAAATCGAAAGAGAGGGGCTGAGTGATTGATCGGTGACGGGAACCGAGAGAGAGATCGGTGAGAGAAAGAGCTGCCGGCGAGGGAGAGGGAGAAAGGAAAGGTCACCGAAAAAAGAAAAAAGGAAGACCGATCGGTGGGTTTTTTTAGATAGAGGGCAGAGAGATTTCAAGCTAGAGAGAGAAAGGGGTAGGGGAAAAATAGAAGAAAAGAAAAAAAGGGGCTTTTATACTTGGCAAGAAGGGGCAAAACGACGCCGTTTGGTGGAGTAGGGGAGCTGAAAGGTTTGAGGCTTAAACGACGCCGTTTCGAGTGGTTTTACAGCCACAAAACGGTGCGTTTTGGGGAGACACCTTGCGGGCCTGCTGAGCAGATTCGATGCTGTGAGCTTGGGCTTTCTGCAGATTCGTGGGCCTGTGAGACTGGGCCTATCTCAGCCCAGTAAGGTATAATTCATCCCTTTTTTAACTTGGGCTTGTGATGGACCCAATTGTTTGTTTAATTAAAATGCAATTTTGTTTTAAATTTGAGTATTATAGGTTATATATGACTATTTAACTATAAAAAAGGTAAAAAAAATATAAATAAATAAAATAATAATAATGAAATAAAAAAATATATAAAAAAATAAAAAATAATAAAAAATAAAAAATAAAAAAATAATAAATAAGAAAAATAGGAATAAATGAAGAAAAAAAGTAACTATAATAAAAAAATAATAAATAATGAATAAATAATAAAATGATTATCTTGAGTGTCCGATGATGGAATTCAACTTAAAAAGGGGTAAAGAGTTGCCTCTTTCAAGTTGATTTTCTAGGTAAGGAGATCGAGACAGATTTTTCACCGAAGCGTCAGGATAAATCCGAACTCTATACTCACATACTCATTAATTCAAATAATCATTATAAAAAATAATATATATTAAATAATAATAATGAAATAATAAATAGTAAATAAATAATTCATGAAAAATAAGAAATAAACATATAAACAAGGTGACAAATTATTTAAATTATTAAGCACATAATTGGATAAATTACGAGGCATTTAAGTCAATAAACGCGTGCATGTAGGTATCATCATTTTATCCTGTCATAGCTGTCACGCTTATCTTGTAAATGGGGTGGGAATTCCGATGATGGGATTTCTCCGAGGAGCTTGTAGAGATGAGTTTTTTCGGAGATATCTCTAGGTGAGGAAAACATCGAGACTTCACCAAAGCGTTGGGATGGTCTTCAAATGATTTTTCCATAAAAGATTTTCGACCTCATTATTTAAAATAAATAAATCGTTACATCATCTTACGCTTGCATCACGTGTATACGTAAAATAAAAAAAAAGGGAGAACTCAATCGACCAATTCAACAAAACTTGGTTAATAAGCGAAAGATTAAGGAAACATAACCATAATATCGAAATCAGGCCGTAATAGAATGACTTAAGATTAAATGGTACCGTTCGTGGAACGGGCGTCACGGAGGTGCTAATCCTTCTTCGTGCGTAACCGCACTCCCGAACCCATCTTTGAAAAAAAAAAACGTAGACCAGTTTTTGTTCTTTCGATGGACCTGAAATCAATTTAGGACTTCATCGATTAGAACCGAGTCAATAGGTGACCAATCGCACCTATAAGAAACGATTGGTGGCGACTCTTAATTTTCATTTATTTTCGCCCGTGTCTGACGGACGGGTTCTCGGACCCGCACGTTGCACAGCTTGGCGACTCCACTGGGGACGAAAAGAGTCAGGCCATTAAGTAATCATAAGTCATTCAAGGTCTTAAATAATTTAATGTTTCCCTTAATCTTGTGCATTTTCTTTTACTACTTTTTGTTGCATTTATTGTTTTAATTCTTATTATTATTTAATTGTGGGGAATTTAGGATAGAGGGATGTGAGATTGTTGGTAGAAAGTCGATCTGTTCCTTCACACACACGATACATTCTGCATTTACGCATAAGCCTTCTACCTGGGCTTTGTCCTTTGATAGGATGGAGTTTAGTAGCTACGCTCTCGTGAGGTGTTAACCTCCGCATGGGCTAGTGAACACTCCCACTCAGATTGAACCTAGTCCGTTTGAAGCCTGTAATGGGTGAGGACCGGGGTGCCTTACTAGTCCGTGTGGACGACAGTGAGGAATGATTTGAGAACCTTTAGCTCTGCTTTCAACCCGAACTCAGCATATAAAGTACCGTGAGTAGCTTTGGCCTAGGTAGAGCTTCACCCATGAGAGAATACCTTTTGACTAGGTACACATGAAGGAACTTCTTCATATCCCCTTGCTCTAAATTTTACTCACAAAAAAATAAAGGTATCATGCATACCCATTTTATTAATTATTTTCATTCATTTTTGACTCTTGAACATTTTTTTGTACTAATTTGAACCTCTTATCATTTTTATTTTGCATACGCACATTTGCATCACAATTTTGCATATAGGAATAGTATTTGTCACTTGACAGCCATTGACGGAGTAGATGTAAAAGATAACTCTTGAAATTGCAGTCAAAGACAATATCTTATGCAATAGATCACTTTGTTGATGGGTGTTATGTGACAAATACTTTTAGTACATCATTCATGCATGCATTTGATGAATAAGTTTTTTCATCTGAAAATAAAAATAATGTGTTCATTTTCATTCATGCACCAAAATTGTATCTAATTCATGTTTATGATTTTTTTTTAAAAAAAAAGATTTCAAGATAGCTCCACAACCTAAAGTCGGTGACCAACGTGTTCATAATACTCGTCGATGGGCAAGGATCATGGAAGAGGAACAAAGGGAACTAATGGATAGAATGGAAAGAGCTCAAGAAGAAATGAAAGGACAGTTAGCAAATATGATGGAATTGATGATGAGTTTAAGCAAAGAAAAAAAAGTGGTTGAAGAGTTAGCCCCGTCAGAAAACCCTACATTTACCAAATGCCTATGCCAATCTTTGAGCTTTTACCTCTACTAATTGAGAATCAATACCTCAGTCTTATGCCAATGAAAACAGTTCCAAACCCATCGGCAAGGAATTATGACCCTAATGCCAAATGTGGCTATCACATGGGGGCAATCAAACACTCAATGGAGAACTGTAGGCAATTGAAAGAGAAAATTGAAAATCTCATCAAGGATAGCACTTTGACTCTTGAGCTTATGGAATGTTGGAAATTGACTTTGTCATAGATTGAGCTCTTGTTAGGAAATTGAAAAAAAAAAAGCTTCAAGTCTCAAACAAATTGCTTGCAAGAAAAGTGGTTGATCTGGAATTTTTTCAGGGGCATGGCAAGAGTAGGATTTTGCTAAGGAACGTAAACTTTAGAAGCTGTACTTGAAGCTTTAAGGTTTTGTTGGATTAAAATTTTTGAAGCTTTGTGTTTAATTTGTAAATTGATTTGGTCAAGGTTTCTATAACATGTTTTCAAAAAAAAAAAAAAAAGAGGGGGGGGGGGGGTTTAGGCAATAAAGTGCACACATGTTCTCGAAAGAATTGATGGTTACTGTTTGGAATGAACTTGTCTTTGCAAACATTCTCTAACCATTTCTCCAGACACTTGGGAACCCAAAATCTTTCAAATAAAGGCTATTCAAGAATTCAAAATCCAAAAAGAAGCAAAGTTTTGAAAATGCATCAACCCTATCTTGTGATACCCAAGGACAATGATCTTTGTCTAGGCAATGATCAATGTTAATTGATTGTTTTGCAAATTTCTTCCTTTAGAAAGCAAGCAAATCAAACAGTCTTATAAATACTCTGAATATGGTAGGTTAATAAATGTCAAGACTATGCTGAAGTCTCAAATACCCCAATACCTCTCAAATTCTTTCAATTTGGATACCAAATGTGAACCTTGAACCCATTGTCTAAAGCTTTTCTTTACCCATATTCTGGGGCATGATGACCAAAAAAAAAACAAGATTGCCCAATTCCTCCAAGACACATTGGCTTCAAAATAGCCCTTTTTCCTCTCTCATTTCTTGTTATAAAGAGTTAATCATAATAAGATATTCTAATATTTGAAGGCTTCTAATCTTGAGTTGTGAAGAAAAGAAAAACAAAAAAAAAGAAAAAAAAATAAGAAAGTGACATTATGCACTTGAGATATTCCAATGATGCTAAAAGGGATTGCTCTTCAAATATAAGTAACCATAGTTGAGAGGATAAATGGCCATGTTTCGCTTTCCTTTCACAAATGAAAAATTATCCACTTGCTGCCCCTTTGAGCCTATCGAATATTTTTTCTAAATGCACCTCAACCAAGGATCACCTCCCACATTGGGGGGCAATTATAAAGGAAAATTTTTGTCAAAAGCATAAATGATGGAAGATCCATTGCAAAGGACAAATAAACGTCTTATATACCATACGGGCAGATGCAAATTTGAGTTTTTGAAAATTTTGAACTCATTCCATCAATATGAAAATTGAAAAAAAAAAGAAAGAGAAGAAGAAAAAGAAAAGAAAAAAGAAAAAGCAAAGAAGGGAAATGGTAAAAAAAATAAGCTTTGAAAAAGGCAAATGTCTTCAAAGAGTCTTTTGCGCACTGATAAAGGATCCTTGGTTTAATCACCTTTAAATATACGTTTGGGCCTTTGTATCCATTTTTTCAGAACCCTTAACCATAGCCAACATTACGTGCTTAAAAAGTCCATTTTGATCAAATGTGGATACTTAAATTGAAGAGTTATCTTATAGAGAAAGATCATCACATAGAGAATGGGACTTTGACCTCTTTTCTTTGCCAAAATTACCTTTTTGAATCCTTAAATCCATTTTGGATGGAGTTTGAATTTTTTCAAGTGCATGGTGGAATGATCAATGAAAAAAGAGGAAAAAAGAGAAGAAAAAAGTGAGTGGAAAAGATGAAGCTCTAGGGTGAAAACCTAAAAAGGCAGTCTAGAGCAAAGATGGAAACTTATGAAGCCACTCATTATTTTAACTAAGGTGATAACAAGAAGCACTAGAGAGAGACCATTTCAAGGTAGCTAGAGTGCATTAAACATTTTTCAAGTGCATAAGACTCTCAAGCACCTTAAAGATTCAAGATTTATCAGAAAAATTCATATTAAATTTTGAGCCTATCTCTTTTAAAATAGCCTTCTGCAATGCAAAACCTGTAATGGCTGGTCTTGACATTTATCATCTTGCCACACGTCATGAGGCTTAGAGAATGTCAAATTTGATTGTGATTTAAAAGAAATCATTTTGCAAAATTTGATTTTAAATCACCATACATTTGTGAGCTTAGACAAAGAAATTTCAACTCTTTCTTTTCCCATGAAATGGTGAGAAACCTTTATTGTTGACCAAGACCTTGATGAGTTAAACTATCCTATCTATTTGAAAGGCCAGATTGTCATTTAGCTCATCCAAAATCATTTCAAACAGTAATCATCAATTTTCAAGAGATTCAAATATCACATGTTTTTCTAACTTGGATGTTTTATCACTTTAACAAGAAAAGTGTGGAATAGATGCATTTTTGCTCCAAGATTCAACTGTCTTTGATCATGAAAATAATGGTGTGGGGCAGTTTTGCTGTGATTTTATCAAAATCTAGATGTTTTTGAAAACAAAAAGAAAAAAAATGAAAGTTTTTACGATCTTTGTGAAGAAAATTCTTTAATCACTGAGAGATAAGACAAGCACTTTTGAAAAAGAAAAATTCATTTCTCAAGAAAAAGTGAGAAAAAGCAATGTGAAGAAGAGCTTTCAGGATCAAAGGCATCAATGAATTGAAACCCAATTTGAATTGGTGATCTCTTGTTGACAAGCAATTAGCAGTTGCACAAGAACACTGTCAAAGAATGCGAAGTTGAGGAAAATGATCTTTCAAGTAAGGAATATGTGGTGCAAAACAAAAAGAAGCAATGCATCATTTGTCCATAATTCAATCATGCATACATGTCCAATCATGCACATGACCATGCATCATCAAAATTGAAAGTTTTCAAATAAATGTCAAAACTACTACAGTTTTCAGACAATCAAGTGAAGAAAGATTGAGTCTTTCATTGAAAAAAAAAAAGAAAAAAAAGAAAAGAAAAAAAAAAGAGATGAGTTAAGCCCAATTTAACTGGCATCCAAGATGTATAAATCCAGTTACGTTGGCACGAGTGAGTTTAAGCCCAATTTAGTTAGCATCCAAGATGCTTAAGCCCAGTTATGTTGGCATCGAGATATTTAAGCCCAATTTAGCTAGCATCCAAGATGTTTAAGCCCAGTTACGTTGGCAAAAAAAAAAAATTAAGCCTAATTTAGCTGGCATCCAAGCCCAGTTACGTTGGCACCGAGTGAGTTTAAGCCCAATTTAACTGGCATCCAAGATGTCTAAGCCCAGTTACGTTGGTACAAAAGATGAATAAGCCCAATTTAGCTGGCATCCAAGATATTTAAGCCCAATTTATCTTGGCACGAGAGAATTTCAACTACATAGCCTCGTTTTGAGATGATGAATCTTTTTTCTAAAAAAAAAAAAAACCTCCGGGTACATTTCCAAAACCTGTGGGTAGCGTAGCCTCATTTTGAGATGAGAAACGCTCTTTTTCTTTTTAAAACCTCTGGGTACATTTTCAAAACTTCCGGGTAGCGTAACCTCATTTTGAGATGAGGAATGCTCTTTTTCTTTTTAAAACCTCCGAGTACATTTTCAAAACCTCCGGATAGTGTAGCCTAATTTTGAGATGAGAAACACTCTTTTTCTTTTTAAAACCTCCGGGAACGTACATCTATAAAACCTCCGGGTACATTCTCAAATCCTCCATGTACATTTTCTAAAACTTCTGGGTACATTTCCAAAACCTCCGGGTAACGTAGCCTCATTTTGAGATGAGGAACACTTTTTTTTAAAAAAAAACCTCCGGGTACATCTTTAAAACCTCCAGGTACATTCTCAAAACCTTCGGGTACATTCCTCATTTTGAGATGAGGAATAATCTTTTTTCAAAACCTCCGGGTACATTTTCTAAAACCTTCGGGTACATATCCAAAACCTCCAGGTAACGTAGCCTCGTTTTGAGATGAGGAACAATATTTTTCTTCTAAAACCTCCGGGTACATTTTTTAAATCCTCCAGGTACATATTCAAAACCTTCGGGTACATTTTTCTGTTAAAATCGTCTGGTAATTAGTTTTAAATTGTAGAAGCCTAGGTCAAGTCTAGGAATTTCTTTCTTTCAAATCAAACCTATTTAGGTCGAGCCTAGATTAAGTCTAAGAATTTTCTCAAAATGAAATCGAATACGGTGTCTACGTCTTTGCACTATTCTTGATTCTCAAGAATGTGCAAAGAGGGGCAACTATAGACACCATCAATTTTTAAAATAAAATAAAAATTTTAAAAATAATAAAATAAAATAAAATAAAACAACAAAAAACAAAACAAAAAAATGAATGAAGAAACAGGGAGGAATGGGGGCTCTGGCTACCAACTCCCTGGTGCCAGAGCTCCATTCCGGATTGTCCAAAAATTTGGACAATCCCAGCTGCCAAAAGGGGAAGCATTCGAAGACCAAAGAAAAGGGGAGCAATTTCAAAAAAAAAAAAACGAAAGCAGGCAACCAAAAATCAAAAACCAAAAGCCCTAGTTCTCTCTAACAGCCAGTAGGATACCCCAATACAAAGATTTTTTTTCTCAACAACAACAAGCCACAGTCTAAACAAAAAAAAAAAACATCATCAAGGCTAGATCTGTCGATCGGCAACCAGCAGATCGGGGGTGAGGGACCCAGATCTGCCGATCGACAATCAGCAGATCGAGGTGAGGGACCCAGATCTGCCGATCGACAACCAGCAGATCGGGGGTGAGGGACCCAGATCTGCTGATCAGCCAAGAGGGCGAGAGAGAGAAGGAAGGGAGCTGGGTCCGTTCAGAAAGAAGAGAAGCCGAAAGGGAGAGAAATAGAGGGAAATCGGAAGAGAGGGGCTGAGCGATTGATTGGTGACGGGAACCGAGAGGGAGATCGGTGAGAGAAAGAGCTACCGGCGAGGGAGAAGGAGAAAGGAAAGGTCACCGGAAAAAGAAAAAAGGAAGACCGATCGATGGGTTTTTTTAGATAGAGGGCAGAGAGATTTCAAGCTAGAGAGAGAAAGGGGTAGGGGAAAAATAGAAGAAAAGAAAAAAAAAAGGGCTTTTATACTTGGCAAGAAGGGGCAAAACGACGCCGTTTGGTGGAGTAGGGGAGCTGAAAGGTTTTAGGCTTAAACGGTGCCATTTCGAGCGGTTCTACAGCCACAAAACGGTGCGTTTTGGGGAGACACCTTGCGGGCCTGCTGAGCAGATTCTATGCTACGGGCTTGGGCTTTCTGCGGATTCGTGGGCTTATGAGACTGGGTCGATCTTAGCCTAGCAAGGTATAATTCATCCCCTTTTTAACTTGGGCTTGTGATGGACCCGATTGTTTGTTTAATTAAAATGCAATTTTGTTTTAAATTTGAGTATTATAGGTTATATATGACTATTTAACTATAAAAAAGGTAAAAAAATATAAATAAATAAAATAATAATAATGAAATAAAAAAAATATAAAAATAAAAAAATAAAAAATAATAAAAAATAAAAAATAATAAATAAGAAAAATAAGAATAAATGAATAAAAAAAGCAACTATAATAAAAAATAATAAATAATAAAATGATTATCTTAAGTGTCCGATGATGGAATTCAACTTAAAAAAGGGTAAAGAGTTGTCTTTTTCAAGTTGATTTTCTAGGTGAGGAGATCGAGACGGATTTTCACCGAAACGTCGGGATAAATCCAAACTCTATACTCCCATATTCATTAACTCAAATAATCATTATAAAAAAATAATATATATTAAATAATAATAATGAAATAATAAATAGTAAATAAATAATTCATGAAAAATAAGAAATAAACATATAAACAAGGTTACAAATTATTTAAATTATTAAGCACATAATTGGATAAATTACGAGGCATTTAAGTCAATAAATGCGTGCATGTAGGTATCATCATTTTATCTTGTCATAGCATGTCACGCTTATCTTGTAAATGGGGTGGGAATTTCGATGATGGGATTTCTCTGAGGAGCTTGTAGAAATGAGTTCTTTCGAAGATATCTCTAGGTGAGGAAAACAGCGAGACATCACCAAAGTGTTGGGATGGTCTTCGAATGATTTTCCAATAAAAGATTTTTGACCTCATTATTTAAAATAAATAAATCATTACATCATCTTACGCTTGCATCACGTGCATACGTAAAATAAAAAAAAAGAGAGAACTCAATCGACCAATTCAACAAAATTTGGTTAATAAGCGAAAGATTAAGGAAACATAACCATAATATCGAAATCAGGCCGTAATAGAATGACTTAAGATTAAATGGTATCGTTCGTGGAGCGGGCGTCACGGAGGTGCTAATCCTTCTCTGTGCGTAACCGCACTCCCGAACTCATCTTTGAAAAAAAAAACGTAGACCAGTTTTTGTTCTTTCGATGGACCTGAAATCAATTTAGGACTTCATCGATTAGAACCGAGTCAATAGGTGACCAATCGCACCTATAAGAAACGATTGGTGGCAACTCTTAATTTTCATTTATTTTCGTCCGCGTCTGGCAGACGGGTTCCTAAACCCGCACGTTGCGACATAAACAAGTTCGATGAAATTCCTAGACTTGATCTAGGCTCGACCTAAACATGTTCGATTAAAAAGAATGAAATTCCGAAACTTGATCTAGGCTCGACCTAAAAAGGTTCGATTTAAAAGAATGAAATTCCTAGACTTGATCTAGACTCGACCTAAACAGGTTTGATTTAAAAGAATGAAACTCCTAGACTTGATCTAGGCTCAACCTATCTCCAAACAGGTTCAATTTAAAAATTGAAATTTCTAGATTTGATCTAGGCTCGACCTAAATATGTTCGATTTAAAATTGTAATTCTTAAACTTGATCTAGGTTCAACCTAAAGAGGTTCAACTTTGAAATTGAAATTCCTAGACTTGATCTAGGCTTGACTTGAATAGGTTCGATTTGAAATTGAAATTCCTAAACTTGATCTAGGCTCGACCTAAATAGGTTCAACTTTGAAATTAAAATTCCTAGACATAATCTAGGCTCGACCTAAACAAGTTCGACTTGAAATTGTAATTCCTAGACTTGATCTAGGCTCGACCTAAACAGGTTCAACTTTGAAATTGAAATTCCTAGACTTGATCTAGGCTCGACCTAAACAGGTTAGATTTGAAATTGAAATTCCTAGACTTGATCTAGGCTCGACCTAAACAGGTTCGATTTAAAAGAATGAAGTTCCTAGACTTGATCTAGGCTCAACCTAAATAGGTTCGATTTAAAATTGTAATTCCTATCTTAGGTTGGGTGAATTTCTATTTCCTAACACTTGGAACATGAATCACTTTTTGTTCTTGTTCCTAACATGATCATATGCATGGCTAGGCATGTATGCATGATTGAAATGATAGAATGCTTTCATGTTTATGATTTATTAAGGTTCCTTGACCCTCCTCTTGCTTCATCCAATTCTTCGATGCAGCTCTCACTCATATTCGTCTATGCTTTTCTTTGACATTCTTAACTTTCCTTAAGCACATCTTCCTTTGACACTTGACTACCTTTTTCTCTCCGCTTTTCAAGTTAAGGCCCTCTTTTTCTTTTTACCTCATCTTTAAGTCTTTCTTTGAACAATGAATGTGATTTCTTGCTTAACTAGTTCATTTCTTTAGCAGTCATCATTCATTTCCATGACAAATATCATGTTGGATTACGCAATGATGGAAAACAAGGCTTAAAGTGTAGAAGTGAAGGATAATTTCATTTATGTAAAAAGGATCAAAGAAAGGGAAATTTACAAAGCAACGATTAGATCATCCAAATAATGAACACTCAGACTATTCAGAGTAAACAATCTAATCCTATAATTCTGAAAATTATCTTTCATTGACGTCTTGGGCAAATCTGAAGATTTTGAATTCCATGACTTCTCACAGTTTTACAAGGTTGACGGACTCCTTTTTTCAGCGTACATTCTAGTTTGTGCTTCATTTGAGCCAACAGCTTTGGATTCTCACCCTAAATTTCCCCCTTTGGTCTTAAGTCGCACTTTGTGGGTTTTCAACATGAGCCACCTTCTTTGGGTTTGAGTCATCCTTTTCAGATTTTCAACACAAACTACCTCTTTTGGATTCGAGCTGTCCTTTTCAGATTTTCAACACGAATCCCTTTTATTATTATTATTATTATTTTAATTTCTTTTTTTCTCTTTTTTTTAGGCATAGTACTTCTTTACCGCATCCGCAGTTATCGGATTAGGCAAGTCTTTTCCATCTATGTTGGTTAAAATTAAGGCTCCTGCCGAAAAAGCCTTTTTCACCATATATGGGCCTTCCCAATTTGGTGCCCATTTTCCACGAGAATCATTTTGGCTGGGGAGTATTCTTTTGAGGATCAATTCCTCTTCTCGAAAAAGTTTAGGATGAACTTTCTTCTCGTATGCTCGCATCATCCTTCTTTGGTACATTTGGCCATGACAAAGAGCTACGAGCCTCTTCTCCTCAATCAGAATCAACTGCTCATAGCGAAAGCGAACCCGTTCAGCGTCTTCCAATTGTGTCTCCATTAACACTCTCAGGGATGGAATTTCCACTTCAATAGGTATCATCGCCTCCATTCCATATACTAATGAATATGGGGTTGCCCCTGTGGAGGTACGCACAGAAGTTGATACGCGTGTAAGGCAAAAGGAAGCTTCTCATGCCAGTCTTTATAAACTTCTATCATCTTTTCAAGGATCCTTTTGATATTTTGTTGGCTGCCTCTACCGCTCCATTCATTTTTGGGTGGTAAGTTGTCGAGTTGTGATGTTTGATCTTGAACTTAGCACAAACCTCTTTTACCATTGCGCCATTCAAATTGCTTGCATTATCGGTAATGATCCTTTTTAGAAGTCCATATCGACATATTATTTCCTTCTTGATGAACTTGCACACAACTTTCTATGTTACATTGGTATAAGAAGCCGCTTCTACCTATTTTGTGAAATAATCAATGGCCATCAATATGAATCGATGTCCATTAGATACCTTTGGAGCAATAAGCCCAATCACATCCATTCCCCACATTGAAAATGACCAAGATGCCGTAAAAACATGCAATCGACCTAGTGGAGCGTGGATTCTATCTGCATAAATCTAACACTTGTGGCATCTTCGAGTAAAGTTTATGCAGTCTGATTCTAATGTCGACCAATAATATCCTGCTCTCATGATTTGTCTAGCCAACATGTGTCCATTAGCATGAGCTCCACAAGTTCCGTCATGGACTTCTTCCATTATTCTGTTGGCTTCAGCAGCATCCACGCACCTCAAGAGCACTTGGTCCCGACTTCTTTTGTAAAGCACATCTCTACTGAGGAAGAAACCCATTGCTAACTTCCTAAGAATTCGTTTGTCATTTTTCGTGGCACTCTTAGGATACGCCTGGTGTTTGATGTATCGCACGAGATCATGATACCATGGTTTACCATCGACCTCTTCTTCAACGTTCAGGCAGTGCACGAGGACTTCATGAATTCCTAAATTAAAAGGGCATACATCGACCGCTTCGTTTATTCTAAACATTGCTCCAAGAGTGGCCAAAGCACCAGCAATCTGGTTCTCTTCTCGAGGCAAATGATTGAAGCTAATTTTCTTGAACTGTTTACCTAATTCTACAATTAGCTTTGGACAAGGGATCAGCTTGGAATCTCTAGTTTCCTATTCACCTCGCATTTGACATATTACCAAAGTCGAATCTCCATAGACATCTATTGTGTCGGCTTTCATGTCGATTGCTATTTGTAACCCTAGTACCAATGCCTTATACTCCGCCATATTATTAGTATAATTGAAATTCAACCTCGCCATGGCTGGGTAATGCTTTCTTTTTGGAGAAATCAACACTGCTCTAATTCCATGCCCCAAAACATTTGAAGCTCCATCAAATAATAGCTTCCAATTCCCATCCCTTTCAGATTCTTCCTTGCTTGTTTGGCATACTGACATCAAGTCTTCATCCGGGAACTCAAACTTTATTGGTTCATAATCATCCTCCACCCTTTCTACTAAAAAGTAGGCAATTGCACTTCCTTTAATGGCTTTTCGAGACACATATACAATATCATATTCAAAAAGCAACACTTGCCATCTTGCCACTCTCCTTGATAAGGATGGTTTTTCAAAGATGTACTTAATAGGATCTAGCTTTGCTATAAGCCAAGTGTTATGATACAACATGTACTGCTTGAGTCGATGTGTTGTATAAGCTAGTGCATAACACATTTTCTCCAACGAGGAATACTTAGACTTGTAATCTGTGAACTTTTTGCTCAAACAATAGACAGCTCTTTCTTTCTTGCCTGTTTCATCATGTTGTCCTAACACATATCCCATGGACTTTTCATTCATTGTCAGATACAAAAGGAGAGGCCTTCCGACTACAGGTGGTACCAATACCGGTGGGCTCAAAAGATAATCCTTAATTTTGTCGAAAGCAATCTGGCATTCCTTATTCCATGCCCCCAGATCATGCTTACGAAGGAGCTTGAAAATTAGGTCACATTTAAAGGTGAGTTGCGATATAAATCGAGCAATATAATTCAACCTCCTTAAAAATTCTCTCACTTCTTTTTGTGTCTTAGGAGGTGACAGTTATTGAATGGCTCGTATTTTATCTAGGTCCACCTCAATTCCTTTTTCACCTACCACGAACCCCAACAATTTCCCAGAAGTAACACCAAAGGTGCATTTTGTAGGATTTAACTTGAGCCGAAACCTCCGCAATCTCTCGAATAACTTCCTGAGGTTAATAGTGTGGTCCTCCTTCGTACAAGATTTTACGATCATATCATCCACATACACTTCTATTTCCTTGTGCATCATGTCATGAAATAAAGTCACCATGGCTCATTGGTAAGTGGCGCCTGTATTTTTCAGTCCAAATGGCATCACTTTGTAACAAAACGTTCCCACGTGGTCATGAATGTTGTTTTCTCCATGTCCTCGGGTGCCATCTTAATCTGATTATACCTTGAAAAGCCATCCATAGATGAGAATAAAGCGTTCTTTGTTGTATTGTTTACGAGAGTGTCGATATGCGATAAAAGAAAGTTATCCTTCGGGCTTGCTCTGTTCAAATCCCTGTAATCCACACATATTCAAACTTTTCCATCTTTTTTAGGAACTGGGACCACATTAGCTACCCATTCAGGATACTTGGCCATCTTTAAGAACCTAGCATCGAATTATTTTTTTACTTCTTCTTTAATCTTTAGCAACATCTCTGGCTTCATCCTTTTTAACTTTTGTTTAATCGGCTTACAATCTGGCTTCAAAGGCAACTTGTGGACAACAATGTCAGTATTGAAACCTGGCATGTCTTGATATGACCAAGCAAACACATCCACATATTCACAAAGCAACTCTTCTAGCTTTTGTCGCTCGTGAAATGATAATAAGGTACCAATCTTCACCTCTTTCTTTTCTTCTTCATTTCCTAAATTAATAATCTCTGTAAGCTCTTGATGAGGCAAAATCTTTTTTTCCTCCTGTTCTAGCAACCTTGACAATTCCGAGGATAGATCATAGATATCAAACTCTTCTTCATTTTCCAATTCATCAACGTTCGACATTTTTTTGAAATCAACAATCTGATTGCTTTCTAAATTTTCTTCGTGTTCATTATTTAAAGACATGCAGATAGGTGCAATTGGACATATATATAGGCAATCATTTATTCGTTTAAAGGAAAGATACGAAAATTATGTGTGCAATAAAGGATGGTAACGAATGAGATGAAAACATCATACTTGTCATTTATTTGAAAGATTAAAGTAAAAGAAAGCCTTATTTAAACAAGGAATTGACCCTGATGCCCTTGGGCATAGGTATTTAAGTGAAGTTGTTCATTACATTTTCAAAGACTCAAAGATGATCAGTAGTTCCGTGACTATCCAATTGGTCAGCTATTCTCCAAGAAATATTGGATACACTATGGGGACCTTTTCATTTTCTCCCTCATCGCTAATCATATGGATTAATGGCTCATCAAGCGTTTCTTGAAAAGTCCCAACAACCTCCTTTGGTGTTTTATGCAAAAAAGGAATTGTCTTTTTCTCAAATTCTTCCTCTTCGACATAAAATTTGATCATTGATAGGTCCATCAACTCTTGTAACTTACGTCGAAAGCCAACACAATTTTGGATAGAATGTCCAATAGCCCCCATATGGAACTTGCAAGAACAAGCAAGGTCATGCCCCGATTCTTTCTTATCCATTGGCTCTAGAGTGATGGCATTTACTTTGAATAGCGCCTCAAACACTTTATCTATGAGGGTCCAAACCTCATCGACACTTCTTTTCACTTTTCGAGTTATCTCCTCATAGATGATGTTCACTACTGGTCTTCCATGATCAGACAAGGGATCCCCACCTACATTTAAGTTGTCTCGTTTGGCAAAGTTTAAGAGTCTTGCCTTAACGAGTGCTTGGACTTTATGCTTAAGTGCAGTGCAGTTTTTAGTAGAATGTCTATGGATCCCAAAATGATAATCACAATGTGCATTCTGGTCATACCATTTTGGAAAAGGGGGTTTAAGTGGTTCTAAAGGGGTGCAGGCTAACAATCAATTTTCAATCAGCTGTGGTAATAAAGCGGTGTAAGAGATTGAGATAAGATCGAATTGGGGTCTTCCTTGAGTAGTTTTGGATCCTCTTTAAGCATTTTCGGAGTTATTGGTTGAGGATGTGGGTCTTGGTGTTGGTGATTGTGGGAAGGTATTTGGTCGAAATACTAGTTGTTGGGTAGGCGGACGTATATAAGGGTTCTGGGTAATGTTGCCTACATCAGGATAGAATGGTAGATATGGGTGATATGAGTGGTAAGGGTTGAGATTATGGCTTTGAGGGCTAGTATAAGCGATTGCCTGCATGTCTCCCTCTTTTTTCTTAAGTGGGGCCCTCTTTCTAGAGTTAATGGCCTCATTTGCCTCAATTTTTCCATTCTTTATTGCCCCTTCGACTATTTCCCTTAAAAGGACTAGATCTGTAAAGTTTTTAGTGGCATTGTCGATCAGCCATTCATAAAAAGGAGCCTTGAGGGTATTTATGAATAATATTGTCATCTCCTTGTCTGTTAATAGTGGCTGTACCTGTGCTGCTGTATCTCTCCATATTTTAGCATACTTTTTGAAACTCTCGTTAACCCTTTTTTCCATAGTTTGAAGTGATAAGCGACCAGGGGCCAAGTCAGCAACATGCTTTTATTGTGCCATAAAAGCTCTAGCCAAATCCTTCTAAGTTTTTATATAACTTCGATCAAGCTGCATGTACCATTTGGCTGCCGATCCGGTTAGGATGTCTTGGAAGAAGTGAATTAACAATTTGTCATTATATGACTAGGCGGCCATCTTTCGACTATACATGGTAATATGTGCTATCAAGCATCTCGTCCCATCAAACTTCTCAAATTCTAGCACTTTAAATTTTAGAGGGATCACCACATCGGGAACCAAACATAACTCAGCAGCATCCATAATCCCGAATCTATCGACTCCTTCGATAGCACGAAGGCGCTCTTCCAACAAATCATACATTTTCTCAACTTTTTCATTTTCTCTCGTTTGAGATGAACTCTTCCTTAATTTCTCTTGCTCTTTTAGATCATCTAAATCCGGAACATGTATTGGTTCAACGGGATTTGCTTTGAAATTTGACCCTAATTGTTTGTGGATTGATTGATGATCGGTTAGGGTGGCGCATTGTAATAAACAGGAGGTGCCATTTGCGGGTGAACCTTTTCAAATGCATGGGGTGGGGTGAATCTTGGGGGATAAGACGAATCATCCCTTGTGTTGCTAGTGTCTTATGTTGGTGGTTTTCTGGCAGAGCTGACTCTTCAACCACTATTTTTCCTTTGCTTAAAGTCATCACTAATTCCATCATCTTTGCTAATTGTTCTTTCATTTCTTCTTGAGCTTTCTCCATTCTTTCCTTTCGTTCCCTTTGTTCCTCTTCCATGATCTTTACCCGTCGACGAGTATTATGAACACGTTGGTCATCGACTTTAGGTTGTAGAGCTATCTTGGAATCCTTATTTTTTAAATCATAAACATGAATTAGATGCAATTTTGGTGCATGAATGAAAATGACACATTATTTTTTTATTTTCAGATGAAAAACTTATTACTATGAAATGCATGTATGAATGATATACTAAGAGTATTTGGCACATAACACACATCAACCAAGTAATCCATTGCATAAGATATTGTCTTTGACTACAATTCAAGAGTCATCTTTTACATCTACTCTATTAGTGGCTGTCAAGTGACAAATACTTTTCCTATATACAAAATTATTATGCAAATGTGCATATGAAAAATAAAAATGATAAGAGGTTCAAATTAGTACAAAAATATTTAAGAGTAAAAAATGGATGAAAATAATTAATAAGATAGGTATGCATGATACCTTTATTATTTTGAGAGTGAAATTTAGAGCAAGGGGATACGAAGAAATTTCTTCATGTATACCTAGTCAAAGGGTATTCTCTCACTGGTGAAGCTCTATCTAGGCAAAAGCTACTCACGGTACTTTATTTGCTGAGCTCGGGTTGAAAGTGGAGCTAAAGGTTCCCAAATTGTTCCTCACTGTCGTCCACCCGAACTAGTAAGGCACCCCGGTCCTCACCCATTACAGGCTTCAAACAGACTAGGTTCAATTTGAGTAGGAGTGTTCACTAGCCCATGCGGAGGTTATCATCTTACGAGAGCATAGCTACTTAACCCCCTCCTAATTAAGGACAAAGCTCGGGTAGAAGGCTTATCCATGAATGCAAAATGTGTCGTGTGTGTGAAGGAACATATCAACTTTCGACCAATAATCTCATATCCCTCTATCTTAAATTCCCCACAATTAAATAACAATAACAAGAATTAAAACAATAAATGCAACAAAAATCAATAAAAAAGTACATGCTCGAGATTAAGGAAAACACTAAGTTATTTAAGGCCTAGAATGACTTATGATTACTTAATGGCTTGACTCTCTTCTTCCCTAGTGGAGTCGCCAAGCTATCGTAACATGCGGGTTTGGGAACCCGTCCGCTAAACGCGGGCGAAAATAACATGAAATTAGGGAGTCACCACCAATCGTTTCTTTTATAGGTGCAATTGGTCACCTATTGACTCGGTTCTAATCGATGAAGTCCTAAATCAATTTTAGGTCCATCAAAAGAACAAAAACTGGTATACATTGTTCAATATGGGTTCGGGAGTGCGGTTACACACGGAGAAGGATCAGTACCTTCGTGGTGCCCATTCCACGAACGGTACCATTTAATCTAAAGTCATTATATTATGGCCTGATTTTGATTTTATTGTTATATTTCCTTAATCTTTGCTTATTAACTAAGTTTTGTTGAATTGGTCTTTTATTTGGTTTTACGTATGCATATGATGCAAGTATAAAATGGTGTTATGATTTATTTATTTGGTAAATTTTTTATTGGAAAATATCAGAATTCCCGCCTCATTTACAAGATAAGTGTGGCATGCTATGATATGATAAGATGATGATATCTATATGCACGCGTTTATTGACTTAGGGGATTTGTAATTCACCTAATTATGTGGTTAATAGTTTGAGATAATTTATCACATTACTTGCATTTATTACCATTTGTTACCTCTTTTGAATTATTTATTTTATTTTTATTTTATTTATTTTTTATTATTTTATTTATTTTTTTATTTAAATCTTTATTTTTTAATTAACATTATTGATTAGCAACTTTTTTAATTATAAATTTAATCAAATGAACAATTGAAATTTTCTATGATTAAAGTAACCTTATTTGATAATATTTATTTAAACTAATTAACTAATTATACTAATTTAAGCTTAAATGTAACATTATAAAAAATTATTATTATTATTCTATTATTATATTTTTTTAATGTATATCTTTTTAATGACTATTTGAGTAATGAATATTGGAGTATAGAGTTCGGATTTATCCCGACGTTTCGGTGAAAATCTGTCTCGTACTCCTCACCTAGAAAATATACTCGAAAGATGTAACTCTCTACCCCTTTTTAGGTTGAATTCCATCATTGGATACTCAAAATAATCATTTTATTTTTTATTATGATTATAATTATTATTTATGTATATATTTTTTATGCATATTTTATTTTTATTATTTTATTTATTTTTTATTATTTTTTTATGTTTTTGCTAAACTTGAAATCTTTATTAGCTATAACATTAACCTAAAATATAAATTTTAATATTATTAGTATTGCTATTTTTATACATATATTATTATTACATACCTTTTTTACTAAAAAATAAACTAAGCTTTCCTATATGAAAATGTATTTTATTTTATTTTATTTTTTATTAGTTTTACTTATCTAGGTTTATATTCTTCATATTTATTATTATTTATTATCCTATATTTTTTTGTGTTTATTACTAAAATGGATACTCATATTTTATGTTTATGATTTTTTCTAACAAAATTTAAACCAAATTAAAATGCATTGAAATTAAAAATAAAATAAAAAAACAGATTCAAAAACAAAGCCCAATGGTAGGTATTATACCTATATGGGCTTGGATTAGCCCAACTCCACGGCCCATAATAGGCCCAAAGTTGCCCCAAGCAGTCCACTTAGCAAGCCCGCAGTGTGGCACTTCAAAACGCACCGTTTTGGTGCTAGTAATGCTCCTCAAAACGACGTCGTTTCGCTTCAGACTCTTTAGTTTCCCTCACCCTCTTGAAACGGCGTCGTTTTGCCCCTTTTTGCCAAGTATAAAAACTCCTTTTTTTTTCTTTCTCCTTTTATTTTTCCCCTATCCTTTCTCTCTCTAGGGCAGATCTCTCTACCTTCTCTCTACCTTAGCCTTCCCTTTCTCTTTCTCCTTCAGCCTTCTCTCCGGTGACCTCTTGGTTCCCATCACCGATCAACCCACCAAACTTGGCCTCCCCTCTCACCACACCGATCGACCTTCTCCTCTCCTTCACCGATCGACTAAAAAACCCCCCAATGAAACCCAAAAACTTCAGCCTTCACCCCTTACTTCTATCTCTTTTATTTTTTTTTTGTGTTTGATTTTTGGTTGATTATTTTTTTGTTTATTGTGGATAAGGTAGATGGTTGATAGAATTTAGGATTTTTGGTTGATGTGTTTGCGATTTTTGGTTGCAGGGATTTGATTTTTTAAAAATATTTTTGGTTTTTTGGAAAGTTTTTTGTTTGAATTCGGAAAAAAAATTTTTGGTTTTTTGAAAATTTTGGTTTCAATCTCCTCCATTTTTGCTGCCTGCCTTCCCCCTTTTAGTAGATGGATTGTCCAAAATTTTGGATAATCCAGAAGTGAAATCATGCTCTTTTGAGCATGATTTCACTAAACCTTGCCAATTAGGGGTCAGTCACCGGATTTGGGTAATCCCCTAAAATCCGGTGACTTTGTGAGGATTTGATGATTGCTCTTTTCTTTTCTTTTCTTTTTTCTTTTTGATTTATTTTTTTATTTAGTTTTTATTATTTTTAATAGGTATCTACACATTAGATTAACATTGTCAATTTTGAAAAGTACTAGGAATCAATTTTTACAAATTATTGTATAGAGATTAAATCCACCACTTTGATAGAGTAGAAGGACTAATTGCATAATTTCACCAATATGGAATTGTTGATAATATAGACTTAAGCAAAGTCAATCGACTAGCAAAAGACAATGACGATACCTTCCAAGAACTTAACCTATTTTTAAGAGGAAATTGTGAAAAATGGACCCCGTAGTAACCGCACTTCAAAAATAACCATCTCTATAATTTTAACTATTTGTAAAGAATTTTTGGGTCGACTTGACAAGAATACCCTTTAAACCAATTAATCCAAATGAAGAAAAGGAGTCTCGGTCTCTTTCTCCTCTCCCGCCATTCAGATTAAAATTCCAAAATTAAATTTCGATTTAACTATCCATCCGTCTAACTTTCCAAGGCTATTAGGGTATATATCTCGCCGTCTAGCTGTCGCCATTGAGGTCTATATCACCAGCGAACTTTGTGAGGATCCCAAAGTGCAAAAATAGAATCAAGGTATGTGTTTTGGGTTCTTGGGTTTATTTATGGTTATTCATAGAACGCAATAGTTGATGGGTAAATTGTATGAGTTTCGAAACTTAAATCTGGCTGGGAGTAGCGAAAATCAATCAATTTATAACCGATGCGTGAATATTTGTTAGGCATCGTGTCCCTAGATATTAGGGTGTGTGATTGGATATTAGGAATCTTAACCTGTTAAATGGGTAAATTATATGAGTTTGGAAACTTAAATCTGGCTCCGAGTAGCGAAATCAATCAATTTATAGCCGATGCGTGAATAGTTGTTATGTATTGCGTTACTGGATATTAGGGTCTATGACTGGATATCAGTAACTGTAACCTGTTTATTTGGCATTAGGTGCATGAATATTACATGACTGAATATTTGTTGAGCATTGTGTGACTTATTTGTACGCATTACGTGACTGAATAATGCATGGTTGGATATTAGGTAATATTACGTAATACTCAGTCACGTAATGGCTACAAACAAGTTACGCAATACTTAACAAATATTCAGTCACGTAATATTCAGGCACCTAATGCCAAATAAACAGGTTAACCAGTCACGCAGTGAAGTCATCCAATAAATAACAACAGGTCACGCTATATGTTAACACTTGTCACGCAAACCCTAAAAACTAGTGTCCAAAGGCCTCAAAACTAGAGATAAATTATAGAAGGCAGTCATGCATGGGACTCTCGCAGTACCTAATAATAAGTCACTTGATGCCTAATATGCACCCACGTTATGCCAACATAACCATCCATGTACTGCCCCACCGTCCCGCAATACATAACAACAGGTCACTATGTACATACAATTTATTCACGCAATGTTTTGCATGAAGATTTGTATTGCACAATTCACGTAGCACATATAACCCAGTCTCACAATAACTAATAATTCTTCATGCAGTGCCTAACATCCACTCACGCAGTTATTCTGCATAATATTATAACTTAAACGAAGATAAGAAGAAAAGACATAACCATAAGAAAATATATGCTCAAAGAAAATTTCATAAAATTTTATTAATATTAAGATTCTCCGACATATAAGAGAAAGGAAATAATGCAAAAAACTTTATTTTTTTTCATCGTCTCCTTCTCTTTCCTCTACTTGGTACTCTTATTGTACTTCCTCTTCATCCTCCTGTACTCCCTACGTCCTCCTCATGTACTCCCTCCTTCCTCTTTTTGTACTTCATCTTCCTCACTTTAACTATATTAAGTTAGTGTATTCCAGCATATATTTTCTTATATGCTCAAATACACTAACTTAATACAATTAGGAAGGGAAAGAGGGAGTACAAGAAGAGGAAGAGGGTATACAAGAGAAGCAAGAGGCAGTACAAGAGGAAGAAGAGGAAGTACAAGAAGAGGAAGGAGAAGCGAGACGATGGAAAAAAAATAATTATATAATGAATCGTTGTTCATTTCTTCCTGTCATATATTTGGGTGAAAATTTTCTTGTTGGCTAGGATGTCAGCCTCTAGCACAAAAGTCCTTGCCAAGCCATCAGCTAGTTAACGAGAGCACACATTTCTTGCTAGAATATCTCCAATCGGGGGGGGAGGGGGGGGGGGCGGGGCACCTCCTTTTACTAGGAGGTTGCCTTTTTGCCAATATCCTGGCTTAGATCCGCAGACTCTTTTAGACTTTTTAAATTATCCTACATTGTTTAAGATAATTGAATTTGATTAAAATGCTTACTGGTTCCCTGTATTTATAGGCATGAATGATGACTATTCGTTTGGTACACCTATATCTCCATATAAGTGCAATTAATGGGGGCGGTACCTGTTCGGCCTGGCGTTTCATCTCCTCATCTTTATCTACCTCTTAAAACCAAAAGCCAAGCCAAGCATTATAACAAGTATGGTGTTTCATCTCCTCGTCTTATCAACCTCTTAAAACTAAAAACCAGGCCAAACATCATTAATTAATTAAGAGGTAGATAAGATGAGGAGATGAAACGCCATGCCGAACATGTACAACCCCCCCAATTGAGCCCCCTGTAATTGTACTTATACGGGGATATGTGTGTAACAAACAAAGAGTCAGCATTGATGCCTATAAATAAAGGGAACCAGTAACCATTTGAGTCAAATTCAATTATCTTAACATTCTGAGATAATTGAAATGGCGTCTAGAGAAGCTACAGAAGAGAATGGTCATTGGGGGGTAGCTTGCAAAGAAGATGTGGGGGCCCTGAGGGACTAGCTGGAGACATTCGAGCAAGAGGTGTGAGTCCTCTTCGACAGGTTGATGGAGAAGGCTCATGACCTGGAGTGTTCTATCTTGTACAACCAGAAGGCACTTGCTGAGATCGAGGAAAAAGTAGATGAACTTAGGAAAAAATGAACTACGGTTCATTTTTTTGTTTTGTTTTGTAATATCTCCGTTGTCGTATTATCTTATAATTAATAAAATATTTAAGAATTTTTCTTCATTTTCTTTGAGTAGATATTTTGTTATGGTTCTTATATATTATCTTCATTTAAGTTATATTAGGTATTGAGAGAGTGGGTTATACATGTTGCGTGAATTGTTTTTGCACATTTTCTGTCGAGACATTGCGTGAGTGGTTTGTATGTATATGGTAACGTTGTTATGTATTGCGTGACGTCGAGGCATTACGTGGAAGGTTATGTTGGCATAAGCCATAAAGTGAGTGGATATTAGGCATCGACTGATGTATTATTGCGTTGTTGCGAGACGGCTGGTGCGTAAATGTGTTGTGCAATTTATCTATTGTGTTGAGGCTTATGGTTTTGAAATATTACTTCACTGGTTTTGATATAATACGTGACCTGTTGTTAAGTATTGCGTGACATTAGTCCATTACGCGATTGGTTATGTTGGCATGAGTGAGTGGATATTACGCATTGAGTGACTTATTATTAGGTATTGCGAGACTGGTGCTGCTAGACTTATGCAATTCACCTGTTGTATTGAGCTTTTTGTTCACTACTTTTTAAGATTTGCGTGACTGGTTTTTATGAATTGCGTGACATTGGGTATGTACGTGACTGGCACAATATCATTGATTGACTTATTGTGGCATTCCCCCCGGGGGACCCATTCCAAGGTATTATTATGCTCGGCCCACCTCCATTCCATTTTTTCAGCCTGCAGGCTGCCTCAAACAAGATTTCACACTTTCCGGGTGATGGCAAGGTTTGAACCTAGGCCTTTTGCTTCCCCCAAAGGGAACGCCTTTAACCATTTTAGCTGAAGCAAAAGGTTTGAGGTTCAATTTGTAGGATCGGCAAGGACAGGTGCTGAGGGCCGCTTACAGTCGCTAAGAGATTAATAGATCAGGGAATCTATCTTGTAAACCCTAGTACCTTGTCTAGGCATTTCTTGTTTCACTTTCTTTCAATAGGCCGAGTCAACCGAGTTGCGCGAATCCATAAATCAGCTTACGCGATTCAATGTCAACTAGTAATGCAATTCCATAATAACCAGTCACGCGATTCGATATCAACTAGTCATGCGATTTTATAATAACAGTTAGATTAATAGTTACGCGACTCCAAATATAAATTACTCACTCCATTCGATGACGACTTGTAACGCAATTCCATAATAACCACTAACGTGACTCCATTATATACTCAGGTGATTTTATAATATAGACTCACGATTTTGCAACAGTAACTAGTAACTAGACTCCATATGACTCACGCGAGTACTCATCAACTAGTCACGCGGCTCGACAAAAAATAGTAACGTGCCTCCAAAATAACATGTTACGTGAATTCATAAATAACACACGCGATTCGATTTCAACTAGTAATGCAATTCCATGATAACCAGTCACGCGATTCGATATCAACTAGTCATGTGACTCGGGAAAATAGTCACACAATTTTATAATAACATATAAGTGGTAATAGTTACGCGACTCCATAAATTACTCACGCCATTCAATGACAACTTGTAATGCAATTCCATAATAACCACTAACGTGACTCCATTATATACTCAAGCGATTTTATAATACAGACTCATGATTTTGCAACAGTAACTAGTAACTGAACTCCATATGACTCACGTGATTGCTCATCAACTAGTCACACAGCTCGACAAAAAATAGTAACATGCCTCCAAAATAACATGTTACGCCAATCCATAAATAACACACGCGATTCGATTTCAACTAGTAACGCAGTTCCATGATAATCAGTCACGCGATTTGATATCAACTACTCACGTGACTCGGGAAAATAGTCACGTGATTTTATAATAACATATAAGTGTTAATAGTTACGTGACTCCATAAATTACTCACGCCATTCGATGATAACTTGTAACGCAATTCCATAAAAACCACTCACGCGACTCCATTTTCTACTCACGTGATTTTACTATAAATACTAACATCATTCCATAATATCTAGTTATGGGACTCCCTATATTACTCACGGGACTTAGCGTATCAACTACTCACGCGATTCGACAGAAACTAGTGATGTGCTTCGATAATACCTAGTAAACACCAATCCATATTTACAACTCACACGAGTCAATATCAACTCCCTAAATCTTCAAGGTTCAAGGGATCCATATTTAGTAGTCACCACAGCTAAGTTGATTAGTCACGCAATTCCATAATAACTACTAAAGTGATTCAATATTGAGTACTGGCCTAACATGGTATCTCAAATACTCACGCGAATCAATATCAACTTGGGACGCGATTATTAAGGCGTTGAGTTACGCAATTCAATATCTACTAGTTACAACCCTATGTCACATAATGTAATTCAACATGTCATATATGCTGTAAACTAAAAAGGGTTGGCATATGCGGACGTATAAATGCTGGCATGTAAATAATGTAACAGACATAAAGACTTTATAATGCAAATAAGAAACAAATAAGGAAAGAAGAAACAATATTATTTTTATTGTATCCGTATACTCATAACAATAATTTATACATAATTGTTCTTAGTGCCATTTTCCTTTGTTGTTAATTGAAACAACAAAGAATACAAAGAATAATTTGAAAATTAGAGAACAAAGAATAATATGGATATGATACGCAACAATGTTATTTACAGATTGAAAAAGAATAAACAAATGAAAAAATTTAACAACTTGTGCTATTTGCAAAAATCTCAATTGCATACTTATTTCGAATGCCCTCTATTGCGTTTGCCTTCAGCGTTAGAGGATCCGACTGGATGAACCACTCCAACAAGGTGATAACCCAATCCCCGCAGTTAACTAAATCTTTCTGTACCGGGGTCTTTGCTTTTAAATTATACCTCATCTGTGTCAAAGGTCGCTTTTGACAATGCGATCTGCCAAAGTACCCCGACTTGTGGCTTATAATGGAAAACAATGATGTTAGTGGACTCATCTGCTTATCACGCAAGCCAAACTTCTGTGAGTCATCCTGACTGTATGATAAGTCAACTAACATCATAGTCCATTTCACCAAGTTGATGTGCACTACCACCCAATGGCCAACAAAATAGCACAGTGCGAGAATTGAGTCAACCTTATGCCATGGCAAACCCCACGGAGAACTCAAACCCATTGCATACTCCAACAGATAGTTTGGCATGATCGCCTCACTCGGGTTGAATGACTTCTCCTTGGGGAAAGGTTTCAATTCTTTGCTCAGACCGAGCAAAATAAGTTGTCAATTACGTTACGCATAATAGTTAGATGAAACTAACTAATACATATACCTTACATTTGAATAATTATAACTCACTAAAATATGATATACTTACATAGAATATGGTGTCAACGATGCATATTCTCCTTTTGTACTGTTGTGGATGGTACTTGCGCGCCCACTTACACAACACGTTGATGCATGCATCAATCTGTTCGTTGTCCATCAACTCTGTCGTTGTCTCCAATCGTCGAAAAAAATCAGGACCCTATTATCTTTCGATGTCCAGAATGTTAACCTTGCATATTTATTTTATAATAACACTAATGTCAAAAGATAATGAAATAAATACACTAGAACCGTAAACATATCAATATCTTCTACTGTTTTCATTTTACCTGGCTTACTCGTTTTTCATGAAGGCCTCATATCTGGCCTTCAATTCGTCTTTCGCTTTATGCTAGACCAATAGTGGGTTAACGTATGGGCTTCAAAGGTATTTGCTAGCTAAGGTCACACGTGCATGTTCGAGATCAAGTCGAGGTGGAGCCTCACTAGAAGGTGTGATCTCACCTTTGGTTGAGTTGAGACAAGAACAGGACGTGAAGAAGTTGTAGCTCGACCAATCGCAAGATAAGGTATTCGCTAAGAAAGTTGGGCTACCTTTGCTGAGAATGGGATAAGCGTAGGATGATATTCGATCGGGCTAGTGGAAGGTGACCTTCGAGCCGCTGTAAATGATTGATTTATGCCACATGCATCTTCTATATCAACCCTAATCCCGTTGCTATCTTTGTTGCGCACCACCCTCTTCACCCATCAATCGAGCTTGAACGATTGAAAAAATCAAACACATTATAACACTGTATACATCATACATGTTATAACCCACGCAATGAAAAACATAAACACACATACCTCAAAATGGTCAATCAGCTAACCCACAATCCAATCCTCCATCCCTTGCATTGATTGATTGATATGCTGATGCAGTGACTGGATCTCCAACTGCATTGCCTGCAGTTGCATATGCATATCGGTCTGCAATAACTGTAGGTCTTTCTTCCACTGTGTCCGCATCCGTTGCAGCTCTCGCTTAATGCTCGTAGTCTTTTACGGACGTAGCGGTGGGTTGCGGGCCTCAACAGATGGGGAAGCAGCAGAAGCAGGAGGAGGTGCAGCATGATGGACAACATGAATACATGAAAGAGGATAATCAGGGGCCTTAGCAGCAACGAACTGGGAAGGGACCTCCTCGTCCATGCATCGTCTTCGCTTAACGCCTCATGCTGCCTTACTTTTCCCTTTGCGCTCCATTTTCCTCCTCCTTTGCTGGGGACCGAATTCTGTCTGACCATCCAACTTCCATAATGGAACATATTGCTACCCCTCGAAGATGTTGAGCTTAATGTAGACCCAGTACGCAGTCAACATCTCTTTTATAGTTGGCTCCAACGTCCTCAGCATGCACAATTGCACCAAAACATACATTGCCATTAGTATAACCCTCGCTAGCCTATGACAATAAAAATAAAATTTTATTAAATACAAAAATATGGTTTCTTTACTCACATTCCCTTCTTCTTCCAAAGTTGCAATGTTTGCATGAAAACCTATAAGCCTCTTGTCACATTACCATTTTAGCATTCTTGGCCAAACCTGTCTTAACTAATGCTGCTTTCCAAATAGGCTTCGGATTACAGGAATTGCTTCCAATGCTCAAAACTGCACATCAAATGTCAACATTTTTTACTCAATTTATAAATTCTTACGCGAAAAGAATTCACCTTATAAAATCTTATGTGACAATAATAATGATAAATAGTAGGGTATGGCACACTACTTGAAACACCCAAATAAATCCGTAGATGTGGTATCGTCTTTTCTCCGTTACTCTCGCAGTAGGAGGTTCAAAGTCCCTCATCATGAAATCTACGGTCAGACTCTAAACATAAATGTCCCATAGGAACGCGTTCCACTCCTCGATGTTCTCCACCAGTGACAGCAACCATGGAACCACTACTCGTTTGTAGTCTTGCCAGAATAAAATGTTTTGGGCCATCAAGACGAGGGCCATCTTGGTCGCATCTCCCTCCTATTGAAAATGGACTCCCTTAAATGTATCTAAAATTTTTGAATATTCACCTTGTTCCCCTCTCCCTAATAACGTAAGTGAATTCCTCTAAGGATGGCCTCGTATCGATTGACAATAAAGCCTGATAGGGCACCAAACTTAAGCCTTATCACGAGGCAAAACTCCCTCTTCGAGAACCAGGCCTTTGTTTTGCCTATGGTGAACCATAGCTCGCCCTTGATGGCATCCAATTCAGTTATTCTGCGCAGCATTAGGTTGTGCACGAGACTGGCGTAGAATAAACTCTTATCAGCTTCGACGTTCGTCATGTGCCCAAAGCATGTTCCTTTCAACCTTTCCAACTCGTTGACTTTGGACATCATCTCCCGTATCATATGCAGCTGCAGCCACTTGCAATGGATGTTAATGCCCGTATTGAACCCCCACTGCTACCTCGGCACACAAAGCATAGATCCGACATTATCATGTTCTGTTCTTGTGCTGGCCATCTGCAACATACAACTAGGGATGTCAACGAGTCGGGTACCTTATAATTTCGAGGTACCCGAACTCTAACCCTATAAAAAATCAATTACCTTAACCCTATTAACTACCCGTTTAATTTTAAAATTATTACCCTAACCCGAATACATTCCCATTACCCTATAATTACCCTAACCCGTTTAAATACCCGATTAAATAAAAAATTATTAAAATCTTCTTCATGGGTACCTAATTACCCAATTAACTTTTCTAATCTCATAACTTCTCTTTAGATTTATATGTTATATATTTATATAAATAAACATATATATACCGTAATTAATAATTTTATAAGTTATAATTTTTACAATGTTAATATAAAATAAAAAGCAAATATATTTATATTTAAAGTGTATAATATATACACACACGCATTCATAAAAGTATTAATGTCATCATATTAATAATTAGAGTAACCATACTTAAACATAAATAACAATCTAATAATTTTTTAAACATAATATTTAATGATATAATATTCAAATTATTTAAACATAATTAACAATCTAATAAGTTTTTAATTTAAATATATTAATTTCATCATATTAATAATTAGAGTAATCATACTTTTCATATATTTGTTAGTTTTTAACAAAAAAAAAATTACTTGTAAAGTTGGTAAAAATTATAAATTTTTAATTTATTTATTAAAATAATAATAAAATATTTATAAATACTAATCTAGTTTGAGTAACGGGTACCCAAGGGATGGTACCCGAACCCTACCCTATTAAAATTCGAGTAGTGAAATCACTACCTTAAACCTACCCGAACCCGTTTATAAGTACCCTAATATTGTATAACCGACTCGGGTACCTTATAATAGGGTACCCGTTGACATCCCTACATACAACAGATCACCTTCCATTTTAGTCATGTTAATACCATCATTGTAGATTAACAAAAAAAAATAAGAAAAATTTCTCAAAAATAGCCCTCTTCATAAGTTCACTCATAAAATAACCCTCTCAATACTTTTGACTGTTTTTAGATAGCCTTGGACTAAAATAATTAATGCAAGTGTCGTGCATGGACTATTAAGCAAATCAACATATACACATTAAAGCATTATAGTTGATCCAAAATAATACATAATGAACCCGATGTCTTTCATGCAATGCCATACAGATAAATTTCATGTAGTTATGACACTTGTGCAATTCAATACAAAAAAGTCACGCAATGCCTTGTAATTTAGTCACATAATTATGAACATTAAATCACGCAACCATCTATAAACAAGTGACGCACTGATATAAACTTATCAACCATTTGCACAATGTAAACTCTATTGCAATCACGCACACCTCAACCCCATGCCATCCACTCGTGCTGTCACGCAATGACCTATCAATATGTCATGCAAAGTTAAACCCTAATGCAATCACGCACACCCTAACCCCATCTCATCCACTCGTGCTGTCATGTAAAGTTAAATCCTAATGCAATCACGCACACCCTTAGTGACCCCATGCCAAAATCCAGTTCCGCACAATGGGTAAGCAAGCCCTCAATCAGCCTTAACCCAATTCCTACTAAAGGGTCATAACGTATACATATCAACCAGTCACGCGACACAGGTCACCTTTCGACCCCATCAACACCAACAATACTACCTTCACCTCGCTATTTAACCATTTCAAATGACAAGAATATTAATATGAACAACCAATATGTATAGGTTTATGCTCAAAAACCAAAACCCTTAACATGAAGAATAACCATTTCTCCACACGGTTCAAAATTTTTTTAAGAAAAAGAATTATTTTCTTAACTAAAATAAAATAAAATAAAATAAATATTATACCTTTCTCCTCGTAATGTCAACTTCTTCTCACTACTGAGTATGTGAAGTACCTTTATGCTGATAACAACCACTCTAAAATGGTCCTATCACTACGAAAATACTCCGAAGTTTAACTACCGAGGAAGTATTGACAAAACTGCTTTTGAGGAGATGTATGGTTTGTGTTTGAGAACTGAGGAGTTGTGGACCACATATAAACAGACTTTACCCGTTGAAACGTTTCGGGTTGAGGCGTGGACCCAAATGGGTGGGTCGATTTCATTAAGGACATTTTCGTCCAAATGTGACTTCTTTTGTCTAAAAACACTTAAAATTATGAGAGGTCCATTCTCAGAAACACCTTCTGCATGGGGCCTATTTAAAAAAAGTACTCTATTTTTAATCTTCTTTTCCATATATTGAAAAAAAGCACCCCTCTTACACCCATGAAACAATGACGCACTTAAATACTTGCCGAGATCACTAGAATTGGAGAATCTGGACAAAGCCACAAGTTCACAAATAATATTTCTCGGTATATTATTCAAGCAATAAAAGAAAGATTTAGAAATACCAACCTTTTTGCCTAAACATGCACAAAAATCATCTAAAATACCCTTGATTACCTCCATTTAAGAGAAAAAGGCTTCCGCAAATAACACTAAATCATATACAAAGAAAATATGTGTCAGAGAAGGACCTTGTCTACTCAACGTAATCGGTTTCCAACTACCTTTATCTACCGTAGCTTGAATGCTATGAACTAACCTCTACATACATAAAGCAAAAATATATGAGGATAACAAATCACCCTATTTTACGTTGTTGAAAAAAACGAAGCTATCCATTAACTCACCATTCCATATTATATGTGAATTATAATATCTTTAACTCTATATAAAAATGTCCACCAATTACTGAGGAATACAAGCTTCCAAAAAGGTATTATAAATAAATTCCCAATGAAGGCAATCATAAGCCTTCTCTAAATCAATCTTCATTAACATTTATCCCTTTCTACCTTGCTTTTTCTGAAGTGAATGTACCACCTCTTGTGTGATAACCATATTATCAGTTATATGCCTCCTTGCTATAAAGCTAGATTGGTTGTCAGCAACCATGTAACTCATATAAGACTTTAGTTTGTTAATAATCACCTTTATTAGAATTTTAACTACCATCGAAAATAGACTTATAAGGCAACATTGAGCAACAGTTTCAAAGACACCATTTTTCGTTTTAACATGATTATTGATCTACCCATATCAAAGCCTATATTTGCCTTTTCAAATACATTGCGAACATAGTTAGTAACAAACTTAGCAATAATATCCCAACGAGATTGGAAAAATAATGTAGGAAACCCATAAGCTCCAACAACTTTAAAAGGCTTCATTTCAAACAAAGTGTCATGAACCTCCTTATCATTTACAGTTCGAATTAAATATCAATTGCCATTTGATCTAATGGAGGAAAAGCCTTACAGATCGAAAACCCTAGGGGATAAGCATTATCTGAAGAATAAAGGCCTTTATAGAAATTCATTGCTAAAGTTTGTAAAGTTTCTTGATCATCACACCATTCTCCATTATCTAACTATAATTGAAGGATTTTTCGTTTGTTCCTATGAGACAACGTTCTAATGTAGAAATAATGAGTGTTTCAATCCTCCTACTTCAACCACTTAGATTTGGATTTCTACAACTAGTAAATACTTCCTATTGTAAGACAGTTTCATATTCTAGATGTAGTTTACATTCAAGCTCTCAAAGCCATGCCGAAGAACAAAATTTAAAAGCCTTTCTAAAACCACTTAATTTAGCCAATAACATTTTCTTTCTGTAAAAAATATTACCAAAAACCACAGTACTCTATTCTTTAGCTTGAGTAGCAAAATTTGAAAGAGCCTTATCAATACTCAAAAACTCATCCTAAGAACGTTGCATAAGATTATTGAAATCATTATGTGTAATCCATGCAGCTTGGAAGCGAAACCCAAAACTCATATTCAATGGTTCTTTCCCATAAGCCTTAATTAATGTAGGCCTATGATTTGAGCCAATTCATGGTAAGTGATCTATTATAGCTTTTGAAAACTTCAATCTTCAAGCAATATTGCAATTCGCCCTATCCAATCATTTCGATACCAAGCCATGTTTCCATGTGAATCGAGGATCCATAAATCCCAAGTCAAGTAATTTGTAGTCATTAATGAATTTTTGGAATAACATGCATGTCCTGCTACCCATCAAAGATCCTCTTGCCTTTTTATGTGTGAAAAAAAATGCATTAAAATCCCCAACTAGTAGCCAAGGTCTATTGATAGAAACTGCAAATTGAGATAACTCCTCCCATAGTTTGCTTCTTAACAAAGGATTAAGATGTTCATAAATAGCTGAAAAATACTAAATTAAACCAGATGGTACCTCAATCGATACATGTAGGCACTAATAATAATCACAAATCACATTGATTTGAATATCCTTTTTCCAAAGGATCCAAATGCTACCAAAAAATCCTTGTGCTTTTACACTATGAGATCTACTATATCTCAATTTATCTATCACACGATTTGCTTGTATACCATTGCTATGGGGTTCCATTAAAATTAACACTAAAACATTATATTGTCTCTCAAAATGTTTCAAAATTTAAATCAAGTTATTACTATTGGCTCCTTGACAATTCCATGCAAAGATATGAAAATCCATTAATCAATGAAAGAATAATAAAAAAATAAAGAGAGACTTACTGAGTGTCCCTCATCTCATCCACAGACATGAAGTTGTCCTCGTCATCAACATTCTTAGGGAGAAATGCCCCATGTCTAAATCCACCTGACCTGTACCATTGGCCATTTGCAGATTTGTCTTAACTAACAAATGAGAAATAGACATCGAATGTTTAATCGAAGCCACTGGTTTCATTCTAACCTTCTTCTTCAAAAAAGCTCTAGTAAGTTTAACTACACCTTTTTTTTCTAGGGGTATATCCCCCCTTCTATGTATTACTACTCCACCATGTCTCTTCATCCTTACTTTCACTGATCTTGCTTTTGTAGGAATTTTAAGTGAAGGGTTAACATCATCCACCACTCGTATTGGCGAGTGTTTGGAGCTGTCCAACATCACCGTTTGAGCAATAACTCTCTTAACCTACATATGTATCTTGGAAATATCGTTTGTGTTAACTAGCTCATCACCCATTACATTTGTAAGGATATAACCTTTATCTTCAACTGCAGCATCATTTTTAGTTAACAACATCACCTCCATACCCTACTTCAGTCCCACACTTGACTCCATCCCCACCATAGATCCACATCCTCTGTCAATAAACTGAGACTTTTAGAACCTGCATCACTGGATCTCAACTTTCTATTTGGGCTTAAAGATTGCCTAATGCGACTTAGGTGAATGTCCACAACACTTGTCTTTTCTCTATCCTTACCTAAATGCTCTCTAATAAAGAATTTTCGAATATTACCCTCCTCCCTATCTGGCACATTGTCTATCTTTGTAATAGAATTGCCTAACAGAGCAAAACAGGAACAATTATTATTCACCTTACCACAATTGGCATTTTGTAGTGAATCTCTCTTCATATCACGAGCTCGAGTTCTTCTATGAGAGATAACCATCGATAGGCCATATTGGGAGCTGTTTGGTTACAACACTTCCATATTCTCATCGTTCCCTTTATCATTCTCAAGAATAATAATAATGACATTTTTACTACAAACATCTTTAGTGTGGCCATAAATTCCACAAGGGAAACACATACATGGGAGCCCCTCATACTCAACCGCCTGTGTTCTACAATTGATGAGAATCTTTGGTATCAAAGGTTTAATAAGGTTAAGTTTGATAGCTACTCTAGCAAGTTTCCCCCTCTTTTTTGTATCTGTATTGTAATATATTTTTAGAAGTCGACCTAACACTGATGCAATTTTTCTCAAAGCCAACTTATGATATAGATGCAGCGGCATAGTTAGAAACTAAACCCAAGATGCCATCATTGGTAAATCCTGAATGTCTTTAGAAAACGATGGTGTCCATGACATAACTATTAAATAATGTCCCCAGATTAACTAAGGCCCATCCAACAAAGCTCTAAGATAGTCACCCTTATCAAAGAATTTAACTAAATAATTCTCATCATCTATGTTAACTTTTGTGAATCTCCCTCTACGTGTCTATAAAGTTTCAATTCTTGCATTCAAGATTATGTAGAACAGTCAGCGCCATAACAATCTTACTACTGCGAACTTTTGCCATTAGTTGGATAATTCCGCTTGTTTCCTATTGGATGTCGAGATTAGCGTCGGCTCTTGGGTGAAGCCACCCAAGCAATGGCTTTAGGCCCCCAATTTGGGGAGGCCCCAATTTTAGAAAAAATTTATAATTTTATAATAATTATAATATAATTAATTATATTAAAAATATATAAAAATGAAAAAAATATAAAAGTAAAAAATAATTATTAAAATTATTTTTTTTATTTTTTTAATTATATGTCTAATAATTTCAATTTTCTATTACTTCATTCTTTCTAAAATGCTATTAATTCTCAACTATATTCTCTTATTTCCAATAAACCAACAGTCATATGTATTTACTCATCTCCAACAGCTATTTTTTTTCTCACTTATTTTTACATCTCAAAAAGTTAGAAGAATAAAATTTTAATAATTTGTTTTTAATTTTAATAAAAAAAAGCCTCATTTGAATATTTCGCTTTAGGCCTTTGAACGTGTTGGACCACCCCTGGTCGAGATAGAAGGGATGCCATCAATTAGTTTTACTTTGAAATCACCAAGATCATCCACTTCTACTTCATCTTTCCTTGCTTCATAACCCTCGATGAATCCATCTTCATTAGACTCCCCTCAATTGGAATATATAATTAGATTTAGATTATAAATAAAATTAATTTTGTATATATATATATTTTGTTCATATACAGTTTGATTTAGAAAAAACATTTATAACCTTTTTTAAATATACAAAACCATTTTCCTTGTAGCTAAACCAATCAACTAAGAGGTTTTTTTTTTTTTTACGAAATTGTGAAAAATGAACCACGGAGTAACCGCACTTCAAAAATGACCCACCCTATAATTTTAACTGTTTGTAGACAATTTTTGGGTTGACTTGATAAGAATACCCTTTAAACCAATTAATCCAAATGAAGGAAGGGCGTCTCGATCTCTTTCTCCTCTCTCTCCATTCATATTAAAATTCTAAAATTAAATCTCGATTTAGCTATCCCTCTGTCCAACTCTCCAAGGCCATTGGGGTATATATCTCACCGTCTAACTATCGCCATCGAGGTCTATATCACCAGCGAACTTTCTGAGGATCCCAAAGTATGGAGATGGAATCAAGGTATGTGTTATGGGTTCTTGGTTTTATTTATAGTTATTCATAGAACGCAATAATTGATGGGTAAATTGTATGAGTTTCGAAACTGAAATCTGGTTGGGAGTAGCAAAAATCAATCAGTTTATAGTCGATGCGTGAATATTTGTTAGGCATCGTGTCACTGGATATTAGGGTGTGTGATTAGATATTAGGAATCTTAACCTGTTTAATGGGTAAATTATATGAGTCTGGAAACCTAAATCTGGCTCCGAGTAGCGAAATCAATCAGTTTATAGCCGATGCATGAATATTTGTTATGTATTGCATCACTAGTTATTAGGGTCTATGACTGGATATCAGTAATCGTAACATGTTTATTTGGCATTAGGTGCCTACATATTATGCAACTGAATATTTGTTGAGCATTGCGTGACTTGTCTGTATGCATTACGTGACTGAATAATGCATGGTTGGATATCACGTAATACTCAGTCACGTAATGGCTACAGACAAGTCACGTAATGCTCAACAAATATTTAGTAACGTTATATTCAGGCACCTAATGCCAAATAAACATAACCAGTCACGTAGTGAAGTCACCCAATACATAACAACAGGTCACGCTATATGAAATACACCAATCACGTAAACCCTAAAAATAAGTGTCTAAAGACCTCAAAACTAGAGATAAATTGTAGAAGATAGTCACACAATGGCACTCTCGTAGTACCTAATAATAAGTCACTCGATGCCTAATATGCACCCACGTTATGCCAACATAACCATCGACCGATCCACGTACTGTCCTAACATCATGCAATACATAATAACAGGTCACCATATACATACAATCTACTCACGCAATGTCTTGCATGAAGATTTGCATTGCACAATTCACGCAGCAGGTATAACCCAGTCTCACAATAGCTAATAATAGTTCACGCAATGCCTAACATCCACTCACGTAGTTATTCTGCATAATATTATAACTTAAACGAAGATAAGACATAACCATAAGAAAATATATGCTCAAAGAAAATTTCATAAAATTTTATTAAGTTAATATTAAGATTCTCTGAAATACAAGAGAAAGGAAATGATGCAAAAAACTTTATTATTTTCCATTGTCTCTTTCTCCTTCCTCTTATTGTACTTCTTCTTTCATCTTCTTGTACTCCCTTCGTCCTCATCTTGTACTCCCTCCTTCTTCTTCCTGTACTCCATCTTCCTTACCCTAATTGTATTAAGTTAGTGTATTCCACATTACATTTTCTTATATGCTCAAATACACTAACTTAATGCAGTTAGGAAGGGGAAGATGGAGTACAGGAAGATGAAGAGGGTATACAGGAGGAGGAAAGGGCAATACATGAGGAGAAAGAGGAAGTACAAGAAGAAGAATGAGAAGTGAGACGATGGAAAAAAATAATTATATAATGAACCGTTGTTCATTTCTTCCTGTCATATATTTGGGTGAGAATCTTCTTGTTGGCCAAGATGTCAGCCTCTAGCACAGAAGTCTTGGACAAGCCATCAGCTAGTTGACGAGAGCACGCATTTCTTCCTAGAATATCTCTAGTTGGGGGGGAGGAGGGGGGGCACTTCCTCTTACTGGGAGGTTGCCTCTTCGCTAATATCTTGGTTTAGATCCGCGAATGCCTTTAGACTTTCTAAATTATCCTAGATTGTTTAAGATAATTGATTAAAATGCTTGCTGGTTCCCTGTATTTATAGGCATGAATGATGACTCTTCGTTTAGTACACTCATATCCCTATATAAGTGCAATTAATGGGGGCAGTACCTGTTCGACCTGGCGTTTCATCTCCTCATCTTTATCTACCTCTTAAAACCAAAAGCCAGGCCAAACATCATTAATTAATGAAGAGGTAGATAAGATAAGGAGATGAAATGCCATGCCGAACAAGTACAGCCCGCCTAATTGAGGCCCCCATAATTGCACTTATACGGGGATATGTATGTAGCAAATGAAGAGTCAGCATTGATGCCTATAAATAAAGGGAACCAGTAACCATTTGAGTCAAATTCAATTATCTTAACATTTTGAGATAATTGAAAATGACGTCCAAAGAAGGTACAGAAGAGATTGGTCATAAGGGGTAGCTTCCAAGGAAGATGTGGGGGCCCTGAAGAACCAGCTAGAGACATTCGAGCAAGAGGTGTGACTCTTCTTCTACAGGTTGATGGAGAGATCTCATGACCTGGAGTGTTCCATCCTCTTCAACCAGAAGGCGCTCGCTGAGATCGAGGAAAAAATATATGAACTTAGGAAGAAATGAACTACAATTCATTTTTTTGTTTTGTTTTGTAATATCTTCGTTGTCATATTATGTTATAATTAATAAAACATTTAAGAATTTTTCTATTGTGTTGAGGGTGCTGGTTTTGAAATATTACGTCACTGGTTTTGATATAATGCGTGACCTGTTGTTAAGTATTGCGTGACATTAATCCATTACGTGACTGTTTATGTTGGCATGAGTGAGTGGATATCACGCATTGAGTGACTTAGTATTAGGTATTGCGAGACTAGTGCTACAAGACTTAAAGTAATTCACCTGTTGTTTTGAGCTTTTTGTTCACTACTTTTCAGGGTTTGCGTGACTAGTTTTTTAGAGTTGCGTGACATTGGGCCTGAACGTAACTGCCCAGTACCATTGCTTGACATTGCCGTTCGTGACTAACTTGTGCAATTTATCTTGTTTTGATGCTTTTGGTCACGAGTATTTGGGCATTGCGTGACTGATGTTTATATAGAGTGACTAGTTTTTTTATATATAGCGTTACTGGTTTTTATATATAGCGTGACTAGTTTTTATATATAGCGTGACTGGTTTTTATATATAGTGTGACATGTTGTAATACGTGACTTATTACGCAGCGAGTGGATATTACGCACTGAGTCTACTTATTATTACGTATTTAGGGTTTTGGGCTACGTGACTTATGCAATGCACATCTTGTAACGAGGCTTATGTTAACTGCTTTTTAGGCGTGGCAGGAATGTGTATTATACATTGCAACACTTATTCTGTTAAATTTCATCCATCGGCCAAATGTGACTTAGGCATTGCTTAAGTTGTTTTTTTTTTTTTTTTTTTTGCATTCTTGGGAAATTATGTTTAAAAAAAATTGACTGATTGTGACACTTATTTTCTGACAAATTTCAGCAGCGTGCCAAATGTGAAGGTTATGATTACATACGGTGGTCAGTGGGTCGATGACATTTACAAGGGTGGTGATACACGAGTTAGGGTTGTTGGGAGTGATTTGTCATTATCAGGCCTAGTGAAACTGGTTGAAGAAGTTGTTGGGGTTGACGCACAGAAGAATGAAATTGATCTACATGCATCGCTGAGACATGCTGCAGGGGTTTCCCACATAGTTATCAAGGATGATGAAGATGTAGCAAGTATTCTATGAGATGAGAGGGCAGTTGTTGTATTTGTGACAATTAAGGCAGGAAAGGGAAACGATATTCGACATGAACATGGTATCCAACATAGTCTCGCCTACAACAGATTGGTAATTATTCTGACATACCATAGCATGCATTTCCTAACATACAACCATGGCAATCATGTTTGACGTATCATCAAGAGTTTGAGCAGGTCGGGACACACATGAGGCGTCTGCAAATGATGTCTGCACAATTCCAATCAAAATGTGCATCGAACGAATTTCATGGTACATTGCAACAAGCAAATCTGTCAAATGAAAATTCAGTTGGCCAATCGTCGTTCGCAAAGGACACTGTGATGGTTGTGAGCGATGTCGATGCATCTGATGAGATTGAAAATGATGTTGAAGAGGATGACACAGCAGATATGCATGATGACTTGCACGATGACTGTGAAGATGATTATGTAGCCTGAGATTATGCATGTTCAGATGATGACAGGGGTGAGCACATTGACCTTCCGAATTTCAATCGTGCAGATGACAACACAGGACATGTCACAACTGTTGCGTTAGAAGATATGCAGTTCGAAGACCATGCCACAACTGTTGCGTTAGAAGGGGTTCAGTTCGAAGACCATGCCACCACTGTTACGTTAGAAGGAGTTCAGCTCGAAGACCATGCCATAACAGTAGAATTAAAAGATGTTGAGGGTGCCGAGCCTATTTACGACGATGGCATCACACTTGGGAACGGCATTCGTTTGCCAGTGGAAAGTGATCAAGAAAGGGTAAATATAGGGGTATCTCATTAATGGGTCATTCTCATGGTAGATATGATATCCTTCCAAACAGTTGCGATAGAGGAATCTGGATCACACGTCGACCACTTATATCGTGGACAAGTGTTTCAATCGAAGGTCGATTTGAAACGTACTTTGAGCATGTTGGCAATAAAAGAGCATTTTGAGGTAAGAGTTAAAAAGTCATGCCACGCTCGTTTTGAGGTGGGTTGTAAGGAGAAGGCATGCAAGTTTGCTTTGCATGCAATGAAGTTGCCTGAGAGAGATTATTGGTAAATTCGGACGTTCATAAGGTACACACGTGTACTGTTGATGGTTTGCAATGCGGATATTGAACTGTGAGCGCGAGGGTTATTAGTGAGCTTATCTCGACCAGGCTGCAAGGAAATTATGTTACCCCATTGAGACCTAAGGAAATAATAGAAGAGATGAATCGCACGTGGGGATTGTAATACCGTTATGGAAAGGCATGGCAAGCGAAGCAATATACTGAAAATCTTGTGTTCGGTCCCCCAGAAGAGTCATTCCAACTCATACCTTCATATTTCCATATGTTGAAACGTGAAAATCTCGGTACGCTAACGAATGTCGCTATAGATTGGGAACGTCAATTCAAATATTGCTTCTGGGCGTACGAGTCATGTATCCGAGGGTTTCGTTCTGTAATGCGGCCTGTACTTACTATCGATGCCACACATCTAAAAGGCAGATTCAAGGATATTTTGTTTGTTACGGTTTGCAAAGATGAAATGAGCAGATATATCCAGTTACATTCGACATTGGCGACGTCGAGGATAAAGAGTCTTGGTCGTGGTTTCTTAACCAATTGCGTCGTGCAATTGGTTGTCCCGAAAACCATATGTTAATTTCTGACCAGCATCTTGTGATTGAGAAAGCAGTTGAGAATGTGTACAACGACGCACATCACGGTCTATGCAGTTACCACTTAGGGAAAAACATTAAAAACCTGTTCAAACGCACAGATGTTGCGGCCATTTTCACATTGGCTACAAACTGCTATAGGTTGCCCGATTTTACCAGACACATGACTGAGCTGGAACAGATTTGCAAACTTGCTTATGACCGCCTAATGAGAATAGGCCCTGATAGATGAGCACGTGCACGATCACCGACATGGCGATACAAGCTGATGACATCCAACATTGCGGAGTGTATTAACTGCTGGCTCAGGCATGCAAGGAAAATGCCAATAACCGTCTTGATCGAGTGCATCAGAGGCATGTTCCAACATTGGTTCCATGACCGGCACAACGAGGCATTAAATATGACCATGCCACTCAGCCCTTGGGTTACCGATCTGTTGAACAAACAGTTGAATGCAGCATGTCAATTTTTCGTCCAACCAATCGATCTGGTGGAGTTCCAAGTTATAGGCGAGAATACGGATGCAATCGTCAACCTATGCAGGAAGACTTGTTCATGCGGTGAGCTCTAGAGTGATCTACTCTCCCGCACGCATGCAATGGTGGCAATAAGGTGTGAATAATCATCTTTTCTTATTTAGGGCATTATGAATTGAATTTTTACATGTTTACATTGTTCCCCAATTGAGATTTCATTACCTTCGCTGTAAGTGCAATCGTTCACCCATTGAATTCTGCTCACACTATTACACGACTAGCTCTTGGGTTGAGGGATGTGCAGTTCCCATTCGCCCAGTTGGCCATCCTAGTGAATAGGACATCCCCCATGAGGTTAAAGAAATCGTCGTTCTGCCACCAACATGGCGAGGTTAAGCGGGGAGACCTAAGAGGAAAAGGATTTCATTGGCTAGGGAAGGCATTTGCCGACATAGATGTTCACAATGCAAGAGCTATGGTCATAATAGACAAAATTGTCGGACGTCGTTTACAAGTCCATCCACACTCGGGGAAACATCATCTTCTCATCTTCCGGATAGATGACGACGACGACGGAAGGCATGTTCAATGTGCAGACAACCCAGGCACACACGAAACACCTGTCCATTATGGATAACAAACAGTGAGAACATTACAGGTGTCGTACCTGAAGATTGTGGAACTTCGCACCTCAGTTGTTAGGGATTCATTCAAACCGTTTCGAAATGGCCATTGACATTTCCATTGAATAATGAAATTTGAATTTGAGTTTGCCAAAGTCTGGAGGTGATAATTTGACTGTTGCCTAGAGCCAACGATAAGATGATACTATCGGATCATCAAATGCCTTGTACTCCGTCATAATTGATGATAATTTCTGTCTTTTTGTGAACAATAAAATTCTTATTTGAAATATAACAATAATAATTATAATTATATTTGCCTTATTGATTGCGGCCTCATACTTCGTATTTGAAGTATGAAACATTTTATAATAATAGCATTAACTTCTCATAGAACTAGTCAAATAACATACTTTTTTTTTTGCCACACAATGCATTACTTTCACAGTTGGAATGTAAATTGTGTTATTTTTCGAATGCATATATGAATACATAAATAAACAAAAACTCTAAATTTTGAGAAATGCGAAGACAATACATTCATAGTCGTGTTGGTTAAAGCAAATAGATTTAATATACAGTAGGGTATTATGGGCAATTTCTGAATTCTTGAGAATACCTGAACATATGTTTTCACTTTCATGTTCGATCATTTAGAGTAATGAAGTAGATATTTTGATATCATGGTGCTTCTGGTTGGTTTATGGTTTAGGATTGTCCATCGTAATTTGCTGAAATGTCTGCATAAAACGTGGCACACAATAAAGGGCATTAGATAACCAAAAGACAATCGTTTGTTTGAAACAAATACAACTAAAAGCATGGCAAGCGACAATAGGTCAATGTTTCCATTTCATTAATTCATATTTTATAGTAATTCCATACAAATATCTTTAACTTCTTCCAAAATCTTATGCACAGTTCATGATTGAATTTAAAATTCCATTCACTGTCTAATAGAGCATGTAGTCAGATATCATGATGGTGGTGTGAATTGAGAGCAAAATAGATCCTCCAACTGTTGTTGGCACTGCAACAGCTCACGATTCTGCCCCTCCAACAATTCTAGTCAAGCATTCAACCTTGTGTCCATTGTTTCCATGAATGAAAGGAGACAAGTGAAAGCTGGATCAACATTGACTGGCCCCTTCCTAACCCAGGTGTTGTTCCTGAACTCAAAACCTAGCTGTTTAATGTTGGGCTCATTGATGTGATCGAACAAAGCATGGTTTACTAGCGGATCACAATGACTGTCGACATTGAAGTAGTCTATTATCTCACTGATCAACATGCCGTAATACAGGCTTCAGTTGCAACCGTCAATGGTCAGGAGCATGTCATCCATTATGAATTTAGCAAAGTCGATACGGCAGGACAATTTGATGTTATTTAAGAACTAGAGCCCCTCTGTCCTGACATTCACATACATCACTTGGCAAAGACGGATAGTGTGAGCGATGATGAGGTGCAACACTTGATCAAAGAAAGACATTCTTGTCCAATTAGCACTTTCATTTTCTCTTGAAGGAGGGCGGATAAATACAGACACAAGGTTCCCGTCGATATTGACATGGCACAGATCTGATTGCATCGAAGTCAGGTGAAAGACGCGTTCTATCAGTTCACGCGTAACAACGATACGTTGTCCCATGACGTGAGTGACAAACGAATCGTCATGGTGCACAGCCCTAGGTGTTTCCGACTCAACATATTTTTATCTTGCATTGAAGTAAAAAATTCAGATCAAATTCTCGTAGTATGGTCTCTTCAGTTGTAAGTATCGTATCCACCCTAAATTTTCAAAGTTTGCAATGTATGGGAAATCAATTGACTTTAAATAATCAAAGTCAATTATACGCTCGGGCATTACCTTCCTTTTGGCGAATTTGGTGTTGAATTTCGCAGCGTGCGATAAATTGGTGAAATTTTGTAGAAAGAAACTGACAACCGATCCTGACGATGTTTCCGCATTAACAGAGCCGCCTTCACCACTGCTGGAAGTCACCTTTGTACATTTGCTTCTGTGATTCATCTTAGATATCTCCGAAGTTAGGATATTTTAAGCTAAGACTTTTGCGTTAGAAGGGGTTTTATAAGGAACTTGGAAGGTGGAATCTATTGTAACCGGTGTGAATTTAAAACAATAACTCAGAGGTCTCGATATCAACTAATAATAGCAATTGACGATTCCATACTAACCACACACGTGAGATTATACATTACATCTCTCACGGTATAAGGAAAAAATTCACTGACGCGGTTCCCATAACAAGTGACGTGACTCCATATTAGTCACGCGATTCGAAGTGAACTACTCACGCAACTCCATAATAACCACTAACGCTATTCCATTTTCTCGTCGTGCAGTTCCCATAAACAAGTGACGCTACTTCATATCACTCACACGACTATGGATCAACAAGTCACGCAACTCCATAACAACCACTAACGCAACTCTAGTTTTCCAGTCACGCGATTCCCATAACAAGTGACGCGACTTCATATCACTCACGCGATTATGGATCAACAAGTCACGAAACTCCATAACAACCACTAGCGCAACTCCAGTTTTCCAGTCACTCGATTCCCATAACAAGTGATGCGAGTCCATATCACTCACGTGATTATGGATCAACTAGGCACGTAACTCTATAACAACCATTAACGTCACTCCAATTTTCTAGTCACGCGATTCCCATAACAAGTTACGTGACTCCATATCACTCACGCGATTCAAAGTGAGATAGTCACACAACTCCATAATAACTACTAACGTTACTCTATTTTCTAGTCACGCGATTTGACTATAAATGCTAACGCCATTCCATAACTAGTAACGGGACTGAGAGTGTTAACTACTCACGCAATTCGACAGAAACTAGTGACACGCTTCAATAATATCAACTCATGCAATTCAATAATATCAACTCACGCAATTCAATATTTAGAACTCACGCGAGTCAATATCAACTACTGACGCGATGCTAAATCTTAAAGGTTCACGCCATCCATATTTAGTAGTCACGACATCCAAGTCAATTACTCACCTGATTCCATAATAACTACTATTTCTCAAATACTAACGAGAATCAATATAAACTTGGGACTCAATTGTTAGTGAGTTGAGTAACGGAATTCAATATCAACTGGTTACAACCTTATGTCATGCAATGCAATTCAACATGTCATATATGCTGTAAACTAAGGGGGGTTGGCACATGCAGATGCGATCACGATGGCATGTAAACACTGTAATAGACTAAAAGACTTTACGATGCGAATAAGAAACAAACAAGGAAAGAAGAAACAATGTTGTTCTTATTGCAGCCGTATGCGTATAACAGCAATGAATACATAATTGTTCTTGTTGTTAATTGAAATAACAAAAAATACAAAGAATAATATGTAAATGATAGAACAAAGAATAATATGGACATGATACGGAACAATGTTATTTGCAAATAGAAAAAGAATAAACAAATAAAAAAATTTAACAACTCGAGCTGTTTGCAAAAATCTCAATGGCAAACTTATTTCGAATGCCCTCTATCGCGTTTGCCTTCAGCGCTGGAGGATCCAACTGGATGAACCACTCCAACGAGGCGATAACCCAATCCCCGCAGCTCACTAAATCTTTCTGTACCGAGGTCTTTGGTTTTATATTATGCCTCATCTGCTTCAAAAGTCGCATTTGATGACGCGATCTGATAAAGTACCCCGACTGGTGGCATATAATGGGAAACAATGATGTTAGTGGACTCATCTGCTTATTACGCAAGCCAGACTTCTGTGCGTCGTCCCGACTGTATGATGAGTCCACTAACATCATAGACCAACTTTGCAAGTTGATGTGCACTACCACCCAGTGTCCGTCAAAATAGCACCGTGCGAGAATTGAGTCAACCTTATCCCAGGCCAAACCCCATGGAGGACTCAAACCCCTTGCATAGTCTAGCAGATGGTCTAGCATTACCGCCTCACTTGGGTTGAATGTCTTATCGCTGGGGGAAGGCTCCATTTCTTTGCTCAGACCGAGCAAAATAAGCTGGCAATTACGTTACGCTAAATAGTTAAATAAAACTAACTAATACACAGACCTTACATTTGAATAATTACAACTCACTAAAATATGATATACGTACATAGAATGTGGTGTCAACGATGCATATTCTCCTCTTGTACTGTTGTCGATGGTGCTCGCACGCCCGCTTACACAACACACTGATGCATGCATCAATCTGTTGGCTGTCCATCAACTCTGTCGGTGTCTCCAATCGCCAAAAAAAATCAGGGCCCTTCTGTCCTTCGATGCCCAGAATGTTAACCCTGCATATTTATTTTATAATAACACCAATGTCAAAAGACTATGAAATAAATACACTAGAACCGTAAACACAGAAGGCTTGATTGTTTACCTAGCTTGATCGTTTTTCATGAAGGCCTCATATTTGGCCTTCAATTCGTTTTTCGCTTTGCGTTGGACCAACAGTGGGTTAACGTACAAGCTTCAAAGGTATTTGCTGGCTAAGGTCACACGTGCATCTTCGGGCTCAGGTCGAGGTGGAGCCTTAGTAGAAAGTGTGATCTCACTTTGCCATACCACATAATTGTGCGACCTTTGGTTGAGTTGGGACAAAAACAGGAGCAAGATGTGGGGAAGTTGTGGCTCCACTAATCGCACGAGAAGGTATGTCATGAGGAAGCTGGGCTGCCTTTGCTGGGGATGGGATAGCAGCAGGTTGATGTTCGATTGGGCCAGCTAGAGGTGACATTCGAACCGATGCAATTGACTGATTTATGCCACCCACATCCTTGACATCAACCCTAATCCCACTGCCATCTTTCTCGCGCGCACCATCATCTTCACCTATAAATCAAGCCTGAACGATTGAAAAAATCAAACATATTGGAACACTGTATACATCATACATGTTATAACCCATGCAATGAAAAACATAAACGCGCATACCTCAAAATGGTTGATCAGCCAACCCACAATTCGATCATCCACCCCTTGCATTGACTGCTCGATATGCTGATGCAATGACTGGATCTCCAACTACATTGCTTGCTAGATCTCCAACTGCATTGCCTGCATCTACATATGCATATCGGTCTGCAAGGACTTAGGTTTTTCTTCCACTGTGTCCGCATCCGTTGCAGCTCTCGCTTAATGTTCATAGTCTTTTACGGACACAGCGGTGGGTTGCGCGCCTCAACGGATAGGGAAGCAGCAAAAGCAGGATGAAGTGCAGCATGATGGGCAGCATGAAGACACAGAGGAAGAGAATCAAGGGCCTCAGCAACACCGAAATGGGGAGGGACCTCCTCGTCCATGCGACGTCTCCGCTTAACGCCTCGTTGTGTCTTACTTTTATCTTTGCGGTCCATTTTCCTCCTCCTTTGCTGGGGATCGAATTCTAGCCGACCTTCCAACTTCCATAATGGAACGTATTGCTGCCCTTCGGAGATGTTGACCTCAATGTCGGCCCAGTACACGGTCAACATCTCTTCTGCAGTTGGCTCCAACGTCTTTAGTGCGTACAACTGCACTAAAACACGCATTGCCATTAGGTATAACCCTCGTTAGCGTATGTCAATCAAAATTAAATTTTATTAAATACAAAAATATGGTTTCTTTACTCACATTTCCTTCTTCCTCCAAATTTGCAATGCTGGCGTGGAAACTTAGAGACCTATCGTCACATTGCCATTTTAGCATTCTTGGCCAAACCTGTCCCGACTGGCGCTGCCTTCCAGATAGGCTTTGGATTACAGGAATTGCTTCCAATGCCCAAAACTGCACATCAAACGTCAAACATTTTTTACTCACCTCCTAAATTCTTATGTGAAAAGATTTAACCTCATAAAATCTTATGTGACATGAATAATGATAAACAGTGTATGGCACACTACCTGAAACGCCTAAATAAATTTGTAAATGTGGTAGCGTTTTTTCTTCGCTACTCCCGCAGTAGGAGGTTCGAAGCCCCTCGTCATGTAATCTACGGTCAGACTCCAAACATAAGTGCCCCATGGGAACGCATTCTATTCCTCGATGTTCTCCACAAGCGACAGCAATCATGGAACCACTGATCGTCTGTAGTCTTGACTGAATAAAACATTTTGGGCCATCAAGACAAGGGTCATCTTGGTCGCATCTCCCTCTTGCTGAAATTGGCCTCCTTTGAATGTATCTAAAACTTTTTGAATCTTCACCTTGTTCCCCTCTCCCTAGTAACTCAGGTGAATTCCTCCAAAGACGGCCTCATATCGATTAACAATAAGGCTCGGTAGGGCACCAAACTTCAGCCCTGTCACGAGGCAGAATTCCCTTTTTGAGAACCAGGCCTTTGTTCTGCCTATGGCGAACCATAGCTCGCTCTCGATGGCGTCCGGTTCATTTATTCTGCGCAGCATTGGGTTGTGCACGAGACTGGCACAGAATAAACTCTTATCAGCTACGACGTCCATCATGTGCCCAAAGCATGTTCCCTTCAACCTCTCCAACTCGTTGACTTTGGACATCATATCCCGTATCATATGTACCTGCGGTCACTTGCAGTGGATGTTAATGCCCGCGTTGAACCCCCACTGCTACCTCGGCACACAAAGCATAGATTTGACATTATCATGCTCTGTTCCTGTGCTGGCCATCTGCAACATACAACAAATCACCTTCCATTTAGTCATGTTAATACCATCATTGTAGATTAACAAAAAAACAAGAGGAATTTCTCAAAAATAGCCCTCCTCATAAGTTCACTCATAAAATAACCATCTCAATACTTTTAACTGTTTTTAGACAGCCCTGGACCAGCATAATTAATGCAAGTGTCGTGCATGGATTGTTAAGCAAATCAACATATACAAATTAAAGCATTACAGTTGATCCATAATAATACATAACGAACCCAATTTCTTTCATGCAATGCCATACGGATAAATTTCATGCAGTTTGACACTTGTGCAATTCAATATAAAACAAGTCACGCAATTCCTTTTAATTTAGTCACGCAATTACGAACATTAAATCACACAACCATTTATAAACAAGTGACGTACTGATATAAACCCATCAACCATTCGCACAATGTAAACCCTATTACAATCACGCACACCCTGACCCCATGCCATCTACTCGTGCTGTCACGCAATGACCTATCAGTATGTCACGCAAAGTTAAACCCTAATGCAATCACGCAAACCCTGACCCCATGCCATCCACTCGTGCTGTCACACAATGACCTATCAATATGTCACGCAAAGTTAAACCCTAATGCAATCACGCAAACCCTAATCCCATCCACTTGTGCTATCACGCAATGACCTATCAATATGTCACGCAAAGTTAAACCCTAATGCAATCACGCAAACCCTAATCCCATCCACTTGTGCTGTCATGCAATGACCTATCAATATGTCACGCAAAGTTAAACCCTAATGCAATCACGCAAACCCTCAGTGACCCCATGCCAAAATCCAATCACGCACAGCAGGTAAGCAAGCCATCAGTCACCCTAAATGCCAATTCCTACCAAAGTGCCTTGACGCATACATATGAACCAGTCACGCGATGCCGGTCACCTTTCAACCCCATCAACACCAACAATACCACCTTCACATCGCTATTCAACCATTTCAAATGATAACAATATCAATATGAACAACCAATATGTATAGGTTTATGCTCAAAACCCAAAACCCTCAACATGAAGAATAATCATTTCCCCACACTGTTCAAAATTTTAAAAAAAAATACTTATCTTAACTAAAATAAAATAAATATTATATATTTCTCCTCATACTGTCAACATCCTCTCACTACTGAGTATGTGAAGCACCTTTATGCTGATAACAACCACTCTAAAATGGTCCCACTGCGAAAATGCTCTGAACTTTAACTGTTGACTAAGTATCGACAAAACTGCTTTTGAGGAGATGTACGGTCTGTCTCTGAGAACTGAGGAATTGTGGACCGCATATAAACAGACTTTACCCGTTGAAACGTTTCGAGTTAAGGCGTGGATCCAAAAAGATGTGTCGGTTTCATTAAGGGCATTTTCATCCAAATATGACTTCTTATATCTAAAAATATTTAAAATTATGAAGAGGTTCATTCTCAGAAACACCTTATTCATTAAGTCTATAAAAAAAATCATCTTTTTTTTCTCGTCTAATAAAAGTTGTATGCTTAGGAATAATTGCACTTTTTGAAGCTCTCCTGCCATTGATGGCAGGGCAATGTTTATGTCGGGGGTCTTGTTTATCTTTTATTCCACGTTCTGCATCCACCACGGGACGCGAGTCCACGAACGCACGAATGACAGCATGAGGTCCCTACTATTGGGCTTAGACATGGCCACCTTTCGCTCTCCAATCCCCACTCACCTCCTCTCTCTCACCCTTGTTTACTTTGGCTCGTCTAATTTGCTATTGAATGAAATTCGATTCCTAGCTTATCAGTTTGCTCTTTTTTTGTCTTCTTTCTTGTCTAAGACAGCAGCACGACAAAAACATTTCTTTGGAGTTCTGATGATAGGAGTATTTATTTGTCTTTCTTCAAAGTCTGAATTAAGGCAAATTAAAAGTTACGAGCCGTATTGAATGCTTGAATGATTTGTATTTAATTGTACTGCTTTTAAATTTTTCTTTGTCAGTCTAAAGCTAACTACAAAATCATAAATGTTTTTATTGTTTGAATGATTTCCTTTTCTTCCTTAATTAAGACAATATTGAAGAAACAAGAACTCATAGGTAGCCATTAATGCCGTATTTTCCCTGGCAAGACCCCACCTTTTTTTTCTTCTCTCTGTAATCTTCCTTTAAAGCCACCCTTTGTCTGTACAATCTTGCGAACACAGCCCGTGAATCAATGTGAATCTTTTCTTCCTTTTAATTCGTAAGGTAAGGATGACAAAGAACGCAACTTCAGAAGACTTGAACAAAACAACCCACTTGGATTTCTCCAAGAAATCCAAGCACTTTAAACCACTTGAACCTTTTCTGGGTGTTCTGGGCTTCATTTTAGTCACTTGTCTCTTCATTGAGGGCTTCTTTTACTTGGATTACCAGGCTGTCCTCCACCCTGGTTTCCCTTTGTTTGGACTTCGAGGTACTCCTTCACCACCATCAGAAGATTCAGAAGTCAAAGCAGCAATAGCTATGGCACCGGCAACAACACTGAATGTGAATGGACGGCTGGGATTTTTAGATGAAGGTGGAGATACGTGTGATATTTATGATGGAAAATGGGTTTGGGATGATGACTATCCACTTTATCAAAGCCAGGATTGCCCTTTTGTAGATAGTGGTTTCCGGTGTTTAGAGAATGGCAGGCCTGATAGTTACTACACCAAGTGGCGTTGGCAGCCTAATGGTTGCGATTTGCCAAGGTCCTTTTTCCATTTTTCTTATATTTCTCTTCTTTTTATCTGACTCTTATTTTAGTAATTAGCAGTATCTGTTTTGCTTGCTGCTAACTGCTAAGGGGACAGAATCAAATCTTAAAAGAAGAGAAGATAAAGCTTTAAGTTTAATTTCGAGCCAATTAAATAGTGCCTGTCATCAGCAACTTTTTACTACTAAAGATTTCCAGCTAGCAGAGGGGCATTGCTGATGTTTCTCTGTTTTGGATAGGAAAAGGTTGGAATTTTGATCTTGGCGTGTGTATGAAAGATGGTTCGATCATTGTTTTTGGTTTATCTATCCTTAATGTTCATGTTTTTATTCTTGATTAGTGTCTTTGTTATTATCTGTTTGAATCATTTTCAAATTGTATTGTTGTTTGTTGACCGTTTGGTATCTGTTGATACGTTCCATTCTTAACTTTTGGCATTATTCATTCATAATTTTTAACTGTTTTTTCCATGGCTGACAATCTTTCCTCCTGCTTTCTCCCAAGCATCTAATTCGTATGCCCCGACAAACTGCATCATAATTTTATGTCTTCCTTTCTTTATGATGTCATATATTCTGATATGGCCACTTGGTTAGTTGATTCTATTTAGACACTGTTCAAAATATTTTAAAATTTTGATTAATGATCTTACCTGTTTTCCCCTAAAACAGAAAAATCCCTCTTGTATCCACTAAAATCATGATTATACCTCAGTTGTAATTTGGTTTCATGGCCAGAACAAGCATTCCTCATTCTAGTGAATCGTTGCATCACTGTTACACCTGTTCTTGAGAAATGCTGATTGATTTACGAGGGATATTGTATCTGACATTATCTCCTTGAAGACAGATTTAATGCAACAATGATGCTGGAAAAGCTGCGAAACCGGCGCCTTGCATTTATAGGTGACTCCATTGGAAGAAACCAATGGGAATCTATGCTGTGCATGCTGGCTACTGCTATTCCCAACAAGGATTCAATTTATGAGGTGAATGGGAACCCAATCACAAAGCACAAAGGGTTCTTGAGTTTCAGGTTTGAAGATTATAACTGCACAGTTGAATACTACAGATCTCCATATCTAGTGGTGCAGGGCAGTTCTCCAAGGGGATCTCCAAAAGGTGTCAACATGACTCTAAGACTGGATCATATGACCTGGAGTCATCAGCAGTGGAAAGATGCAGATGTGCTAGTTTTTAACAGTGGCCATTGGTGGAGTTATGAGAAGACTATAAAACAGTAAATCTCATCAATCTGATACCACTTTATATGACCTAGTTTGTGTGTGTGTTTACATGCACGCCTCTCTCTGTGTGTATTGTGATTTATGGGAATCTACTTTTTTAGATGCCATGTCTGCGATTTGTCAATTATTGGAATCAGTTATAGGAATTCATGAGAATCAAATTGATCATGTTGAATCTAGAATTAGAGCAGTGCACCAAGTACATTAAAGTACTAAAAATATGTTTGATGGAGCTTTTTCAAAGGAAACGAAGATAAATCCTCCCAAATCCCCTTTGACAACTCTGTTTAGCAGCTTTCTGCTCATTTACTTCTTTCTCTGTGAGGTAAAACTTCCTCTGGTAGATGTTTCGGCTGGAGCTATCGAGAGCAAGAAGTTTAAAATATCCAACCTCCCCAAAAATCATGGAAATAGAGCATAAATCATCCATCCTTATTATTAATAGTAGAGATAAGTAACATGAACAGAAACAGAGGACCATTTGTTTTGAGGGTAGTTTAATGAAGTCACAGGTGATTCTTGTTATAATCAAATGATGTCTAATCTTTGGATTTATGTTTATGTGGCAGTGGTTGTTATTTCCAAGAAGGAACAGAGGTGAAGATGGAGATGGACGTTAGAACTGCATTCCGAAAATCAATTGAAACATTAGTTGATTTTGTTGCCAGTCAAGTAGATACAAACAAGACACAAGTTCTTTTTCGCACCTATGCTCCTGTACATTTCAGGTCTACCCTATTGCTTTTCTCTTTATATTATCAATTCTTCATTGTTTGTTTGATTGTTCTTTCTTACTCAATATTTCTGCTTAGTTCTCTCACATTGGCGATACTATCTGTTGTCAGCATTAAGATATATATGAACATTGGAATTCTTTTTTACCCTATCAGCCTTCACCCCTTTATTCAGGAAACTTATGATTGTTAACCCTTTTGAACATGATGCTCCATTGACCGCTTATAAAGAGTTAGGACTAAAGACTAAAAGGAAGTAAAAGTAAGTTTCTTTTTTTTTTTTTATTGAGAAGCAATAAAAGTTTGTATTCATGGTTTGAGACCCAAATAGCAATTGCTGTTATGATGTGCACTTGGCTGAGTTTCTCGTAAAATTTCAATTGTTTGACATGAGACGAACATTGAATTTTAGATGCTTCTTCAGCGTTGTCACTTCTCAACCACCAGCTAGAGGGTAAAGGCAAAAAGAAAAAGAAAACTGCCCTTTTATAGCTGTGGCTGCAGGCATGCAGTTCTGTTTTAGAACTGGAAATGCATCTGCAAAAAGTTGAAATGGGATATCAATAACATGATAAACCAGCACCAGTATTTAAGAACTTGCATTAGCGTCAGTCCACTTTTGTTTCAACTGCTGGACCTTTCCTAAATTCTGATATGTTATAGTGCATGCCATCCATTTAAAGCTGAAGTATTTCAAATGCTATGTGGTTGTAATATGGTTCCCTTGCTGATACAAGTTATTGTAGCAACCCGAATACCGTGTTTGAAACTTTTTATATGGTCCATACTCCATATGTGTGCAATGATTTTTTTTCCACACCAACGTATTATTGTCATTACTCCTTTGTGCTACAAAATTATTATACCATACAACTACCACAAGTGTGTGTGTGTATATATATATATATATATATATATATATATAATTGATTAATCAACATTATTTCGGATGGATGAACAGAGGTGGCACCTGGCAAACTGGAGGACACTGTCATCAATTAAAGCTGCCTGACTTTGGTCCATTGCCTAATGAAACCGAAAAGCTTGTTGATATTGTCTCTAGTGTATTGTCAAAGCACCCACAAGGATTTCTAGTGAAGACGATGAATATTAATCCCATGACATATCGGAGACAAGATGGACATACATCTTTGTATCATTTTGGGGCAGGAATGGGGCCAGGTCCTCTCAACCGTCAAGATTGTAGCCACTGGTGTTTGCCTGGTGTACCTGATTCATGGAATGAGCTTACTTATGCTCTTTTTCTCCAGCGGGAATCCATACGCTCACCAAGTTCAACACCAAATTCGCAAGCTCCATTGTGATTTTGTGATGGTACATACTTATTGCCTATTGCTACTGGCAACAATACATGAGTGTATAGGAAAAAAGATTCATATATCTGACAAATATAGGCTTGAGATTCGAGAATCTTGTCCACTTGATCAATAAATTTATAGCAAATTCTTTTCCCCTCAATCTTAGACCTCTAGTTTCGGCCATTCTCAGAGTGAAAATTTGGTCAATTTCAATGGTTGGATACCCTTAAATTTTGCATTAATGGGAGGATAATAAATTTCATATAAGACTTTCAACCTTTGGAAATAAAATTCAAATGGATTTAGGATTGAGATTGAAATCCATAGTCAACAGCCTAAACAGATCCTCAGGACATACCAAACATGGATTTCTTTTTTTGTACTTTTTTGGGTAAAGTAATTTATGATTATAGTATGCTTAATTAATATAGTAATTTAAACAAATTTTGACCTAAGATAGCGTTTTATATAAGAAAAGTGAGAGCACATTCCCTGCAATATACTTAATTAAATTATAACAGATCACTGCAATATAAAATTACAATATAATCACATTACAGTCAAATGATATAATGTGATTGCAATTTAAAATCAATGCAATTACATTGCATTGCACTCTGCAATATTCTTAAAGGCATTTTACCCTTCAACTTTATTACTTTGTTAAAAATATTTTATAATGTTATAATTAAAATAAAAAACATTGAAATAAAATATATAATATAAAAATTAAAAATTAAAATAAAATAAAAAATATAAAAAATTAAAATTTATATAATATAAATAAAAAATTAAAATAAAATATATAATATAAAAATTATTTTAAAAAATTAAAATAAAACATTTAAGATTATAATAAGAAATAAAAAGAAAATATATGACATTAAAAATTTATTTTAAGAGATGATATTAATTAAAAATTAACAATAAAAAATATAAGTATAATAAACTTATATTTTAATAAATATGAATAATTTTGAAAATTAACATTATATTTTCAACAAAGTACTTGTAAACCAAACACTACAATGTTATTTTTCTTACATTTTAATCATCATTTTACTTGTATATCAAACACTGTAATGTTATTTTTTTTACAATCACATTGCTTGCAATCACATTACTTATAATCATATTGCATTGTAAAATACCAATCGTTACCTAAGATTAAGATTTCGCTAAATATATAATAACAATTGGCAGTTGGCTTTGGTTAATAAATTATCTGAATAAACCATTAATCATAAGAGACAATAAAACAAGAGGAAATTGTGAGAAATAACCTTCATAGTAAGGGCATTTCAAAAATGACCGTCTTTATAATTTTAACTATTTTTAAACAATTTTTGACAGGACTTGACAAAAATACTTTTTAAACAATTTCAGACAAATTAAAATAATTTCAGTTTTCTCTATCCCGCCATCTAGACAAAAATTTCAAAATTAAATATGGCTTTCTTTCTCTGCTCAAACACAATTAAATCTGGCTTTCTTTCTCTGCTCAAACACCATAAGGCACAGAAAAACAACTCCAAAAATGACCAGTCAAAACTCCCTGAATGATCAAGTAGAGAAGCCAAGCATAAAGGAATCCAAACACCATAAACCAGTGCAAAAAAGAAGAAAAACTCAATAATTTGATTCATTGTCAAGAAAAAGAAAGATGAGCCCAAGAGCATCACATCTCAGATCGGTGAAGGGCAGAAGCAAGATCATCACCGAAGAAAACAACATCAAATACAAATTTCTCTCACCACCAAGGCAGAGGCAGATCGTTACGTGAGAAGAATTTTCGACTCAAAGATAAGGAAAAACACGTAAATCAGTAACCAAAGACAAAGGAGTAGGGAAAGCCCTCAAAACTCACAACGGGAAAAACAAGACATTAACACAAACAAGAATTCTGAGGGAACAAAACATAGCAAAAAAAGAAAACTTCTAAGACCCAACCAGAAACCAAATTCACGCAATGCCTATCCACTAATCACGCAATGTTTTACTAAAAATTAGTCATATAATGCTTAAACACTAGTCACGCAAGCGTGACTGTCTTTGGGTTGCGTGAGTAGTGTTTAAGCATTATATGACTAATTTTTAGTAAAGCATTGCGTGACTAATGGATAGGCATTGCTTGACTTTGGTTTCTAGTTGGGTCTTAGGAGTTTTCTTTTTTTATTATGTTTTGTTCCCTCAGAGTTCTTGTTTGTGTTAATGTCTCACGTAACCCAAAATCAGTCATGCTTACGTGACTGACTTTGGGCATTACGTAACTAGTGTTTAAGCATTATATGACTAATTTTTAGTAAAGCATTGCGTGACTAGTGGATAGACATTGCATGACTTGTTAGTAAGGCATTGCGTGACTTGTTAGTAAGGCATTATGTGACTTTGGTTTCTGGTTGAGTCTTCAGAGTCTTCTTTTTTGGCTATGTTTTGTTCATTCAGAGTTCTTGTTTGTATTAGTATCTTGTATTTCCCGTTGTGAGTTTTGAGGGCTCCCCCTACTCTTTTATCTCCAGTTACTGATTTACGTGTTTTTCTTTACTTCTGAGTCAAAATTCCTCTCACGTGACGATCTACCTCTACCTTGGCGGGAGAAATCTATATATGATGTTGTTTTCTTCGATGATAGTCTTGCTCCTGCCCTTCGTCGATTTGGGATGTGATGCTCTTGGGCTCGTCTTTCTTTCCCTTGACAAAATCAGTCACGCAATGTTTAAAACTAGTCACGCAATACTCTAAAGATAAATAGTCTGGCGAGAAAAGCTCAAAGAATATAAGTTTATTTGAAACACAGAACTAAACATACTTTACCCGTTAATAAGTTTCAGGTTGAGACGCGGAGCTAAATAAATGGGTCGGTTTCATTAAAGGTATTTTCGTCCAAAAGTGACTTCTTGTATCTAAAAACACTTAAAATTATGAAGAGATCCATTCTAAAAAACACCTTATGCACGTGACTTATAAAAAAAAAGTGGTCATAAAACAAAGTTTGCTCCTAAAGAAAGGGTCTTGCTTTAAAAAATATATTTTTATTTGATAAAAAGAATTCACCGCAATGGCAATTGCCTAGTGCATTGAATCAAGTTCAAGGCCTGTCCATCTGCTCCAAGATTTAATTTTCCTCCTTATATTGCAAGTATATCGTGATATTATTGCAGATCTGGAATTTCTCCTAGCCTTAAATGTCATAGCACTGTTATGTCGGGGCCTTCACTTTTTTCCCACGTTTTCTAGCCACCACCGCATGACTGACAGCATGAGGTCCAAACGCTGCCGCACACATTGGCCCTTTTTCTTTCGATTTTACATTCCTGAAATGAAGTGTTTGTCCACAGGCTGCTGTAATTTTGCTGGAAATGAAAGTTTTACTGCAGTTAGAACCGCTTAGTTTAGTATTCTTTCATGGCTAAACAGCATTGGCAAAAAAGCATGTCTTTTTCCTTGAGTTCCGACGGTTTAAGATGCTAAACTCCCCAGTTCGTTTCTCACTAAAATCTTCCCTTAAAAGTACAGCCCAAGAATGAATGTAAATGGTTTTTCTTTTGTTGAGGTTCTTAAGGATGACAAAGAACGCAGCTTCACAAGACTTAAACACAATAACCCATTTGGATTTTTGGAAGAAACTCAAGCAATTTAACCTTCTTGAGCCTTTCTGGCTTTCCTTGGCTTCACTTTGGTTGCTTGCCTCTTCTCAGGTTGCTTCTTTTACTTAAATTATCAGGCTGTCATCTTCCATGGATTCCCTTGGTTTGGACTTAGCGGTGCTGCATCATCAGCATTACACGCAGAAGCAACAGCACTGAATGCCAATGAACTGCTTGGATTTTTGGATGAAGATGGAGATACTTGTGATATTTATGATGGGAAATGGGTTTGGGACGATAACTATCCACTGTATCAGAGTCCAGATTGCCCTTTTATAGATAGTGGTTTCCGGTGTTTAGAAAATGGTAGGCCTGATAGTTTCTACACCAAGTGGCGTTGGCAGCCTAAAGGTTGCAATTTGCCCAGGTCTTCACCCTTTTTGTGCTTCTCTCTTCTTTTATTTTTATCTTATTGGTTTTCTTTTATAATAAATGGAAATTAAAAGAGAAAATAAAATAAAGAGTTTATCTCCAACTTTAATTGAAGAAGGAAAAAGAAAATACTTATCTCATTGCAGTTAAAAAGAGTCGGTTTTCAACAATGAATTGTCTGGTTGTGTTACATGATCTTATGGCCTATGTTAGCAAGCCTCCTTTTAATACGATATGGTTTCATTACTGTCAACTATGTTCCTGAAATTTTCAGGTCGATAGCAGAAAAAGTATTCAGGTCGATAGCAGAAAAATTATTACTGTTATCTTAAGGTTTGATTTTCACTTTCTTGAAGACAGATTTAACGCAACGAAGATGCTGGAAAAGCTAAGGAATCGACGCCTTGCATTTATTGGTGACTCAATTGGAAGGAACCAATGGGAGTCTATGCTCTGCATGCTTAGTGCTGCTGTTCCCAGTAAGAATTCAATATATGAGGTGAATGGAAGCCCAATCACAAAGCATAGAGGGTTCTTGGTTTTCAGGTTTGCGGATTATAACTGCACACTGGAATACTACAGAGCTCCATTTCTAGTGGCCCAGGGAAGTGCTCCACGAGGAGCTCCAAAAGGTGTTAAGAACTTAAGATGACTCTAAGACTGGATCATATGACCTGCACTCACCAGCACTAGGTCGACGCAGATATGCTAGTTTTTAACAGTGGTCACTGGTAGAGTCGTGAGAAGACCACAGACCGGTAATTATCATCTATGATCTATCTGATTATATTAATCATGATCTATGATCTATCTGGTTGCTATGTGATGATGCTGGGTTATTGTGTGACATTATGACGGATGATAATGTTGATCACATATATATGCAACCATTCAAATGCTGTTGATTGATTTTTGATAAGCCTCTGTAGAAGGGTCCTGTCTTTCTAGAGTTGTGCTGTCCTACTACCATGTTGGGGTAGTTTTTGTAAAGCTTTCTATGCAATGAAATATACTACTTGCTTGTCAAAAAGAAAAAAAAGTTGATCTAGTTTATACATATTTAAGTTTGTGTGTGACTGATCAACTATATATGAGATCTAGCTTATCATGCATGTAGAATGAATGATTATAGAAAGGAGCCCCTAGTAAATTCTAGTTCTAGTTTATTGAAGTTACCATTAGCTCTTGCTATAGTTGATGACCCTGATATTTCGATTTATTTGTCAGTGGTTGTTATTTCCAAGAGGGAACAAACGTGAACTTAAAGATGGACCTTGCAACAGCATTCCAGAAATCTATTGAAACGTTAGTTGACTTTGTTCACAGTCAACTAAATACAAACAAGACCCAAGTTTTTTTCCGAACCTATGCTCCTTCTCATTACAGGTTTTACCTCTTTGCTTTTAAAGTATTTGTTTACTTAGTCTGTTATTCTGTGTCATTCTATCATTGATGGTTCTTTCTTACTCTAGTTTTAGCTTGGCTTTCAAACATTGGAGGTCTTATTCTGTTTTATTATGCACATTCTGGCATCAGCAAGATGGATATGAATATCAAGTATCATTGTCACTCTTCATCTCTTTCCCTCATAGAGAATATATCATTTTTACTTCTTCTGAACACACTACCGCATTTGATCTCTTAAAACTTCAAAAGAGATATGAAATAGATTGAATAAAACTGACTTTTCATAGCATGCTCCCGCAGGCATAGGTTCTGTTTTAGAACTGGTGTTGCTTGCTGCAATAATTGGTTGATCCCAAAAGTTGAAATGAAATATCATTAAACGAATAAACAAACACAAGAATAGGACTTCACATTGAAGTTAAAATGTCAAGGTGGATTCTCGCCATAGTAAGCTGAAACTTTCAATAATGTTGATGATAGTGTAATATAGGGTCCTTGCTAACTACCATGCTGCAATAAGCTGAATGCTATTTTCAAGTTTCCGGTCCATATATACTCAATAGTTTTGAATGCTTTTTCTCATTTTATATATCTATGGGTATTAGTATCATGATTCCTTGTGCATCAAACTTATCATATCATTGAATGATATGATTGACCACTGATATATTAGTTTGATGAACCAGAGGTGGTGCCTGGAGCAATGGTGGACGTTGTCACCATATAAAGCTTCCTGACTTTGGTCCGGTTCCTGATAAAACTGAAAATAGCATTGAGATAGTATGTGATGTATTGTCAAAGCATCCAGATAGGTTGCAAGTGATGGAGATGATGAATGTGACTCCCATGACTTATCGAAGACAAGATGGCCATACATCTTTGTATCATTTTGGGCCAGGAAATGAATCAGAACCTTCTGGTGAAGATTGGAGCCACTGGTGCTTGCCTGGGGTCCCTGATTCATGGAATGAGCCACTTTATGCAGTTTTTCTCAAGCAGGAGTTTGCTCGCTCCTCCAGTCCATCAGTACATTCTCAGGCTCCAATGTGATTGTATATGAAAGTTTACTGATTATTATTAACAATATATAGAGGAGTTAAGTCAGTGGCGGCCCAACAAGTTCAAAGGCCTAAAGCGAAATATTCAAATGAAGTTTTTTTTTATTAAAATTAAAAAAATTATTAAAATTTTTTCTTCTAACTTTTTGAGATGTAAAATTTTTAATTAAACTTTTATAATCAAGTTCTTTATTTCTTTTTCAATTGATAATATAGCCAATCCATTTAATCTTTCTTGAGACATTGTTGATCTTAAATAAGATTTTATTAATTTTAGTTTAATTCATTTAAATAAGACATTTTATAATCAATTATTATAATTATCTTATAATTTTTAAATGGCTAATATAAAATCAATAATTAAAATTTCTAATTCAAACAAATCAACTATCACATGAAATAAAAATAATATAACAATATAATATAAACTCTAAATTAAAGTAAAAAAATCTGTAAAGATTAGAAAATAGTACCTAATTGTTGAATGCTTATTACAAATAGCAAATGAGACTCACAGCTTTATGAAAATAATAAAAAAACAAACTTCTTGTATATATTTTGGAGAAAAATTAAAGTTAAAGGAAGAAAAAGCAAATTAGAAGGAAGATTTCAAAAGTAGATATTATACATTGAAAAAAAAATTAGTTTTATATATGGGAAAAAAAATAGTTGTTGAAAATCATTAAATGCATTGATTGGAAATAAAAAAAATAAGTGAAAAAAAAAACTATTGGAAATGAGTAAATACATATGACTGTTGACTTATTGAAAATAAGAGAATATAGTTGAGAATTAATAGCATTCTAAAAAGAATGAAGTAATAGAAAATTGAAATTATTAGATACATAATTAAAAAAGTGAACAAAATAATTTTAATAATTATTTTTTACTTATATATATTTTTAATATAATTAATTATATTATAATTATTGTAAAATTATAAAATTTTTTCTAAAATTTGGATCTCTCCAAATTGGAGGCCTAAAGCCATTGCTTGGATGGCTTCACCCAAGGGCCGGCACTGAGTTAAGTGCATAACGAAATGGTCCATATTCCTGGTAAATGTTAAGCCTGAGAATCTTGTGCAACTGACAAATAACATTTTGCCATAGATTGACTGTCGTTTATGCAAATTCTTCCTCCCCACTTCCTGTTTTATTGGAATGTTTGTTGAAATTCTTCTTGGCTTGGTCAACAGAACCCTGGTTCTCTTCTAGTTCTTGGACAGAGGAACTCGTACCCAAGAATTGAATGGTTCATCGCAGTTTGTATCGAGAGATCTAGGTAGTTTATTGATACGGATGTCACTCTAGTATGATAGTCTGTAAGGAATTTCCTCCAGCAAGAATGAAATGGGGAAAAAAGAAAAAAAAAAACAAAAAAGAGAGCCCTGGATATGTTCTCTTACAATTTCCAATTTTCATGTATAGGGAAATACTGTTTTTATAGACTATAATACTTTTAGAGTGCAATGCAGAATTGATACTTTTGCTAAGCTTCTTTAAAGTATGTAAATCATTATCCTTTCTGTGTTGGCATCCAACTAGATGGTGTTATACATGTGTTTGCAATTGCTCAAATTTTTTATTCGTGTTAAGTGTTATCTCGTTCCAATTAGTGTGCCAATAATTCATGTTTTCCATTGAACATCAATAACCGCAGGAAAAAAAAAATATCAGCGCACTCAAACCTTCATGCAGATTACAGAAAACGCACAATTGCTGTTGTGTCTCCAAGAACCCAGAATTAGATTACAAAGAAAAAAGAGTGAATTATAAGTCCACAATCGAAACAGGAATGATCACATCAAAATAGATAAGGTTTCACTGTTGCAAACACTTTGTGCTACAAAACAAACATCTTATCAGATAAAAGTCAATTCCGGACAGCAAGCTGTTTAGTCAGTAAATGGATATTGCTCATACCTAATTGTACAATCATGGAGCACCGAGCGAGCCCCTATTCGACTTTGACAAGTTCCGAACATGGCTGTTTTAGCAGCAGACAAACAAGCAGCACAGTCCGAGCTCGTCAGGTTCTGGTTACAAGCCGCATGACCATAGGCAAAAGCATTAGGATATGGGGAGATATTGAAGTAATCGTACCGCTTGCGCGTAGGCGTTACAGTCTCTAATTCTTCAAGAACAAAGGCCAAACTAGTGGCAAAAGGGTCACCCTTGGAATAGACACCCAAGTTGCAAAGAACAGTAGTCACGCCTGTATTTGGGACGCTTCTGACATTACTGCAGAGCAAAACTAATCCGATCACGGCTGCTGCCAGTTTTGGCAGAAAACCCATATCTTAAATTTTTTTTTCTTCCTTTTCTTGATTGATTCAAAGTTTCTGATCAGACGACAGACTCCTATGACTTTAGATGGTGCTTTCTTGTTTCTCATTGGTTTCTCCATCAACATCAATATATGGTGATGTTTGACTTTTGTCCTTGCGCAGTTGGTAATATTTTGAAATTACCTTTTTGACCACATGTTTCCTTGTTGGTATCCATTACTTTAACCTATTGCTTGATTTACGGATCAGACCAGGAAGCTCTGAGCCTCTGAGGCTCAGTGCTATTGTCTAGAAGAAGATGTCATAGCTGTCATTTTACCTCATACGAGGTCATTAAGTCATATATGATTTGGGATCCCATCCAGTTTCTTATAATCTTTTACCTGAAATGGATGATTATCAGTTTATGTGAAAGAGAATAATTAATCACCCTCTTCTCCTCCTCTCTTAAATAGATGATAGTAGTATTGCTTGTATGCAACTTGGAAGTCCAAAAAATGCTGTGAAAAAAGCTCAGGTGCAGCCGACCTGCTAACACAAGGCTCAGTTTGAGTTAGTGCTTTGTGAATGACTCATTCAAAATTCTAGAAGCTGCCCTTTTTTGTCCTTTTCGTTCAGAATCTTCCATCTAGTTTGATCTTGGTGTTTTTTTCTCTAGAACTACGAGATAATTTACTTAAGAGAGAGATTACGTCAGGGCCGTCAGGCATTGGTTTACCAACTAGCCAGCCCCAGGGGCCCTTGGGCCCAAATAGAGTTAACAACATAATGGGCAATGCCGGCAGGCAGGGCTTGACAAAAAAGGACTGTTTCCTGATAAGCAGCCGATGAAATTTGTTAAAGAAAAAGAAAATGCGGTTCACATTTATTCGGATTCAGTAAATTAAAAGCGATATAGCCATATGTCGCACACTTTGATTTTCATAGACTTTAAACCGATTTATAAGAGTATGACTGCAAATTAATTGTAATGGATTTCTTAATTCTTAATAACTACAAAAATAAAGCTAGTATGCTCCTTAATTAAGCAACAACTCTAGTCTTTGTATATTCCTCTCTCACTTGTTTAATACTCAAACTTTTTTCACCACCCCACTTTTGTTCTTATCAGCTAGTTTTACTAAATAAGTAAAAAATAATATTTCCCAGGTAACCCTCTCTCTTTGTTTTTTTTTCTGGGAATTCATTTCAAAAATCCTGTATAGCCAGCCAAAAATATTGGCCTATGATTTATGCACAGTAGTACTACAATATGCACAATTATAGCTTCAAATACTTAATCAACTATTTATGGAAACCTCCAAGTTCTCCAAGTTCGTCCACGTCTTTTGCCAATTCTTCCATTTTTTCCACCATCTCCATCAACGAATATACGAAGCTTGCTAATCCAAGCCCATCAGCATTCTCCAAATTAGTTCCATGTGTGGCAGGAGTCACAACAAGACTTAGCTCTAGCCTTACTGACTTCAATTTTGGCACAACCACATCCTCAGATCGACATTTTCTCATATTTTTTATGCTTTCTCCAAGTTCTCTTAGCGTCCATGCAAGTGATGATATAATTGCTTCACATGGTTCTTTAACCGACTGTCGGAGACCTTCCGATGACTAATTACAAAGAAATGAAGCATATAAATTTGTGAAAATTTTTCCTAATTAAGAAAGATTGTGGAAAACAAGTTCATTCAATACTGTGAATGGTAGAAAATGATTTAAGAACATTTTGTACCTGGGTAGGAGATCTAAGGCAACCTTTAAGGGAAAGGATGGTTGTAGCCAAATCTCCAAGATCCCCTCCTATTTTTATGTACTTTTCCCAGGGGTAGGAAAACCCAAATTTCCAATGCCATGGTTCCCATCTTGCAAAATTTACCTGCACAATATTTTTGATAGCCTTGATTATATATTTACGCCTCTTCAATTTCTTTAGAGGATGTATCGAATGGTGACTTTATCATGTCAAAATATTGACAATAGAAAGAAATAATATACCAAGGATTCATCCTTGGTCTTAGAGTGCAGGACTGATTTGCAGCTACTGAAATTAGCACTGGACTTGTTTTCCTTCTCGGTGGCATTTTCAAAGTATTCCTTGGAGAATCCTACAACATAAGAACATACAAGTTCATGGTTAGAACTTAGAATGAGTGAATATAGAAATTTCAATGAAGTTAACTGTTTAGTCATAAAGCTCTAGATATGCACTGTTTGAACCATTTTTGTTTTGTTTTCTTTTTTGGTGAAATAACCATTTTCGACTTATCAACCCGCTTCTTGTCCAGGTGGTCACGTATTGGGTTCGCACCCAACCAACGTGAAGTCTATCCTTAGCCTTAATTTCCATGAAAAATTTAAGGTGTCATGGTCCACTACCACCTCCAGGTCCGCCCCCCCTCAGGCCTTGACTCCAAACCTTGGGCCCCCATAGTGGGATGCAGACTCAGAGATCAGTATTATTTGGTATAAATAAGTGCTATGCATTGTACGGTTAAAAAATATCATACCTTCCAGAGTGCAAGCAAGGTCTTTAAATCTTGCGATTAAAGAGTCGTGGAGTTCATCACTGGCCCAAATGGGGAAGACGACCAAACTTATGAAAATGCAGATGGCGAAGCCCATGAGAATGGTTGAGAGACGGTCACGGGCTAATACCAGGACTTGTTCAGCACGTAAACCCGATACTACAACCAAATTGAAAGTGAGAATGAATATTAGTGCTCCGTAGTCGTACTTCTTTTTGATGTTTGGCACCTGTCGAGTGTAAGTCGCGGCCGCCCCTGAAAGATATCCGTCACCCATACTTCTTGTCAAGATCCGAATGCTTTAAAAAATAAGATTTGATATTGATTTTAGAGAACAGCTAATAACACTTGATGGCACTACTTAATGATTGGTACTAGTACAATTAAATAGAATTAATTGACGGACTCTACTTTTTTGGCTTTATTTTTTAATGATGGAAAATAACTTTATCTGTATCTTATTATTATTCAGATTTGAATCTAAAATTAATGTTGAGATTGGGGATTTTTTTTTTCTGCCTGCCCAATGTCCTCAACTCTAAAACTTTAATCTTGGGATGAAAAGAAGAAGCATTAGCTAGGGGGTCTGTCCTACCAAAAACGAAGACAGCAATGCCAACAACTATGGCTTTGCCAACCCCACTGACTGCTTGGGTGAAAGCTGCAGCTACACACCCCAAACCACCTCCTAGTACAGTCCCAATTCCACGATTTAAGCCCTTGCTGAGTGTAGCGCCTGACAGGTGTTAATATGATACACCTAAGTGAGCAAAACTGAGTAAAAGCTTGAAATATTTGGAATTAAAATAAAGTCAATCATCAACTACGTAAGTACAAGCAAAGCATACAAACCTGCAAAGAACTCAAAGACGACCACAACAGTCATTATAGCCCACATGGCATTTTCTCCAACTCCCTTGTAGAGAGGATCGAGTAGATAGAGAAGGGAAACTAAAACGAGGGCGACACCAACCTTGATACTGTGCATCACTTTCCTCAAGTCATGCCTGCTTTTGTTTTCTCTTAAAAAGGAAATAATGCCTGGACGAGAACAAGTATCGAATTTCTTGATGTTTTCTTTGGGAGGAACCCCTTCTCCATCTGGAATGACTATAGCAATCGACCCCATTGGCAAATAATACTACTTGTCTTACTCTGTAGGATTCTTTATTTCCTTTTTCCTCTGTGAGTTTAACTTTCAATTTGAGTAGTTTGGGTGGAGATGGAGGAACGGACTATAAATAAGCATGGCAACAGGGACAGGCATAAAGTGGGGAAAGAAGAAGCAATGCTGGTCAGCTCCAAAAGTGGGCACAAACTAATAGCACTTGGTAGCCATATAGCATGAAAAATATTTACATGTTCGCACGTTAAGTTTATCTATATCTATATATCAAATTTATGAATTAAGTGACTTATGACTCTAGTGGAACACATCGCACGGCACGAGGTACCTTTCCGTGTCGTTAATAGTCTTTTCGCAACACCTGCTCAAATGCCATGGCCACCATTAAAACCATACATATTGTTTCATGTTCTAATTTCATATTATTCAGATTGGAATTTTACTTATTGCTTGATAATTAAGTCGTTTATTAATTAAGTATATAATGTTCATGGCTATAAATATACTTGAAGCACGAACATATAATACCATTTGATGTAGAGGAAGGTCCTTTCATTCGCAACACCTCAAAGGGATTGATGTCTCTGTTTAATTTGTACTGTTGGAACTTTTTATATTCAAAATTTAATTGAGACATTAGGTTGCTAACTATGTATACATGGCAGGTACTAAACATACTTCTTAATCGCAAAGGATATGGCTCAACATTAAAAAGGGTCCCCAGTCATCATTAATTGGAAAGAATAAGAGTCTTTTATGACGATTTTACGAGCTTGATTATAATTAATTAACAAATGAGAAAGAGTGGAAATATACCAAATCACAACAGATATGGTTTGTTTCATGAGGTTTAATTCTTTGTTCAGAACTAGAGAATAGAAATTAAAATTGTTTTACAACTCAAGCTTTTAGCAACATCAAGTGTTGGGATATTGCATATTTAGTTTTTTATGTATTATTTTTTCTTATCCCAACAAAGTAAGTAAAAAAAATTTCAAATTAATACTAGTATATGGACTACAATTAATTAATTAATTAATTAATTATCCTCAAGACATTCATTTATATCTATTGTTCGTGAGTTTTGAAAGGGCTAAAATATGTACAAAATACAAGGTAGCTCATAGACGGGGGCTGGCTAAAATCGTAGGAACTACAAATGTATCTGGTAGGACCAGGGTGTAGAGCTCTAAGTTGAGATCAGAACCATTTGAACAGGGTTTCAGATAATTCCACTATAATGAGTGCCATTTATCAATATCTCCTTTAGATGAGTCCACATCCCCCACAAATGTGCTAAATTCCAGCAACATGACTTACATTTTATTTGTCCTCCTAATGGTTACAAGAAGAAGTTGCACTATCGTGTCATGCTGGACTTTCAAAATATCTGATGCCATGACCTCCTTTTTGGAGGACAATTCCATCATGCTCAGCTCGTTTCCTGCATGGTTTTCTGCTTTGTATGGAATTCCCAAAGCATATTTTGCTGCTACACAATTGTAAATTTAACACAAAAGCATATTTTAGTTGGTAAAGTTTTAATTTAACTATAATTAGTAGCATAACTTTTAGTACGTTTAATTCGCAGAATAAAATAAAATAATTATTCTGTTAAAATAAAATAAGATAGAAATATAATAAAATAGTTATTATATGATTTGATACAACAAATGAAATAAGATAAAAATAATTATTATAACTTATTGTAATATTTGATTGGTAAAAATAATCTTAGAATAAAAAAAGAATAAATGATCAAACTATCTTTCATTATAATAGCATTTATTTTCATTAAAAACAAAATTATCCTTATTATAATTTATATATATTTATCTTAAAAAAATAAAATTACTCATAATTATAATTTAATCACATATTAATAATTTATAATTTATTTAAAATATTAATAATTGATCATTTAAATATTAATATTTTATTTATAATTTAATCATTCGCTTTTTAAAATAATAATACTTTATTTATAATTTAAATATTATCATGATTAAAATATTAATAATTATAATTAATTTTTAAATCTAAAACATTATTTTATAATATATAATTAAAATTTTAAACTTTTTGTTTTAAGTTTTTTATTTTTCTTTCTTCTCATTATGCTAGCCATCGGAGATGTGGTCGACGTAACGGTGTTGATCTGGTGCTCCTTGTTGTTGAATCTAGCCACTAGGGCACTGGATCGGCACTCCTCGTGGTCAAATTCGACACTCTACAGTTAGATCTAGCCACAGACATAGGATTTGGCATTCTCTCAATCAGATTTGGACGAAAGGCTCTAGATCCAAGTATAACACCGCCACTGCTGCCCCCTTCGATGGTGGGTGGAAGATTAGAGAGAGAAGGAGAGAGGCAAAGCTGGAATGAAAGGAAAGGATAAGTAAAGAAAAAAAAAAGAATGTTTTTATATAGGTAGGGTTATAATTTTTCAAACTTGTAAAGAATATTTTAGTTTTTATATATTTTTTAAGATTATTTTTCATTTATGAAATGGCTAGTTAATATCATAGAGTTGGTATTAACTATTCCTTAATTTTAGTTGATTTTGAATAATAGCTATTTCAGAAAAATGACTATTTCTTAAAGAATTTCACAACCAAACAAAAGAAAAGAAGTTTTTTAGGACACCATTCCTCCAACCAATCACACAGTTAGAACCTTATTTTAAGGTGAGCCAAATGGAAAACATATATTCAAACAAGTATATATCATTAAGATAAAGAGATTGAAGAAACTGGTATTCGATTAGTGATGATTCAATAAAAAAATGGTACCAGCAAGCCATAGTGGAGAATGTTGCATTTGGCCACTTTATATTGTCTCTTACGTGATTGTGTTTGCTCTTTCTTGATTAAATTAATTTCTTTCTTTTTTTTTTTGAATTGTCTCATTGCAGCGAAATAAAAGGTGCTTCATTACTTGATTGCTGATGACCTAATGTTTGAATTTGTATTATAATTCTGTTTGATTTAGATGTATCATCTATAACTGCTGCTCTACATGTTTTATTAGAGATTGATCTAATCTAGATACTGTGACTGATTATGGTCATCATTCAGCTTGAGATGAGAGTATAGGTCGATCTTTCATCAAATAGATAAGAACCAGAAAATTAAATAGGAAAATGGAAATAAAATAAAAGCAGAATTTGTATTTTTTTTTTTTGGCTATAGTGCAAGTGTTATAATGAAAAATTAAAGTTAAAGTACTAAATAAGTCTCTAAATCATTTTAAATTTTTCAAAAAGTTTATATCATTTTATTGATCAAAATAAATCCTTTTTCTATAATTTGTATCCACATATGTTGTGCAAAAGATACTAACCGACGGTGAATCTAATAATCATTAAGGTCACACGATGAATGTTAGATCTTTTCACTAATTCAAGAAATTATATCAATATATTTTATAAGATAAGAACTAATCTGAGTATAATTACAAAAATAAGAATTTATTTAAATAAAGTAAAAATTTCATAAGTTTATTCAATATTTTAAAAAACAAATTCTGGTGCCTACATTACATGAATGCAAGTATTCAGCACAAGAATTATATTAATATTTGATTCATGAAACAAAATAAGGGTTAGAAACCACTAAATAAATAACAATCTTATGTTGTTTGTGAGCTCGTATGTATTACTGGTAGTGTTATTTTTTGTACTACCGAGACCAATTAAAGATTCCGTAGCAAAGTTTACTTAAGTTTAGTCTTTGATGACAGGAAGAAAATCTTTTCATTTTGTACATTCTCTTATTGCTTTAAAGATCACTATTTTTTTTTAAAACTTTTCTGATGAATAAAATATGCAGGGCTTGTTATTTAATGTGTACGGGAAGTGGTACCATCTTGGCAATTTCCTAGCACTAAATAAGTGGGCAAGCTCCATGCGTTCTGGAAAGTGGAGACAACGTTTGCTTAATGGGTGGAGAAGAGAAAGGATGAGTTTGTTAAAAAAAAATTTCTGGGTAATAGTAGTTGTGATTAGGTTAAAATGGTCAGGTTGTCTTGATTTGGGAGGAAAACACTTTATGGGGTTTTAAAGCTTTTAAAATCTTCAGTGCTTTCCATGTTCATTTTGTAATTAGGATCGATAACGTGACCCAACCCAATATCGACAACAAAAGAGCTGTCCAGGTGATTTCTCTTAATTTCTTTTTCTTTAAACTAATTAAGCAATAAAAGGTTTCCAAATTTGAATATCCCTTAAACGTGTTAACACCTTTACCTACTCCCCTTAATTAAAATGCTTTAGATAAGGTATTATTTCTTTGTACCTGACAAAAGAGAGTCATTTGCTACGAATGGATTCCTGCATATATCTGAATTCTTGGAAGAGGTTGAGCTCCTGTGTTTTTTGCATTAATAGAACAATACTGTTTAATATGTATATATTTACAAATTACTCTACTGTTTAGGCCTCAAAGCATCGCCGGTTGCTGTTGGTCTATACTTGTTTGTCAAGGCAATAGATAATGTAGATAATGTGGAGCCTCATGACAGGGGTATGGCCAGATTTCCCTTTTTCATCATTCATTTTTCTAGGGAGACAAGAACCTAACTCCTTAAGTGGAGATTAGTAATGAACTAATTGACACTTGTAATGGGTCAATTCCAAATTAACCAGCCATTTGATTAATAATAGCTTAAAACAATAATAAACATACGCACAACTAGGACAAACACGGACCTCACACGGAATGGAAAGTTAATCTTAATTAATTCATTAATCAAAATGCACCTAATTCATCTGTATTTTGATCATTGGCGTTTTTAAGTTTATGAACTGATCTCTTCCGGCTGCCTGACTGCCTGCATCGCTTTCAGCACGCAAATGATTTATCCTCTAGATTTTTGTTATGCATCAACCTCAAAAGTAGTCTCAGGGATTTCCACTACTCGTACTGTCGATTGTTCCAATCAAAAGTAACTTAGCCCTCCAGGCTCCGACTGAGCATGCCATTTGCAGCTCAGCTTCTTTTGCAGCAATGATACTGATATTTGATACATAATGGTACAAATACTAGAACGAAATTCTGACTTTCAGCCACGTTTACCAAATCATCACGGCTCATGACGTCTAAAAAGCACTAAGCAAACCCTATATATACCCTCAAGACCTAAAATCAAGCACAATGTAGGGTTCCATGGATTTTCAGAGTCATTAACCAATAAGATACTTGATATGTCCGTGCCACGGAATATAAATCCGCCCGTACATATGGTTTGACCTTTTTTATTAAAATAAATTATACTGATAATAACTTTTAGAGAAAGGAAAGGGAAAATTGCCACATTATTCTTGTCCTTTTGCAATGAACAAATGATGGTTTTTTTCAATGTACTGCTCCATTGCTGTCATCATGACTCAAAACGTAGTTGATGCATCGTCATCCACCGGATCGCCCAGTGCGGGAGTCCAATATTGCTCATACCAATATATAATTTATTAGGTGTGTATATATATATATATATATATATATATGTATGTATGTAAGAAACCTAAGAAAGTAAAATGAAAAATTAGTGATGTTTACATATAATTGGAAGGAAAGGATACATAAAAGAGAGATGAAAGAATTTGCTTCTTTTGATAACCACATAAAATATCTTATCTTTTTATAAAATTAGAATAGAAAAAAAATACACACGCAACTACCTTTAATTCTATAACAAAATCCAAAATCACCTTTAAATTCATGACAGAAACCAACATCACCTTTAAATGAAAACCAAAAAATCTCTCATATGTGTGATAATGATGAAATATATATTACACCATGCTTAAGAGTTTAAAAGGTAGGGATCTTACATGGCAAAATATATATAATATATAGGTATGCGATTTTCACATAATTCTTTATCCTTTGAGCATTTTCATATGTACAGACACGTACATATGGGACAATTTTACCTAAAAACAAAAGTTGATCACTATACGAAAGGAATGGTTTAACATTATTGAAGTTTTCTGGAATTAATAGTTTCATTCAATTAGGTCATATACAACCACTGCCACATATATAAATTGTTATGTCAATGTCGAATAAAATGATTCTATCAGTCATTGATTCCCTTTTATACATCACTCATTATATATAAAACCGTTATAAAATAGTTCCATATATAAATATACATTTATATATCTAAGGATTTTGAACCACATAAAAAAGTGACTCTCTCACATCTCATATATCCTATCTCAGAACTTGTAGGATAAAATTTGAAATTCTAACCACTGTGATATCCTCTTAAAAATTCCTCTTTCTCATATACCAAAAGAAAAATAAATTTGACATTAAATAACGGCAACTCTAATCCTGTAATGTTGTAAGGTTTACATTTGATAAATATTATGAATCAATTCATATTTCAAGTTATTATATGAAAAAAATAAAATAAATCTTATCAAGTTCAAGTTATGGCAAGCACTATATATATTGAAATTGAAACAAAAAAAAAGTTATCGGAGACTAAAGCTACAGTAGACAAAATTATTAGAATTTAGATATTAAATGATGTAATAAGAACTCAAAATATTGTAAATATCCTCTTGGAAGAACGTCTCTCATATTTTTTGCCCTTTCATGATCAGAACACCCGCGAAAGTGTTCCATAAGAGAAAATCAAAAGTTTGGAGGACTGTAAGCTCAACAAATTAAGGAGATACCCTAATAGGCTGAGGGTTGGGGGAAAGAGAGGCACTTTGCAGGGTCCAAATTATAATTAATTAAGCCGCCTCTCATAAAAAAAAAAAAAGAATTCTACAGGTACATACGCCGTACAGTATCGGAAAAAGCAAGTGCCAGACCTCATCATTTGACATGAACAAGTAACTTCTTCATTGGAGGCTTCTTGATTTTGACTTTTATGGACACAATCATTCTAGTTTATAACATCATCCCAATGGTTAATTTGCAATAAACCATCTCAGAAAGATTAATGCAACAATTCCAAAATCGTCTACGATAACAAATTAGTTCTCACCTCGCTGTGTTCAAATGCCCCAAGCATGAGTTAACACTCTTACCTGTAATAATTAATCAACCTTTTTGCCATACCAAATTATCGAACATTGCATTAGAACAAATTTGATCTCTGATAGCATCTTTTTCAACTTGTGCCGTTATAAAAATGATATTAGCAACATCTTTTACCAATTGAGCAAGGTAGAGAGTGAAGCTCCTTGGCCTACCAAGGACAAAAGGTAATAGTATCTCGACAATAACAAAACAGAGCGAGAAAGTGATAGGAAAAAAAGCATATTAAATCATTAATTAGTAGAGGCAATTAACAAGTGGAGAGTCCACTAAGAAGTAAACATGGCTGCTTTGCAACTTTAAGAGAATGTGCAGGTGTCCCAGCCAATCATCTACTATTCTCTTTTTGGGATGATTTCCTTTACTTTTGTGCTCAAGACCAGGAAGAAGATGGTGAAATTTGAACATATTATCTATATTACCTTGCCCAATAGGCCAATATTAGACAAAACAAGAATTTTTTTTTCATGTACTCGGGGAAAAACATACACGAAGTTCTATCCGTGTGAAACTGCAGTACTTGTCTTTTTCACCTTGAAAATGGGTTAGGCCTGGCCCATCCTTTGGGTACTGGAATCAAGTTGTCAAGCCTGCCCATTTTTTGGGCCAAGAGAAGGATGGGGTGGCAGGCTCACCAGCTCATGCACCATGTGACTACAACGATGAAAATAGAACGCTTTGAATAATACCTGTCCAATCAAATTGTCTAATCTATCAGCATTTCGTTTGAGACATGGTCTAAGCCGGACCAGACCCAAAACCATCATAAGGGCATTAAAATATTGGCCTCGGTGCGTTAGAGGGCGTCAGGACAACCACCTCAATTTATAAGAACGGCTGGTGAGAACGTTAGGAGGAGATAGCAGAGAGTAGCTGCACTAGCAGAAGTCTAGCGGAGCCTCCGGATGACCATCTAACATTCTTAGTTTAATATGCCAGAGCTCCTTTTCAATGACATGACATTCATGGATGCCTCTAGGCCACGCAGTCTACTTGCAGAAACCTGTTCATAGATGGCAGCTAAAGAGTTGAATTGAACTCTTAATGCACACAAAGTTTAAATAGCTACCACTAATTTTAGGACTTGATTCATGACAAGTTACGTAGTTTGACAATGAAAAGAAACATTAGAAACAAAAATTCTAGCGCAAGTGCAAGCTTTGATTCGAGGTTCATAGATATTTGGGATCTTAATTTGCCAAACTATTGGAAGCAAAATAAGGATCTGCACTTCTTTTTATCAGAGGGGCAAAATCTCTCTACCCTTCACTTGCGCTATTTTGCCAAACTTAAAATCACCTGTTGGAGTTTAATGCTATTCCGTACGATCCTGCCCCACTCATTGCTTTGAATTGCCTCACAATCAGTTTTCGTGATGGTTAACTTGTCCTTTTCCGCCTCCAAGATTTAAGTATTCCAATTTATGAACTTGATCATCGAAGCCAAGGGATCTAACTGGAACCTTCCGATGCCCCTAGCCCACTTGTCTACAGATAAAACCTAACTCATCTCCATCCTTGGCGCTCGAACTACTAGCTTACCTCAACAAGAGGATCTGTATTCTTTTTTTATTTTGTAAAAGCTTTCGAATCCCATCTATCCTATATGCGGTAAGTTAAAAGCATGTGGGAAAAGCTCAAAAGTTTTAAGCAATAAGAAAATTTCTGAATTTTTTGGCAAAGTTAATTGCACGGTTCTCATACATCCTTGTTAGGTGACCATATTCTGTTTATATCTTTCTATGGCTGTAACACGGTTCTCGTACATTCTTGTTTGGTGACCGTATTCTGTATATATCTTTCTATGGCTAGAGCCATCTCGTAGCATCTGCTGCTTTCTACCTGTGAATTAAACACGAAGAAACAAGAAAATGGAACGCCCAAAAATTTGCTGCAAAAAGGGACGTCACGTCCAGGCACGGCATTGAATAGCTGTGGCTGGTTAGCGTAAAGCCGCACAGGCTCGAGACAAACTACTTCCAATAATTATGCTAGGGATTTATTCAGTGTACAAAAGGGGAAGGGGGGGGTTGGGGTGGGGTGCGTGGGGCCCGGGGGGCGGTTTACGTTGACTTTGTAGGAAGTAGGCACCTTTGGTCGGCTTATGTGAGACTTGAGAGTTGAATTTTGCCAGTGATAGGTATTTAGGCTGTTGTAACTGTAATACCGACGGTAAGATGGGCAGCAGACTTTGATCGGCACTCATGTTATCCTTAGTTGTTATGAATGAACTAACCATTTACTTTTAAACAAAACAATACATAATTATTGAAACGAGTTATTTAATTATCACTCTTATCGCTTAAAGCTGATCCAACAACAAAATCTCACCAGGTTTCTTAGTACAGAATTACCAAATCAGAACACCGTAATGACAAACACCTACAACGAAGACCAAGAAGGAATAGCAAAACTGTTAAATAATTCAAGGTTGGCCACTTACAAGAAGTACATCAAAATGGAAAGAGCAACAGACTTGTGAAGGCTGCATTTATATGCGTTAATTCTACTCTTATTATTTCATACTTGCTTCATATTAAGATCGAGACTTACAATCATATACAAAAACTTTATACTCGCAATCTCATACTGGAAATTACTATTGAAAACTGTTGAGAAATGTTTGATTTTGTTTGTAAGTAGAGAAATCAATTATTGAATGAGGGGCCAGAAGTTGAGAAAAATTCTAGGGGTTTTTCTCATTGAACCGGGGGCTAAAGAGCCAAATATATACAAGAGCTTAAGAGTAAAATGTGAGAGAGAAAATATAAAATAATTACAAGGCTAATTAACAAAACTGAAATTTAAACTTTTATTACTGAAATATTGCGTTCCATTCGTTTGCTACCTTCCTTCTTGTTTTATTTAAAATTATGCGCTTTGCTTGTTATTTTATTTCCATGCTTGCTTCTCTTTCTTTTTGTCCAATCATTTCTTAGTCTAGTGCTTAGTTCATTTCCATAGTTTTGAGCTTATTAACCTCTAAACTGTCTAATGCTCCCCTCAAGAGGAAGTGTGAATATCATGAACACTTATCTTACTCAAAAGACTATGAAATTGCCTAAGCTATAGTGGCTTGGCAAACACATCAGCTAGCTGCAAGTTAGTTGAAATATATACAAGTTGATTTGATCACCCCTTCATGCACCTTTTCTCTGATAAAATGACAGTCCATCTCTATGTGTTTAGTCTTCTAAAAGAAGATCAGATTCTTACTAATATGGGTGGTTGATTAACTATCTAAATAAATCATTGTTGGATCATCATGTTTGACTTTAAGATATGATAGTAAGGGCTTGAACCAGATAATTTCACAACTTGCTGATGCTATGGATTTGTATTCAACTTTTGTTGAACTTCTAGCCTTAATCGATTATTTCTTGGACTTTCATGTTACCAAAGAACTCCCAAATAACTCATTATAACTTGTGCTTGATCTTCTAGAGTTAGGGCATCCTGCCCAATCACTGTCACAATAAATCACAATCTGTAAATCTAATTTTGATTTCATAAAAATGCCCAAGTGACCTTTTTAGGTAAATAAATACCTTGTGTGTTGTTGTCAGATGTTCAAGTCCATGAATTATGATAATACTTAGACTACATAAGATATATCTAGCCAGTTAAAAGTGAGATAGAGTAGCTTACCAACTAGATGTTTGTAATTTGTTGGATTAGCAAGCTTTTCTTCATCTTGAGTCTTTGCTAATTTGTGATTATAATCAATAGGAGTGAAAACTGTTTTAGCACCCAGTAAACCATGTTCTTCCAAGAGACCTAATCTATATTTACTTTGACATATGGAAATACCTTAAGGAGACCATGCTATTTCGAGCCCTAAGAAGTATTTGATTGCTCCAAGGTCCTTGAACTTGAAGTGACAGCTTAAGAATTGTTTGACATTAGTTGCAACTTGTGTTGAAATGCTTCCAATTAGTATGTCATCTACATACTATAGTAAGGCAATGAAATCACCATCATTTGTCTTCATAGTGAACAAGGAATAATTTGTAGTAGATTGATGAAAACCATATTGCAGGGTTAATGAAGTAATCTCAGCATTCCATTGCTTAAAGACCTGCTTGAGTCCATACATTGATTTATAGAGCTTGTAGACCAATTTTGCCCCTTTTATGTGCTCTCCCTGGATTTCATACCCTAATGGTATCTCCATGTAACTTTTTCATCCAGGTCTCCATTCAAAATGTATTTTTCACATCTAATTGTGTCAAATTTCAATTGAAGGCTGCTGCAAAAGCAAAGAATACTCTGACAGTTATTTGCTTAGCAATTGGACTAAAAGTTTCTTAATAATCAAATCCTACAATTTGAGTGTATCCTTTAGTAACCGAGCATGCTTTATACATCTCTACCTGTCCAACAACATTTAACTTTACTTTAAAAACCCATCTGCAGCCTATGACATGACAATTTGAAGGCCTAGGTACTATGCTTCATGTTCTAGTATCTTGTAAAGCCTTTAGCTCAGTAGCCATTGCCTCTCTTCAATGAGAATATTTGGCAACTTGATGATAAGTGTAGGGTTCAAATATGTGTGATAAAGAAGCAGTAAATGTCCTAAGTTTAGGTGATAAATGCTTAGCAAATAAGTATTGTGTGATGGGATATGTAGTGAAAAAGTTTGATTATGATGGCATGTCAATATAATAAGCATCTAGATACTCTAAGGTATGTTTAGATCTTGTACTTTTTTTAACATATGGATTGACACTTGTATGTATCATTAAAATTTTGAATATTTTTACTGCTAGTAAGATCACTTTCACTGTTAGCTGCAATACGAAGGCTAACTATACTTGGTGAATTTTGAGAAAAATCATTTGAATTTGGAGTTAAAGGTGTTTTTGAAGTTGAAATAGGTTTAGGACAATGTAACTTAGTAAGTGTAGGCTTCTGGGATGGATAATTTAAGAAATTAGAATCAAAATCCCATTAATATTTGGTATACACACTAGATGTTTGATAAAAATGATATGGTTACATGACATGCTGCTTAGATTGGATAGGAAATGTTCTTTCATGAAAAACAATATTTTTTGATTTTATGATTTGGTTTGCACCAAGATCATATACTTTATAACCGTTCATGTTGCTAGGATATCCTATAAAAACACAATTGATGGCTTTTTGGTCCAATTTCTTCTTATGCTATGATAGTATAGATACAAAACATAGGCCACCAAATACTCTTAGGTGGTTACATATAGGAAGTTTATTATGTAACAATTCAAAAGGTGATTCGTTCTTAAGCAATTTCATTGGGACTCTATTAATGATATGCACTATAATCATGACTTCATCTCGCTTGAAATGAACAAGTAAGTTGGATTGAAACATCAGGGCCTTAGCTACCACTAAGATATGTTGATGCCTATATTCAATCATTCCATTTTGTTGAGGTGTCTCAACACATGAAAGTTGATGAATAATCGCAGTATTTGCAAAAAACTCACTCAATCTAAACTCAAGTCCATGACCTAATACATTTGACTGGAAGACTGAACTATTTTTCAACATAGCTGTTAGAAGCTAGAATGATTGATAAAACATCATATTTACTTCTCATGAGAAATACCCAAGTAAAATGTGTTATAATAATCTATCACATTTAAAACATATCTTTGGTTTGACTATGTGGGAATCTCATAAGGACCCCAAATATCCACATGTATCAGTTCAAAGGCCACTGTTGTGTTTTGAACATGAATGGGAAAGGGTAATTTCCTCAACTTAGCCGATGGACAAATCTCACAAAGTAAATCATTTAAACAATTAACACCAGGAAATTGTTTTTGAATAACATTTATCCTTTCTAAAAGGGAGTGTCCAAGTCTAAAATACCAAAGATCAAAACATTTGTCTACTGTATTATAAGCATTAATTGAAAGAATAAAAGGAAATTTGATGAGTTTATCAAAACAGAACTTTGAAAAATCTTTATCATCAAATATTTCTTGCATCAAATATAATCCTGTGAATGTCCTAACTACCCTAATCACTGTCCATAAGAGTATGTCCTGAACAATACAATGCATATCATTAAAGAGAACACAGGCTTTCTTGTCTTTGGTAAGCTTATTTATTGAAATAAGATTCGATTTGAAGCTTGATACACATAGGACATTTTCTAAGGTTAGTGTTGAGTTCAACATAACTATTCTATATTGAAACAATGGCTTTTTTATCATTTGGAAGCTTAACAAAACAATTTTTCACTCCTTTAGCATGTGTAAAAACATCCAAGCTATAACATATATGATCAGTGGCACCAAAATCTATAATCTAATGATTTTGTCTTATAACATGAACATTTGCATTCCTTAGGTAAATTATTTAATGTATTAAAACAAAAATGACCAATAGCTATACTTGCAGGCGTTGAGTTAACAAGTGAATGATTTTCTTGTTGAGTGGTTTGTGAAATATCCTTATCATCGTTGCTATATATATTATTCTCATTCAAAAGCTGCATCAACTTACTCATTTAATGCTTTATAATAGAGATTTGAGACATAGAGCCTGTCTTTCCTAACTCCTCATCCTGCTTAGCTTTGCCATCATCTAATCTTGGTGCATCATGCATTCCAACCACATGTTAACTATAGCCTTCTCTTTCTTGAAGTTTAGTTTTGTCTTAGTGAATTTGAAGTCCTCTAGAAACTCAATAAGTTTGTAGCACTTATCCTTGGTATGACCTTTTATTTCCATAGTGGTTGCAAGAAATATCTTTTCAGATTTTTTTCTTTGCATCAGCTAAAATCATCATAGCAAAGGATTCAATAATTGGTTGTGCTTGGATTAGCAGTAAACTTGTCAAAATGAGCCTAGGATATGAAAATTTTTATTAAAAGTAAGGTAGGTTAGGGTATGAAAATTTAAGCTCATATTAAAATTGAGTCTAAATAGGTAGCCCATTTGAACAGTGGGCTATCTCGAGTTAGTGCGGGCTAACCCTGCAGGCTAGAGGAAAAAAAACTATTAAGCATAAGAAGCCTTTATATACTACAACTTATTTATATTCAGCCCAATAATGAATTATATTCAACCCAATAATAAAAGTCTAAACTGAATAATAACTCCAAGATTTTCTATTTTTACCACTAGACATTTTAGGCATCACATTGTGACATCAAATAGTTTTTGATTTTTTACATTATTAAGGATCTCTATTGATGAAAACTTGAATGAGAGCATTAGAGGTGACATAAGGGGCCAACCCTCTTTTAAGTGAAAGTCTAGTTTCATGGACACAACATTTTTACTTTCAAGTTGATAGACCCTCTTTCTTTCTTTTTTTCCTAATAATCTAAAATGAAAAAAAAAAGTTTATGAATCTTCTGTTTTCTCATTGACTCATTGCTTCTTTAAAGAAAGTGTTTTTGTTGTTGCACCTATAAAGAAAAAAAATACAAAACAAAAATGTTAAGGAAAATATGGTCTACTAGAAAATTAGACAACCTTACAAAAGCGTGATGAGAAATATATTTGTTCCATTCCCCTTCCCTTCCCCCATAACTCTTTCTTCCTTTGCTAGTATTAAATTTGGGATTAATGAATGTTGATCCTAGGTTGTCAATGTGATGTAAGTAATAGAGAGATTGTGGATCCACTATTAGTGAGACTTGAGTAATTTGTGTATTAGCTTGAGCTTTAAATTAATGTTCTCAGTCATGATTCACTAGATGATAAAGATAACAAATAACAGAGAGTTAAGATAATGTTGATGATGATTTAAGAACGTGATGAAGATGTGTAAATAAGAATCAAGTAGCAAAAGCCTTTAAGGCTTTATCAATATTCAACGAACCTTTTCGAGGTATTGAAAACAATACGTTGATGGCTTACTCGGACTCTTCTTTGCTCTGATACCATGATAGAAAAAGGTGCAGAAGAAAACTACAATTTGGTTCTCATTGAATCAAGGGCTAAAGAGCCAAATTTATATACAAAAGCTTTAAGAGTAAAGTATAAGAGAGAAAATGAAAAATAATTACAAAGTTAGCTAACAAAACTAAAATTTAAACTTTTATTATTGAAACATTGAATTTCATCTATTTGCTACCTTTCTTCTTGTTTTATTCAAAATGGTGTGCTTTGCTTGTTATTTTATTTCTAGGCTTACTTTTCTTTCCTTCTACCTAAGCATTCGTCAATTTAATGCTCAGTTCATTTCCATAGTTTTAAGCTTATTAACCTCTAAACTGTCTAATATTAGTCATATGAAAAGAGATTAATTGTCAATTATATATGTTCCACCATCCATGGTAAGAATTGATCACAATAATCATAGAGATGAGTGCTAGAATTCTTGGGTGTGCTCTGCCATTTACATTAATCAAAGATTTTCAAAACAAATAGAAATGTACTTCATCATTTTGCACCCAAAAGGTGACTAACAGACCTTAATATTCTATATTTCCCTTTTAGTATATATAATAATTTAAAAGTGACCTCTTACAATAGCTTCACTTGTTTCATCTACTCCTAATTGTGTGCCGCAACATATATAAATACCCCTCATCCCCATTCCAATTTGTTGCTATGAAAAAATATATGTATATATATATATATAGTAGTATTCTCACTCTTTCTGGCTTAGAGAAAAAACTTTACATTATGTAGTTGTAGCTGGTCAGATGCATAATTTAATTATTCACAACAAAATGATGTGCAGCTACCTAATTAATCTAGCTAGCTTAATTGTTATTTTTTTAAAGTTCCTTGATTTTGGGAATATCTCCAATTTAGTCTCTTCTTTTAACGACATCCAATTTGACCGTTAAAGATAATGACGTCAGCGCTGATGTGGCACACAATACTGGCATGGTAAGTATGTGTGACCTGGTAGTGCTACGTCAGCAACCCATCTTCTTCTTTTCCTTCTTTTCACTAAAAATTTATATACTGTAGGGTTTAAACTAAGGACTTCAAGCACACGAAAACCCTTACCACCACACCTAAGCCTTTATTTTTTATTACTACTTGCTTTTGTTTCTTTTCTTATTTTCTTCCTTCTTATTTTTTTTACTTTCTTTTTGCAAAACTATGTCGTTTTGATACCTTCTTAGACTCTCAAAAACTCTAGCTATAAAAATTTATTTTCTCATTTTTTTCCGTTCCCCTTTCTCTACCTCTTCCTTTTTTTTCTCTTTAAAAAGAAAAAAAAATGAGAAAAAGATACTTTTATAGCTAGGGTTTTTGGTTTGAACTTGTCATGCCCCGATACTAGACCATAACCAATTGCGAAAGCCCAATGAAATTCATATCTAATCATCTGTACAAATTCATCATCCATAACTCAAACACACGCCTTATATTCTATTCATCATAACCATGTACCAAACTATTATTTCACATATTCATAGTATAACTTTGCAACCTTTCAACACATATGAACATAGTGATGCACATATCTATGAACAACAAAAAAAGGACACTGTAAACTAGACAAAAGAACAAGACAACAGAACCCATCTAAGTGGTATTGGTACAACTAGTGAATGCCTTTAAATACCTACTCAAGTTGCCGAAAAAAGGTCCACATCAACCTTTCAAAAAAAAAAAAAGTCCACATCAAAGCTAAGCTTTATCTAACTCGAAATATGAAAATAAAACATGAAATTTTAAAAATAAAATAAGTACATAACACTCAGTGAGGGATACTGAAGGAAACGAGTATTAATGAAAGAGTATTTAACATTATGCCATCTTAGTTTGAAACCGTCCAATTTTTGTTTGAGAGTATTTTGATCATTCAACAATCTGTATACCTCGGTGCTTTTCTCATTTCAAAATTTCACCATAACTCAATCCAATCGCACAGCTCAATAAACATTTAAATTCCAACACATTCATATAATTGTAAGTAATGAAAAACTTATAACATTATATATCATATAATTTCAAGCATCATGATCAAAATTTAATACACTTGTAGAGCAACATAAGAAGCATAAACTATCAACATACCACACATGAAGGATGGCCAACCCACATAGTTAGTGCACTAAGACTTACTGATTCCAATATCACTTATGCCAACACCATTTACCCCACTTCCCCTTACTAGCCAGAATGGTCCTATTGTGCATAATAGTTAGCAGAATTGCTATTATCCCAAGTATTCACTTAAGTGCTCCACCTCAAAACATTTTTCCAAGAAGTTCCATGTCTAACATGAGCAAAAAAATTATAATCATACCACAAATAATATTTCATATAACAAATCAATCATAACATCTTATATATTGTCAACATTTAATAACTCTCAAACTAATTATTAACACTTCTAAAATAAACATAGTTGAAGGTAAAACATACAATTCAAATAACTCGTTTCCATGCACATATTTTAAAGCATTGATCATAACATCATCAAATACATTGTATGCATTTCTCAAAAACAATTTAAATGCATATCTCTCATCTTTTATGCTACCTTACCAAAGCCAACACCAACTAACTTAGTTCCTTTTACTTGAACTTTGGAGCTTTAAAAGAGCCTAACAATTTAACACATAAAAATCAACTTTAAATCAACATTTTTAAACTATAACTCCAACTAGTAATTCGACACCCCTAAAACCTCAACCCAAGTTAAGTCTTGAAGTACCAATTGAACGTATAATTGCCAATAAATAATAATAATCCAAATATATCATAAAAATTAGAATTAATAATTCCAATAATTATACTCTAAACTATATCTTAACTTAACATTTAATCTATAGTCCTAGTCTAATTCACAAACTCATTAAACCAACACTCAAGTTTAAGATTTCCTTGCCATGATGAGCTTGAAGATGTAATTCTAGTTAAAACCTTAACATGAAAAATGAAAAACAAGTTAGAAATTAAGGGTAACAATAGAAATATAAAACCCATGAATAGAAAGATTAGATTTGTTTTTTTTATACTTTATTAAAACCTTAAATCTAGAAATTTAAGCTTTTGACTTTGTTGTTTGAAATTGACAAAAAGAATGGGAGAAGTAATCTTCTTTTGAAATTTGGTTATAAATGGAAATCAGAGAAACAAAGCTTTTTTGAAGAAATTTGTGGGTTGTCTTGCTAAGTGAAAGAAAAAATGGAAAAGGAAGGAAAAGTTGTAGAAAAATGTGGGAGAAAGCTACCATAGGGTGACCGTGCTTATGGGGAAGCAGATGAAAAAATGAAGCTTCCTAAAGAAGCTCTAGAACTTTAAAGAAAAGTCTAGAGGTTTAAGTTTTATTTTCATAAAAATAATACACTATATTATTTCCATCAAAATAATATTCTGTTTTATCTCCATAAAAATACTACACCACTTTATTTCCATCAAAATAATACATTGTTTTACCTTCATCAAAATATAGCATTGTATATATATTTTTTTATGCAAGGTTTGGTCTTGACATGAACAAAAAAGGAAAAAGAAATTTCTTAAGGCTTCTAGAAACTTATCTAAATAATATTTTCTTCAAAATAATATTTTTGATATACAATATTTGATAAAAAAACTCACCAAGGAATGGTTATTTTTACCTTTAGGTTCAATTATATGTATATATAGAATTTTGGGCGTTTCTCAAAACCTCAGCAAGTGCACAAATTTTGGTGAAAAGAAGGAAAAGAAGAATAACTGTCACATCACTCATGACATGTTGATGTGGTAGTGCTACGTCACAACCAGAACCAACATGGTGATGTAGCACTACCATGTAGGAGTGAACAAATAACCAAATAACCGAATCGAACCGAAGTGAGTTTAGTTTTTTTGATTCGGTTAGTTCGACTTTTTGGTTAATTCGAGTAAGAAAATTCTGTTAGTAAAATTAGTTAGGTTCGGTTTTGGTTAGAAAAATTTCTAACCAAACTAACCGAACTAATCGAACCTGTATAAAGGTATTATAGACATTTTACATGAAAAAAATCCCTCATCTCTTTGTTTGGCTCCTCTTTTGCCGTCCCACTCCCATCTCCACTCTCCGATCTGCACCGTCTTCTCTTCCCTTTCTTTTATCCGTGTCCTGTTTCCACTTTCTAATCTCTACCCTCTTCTCTTCCCCTTCTCTCATCTTTAGCAAGTTGTTGCCATCTTTCATCCTTCCCACATTAAGTAAGTTTTTATGAGTGTTTAGCTCCTCTTCTCTTCTTTTTGTTCTATGTTTTCTTACCTTGAAATATTGTGGGTCTAATTGATGAGTTTTTTTATGTTAATTTTTGATTTTTTTTTGTGATGGTTTCATGTAACGTTTAAATATTTATGCTATTAATTTGAAGATTTTTGCTCATTCTGAAAAAAGGCATTTTGCACATGTAGATCTAACATTTAAATATTTAAAGAGTGTTGATGCTACTGATGGCGTGCCAAATTGCTATACTAACATATTTTACCAAAAACTTCGGTTTAAATAGAAGTATGAAAAATATGTCGTTTAGATGTTCTCATTTGGTAGAGAAAAACAGGTTAATTGGAAAAAATTTGCCATGCTGGTGCAATGCTACTGCCTGCTGCTCGAGTTTCTAATATCCTTGGGTGTTTAGAAAGAAAAATAAGTTCTTGCCCCATGCAATTATACTCGTACCTCAATAACAGATTGTGATTGTTCCATATTAAGATCCATGGTGCGGGTCCTACGAGAAACCTTTGTACTTGTTAAGTTTTTTAGCATGTTATTTTCTTAGCATTTAGCTTTGATCTGTTTGTTAGTACAGAGCATAATCTAACAGTGATATGTTTGCTAGTATGTATTTTTGTTAGTAATGTCTTGTGTCATCTCAATGGTTAAAGTTGATAGACAATTTCTTTTTGTAATGTTATTATTAATTTAATCTAGGCTACTTCATTTTATGTAGAGCATAGAAATTTTGCCCTATTAATCTAAACAATTTCTGTTTGGCATTTAGCATTGGTTGAAGTTGATAGACAATTTCTTTTTTGTAATGTTATTACAGCCCAACTGCAATGGATCCCTTGCAATTGTACATCAAATTATACATAATGTTCGGTTTTTGTATGCAAACAAAAAAAATTATTAAATTCAGTTTTTGGTAACCGAACCGAACTAACCGAATTAGTTCGATTATTTATTTACTTCGGTTTGGTTTTAGTTAATTTTATATAAGAGTTTGATTAGTTCGGTTATTGGATATCCAGTAACCGAATTACCCGAACTAATCGATTGCACAGCCTTACTACCACGTCAGCTTGACATGGTAACCCACCTCTAGATAGTAAGGTGGCACTGCCACAGTGCCACATCACCTTAATATGTTGACGTGGCAATGTGTCATGGATTACGCTTTTTCGCTTAACTATACGATAGTCTTACGACACTTAAGTGGACACTTCCACGCAAGTTAGCAAATAATTTGTTTAAATTTGAACAAGCATCAACAATAGCCACAAATTAGATTAAGGCAACGAACATCGAAATAATAAGGCATACTGAATGCCATACATGCAACCACTAAAGCCATATAAAGAAAAATGTTTTATTAATAAAGAAATTAGCACCAAAGGACCAAAATATGCCATTGTCAGGCTATAGGGGTAGCCTTAAATGGTTCACTACATACATACCTCTACTAGTGAGGCAACCCAACAATATATCGTCTGCTCACCCCTTATAAAGAGTTTATGAGATTTTACAAGTATTTTACCAATAGACATTACAATGCTTGAAATGAGAATATTCCTTTCCTAAAAGGTCTTTCCCCCTAAGAACTTAACAAATATTCTAGATATGTCACCATGAGCCATTACAATGTTTGAAAAGGGAACATTTCCTTACAAGTACAAAAAACTCAGTTTCCTATACAACTCTACCCTGTCTTAGTCTGATACAAGGTTAGTTTATGATATCCTCTCCCACTCATTCTATCGATTTCCTCATTGACTGGTTGGCTTAGAATTCTTCAATTTTCTACTGAAAGGTGCAGAGATGAACTGTTGACTAGTTCATTGGCTTTCTTTACCCAAGTGATCTTATCTGGTCCTAAACTTTCCCATTTCACCAAGTACTCATATGTCAATCATCGGTTAATTATCATTATCCTTCTTGTTAAAATCTCCTTCACTCAGCGCTGTGATGGTGGCTTAGTGCTGATGGCGACTCTTGTGGCTCAACTCCTGCTTACATCTACTGGATTTGCATGGAACAGCTTTAAGTTGCTAATATGAAACACGAGGTGTACCTTTATCCACTTGGGTGGATTAATCTTGTAGGAAGTCTTCCCCACCTTAGCTATAACTAGCACTGGACCTTCATACTTCCATATTAGTCTTTGATCTCTCTTCCTTAAGAATTGAAGCTATTTAGGTACCAACTTCACAAGCACCAAGCCTCTCACCTTAAAGTGTTGCTCATTTTGACCTTTATTTTCCCACTTCTTCATGCGGCTGAAGGTTTTTTCTAAATAGGATCTGGTGATTTCAATATTTTGTTTCTACTCTTTAGCAAAGTTGAACGCCTAAGGATTTTTCCAACTATACGATTCCACTGAGGTATGAGGAAGTCTAGATTATTGTCTAGTGACAACTTCGAAATGGTAGGCCAATTCTTTTAGTTTGTCTGAACAAAGTGTTGTAGGTATTGTTCTAACAACTCATTAAAGCGTTTTGTCTGATCATCTATTTACGGGTGATAACTGGAAGATATGTTGAGTTCTGACCCTAATAGCTTGAAAAGTTTTTTCCAGAAAAAATGTGTAAACCTTGGATTTGTGTCACTAATAATGCTATTAAGAACATCCTAATATTTTACCACATGTTTAAAAATCTTAAAAGTCGTTTCTTCTATGAAGCTAAACTTTTGCACCAGAATGAACGTCGCGTACTTGGAGAAACGATCCAACATTACCAAGATTGTTGTCATATCTCCCATTTTAAAAAGTCTTACAATAAAGTCCAGAGAAATACTTTTTCATGGTTCAGTTGGCACAAGTAGAAGTTCAAGCATTTTCATCAGTATTTGTTTGTCTATTTTGTCTTATAGGCAAATGAGCCATGTCTTTGTATAATCCATCACATCCTACTGTATATGAAGCCCGTAGTAACCTTGTTTCAAAAGTGCAACGATCCGTTGCCAACTTGGGTGTCTTACCCAAAGAGTGTCATGACATTCTCGTATTAATTTTTACCTAAACTCTCACTCTTGGAACCAATATGCGTGGTTCTTTTGTTAGTTTGAGTCCATTTTTCACCAAAAAGTATTTCGACTTTTCACTTTTCACCAATTTCATAATGGCCATTACTTAGGGATCTTGATGCAAGTTTTCCTCAATAAGATTACAGATATCTGTGGTCACTTTGCTAACTGTCATTAGTGCGATCACCCTTAAAGCTGTGAATTCAGCCTTCCTACTAAGGGTGTTTATCACACAATTCACCTTTTCAACTTGTGCTCGAAAGAGAAATCAAACTCTACTAGGAACTTTTGCCATCTCGCTTGCTTGGTTGTAAGTTTGGCTATGCGAGGAAGTGACTTACGACTATGTTATTAGTCTTAACCATGAATTGTGATTCTAGCAAGTAGTGTCACCAGGCTCGTAAAGAGTGAATCACTACTAATAGCTCTTTCTCCTGTGTTATGTATCCCATCTCAACTTCATTCAGCTTTTGACTTTTGAATGCAACCAGATGTCTTTCTTGTAACAACACTCCTCCAAAGGCAAAGTTTAATAGATCCATCTGTACCTCAAAGGGCTTTTCAATATCAGGGAGTGATAACACAAGATCCATCATCATCACATCTTTTAAGCTTTCAAAAGCTTCTTGGAACTACAGTGTCCAACTCCACTTTTATCTTTTTTTCAGTAATTTTGTCAATTTTATTGTCCTTCTTGAATATCGTTCCACAAATCTCTGATAATAATTGGCAAGTACTAAAAATAAACGAAACTCAATTGTATTCTTAGGGCTGGCCCACTTTTTGATAGCTTTTTTTTTCTGCACATCCATCCAGATGTGCATTTGATCAATTATGTGGCCAAAGAACTGAATTTAGGTATACATGAATGCACATTTCTTCCTTTTCACATATAACTGGTTGTCACGTAGCCTTTGAAAGACTTACCACAAGTGTCGTTAATGCTTTTCTAAGTTGAATTGTACACCATGATACCGTCTAAGTAAATTACCATGAACTTGTCCAGATAATCATGGAACACTTGATTCATTAATGTGGAAAAGGTAGCAGGAGTATTGGTTAGTCCAAAAGGCATAACAAGAAGTTCAAATGCATCATACCAAATTATAGGTGGTTTTCGATTCATCTCTCTTAGTCACTTTTACTTGATAGTATCTTGATCTTAAATCTAATTTGAAGAAGTACTTTGCACCACTCAATTGGTCAAAGAGATCTGCTATAAGAGGGATAGGATATTTATTCTTAATTGTCCTTTGTTCAAAGCCTTGTAATCTACACACAATCGTAAACTCTCATCCTACTTTTTCTGAAAGTGTACTAAGGTCCCAAAAAGTTTCTTTGATGGTCGGATAAATCCGGTTTGAATGAACTTATCTAATTAATTTTTTAGCTCTGCCAACTTTGAGGGAGTCATCTTGTATCACCTTTTGGCAGGTGACTTGACTCTTAGGAGTAATTCTATCTCATGATCAGTAGCTCGTCGAGGTGGTAAGACCTTAAGTAATTATTCTAGCATCATATCTTGAAATTTTTCTAAAACCAGTTTCATTTCTTCGAGTATTAGATTCATGTTATCTTCTCATTTGTAGATGGGCATGAACATGTAGAAGGGCTCACCTTTCTTGATCCTTTTCTTAAATTGTATTGCTGATATAATCATCTTCCCATTCTTGATTAGAATTGTAGTCGATACCATACATGATCGTTCTCCAAAAAACATTAGACAACTTGCAACAGAGAAAAGGATGGCTTATGCTTTCATCATAAAATCCAAGCCCAAGACAAAATCAAAGTCATCTATAGTAGCTACAATTATGTTCACCTCACTTCCCAAGAGCCAATCTTAACTTTTACATCTTTAGAGTTCCTCATAATTTTTGAAGCTATCAAGTTAACTGCTTTCATTTGTCCAAAATCTTTCTCAACTTTAAAACCACATTTTTTTGCCTCTCTCGAGGTGATGAAAGTGTCTGAAGCCCTCATGTCAAGCATGGATTTGGTTCTTTTCTCATTCAACAACACTTCTACATATATTAAACCTCGTTGGGCCTCCTTCTTTATTTTTTCTAATTGTGCTTGTAAGGCGCTAAGGAAACGAATGGAACCCATTTGTGTTGGCTCTTCCTTGGCTTCCTCGATTGTGGTATGGGGTGGTGGTGTCTTAACATTCGTAGAGCATATCGCATTGAGAGTTGCTCGGTGAGGACAATCAGCTGCTCGATGTAATTCTTTGCTTAGAAAACAAGATATCAAAAGTCATGGCTTAAAATTTCATGGCTTATTTGTTCTCGGTTGGGGTGAGTCTCTAGCAAGTGGTCTCCTATCGCCTCCCCTACTTGAGGGTTTACTAATTCTCAAAAATTTTATCCCATTGTTTGAGTTGAAGATATTGATCTTAAATGAAGAGACTTTCTTTTTGTTAGAGTTTTTACAATAATCAGTAAGGCATTCAAAAATCACTATAGTTGAAGTCACATCCTTTACCTTCTATCGCTGCAACTCCGTCCTCGTCCATGGTTTCAAACCCTCAAAGGAATAGAATAGTTTATCTTTCTCAATCATATCCCTGATATCTAACATTAAAATAGAGAAGTTCCACACAAACTCCCACACTGATCTCGTTTGTGACAACTGCCATAACTTTCGTAGTGCCATATACTCAACATTCTCAAGAAAAAATTGGTTTTTTAGATCTTGCTTGAAGTCCACTCAAGTGTTGATACGGCATTCACTATTAATGAATTTGGACTGTCACCATAACTTCGTGGCTCCAATAAGATACATTGAAGCCATTGCCACTTTGTCCTCCTTCGACTTTGTGCACATAGCTCAAAAATACTACTCCATATCAAAAAGAAAGTTTTTCAACCCTTTAGCACCTCTGGCCCTTTCGTATAGCTTGGGTTTTGGCACTTTGGCTCTTTAACCTCGATCTCTTAGGTTTGCACTGGCATTACCCGTAACAATTGCCAAAAAAATTAGCTAAGCTTTTAATTCTCAAATTTCGCCTTGAAAAGTGTTAAACGCATCCCTAGTCTCATCACTTACTGCACGTTTGGTACAAAGAATAACTAAGATATTCCTTGTCTATTCCCATGTTTTTGCTTTACCTTTGTTTGGTACAGCAATGCCATATGGAATAGCTATTATCTAGTAATATTTATTCCTTAAAAAGGGGTAAACTCAAGCATAACTACACCCAAGCTTCCCCATGGGTTTTGCTATTCCATGACTGAGGGAATAGCTCTAAAATGTAATAAGACTAAAATGCCCCTTATAACTTAAAAATATTACAACCCTAGACTTATAAATATTTTTTTCTCATTTTCTCTTCTTCTTTCTCTCTCTTCTCACGTTTTTTCCTCTCTCATTCTCTTTCTAACTAGCACTCAACACCGAAGATGATGTTGGCAGTGGCGGCAATGGCGGTTTCACTATCGAATGTGATCAAAAAGCATCAATCTAGTCCTTTCTGATAAGATTCAATCGAAATCCAACTAGATTTGGCACTCAACAGCTAAATCTAGCCGAGAAAAGCATCAAATCTAGTCCTTCCTGACCAAATCCCACAGTTGGATCTGGCACTCCACAGCTAGATCTAGTTGCGTGAAGTGCCGATATGGCACCCTAGTGGCCAGATCTAGCCACATGGTGTGCCAGATCAGTGTTTCATTTCACCGATCGCCTTTCCGACGGTCGACCCATGAAGAAGAAAAAGGGAAAAAATAGAATAAAAAGGAAAAAAATATTTGTAAATTTTAAAATATTAATATTTTATACATAATTTAAACATTATTAATATTAATATTTTAAAATATATTAAATTTGTAATGAGCATAAATAAAAAATAAAAAATTATTAATATTTTAATCATAATAATATTAAATTATAAATAAAATATTAATAATTAAATTGTACTAAAATATTAATATTTTAAATTATTAATTATTAATATTTTAATTAAATTATAAATTATTAATATTTAAAAAATAAAATAAAAATAAATAATTATATATAATAAAGAGTATTTTTATCTTTTTATTTTTTATTCCTTTCTTATTTCAAAGTTATTGTTACCAACCAAATACTGTAATAAGTCATAATAATTATTCCTACTCTATTCCATTCATCATACCAAACTATGTAATACTTATTCTATTCTATTCCCACCTCATTTTATTCTCACGTAATAACTATTTTATTTTATTCTTTTCTATTTCGCGAACCAAACGTGCTATTAGGGTATTAATCATCTCAGACAGTTCTCACTAGATTGTCTCAATTTCATCTATTCACTCACGTGGGACCATTTGAGCTTTTACTGCGACCACTGCGACCTCTAGCTCATCAATCTTCTAATAGTCCTTTAGTGAAATCCGTGTAGTCACCATGTTTACTCTTTAGCTCAACACATCTCGGTCGTGCTTTGTTACTAACCATCACAAATTACACTCCTTCACTTAAATATGCGACAGTCCATGTGGCACTTAAGTGGACGCTTCCATGCAAGTTAGTCAATAACTCGTCTATATATGAACAAACATTAACAATAGCTACAAATTAGATTAAGGCAATGCACATCGAAATAATAAAGTATACCCAATACCATACATGCAACCACTTAAGCCATATAAAGAAAAATGTTTTATTAATATGAAAATAAGTACAAAAGGACTAAGACACGCGATCGTTGGACCATAGGGGCAACCTTATATGGTTCGCTGCACACATGCCTTTACCAATAAGGCAGTCCAACAATCCATCAATTGCTCACCCCCTATAAAGAGTTTATGAGATTTTACAAGTATTCTACCAATAGCTATTATAATGCTTGAAATGAGGACATTCATTTCCCTAAAGGTCTTTCCTCCTAAAAACTTAACAAATATTTCAAAAGATGTCACCACAAGCCATTATAATATTTGAAAATGGGATATTTCCCTTACAAGTACAAAAAACTCACTCTCTTAGACAACTTTACCCTGTCAAAGTTCGATACAAGGTTGGCTCATGACACAATGCCACATCATCAATCCAAGCCACCCTTAGTTACCACATTAGCATTGTGTGCCATGTCAGCGTTGGTGTTATCATCTTTAACAATCAAATTGAATGTCGTTAGGAGGAGGGACTAAATTGGAATAATTCTCAAAATCAAGAGATTAAATTGCTTCGATCTTGGATACAATGACTATATTGAACAAAATGCATCGATACAGGGACTTGGTGGGTATTTTGAACCATAATTATTTAGTTGAACAATTATTAAGTTGTGCAATTTATAATTTGTTAATTTAACTTTGAAATTTCGTGCTCTATTCATATAAATTATATATATTAAATTTGAAGTTAATTGAAGATAAATATTCTTAACGTCAATAAAGCTTCAACCGTGAAATAAACACTGAAATAGACAGAAGTCATATTTAAAATTTTGCTTGATAGACGATACTCAACGCATACCGAAATGTGGCCGAAAATGAAAATGATTTCATTTCTCTTTTCGTCCTGTTGAGTTGGTGGACCACTCGTAATGATTTTAATCTATTAAATACACCAACTGCCAACTTTAGTTTCATTGAATATCTTATGAGGAACTTTATTTGAAAAGAAAGAATAATTAAATAATTGTAAATTATGTAGAATGAGTTGAACATTGTCAACGTTTACCTTAAAAAGATATCATAAAAAAAAAGGATTTACCTAAAAAAGAAAAAACTTTGGAAAAATGTTTTTCCTCTGTTTATTTGATCACGGTGAAATTTTATGTAATAGATATTCATTTAGATACAAATATATACTAATAGACAGAGGCAAAGGGAGGGGGGCTAGTAAGGGCCCTGTCTCCCAAAATTTAAAAAATTTATATATTTTTATTTTATTTTAAAATTTTATAATTTTACTTTTTTAAAAAAAATTATAATTCTACCTTTTTAAATATTAAATTTTTTATTTTCACCTTCTCAAACCTAAAATCTTAGATTCCGCCACTGGTAATAGAGAAGAATCAGATTTGGTTACATAATATTCAACTACCAAATAATGATTCCAAGGCAAAGAAGCCTGACAGGTGGATTTAATTTGGAGTTAGGTGGGAGTCTTTCCATCATCTGATTTGAAAATTAACCAAATAACAAAACAAAAGTATGTAATAGCTGATTGCAACACAACTATATACATGTGTTACATTCTTTTCTTGAAATGAGATTTTAAAAGTGGAGTAATTCTCTTAAAATGAAATGTAAAAATCAAGGAATTAATTCGGTCGGATCGTGAAAATCGTGGGAGGACTCGTAGTTGGAATCTGCCTTTCCAGCTAAAGTCAAATGTGCTCGTTTAATTAAAGGGATATGACTTGACGCGAACCCTGCTTTTTGCTGCTGTACTTAATTCCGGCTCTTCCTCCACTTCAATTCCTCGGCATTCATTTTCCAGATTCCCACACGTTTCTTTTTCTTTTCTTGGTCAACCTATCTATTTCAATTTTCTTTTGAATTATATATATAATATATATGGGCCAAAATTATTCCAATAAACTTGTAACAGTAACATCAACACAACTTGAAGAGAAACGATGACAACTGTAACGGCTTGATCAACAAAAAGAAAACGTTACGTTGGAAGAAACGTAGATGCCAAAAATATTTTAGCATTCAAATAATCGGGTTTAATCTTTGTATTGTACATTTATAGCAAATTTAATAACCTCAACATTTTAGCTCCCATACGTAGTATGCATGTCATAATCATAAAAGGCATTCTGATATAGATAACTCTCTCAAGTTATTTTCCCTTAATTTTTATATTTGTTAGATTATTAAATGTTTTTCCACCACGTGTACCATATGGGAAGTGTTAAGGCATACTATAATTGTGGTACATATTTCAATTCTTTAAATTTTGAAAAAAGAAAAAAAAATTTAAGGGCGATTGCATGTATGAATTTAAGTATGAATCTCAAACGTTGACAAGATTAAAATGGTTACCAATCCAAAGATAGAAACGTGCGTTGAGGTCATCAAATCTATATGTTAATAATTAGGCTCTATTTGATCATAGAAAATGTTAAATAAAATAAATCTGTGGAAAAAGTTTAAAAAAAAAAGAGAGAAAAAATAGAAAACTGGAATAGAGTCTTTTCATCGCTTTCGATTTAAAGTCTTTAGATATATCTGTTTGGTATTGTGTTTAGTCTCAACAAATACAGTGCCAAACAGAGCTTAACTTGGTAGGATAAACTGTGGCGTTTTCTCATGAAAGTCTGTTTTCAAATTAGTAAAAATAAAAGGAGGTGGAGATATACTTTTATGGTCTCCAAAAGCAGTCGTTTTGGGATAACACCAAGTATATATTATTTTTACAAAAATTTGATTAAGAAAGTAAGCCTAATTCAAATATAATAATTCTATAGGAAATAAAACATTTATTTTATGCAAGTTAACTTTTTTTATTTCAAAAAGAAAAAATCGAAATCTAATTTTTTGAATAAAAAAGTACATAGATTTATAACTGATCCAATGTAATATAATAACAACAAATATAGTTTATTTCATTAAAAAAAGTAAGATTAATTCAAATATAATAATAATTCTATATGAAATTAAGAAAATAATATACTTTTTTCATCTTTTTTTGAAAGTTAAACGTTTTTATCGCTGAATGAAGGATGTTACATCCACTGGACTGAACGAATGTGTACAGCCCGCAGGGTTCCAAGCTTTTCGTCACTTTCATCAGAATAAACATCATACAAGAATCAAAGAAGGCAAGTAGGCAACCAATCCTATGTACAAATTTCCCCGAGCCTAGGCTTAATTTGCCCAGCACGATTAAGTAACTTTACATTCAGTTTAAGCCACACCAAGACAATCAGTATACGTACACACAATTTCCACTAGTTAGATAACAGTGTCACAGACTTACGTTTGCAATTCAAAAGATATATTTGATAGATGAAGGAAGATTTTTATTTATAAACTCAAGACCTATCCCATTTCACATTGCACTAGCTTTTTACCTATAGAAGAGAGGGACCTTTACACTATTCCAAATTTATCTCAATCCTGATATCTCTCATAGGATCCCACATCAGTTAAGATTTAAGTATGAATGTCACTTGTCATGGGCTTACGTGTTCGTTTTCCAAGCAAAAACACATGTCTTTTAGAATCTATCTTGATTCGAATATCTCTTATGGGGTTCCTCATCAATTAAGATTTGAGTATGCATGCTTTGATATCACTTGTCACGGGCTCAAGTGTCCTAATATCTCTCATGTGGTCCCACATCAGTTAAGATTTGAGTATACATGTCACTTGTCACAGGCTCACATGTTCGTTTCCAACAAAAAAGATAGGTTTTTCGGAATCTACCTCGATCTTAATATCTCTCATGGGGGTTCTACATCAATTAAAATTTGAATATGCATGCTTTGATACCACTTATCACGGGCTCATGGGTCTTGATATCTCTCAATAGGGTTCCACATCAATTAAGATTTAAGTATACATGCTTTGGTATCACTTGTCATGGCCTCACGTGTCCATTTTCAATCCAAAAGACATGTCTGATTGTGACATGAGAGAGACTATAAACCCATTCTACCATAATATAGGATCCATGACATTCTACCCTACCTAATTGTGCAACGCCTTCGTTATATTAGAGAAAGACTACACCTTTCATGAGAGTCCCACATTAATGAAGCTTTGGATCCACTCTGGTAGCATTTGTCATGGATTAACATTTCCAACTTGAAAGATGTGCTTGATAAGTGGAGGAAGGCTTTTCTTTATAAACTACAAACCCACCCCATCTTTTACTAATGTGGAATTTGTGACAATAGCATCATAATAGCATTTGTTAATAGGAAGTCAGTTCTAAAAAAAAAAATGCCAAAGACCTTTCCATAATCTTACATGGCATTTGGTACTTTAGTAGGAATGTGATTGCTAGATATGTAGTTGTTGAGAAAATAACATTGTAGTATTTGGTATTTATGAAAAGGTCCTTGAACTATTCTGAAAATTCAAATAAGTAATTGTTCTTTTATTTCATCTAATTAAACTCATGTTATCTAATACGTTACATCAGCACCATGTGGCAAAAATTGATAAGTGGTATATTTTTGCTAATGATAGTTAATCATGAGAATATATTTGACTTAAAAATATAAAGACTTAATTGAATACAATAAAAAATAAAAATTTTTTTAAATTTTTTTAAATAATTTAGAAATTTTTTTAAGTATTATACTTTTAAATTTCTTATCATTTTCGGTTCAATAAATTGTATAGTTAATGTTTTGCGCCTAATCTTAACAGTTTGAGTTTTGAATAGTTAGGTATTTGAATTTTAAACTCATTTTCGACGAATTTTGACTATTTTTTCAATGAATTCTATAAACTTTACCAACAACTTTTTACTCTTTTCTAATAGATTCGTCATCCTTTTTCTAAGAATTTTAGATCTATTTCCAATGAATTTTGATCCATTAGCAGCGGAAGTGGTTTATTATTTTATAGTGTTATTTTTGTTTTCTTATCCATGCTCTCTGCTCCCCTCTATATAGCTTCCATAATTCACACTTCGTGCTTATAATAATGTCTCTCTTACTCTCTCGGGCAACCCCCTACAAAACCACGTCAAGTTGTTGTGTCTCCCCCTCGGATTTTTAGTTGCACATCACCAAATTGCGTTTCATGTCACCGCTTAATCGTTAGCTTGACCTCTCTAAGGCTTGATCATATCCTTGTTTTCTCAGATCCCCTTATTTTTGTGGTCTCTCATGCTTCCTTGAACATCGAATATGAACCAACTTTCTAAAGCCAATGATTAAGATACGGAAAAGCTTTGGACCACAATTAAGTACCTCTTCTATGATTGCTATTATTATGCAAGTTAAATATTTTAAATTTATTTTAAGAATGAAAGATTTGATCTCAATTTTTCAAATAGAGAATATATATATATTTTCTATTAAACCAAATATTCAAGTACTCTCTTATTTAACTAAATCTTAAATTTTAAGGTGAAATACTCTCACCATTCTAATTTTTAATTATAATTTCATGCAGATCTAATAAGATCCAAAAATGTAAACACCATTAATAAAAAAAAAAAGAAAAACTAAAATGTCTCTTTTTTCTTTCTCTCTTATTTTTCTTCTCAAACAATGTGATCGGCCAACAATACTCCTATTCGCCGACCATCCGTCTCACTATAGGTGGGGAGCACCCTTGGGAGCATCAAGCTTGGGGGCACCAGATCAATGCTCCCCTCCCCTCCTAAGGAGCATAGATTGGTGCTCTCTCCCTTGGAGCACCAAATGTGCTCCCTTTTCTCGAAGAGCAGAGAACTTTTTTTTTGTAAAATAAAAAATTATAATTTATATAAGATAATTTTTAAAATTAATAAAAAGTAAATTATCTTTTTAATATTATCACATTATCAATTTAATGAAAACATAAATAATTGATTAACGATTAAATTTATGTGTTTAGCAAAAGATATTTTTTTAAAACAGACTGTTCATTTAAAAAATTAATAGACTTGCGTAAAATTATAATTAAAAATTAAAAAAGTGATAGCATTTTACTTTAAATTTTAATTAAGAAAATCAATAAAAACGAAAACAAAATCCAAGAGACACGTGAAGAAATGGGTTGTGTATAAAAAGAGTATTTTTTTTTTTTTTTTTGTAATTGTTAATAGTAGAAGTTCTGGTAGCTTCATACCCAATTATGAATCCCCTTTTGAAAATGAAGAATGAACAGTTCCCTTGCCCCAACGCCCAGTCTTCGCCACCTAATCCAACTACACGCTCTGTCTCTATCTTCGATGATGTAAACAGCGAAGAACGCAAGCACGTAGGCTGAGGGGCGAGACCACGCAACTAACAAAATCCACGCACACACCGTAACCTTGTCAGGTTTCATCAAACTGTCTGGTAGACCGACCAGTCAAATCTCATTTCTCAGACAATGTCAAAGATGGTACTCTCGCACTTATAAACCCTAACTACTACTTCTAAATATTGTTTTTTCTTTTTCTTTTTTTAAATTTATACACATCAATCTCTAAGCTAACGACCCTTCAATTTTTCTTTCTCTTATCGATTTCATATTACAAAGTGGGTCATTTCTTGGGCAACTAAAACAAATCTCTCCTCAAAGTCATCTACCTTTTAAATCTTTCTGTGTCATTCTTTTCTCTCTCACCTGTTGGTCTCTTCTTCTGCTATATACCTTCTCTTCCTCCCTCGGACTTCTCCGTCTACCCTTCTTTTTTCTTCCTCCTTTTTTTTTTCTCTTTTTGCAGTTAGGGAGTAAAGGGTTCTTTGATTTCAACTGGAGATGATGATAGGATGATTGATGAATCTCCTTTCCGTTTCTTTACTAATCTTAGTGGCTCCAAAGGATTTTTTTTTCCTTTGTTCTCTTTCTGACATTAATATCCTTGCTCAAATTTGAAAGCGAGTAAACATTTGAGAGATAGTAAAGTTGCGAGTAAAGTTGGAAGAATGGCTGCGCCGCCTAGTAGCAGGCTTCAGAATATGTTGCAGGCGGCGGTGCAATCAGTTCAATGGACGTACAGTCTTTTCTGGCAAATTTGTCCACAACAAGGGTAAATTTTTTCCTTTCAAAATACTAATCAATAACTATACTAATTCTTTACCTCTTAACTACAATTGATTTCGTGTGTTGGTTCTGCTTTCCTGAAAATTTTGTGATAATGATCAATTTGATTGTGTTTTAGGATCTTAATATGGTCAGACGGATACTACAATGGTGCAATTAAGACTCGAAAGACAGTACAACCTATGGAGGTAAGTGCCGAGGAGGCATCTTTGCAAAGGAGCCAGCAGCTTAGAGAGCTCTATGAATCATTGTCTGCAGGAGAGACGAACCAGCCAGCCAGGCGACCTTGCGCAGCGCTGTCACCTGAGGACTTAACCGAGTCCGAGTGGTTCTATTTGATGTGTGTCTCCTTCTCTTTTCCTCCCGGAGTAGGGTAAGTTCTCCCATAATAGCTTTCTTCACATAGCTAGTTAGCCAATTGACTTTTGTGCTCTCCTTTCTATCATTCATTTCACTTGTTTCCGTTAACTTTAACCTGAATTACTTATTCTAGTGACCCTCAGTGCTCGAATCTGTAAGTAAAAGTAGAAAAACCTTATGGGTGGATGATCTATTTTGTTTTACACTCTTTGTCAGTAGGCAGAGATTTTCTACGATGCCTATTCTCTTCTATTTGTCTTAAAACTCTTCTATAAACAATTCAAAGTTTCCATTCCAAGATAGTAGGGCATTTATCATATTGAGCATACAATTCAATTCTTTTTTTCCTATTTGAAGAGAGCAAAGTAAATAATGGAGTAGCCCTTCTTCCTCATTCATTACTGATCAGTGTAAGAACTAAGAAATGTGTCGGTCGCTGTGGGACTGTAATTGCTGGAATGGTAAGTGGGGCAATTACATACAAGAAGAGTAAATGAGACAGTTAGGATCGCTATGGCAGCTGTAATATTAAAGTGGTAGATTGAAGAATTAATTAATCTACATTCGAGTCCACTGATATAGATGTAGTAAGTAGTGAGCATTTGTTTTGTTCTGTGAAGAAGTTGATCCACGGATCTTGGTTTTAAGGCATTGATGCAGGTTCATGTGCCCTTACAAGAGGTTAGGTGAGAGCCTTCATATCGTCGTCTTCTTCATTTTTAGACAGCGTAGGAGATTCTCGTGTTTTTCTTTGCAATTTAATACTGAAAGTTAACGTGCTTGAATTTGTCTTTTGACAAATTTAAGACTGAAAACTATTCAAGGGGCTCTTGAGGAATATATTCCGGAAACTGTTGTCAAGGGACTTGAATTGGGTAAAGTAGCAGTAATAAGTTGATTTTACATATTGGTTCACTGTCACCGAATGTTTTCCATTATGAGGATGCTACTCCGGCAGAAAGAACCGAATGCCATAACCCTCGAAACCCACCTAAGCGACCACAGTAATCATTGCTCCGAAACTTTGCAAGATAAGATTTACTATGAACTAGTAGCTTTTAGGCCTATAATCCTTTTTTTTTCCTTTAAAGCCTCGTTTAATGTCCAAATCATCCTTGCATTACTCTTTGAGGGCAGATGAGTAGGCTCGTCTCATTATTAAGAACAAGAAACTTTACGTAGCACTAGCACTATATATTGAGTAATGGCAAGGATGCTCCACTATCACGTTGCAAAACTGTGAACCGGTTTGTTGCAGCTCATGAAAAGAAGACATAAACGAATGTCTTCATTAGCTACAAGAATTTGCCTTTATTTTCTTTTTTGCTACTTTAAATTAAAGAGCTAGTAAGTAACATTTCTTTTCTTTCTTCAATTCTCTAGTTTATCAATATCTACAGTATTTATCTTGTATTCAAACATATTATATATATATATATATATTTATATACAAGAACATCAAAAATGGGTGGTGATATGCAGGTTACCAGGGAAGGCATATGCAAGGAGGCAGCATGTATGGCTTACAGGTGCGAATGAGGTTGACAGCAAAACCTTTTCAAGAGCTATTCTTGCCAAGGTATCATGGCATTGCCTTTTCCTAATTATAAGTTTATAATTTCATGAAGCCATGCTGGTCTTATATATATACAAGTGCGTTCAACTAGTTTTTATATCTGAATTTGGAGCTTCCTGCTGGGATGATTTGCCTTGCTTTTTTTATCGTCATTGATCAGAAGCAGGCCATGCATTTTTTGAGCTAATAATATACCACTTGGTCACCACCTGAAAAGAATGTACTTGAGGGTTAAACAAGAAAAGCATGGATGAACTGCAACATAGTTAATTATATCTTTCAAGAAAGCTTGTTCTTTGTTTCTTATACTTGATTTCAGTGCACTAACTGTATCACATCTTCCTGTTTGTCAACGTAAATAATGCCGTACGGGTTGCAACAGAGTGCTCGCATACAGGTACATCTCCTGATTGACCCATGCAGATTAAAATTAAATGAATGCTTATTGAACACTTGTCTCTTTCTTTCTTCTTGTATATTTAAGAGTAAAATTGAAGCATTTCATTTCTGTTGTTTTTGCTGCAGACTGTTCTTTGCATTCCTCTTCTTGATGGAGTCGTTGAACTCGGCAGTACAGAAAAGGTGATTAAAAAGTTCCCTTTTTGTTTCACTTTGTACGTGTAGAAAAAACACAAGGCTTATGAACATGAAGCGACTTCTTCAGTCAATATCCTGACAGCAGATTGGAATTTAACGTTATTTCAGGTCCAAGAGGATCTAGGGATGGTCCAACATGTCAAAACCTTCTTCACTGATTGTCACAACCAAAATCCTCCCCCGCCAAAACCTGCTCTCTCCGAACACTCTACTTCCAACCCCGCCACCTCCTCGGACCACACCCGCTTCCGCTCTCCTTCCGTTCCTCCCATGTACGCCGCGGCAGACCCTCCAGTAAACGCTAACCAAGAGGACGATGATGATGAAGATGAAGAAGAAGAGGAAGAAGACGACGAAGAAGAACCCGAATCAGACTCCGCCGAAACGGGTCGAAACAGCCTCCAAGTCCCCGCGCAAGACACTCAAGCAGTAGCAGCCGCAGCGGAGCCAAGCGAGCTAATGCAGTTGGAAATGTCAGAAGACATCAGGCTAGGGTCCCCAGACGACGCATCAAATAACTTGGACTCAGATTTCCATATGCTAGCCGTGAGTCAAACCGGGAACCCAGCGGACCAGCAGAGGCGAGCCGAGTCGTTTAAAGCCGAGTCGAGTAGGAGGTGGGCAATGCTACAGGAACCAACGGGCAGTAGCCTTCAACCACCATGTTCAGGTAAAGAGAAAATGATAGTTGGACTCGTTATAAATTTTTTTAACGCACTATCAGCCAATAAGAAGAAATCTAGTGCAAAATCTTGGTTGAAACCTAGATTGGCATTATGACCGATAATAAATTGATTCCCTAGAATGGTTTCTAAATTGTGGGACCAAATTGATCATCTCACTCGCTTGATGAGGGTGTGCATTGGATGCGCCTGTCCAAGCACATGGCCTTCACTCTCCCGCAGAAAATGAAAAAATTTACCCATGTGGGGACTTTGGTCCCAGTTGGGGGGACAAATCAGATAGCTTTTTGTAAGCAAGACCGTTGGAAATCTCTGATCCTAGGGATGGAGTTGTGTATTTGAGTTGAGGCTTTCAGCAGAAACGGCGTCAGCGTCAGGCTGTAATAAAATCATTTTTTCAGCGTACTAGAAAAGCCTGGAGTGGGGTCTGGCGCATTTTCTTGCAACCAGCCCAATCGCTTTGACAAAGCGAATTTCAACAAACCCATAGAAGATCCGGTCCTTGTGGTTGACAAAAAGCCCCTCATCGACCCCGTAAAATCTTGCGTCCTCCCTACTGCATTCCCCATTAATATTAACATTTTCATAGGCATATGAGAGATGGCACGGAAATCAACCCTAGATTAATTTGTTCTTCTTCTTTTAGTTTAGTCTAATCAATTCCCATTTTGCTTTGATTTTGGATATCCTGCAGGGCCCCCGCCATTGGATGAACTGTCTCAAGAAGACACCCACTATTCTCAGACTGTCTCCACCATCCTCCAAAACCAACCCGCTGGTTGGGCCGACTCATCGTCAACCGGCTACGCCACCTACTCCGCCCACTCAGCATTTGCCAAGTGGACCCGTTCGGACCTCCACGTCCACGTGGCAGTCGAAGGCACGTCCCAGTGGCTCCTCAAGTACATTCTATTTAGCGTGCCATTCCTCCATAGCAAATACCGCGACGAGAACTCCCCAAAGTCACGTGACGCCGACGCCGCCTCTCGGTTCCGCAAGGGAACCCCTCAGGACGAGCTCAGCGCCAACCACGTGCTCGCAGAACGGAGACGACGCGAGAAGCTCAATGAGCGGTTCATTATATTGAGATCCTTGGTTCCGTTCGTTACTAAAATGGATAAAGCTTCCATACTCGGGGACACCATAGAGTACGTGAAACAGTTGCGTAAAAAGATTCAAGAACTGGAGACACGTAACAGGCAAATGGAAGCTGAAAAGCAACTGTCGAGATCAGCGGATTCACTGCAGAGAACGAGCAGTTCGAAAGATCAGAGAAGTGGGGTGACGGTGTCAGAGCGGGCACGATCGTTGGGCCCGGGGACCGGGTCAGATAAAAGGAAGATGAGGATAGTGGAAGGGAGCGGCGGTGGAGCGAAGCCGAGGACGGTGGAGTTGCCACAGGCGGTGGAAGAGACGTCGGTGGAGGTGTCAATAATAGAAAGCGACGCGTTGTTGGAGTTGCAATGCGCGTATAAGGAAGGGCTGCTGCTTGATATAATGCAGATGCTGAGGGAACAGCTCCGGATAGAGATAACGGCGGTTCAGTCTTCTTTGAATAATGGGGTGTTTGCAGCGGAGTTGAGAGCCAAGGTGAAAAACTTTTTATTTGCAAATTGGCTTGTTAATTAACTTAATTAACAAAGACTGACGGTTATGTTTTGCGAATGGCAGGTGAAGGATAATGTCAACGGGAAGAAGGTGAGCATAATGGAGGTGAAGAGGGCAATTAATCAAATAATACCTCAGTTCTAAGTTTTTGAATGTAGATTATTTAACCTAATACTGACTTTTTAGTTAACAGTGTACAATTTTTTGTTTTCGAGTAGGGTGAAGCGGTCATTTCTTAACTGTAATAATCTCTAATGTTACATAAAATGAAATGAACGGAGACATGATGTACCATGTCCAAGTTGCTCTCTTTTTGCTTTCCAACGACAGATGAGCAATCATTATGTCTTATTCATTTACATTGTACCCTCCTTGTCGAGATCATTCAAGTTCGTCGTACGTTTTCACTGAGAAACCAGAAAACTTGACGGTTGCCATACGTTACACGGAATACTAATAACTCATCATAACTAACAATTAAATACCTTTTTAATTTGTTTTTACTCATTTGGTAATACTACCGCATACCATACCATTTAAAACTTCCGCAGACAAGCGTCGCTCATGCCCCCCGCGCCCCCATAAAAAGAAAAAGAAAAGCTTCATAAAGCAGTTGGACAAAAAGCAACTACTTGAGTTTTGCAGCCTATATATGCCAGGAATCCGCCAAAAAAATGACAAAATTTCACGACTTTAATATAAAACATGGATATACACAATAGACTCAAAATTTGTTCATGCCAGAAACATCCTTAATACAACATTTCATGCATGCCTCCATCACCCATCTTCTCCAAATCCTCTTGTGACAGTAATGTCTTCCTATCACTGCCACCAGTCTTGTCATAAGGTTGAGCCATTTTTCTAAGGAACTGCACCAGAAAAAGAATGCCCACGTTACACCCAAGATTACAACCACATTTTGAAATGTCTAGCTCCTTAATTTCTAATATGGTAATTCCTATATTTGAATATTTAGAATATGTCATAGTCAATCTCATGATATACAAAAAAAAACCTAAACAAGATTTCAACCTTTTTCTAGGGTGCAAACAAGTTCACCTTGTAACTTTTTTATTTTTTTTGGTATCAAACCACCTATAAAAGACACATAAGCAGTCGGACATGACTGCACTGCACTTATAATCTCACCACCTCAGCGATTCAAAGAAAAATTATTGTTTTAAAGGAATTAAAATTACTTCAAATGTCTAAAACTACTCCATTTCATTATTCAATTCTTAATTTAGCTCATCATATATGAACTACATCGGAGCAAACCTCAATAAGTAAGCTGTTTATATTAAAACTATGTTATAGTCTATAAGACATTTTTATCTCTCCAAAGTGCTAACAATATCAAATAAACAGTAAAAGGACACACCTCTCTTGCTATATGCAGTGCCATGTCAGTGCTCAAATTCAGGTTTGCATCTCGTAAGTGAGACAGTATCCAACCTGGCAATTTTGAGCGCTTATCATGTCGGCTGTACCTGCATTAATTTAAATCAACTACTGTGAGTTGAGCAGGAAAGAAATAAAAATTTTCATGCCAAGACGTTATCAACCCAAAAAGAGAGTAAGATATAAAATCACCACGAGCAGTCTAAAATGGGTCAAACTGTCATCTGACAGAACCCTATGAGCTTTATTTTTGGCTTCTTACTAGCTAAAAACATGATGAATACCAAATTATTCCTAAAAAAGAAATAGATTCAGTGAAAAACCAACACACTCCCAGGCTCCTTTACATAGCCCTCACTGAAAAGTAATTAAAAGAATGATAGCTTTTAAAAGGTTATAAACTTTAGGAGGGTACAAGGGGGCAGAAAAATCAACAGCCATAAAATAAAGACAGAATAAAAATTCTAAGTTTCAACTGATTCGCATATAAAATGAAAAAAGAGAGTCGATAGACATATACCTTTTATCAGCAAATATCATCATCCCATAATCAGCCTTTGAACGGATAACTCGACCCACACATTGAGCAGCTTGCCTCTGCTTAATGAAATCAAATTATTCAGTTGTCTCAGAGAAGACTTCATAACTATATGATCAAGTAAATCCAAGTTTCTTTTAGGATAAAGATGGATGTATAATCATACCAAGGCATCAAAAGTAAGAAAATCTCCTTCCTTTATCTGGAATGTATCTCGTAAGTACTCCAACCTTGCAAGCAATATTCTGCAAGCAGACCCAGGTTTATTGACATGCAGGCATAGGAAATATAACAAATGATAACTTAATTTGTAAAGCTGTTGTATCTATAGATCACCTATGCCTACAAGTGAAAAAAGAAAACTGGAAACCACAAAGGCATAATCATATGATGAAACTCACTTGCTCAACGTATACTGGAAAGGAACACCAAACATGATTACCAGTCTGCCATAATGTCGATCAAAATCTATACCTTCAGCAACCTTTCCCCTGTAACATACATAAGCATTCAAGGTGATTTCATTAGAATGTGATAAGTCATTCATCTCTTTATACTAAATAAACTACTAGTATCACAACAAAATACTTCACCAAGACTATTGTTATTGGTTTTTGGCAAAAAAAACAAAGACAACTTTTTGGTTATAGGCCAAAAAAAAAAGACACTGTTATAGGTTATTACCAAAGACAGTAATAAAAGTACAGAACATAATATGACTGTAAGCTTACTACCCTGTCTGACACAGGGATATGATCCAAGTGCCTGCTGTATTAAAAAGGATTTAAAATCATACATGTCATCATCAATAGTACCTGGCAACAGAAAAAAAAACTGCACCTCTTCCACAATCACAAGCCCTGCGATAATTGTCAAGAGCCAATGTGGTTTCTACAACATCTTGCGTCTCAATGAAGACAAGCTTATGTTGCATTATCTCCTACAAGGGATAGATCAATAAATATTTCACTAGGAAAAGAATATACATCTACTTCCAGCAAAAGGATAACGTTATTCTCAAGCAAGTTAACTTACCCTATACATAGAAGCAAGTTGTTTTTTAAGTGGAGATCAGAAAACAGGGAAAAGGAAAGAAAGAAGGATGAAGATCAGAAAAAAAGGTGTTTTTTTACTTGATGGAGAGACCAGAAAAAAATGACCAGCACAAATTCTTTCCACAATTGATAACAAGAGAGCCCACAAGATCCTCACCTTCAAAATTCCACTATCATTCCAAGTGTTGATAATTCCATCCATGTAGGAATAACTGACAAAAAAACATACAATTCCATCAGGGACGACGGAGACCATCTCCAGCAAGAGCTTGCCATAATTCCTCACAACACCAGGATCGCTTCTCATATCAAATTTGGTACTGACAGGAAGTTGATCGCTGCAAGAACAAATCAAATGGTAATTGACATAAAACAACTTTATTTATAAGGCCTTAATCTCTTACAGGTTACAAACTTCTAAGCTGTCACAACTCAAGAGAAAAGATTACAATCTGCCTACCTTCCACGTGTGAGAACCATTGGACATATGCAATCTCTTGTCAAGGACATTGTAAAGCTACGACTAACAACTGGATGGAAATTAAGAAGGCGTGGGTACAGATCAATTGGGCTAAGCGTGCCAGATGTAATAACAACTGATTGGAATCGGTCAAACACAGGCTTTATGGCAAGAGAAGCATCATGACAGCTAAGCTGGAATGCAAAATCATGCAGAGAGATTAGTATATGAAAAGACAAAATAAAAGGATTATATGTTAATGTTATGTGAGTAAAAAGGAAAAACGAGTAGGATTCATTGCAATGCAACCACTGCCCAAAAACCATAAATTATATCTCAAACTGAATAAATACAATGAATATCAACATGGAAGACAAAGCATCTACATGACCACCTCTGACAGAGATATCATGATATCGCAGATCATACACACAAATAAACTAAAAAGAAGGGCAAATTCGCAGCTTCATTTTCTTTCCCCACAAAACAATACAAAGTGAAGCTTCCAAATATAGTGTCTCTAAAAAAACTAGAGGTTCTGAAAATATTATCACCGGGACATGTTAATGGTAGGGAGAAAACCCTTATGTCATCTCCAAAGTTATGGAAGTTTGCCGACATATTGAAACATCGGTAGTTTAGAAAAGAATAAAATAAACAAAGACCAACCTGCAAGACAGGATCTGGAATATGTGGCATCCTTTCATCAAAAGGTTCAATAATAATTGAAAACCCTCGGGCATAAGTGCCTATAAGAGTGGCAAAGTCACATATTGTTTGGATGTGTAAGAACTCATCTGTGTCAGTTATTTCTAGAGTCAACATGAGTGAATGCAGACGGTCGTAACAAAACTTCAATGTTTTCTGGTCAATTCCAGCATGACTACTAATAGAGGCAACAAAGCCAACTGGGCTTTCTTTCTCAACATTGTCAGTTTCCAGTCGCCCTCTCAGATACTGAACCAATCTACGTAGAACATGCAAAAAGTGCTCAGCTCGACGGATATTTCCAGGCACAGCTTCCTTTAGAATATCATCAGGCAAGGCAGGATTTGAAAGCCAGGTGTCAGTGACTGCATAAGAGAAGAGAGTAAAATTGATGAACTGGGACTATCATCAAACCAAAGTAATAGTTATCAAAACATTTGCAAAGAAGGATTCTATTCCACATACTAGGCAGGTTTCCTCTCAGTGCCAAACCCTCTACAAGTCGGTTGTATTCAGAACGCAGTCTGCTTGCATCAGTGGCCTTGAACCTTCCTACCATGATATCCAATTTAAATAAACATATATAAAATTTCAGCTTCAGAAATTAAGGGATGATATACTCCTCAAGAATTAATCCAATGAATTACAGAGAACAGACTTGAGGCATTCAAATATTAGGACCATGAAAAAGACCAACTGCATAAGTGGGTTTTGGGCCCAGCTTATGAAAGAGATTTTTTCTACTACAAAAGCAGAAGCAAGGTGTTTGGCTCTCAAAACTTGTAAATTTAGCTTATGCAACAAGCCCATTTTGGTTTTTAGACAAAGCTATAAATCAAAATTTCTCCAAAGGGTGGCAATGCATAATAACAAAAATTTAATAAGATTCTTTTATATTCTCATTTTCCCTTCAAAATTCATAAAATCATACAGAGAATTATATGTTTTCACATTTATATTTTTCATTTGGCTCAATTTTTCCTCTTGATTTCATTTATATTTATATGTCCAATTATTTCATGTAGTTTTTGAAAACTTATGATCCGATGTAATAAAATTGAGTCTTTTCTTTTTTCATTTATTAAAAATGAATTAAAATATTATCATATAGTTCTCTAAATCAGACAGCACTTTTGCATTACGTGTGCTAAAAGCTATTTTAGTTTCTCTTTACAGTACTTTTAGCACAGTTATGTACTTGAACGGCATTTCTTATAGAAGTTTCAGCTGGACCAAACAGCCCTTTTAAGTCCCAATACCTTAAACTTCACTAGTTCTAGTCCCCTACCTTTCAGTTTGACTCTCTACATTGAATCAAAATGGTACATTTTCCAGATGCAGTGAAAAATTATCCAAAGTACATACCTATCAATCTCTTGACTTATCCGATTAAGATTCCTGGTAGCTCCTTCAAGTGTCTGTCTTCTAACACTAACACTCAGTGCTTCGATACACACATTGTCAATATTATGTGCCTCGTCAAACACCACAACAGACTCCTTCTGCATTTCCTTGGATATAATCCCAGCCACTTTTGGATCAAGCAAATACTGATAGCTATAAACAACCACATTTGCAAACTGAACCATATGTCTCGCCAAAAAGTACGGACACCACCCTTTCTCCTTCCCAAACGCCCTCAAGTCCTAAAAAACCCAGTGTCAAAAATACAGATTCTAAAGTGTAACATATATTATAATCTAACCAGTCTATATAAAAGTAAAACCATGCATTTTCTTTTATCTAAAAAAATTCTACTTTTCATTTTCAATTCTTCAAAAATATATATATATTTTTTTCATATCCTTTGTGCGTTTTGCTTGCTACTTTCGGAAGCAAACAACCAAATGGTCACCTAAATAAACTTCAAATCCAGTTCACATTTGAAATTCGAAATTAATATCATACACGTATCGAATAATTTTTTTAAAGATGAAAACTCTGACTACCTGAAGGGTATACACACCGGGTGGTAACACGGCGGCAGAAGCGGCCTTCTCATAATTCTCAAAAAACTGACACGTAGGCACATTGGGATTCTCCTCCGCCATGGCTCGAACCCAACTCGCCGTGAGCTTCCTACAGCCGGCATCCACCGAATCCCGATTCTCGGCCGCTAAAACCGTTGGGTTCACGCACAAATTCTTCCTCGAAGAAAGCCCGATGGCAAGAATCCTAGCTTGAGGACCCAAATGCTTAATCTGGTAATTGTGCAAAAGCTTCAATTCGGCCAAGGTTTTTTCCATCTCGTGGACAGTGCGGGTACAGTAAATGAGCTTGATGGGGCTTTGGGGTCTGGAGAGAGAGTAGCTGGTAATGAGAGAGAGTAAGGCGATGGTTTTGCCGGTGCCCGTGGGCATTTCGAGAAGGCAATGACCTTTGGCGTCTAGGGCTCGCTTCAGTTCGATCATGTAAGAGTATTGTTCGGGGTAGATGTGGTCATAGGGGAAGTAGACTGTGACGTCTTCGATTTGGAACTTCATGGTTTTTCTCGGTTTTGATCTGTTTAAATCGCTATATATGAATTTACACCGGATTCAGACCGGAGGGTTTAAGGTTTTGAGGCTGGAGAATGAAGAATGGAGAGATAGCAGAGAGAGTTCATTCAGTTTGGCTTGGTGCTTGTTGATCTTGGCAATGACCCTCTTTTTCTCTCTTGCTTGAGTTGCTTCTTCACTTCCCAGTTCCCAGAAAAGAAAAGCAGAATGGACCCAATAGTTGGCTCTACCCAAGGCGTATGTAATGTAAATTCATAAACCTCAGCCTTGGGCCCTTGGCCTTTTGGCTTTCCAGTCAGATAACCTTAGAAACCAATGGCGACTTTTTCGAGTTTTTTTTTTTTTTTTACTTTTCCAATGAAAAATAAGTTTTTTTTTTTATAATTTTAAAAGGCAAAAATAGAAGCAACCTTTGCACTCCTCCTACGTGAACCAGTGTCACTTCACACATACGTTTCAAAGCTTGTCTTTCTATGTTTCAACTTTTTGAGCTTGTGCCAAAGAAAAAAAGAAAGAAATTTTTGTTATCTGACGTCTTCAAGTCAATCAATGCTTAATTCTTGACAAAATAAATTCAATTCCATTATACAGTATTTCACAAGTTGAAGATACTCCAGAATGCAGGTTAGCAGCTGAAGTTGAGTGCTGTAATCGGTGGCCGCTTATAACCACAGCCACCAAACTTGCAGCTTTGTTTATCAATATGTACGAGCTCTTACATTTATGCATATGAAAAGTTATACTAAAAAACCTCCTAATGAAACAGAACCAGGTAATAAGGCAAGAAGACAAATCTTTCATCATGGGAAGATGAACTTTCTCATTCTTCTTCGGGTGTCTTGAATGCTATGCCCTTAATTGCATGCCGACATTGAAACCTATAAAGAATGAAATACGCATAAGCAAGGTTGTGACAACCTAAATTGCATACACTCTGAAACGCTCAAGGATAATTTGATTGAATACTGAACCCTATGTAACACTGGCTTCCAAGCTATGCAAGCTTCAATTAGCTAATCAGCTGCCAAATTTTCATTTGTAAATGCATTAAAACAACATTGATAAAACCAGTGATATACACTAAACAATTTCCGAGGGCAAAGGGTAGTCCAGATGTTCTACCAAGTGGCCAATAATCATATGTAGGAATAACATTCTGCTAATGGAACTAGAAAAGTATAACCTGAACATATAGCTGGACAGTTGAGAAAGACTATGTTCTCAATGTCCTTAGTTCAGATCAATAAGTCAAAACCTTATTATGAAGACTGGACTATCTGGAGTTTGCCACCTTAACATATTATTAAACTTTCCCCTGTTTATATGTTTTACAACAAGGTTTAGTACCTAGAAGGGGGATATAATAAAAGGTTTCCTCTGAACTACAGCACTTACAGCAACTATGATATGGTGTAAATAAGTTAGGTGAAAACAAGATATCAATAACCATACCAAATGAAATCACTTGAAGAAGAATTTATCAAACCAGTTGATCTGCTGGACGGCGAACCATGACCAGAAGCATCTATTTCCAAACCTTGGGTTCTGCATCTAAATCGTAGTCTGAAAGGCACAATCTGGGAAGGAAAAACGCATTAAAAATTAAAGCTTAGAAAAATGAAAATAAACATGCATATCACCACCACTAGTGTGTAAACAACTTGTTAAATTGTAGTTTATTAAGATTCTTAGATGATCACAGGATGTAAATAAAATGGTCCAATCATGAAAGGCTCCTGTGTAGCTTCATCTTTACCTTTTTGCTGTATCTGAAATCACGCTTTGGAAGAAAATGCAAAGGCAGATTAAATGAGGTGGGAGCTTTAACCATTAGAAACAACTTCGTAGGGCCTAAAAAACAAAGATAACAGACAACCATCAACTTGACTTCCACGGACTGACTTGCATTAACAACAACAATGCTTCAAGTAACTACCTGGATAGGAACTGGAACCTGCACCTCTTGAGATCAAAGCCCTAATAGCCTGTAAAACAGAATTACTCTTTACATGTCCCAAAAAATGTGCAATGTTACAAGGAAGTAGAGATAGCAATCCTTAGATACCTTCCTTGAAAGCCCTTCTGCTGTTTTGCCTTTTATGAAATCAGCTTCAACAGAAGGAGCAGCATTTGAATGTGAAAAATACATCTGATAAACATGCTGAGGTCGAATTGGACTTGTCCCAAGGACCAAAATAACCTCCTGGATGTTAGGGATTTCGCTTATCATCAATTGCAATGCAGTTTGAAGACTTGAAACTGAATTCATAAACTTTTCCATCCTTCTAATCCCTTGTTTACACTCTCTCATTCTGCCAACGTGCTTTCTTCGCAAAGATGCCTTTACCTCAGTTTTTGCAAGATCGATCTCCTAAAACTAACAATTCTTAAGGTGCAAAAACAAAAAGAAAAGACAAAATAGAACAAAGGCAAATAATTGACTCAACAAAGCTAACATACCAACTCTGTATATTCAGTACGCATCGACTCGAATTCAAGACTGATATCCTGCAAAATGCTGGATATAAAGTAATTGGTTTTATTATTCTGTCCCTTTAAGCCAAATATTTCATTAAAATGACTATATTATCAAGAAAAAGAAACATTCAGTGCTCGAAGCAGATTAATTTCCAGGCAAACAATGAAGAAACTTGGAACGAGCAATTCAATCAAATTCATAGAGAAAGATCAAGAAAATTTTGAGTTTCTTTTTTTTTTTTTTGTTCCGATTTGTGAGTAAAGGAAGGAAGGAGTAAGAGAGAACATACGAAGGGATTTGCTGGTGCATGTAGAGAACGAAACCAATGGCGTCCTTGACGAGGTGGAAGATGACAGAGCCATCCAAGAACTCAGCAGTCGTCTCAATCTCCGTGACCTCCATCTCTGAGCTTCCTTCTCCTTCCGTCAACGCCATTTTCTTCGAAGTAGAATGAGTGTTGGTACTGTTTGTTGATTGGATGGGGGGTTTTATTTGAATTGAAGTTTTGGGCGGGATGAGAACTAACGGGAGCGGAACGGAATACGAATAAAGATTAATAAAATGCCCCACCTCAAGTGCTTTTTATCAAGAGAGGAATTAGGAAGGTCCGACAGTTTCCACCGGAAAAAGGACCAAGAAGAAACCAAGACTGAGACTTCGAACAAATGTACTATGTAAAATTACTACTAAAGGAAAAATTTTATCTAGCTGAAAATGACTCTTATGTTTAGCTTATTATTTAATGTTATTTGAGTGAAATTGTGTCTTTAATTCTTATATTCTGTCTAAATGATAAATTTAATTTATATATAATAATTTGTAAACATTAAGTGCATAAAATTTTCAAATTTAATTTATATATCAGTCCAATCATTAATGATTTTAAATTTTTTATTATCTGACTTGATATTTGATTATATTAAAGTAACATTAGATTTAATTTTCTAATATTATATTATATTATTAAATTTGATGACATAACATATAATAATGATGCAATAATTATATTTTTTTACAATAATTATTACATCATTTATCAACATATTCAATATCACATCAATACAATTAATTACTATAATAACATAAATAATTAAAAAAATTTTAACAATTAATCTGATATTATCGATTTGGGAAAAAACAAAAATTCAATTTTTATAAATTATTATATAAAGATTAAATCTCCCATTTTAAATACAAAAACTAATTACATAATTTTACCTTAAATAAGTTAATTCAACTCCTATATAGATTAAAAGTGTGCAAAAATCACTTGTTAAAATCGTGATGCATATGCAGCTTCCAATACCAGTTATCAATTACCAAAATATTTTGTAAAACTCTTTCCACATGGCAAAAGAAATGCAAAGGCGTGGCCGGTTAGCTACACTGGCCTACTGGCAACAACATTCTTATTCTTTACAGGTTAGAAGAATCATAGGCCTTGAGATGCAGGATTTGGTTGGCCATCTACACCACCAATCTGTCTATGGATGATCGAAGCCACAACATTACAAAAGTTCGTACAAACTGTGTAGTGTGTAGTGTAAATGAACATAAATTCATATTCTCTCTCGTACAGTTATCAGCCCTGTGTGTTTTAGATGAATCAAACAAAATTACAGCCGTTTGGCTCTCAACCATAACCATGTCTACTCAACCGGGACTCCCACATTTTACATCAAATTGCCTTGCCTTACACCTTATATCAACCTACGGCCCAAATCTATAGAAATCTGGAATTCCATGTCCCTTCCCCATTTCTACAGGGAACCATGCTGCACCTGTTGTATATCCACTAAGCATATTATAACAACTCTAGAAAGTAAAATTCACTTCTCAGACACTAGACAAGCCATGTCCAAATCCAGAAATGAAGATTTGGAAGAACTGGAACCTGTTTGCGAGTTGTGTTGATTAACTAAATAACCGAGTCAGGCTTTTCATCTTTTACGCCCAATAGCAGCAGCTCAACTAAGTTGTATGAATGAAATTGTGTTCTTATGTGGAACCAAGTGTTTAACTCAAGGTACCACATAAGGTACCACATAACAAATCGATACCAATATCTTGAGGAAGATCTCTGCACCACAGGAATAAATTTTCCTAATCATTAGCCAGTAAGAAGCAGGCATAACATTTTAAGGTGAAAATAAAATAAAGAATACCTGGAAGGCCGAGAAGAGCCTCTTGCTGAAACGTTACACACCATATCGCCTTAGAGCTTTGCTTAAACTTGGCATGACATTATATGCTTGGTAGGACCTTCTTAACTCAATTATGGAACCCACCTAATGAAAATGATGGGGCGATGCATTAGACAAAATGTAGAACAGACAGTACACTCATAATCACTCAAAAAGAATGGTATTTCATAGAAATTTACTGTAATTGCTGTAATGGTTTGGCATCCTAAAAAATGTTCTAAACAATGTTAACAAACTGAGAGCCTCAGTGCATCTACAAACAAGGCCTTAGAAATGCACTTACAATTATTAAAATTGATGTAAACCCAATTGCAAATCCCTCATTGATACGCCGCAAATAATGATCAAGTATGGTTGATGTAGTTGCCAAAATACTTAACAGTAGCCCTCCTGCAGATGTGTTCAAAAAGAAAAGCCAAAAAGCCCACAAGAAATGGGAAGTGGTTTCAACATATAGCCCTGACACTGGCATAAACTTTCGAACTAAATACTGTAATTATTTCTCGGGCAGAAACATACCCCAAAAGCGGGTTGATGCCTGAATCTTTGAGAGATATTCGATAGTAGCCTTCCCAGGCTTTATATTTGGTATCCTGGCACCCATCTTATTCAGGTAATCTGCAATTTCCTTCGGCAAGTTGGCCTACACAGGAGTTTCCACACAAATTACAAATAGAAAGAATAAGCAATGAGTACTAGCATGAGTTAATAGGTCCAAAGTTATATAATTCTTTCAGACAAACACATTTCATGGCTTAATTAGTATATTTCAGAGTTTAGTGCAATTGTATACATATAGAACAAATTGACTAAGACAGTGGACCAAAGCTTAAAGTTCAAGCCCTGCTAGTATTAACCACTTCTGTTCTTTGTGGTAAGTATTCAAGCTTCAGGTTATCCCCTACACTTCCATTGTCCATGATAAGAAAATACAGACAATACTTTGACAAGCTTTTTAATGCATATTCATGGATCAGTTGGTTCTCCATCCTTGTATTCAGCTATAAGGTGGGGAATGTTATGTTTTCTATTCCAACCGTACATCTTTTCAAAATATTTCCCATCAAAAGTCCATCAGTCTAGCTAACACTGAAGATTTAAAGAAATAATAAAGCAAAATGAAGTATAAAATACAAAAGAGAATCAAGCTTTATTTTCTTTTGGCATTCAGATACCCAAGTAACAAAGCAATAGCCAGAAGGAAGATATCATGGCACAAGAAGCAATTTAGATAGCATAGCAGCTGACAATAAGCACATTATCATCAGAAACTTAGAATCATCAAGGCTCAAAAATACTTACAATATCAAATATATTGAACAGAAAAACAAAAAACGCATATATTGAATAGTAAACCCATGGCTCTGCACCAACAGATGTTCCAGGGTCCAATATCTCCTTAACATGCTCCCAAAAAGGCGAACCAAGGATACTGCCAAGAATGCTCTGTGTTAGATAATTGCAGGGTTCAACAATAGAAGACTTAAGGTGAGTGCATGGGACAATGAAAAAACCCAGCCTATTCTAATGCATCAAAGGGATATTACCCTGAAGATGCAAATAGAACAAAGGATTCAAAATAAGTATTTAAATTACTTCTGGGCACAATCACCTTGCAAGAATACTTGGAAATGCTAAGAGATAAGTGGTGGTGAGAACAGGCTGCATTCCTGATGGATTGATATTGAAAGGGATATAGGGCTCTACTTCAGTAATTGGGGAATCTTCCCTGTTCAAAACACATAATTAAGAAAAAGTGAATGAAAAACGATTGCATGACCATTTATTATCAGTTAATGAACGAATAGGAAAGGTTACAATCTCCTGGAATAAATTCAACTATAGTCACCATTCACACATAATTAGTCATCATTCAGATTAGCCATAGTATATAAGATTATTAATATACCTAGCTCCTAAGGGACAATCTGGTTTTCACAACTACCCACAGAAATCCTCTTTTTCCTTGGCGTGCAAACTAAATCAACCAAGAAGAATTGAATTGAAAGCACCCCAGAGAATGCATCTAATATCTAGGCAGTAAACACTGGCTTTTACCTTGCAGCAGATGCTAGTTTGAATCCATAGTACTGCAGCTTTATTTTCCTACAACCCTCAGTTACAACTACTGCCCACATTGTGACGACAGTAAAAACACCCAGTACAGCAAGCATGTATGGCCACCAACTCACAGCACTACCTGCAACCACTTAAAAACAGTGTTATACACTGAAAATAAAAAATGTGCTACTAAAAACCAAGAATAATTGCAACAAATTCTCAGGGTACATGCTTTGTTGATGTAAAAATCTACAGAAAATCAAGAATGATTGGCAGTTTCTACATTATAGCAGAGGAATAACCATTAAAAGGCTGATCAATACATAAATTTTACACCACTGTCCTCACCTTCCTCTAACCCACATATAGGATTACTTTCTTAAAAATATTTACAGAATGTAAGAACTGATCTCAAAAGGACCCACCCTTAGACTGAAATTAGATGTTGGTACAGCAGCAACAGGCTGCCCACCTAGTCAAAGCTTAATTTGTTATCTAACAAATGTTCAAAATATTTTTATTTAGTGCAATTCAGAATTTTGCAAGGAAAAAAAATCCAATAATCATTTCTTATATTAAAACATTGATATATATTTCAAACTAAAGAATTACAATTGTGACAAAATCTCCACCCTACTTAAACAGTAGTACGACCTCACTCAGCACACATGACATACCTGAGAGCTGAGTCAACATCTTGTATAGTGTATCAGTGTATCCGGTTAATATTCCAATACATATAATTAGAGATGAACCTTGACCTGGAACATGCACAAGCAGTCAATTAAGAATACTACCAAAGCTCAAACTTTGAACTAACATGCAACTTCATCACTATCAACATCTAAGAAGATGGGAATCTATAAATAATCACTCCAACCCATTTTCAATAATTTTCCTTGACTTTGGACAAGCCAAAGGCTGAAACTAGACCATCAGAAGCTGAAACTTTTGATGAATCTCTTCTGTTTATGATATGATCTACAACTTCTAAAAACAAAACTCATTTTTCAGTGATTATAAATTGTTGATTTCAATGGTTTACAGGAGCCACAAAGTTTTTTTACCAACAATTTGTTGCCTTGATATGGAGTGATCAACAAAAGGGCAATAGAAGCCTCACAAAAATTTGACGAATACAAGAAAAATTTATAATCTTAAAAATGACATTTACTTGGGGTTCAACAGGGATGTTAAAAGATGAACTATTAATGACCCATATTACCCTTATCCGCAGAAAAGAATGTCTTATCCTTCGTGCTGATAATGACATAAAACAAATGTCTCCAGTGCTAAGGTGCACAAATTTTTTAGAGTCAATCCAACTATCCTATGGCAGCCATTATATATATCTGCCAAAGTATAGTAGGTGAAAATTATATAATATTCAGAAAACATGGAGTTCGAATTGAGAATATGCATTTGCAGCTTGTGTCATAACAATTATGAAAACTTTATTAGAAGCATAGTTCCCCTATCTCAAGGTGAATATATTACATACAATGAGAAGATTACCACTATCTTCCATCATTTCCTCTCATCCAGATAAGCTCTTCTCATATCCTATAAACCTTTTTGCTTCAAGCACAATTTCCAAAGCTGTCTTTTAAAATTAATTCAAGAGAAAATGAACCACTAGCTGTTCATTAAATTTGGCTAGTTGTTGTTTTTATCATAAAAAAAAAATTGCCCATAAAAATTAGCAACAATAAGGAATAAGGAGAAAACATATTAAGAATGATACCGAATCCAGATTCTGATATCGTATCACAGATCCATGTCATAGTCATTGCACCACAAACCAATAGAAAAGCAGTCACCATCACATGCTTGACCCTGCAAAAACCATAGACTGTAATCAACAAATAAAGGCTCAGATATAGCATGCAGATGAAAAGAACACGCATGGAGCACTGGTGCAAAAATGGTTTTGACATTGACTTCACATGTAAATTATTCCAGGAAAGGCTGAATGTGTCTCATATCCTGCCAATTTCTTGCAAGAAACTACAAAACCAGAACATTGTTGACATCATGTTCAAATTGCTAACGTACCTGTAACTGGCTGCATAGATTGAATATGGAAGAGAATAACAAGCAACTATAATAGCTTCCAATATTGCAAAGCCAAGTGAAATCCACCATCTACAATAAAAATTGCATGCTTATAACTTCCAAGAAGTTTTATCCGGAATAATACAAGTAAAAATTATGTAGCAAGGGCTCGTCTCACTGCTTGAGATGAAAAACTAGACACACATATAACTCTTAATCTTCTCATGGCCATCCAATCCTTCTTTCCGCAACTTCACTAAGGACGGAACAACATGACAGAGCACCTGTTTTCAACCAGTTCATGAGAATCCACAGTATGACGATATTCAAGAATCAACACCACAAGGTGGAAAAGAGAGGGAAAAGAATTAAGGATGCACCAAACAGTAACAAAAGACAGTTGTGCCAAAAGAAAGACTCTCTTCGGTATCTTTCTCTTGGCAGAAAAAGCATGTCTGCTTTTTGTTCTTTTTGAAGCTAAGTTAACAAATATCTCTATAGAGATCACAGGCATTAGTCACCAAGATTAAATGAACAGTCCCACACATTTATCCTATCACAAGGTAGTAGTTATACCAATTATTAGAAAGCAACTTCAGAACCCTTAAATACCACTAAACTCCGTACACATACCAAAAGAAGAATAACTTGGCACATCATGCAAGCTTCTTATTAAAAATAATAACCTTTAGCCCATTGTACAACCATTCCATCTTATAAGAACAAAGCAAGGCCCCTCAACATCTATCTACTGCTTCAACAGTTCAATGAATAAATTGGAGGGTACCAAAATTGAATTCACAGCAAGAAAGGACAAAAATCAAGTATCAAGTTACACAATCAAGTAAACAAATAAATAAAATATAACCAAAGAAGAGTCACGAACCTGCATAATTATGGATGCAATTATCTGAGGGCTGATACCAAGCTGAAAAAAGGACAGTTTAAGCTCTGCAGAAAAGTCGCCCAGCTCATCTACCAAAAGCAAAATGAATGGCCATACATTTGTTAACTTCTACAAAATTATTTATACTGACAAGAAGACAGACAAAACTGCAAATAGCTTAAATGGCATAAGAATACAGGTAAGTTTTGAATAGATTACATAACTTACCAACAGATCCTGAAACAAAGCTAAGGTAATCTTGAGGTATCAACCTTCTATCAAATCCAGGGAGAGGAATAAAATATCCAACACGACTAATTACTAGCAGTACAGCAGTCACAAATAACCTACGTCGAATCTCACTCTTAAAAAATGATTCCGCAGCATTGTTCAGGACAGAACTCAGGCGCACAAAGTTTAGAAACCTATTTCTAAAATATTTTGGACTAACATGCAGAGTGTCGATGTTATTAACACCATTATAATTTGAAACATCTGACCCCTCGTCCGATCTTGAAGGAACAACTTCAAGATTTAGAGACTCTGGGGTGGACTTGACATTCATATAGTCACTTCGAAGCTGGTCTGAAGAATTGGTCAACCATTTTCTGTTTGCTCTTGACTGTAAAAATCTTTTTGGCAGCAAGAAATGGCTTCTACTAGGGTTTACTAATTTTATCTTGAGAGCATGGTGGGGTTTGGCATAGAGTGAATGATAAAGTCGTAGGTCCGGCACCACATGTCCACCTACATAAAAAATCACAGTTAGTGCACTGAATCGCTACATTAATACATAAAAGTTAACATTGTATCATTCCTCTAGTTAGATAAAATGTACGAGATACTGCCTGAAAATAATTCGAGAAGAGTTGGTTTAAGAAAATAAATATAAGCTGCAAATAACATTCTGCTCAAACAAGCACCGAGTAAAGTTTCAATTCCCTTCCACCAAAAGTATACAGTGGCTTGCATTCAACTTCTACATCACCTCTCCCACCCACCCATTTTTGAACTAGCTTTTATGATTTTATTTATCTAGAAAAATGAAGCACAGTTAAAACAAAGAGAAAGAATCCATTTTTAGAAGCCTTGAGTTTCTCTAAACCTAAACCTAAAAGCACTTCTACTCAGAGCCACAACAGAAACAAGTAATAGCTCCAATTTAACAGAACGGCATTTATCAATCAAAATGAAAAAGCACGATATAAGCATGTAAACTAACAATCCTTTCAAAAAAATTCCAAATTTCAATAAACTGGACATAATATCACAAAAAATCATGCGCACATAAAAATTAAACTGAAATATCCAACTGATAGAAACTCTGAAAATTTGAACCAGTAGTTAACTCTTTTCTTTTTCTTTTTTTTTTTTTTTTGCTCACTCCTCCTTCTTTTAGGTCTTCTAAGGAACCAAACAGTGGAAGACTGACCTGGAATATTAAGAGGTTTTGTTGCAAAGAGGGGAGTGTGGTAGCGATGAGAGCTGAGCAGAGTTGCTTCCATTGTCGACCGAAAGAGGGAGGCAAATGACCGTATTTCGAGCATCGGCAAATGTTAATACCAGCAATCTCTAAGGGCGTGGATCTTCTACTTTGTTGCCTATTTTAGAACCTCAACATAACCCTTTCCTTTTCTTTTTTTTTTTCCAATTGGATTACATTCCTTCTAACTCCACTACGTGACATCATTTTATTGGACGAGAATAAGAAGACCACGTTTGGTGGTAAATATCCTCGCGTTCCTAATTTTATTTTTACTGCTTTGCATAAATAACAAAACTAAAAAAAATGACAAAATAGATAAAAATAACCATTAAGAAAGTGAGGCAAAATTAATAAATTATATATAAAGTAATAAATTATACGTTAGAGATAAAGTAACTTCCCAAGCTAAATTAATAAATTATATACAATAAGTTTAATATTTAATTTGAAAGCATGAATATGGGTTTGAAATTCAAGTTAAATTTCATTGCATGATAAGCAATAAGAAGGAAAAGAATTTTCTTAGTTGCACTCAAACAAAACTTAACGACCCAATAAGGGAATTTTACTGTTTGAGATATATAGTTCGTGTTTAATCACAATAATAAATCACTATATATTGTACACCAACAATGGAGTTTTTAAATTTGTTATATACATATGCTTGTCCACATGTCTATTTAATTCCAAATAAAAAAAATTGAAAATTACTATAGTTTGAGACTTATCTGTAATAGGTAGACTAACTGAATTAATAGTATCAATCAGAAGCATTGGTTATAAACTTTGCTCAATTTAGTTAAACAAGGCAGTACGGAAATGGCGATTTAAAGCATCTTTGTGTAGGAATTTTCCGTAGATAATTAAGCCACAAGGCCCACAACTTGTTTCACTCGCAGCTTTCTTGCACGCTAGCTATTATACTAATACAAAACAATAAAAAAAAAAATGGAGATATCCTTAAGCAACACATTCCAATCTAGCTTTACAAAATAAAGGGCCTGTCTCAATAGCTTTTTTTTTTTTTTTATCATCAATTATTTCTCTTTTTGTCCGACATGTTTGATGGTCTTTGCCTCTTTCTATCTCAAGTTCTCTAAGGAATGCACGACGAGAGAAGGTCATTAAGAAATTTGGTGGAGAAAACATGAAAGCTCAAGTGCAAAGTACTGCCAAATCTGCTTGAGGTTCAACCTTTAGGCTTTAGGGCATTTTCTGTTTGTTTCATGGAGTTTTGAGTGCTCTCTCTTTGCTTTAATAAATGGTATTTTGCCTGTGAAGAAAATGGGTTGGTTCTGGGACAAAAGTTATCACCTAGAATTGTCCACAACCAGTGACTTCTGGATAAAAGTGGAGAGAACAGAAAAGTGAGAAAAGATTATAAGGATGTCAATGGATAATATATTTGTTATTTTTTAGATATTTATTGTTAAATTTTATTATTTGAAAAAGTATTTGAATTCTATTAATATTTTATTAAAATTTGAAATTATTACCTAAATATCTTAAATACTCTCTTTTAATTTATCAAAAAAAACTAATATATATTAAATTAAATTTTAATATTAAAAATTATTGTTTATAATCGAGTTCGATAATAATTACTCAAAGACTGTTACTCGGGTATCCTTATATTGCTTATTAGAGTTAAGTAATGTAAGATATCCATTCACACACGTAGAAAGAGAAAAAAGTGTAATGTAGTAAAAGTAATAAATGATTTTTTTAGTGCCATGTGTCATTTGATAATTGGAGGAAAAAAAAAGTAATGGATGTCACCAATTTTTTAGAAGCGGAGAGCATCTTATCCCAAAATTCTAAGAATAAGAAATGAATGGAGTATTTTTATTTAAATAAATTACGATAATCAATCACATGGAGGATTTGTGCGGTCATTATTTATGATACATTACTCGATCATTAGCAGTCAGTAGCACAATCATAAACCTAATGCTTTAGCTTTTATGAATTTTGGGCGGTAACGGATAAAATAAAGTTGGCCATTGGAAGTCTTGGGAGGGAGGCTAGTAAGTCCATTCCTTGGGAAGAAATATCTCCGGCGAAGTATTTTCATTCTGGGAAATAACACAACGTTTTGTTGATACATCCTTCCCATTTTTATTATTCAATGAATTCAAGTCTCCACGTATTGTGTTATTTTTGGGATCTGCATGCAAATGCATACCGTTTTAGCAGCAAAAGTCGAGATTTAAAAAGCCAAATTAATTATTATGTGGAAACAAGAACCAAAGCTTATAGTTAGAGGTATACGTACCTCGCCGGGGAGAAATTTGCAGGCCTAATTCATGAACGTTTAAGTTGAGAGCTTGAACAACACGGGAAGGGAGTAGAACTGGAGAGCAAGCTGCACCAAACAATGAAACGTTTTAACATAATCGATAATCACAAATCTATTTGAAGCTCTAGAATTTATGTTGTACTAGTCTGGAAATGTTTACCTGGTTTTCTGCTTGACTGAAAGTTGTTGCCAGCCCTTTGAGGAAGGAAAACACCAGTCCCGCATGACTTTTGGCCAGAATCTAGGAAAAAAGCCTGCATTCCAGGTCCTCCTGATGCCCAGTTGCTCCAATTTCTTGGTTTGTGATGTCGTCTTGAGCTAGCCTTCGGGTGCTTATGAAATATATGCATGTTAAAAGGAAAAGAAATCAGAATCTGAGTGAATCAAGATCATTGGTTATCCAAGAAAATCAATGTGTGATGATGAATTGATCGGAAATACTAACAAAATATTACCAGAGAAATAAAAAAACAGCTCCCTCGAAATAAACTACGTATTACCACAAAAAAAAATAAAATGGCCAAGGCCAATAACATAGATGGCCCCAAATATGTTTTAATTTTATTTACCATCCTTAGAAATTCGCTTTATATAACCACTTGCTCATTCAATTCGGTACATAATTATATTCAGTTACAATACATTAGAGGAAAGTACTAGCTATAATTTTTTTAAATAATTATCATTTGTGAAATAAATTACAAAATTAACCATAACATAAAAATTTGAATTTTTTTCATTTGTAAAAACTTTGATAAATGAACAGATTTAATGTTTATGTCTACCTATGCACTTCGTCACAATTTTTGTTTATATTAGGACCACATGCATGTAACTGAATAAATTCAAAACAAATTTAAAATTAAGATTGTGAATAAAAAAATCAAATTGTTTTAAGCTACATATGAGAAAAAAACACATCATAAAGAAAATTACAGCTAATGATGTAATTTAATTGTCATTTTTGTGGTTATAAAAAGAAGAATACGGCCAATATTACTAATATTTCCTAATTAGGAGTCATTGCTAGTTGGAAATTAACTTAAGGGAAGCTCAGACCAAATTTTGCTGTACAAAAAAGAAGAAGAATACAATCAATAGTACTGGTATTTCCTAATTAGGAGTAATTACTAGTTGAAAAAAAGGGGAGATGAAACCAAATTCTACTGTAAAAGAAGAAAAATTACTACAAAATTCCCAATGGATCCCATTTATCATATGACGACTGAGAAGGTCCAGGACTGAATGGATAGTATCCTGTAAATTATCTCTCCAGTCAACAGATGCTTGTTTTTCATCCCATAATTTGCGGTCTTGAAAATTTTTATGATTTTCTCCCCAGATCCCAACATTTCCATCCACTTGTTTCAGAATCGACAGCATCATAACAATCCAAAAATATCTCAGAAGAATACCAACTTTATTTCCCAGGAATATCCCAGAGCCGAAAGCAGAAAAAACACAGAAGAGGAGAGAAAGTTTTGCAGTTTCCATCAACGACGATCAAGTTTCTTTCATATATATAGATATATCTATATATATATATATATATTGGTTTAAAAAGGAATTGAATAGAAGAGATGAGTACCGGTGAAAAGGGCTCAGTAGGTAAGTTTGGACGATGGCGATGAGAATGATACTTCATATCATCCTGTAATTAACAGAAAATTCCAATAAACACACAAAAACTTTCTAATGAATCAATCAGCAGACTGTTTTAGTGAAACCACACTGAAGAAAGAAGATTTAGCTGTAAAGACATTGATGAATAGAGCAAGATTCAAGACCCTATTCTTTTTGGTGTCCCATACTGCCTCATCGAGAACGTGAGAAGGCAGCCACGACATTGCTTCTTCAAAGCCAACCTCAATATCTTCGACAACAGCAGCCATTGTCTGAATTTTCAAAGAGAGAGTTTCTTTCTTGGTTCTTTGGGAGAGGAAAGCCAGAGAGACTTTTGAGCTCCAACCTCCAACCTGCAACTTAACTAAATTTTTACGTTGGAAAAGATGGAGAGAAAAAGCGACAGATATATAGGAGCCGGGTGAGGCCAGATGAAGAGTTGCGTGTCATTCACCTTCAGGTCGGAGAGCGTACAATCCAGTTTCGGATTAGAAAATCCTAAAACGAACTCGTTTCTCATTCATTCTATCGTGCGTGCAAATTAGCCTTGATTTGCGACTGTAATTACGCATCAAACCACGTAACTTTCCATTTTGCCAAAATTTTGTAAAATTCCACGTTGCATGTTTATGTAAACTGTAAGAGGTAACACAATGTTAATTCACAAGTTAAGTCGAAAGGGCAAAAAAAAGAAAAGGGTAAAATGGTCAATTGCTTATAATTTATAACCACAAAATCTAAACCTTTAATAGTTTTGTAATTTTTGAAAGTTTGAATAGTTATTGTTTCAAATTTGACTGTAGGTCGGCAGTTTACATTATGATCCCTTTCAAAACATTGACCACCAGGTTTTAATTTGAAATCTGCCCATATTGACCATCCGCTATATAAATGTGCTGAGATCTAGTATTTGTGAGTTTAAAAATGATTGTAATTTAAATACTAAATCAGAATAAATATTTCCATACTAAAGAGAAAAAGGGCATTTCAGTATTTTCGATATCATGCCGATCAGTTCAGTGGTATGGACGTGGATTGGGTTGGGTTGGGTTGGGTTGGGTTCGGTGAACTCCTCTTCCAATTTTGTTGCAGCTGTTAATAGTACATGAGCACCTTTTCTTTTCCAGTCTTCCAGTTCTACATGTTGTTTAATTAATGGCGATTTAAAACAAAAAATTAATGCGATTAAGCTTCAGATGGATAGACTAAGATTGATGACTTCAGGCATCTCTGTAAAGCCATGCAAATATGCAGCAGCTTCTGCCTGTTCTTAACTACCGCACCAACTCTGACATTTTCACCCAAATCTTGAAAATGTTTGGTTTAGGAAAGTCGGTCCCCCCCAGCTAACAAAACTATTCAAGCCCTCATCATAAAGGGTAAACCTTAAACAAATGGGATGATGTTGGTGAACTACTGACCGCTGGTTTGGCTGGTTTTTTGAGGACGTGTAAACCAGTTTTTTAGTTACATTCAGCAACCAAATACACCTCAAATTTGATGTCAACATTTATTGTCAACCTGCTTGTTGGCAGATGACTTCTGCCTTTGTCTCACGGTAATGTCAAACTTACTAAATCTGTCAGTAACAAGATATAGTTTAATCAAGTCATCTAATTATCCAAAGCTTTAGCACTTGTCAGAGCGGTCATGTGATGTTCTTTTATAGGGTTGGCAAAGTCAGGTGAGATCTCGTGCTTCTGCTTTTATAGGTAACAACTGCTAGTATGCTAATGTTCTTAGCACAAAGTAAAAGTAGACCATCCGCTTTCTTGACAAAACTTCTGCTGGCAGTAAACAGTTAGATATGTCCGAGTAGAACATGGAATATGTACTCATGTAATCACAACACACACACATACATACAAAAGAGTAAATCATGGAACTGCAAGGTGATGTTCTTCAATTCAGCTAGAAAAAAGGTGCCGTTCTTCATTGATTTCTTTGTACTGTACATAGCAGGTAGTAGCAATTAACAGAGAACTTCCATGTTTAACAATAGCAGTTAATAGACTGAATATGAAAGTTGGAAATTCTGGCTGAATTTTTTTTCTTGGCCAAGGAAATTCAGACAGAATGATCCATCATTTCTGCAATTGTTTCAGTATGGTAACATTCCGTCTATTCACAACAGAAACAATCAAATTATGCGTGCTGAAAGTCACTGCTAGTACTCAACTGTAGCCGTCAACATAACTCTTCATTTATCTCAAAGTAATTTCACTCTGCCCTGTACTCATCACAGACTACTTGAAACTTCACTGACACACATTTTGCTAGTTAAGTTTATAAGTTCATGCGTTTCCTCATCCAGTGGTACATTATCCTTCTGCATCCTCTCAGCAACTATAAGTGGCATTTTACCAGCTTTTGCATAAGCTCGTAGAAGTGAATTATACACCTTCGTACTGACATGGCCAGCATTCCGAAGAATAACTAACAACTTCTCCACCCCTTCAGTATCGCCCAGCTCCTCAAGTTTCTTAAATACTTCTCCAACCAACCTGTCATTGGGATTCCATTTTCTCACACTACCAACAGCTCGCTCAAAACAATCCAATACTTTTTCAATTCGTTGATTCTTTAAATAACCCCATGTAAGCAGTTCCCAAGTAGTGTAACAAGGGGAGATACCCTTCTGCACTATTCGCTCATAAAAGTCTTCAGCAATTTCCATCCGATCTTGATTGATGTAAGCTGCAAGCAGTATGTTTGGAACTCTAGCATCAGCACTTCCAGAAACAGACTCCCACTCATTGTAGAGTATCTCAGCTTCTTCAAAATCCCCAAGTTTCACAAGTGATGATATCATACATGTATACTCAGCATCATTCATTTTGCGGAAGCATGATTTCATCTTCTTCCACATTCGTTGAACCCCATCTTTATCCCCCATGTTTGTATGCAAACTGAGAAGGGAGGAATAGGCAACTCGATTTTTCCGAGAAGCCTTCTTCTCCATATCCTTCAAAGTAGATGTTGCCTTCTCAAATTCTTTTCCTCTTATATAAAGATTGGTCAATGCACTATATGTCATCCAGTCAGGATCTATTTTCGCTTTCTTTAGGTCAAGAAGGATTTCTTCTGCAGTTTCGATTTTATTTTGGGAGGCACAAACGGATAGCAATAAATTATAAGTAACGATATCTGGTGAAGCATTTTTCTTTAATTCCTTAACTATTCCAGGAACCTTTTCTAGTTGCCCTTCTGAGATGCATAGAGATAGCATGTGGTTGAAAGGAAGCGGACACTTCACAAAACCACATTCTGACATTTTCTCCATCAGAGCCTCCGCTTTAGCAGACAACTTGTTCTGGACATATGTGTGGAGGAGAGCTGTACATGTGGCTTGACCTCTCATCTGGTCAGGAAGGTCTTCAAAGAATTTTTCCGCACTAGCTAAACCGCGGACCTTTGCAATTAAGTCCAAGTGAACAGCATAGTCACCAGGTAACAGCTTGATATCTTGCTGCAATCTCATCCATTCACATATCTACAAGAAAATAAACCACGGTGGCATATGGTCAATTCTCGAACATAAACATTTCCAAGCAGTTCTATGTACCCAGTTTCAACAGGCAACAATTATTCCATAAATAGTACTCATCTCACAATGGGGGCAAAGATCTCATAGTTAAATATACTTTTACTAAACAATCTGTTCAAGATTAACCAGAATACGAGCAGCATTTTGCAATTTTCAAGCCTATTTCCCAACCGAAACTAAAATTTAATTCAAAATTCCAAGGATATAAGCGTCAACAAATAAGACAAGAAGATAAAAGGAGGGGGTAATAAGCATTGGACCTCGAGGGCGTGCTTGTATCGCTTGAGCTTGCGAAGCTCTCGAACGACTCTATTGAGCTCGTACTTACGAACCGTACGGCCTTCCTCTTTCCATTTCCGAATTGTAACCACAGCGCTGCGTTTTGGATACACGAGGCCTATAAGCCTCCATCCCAGCGTGTCTCGGCCGCCTCCACCGCCTCCACCGCTTTTTACAGCGCCTTCGGTAGTTGCTATAGCTTTCTCCGCCGCCGCCGTCGCGTGCGCCGAGAAGAAACGTGCGGCTGAGAGGGACGCGCGAACATAGCGCATCAACATTGCCTGAGTTTTATTTGATTTGGCAAGCAAGCGATCAGGGAATAGGGTTTAAGGGAAGTAAGAATTAGGGAAGCCAGATTAGAAAATGAATAGGGCTTTAAATCCAGTTCTTTTTCTTGTTGGCCCGATCCATAACCAAGTAAGATCAGTGGCTTAAGTGGCTTTTTATTTGGGCTTCAAAACTCAAAACGTTCCCAACAGACAAGAGCCAATAGCCCGTCAACAAAGGCGAGTGCACACACTTTCGGTAGGCGCAAAAAACAGCCCCCCAACTTCCTCCCCACGCCGATAAATTGAACTCTTCTTCGTTAACAATCGCCATTAGCCCACCACTCTTCCTTACTGTCTGATTTCTTACCTCCAACGCGCCAACCAAAAAAGAAAATAAATAAATAAATAAGTATCCATTTTTCTCTCTCTTTCTTTGCTTCTCAGTTGCAAAAGCAACATTCCAAATGCCAGGTAGATCAGCCGCCGGTGTCCGAACCGGCGTGAGAGTCGTCGTAGCTGGGGACCGTGGCACGGGTAAATCGAGCCTCATCTCAGCTGCAGCTTCCGATTCTTTCCCCGAATATGTCCCGGCGGTTCTTCCTCCTACTCGCCTCCCGTCTGACTTCTTCCCCGATGGCGTCCCTGTCACTATTGTTGACACCTCCTCCAGGTATACTAGTTTGGATCTTTTCCCAGTTTTCTATGAACGCGAATGTTAATAATGGTTCTTTTGATCCGGCCGTGCCAAATATTTACAGTAACTTTTTAAATAGATGGTCTGTTTTGGGATTGTGGTTAACATTTTTAGAACCTATAATCTAGTTTTTTTTCAAAAGGAAAAAAGTGCCTTTAGATGAAAAAGCAAACTATTTTTTTCATGAATTAAAAAAAAATTGTTTGAGAAACTAAATGCATGATTTTATTTTTGTAACAAACAATAATGTACGAATTGCTATCTTATTTAAGTAGCAAATGCTAAAGCAAGTAGTAAAAGCAACGTAAGCGTTTTCTGATGAGTTTTAAATGTATGTTGATTTTTTTTGCATTGCTATTTACCTTTAGCATGGAGAGCAGAGTAAAGCTTATTGATGAGTTGAAGCGAGCTGATGCTGTGGTATTAACATATGCTTGTGATCAACCTATGACACTCAGTCGACTGAGTACTTTTTGGCTTCCTGAGCTTCGTAAATTAGAGGTTTGCTGTCGACATAATTTACTGACATAAGATGCATGTTTTTTCATGTTTACTCATAAAACGACACTGCTTTCATTATGTTTATATGTTATATATGAATAGGTTAAGGCACCAGTTATTGTTGTTGGGTGCAAACTAGATTTACGAGATGAGCGTCAGCCCATGAACTTGGAACAAGTCATGGCACCAATCATGCAACAGTTCAGGGAGATTGAGACCTGTATAGAATGTTCCTCTGCTACACTAATTCAGGTTTTTTTTTGTTATTACTATTGTTTAATTTAACATAACAAGCTTACTGAATATTCTCATTTTATTTTTGCCAACACGCTACCCCATCTGTCTTTATGACAATGTGGCATTAGCATTTAGCAGTTCACTTTTTAATCAGTGGCTCTAGACTCTAGAGGGGTGCTGAGAGACAACCTTCCAGTTTTCTTTTGTGTTGGAAACTATTTCCTATTATATTATCTTTTGACCAATTGATAAATGTTGAACCCATTTATGTTGTCCTTATGTTTGTTAAATTCATTTACTTTTCGTGTATTTGAGTAGCTACAGATATTTGGTAGGTCAAAATCTAAGGTTTTTTCCACTTTTATTGTCTACAGGTTCCTGATGTGTTCTATTATGCTCAAAAGGCAGTTCTACACCCAACAGCACCACTATTTGATCAAGAGAAACAAAGTTTGAAACCACGATGTATCAGGGCATTAAAACGGATATTTATGCTTTGTGATCATGACATGGATGGAGCCCTTAGTGATGCAGAGTTGAATGAGTTTCAGGTTTGTTTTTCTTTTTGTTTCTCCTTTTCTAACCATCTCTCTTATGAAATTGTAAAAGTTTGACATGTTGAGCAATGATAAGCAGGTTAAATGTTTTAATGCTCCATTACAACCTGCTGAGATAGTGGGTGTAAAGAGGGTGGTGCAAGAGAGGATGAGAGGAGGAGTCAGTGATCTTGGTCTTACTCTTGAAGGTTTCCTATTTCTTCATGCTCTTTTTATAGAAAAAGGGCGTCTTGAGACAACTTGGGCTGTCTTGAGAAAGTTTGGATATGATGATGATTTAAAGCTTAGGGATGATATTCTTCCAACTCCAACCAAGCATGCCTCTGATCAGGTAGCACATAATTTGGCCTTAGACATACTATTCTTTAGTCCAAATTGGCATTAAGGTTTATTGGCTTGCTTCTCCTTGCATTTATGTTGGTGAAGTTCCTAAGCACTTGATTAAGTATGTGGTAATTGTTGTTTGGGTTTTTTTATGGTTGTTAATAGTGATTGGAAGATTGCTCTTTATCTGAATTGTGAGTGCTTGTTCCAAGACAAGATTTAGCCTAGTGATTTACTCTAATTGTATTCAGCATATATGTGATGCATCATCAATATCAATATCAAGGAATTATAGAGCTTTATGTTGCACATATCCCTAATACTGAAGTTTTACCTAGTTTGCAGCTTTTTTTAACAAATAACCCCCCTTCCCCCTAGCAAATTTATTTGACTGTTGAATACTTCTACTTCCTATAATTTTACCTTTCATAATAACTTCCCTATCTGGGGACTGCGATATACTTACTTCTAGATATCTTGTAGAGTGTGGAGCTGACAAATGAAGCTGTGGACTTTTTGCGTGGGATCTTCCAATTGTATGACATTGATAATGTACGTGTTAAATCTCCCTAATCCCTTTCACTTGTACAGAAATAAGAAGAAAAAAATGTTAAATCGCTAGTTCTTATCATATTTAGAGTATCTATAATGCTAACTTATGCACAATCACTGAATTTCTGCTTCGGTTTTGAGTTTACCAGGATGGATCCTTGCAACCTTCTGATATTGATGATATCTTCGTAACTGCTCCGGAAAGGTGAATGCAGTTAGTAGATGTGTCTTCTTTTGTTTGTAGACTCGTAAGATTTAACAGTGTTCTCTTGGCACATTTCTGTTGCTCCAATTATCAAACAGTTGCAACACTTCAAGATTTGCGTTGATTGATTCCAATTAGCTTCTGCAAATGTTGGAGATGGAACAGCTAATGCTGAGGTTGCAAAAGAATTCAACCTGAGCCAAATTGATTAACCTTGGTTTGGTTCATTGTTTAGATTACATTTGTTAATGTATTATTTCTAGTGTTTAATGTTGTAGAAATTACTGTGAAGCATGTGTGTATGTGTGCATAACACATACACATGAGCATACATGTATAAATAATCCTCCTGATTGCTTTTAATCTTTTCCTGCAAAAACCCTTAGCTCCTAATGGTGTTATTAATGATCCTTGTTATGTTGTATGGCAAATTAACTTTTAGACTTAACCCCCTTTGCTGTTTTTCCATTTCCCCCCCTGATTCTTTTTGATTTTCCAGAATATATTTTTATGAACATTTGTGTTCTCTGTATTCAGTCCATGGAGTGTGGGCCCTTATGTAGATGCTGCAGAGAGAACAGCTCTTGGAAATTTGACTCTTAATGGGTTTCTATCTGAGGTTTGTTGTGCTTACTACTCCTTCCTTGATTTTTACTTGTGGTATAACACATGATGACATTTTTAGTGGCTATCTGGGTGAATTTTATCTATATCTTAAATTTTATTCGTCATGGACCTGGACAACACAGGGTCTTAAGGACCTTACCCATACCAGTATTGTTTAAGGATTTCGCAAGTTTTATGTGCATTTTCTAATTTGCATAAGTAAATTATATTTCCAATTAGAATTGACTGCTGGGATGCTGTTCAGCAGAAGTCCTACTTATTTATAGTACATCTGACTAAAATGGCTAATATTTATTGGTTTGCATTCTTATATTCTTTCACAGAATTATCTCTCTATGAAAAGGGCTTATTTTCCCACTTTACTACTTTGATGTCAATATCACTGTTTTGATTACATATGGGCACAATATCATTTTCTACTCTCTGACTATTTTGGGTTCATCTGTTTCTCTCTTCTCTTGGTTCTCTTAGCTTGCGACTTAATCCACAGTTCCAACACTGACGTGATTTATTTCTTGCATTTCTTGTTAAATAGAATAGACAGGTTTTCTTTGTCCTGTCGGATATTAATTGGTATTTGAACATTTTCAATTTTGTTTAACTGTAACTCTCATCATATATGTGGTTGCAGTGGGCCTTGATGACATATCTGGATCCATCATGTAGTTTGGCTAATTTGATTTGCATTGGATACGGTGGAGATCCAACTTCAGCCCTTCGTGTTACTAGGAGAAGATCTGCAGATCGTAAGAAGCAACGGACAGATAGAAATGTATTTCACTGCTTTGTTTTTGGTCCTAAAAGATCTGGGAAGTCTGCTTTGTTGAATTCGTTTTTAGGAAGGTGTTGACTCCGGACCTATGTGATCAGTTGATGTTGATCTTGCTAGTTTCATCTGCAGCTTCTTTGGTTCATCTAGTAAAATTATACTATTGTTTTGTCTTTTCAGAGTCTAGATGCTGTGACATCATTTATGAGTGTGAAATTTGAACTGCAGGCCTTTCTCAAGCAACTATACTCCAACATATGGTGTACGTTATGCAACGAATGTTGTTGAAGAGATTGGGGTGAGTAATAGCTATAGGTATAATATATGTCCTGGTATTTTCATGTAACTCACTTTGTAACCTCTTTTCTTTTCTAAAACCCCATGTTTCCCCCTGTGAGATCATTGACCATGATTATGGAGAGTAAAACTCTTGTTCAATAAGAAAAGGTGACTACATATGTCCTTGTGAAAATAAACAAAACGTTTTCTTTTTTTTTTGTTTATCTGTTTTCTGATTCTTGTGCTCTGAAAACATAGCTGTTAATGTCTAATGAGAAGTTGTGGATTTGATGTGGCAATCTTTTTGACTCTATTGTCTTTGCAGGGTACTCAGAAGACACTTGTTTTGCAAGAGATACCAGAAGATGGAGTTAAGAAATTCCTGTCGAATAAGGAATGTTTGGCTGCCTGTGATGTAGCTGTAATTTTGTATGACAGGTAATGTTAAACAATATTCTATTTGTCCAAAGTAGCAACATGAGAATAACATGGTGAATATGCTAAAAGCTTACTCATAGACAAGTGGTTATGAACCTCTTTCAATTAGCTTTTTACTGGGTTTTACTGTTCTTTATTACTCATCCTACTTTCCCCTCTTGCCTGCTTCTGTATTGTACTCTATCTACAAACCTGTGGATATCTGGAATCGAGGAATAATTAGCATCTCAAAGGGCTGTGGCGATTTATTGATTTGTCAATACATGGTCACTTATCTTACATGGCATTGTGTTCCTATTGCCAGTTCAGATGAATATTCATGGAAAAGATCAAGAGAACTGCTTCTGGATGTTGCTAGGCAAGGAGAGGAAAGTGGTTTTGGAGTGCCTTGCCTCCTCATTGCAGCAAAGGATGACTTGGATCCATATCCAATGGCACTACAAAACTCAGCAAGAGTATAAATGATTTCATTGGCTGCTTTGTTTGTCTAAATCCTACAAAACTATGATGATAGATGAGATATGCTGTTAATTTCAATTTTCTTTTCAGGTAACTCAGCAGTTGGGAATGGAAGCTCCAATACCTGTAGGTGTGAAATTAAGAGATTCCAAAACTGTATTTTCTAGAATCATAAACGCAGCAGAACACCCTCACCTGAGCATTCCTGAAACTGAGAAAGGGAAGAAAAGGAAGAAATATCGCCGGCTTGTTAATAGCTCACTTATGTTTGTTTCAGGTTAGTTGCATCTCACTTCCCCATCCAGCTCTTTCCTTCCAATGGAAATGAAATTTGTATAGTGCTTGCTTTCATATTTTACTTGTTCTTGACTGGGTTCCATGTTCAAATTACAGTTGGGGCTGCTGTTGCTGTTGTTGGACTGGCAGCTTATCGTGCCTATGCTGCAAGGAAGAATACTTGAAAGATGATCAGTTTGTTCATCAAGAACTATTGCTTTTTTTGCTGCATTTTGCAACTCAAATAAATGGTCAGTACATGTGTCCTTGTTTGGTTTTTCTACCTAAAACCTGTATATAATTTTTTGCAATTATTTCCAGTAAGGCTGGAGGTAATCTTTTTGACTCTCTCATCTTGAACCTAATAATTTCACTTTTCTTTGTTTATTTATTTTTTGTTCCTTGTATACTGAAATATTTGTAAACCGCATGCCACTTATCTGTCTCGAAAGTATAAGATCTGTGAACCTTGAAACATAGAGTTATTATATATGTTGGCTTGCGGTTGAGGCATAGCCATTATGGTAGCAACACCTCTCCCAAATTAAGATTCCAAGTTCAAATTCTCTCCAAACTCGAGTCTTTAATTGGCTTGGATGAGGCTGGTAGGCAACTCTTGTTTGGAAGGGGCAATGTTTGCTGCTTGTTTCCTTGTTGCATGCATGATCTGTTGGTTACTGTTAACACTTAGTTATGGTTACACTAAATTAACACTTTAGAAGGAATGAACTAAGGTAGGACTTGAACTGAAATAGTAGGATACCGGTTTCAGTTTATTCTTCACATCCTTGTTCATGGTAGAATACATGGTTAATGAGGTTTACCAAAGAAGTGATAATAAATCCTACTCCTTCCCCATCGTTTTCTTGTCCTTTTCTTTATTGTCTCAAATCTATATTCTCTTTTTTGGAAAATCTAATTTTCTTACTTTTTTTTTTTATATTTCAAAATCATTTTCAGGTTTTTTTTTACACTTTTTGACAATTAAAACCATGCTACATTAATTTTTTTTAAAAAAATTAAAATTTTAACATAAAATATATTAGAATTAAAATATATATTATTTTAAATTTCTTGAAAGTGAAACAAAAAACAAGCAAAATAAAACTGAAGGGGTATTTTATTCTTTTATGACATTGGCGAAGTCTGCGAGTGAGAAAAATATTTCCCGCTGAAGCCCGATGAAGGGATGATTTTGACCTTAGAGAAGTTATTCTGTTAATTTAAACTTAATATTTTTGTAGTGTTAATATAAGTTGAGGAACCACGTTTGCCGAGACGAATTTGGACTGCCAAATGTGGCTTAGGAATAGACCAGGTCAATAGTGTTGTTAGATTTCTGGGCTGAGAGAAGCCCAAGCCCGAGTAAATGGATTGAGCACCATTCAGCCGCAGCCGGGTCGACTTGTTTAATAATATTCACAGTCAGCATGAATCACGAGGTGCGGGGCGGGGAGGGAGAAAGGAGAAGAAAAAAAGATATTATAATTTTTTAATTTTTAATTTTAATTACCATTGTGATAATTGTGAAATTATCTTTAAAGAGTTATTTAAGATTTTACTCGATCAATAGAATAAAAAAAGAAATAAATAAAAAAATCAAACACATCTACAAGAACACAAGAATTTATGTGGTTCGATCTTTTAATGATCTACGTTTACGAGCATAGTAATGGAGAAAGATTCACTAAGAGAAAAATCAAAAAATTACAAAAAAATAATTCACAACTCTTATCCCACGTATACTTAAATCACTCTCTCTAAATCTAAGTGATAACTATCCTTTAACCCCATAAGATTCTTTTATAAAAACCAAGTACAATAATCTTATTCTAATACAATTAAGATATGTTATTTTAGTTTAACTAGATTTAAAGACTAGTTTAATAAAAATTAAACTTCCTAATCAAATTACAATTCAAGACTACCCGAACAAATCTCCACCTTGGGCTTGAATTTACCAAGCTTCACCTTACGAACCAATCTCTATCGACATCGCCATTGCCCCAAAGGGCCTTAAGCACTACGAACACCGATCAAATCCTAGCAATGCTTGAACTTGATCTTATAAACTGACTTAGTCAACATATTTGTCAAATTTTTAGCTATAGCTATTTTCTTCACCATAATCTCACATCTAGAAACAATATCTCGAATGAAGTTACATTTGACTTGGATGTATTTGGTTTTCTTATGAAACCTTTGATTTTTAGTCAAATGTATTACACTTTGACTATCACAAAACACAAGTATATATGCTTGTCCAAAACTAAGATCACTAGCCAAGCCTCAAAACCGTAAAGCCTCCTTCATTGCCTCGGTCACAGCCATATAGTAAACTTCAGTTGTAGACAAAGCAACTACTACTTTCCAATTAACTATAGACCCTAAAAGAATGAACCTATACCTCATTCGATATCTTTTACTATCTAAATCACCAGTAAAATCTAAATTGGAAAAGCTAACCACATTACAACTAGTGTTTGCAACTTCTTTACACACTAAACCAACATCAATAGTACCTTTAGGTGTTTTCACAAGCTGCCACGTTTGATCCCAGTGTAGAGACTTAATCTTCTTCAAAGACTCGACATATGTAATTGCCTCACAAAAAAAGTAAGGCTCATAACTCTTTACTTTGTAGACACCCATTTTGAATAATAAATAAATAAAAATAAATAAATAAATAAATAAATAAAAGAAAGAAGCAGGGAGGCATGGCTTCCTGCTACCGAAACCCCTGCAGCATCGGGAAAAGGGGAGAGAGGGGGCTCCGGCTACCAACTCCCTGGTGCCAGAGCTCCCCTCTCTGGATTGTCCAAGAAATTGGACAACCCAGCTTAAAAGGAGCATTCGAAAACCAACAACAAGGAGCAATTTCAAAAAAAAAGCAAGCAACCAAGAAAAAAAAACAACCAAAAAAACAACAAAAACTCCTATTTCCTCTATCAACCGAAAATATACCCAAAAATCACAAAAAAAATACATTCTAAAAAAACTAGCAATCAAAACTGAAAAAAAAAAAAGGCAAAAAGGGGGGGGGGGGGTCTGATCGGGTGTGATTTGGGAAGAGGGCTGATTGGAGATCGGAAGAAAGGGAAAAGGGGGAGGCGCGGGTCGAGACCGATCGGTGAAAGGGGGGTCAACACCGGTGTGGCCCGACAACGGTGAGAAAGAGAGAGGCCTGATCGGGGTGTGGTTCGGGAGAAAGGTGTTTTGGTGGCTGAGCGGCGACGGGAGAGGTCACCGGTGGGGGCTGCGATTTTAGAGAGAAGGGAGAGCTTTTGGGGGTTTAGAGAGAGAAGGCAGCAGGGAAAAATAAGGAAGAAAAAAAAAGAGAGCTTTTATACTGGGTGAAAGGGGACCAAAACGACGTCGTTTCAAGAGACAAGAGGAAGCTGAAGCATTTCGCCCAAAACGGCGCTGTTTTGAGATACTATACCAGGGCCAAAAACAGTGCGTTTTGGACCTCCCCATCGCGGGCCTATTGAGCGGATCGTCTGGGGCAATCACGGGCCTCCTGTTGGGCCGTGGATCTGGACTAATCCAAGCCCAGATAGGTATATCGCTTTGGGCCTTGTCTTTATTTATTTTATTTTTATTTCAATGCATTTTATTTTAGTTTAAGTTTTATTAGGAAAAATGAAAATATATAAAATTTTAGTAATAAGCACATAAAAAAAATAGGAAAACAAATTATAATATAAACCTAGATAAGAAAAATTAATAAAGAATAATAAAAATAATAAAAAATAATAAAAAATATAAATAAAAAGAAAAGATATTTTCATTAAAAAAGTATGTAATAATATATATATATATATATATATAGGAATAGCAATACTAATAATATTAAAATTTATATTTTAAGTCAATTTATATTTTATGCTAACAAAAATTGTAAGTCTAGCAAGAAAAATAATAAATAAAAACAAAAATAAATAAAAAGAAAACTAAAAGTAACAAAATAATAATAAAAATAAAAAATGCAATAAAATAATAATAATAATATAAAATGTACATATATATATATATATATATAAATAAAATTACTTTGAGTGTCCGATGGTGGAATTCGATCTAAAAAGAGGTAAAGAGTTACTTCTTTCGGGTCGATTTTCTAGGTGAGGGATACGAGATGGATTTTCACCGAAGCGTCGAGATAAATCCAAACTCTATACTCCAATATTCATTACTCAAATAAATCATTATTGAAAGTATACAAAAAATAATAATAATAATTTTTTATAGTTTTCATAGTAAACTCAAATTAATATAATTAGTTAATTAGTCTAAGTGAATATTATCGAATAAAGTTAATTTCATCATAAAAAAAATAAAAAAAATTTTGATTGTTTATTCAAGAAACTATATAATTAGATAAATTACTAATCAATTGTGTTAATTAAAGAATAAAGATTTAAGTAGAAGACGAAAAAAAAATAATCAAAAAATAAAAAAAATAAGAATAAAAAAAATAAAAAAATAAAAAAATAAAAAAATAAATTCAAAAACATAACAAATAATGTGATCTTAAACCATTAACCATATAATCGAATGAATTATAAATTACCTAAGTTAATAAACGCGTGCATATAGACATCATTATTCTTTCCTGTCATAGCATGCCACATTTATCCTGTAAATGAGGCGGGAATTCCGATGATGGGATTTCTCCGAAGAGCTTGTAGAGACGAGTTTCTTCGGAGATATCTCTAGGTGAGGAAAACATCAAGATTTCACCAAAGCGTTGAGATGGTCTTCGAATGATTTTTCAATAAAAAATTACCGACCTCATCATTAAAAATAAATAAATCATGACATCATTTTACACTTGCATCATGTACATACGTAAAGCCGAATAAAAGATCAATTCAATAAAAATTGGTTAATAAGTGAAGATTAAGGAAATACAACAATAAAATCAAAATCAGGCCGTAAAAGAATGACTTAAGATTAAATGGTACTGTTCGTGGAACGGGCATCACGAAGGTGCTAATCCTTCTCCGTAAGTAACCGCACTCCCGAACCCATCTTTGAACAACGTAGACCAGTTTTTGTTCTTTCAATGGACCTAAAATTGATTTAGGATTTCATCGATTAGAACCGAGTCAATAGGTGACCAATCGCACTTACAAGAAACGATAGGTGGCGACCCTCAATTTTCTTTTATTTTCGCCCGCGTCTGGCGAACGGGTTCTCGGACCCGCACGTTACGACAGCTTGGCGACTCTACTGGGGATAAAGGGAGTCAAGCCATTAAATAATCATAAGTCATTCAAGGCCTTAAATAATTTAATGTTTCCTTTAATCTTGTGCATTTGCTTTTACTGCTTCTTGTTGCATTTATTGTTTTAATTCTTATTTAATTGTGGGGAATTTAGGATAGAGGGATGTGAGATTGTTGGTCGAAAGTCGATATATTCCTTCACACACACGACACGTTTTGCATTCATGCATGAGCCTTCTACCCGGGTTTAGTCCTTAATTAGGAGGGGGTTAAGTAGCTACACTCTCGAGAGGTGATAAACTCCGCATGGGCTAGTGAAAACCCCCACTCAAATTGAACCTAGTCTGATTGAAGCCTATGATGGGAGAGGACTGGGGTGCCTTGCTAGTCCGTGTGGACGACAGTGAGGAACGATTTGAGAACCTTTGACTTTATTTTCAACCCGAACTCAGCATATAGAATACCGAGGGTCACCTTTGCCTAGGTAGAACCTTACCCGTGAGAATATACCTTTGATTAGGTACACATGAAGGAATTTTTCACACTCCCTTTACTCTAAATTCTCCTAGCAAAATAATGAAGGTATCATGCGCACTCATGTCATTATTCATTTTAGTATTTTCTTTTAATAAGAATCGCTCTTCAATATTTTCTTGCACTAATTTGAACCTTTTTGTTATTTTTATTTTGCATATGCACGTTTGCATCATAATTTTGCATATAGGAAGAGTATTTGTCACTTGACAACCATCGACGGAGTAGATCCAATTACATTCATGGAGTCATCATGGTCGTTCTCAAGCTACGACAGAATATATGAGGTGACCCAACACATGGCGAATGTCCAACAAAGCGAAGGGGATTGTTTGCCGCAAGACCATGTGCTATCATTGCTCGAAAAGTCTACCTTGATCTGACACAGAATGACCTTACTGACTTGCTTGACATATGGGAAAGGTGGGGACTTTCAACTCGAGCGAGTTTCTATAAGAAGTATGGTCACATAGCTCGACTCCTTAAGGTCCAGATTGATGAACAGTTGTTGAAAGTCATCGTGCAGTTCTGGGATCCATCATATAGGTGTTTTGTGTTCAACAAGGTGAATATGGTTCCCACAATCGAAGAATACACAGCTCTTCTACAAATTGATCTCGACAATCCGGACAAAATATATTGGAGGGGACTGAAGACTGGGCATAGGAGAAAACTAGCCAAGATGATGGGTATCACCCCGGGCGAAGTCGACCAAAACTTAAAGAAAAAAGGGGACTATGAATGTATCCCGTGGAGTTTTTTACGCAATTATATCATGAAGCATCAAGATACCGAGTAAAGACAGCTTGTGATGGCTTTAGGAATTTATGGGCGGGTGATTTTTCCTAAAGTTTTGGGGCATGTAGAGGTCGGAATTATAGACTTCTTCGAGCAAGTTGTCAATAAAGCCAATCCTTCACCTTCGATCTTAGCTGAAACTCTCAGATCATTGAATTATTGTCAAAGAAAAGGAGAAGGACGTTTTGTGGGATGCGCACAGCTGCTTTCCGTCTAGATAGTAAGCCACTTCGAGTGCAATGTCATGAGATTCAAGAAGCCATTTCATTCGCTAAGTGCCCTTATCAGAGAATTTTGTGAGAGTGAATGACCGAAAGGTAAGACTAAGGAACAGTGGATCTCTAGGCTTCAAAAACTCATAAGTGTGGAAGTAACGTGGAGAGCTCCATGGATGCCTCGTAGTCCGATCATGTACAAATGTGGAGATAGACCGTGGGTACCATTGATGGGACCGTGGGGGGCAATCAGTTATGCCCCAATTATGGTGAGAAGGCAGTTCGGGTCAGAGCAATTTGTGCCGATGACGCACGGACTCAACACTTTGGAATTTGCTTATGGAGAGTCGGGTTTCTTGAAAAAAATTGAAGAGATTGAGCGAGCTTGGAAGAAAACAAGCCGAGTCGACCAAGGGAGGTATGTCAATGAAATTACTGCTGGGTATGAAGCATGGCACGATAAACGAGTTAAAGACGTTGTGTTCCTGAGGGAAGATACACTCAAGGGCCCAATTGATCCGGAACCCCATGATGCCTTGCTCGAAAGTGAATTGGGTCGGAAAAAGTTTGAAGTTGAAAGCGCCAACTGGAAGAAACGATATTAAAAACTCCAAAGAGAATGCGAGAAGGCGAAAAAGGAAGTAATTGAACAAAAAAAGAAAGCCCGAAAAATAGAAGATGAATGAGAAAAGAAGTACGAAGCTCTGAACGATAAATTTTCTACCAAGACAAGTGAACTCCAAAGAGGAATACGAGCAAGGGAAAGTCGAGGTAACGAGCTTCAAGCATACAACGACGGACTGAGAAATCAAGTGCGATTCCAACAAGAGTTCATCAAATTGCTACGACAGGAGTATGAAGAGCTCGAAGTGACTATGGGGACTTACCGACAGGAATATGAACGCCTCAAGCAAGAGAGCCTCCGAGTTCAAGAGTGGGGTGAATCCTACAAACAAGCCTACCTGGAGAAATATGACCAGATGGATTATGTATTGAGGCAAATGAGGGAAGTGGCTTACAAGACGAGAAGCATGGCTAGGAAGACAGACATACTAAGGAGCCAAGTCTTTCCGATCAGGAAGCAAGAGCAACAACTGATCAGATATTATGATGAAGTGTATAGCCATTATAATAAAATTGGTGAATATTTCTGAATGTAAAAGATGGCTCCTGGATTGTAATGAAAGACAATATCTTTTGTAATGGATTATTTTGTTGACGGGTGTTATGTGGCAAATACTCCTAGTGTATCATTCATACATGTATTTCACTCGCAATAAATTTTTTCATCTGAAAATAAAAAAAGAAAAAAATGTGTTCATTCATGCATCAAAAATTGCATCTAATTCATGTTTATGATTTAAAAAATAAAGATTCCAAGATAGCTCCACAACCCAAAGTCGGTGACCAACGTGTTCACAATACTCGTCGACGGGTGAGGATCATGGAAAAGGAACAAAGAGAACGAATGGAAAAAATGGAGAAAGCGCAAGAAGAAATGAGGGAGTAATTAGCAAAGATGATGGAATTGGTGATAACTTTAAATAAAGGGAAAAGAGTGGTCGAAGAGCCAGCTTCACCAGAAAACCCACCAACCCAAGGCACAAGCGACCTAAGGGATGATCCGCCTTATCCCCCAGGATTCACTCTGCCCCATGCATTTGAAAGAGCTCACCCGCAAGTGGCGCCACCAGTTTATTATAATGTGCCACCCTCAACCGGTCATCAATCGATCCATGGACAATTAAGGTCTAATCTCGGAGCAAATCCCGCGGAACCAATACATATTTCGGATTTAGATGACCCAAGAGAACAGGAGAAACTAAGAAAGAGTTCATCTCAAACGGAAGAGAATGAAAAAACTGAGAAAAGATATGATTTGCTGGAAGAACGCCTTCGTGCTATCGAAAGAGTTGATAGATTTGGGACTATGGATGCAGCTGAGTTATGTTTGGTTCCCGATGTGGTTATCCCTCCGAAATTTAAGGTGTCAGATTTTGAAAAGTATGACGGGATAAAATACTCGATGGCACACATCGCCATGTATTGCCGAAAGATGGTTGCCCAGTCACATGACGACAAACTGTTAATCCACTTCTTTCAGGACAGCCTAACTAGATCGACAGCTAGATGGTACGTGCAGCTCGACCGAAGCCATATCAAAACTTGGAAGGATTTGGCTAGAGCTTTTATGGCACAATACAAGCACGTTGTCGATTTGGCCCCTAATCGCCTATCCCTTCAAACTATGGAAAAAAGGGCTAGCGAGAGCTTCAAAGAGTATGCTCAAAGGTGGAGAGATACAGCAGCACAGGTGCAGCCGTCGTTAACAGACAAAGAAATGACAGTATTATTCATAAATACTCTCAAGGCTCTTTTTTATGAACGACTAATTGGCAATGTCACAAAAAATTTTACAGATCTGGTCCTTTCAGGGGAAATAATCGAAGGGGCAATAAAGAATGGCAAAATCGAGACAAACGAGGCCACTTGCTCTAGAAAGGGGACCCCATTTAAGAAAAAAGATGAAGATGTGCAGGCTGTCACTTATATTAGCCCTCAAAACCATAATCTCGACCCTTACCACCCATATCACCCATATCTACCGTTCTATCCTGGTGTAGGCAACATCACCCAAAACCCTTATACATGTCCGCCTACCCAACAGCCAGTGTTCCGACCCAATACCTTCCCACCATCACCAACACCAAGACCCACATCCTCAACCAATAACCCTAGAAATACTCAAAGAGGATCGGGTACTGCTCAAGAAAGACCCCAATTCGATCCTATCCCGATCTCTTACACTGCTTTGTTACCTCAGCTAATTGAAAATCGATTGCTAGCCTGCACCCCTTTAGAACCACTCAAACCCCCTTTTCCAAAATGGTATGACCAGAATGCACATTGTGATTACCATTTTGGGATCTAGGGACATTCCATCGAGAACTGCACCGCACTTAAATACAAAGTCCAAGCACTCGTTAAGGCATGACTCTTAAACTTTGCCAAACGAGACAACTCAAGTGTAAGCGGGGATCCTTTGCCTGATCACGGAAGACCAGCAGTAAACGTCATCCATGAAAAGGTAGCTCAAAAAGTGAAAAAGAGTGTTAATGAGATTTGAACACCCGTGGATAAAGTGTTCAAGGCGCTATTCAAAGTAAATGCCATCGTTCCACAACCAATGGATAGGAAAGGATCGGGGCATGACCTTACTTGTTCTTGCAAGTTTCATATGGGGGTTATTGGACATTCTATCCAAGATTGTGGTGGCTTTCGACGTAAGTTACAAGAGTTGATGGACTTATCAGTGATTGAATTTTACGTCGAAAAGGAAGAATTTGAGGAAAAAATAACTCTTTTTCTGCATGAAACACTGAACGAGGTTGTCGAGACTCTTCAAGAGGAGTTTAAGGAGCTGTCGATCCACATGATTAGAGAAGAGGGAGTTAATGAAAAGGTCCCTGAAGTGTATCCAGTGTTACTTGGAGAAGAGCTGACAAATTGGACAGTCACGGAACTACCGAGCATCTTTGGGTCTTTGCAAATGTAATGAACAACTTCACTCAAATGCCTATGCCCAAAGGCATTAGGATTAATTTCTTGTTTAAATAGGGCTTTTTTCTACTTTAATCTTTCAAATAAATGACAAGCATAATGTTTTATCATCTCATTTGTTATCATCTTTTCTTGCACATACCATTTTCATATTTCTCGCTTTAAACCAATAAATGATTGCCTATGCCTATGTCCAATTGCACCTATTCGCAGGTCTCTAAATAATGAACACGAAGAAAATTTAAAAAGCGATCAGATCGTTAATTTTGAAAAAATGTCGAACGTTGATGAATTGGAAAATGAGGAAGAGTTTGATAACTATGACTTATCCTCGGAATTGTCAAGGTTGCTGGAACAGGAGGAAAATGAGACTTTGCCCCATCAAGAGCTCACAGAGACAATTAATTTGGGAGATAAAAAAGAAAAGAAAGAGGTTAAGATTGGTACCTCATTATCTTCGCACAAACGACAGATGCTAGAAGAGTTACTCCGTGAATATGTGGATGTGTTTGCCTGGTCATATCAAGACATGCCAGGTCTCAATATTGACATCGTTGTCCATAAATTACCTTTGAGGTCGGATTGCAAGCCGGTTAAACAAAAGTTAAGAAGAATGAAGCCAAAGATGTTGCTGAAGATTAAAGAAGAGGTAAAAAAGCAATTCGATGCTGGATTCTTGGAGGTGGCCAAGTATCCTGAATGGGTAGCTAATGTAGTCCCAGTTCCTAAAAAGGATGGAAAAGTTCGAATGTGTGTGGATTACAGGGATTTGAACAGAGCAAGCCCGAAAGATAGCTTTCCTTTACCACATATCAACACTCTCGTGGATAATACAGCAAAGAATGCCTTGTTCTCATTTATGCATGGCTTTTCGGGGTATAATCAAATTAAAATGGCACCCGAGGACATGGAGAAAACAATGTTCGTGACCATGTGGGGCACGTTTTGTTACAAAGTGATGCCGTTTGGGCTGAAAAATGCAGGCGCCACATATCAAAGGGCCATGGTGACCTTATTTCATGATATGATGCATAAGGAAATAAAAGTATATGTGGACGATATGATTACAAAATCTCGTACGAAGGAGGACCACACTGTTAACCTCAGAAAGTTATTCGAGAGATTGCGAAGGTTTCGGCTCAAGTTGAATCCGACAAAGTGCACTTTCGGTGTTACTTCTGGGAAATTGTTGGGGTTCGTGGTAAGTGAAAAAGGAATTGAGGTGGACCCAGAAAAAATATGAGCCATTCATGAACTGTCACCTCCTAAAACACAAAAAGAAGTGAAGGGATTTTTAAGAAGGTTGAATTATATTGCTTGATTCATATCGCAACTCACCTCTACATGTGACCCAATTTTTAAGCTCCTTCATAAACATGACTCGGGGGCATGGAATGAGGAATGCTAGATTGCCTTCGACAAAGTCAAGGATTACCTTCGAAGCCCACCAATATTGGTACCACTTGTAGCTGGAAGGCCTCTTCTTTTGTATCTGACAGTAAATGAAAGGTCCATGGGATGTGTGTTGGGAGAACATGATGAAACCGGCAGGAAAGAAAGAGCTGTCTATTATTTGAGCAAAAAATTCATAGATTACGAGTCTAAGTATTCCTCACTGGGAAAGATGTGTTGCGCATTAGCCTGGACAGCACATCGACTTAAGCAGTACATGTTGTATTATACCACTTAGCTCATAGCAAAGTTAGATCCCCTTAAGTATATCTTTGAAAAACCATCCTTATCAGGAAGAGTGGCAAGATGACAAGTGTTGCTTTTTGAATATGATATTGTATATGTGTCTCGGAAAGCCATTAAAGGAAGTGCAATTGATGATTTCTTGACAGAAAGGGTAGAGGACGATTATGAACCAATGAAGTTTGAATTCCCGGATGAAGACTTGATGTTAGTATGCCAGATAAGTAAGGAAGAATCTGAAAGGGATGGGAATTGGAAGCTATTCTTTGATGGAGCTTCAAATGCTTTGAGGCATGAAATTGGAGCAGTATTGATTTCTCCGGAAAAAAAGCATTACCCAGCCACGACAAGGTTGAATTTCAATTGCACTAACAATATGGCGGAATATAAAGCATTGGTACTGGGGTTGCAAACAGCAATCGACATGAAAGTCGACACAATAGATGTCTATGGAGATTCAGCTTTGGTAATATGTCAAATGCGAGGTGAATGGGAAACTAGAGATTCCAAGCTGATTCCTTATCAAAAGCTGACTGTAGAGTTGGGTAAACAGTTTAAGAAAATTAGCTTCAATCACTTGCCTCGAGAGGAGAATCAGATTGCTGATGCTTTGGCCACATTAGGAGCAATGTTCAAAATAAATGAAGCAGTTGACGTACGCCCTTTTAATTTAGGAATTCGTGAAGTCCCCGTGCACTGCCTGAATGTTGAAGAAGAGGTCAACGATGAACCATGGTATCACGATATTGTGCAATACATCAAACACCAGGCGTATCTTGGGGGTGCCACGGAAAATGACAAACGAATTCTTAGAAAGTTAGCGATGGGCTTCTTCTTTAGTGGAGATGTGTTTTACAAAAGAAGTCGGGACCAAGTGCTCTTAAGGTGCGTGGATGCTACTGAAGCCAACAGAATAACGACAGAAGTCCATGAAAGAACTTGTGGAGCTCATGCTAATAGACATATGTTGGCTAGACAAATCATGAGAGCAAGATACTATTGGTTGACTTTAGAATCAGACTGTATAAACTTTGCTCTGAGATGCCACAAGTGTCAGATTTATGCGGATAGAATTCATGCTCCACCAGCTCCATTACATGTCTTTACCGCACCTTGGCCGTTTTCAATGTGGAGGATGGAAATGATTGGGCTAATTACTCCAAAGGCGCCTAATGGACATCGATTCATATTGGTGGCCATTGATTATTTCACAAAATGGGTAGAAGCAGCTTCTTATGCCAATGTAACACAGAAAGTCATGTGCAAGTTCATCAAGAAGGAAATAATATGTCAATATGGACTTCCGGAAAGGATCATTACCGATAATGTAAGCAATTTGAATGGCGCAATGGTAAAAGAAGTTTGTGCTAAGTTCAAGATCAAGCATCATAACTCGTCCACTTACCATCCGAAAATGAATGGAACAGTAGAAGCAGCCAACAGAAATGTCAAAAGGATCTTGGAGAAGATGACTGAAGTTTATAAAGACTGGCATGAGAAGCTCCCTTTTGCCTTGCACGCGTATCGAACTTCCGTGCGTACCTCCACAGGGGCAACCCCATATTCATTAGTCTATGAAATGGAGGCAGTTTTACCCATTGAAGTGGAAATCCCATATCTGAGAGTGTTAATGGAGACATAATTGGAAGACGCTGAGTGGGTTCGCTCTCGCTATGAGCAGTTGAATCTGATTGAGGAGAAGAGGCTCGCAGCTCTTTGTCATGGCCAAATGTACCAACGAAGGATGATGCGAGCGTATGAGAAGAAAGTTCATCTTAGACTTTTTCGAGAAAGAGAATTGGTCCTCAAAAGAATACTCCCCAACCAAAATGATTCTCGTGGAAAATGGGCACCAAATTGAGAAGGCCCAATTGTGGTGAAGAAAGCTTTTTCGGGAGGAGTTTTAATGTTAACCAACATGGATGGAAGAGACCTCCCTAATCCGATAAATGCGGATGCAGTAAAGAAATACTATGCTTGAAAAAAAAAAGAAAAACAAAAAAAAAGAGAAGAACAAAAAAAAAAAGAGAAGGATTCGTGTTGAAAATTCGAAAAGGACGGCTCGAATCCAAAGGAGGTGGTTCGTGTTGAAAATCCAAAAAAGACAACTCAAACCCAAAGGAGGTGGCTCATGTTGAAAACCCACAAAGGGTGACTTGAGACTAAAAAGGGAAATTTGCGGTGAGAATCCAAAACTGTTGGCTCAAACGAAGCACAAACTAGAATGTACGTTGAAAAAAAAAGGAGTCCGTCAACCTTGCAAAACTGGGAGAAGTCATGGAATTCAAAATCTTCAGATTTGCCCAGGACGTCAATGAAAGATAATTTTCAGAATCAGAGGATCAGATTGTTTACTCTGAATAGTTTGAGTGTTCATTATTTGGACGATCTGATCTTTACTCTATAAATTTCCTTTTGGGCAATCAAATCTTTGCTTTGTAAATTTCCTTTTCTTTGATCATTTTTACATTTTTCATATAAATGAAATTCTCCTTCAATTTTTTACTTCAAGCCTTGCTTTCCATCATTGCATAATCCAACATGATGTTTGTCATTGAAATGAATGATGACTGGTAAAGAAATGAACTAATTAAGCAAGAAATTACATTTGTTGTTTAAAAAAGAGACTTAAAGATGAGGTAAAAAGGAAAAAGGGACCTTAACATGAAAAGCGGAAAGAAAAGGTAGTCGAGTGTCGAAGGAAGATATGCCTAAGGAAAGAAAAGCACAGACAAAGATGATTGAGAGCTACAACGAAGAACTGGATGAAACAAGAAAAGGGTCAAGGAACCTTAATAAATCATAAACATGAAAGCATTTTATCATTTCAATCATGCATACATGCCTAGCCATGCATATGATCATGTTCAGAACAAGAACCATAAAGGATTCATGTTCCAAGTTTTGAGAGTAGAAATTCACCCAACCTAAGATGAGAATTTTAATTTTTAAATCGAACCTGTCTGAAGATAGGTCGAGCCTAGATTAAGTCTAGGAAATTTTAATTTCAAATCGAACCTGTTTAGGTCGAGCCTAGATCAAGTCTAGGGATTTTAATTTTGTCAAATCGAACCTGTTTGGAAATAAGTCGAGCCTAAATTAAGTCTAGGAATTTCAATTTTTGAATCAAACCTGTCTGGAGATAGGTCGAGCTAGATTAAGTTTAGGAAATTTCAATTTCAAATCGAACCTATTTAGGTCGAGCCTAGATCAAGTTTAGGAATTTTAATTTTGTCAAATCGAACCTGTTTAGGTCGAGCCTAGATCAAGTCTAGGAGTTTCAATTTCAAATCGAACCTGGTTAGGTCAAACCTAGATTAAGTCTAAGAATTTCAATTTCAAATCGAACTTGTTTAGGTCGAGCCTAGATCAAGTCTAGAAATTTTAATTTTGTCAAATCGAACCTGTTTGAAGATAGGTCGAGCCTAGATTAAGTCTAGGAATTTCAATTTCAAATCGAACCTGTTTAGGTCGAGCCTAAATCAAGTCTAGGAATTTTAACTTTGTCAAATCGAACCTGTCTGGAGATGGTCTAACCTAGATTAAGTCTAGAAATTTCAATTTCAAATTGAACCTGTTTAGGTTGTGCCTAGATCAAGTTTAGGAATGTTAATTTTTTTCAAAGTCGAACTTGTTTAGGTCGAGCCTAGATCAAGTCTAGGAATTTCAATTTTTAAATTGAACCTGTTTAGGTCGAGCCTAGATCAGGTCTAGGAATTTTAATTTTTAAATCAAACCTGTAGGTCAAGCATAGATAAAGTCTAAGAATTTCAAGCTTTTAGATCGAACCTGTTTGGAGATAGGTCGAGCCTAGATCAAGTCTAGGAGTTTCAATTTTTAAATAAGTGAAATTAAACTTGTCATTGGATGAATTGCATATGGTGTCTACGTCTTTGTATTTTTCTTGATTCTCAAGAATATACAAAGAGGGGCAACTGTAGACACCCATTTTGAATAAAAAATAAATAAATAAATAAAAAGAGAGAAGCAGAGAGGCATGGCTTCCTGCTACCGAACCCCCTGCAGCATCGGGAAAAGGGGAGAGAGGGGGCTCCGGCTACCAACTCCCTGGTGCCAGAGCTCCCCTCTCTGGATTGTCCAAGAAATTGGACAACCCAGCTTAAAAGGAGCATTCGAAAACCAACAACAAGGAGCAATTTCAAAAAAAAAGCAAGCAACCAAGAAAAAAAAATAACCAAAAAAACAACAAAAACTCATATTTCCTCAATCAACCGAAAATATACCCAAAAATCGCAAAAAAAATACATTCTAAAAAAACTAGCAATCAAAACTTAAAAAAAAAAAAAGGCAAAAAGGGGGGGGTCTGATAGGGTGTGATTTGGGAAGAGGGCTGATCGGAGATCGGAGGAAAGGGAAAAGGGGGAGGCGCGGGTCGAGACCGATCGGTGAAAGGGGGGTCAACACCGATGTGGCCCGACGACGTTGAGAAAGAAAGAAGTATGATCGGGGTGTGGTTCGAGAGAAAGGTGTTTTGGTGGCTGAGCGACGATGGGAGAGGTCACCGGCGGGGGCTGCGATTTTAGAGAGAGGGGAGAGCTTTTGGGGGTTTAGAGAGAGAAGGCAGCAGGGAAAAATAAGGAAGAAAAAAAAAGAGAGCTTTTATATTGGGTGAAAAGGGACCAAAACGACACCGTTTCAAGAGACAGGAGGAAGCTGAAGCGTTTCGCCCAAAACGGCGTCGTTTTGAGATACTATACCAGGGCCAAAAACGGTGCGTTTTGGACCTCCCCATCACGGGCCTTCTGAGCGGATCGTCTGGGGTAATCGTAGGCCTCCTGTTGGGTCGTGGATCTGGACTAATCCAAGCCCAGATAGGTATATTGCTTTGGTCCTTGTCTTTATTTATTTTATTTTTATTTCAATGCATTTTATTTTAGTTTAAGTTTTATTAGGAAAAATGAAAATATATAAAATTTTAGTAATAAGCACATAAAAAAAATAGGATAACAAATTATAATATAAACCTAGATAAGAAAAATTAATAAAGAATAATAAAAATAATAAAAAAATAAATAAAAAGAAAAGATATTTTCATTAAAAAAGTATGTAATAATAATATATATAGGAATAGCAATACTAATAATATTAAAATTTATATTTTAAGTCAATTTATATTTTATGCTAACAAAAATTGTAAGTCTAGCAAGAAAAATAATAAATAAAAACAAAAATAAATAAAAAAACTAAAAGTAACAAAATAATAATAAAAATAAAAAATGCAATAAAAAAATAATAATAATAATATAAAATGGACATAAACATATATATAAAAATAATAATTACTTTGAGTGTCCGATGATGGAATTCGATCTAAAAAGAGGTAAAAAGTTACTTCTTTCGGGTCGATTTTCTAGGTGAGGGATACGAGACGGATTTTCACCGAAGCGTCGGGATAAATCCGAACTCTATACTCCAATATTCATTACTTAAATAAACCATTATTGAAAGTATACAAAAAATAATAATAATAATTTTTTATAGTTTTCATAGTAAACTCAAATTAATATAATTAGTTAATTAGTCTAAGTGAATATTACCGAATAAAGTTAATTTCATCATAAAAAAAATAAAAAAAAACTTTGATTGTTTATTCAAGAAACTATATAATTAGATAAATTACTAATCAATTGTGTTAATTAAAGAATAAAGATTTAAGTAGAAGACGAAAAAAAAATAAAAAAAATAAAAATAAAAAAAATAAAAATAAAAATAAATTCAAAAACATAACAAATAATGTGATCTTAAACCATTAACCATATAATCGAATGAATTATAAATCACCCAAGTTAATAAACGCGTGCATATAAACATCATTATTCTTTTCTGTCATAGCATGCCACATTTATCTTGTAAATGAGGCGGGAATTTCGATGATGGGATTTCTCCGAAGAGCTTGTAGAGACGAGTTTCTTCGGAGATATCTCTAGGTGAGGAAAACATCAAGATTTCACCAAAGCGTTGGGATGGTCTTCGAATGATTTTCCAATAAAAAATTACCGACCTCATCATTTAAAATAAATAAATCATGACATCATTTTACACTTGCATCATGTACATACGTAAAGCCGAATAAAAGATCAATTCAATAAAAATTGGTTAATAAGTGAAGATTAAGGAAATACAACAATAAAATCAAAATCAGGCCGTAAAAGAATGACTTAAGATTAAATGGTACCGTTCGTGGAACGGGCGTCACGGAGGTGCTAATCCTTCTCCGTGCGTAACCGCACTCCCGAACCCATCTTTGAACAACGTAGACCAGTTTTTGTTCTTTCGATGGACCTAAAATTGATTTAGGATTTCATCGATTAAAACCGAGTCAATAGGTGACCAATCGCACCTACAAGAAACGATTGGTGGCGACTCTCAATTTTTTTTTATTTTCGCTCGCGTCTGGCAGACGGGTTCTCGGACTCTCACGTTGTGACATACTTCCACAGATAAAATATAAGAATCAAAATCACCATTGACACAAGTAATGATTTGTTAAGATGCCAATTATTGTACCTCTTTAGTTCATTCTGGATTTCACTATCATCCCGTATTGTCTCGAGAGCATTGATTTCAAGCTCCACTTGCTTGTTAACATTCTGGTCTGATGTGTTTACAAGTCTAGACTTTGTCCCACGAAGTAATGCAGACTTGTCAAAGGTAACATCTCAACTCACCATAAACTTAGAGGATTTACAATCAGTACACCACAATCGATAACCCTTCACCCTATATGCATAGCCTAGGAATATGCACTCCGTCGCCCTCAACTCAAGTTTACCATCACTCACATAAGTATGAACAAGACAACTAAATACTCTCAACATAGAGTAATCAGTAAGCTTACCAAACCAAACTTTTTCGAGAGTTTTAAATTCAATTGCAGTTGATGGAGATTGATTTACCAAGTAGCAAGCCATGTTGATAGCTTCTGTCTAGAATACTTTGGTTAGGCTAACATTAGAGAATATGTATATTGCTCTTTTTAGAAAAGTTCTTTTCTTCCATTCTATAACATCGATTTGATGTGGTATTTTGACGACAGAGTGATGTCTAACGATTTTCTTATTTTTGCAAAACAGATCAAATTCACCTTTGTAAAATTCCAAACCTTTGTTTGTTTGAAAGCTCTCGATCCTTTTCTTAGTTTGCTTCTCGATCAATGCCTTCTAATGTAAAAAGGTGGTTGACACTTCACTCATAGCCTTCAAAAAATATGTCCATACCTTTCTTGAAAAATCATCAATAAAGGTCCACATGTATAATAATCTACCTTTTGATGCCACCGGAGAAAAACCCTACAAATCTGAATGGATGTAGTTTACTGCACCCTTAGTTCGATGAGTTGTAATACTAAATTTCACTGTATGTTTCTCAAAGAAATCTAGCTTCCCAATCCCTCTCTCGCACATATGACTTAATCTCATATGCTATAAACATGTTACATCATTGTCAAGAGCATTGGATGAGACTAAGAAAATAGTATCAATAACCGTGTTTCCCATTAGACAATAAATGTCACCAGATAACTTGCCCTTCATGATAGTTAATGCTCATTTAGATACATGCAAGACACCATCTTGGCCACTATTTTTCTAGCCTTTTTTATCTAACAAATTCAATGATATCAAATTCTTTTTCATGTCAAGAACATGTTTCACCTCAAGTGTCCTTACCATACCATCAAACATTTCAATCTGAATTATGCTAATCCCAACAACTGAGAGAAAGAAATCATATCTTAATTGTACAGTGTCTATATCAATAAATTGTTAAGTTGTAAACCAATTACGCTTAGGACATATATGGAAGCAATAAGCTAAATCCAAGATCCATGTATCTATCAAGTTACCAATGGTAACCGCAAGAACATTATTAGCTTTCTCAAAAGTATCGAAATCATCTTTAACCACGTTTGTAGTATTCTCAGATTTGTTGATCTTTTCATCATTCTTAAATTTGGTACAGTCTTGATGAAAATGCCCTCTCTCGTAATTTCAACAAATTTTCCCTTTTGCTTTAGATTTACTTTTTCTGTTTAAACCTTTTTCTTTATCTTTTTCTTTATTCACAATCAGGCCTTTGCTTGATTTTTATTCTAGATACCACCGACTTTCTTCTTCAATTCCTTGAAATTTAAAAATGCCTTTACATCATCAAAAGTGAGAGTATCTCGGCCATATAACATAATATTCACGAAGTTTTCATACGATAAAGGTAAAGAACATAGAAGAATTAAGGCATAGTCATCATCTTTAATTTTAACGTCGACATTCTTTAAATCGATGATAACTCTATTAAATTCATCAATGTAGGTATTAACGAACGTACCCTCACACATCTTGAGAGTATACTATCCTTGTTTCATATAAAGTCGATTCATTAGGGATTTGGTCATATAAATACTCTCAAGTTTAAGCCACACTATAGTAGTAGATTCTTCATCAGTGACTTCTCTTAGCACCTTATCAGACAAAGCTAGGAGAATAGCACTATGTGCTTTTTCCATAAGGTCATCTTTTTTACCATTAGAGAAATTCGAGAGAATATAATATTTTCCCTTCAGTGCCTTCAATAGTTTTTGTTGCACTAGCAATACTCGCATCTTAACATGCCACAGGCTCAAATTATTGTTCCATTAAACTTTTCAATCTCATATTTAGTCAACGAAGCTACCATCACGAGATTAAAATTGACTCAAGACCTTAAAGTTATAATACTAGTTTGTTTTAAAAATTGCGAAGTTATATTTAAAAAGTCGTCCAAGATCTTATCCAATCAATAGAATAAAGAAAAAAAGAAATTAAGCACACCCACAAAAATACAAGAATTTACGTGATTCAATCTTTTGATGACTATGTCCACAGGCATAACTGTAGAAGGAGAAGAATTATGTGCCAATTATATGCGGCCACGTGGATTTAATAATATCATAACTATGTAATTAATTATAAAATAATTAATTTATTGGTTGGATTATTTTAAAAACATATAGTTGAACTAATTCACCTGTTGGTATATATTCATCACTTGAGATAATTTGAAGATAATATTTATATTTTTGACCAATCAAAATTTAGTTATTGATCATCCAATTTATCTCTAAATAAATCAAAATAATTTAGAGATAATATTCATATTTTTGACCAATTAAAATTTAATTATTGGTCACTTAATTTATTTCTAATAATTATATTAATTTAGAGAAAAAGTCAAATTGGATTATTTAATTTATCTCTAAATAAATTAAAATAATTTAGAGATAATAATTAACTTCGCACAATCAAAATTCAAAGACTCAAGATTCGGCCAATCAAAAGGCTTTTAATGAGTCATCATAATTTATCACTAAATAAATTAAAAAAATTTAGAGATAATTCAAAGAGACTGCATTCACAACAAGAAAATAGGCTTTTTGCAACGGAAAAAATTTCTTTGGAAATTTCTAACGGATTTCCAACGGGTTTCCAACGAAATATTTCCATTGGAAAATTTTTTGGCCCTACAAAAAAATATCCCCCTCTAAATTTTCCAACGGATTTTTCCAACTGAAAAATTTTCGTTGGAAAGTTGAAAGACTCAAAAAATTTAAAAACCCGTTAAAATTTCCAATGAAATTTTTCGTTGGAAATTCTATTACCAACGAAAATTTTCTAACAGAACATTCCGTTGGAAAATTTCATTGGTAATACTATATTTTAAACCTTTTATCTTAAAATATTTAAAACTTTTTATAAGTTTTATTAATCCTTTATAAAAAACCAATATTAATAAAAGGAAATATATTCATATGTGAAGTTTATAATATTTAAAAGTTTAATTATGTTTTCTTTTGCTTTTTTTTTTTTTACATTTTTGAAAACTTGATTGAATCATAAATTATAAATTAATAATTCCAAATTCATTAATTCTATAACAATAAAAAATTCATAAAAAGAATAAAATAAATTTTTTAAGTTTAAAAAAACACATGATAAGATATACTAAGAAATTAAAAAAATACTAATACTTTATGTATGTTTTAATATTAATTATTTAATGTATATAAATTAAGAAGATAGATATATAATGAACTTATTAATATAATATATTTAAAATATATTAGTTTATTATATCTATGTGTACAAATTAGAATCATAGCTATATTAGACTATATATATAACCATGCATTATTAACAAAAAAAAACTTATTATATTAATATGAAACTACAAGTTATATCATTTAATTGATATAACTTCATAAGTTAATATATATATATATATATATGTATATGAGATATTAAAATATCTTACATATATATTAATATGTTTTATATGTAAGCTTATAGTAATTTTATTTATATGATTACAGTTATTAGTTTTATTAGTTATTATCATACTTTTTATAAAATTATATTGACAAGGAATAATACAAATTTTGATTTATATATCAAATTATATTACATAATATTTGTGTCATTAATATATATAATAAATTTAGTAATATACCATTATGTTTTACATTGAGTAATTTTTAAAAATTAATTTATTAATAAAATTCAAAATATTTAAATTTGTGTTGCTATGGTGACTTAAACCTTTGTCCAAATGAAAAATGAGTTAAACTTTAACCAAGTCTACCACTCATCCAAAATGGTGTGAAAACTCACCAACTTAATTTGAAACAAAATGAAAATGCCATAAAACTCAAATGAAAATCCCTAGCCACCGTGTCACTCACTTTTCCCAAATCTTTCAACTCGGTTTCTCTTTCTTTTGCCGATAGTAGATGCTTCTTGCTACCCATCACCGTCCGTTGGTCATTTTCCCTAAATCTCCATTCTTGTGCCAAGAGCTGAGCCTTGTTGCTGCCAAATCTTTATACATGGGTTCCCCTTGTTTTACGGACTCTTATGGCTTGTTGCTGCCAATCTTGGTGCGTTTCTCACTTTCCCGAAATCTCCCTTCTTGTGCCGAGGAGTAGAGGGGTGTTGGTGCGATATATCTCGACTTGGGTTCCCTTTGTTTTGTCGACTCCTGTCAGTTCTTGCTACCCATCGCCTTTCGTTTGCCACCTTCCTCAAATCTCCTTTCTTGTGTCGAGAACTGAGCCTTGTTGCTGCCAAATTTTTTTACCTGGGTTCCCCGTGTTTTGTCGACTCATGTGGCTTGTTGCTGCCGATCTTGGTGCGTTTCTCACTTTCCCTGAATCTTTGTACTTTTGCCAAGAGCAGAGGGGTGTTGGTGTGATATATCTCGACCTGGGTTTCCCTTGTTTTATCGACTCCTATCGCTTCTTGCTGCTGATCTCCTTGCTTTGTTGACTTTCTCCAAATCTCCCTTCTTGTGCCGAGAGTTGACCTTGTCGATGCCAATCATCGTGTGTTGCTCACTTTTCCCAAATCTCTGTACTTTGCATCCACTTCTTGTGTCGAGAGTTGAGCCTTTTTGCTACAAATTTTGGATCGGATATTTGGTGAGTTCTTATTGTACCTTTTCTGGGATTTTCTTTAGCACTTGATACATGGTAAATGTAATGGCTTGAGTGCTTAAGGCTGCTGTTGGATTTTTTGTTTTGAACTATTTATAGTGGGTTCTTGTCCCCTGTTTTCTGTTTCTTGCTGAGTACCAGTATAATAGAATAGACATGGCAATAATGATAAGTTACTCATTCATATACGGTATGGGGGCCTGATAATCAGCTAGCAGACCAGAATTGTCGGCATAAATTTTTTCCATCAATTTGTTTGCAATTTGATCTAGCAACTGATATCTGACGACCTGTAGAATTATAGAAGATAGAGTTACTGGCATTTCTCCACATCAATAATGCTATATTCATAACCTTAGTTGTTTGCTGTCTAGTGAAATTAGATCAAAGTAATATAGTTTTTAGAACAGTGCATAATGACAAAAGCAATTGTCAATGTTTATTATGTGCATCAACTGTTGAAACATACAAAACGATGAGAGTGAAACTGTCACGACCCAATTCCCGAGCCGTGATCGGCGCATGGACCCAATGAGTATAGCTCACCAAGCCCAAGCAAGCCTATTTTCATTTACTTTACTCCACGTATGATCATGTGAAGCATCCACACGTAATGCACCCAATGCACACAAAGCCAACTCATAATGGCATTATAGATAAAATATACACATACATATCGGTCAAACATAAAATTTGACAATGTACATTACATGTACATAATCACAATACAAAAGGCCCATGACTTCCAGCGGAGAATTTACAAGAAAAACGAGTAACTATTGAATGCCAGACACCTACCAGGAAAGGAACTACAATGATTCCGTGATCTAGGATTCTACAATCTCCTGATCTGAAAACATGAATTTTTGAAAACTGTGAGTACGAAACTCAGTGAGCAAACATTAGGTGGGAACAAGCAATAATATCCAAGAAAGATTTTTAAACTATGATGCACACATTTGGAACAAAACCATTTTGATTCAATTAAGTATTAAACCCTTTCCCCCAATTCAAATTAATTTACAATGAAAAGGTACTCAAATTCACACATATACTCACATAGATAAACACAAATATCACCATTATCTCACCAGCTCATGTGCAACACCCACATCGCGCACATAGCTGGAGTTATCATATGCATCCCCCCACAACGTGCACATGCAATATCATCATTCATATATTTGCATCCATCATCACCGACATGTGCTCCCCCACATTGTGCACATGTACGGTTATAACTATCACACAATATTATTTGTCAATGCATATCACACATATACACATATATAGCAGTATATTATAGGGGCACATGAATTCATGCCTTTATGCATATCATAATTCACATATCAAAACATTTTTATCAAGGGCTTGTTCCCCGGCACACATTTTAAGAAATTTAGATAAAATCATTCAGATCATCCATCTCAATACATGTACATTTTTCAAAACAATTTGAAATGCAAGTTCACTCACAGTTGTCGAAAATCCGGATTCCGGGTGCACTCAGACTAATAGTCCTCAGGCGTAATTCTTTTACCTTTTTCGGACGTCTCACCATCTTGATAAATAACAAAGTCGAGGAGTTTACTATATTGTCCCTAAATTGATATAAACTAACTTAAATTATAAATGCATGATATGCAAATGAAAAAATCATCCGATTATCACTTAAACGCGGTATCGATTAAATTCGACCAATTGCTCGATTAATTGACAATTGTGTCCAAATCACCTCCAAATTAATCCATTTCTCTTCTAAAACCTTAATTCATCACACACATTTCTAATAATTAAATTTCAGCATTGAAACCTTCAATTTCTTCACGTAAAAATTCAGTCATTACGGTGTACTAACACCGTAATTTTTCCTAGTCACATTTCTCACTTAATTTTTTCATTTTTCCTATTCATTTTTCTTGAAATTTAAACAATTCCTCCTTGATATTCAACCCTCATGGTTCGACCAATGAAGAACCCTAGAGAAATCGAATGTTTCTCTTGTATTTTTGTTCATAACCATGCTTAACTATCACCAAACAACAATATAACTAAAATTCAACTAATATCCATTATCAAATCTCCCTCATATCCATTCGACCTCAAGGATTTCAGCATGATTACTCAACATTCAGCCATGAAAATTAAGAACTAAATCATGGGTAAGCTAGGATTAAAGTAAAACTAAAGAAATTTTACCTTTGTTTTGCTTGATTCTTGAAAAACACTTAAAATCTCTTGATTTTTAGCTAGGTTTTTGCTTTTCTCCCTTTGTTTCCTTTCTTTTCTCTTCAATTCTGGTTCATGCCGATTTTGGTGAGAGAAAATGGGTTTTACGGCTAATTTTTATGCTTTAATATTAAAATATTAAGGCTTGACACATGGCATAAAGCCATTGGTCCATTATTTTAATTATTTGACTTGTTCTATTGAATTTTCCACCACAATTATTCTTGTATTTATCCAATCCTACCACAAATAAAATCTCTTGGTCTTGACAAGTGCTGGGGCAAAAAATTTACCGATTTGTCCCCAGGACGAAAAAATTATAATTTTGCCCCTATATTTCAAAATGTATCAGAATTACATTATTTTTACTTTTTCACCTCAAATAACACTAATTTTGATCAATTTTAATCAAATGAGGCCAAAATCTTTTCAAAAAAAATTCTCATTTGGTCTTCTAGTGACAAAATTACCATTTTACCCTTATGCTCCAAAAATATCGAGAATCACAACTTTTCACTACTAAACTTCATTTTATACTCCAATAATCATATTATATTTCATATAATTATTCTTGGTCAATTGTGATCAAATCTTTGCTAAAAATCTCCATTTTGTCCTTAAATGGCAAAATGATCGTTTTATCCCTAATCGGTCAATTTTCCCGATTGACTCTAAACTGGACTTTGAACTCTGAATCATTATTCTAAGTCATTCTGTGAGTTTTATAATTTTCAAATTCCTCTTAGAATTTCTATTTGAACTAGTTCAAGGCTCGATTTAACTTGGTTGTACCACTCGGTACAATATCGTCTTTTAATCGAGCTTGACAAGGTCTCACAGAAACCAATCTTGCCTTCTGAATCATATAATCACAGTAGAATAATATGGAAATCAATTCACAAGAGATATGCGTGTAAACCTCAAATGAAAAATGCCAAACACCATTAATAGAGAATGAAATAATAAAAATAAATTCATATATGATAGAATTTGAAGATGAAATTGTTTCTTGGAAATTACAAAAAAGCAGTAGGATGCTATTACCTAAAGAAGATTTATTAAAGCCATACATGACAACCGAAACCATTACATCTAGCTTGACTTTTTCACGTCTTCATTAGCTAGCTTAGCTATTGATGGAATCAAACTATTTACAAGTTTGGGAGACACTGCTACTTAATTTGCTAGTAAATATATAATTAGCAATGTAGCAACCTCCATAAAGAAAATAAATATAATTGATAGTAAAACCATATGGAACTAAACAACGAAACACGTCACAAGTAGAATTGTTTCCAACCAATTCATGTTCTTTTAAGGCATGCTGGAAGAGATGTAGTAAAGCCAACTTCTTGTCTCGATGGCAAGCAAATAAAACTTGAGACTTTTAAGTTTCATATTCATTAATTGGTCAACTCATGACATTAATTGGTCACTTCTAATGGAAAGCTGCTTTAAACTGAATAAGATATAAATCAAATAAAATAAGAAAACATTGACAATTATATATATAATTTTTAAAAAATTTACTATTTATTTTGAATCTAAAATTTTTTCCAGAATAAATAATAAAAATATCAAAAGTCCTTACTTTAAAAAAATAGTTATTCCTTTCCTATGATGGAATTTATTTTTTTTATAATAATAAACTAATCATGAGTTGGGGTCCAATTCATTATGCTAATGGTTATCCAAGATGAAAAGCAAAAAAGTTTTGCCCATTTCATAGTCGCTTAGTTGTATTGAATTTTCTACTCATTAATACATAGAAAAGCTTGTGAATATGAATTTATCCACTCGTATATCAAGTTACACTTATATACCATTCTTTTTTTATATTTTTATTCTTGTATGGAATTATTTTTACTATTCTCATATGTTATTATTTTTTTGTTATTATATTTAAAATGTTTAACGGAGTTTTGCATATTAGAATGAAGTTGTTAAGAATTTTTATTATAAACAACAGTGGAAATTACTCTTGACTGTTATAATCTATGACACTTAGGATTACAAAATGACGGGAGATCGATCTTGGATGTACCGTTGCTTAACTTCTGATGGATTCTTTAGAGATAAATTTGTAAATGGAGTTAATGAATTCATTAAATTTGCACATTCTAACACTACATTTATATGGGAGAGTAAAATTAGATACCTTTGCTCTCGATGTAGTAACAACAAGTTTTTAAATGACGATAAGATGACAAAGCACATCCTTAAAAGGGGTTTTACTGGTGCTTATACAATTTGGAGTTTACATAGGGAACATGATGTTGGACAATCATCAAGAAGTAGAGATAGAGTACAACTCTATACTAGTAATGACGAACCGAAGGAATGTAGAGAACCTACATATGATGAAGAAATAGAAAATCCATATATTAGAATGGTTAGGGATGCTATGGGTTCGGAAGTTACTTTCAATTATGGTTGTGAAAATGAGTCAAGGTTTGTGGAAGAAAATCCAAACCCAAATGCTTCTAGCTTTTACTATTTGTTAAGTAATGCAGAGGAACCTTTGTGGTCAAGTTGCACAAAGCACACAACACTTTCAGTTGTGTCACAACTTTTAAATGTTAAGTTAGAGTACAATTTGAGTGAATCATGTTTTGATCGACTATTGGAGATATTAAAAAATATGTTACCATCAGATGAAACTTTACCTAATGAATTTTATAGAATGAAAAAAAAATACAGCAAAACTTGGACTGGGATATACCAAAATTCATGCTTGCAAAAACAATTGCATGTTATTTTATAAGGAAACTGCTACTTTTAAGTATTGTCTGATATGTGGGCATCTTCGGTATAAACTGAGGAAATCAAGTGTGAAAAGGCAGAAGAAAATACCTTACAAGATTTTACGTTACTTGCCACTTATACCCAAGCTTCAAAGGCTTTATATGTCATGCAAAACTGCTGAACATATGACGTGGCATGCGTAAAACCAAAGTGATGATGGAGTCCTCAAACACCCTATTGATGGTGAGGCTTGGCAACACTTCAACCGCACACATGAGTTATTTGCAATGGAACCTCGAAATGTCAAACTAAGGTTATGTGCTGACGGTTTCAATCTTTTTAGACCGACTGCAAAACCTTATTCTATTTGGCTAGTAATGTTATGCGTGTACAATTTACTCTCATGGATGTGTATAAAACAACAATATATATTTCTTAATATGGTTATTCCAGGGAAAAAAAATTCAAGTCAAAACATAGATGTTTTCTTGAAACCTTTGATAAATGAGTTGAAAGTATTGTGGACCCAAGATATTGTCATGTATGATGCATATAGGAAACAAAATTTTCATATGAGGGTAGTATTATTATGGACAATTAATGATTTTCCTATTTATGAAAAGTTGTTAGGGTGGAGTACACATGGACAATTATCATGTCCTTATTGCATTGAACATTCTTAAGTCTTTCATTTTGGATCATGGCAAGAAACCTTGTTTTTTTTAATTGTCATCGACAATTCTTGTGACCTAACCATCCTTTTAGGAGGGAACAAGACAAATTTATTAAAAAAAAAAGTTGAAGATGACTTACCATTCCCTCGATTATCAAGTGAGGATATATTGTCATGGTTGAATTCACTTCATCATCTCCCATTCGGAACAAAATGTGGTGACCAAAAAATTTCGAGTTATGGTGTAAGTCATAATTGGGTGAATAAGAGTATATTTTGGGATCTGCCTTATTGGCATACGCTTCTGATTCGTTACAATTTAAATGTGATGCATATTAAACGTAATGTATTCAAGAATATATTCAACACAATGATGGATGTTAAAGGGAAGACGAAAGATAACTTAAAGGCACGACAAGATTTAAAGGTGTATTATAAGCAGTCAGAATTGGAATTAGTGGAAAATAATGGAAAAATTTTCAAGCTTAAAGCTGCGTACACCTTAAATAATGAGGAAATAAAAAATGTTTGTGCTTGGGTTAAACAATTGAGATTACCTAATGGCTTTGCGTCGAACATATCTCGGTGTGTTAATGAGATTGATTGCAAATTTTATGGGATGAAAAGTCATGATTGTAATGTTTTTTTGCAACGATTGCTCCCAATTACCTTCCGTGATATGGTGCCTCACTCAATTTGGGATGCAATTATTGAGATATCTCACTTTTTTAGAAATTTGTGTGCAATTGAAATACCTGTAGATCATATGGAAGCATTGTAAGGAAAAATATGTGAAACTATATGCAAACTAGAAAAAATCTTTCCTCTCATTTTCTTTGACTCTATGGAGCATTTGCTGATTCATTTACCTTACGAGGCAAAGGTTAGTGGACCCGTCCAGTATCGATGGATGTATCCATTTGAGAAGTACCATAATAGTTATTTGTTTTCAAAAAGTTTATTACAAGAGTTTAAAACACTTTATTAAGTTGGATGAATATTGTGATTTTTAGGTTTTTGCAACATTTGAAGAAGAAAGTAAAAAATCGAGCATTTGTTGAAGGATCTATATGTAAGGCTTATATTATCAAGAAAATCTCATCGTTTTGCTCATGGTATTTTGAACCTATTATGCGAACAAGATTAAATTGAGTGTCACGTAATGATGATACGGGAGATGAGGACTCTCAAAGTCGTCTTTCAATTTTCACTCATCTTGGGTGAACTTTTGGTTCATTAGATAAGTCTCGATTTTTAGATGAAAATGAGTATTATGCTGTTGAGCTATATGTTTTAATGAATTGTGAAGAGATGCTTCCTTATATTAAGTAAGTACCATTCTTCCACAAACTCAAATGATTGATCATAAGAATCAACTTAATCACTAAATTGTGACTATGATGATAGGATATTTGATGAAATGGTCAAGGGAGATGTTGTGCATATATCAGAAGATGAATTAGAGAAAGTATGTGATGCAAGATTCATGAAATGGTTTAACAACTATATATGTTTATGTAAATTAGAAGTGAACTTTTAATAACATTGACACATTAATTATGTAATTATTAATTCTTGCACTTTTATGTCATGTTCATAAGTTGCAGAATGTAAGGATGAAATTGACCCACGTATACTTGAAATCTCTTATGGTCTAAGACGTATGATAAGGTCTTACAAAGGATATTTTGTAAATGGTTTCAAGTTTCACACTTCAGAATACGACCAAAATCGTAAGACAATGAATAGTGGAGTTTGTATCAAGATGAGTTTTTTTAATGATTATGAACACAATTTTTATGGTATTTTAGTGGATATAATCGAGTTTGAGTATTTTGGCATTGGAAACAGAGTTGTGTTATTTAAATGTCATTAGTTTGACATTGAAAAAGGTGTTAAGGTAGATCCTTTGCATGGTCTTGTTGAAATTAAATACAACTCAATACTTGCCATGAATGAACCATTTGTTTTAGCTGCACAAGCTCACCAAGTTTATTATAGTAGTTATCCATCACCCAAAAGAAATCGACGTGATTGGTGGGCAGTACTTAAAATAAAAGCTAGGAGTAGATTTCTCATTCTTAGAAGTGGAGATAGAGAAAATGAAATTGATTTAAATGAAGAAGTATTCCAAGAAGATGTATATATTTCAATAAATAGTACTCCATCGGAGGAACTTGATAACTTTACAGTTTTAACAAGTGGTGATTATGAATAGGTTAATGTCTTGATTGAGGATAAAGAAGAGGACATGTAAAGAGATGAAGATGAAAAAGATGACATGGAAGGAGATGAAGATGAAGATGAACTTGAAGACGACGAATGTGAAACTTTTAGTGATGATAGTGATAATAATGAAGAACATGAGTTTGCTTATTCTGAAAGTGATTAATGATTGTAGACATATAGGATATTGGTTTTATATTTTTTGTTACATAATTGTTTAACTTTAATTTTATAATATTTAACGATCTTGACATGTTATAAAATTATAATAAAAAAAGAATATTAATAAAGGTATAAATTAATACTATATAATTGCAGCTTTAATTGTACAAATGAATAATCATACTTGTCTGTGATTGTAAATTGATAATTTTTATACTTTGTTCCAATTTAATTGAAAATAATTTTTTTCTGTATTTAAACAAAAAAATATTACAGGAACGATGGTTAAAGGGAAGCATTCAAAATCAAGACCTAAATCAACAAATACCTCTAGAAGTATGTCCTTGCCTACAAATGCTAGTGCATTTGCTGATCTATCCATTCAACCACAGATGCAGTAGCAGTATAATGATGTACTTTCTACGCCACCTTCTTTGTTGGGTGCATCTGCAGAGCAATTAGAAAATGAGACATCCACTCACGATTCTCATAGATCGTCATCTATTGAGTTAGGTGCAACTGTAGATGATACATCCTCAAGGTCCCTCAAGCTCAAAGGGTAGGAGGCCAAGTGTAGGATTACAGACTCCTGTAAATCCATCCGACAGATTACGCATAACTCCTATTGGGGAGAAGTATGTTATCTTGTATTATAATGAAATTGTTATATTTGTTATAAATTTTAATATATACAATTTTTTCTTTATATTCTACAAGTACTTTTTTCTAGTGAGGGGTCGTAGCCACAATAACAAGGATCATAAAAAACCACTTTCATGGTCCATGGTTGACATGGAGGAAAGTCCCTAATGATATAAATGAGTTAATGTTTCAAAAATTTCAGGTACTATGTTTGTTATTCAATAAAATTATAAGTTTTTTTAATCAATTTATATAAATTTTTTTAATTACGCTATTATTTTGTTGTAGGAAAAATGTGTTTGGTCTGCAAATCAAGACGTTTTGGTTCAATGAACATGGGAGAAAATTTGTTCTAATCAATTAAGAAACATGCTTTCAGAAGAAAGGAATAAAGTAATGACAGAAGCTAAAACAGGAAACATTAGGGATTGCAAAGGCATGTTAAGGGAATGGATCATATATGAAATCTGGGATGCCCTTATTGATACGGTATGGGGTACAGAAGAATGGCAAAACAAATCGAGAAAAGCAAGGCAAAATTATTTAACGCTAAAAAAAAGAAGCATTTCAAAGCACACTAGCAGTTCAGTTCCATTTGTGGTTCATGCAAAAACGATGGTATGAATTAATCTTATTTCGCATTTATATGTATGGCTTTCTTTCAAATTAAATTTAAATTGTATGTTTAGTAGTTTCACTTTGGTTTTTCCTTACAGGTTATTTATATATATCGATTATGATTGAGTATATATAGTTGTAAATAAATGCAGGCAATTAAGCTGAAACGAGATGTTAACTTTTTGGAAGTGTTCAACCGCACCCATAGCGTTTAGGGGGTTATGGTGATTTTATAGATAACAAGTCCAAGTCTACGAGTGTACATACAAAATTGATTAACTATTACTTTAAAGTTGATGATCTAGTTGAATAATTGTTATATTTATTTTTTTATGTAGGAAATGTATAATTCTGTACTATCGCAGAAGTATGGTGAGGATTCATCTTCTTAGCCAGAATTCGATCCACATGCTTGGACTGAAGCAATTTGAGGGATGGAGACTACATGCACTCATGTCTATGGTTTTGGCACTCGAGTGCCAACTACAGCTTTACTTACTGCAACACACAGTAATGTAGCAACATCTAAGTCTGCGTGTGGCCCTATCAACTCAAACGTTACCAGTCCAGTAATTGCATTAGAAGAAAAAGTGGAAAATCTTTCAGAAAACTTGGAGAAGATACGTGAGGAAATACATGGGGAAATATGTGAAGAAATTAAGCATGCAATGGCAGAAAGCATGAGTGAATTTATGGCACGTATGGAAACCATGATCATGACAAGTGCGCTTTCAAAACAAGGAAATGTTGGACCTTTAAGCTAACATCTTGACAAGTAAGAACACAACATTTAATGATATGATGTATATTTTTCACTGCTACCCTTGGAAACTTTATACTATAGCTGATGTATTTAACTTTTTTAGATATTGTGTTTTTAAGGTAATTTTTAATTATATGAATTTGACTTTGAATCTCGATTTTTAATGTATGTTTCTTTTATATATTTTGAAAGTTAAATACCGAAGTGAATTGATAATTTATTATTGAAATGGAAATTAGTAATTTTGGTTGGAAAAGCATTAGTAAAAAGATAAGCAATTAAATTTCCAACGGAATTCCGTTGGAAATATGTTTCCAACGGAATTATTTCAATCGTATTTTTCCATTGAAAATTTTCAATGAAATTTCTGTCTAAATTCTCTTTTCCAACAGAAATTTCGTTGGAAATTTTCAACAGAAATTCCATCCATTTTCATTTCCAACAGACTTCCAATGTGATAGTCAACAGAAATCAAATTTTTCCAACGAAAAGTATTACCGACGAAGCTTTTACCAACGGAATGTCCAATTGAATTTTTCGTTGAAAATTCATTGGAAAAGGCATTTCCAACGGAAATCAGCCCAATTCTAATGAAAAATTTCATTGGAAATGGACTGTTTTTTTATAGTAATTCTCATTAAAGCCTCCCACCCAACATTATAAATAAGAGGGCTCCTCCAAGCCATTTTCATTCATTCAGAGGCATTCAAAAGCATTCGAGGATTCGAAAGCATTCAAAGATTGTGAGCATTTCAGAGATCAAGAAGAATAGAAGATTTTTGAAGTTCGTGATCAAACGGTAGCAAAGATAAAGTGTTCATGATCAAGATTAAGTCATAAGACCCTCGAAGCAAAGATCAAGTGTTCGTGATCAAGATTAAGTCGTAAAGACTCTTGAAGTGAAGATCATGTGTTCATGATCAAGATTAAGTCGTGAAGACCCTTGAAGCGAAGATCAAATGTTTGTGATCAAGACTAAGTCCAAGTTTGTGACTCTTGAAGACGAAGTAAAGAAATTAATCAGAGGAATTTCTAGAGATTATCACTCACATTATCAAATATTTGTATGTCTCATAATTTTCAAGTCAAGAAATTTCGACGAGAAATTTATGTGTACAACAATAACAGAGAAAGGTTCATTAAGAGAAAAATAAGAAAATTACAAGAACAGTTTCAAACTCACAATCCTTATCTCATGTACACCCAAATCACTTTCTCTAAATCTAGGTGATGACTTTTTTTAACATCATAAGATCCTTTTATAGGGGTCAAGTACATTAATCTTATCCTAAAAAAATTAGGATGTGTTATTCTAGTCTAACTAGATTTAAAAACTATCTTAACAAGGTATATTAGTTTAATTAGAATTAAGCAATCCTAATTAAATTACAATTCAAAACTATCTTAATAATTACTAACAAAATTAATTTGACATAATGCCTCAGTTAACTTAAAAAAGTTACTAACATTTTGAATGACTTGGTATAAGAGGGTTATATTTAAGGAAAACTAACCCAAATCGGCATCTACGGTTGAAGCCTTTGCTTTAGAAATTGTGATTAGAGTTGTGGAAATTTTGAAAAAAATAAAAATAAATATCTTAACTGAATCATGATGTATGAATGCAGTTTGTATAAATTGTGTGGTTAGGTGTCTATTTCTTTTTTTTTTTAGGTAAAAATTCAAGTCAAAATTAAGTATAATTGAGTGATTGGCCATACAAATGTTTATTGTAAAGTACATTGTAATTTCTTTTTTGGGTCAAATTCACTAACACTTTCAAGTTTTGCTCATAATCCCACATGAGTCTATTAGTTTTTAAAATGTATAGTCCGTTCCAAATGTATACAGAGTGTTAACAGTCAACGTGAAATGTCTAAAACACCTTTATTCTTTCTTCACTTTTTTTCATTATTTTTTTCTCAGGTCAATCAACGACACTCTTTACATCGATTAGTCATCTTGTGATCGGATTTGGCCAGTTAAGGGGGCGGGGTGCTGCTCCCCTGGGGAGAACGGGGGACGAAGGAGGTGGCTCTCCTGAAGAGATTCGATCAGAGTCAAATCTGACGCTACTGGACAAAAGCCAAATTTAACGCTTTGGCCTCAAGAAAAGGTAAGGGATCGATTTTTTTTTAATAAGAGAAAAAAAAATTATAATTTATATAATGTGATAATTTTTAAAATTAATAAAAAATAAAATTATCCAAAAAATATTACTACGATATCAAATTAATAAAAATATTAATAGTTTACTTAAGACTAAACTTATGTGTTGAACAAAATATATTTTTTTGAGATAAATTATATAGTTCAAAAATTAATAAACCCATATAAAATTATTGATAAAATTTAAAAATATTAATATATTTTATTATTTATTTATTTATTGAAGTCGAAACAAGGAGGCCCCATAAAGATCTCAGGAACGTCAAATCGTTCTAAAAGTTAAAAAGGCAAATAAGGGAGCCATAGGAATTTGGTTTCATAGTCATTTTAGATACCAGATAGTAATGGAGGGAGAAGAAAAGTGGAGATAATTTATTAGCAATGTATTAAATTTCATAGTCTTTTTTTTTATTGTTTTTAAATAGTAAATGACTGATAACAAGGAGAGGGAAAAAAACAGAGATTGCTATAGACTTGCTTTTGATTTAACAGAAGTGGTTCATTTTCCTTACATTTCATTTGGAAATTATCACGTCCTCATATTTCATTTTCCTTACTTTAATGTGATTCTCATTAACCATGGAGGGAATGTAACTTTTTCATTGAAGTTCTATAATAAATTTGGACAAGTTTACCAAATCATGCACGAAGAATTGCATTAGCATAATTTTCATTTCCCTTCAAACTTTTGAATCAACTTACGTAGAGAGATAAAAGATGAAACCGACAATAGATAATGCTAATGTCTCTCTAATTTGAAATCCAAAAATGAAACTTGTTTAATATCACTTTTCTTGGTTTCATTTCTCTTTGCTTCCTGTCAACACCAAGCATGCTCGTATCAAACATTTGGGAGAAAAGAAACAAAGGGGACAAAATCCCTCCAAAATTCATGTAAATCTCAGTGTGTGTGTGTGTGTGTGTTTTAGCATTATTATTTTAGGGGTTTGTGATTTGGTCAAAAAAATAATAATAAAAGGGAGGAAGAAGCGAATGAATGGAAATCTCTAAGGAGATGCGGTCTCTCAAGTTTCCCTACTTTGTCATAAAAACAGAGCAGGTCTGATGTGAAAGGGTAGGATTCTGTTAAATGAAGCCGGAGCAGAAAGAGTTAAAAGGAAAGATTGTTGCCATTACTCCCAGGTGGAAACTTGGTCTAGTTCTATAGTCTATAGTCCAGTCTCTTTCTCTGCCTTACTAGAGTTGACCCAGGGAGTCCTTTCCTTCTACTCTACTCTACGCACAGAGGTGGAAGGCCTGCGACTCTATTATCTGATTTTCTGCCGCGTGCTTGCGGATTGTGTTTCTCTACCCTTTTAATTTCCAATCGTCATATTCGATCATGGCTCACCATCTTTTGTCTTCTGCTTCCTGCTACTATTGTTGCCTCAACGAAATGCAACAAAATCTCCTATCACCTAGGCTCACGTGTTTAACACCATTGCAATTTTCCATCTTTTCTTGTTTGGTTTTTTCTTCCCCAGTCTGTTCTAGCTAAACAATACGTGGTTCCGGTAATGTTAAGGAGTAATTATTTAGGCATCTGAACTGAATTAATATTTTAACTAGCTTAACAAATGCCTATGATATGATATGAAAGTCTGTTACCTTAATCATGAATTTAAAGATGATTTGTTAAGCAGGTGGGAAGCATGGACGGTTGTGATTCATTAAAGCAATAATAATTGACGTCAAAAATCAACAATGTAAGACCATCATCAATCTACACATGAGTGGGCCCTGTCTAACAGCCATCGTCAAGACATATTACTAGAAGGATATTAAAGTGAGAAAAAAAAAAAAGAAGCAGAGCTTAAAATAAGTACAGTCGAAAGACGACAAGAAATCTAATCATTCCAATTTATGGCAACAAAGGAAAGAGCCGCATTGGCGGATATCCAGAATCTAATGGTAACAGGATTATGTCGTGGGTCCTGTTTTGATACTTTGATGGACTGGATCCTTTGAAAATCCACCATTGACAAAAGAGCCACCCTGTTTCGGCTACTCTTCCTACTACTGCCACTACTACTCGTACTGATTGTTTTTGTTCACTTCCCTCAAAATCGTCGCTGTATGTATCATGTGGAACATAAAGCAAAACAAGTTGGCAATTTGGTTCGAATATTGGAAGATTGAATGGCGCTCCCCTGCCCCTTTGCTAGCCCCCTAGCTCCACGCGGCTGTCCCAATTGTGCACGCATCATGATTTGCTGCAGCGATTGTCATTTCATTAATTAATGTTTTGTTTTGCATGATCAACTTTCTCTTTCACGTAAAAACTATATCCACTCAGTTAATATATATATATATATATATATGTATAGTAGCATTTCATTTTCTTCTTAAGCTACACTAAGATTCAAAGAAACTTATAAGCTTCACAGAAACCAAAACCAACAGATAATACCACCCAAGCAATAACATTAAAAAATTAATAATAATAAGCATCAAGAACTCTTGGGTGGCCTTGGTCGTAAGCCACTGTTTCTATATATGGGCCCTTTCAGGGGCTTATGGTTCTCAGCAATTCTTTCTATTCTCTCTCGCTTCTAAGAAGCTATCAATTGAAAGTTTGAATTGCTCGTTAAAGTTCAAACCCGTGTTACAACTTAACTGACCTGGAAACATTGTTTTAACCTCTCAGGAGAACACTTATTGTTGTGGCCACAAAAGCAAGAACTAAGAGTTATGCAGTATTTTCTAAAGATTGTCTAAGAAAACTTTCAGTTAGGCAATAATTAAAAGGAAACAGCAAGATCCTAGATATGAACGGATTAAAGCGAGAGAAACTAGATTAGGTTGGTGACATGGATGCCAAAGGACTACATAAAAAACGTTGCAATCAAATACATGTGGAGAGCAATGAAGTTGAACACGTAGGAAAAATGGGTGACATGAGTGGAAGACCACAAAAATTGGTGGGGGATATACAATTCTTGGCGTTGGCACGATGAGGCCGACCAGGGGAAAATGTCCCCCTCTTCACTCTTGTAGGTATCAAGGTTTGGTTTTTAATTGGTGCGGTACTCCTTAATATGTAACATATATTGTCGTCTGTTTATGTGGTGCATTTTTCAGGTATATACTTGCCTTGTCATCCACACACATGGACAAAGACAACTCAATCTTAGCAACACTATTAGCTAGAGAGAAAGAAAAGCACAAAGAGCAAACTTCTCAAAGAGTTGTAGACGGGAGCCGAAACAAACAAAGAAAAAAGTCGGTTTCTTATTATTCGTCAACTTTGTGGGGCGGCCATGGTTTCTGTTTGCGTCCATGACCTTGCAGAGAGTGATGGAGTTGGCGGATTAAAAGGGCTAAAGCTTTGTCCTTTTCTCGTCGATGCTGATGACTCATGCTACCAACTGACCCAGCAAAACCTAATGCATTATGCTTTTATATTTCCATAGGAGTTATCCCATATAATTTCTCGAATTTTTGTTTATTATTTAGTTACTCTATGATAGAAAACGTAATAAATAATAATTTTATAAAATAACTGGATATAATTTAAACTAACTGTAATTTCGCTATTATCTCTTTTCTCCTTAATTCGTTTATTTTCATACGCGCATTGCATTATCAACGTTATCATAGCTAGTCACCTTTTTGCCCACTCTTGGACCTCCGTCTTCCAAAAGTTTTGGGAGGATAAGATCTCAGAGTGCATAGAGGCCACCTCCGCTTCTCTTTCTCTTAAATCTCAAGTGGAGACAAATCAAATCAATAGGATTTCACAATAACCACGTATTCAATCATATGAAGGACTAAGACCATTACTAATTTAATGGCAATATTTTCTTTCCCTGTTTGACGACAAAAATAGTAATCACGTGGCTCGTTTCTTTTATTTTTTGAGTGGAATCAATAGTTGAACAAAACAAAGAACAAATTCAAGATTGAAGACGATGTGTGGAGGCTGTTTTTATCAGAAGGACGACCGGACGAGTCCTTTTCCATTTCGCTGATTTTTTTTTTTAAATCAAGATCTTAACATATATATATATATATATATATATATATATATATAGAAGCCTTCGATTAACGTAAGACTAAAATTACACTCCACAACGTTGTTATTTGTTGTATTTGTTAATATTAAAATTTTCATCCTCCTACTATATGAAAGTTTTTATATCAAGATCAGTTGTATTAATTTTATCTTCAACTTAAAATAATGTATAAGTCAATTTTAAAAAAAAAAAAAAAACTTGCTTTGGCAAGAATGATTAATATTTCCCAATATAATGTAAATGATTTATATATGTGCAAAGTCAATAGCAGATAAGCCACAGCAACAGCAGATAAGCCAGTCACAGCAGATAAGTGTCAGTCAAAAATTCACTACGCAAGTATACGTATCGAATAGACAGTATATCAGCAAGTAGAGTATCGATCCCACGGAGAATTGATCTAAAACTTTACTAATTACTAAAATTAAAACAATTTAATTTTATCCAAATAATCTAAATTAAGTGATTAAATAAAACTAATAAACTAAAATTTAATCTAACAAAAAATCAAAATAGTAATAATTGGAGAAAATATCAAATTAAACAAGCCTAGGATTACAATATCCCTCACACTTCATCTAAATTTTACTTCTCCTCCTTAACTTATTTCAATGGGTTGAATTACCAACCTAGAGTCCTAAATTATTTATAAGGGTCTCCCGACTCGTCCTATAAAAATATCTATTTTAACCAAAACACTATATCCCTATATGATTTGAAATTAAAACAGACTCATTAAGTTCAGGCTCTAATCTGGCTACATATGGCTTATAGGTATATCCCTATCCTATAGGCAAATCATTTAACATGATCATATGCTATCCCAATTTTAGTCTACTCTAAACTCCCTCTCCCAAGTTTGTTTAGGTTCCTAAATCAATTTAATTGGTGATCAAGCAATTAAAAGCATTAAGAACAAATTGGAATAAACAATTCAAATTCCATTGAAAATAAGTAAGAAAGAGATTAAAAACTTAAACTACATGTGAGTTCAATTGCAATCCTAGAAAAAGAAAATTAGCTACTCATAATTGAAAAATCAAATAACATTGTATAAAATTCAACCATTGAAAATAACAAGAAGAATAAAAGCTAAGGAAGAAAACAAAATAATTGCCGCTTTGATCTCCGGGTTTCCGCTTCAACTTCTAGCTTCTTGAATCTCCAAAGGTTCTCTCTTTTTAGGTCTCCAAATATCCTATATATACTAACAAACTTAACCTAGATTTCTCCAAGTTGACCTAGGGTTTAATTGGGCTTAAAACATAATGAGAGGCCCAAAAAATCACTTAACAATCTTTACAAATTTCCATTCCCGGCACAGTACGTCCAGCAACATTTTGATGCAATTTTCTCCATCTTTGAAGCAGAACTGGGCAAAGTGATCTTCATGAAAGTTGTAGCTCTGTCTCTTAGCTTTCCAATGGTCCAAGAATCACAGCAATTGGAGTTCTGTAGCTCGAGATATGACTAAAACATTAAAGCATATGCAAGCAGTTTTCTGGATCTTTCAGCACCTTACTTTCCAAAATTAAACCCAATGACTTTAGGTCCTATCAAAAATATAAAAAACTAATAAATATTAACCAAATTAAAGGAAATAACATAAAATTAAATAACTTACTTAAAAAATAAATTAAATATAAAAATAACTAAAAATTAAGAAAATTATAATTAAAAACTGAGGACTTGACTAAGATTTAATAACAAAATTGGAATAAAATAATTCTATAAAATAGAATTATCAATAAGCACCTCTGTTACAGCCATAGCAGATAAGCACCTCTATTACAGCCACAGCAAATAAGTTTAGTGTTGCAGATAAGCTCACAGCAGATAAGCACCCGGGACAAGCATATTTAAATTTATAGATGAGATATGTTGACGTGTGATAACTATCTTGTAAGTTAGCTTGTATTATAAATACATGAGTGTAAATAGAAACTTTAGACAGTTTTTTCCTTCATATTCAATATCTCATATTGAATTTCTTTAGTCAAGATATATACACGCCACATAAAGAATACAATTGCATCTTATATTTGATTTGAGAACAGATACATGCATCCCATATTTAAAGAGTTGAGTTTAATTTTTTTTATATAAAAAATAGTAATGATATAAAAAGAATACAATTGAATATGCAATGTAAGGATTATGAGGTAATTTATATATAGATGAAGTTACTTTTTCTGAAATTTTCTTTAAAGGTTAAGGGATAACATGAATATTTTATTAAAGAAGCAACAAATCTAGCATTCGGGTTATAATTTTGATGATGTCAGCCCTGGTATGTTGTTAGAGGAATATAACTTAACTACTCGGCTTAAATCTGGAGAAAACTTCCTTCACCATGCAATGACATTCTTGGTATGTTTTGTCCCAAGAATTGGATCAACTTTGGTGTACACCACAGAAGCATGCTAGTCCAAATACCGAACTGGAACTCTGTTTCATCTTTACAATGCAAAGTGTCAGAGGTCAGAATTAATTATTGGAGGTGGTAAGCATGAGCCTGGTGGTACACCAACAGTGCAGGATAAAGTAGTACGACGAATAAAAATAAGATTGCAAATTTATTACTTACGACACTTTGCAATTAATGCATGGTAAAACCGCTTAATTTCTTTCACCATTCTTCTCTTAAACTCAAAATGGGCTCCATGTCTCCTTTATAAAGGTACCATTCACCGACTGATTGGAACAGCACAGACCAATTATTTTGCATGGCTAACCTTATTTTCTGAAAGTAATACTACCCATCACTTAAGTTTCATTTCATTGATACTTTTGCTCTTTGTTTTTAGATTAATTTTTTATTAAAAATACAAAAAAAAATATCATTTAGATGTCGAAGCTTCAGTAAGTAATAAATCAGTAGCTTTTCTGGGCATAATTAATAAAAAAGGAGTAATTAATAGCATATTTAGATTATCAAATGGTATATATCTAAAATGTATTACAAAAAAGAAATACAACTACTTCTTGTTAGGTAGAATAAACAATCAAAGTAACTGATCACCTGAAAACGGGCCATAACTATATGATGCTGACATCCCCGCATGTTTAGGAAAAGTCTCACGCAGCGGGGTGTATTCAAGCAGCTAAGGGGTTGACTTCTTCTACTATTCCTAGAAAGTTTGCTAATAATTCCTTACCACATGGACTAGATATTGACATATGTTTTGCTTGTTTTGTGGAATCTCAAAACCAGTACGGCCACATTGAATTTAATAAAAAACGATTCCACTCGTTTAACTCATCTCACAAGTAACCAAACCTTTCCACCTTCTTAGCTAGCTACCTTCCCCCATTCATCCCAACAAACGTCCTATTTGCATTCAACTCTTTTAATCTTATCCTCATACTTGAGATCATCAAGTTGTCTTGTGTGTGAAAAGTTATGCTTTGATACTATCTTTAGTAGATCTAATCAAGGACACTCATTAAAGATAGTTGTTAGGTATAGCATGAAAAATATGAAAGCAGGTGAATGATCGATAAAAGATTCATCGTCCTAAATGATACTAAAAAGAATATCCCAATTGCCTCTTAATAAGTAATAATTCAAAAGATTTCTAGACCAAGGCAAAATGAGATTTAGAAAAGGAGTTTTCTGAATCTTATTATGGAGTTGATTACAAGCATTAAGTGTTAATATGGCAAAGACAATACATAATAGACATCGAGCCAAGTTCTGTGTTGTTGAGATGTTAGTACATAAAAGGATATTAGTTATAGGGGAAGATCCTTTATTGAAGGGTTGAGTCCAATTTCTTTGACTCTTCTTAACATTTGAATAATCATGACACAAGTTAGATGTCAATCTTCACTTATAAATACGAACTAATTAATTTAAAAATTGATGATGAATGCAAATGTGTTTGATTCATCTAATTTGAATTTGTTCGGGATTATAGTTCGTATATATTGTCAACATGTTAGAAACATAATAAATTAGACACATTTAAAAAATATCAATTTAAAAATGTAAAAGTTGGGGATTAAGTTAGACTTAATTGAAAGAAATTATAAACTTTAAAAACTTAATTGATTGTGTTCAATTAAGTTGCAGAAATTTTTGTAATTAATATAAAATTTATATCAAACCTAATTGCCTCTATATCTATGTTATTTTGCCTTCAAAGACATTTTTTTTTTTTTTGTTGAAAGGCTAGCATTCATTCATCACAGATAGCAAAATTACAACCATATCAAGAGGATAGTCAAACCCCCCACCACCAGAAACAAACCTGCAGAAACCATGCCAAAATATATCTGCAGAGTCTAAACTTACCATTGATTCCCAAAAAAACAACATTTGCAACCCCATTTCATTCAAAAGAGGTTAGCACAACCTCGTCCTAACAATCGGAGATAATCTAGAGTCTAGGCAGCATCACATAACGAAATTAACCCCTGTACAAAACACAAAATTCAACCAAGTGTGACAACACTTAAGAGGCAAGAAAAAAGAGACAGAATGGTTCGGCCAATAGAAGGAGAAACCCTGAAATCATTTCACCTTTTCTTTGTGTCGTCACTTGGTAGCATAAAGATTGAGTTCCTAGAAACATTGACATTGATTTTATGAAATGCATTAATAAAAGGTTTTCTTTATTAATGATTTATACATTTTATCTTGGATTCTTTTCAAAAATACCCTTCATACATAAGGTGTTTTTGAAAATAACCATATTTATAATTTTAACTATTTTTAGTCAAGAGAAATTAATTTTTGACAAAATTACCTTTAATGAAACTGACCCATATGTTTAGGTCTGCTCCTCAAATCAATTCATATCTTTTGAGCTTTCTTCATCAGACCATTCATTTTTGAAGTATTTCTTACTAAAAAAAAAAACCTTTAAGCATTTTAAACATTTTAGAGTGGTTTTTGATACACAAAGAAAAATTTTTGGGTGTTTTGAGCATTTTTTAAGCATTTTAGAGTAATTTTTTATACATAAAGAAAAACCATTGAACATTTTGTGCATTCTTCGCCAAGTAAGCATATTTGTTGATTATATTGTTAAATAGAATATGGTATATTGTTTAAAGTTGTTGATTTTGTTAAATGAAATTCAATAATTTCGGTGATTTTTAGACATTATGTAACCGGTTTTTGAATATCGCGTGACTAGTTGATAGGCATCGCGTGACTTAAGTATTGCCTAAAAATTAGTCACGCAATGCCTAAAAACTAGTCACGCAATGATTAAGTCATGCAACACTTAAAAGCTAGTCTCGCAATACCTAAAAACCAGTCACACAATGTTTACAAACCAATAATGCAATTGTAACGACTCAAGTCCAACCACTGACCCAACCGCTTTTTGAGCCTAAACCACATGGTCCTCAAAAAAACTTAAACTCAAGTTGCTAGAAGTGGTTGATTTGGATTGTTATATAGGTGTAGACACATATCCCTCTCAAATAAAATATATATTAATCAAAATAATTAAATAAAAAAAAAGAAAACAAGAAAAGGACTGAGCGGGTGCTCAGCCCCTTTCTCCAGTTCATCATTGCAATAGCCAAATTTAGGGAGGAATGGTCACTTCTAGCTACCGGCCCCCTCTTTTGTGCCAAAAACTAGTGAAATCATGCTCAAAAGAGCATGATTTCACCTCTAGATTGTCTAAATTTTGGACAATCCAACTTTTAAAAGGGAGGGGAGGGAGGGGGGGGCAATCGAATTTTGCAAGAGAAAAACAACCTTCTTCTTCGAAATCCGGCAACCAAACAGCAACCAAAAAAATCCTTCAAAAAAAATCAGATTCAAGCAACCACAAAAACCAAATCAACCAAAAAAAATCTCATTTCTTCTCCAAGCAACAACCTGCAAATAAAAAAATCCTAGATCTAGCAACCAGCTACCTAGCCACAATCAAAAACAAAAAAAAAACAAACAACAACCATAAAGAAAAAAGCAAAAAGGGAGAAAGGGCTGCCAAATCTACCGGTCAGTAGCCAAGGAAGGAAGAAGAGAGAGAGAAACTGAGAGAGAGAAGGAAAAGGAAAGAAGAAGGAAGGAGAGTGAGGGATCGACGGTGAGAAGTCGAAAAAGAGAGAAAAAGAAGGAAAAAGAAGGAAATGAGGAGAGGAATCGGTGGTTAGAGAAAAGGCAGAGGGTCTGGAAACTAGAGAGAGAAAGGGAAGGGTGAAAGTGAAAAAAAAAAAAGGTTTTTATATCGAACGAAAATGGGGATAAAACGACACCGTTTTAGTGAAGAAGGGAGCTGAAACGACGTCATTTTGAAGGGCATTAGGTAGAAAACGGTGTGTTTTGGTAAGCCGAACCGTGAGCTTGTTGAGCGGGTTTAGGGTGCTGCAGTTTCAGGCCTCTTGTGGGCCGTTGAGCAAGGCTGATCCAAGTCCGAAAAGGTACATCCATCTCCTTTGGGCTTTATCCATATGATTTTGGGTTTAGCCTATTTTAATTACAATGCATTTAGATTTTGTTAAGGAAAGTCATATACACATAAATTATGGATACTTATTTTAATAATAAACATAAAAGAAAAAAATAAAGGATAATGTGATAATAAATAATAGTAAAAATGCATAGCTATGAAGAATATAAACTTAGATAAATAAAAACTAATAAAAAATACATTTTTATGAAGGACAACTTAGTTTTTTTTTGTAAAAGAATATATAATAATAATATATGTATAGAAATGACGGTAATAATAACACTAAAATATATATTTTGGGTCAACATTTATAGTTAAGAAAGATTCTAAGTTTGGCAAAAAATAAATATAATAATAAAATAATAAATAATAAATAATAAAATAAAATAAGAGAATAAGACCAAGTAAAAAACTATTACGTACGAAGTATTAGGTTTAATGTAACATCAATACCGATAATGGGATTTTCACCCGAAACGCAAGAAGTCACAATTTCGAGTGAATTTCCTTAGGTTAGGAATTTTAATTAGGACCCCACTAGTATGATGGGAGGGTCCTAATTTAAAATTTCGATGTTTCTAAAAAAAATAAAAGATAAAAAATAAAAATAATAAAAACAAAAAAATCTTAAATGTATTTAATCATCAACTAAACAAAATCTATAAATAAAAAAGAAATCAATGATAATAATAAATTTAATACAATAATAGATATTGACACATGTATATAATAACAACAATAATAAAAAAATAAAAACATTTGATCCAAAAATCATGACTACATAAGGTTTCACGTGGAAAAATAAATAAGCACTTACGTGTTAAAACATATGAAGAAATAGAAATGGCAATAAAAACAATAAATAAACAAAAGATTTCATTCATAAAGAATAAACACAAAGAAAAATAATAAATAAAAATAATTGAATTCGCGAGTGCATTACGTACCATGCTTGCATTGTTAAATGTCATGGCATATAGATCTATTCTATATATGGGTGTAAATCCCCGATAATGGGACTTTTCGAGGAAGCATACGAATGCGAGTTTCATTGGTAAACTCCTTAAGTGAAAAGATACTACCGAGCTCCACCAGTATGATGGGAGAGTTCAAAAAGATATCTTTAATAAAATGTTTATACTCGTATTAGGATTTTGCATTCATGAAAACACTATTTTCATTCACAAACGGTTATCCCAATGATGGGATTTACCTAGTAAACTTGTGAACAGGAGTTTCTTAGGTATTTCTCTAAGTGAGAGAATACTCTCGGATCCCACCAGTATGATGGGCGGATTCGAAAAGTACGCTCAATAAAAGGTTTTCGTTTGGTACTATTTTGATTTTATGCCATGCATTTCACGATTGCATCACATGTGCGTTAAACCCTTAAAATATTTTAACTTAATTAATAGAATAAAAGATAAATCAAACAAATAATAATAAAGGAAACACAAGAACAAAATAAAGGGATTAAGATAATAAGTGATTAAATGGTACCGTTTGTAGAACGGGCGTCACGAAGGTGCTAATCCTTCCCCGTGCGTAACCGTACTCCCGAGCCCAAACTTTAAAAAACACGTAGACCAGTTTATTGTTCTTTCAACGAATCTAAAGTTGATTTAGTACTTCGTTGAATAGAACAAATTTGATTATGTGGCCAATCACACCTAGGCAAAAAAGATTGGTGGCGACTCCTCACATTAATCACGTCTAGCGGTCGGGTTCCCTCACCCGCACGTTACCACAATAGGTCTTAACAAGCACATTCACAACAGATGTAAGATGTTGGGTATCACAATCCCACTCACTCAAATCTTTGATGTCTTCATCAAGGCCACATATCACATTCATAGGACCAAGATCCTAAAAACTAGCTCAAGTTACTAAAAGTGGTTGACTTGAATTGTTATATAGGTCTTAACAATCACATTCACAACAGATATGAGATGTTGGGTATCACAATCTCACTCACTCAAATCCTTGATGTCCTCATCAAGGCCACATATCACATCCATAGGACCAAGATCCTAAAAACTAGTGACATAATGTTTAAAAACCAATAATGCAATTGTAACAACCAAAGTCCAACCACCGACCCATCAGTTTTTTGAGCCTAAACCACATGGCTTTCAAAAGCTTAAGCTCAAGTTACTAGAAGTGGTAGACTTGAATTGTTATATAGGTCTTAACAATCACATTCACAACAGATGTGGGATGTTAGGTATCATAATCCCACTCACTCAAATCCTTGATGTCTTCATCAAGACCACATATCACATCTACAAGACCAAGATCCTAAAAACTAATGACACAATGTTTAAAAACCAATAATGCAATTGTAACGACCCAAGTCCAACTACTGACCCAGTAGCTTTTTGAGCTTAAATCACATGGCCCTCAAAAGCTTAAACTCAAGTTACTAGAAGTGGTAGACTTGGATTATTATATAGGTCTTAACAATCACATTCACAATAGATGTGGGATGTTGGGTATCACAATCTCACTCACTTAAATCCTTGATGTCCTCATCAATGCCACATATCACATCCACAAGACCAAGATCTCACCAAAACAATGTGAAAGCTTACATCGAACTAGCACAGGCTTTGATACCATTTGTAACAGCCCAAGTCCAACCACTGGTCTAGTAACTTTTTGGATCTAAATCACATGACCCTCAAAAGCTTAAACTCGAGTTACTAGAAGTGGTAGACTTAAATTATTATATAAGTCTTAATAATCACATTCGCAACAGATGTTGGATGTTAGGTATCACAACAATACCTAATAACTAATTGATTTGCTTGCTCGTAATTAGGTTTAAGTTACCAAAGTTATACAGTGTTCTAATTTATAAATATGTCTAATCAATTTCATCCTCCCAACTTTGAGGTTCTATGAATAAACTAATAAATCCAAAAATCTAAAACACATACCTTGATGTCATTGCTGCTCTTTGGGATGTCGAGAAAGAGCTAGATGGCGAGATAGACAGTATCTGATAATAGAAAGAAATCGAGATTTAATTTTGAAACTTTTGTCTCAATGACAAGATAGAAAAAAATCAAAATTATTTTAATTTGTCTAAAATTAGTTAAAGGGCATTGTTACCAAGTTATGTAAAAAATTGACTAAAAATTATTAAAATTATAATAAAAAATATTTTTAAATTAGACTTATGATGAGGGTTATTTTTCATAATTTACTCTTAAATATATGTTTTTGCTGTGCAAGACAACCCCTAGAAATTGGCTAGACCTCTAAAACCCTGTATATTGATTTTGGTGCTCTATTTGTGGAATTATCAATGGTTGTTCTTTCTTCCTTTGTTCTTGATCGGTTTTTAGATACTCCTTAATGAAAAGAGAGAAACTGAGAGCCTCTAACTAGTTAGCACTAGTCTGGGTATCATAAAGCAAATCCTAATCACCCTTCCTGTTGTTCTACTTGGATCTGTGCGAATCACCATTGCCCTTGATATCTTAGCATAAAGCTTGTCTTTGCTCTCGTCGCCTTTTGATTTTGACTTCAAAAGATTAAAAGTATAATAAACATCTACCTATTATTTACGGTTATCTATATCAAACAATCAAAGTATGATCTTGCTTAAGAGAAAAGACTTAAATTTTCACTGCATATGTAATCTGATTGCATATTTTTCCGAACATATGAAAGTTCTTTTAACTCTTAAGATTATGTCAGCTTTTATTTGTGCTGAAGATTGAGTACATAAATTTTTACTTATCTTAATTATTTATGTTGAACTTTCCTTTTTATATTTTGTTGAATAAATATCTATTCATCTCAATATTTTAAACATAATCAGTCGATTTCAATTATTAAATTTTTAACACTGAGCTGATCGAACCGACTAAATGTTAGTCTCTCCACAAGTGGCACCATCATGCGGTTGAAAAGAAAAGTGAATGATCAATCAAAGATTGCAGTACAAAATTGTCGAATCCCTGCGCAGCTATATAGCTGGAGGAAGAGGTCTTTATATCACTTAAGCATCTTTTATTTTTATAGCGAACACAAAAACAAATTTTTTCCCATGTGACAGTAAAAAAAATGCGGAGACATGCTGATTGCCTAAAGATTTTGCTTACTTGTGGAGTGATATGGTGAGAGAATATGTGCTTAAAGGAGGTCTATAAGGTTCTCAAAGCACATGATGTTAAGACACAATCATGCATATGAAATAGTGTTTGACAATTTCTGCATCCCCTGCTAAAAAACACAAAAAAAAAAAATCTAGTAAAAATAAATAAATAAATAAATAAAGAACCTCAAAATGTATGGATACCCAAACTCCACGATGGGACACTGCCCTCCTCTTTTAAGGGATGTTGCCCACCCCCGACATCTCTTCCAATCAATTCCTAGCCTTTGCGCGTATCCATAAAGTTACCCGGCCCTCGCTCTTCACATCCGGAATTTAATTTGTATTATGAAGGCTACAGGCTACAGGCTACAATCCCATTCCTCATTCTTTGCTGTACGTACAAATCATTTTTTCAATCTATGTTTGATTCTTTCCCTCATCTTTCATCGGATTTCCTAACCTTGCGGCTTATCGCACTCTACCTTTCTCAATTTTAAAGCGAAAAAGAGGACATGCGGTTTAACAATTTTGTCAAGTAGAGCTAAGAGGTGGGGCCGGTTTTGAAGTGAAATTGTCCGTCACATGAAGAAAAACCTCGTCAGCAAAGGCTTGGAAAGAAAGAAGTTAACTGCTACGAATCTGAGAAAACAGGGGAAAGCAGCTACCGGAGCACATGGATGATCATGTGTAATGAGGTCAGTTGCATGTTGCCTTGGTGGGTCCGAAACTTTGACAGTTACCAGGCATTCGTACTCCCCAGTCGTACACCCCAACTTGCCCCTTCCCCACACTGTAAATTAACTACCACAACCCCACCCCCTGCCAACCTTCTTCATTCACCAATGTCCTTTTTCTTTTTTTCTTATTCTTCGATAAGCATCAGACTGTAATTTTCTACTGTTCGACTCCCTGCTTTGACTCTCCCAACCAACCCCAACCGTCCATCACCCAGCCACTTAACAGTTGATGAATAATGAATCGAATTGAACGACTGCCAACTCTTCGAGAAATTTGATGGTGTAGTACGTTTCACAACACCACCATATACACCTTTCTGTACGGGAATTTCATTTGGAAATTGAAAAGGCAAATGCAGCTCAGTACCATTTTATCAAAGCATGTTTGAATTTCTAGCTTGCGGTCACATACAGTTTTATTCCAATACGTACCTCGAATAATCAAGTAAGGAAAATGCGAGCTACTCTTAACCCCAGTCACGGTCATCGTAATTAAGCCATATGTTCAATGTCACCTAGCAATTATATTTTTAAATTACATAATCTTATAGATTTAACTTATTTTAAAGTTTAACAGTTAAGGTGTCATACTAGTAGTATTTTACGATGTGCAAGTACAAATTTGCACCATATATTGGGAGGTTCATAAATACTTTCCCCATTTCGTATATACTTGTCTTCAATGATGGTCCAAGAAAGTGTGACCAATGAAAGCGACGAGCACAAAAATAAGAGGAAACCCATTAATTGCTTGTGCTTGGGACCAGCCAATTCACTATACATGGTAGTTGGAAAAATTAGGCCAATAGTTGATCTATGTCGGTATGTTTAATTCAGAAAGATGTCCTTTCTTTCTGTAAATCTTGCTTAAAGGAATTACTGTTAATATATCAGGTAAGTGAAGGGTACGTACTATCTTGGAAAGATAATAAGATAAGAAAAAAAAAACATGAAAAAAAATATAAATTAAAAAGAAGGAAAAAAAAAAAAAAAACATGATCGAGAAGACTGAAACAGGAGATAGGGAGAGAGACGAGGTGGTCCAATAACGATAATAACTACCATAAGCATATTTTAGGACATCCCTGGTACGGAAATCTCAAACTTTAATAACTGAAAATTAGAAATAAAAATAAAAAAAGGAGAAAAATGGAAATTAGGGAATCCAACAATAGTAATTCTTCGGGGTTGAGAAAAATCTTCAACCTTTTAGCTTTTAAGTTGCCACCCAGAATGGCCCCCAATTGAGCAAACCTTTGTGCCCACGCCCACTTTCTTTGCAGCTGCTTGGCCTAGGCAACTTCCCTGTCCCAATTTCACCCCCAACATTCCCACTATTTCCTTCCATATCCTCTCCCCAATAACACTCCTCATCTTCAACTTCTCCGTCTACTCCATTCTCTTCATAAACTACCTCACCATGTTCGTCCTCTTCTACTACTTCTGGGTCTTCCTCTTGGCCGTCTTTGTCGCCGAAAATCGGGGTAGCATCCTTCAAAAGGGAAAGCCTAAGCCTTCCTTCGCTTCGTTCTGCATGGAAGTAACTATGACAAGGAGGGATGCTGACGGCTTGAAGAACTAGGCGGCCGCCTTCCCGGTGAGACCTAACTTGAACACCATTGGAACCGCTAATGGATGTCAAAGGAGGTGGAAAGCTGCTGCTACGAGTCATTTTTCTTGCCACCAAACTTTCCCTTGGTTTTGATGGATTGCAAACTACAGTTTCCAATGAAGGCAAGGAAATGTCATCGCTGCTCTCGCTAACTTCACTGCCGGTTTCACTCCCTAAGCTTTCGGTGCACATTTCAAGACTCTTTTCACTTAGCATAGATGCTGAACGCTTAACAAGAGGGTGCACATAAACTTTGTCATTCTCCGTAGAATCTTTGGCGTTGGCGGCGAGGGACTGCAGGAAACTCCACCCACCCTTTTCAATATTTTGATCGCCACCTATCAGTTTGCGGTCATTGGTGTCGCTCTTATCGTGGGTGATGGTGGTGTTCTTTTCTTCATTATAGGGCGAAGGCTTGGTCTCAGCAAGGGCAGGGTTTGTGAAACAGGGCCTAGGAACAATGGAGCCAGAAAAATTCGTTTTTGGTGGAGCCAGTTTCAGCCTCAAAAAACGTGATTCGACGAGCCTTGGCTCGAGGCATGATTGCAACCCTTGACAGACATTTGAGGACATTTTCTTATCCACAATAAAATGTTGGGAAAAACAGAGGAAACAGGGGAGGAACAGGGGAGCTTTGTTTTCTTTGATTAAAAATGAAAAGGAAAAAAAAACCTTCTTTTTTCCTCACCTCTTTTTGGAGTTTTCTGAGATCAAATGGAGAGGTGGGGATGCAGATGAAAGAGAAAGCTTTTTATAAAAAAAAAAAAAAAAAACCCCAATGTATCGGTTTTTGGTTGTCAATGAAGATGGGTGGCTTTGGGGAGGGAGAGAAATTGGCAAGGAACAAAGCAGTGAACATGAAAGGAAAGTGAACGGCGTGGGGGGTGATTTATAGTAGAAGTGAGAGACAAAGGGTGGAAGGTCATAGCCACCGTGGAATGAGGGAGAGGCGCCTTTTGAAGCCCACTAAAATTTTTACGAACTTTGTACTCTACCACACATTGGAAAGCATAAAAGAAATAAAGAGATAAAGTAGATTTATATTGGATTTAAACTTTGATCGAAACATGGCAAAGACATCTTTGCTGTTATAAATGATCATAAGGTTAACTTGTTTCTTGTTTCAGGATAAAAACACAACAAAATAAATAGTTGCCAAAACGACCAAACCCAAACTCCTACTTATTTACATATATATAATTCTATTTTTAAAATTTTTTATGTTAACCAAAATAGGTTATTATGAGATGTGGGTTTTGTTTTGCTGCCAGAAGGAAACCAAACACAGCAACCAGAGAGAGAAGGATTGATTCTACTTATGTACAGTTTTAACCATTGCTTCAAGTTGTCTTAGCTTTGCCTAATTTTCTTCATAGTCGTCATGCACTCCCAACTAGTGAAACAAACCAAACGTAGCACAGCATTCAAGTGAAAGGACACCCAAACCTGCCAATCTTTTGCTCTTCCAATAACTTACAATTGCATTCACCCTTATTCAATCAAGTTAGTAAAGGATTGAGTGATGTTTGCAAGATTCTATTTTAATTAGATTGGGTCCTAAAGAATAAGATCAATGACCATCTTTAGTGTAATTAACTGAAATTATGTGTAAGACAACCGACCAAAGGAGAAGAGTTAATTGGCTGATGATACTAAATTTTAAGAATGAACCTTTACTTTTAATGTCTTCTAAGGCAAGAGGTCTTACCACTTTTCATTCAGCAATCATAAAGCTTACAATGCACACCTTAAATCTCACTTCACATTAATTCTATTTTTCTATATGGGGGCAAAGGAAAGTGATACAGGAGTATATCTACTCTTCACTTTAGTGGGGTTTTCTAACCTTGTCAAGATTGGTGGTTCACCTTAGTGGGGTTTTAACCTCGTTACGATAAGAGTTTCACAACGGCTCGGCGTCAGAAAGCAAAATCACCTTGCTTTTCACATCTCTGACCTTTGTAATGGACTAATCTAATATAATATAATGTTTTTATTTTTATTTGTTAAGTAAGTGCCAAAAATAGTATGGACTGGATTGTTTGCTTTTAAGATATTAGTAAAATTTTCTGTCTCGTACAACATTATTTCTAAAAGCCTTGGCATAAGGGCAACAAAAATCTTTCCCACTAACTCCTGCGTTGCTTCGGTTGTTGAGGAGACTAATTTCTTTCTTTGCTCTAATTATAAGCTTAACCCCACATTGTTATTAAAGAGACAAGGGGAAAAATGTATGGCAAATAAGCACATTCAAGGGGATAATAATGGATGGATGGATGGACCTCAAATTGGCACTTCCCTTCTCTTGTTTGTTGCTAGCAAGTTACAATTTCTCAATCGAGCTACCTGGCAATAACTTGGAACAGGCAAGAAATGCATGTTAATTTAGATATCAAGAATAGACTCTTTATTTCTTTTCTTTGTTAAACATCACAAGGATGGAGAATTTTAGATCCTCTATTATAATCCCCCTTTTTTTGTTTTTCCATTAACATGTAGTATTTTTAATCACAATAATTGGAGCACACCCTGACTGTGACGCCTCCAAACTAGGCATTTAATTATTGGCATCTAAAGCTTATTACGGACTTACACAAATACTACTAACATGGAAGTGAGTGATTAGTAAGTTAATTGAGTTGTCAATTCAATGCCTATCATATCACTTTTTAAGTTTTTATTTTTTGATGCATGTGATTGATAATCTTGGATTATGTTGGTTCATTTTAGAATTTGAAATCTTAAACTTTAACCGAGGATGTCTCTCCGCAACTTTCAGATTTTACCTCTTACTATTATTGTCGCCAAGGGATTAAAAGAAAGCATGCAAGATTGTGGAACATGAACATGGGAGGGGTTAACTCCTGCGGGTCATCTGCGCTAAAACATATTCCTGGTCTCATGTTGGAGAATTTTGAATTTAGTGGAGAGAGGGAACAAATTTTCCAATCACGTAAAACCCCACAGTGGCAGTTGAAATATGAATGTTTGTCTCCATTCCCTGCTCCATTGAAAGACAGTAAGTTCCTTATTCAAGAACTGAAGAGACCCTTTTCTAATAATGGGGCTGCAACCCCCCCTTTTCTCTGTTTTGCCTTTTGGTCCTTATATTACCTTCGTTGTTGTAGACTTAATCATCATCCAATAGGTCATGCTGTTGTTCACTAATGAGGAAACAATGGGGAAAAATATACGCTTAAGATTGGTTTCCCAGCATATAGCAAATGGGAAGGGAAAGATTTGCTATGCACAAGTATCAACTGACATAATGAATGACGGTCTGTTTCTTCTTTCTTTTGTTTTTCATTAACCACCCGATTCAAAAAAGAACAAACAAATTAAAAAGTTAGTTACTTGAATATATCATCCTCATCTGGCCAAGCAATTTGTGCCGATAGATAGTGTCTGTTACATCATGAATTGTACTACTGCAGCCTTTTGCTTTTCCAATTTAATTATTGTTCTTTGTAAGTAGTAATTTCCACTCATCTCGATTATAAATTTTAATCTTTTTTAATGTACAACTTTATGAATTTAATTTAAACAAACTTAATAGAGTGTAATTCCTTTTTCCCTTTACCTCCAAATTAATTATTACAAGGTTGCAGTTGAAGCAAAAGGAAGTCAAAATTAGCTGCATGCCTGAATGCCAAGTTGAAGAATGGAAATGTCCATACAGAATTAACGAGACAGACAGGCAGGAAATGTACAAATGAGATTTGCGAGCATCAAAATTTTTCCCCGCATCCTTGTCAAGCATTTGTTGTTTGCCCATTGGTTTTGAACTCCAATCTTTGTTTAAAAGTTTGTCTGAGGAAGGCAGACATGGAAGGGCAGCTGATACCTGACCCAAGTTCCAAAACAAGTAAATCAAACTTTATAAGAAGCAGTGTATGCAAATGTATTACAGCATTGCCCATGTACCAAATCCATCCCTTTAAGATACTTAGCTAGAACATATGCACGCATTTAGAAATATATTGATGTGTGGTTACTAGAAATTATCATCTTTGTGACACTTACAACGTCCAAACCAGAGACATAATATAATTATTTGGAAGTAAGCCTTAGATCTCTTTGTACTAAGATTAGGTCCAAGGTCCCTGTCTGAATTCCAATTCTTACTTCCTCTTTTATGCACACTCAACACCAGTGGAAAAGGATAGGACTGTAGAGTTGCCTAGCCAGTCTTGGAGGTTCTAGCCTTAATAGGGAATGCTTAAAGGTCTACTATGTATCCAAGTAAAGAAGTCTACAGTAGAGGCTCTAGCCTAGTTTTGAATTTTGCTAGGGAGGCCGGCTTGACAAGAATATGTGCCAATTGCACACACTCTTTGCCCTAACCATTGAATTTGCTTTCGAAATCTGCCTCTTTTTTTTTTTTCCTCTTGTGTTTCTTTTCTTTTAAGGTTGGCCAACCAACGGGAAAGGAAACTCCTTGCATGGCCATGCCCCATTGGTCTCCATTGGAAAAAACCTTAAAGTTGGGTCTGTTTTCTTCCCCTCATTGCAGTCATGTTTATTGATTTGTCTCCTTCCACTTAAAATATCATTACCAAGAAAGATGATGGAATCAAATCCACGGCTTGTGCAAACATGTCAACCCAGGACAGGAGGCGCACCCTGGCACATAATAAACTTTTTGACTATTTCAGCACCCCTTTTTTTCTCTTCCATTGTTCGTAGAAGTTAGTAAAATAATTTAAGTTGAAACCATGTACACGTGCCCTCACATCAATGGTTGCAGCTTTGTTAATTACCATGATTATCTATAAAGGGCTGACGACAAACTTTGTGGACGGTATATAGATATCATTGTTGACCAACTGAGCTCGAATCTCAACTAGCACTCACTAAATATAATAATACAATACTAAAACTGGTAATAACTTATTATGTTATTATTTATCTAAATCATGTTTTATACTTTTGCTCTTGTAATAATTAGTATTTCTTTAAAAGAAACCTTTTAGCTTTTCTAACGTGCGATTACTGGTTCAGATTTCAACAACGGATGTCAAAAAATTTTAATGTTAGCCGACAGAGTTAAGAGGAAAGACTTTCGCAAGAAAAAACACATAAAAATAAAAATAGACAAAAGGAATAATCTTTCATCGAATTCTAATTCAAAGCTTATACACAATTAACTGGAAGATGCATTGTTCTTTACTTAAAACCTCTCATCCAATATAAAACGTAAAAGCAGCATAAGATGCTTGCTTACACTGCTTACACCTGCAGCTGCATACAATTCCTAAAGTATTCCGTTACAACATTCAATAACACCTGCTGACCAGTTTGAAGATGCTGGAAAATTTATCTGCCATTGCTTATTTTTATTAGTACGTGATGATATTGTACACTCGACCCCACGAACTCAGGATAGAGACTTTATAACGCAGACACGATCACGTTCCCTCCACTACCAAAGAGGAATGCCCAAAACAAATCTGCTCATTAAACTGGTGTCATGATACATGAAGATTTTGAATTTCCACTTGTAGCGTTTGAAGTGTTTCCCTCACGTTTGATAGTTCATCTTTTATCTCTAGAAGTTTGTCCAGTCTGTCTTGTGCTGCATCTCGATAAGGCTCCCCAATTATTCTGACAAACTTTCCCAAATTCTCAGTAGTTTCTAGAAGATCCTTCTGCATTGCATCTTCAAGCTCCCATGCCAATACATTTGCTGTCTTTTTCACCTTTTCTATCATTTCTTGTCTCCGAGCTGGAAATTTTGAAATGGCTATAAACCTATCATAAGAGTATTTACTCAATTATTGATTCAAAACACGAAATATATTCCGAATAATTAATGTCAAAAGAATGTAAAATCCAATACCATACAAAATGAAGTCCGGCGGTCACTTAGGAAAGGATTAATGCAAAGAATGACCAATAGTTTTTATACAATAGAGACCTTATGTCACACAGATTACTCATTATTGAGGAAAAGTTAGGCATGCTGCATGAAGAAAACAAATAAATCATGAAGAACAAAGATAATACAAATTCAAGAAGATACATACCCTCCAGCAGAACATAGGCCTAGAGCAAGAAGATCTTCTAAAGTGGTAGGTAATATAGATGTTAGAAGTGAAGCAGACAAACCAGCTGCTCCAAGTCCGCCAAAAGTCCCCAAGAACTGAGGTTGAAGTAAAAACATTTCAATTCAGGTGAATTCAATCATATTTAAATTAACATTGAAAGATAAAATTATACAAATATAACAACAATAAAAGAGCAAATTCAAAAGAGCTCCAAAGAATGTTCAATTACAAACAACTGTCAACATAATCTTTCTGACCACCAAACATTACATAAATATACCAGTTCATTTATTATCATAAAATGAAAAAACAAACTTCTGCAAATAAAACAGGGCCCCTTGGGAGCCCAAACAAAAACAATAGGCCACCTGGAGTTTTTCTAGGGACAGTAAATAATCATTCTTTATAGAAGTTGCTTCAAACTTTTTTGTTTCCTAGGCATCCAACATAGAAAGATAATGACACACCGACAACGGTGACTATCAACAATAACCAAGCAAAAGGTAGAATGAGGAGAGATACAGTTTCAGCTTATGACATGCATGCATGCCACCCTTCCAATATTATTATGGTTCCAGCTTTTCTTTCAAATGCCTTATTTTTAGCAATCAGAGAGACTATTGCCCTGTTACCGTATCTTACTTTATTAGTTCGGGCAAGTTTTAATTTTATTTTGAGGAATTCTTAACTCACCACTTCACGAACTTCTTGCTCAAATAGTTTGGAAGCAGCATTGGCGCTAAAGTTCTCAATCACTCTCAAGCTGAGTTGATCCAACTTTCTCAGCAGTTCATAGGTCTCCAGATGATGCTGTTTGTCTGAATAGGCAAGGGATGGCCATCTTTTCTCAAAAGATTCCTTATACAGCCTTCCTTCACGAGCATTATTCGATTGTAACCATGTCAGATATTCTCCAAGCAAGTTCTGTTGTGCAATTACATACAATAAGTTCATAAGCAAGCAACTTGTATATGCAGCTGTATAAAGATGGGCTCCAATTAACTTGACACTATAACATATACTTTCCGCACAACCTAGATCATGAAGGAGGTCTGAGCCATTAACTCACTTGTGCATCAGCAAGTGCAGGACCAAGTATATCATTTTGAACCCTTGAAGTGACAGGCAGTGTGGCAGACGATCCCCCCTTGAGTACATATGCAGCAACAAGATCAAGATTTGATAACTGTAGTGTAGATTCTATGAGCTCCAGAACACGTGATTTTGTAGTATCAATCTGCAAAACCATGCACAAGAACACACCATATAAATATAGACAACACTATGTAAAAAACAGTCACCTACTTGCCTCCAACTCAAAGAGTATAGTATTCTAAAATTATACCATTGACAAAGTTCGTCTTCTCCAAGAGATGCTCTCATTTTCCATCTTTATCACATACTCTTTCACACTATCAACAATTTCATTTGCAGATGTCAAGTCCTGCTCAGCAGACTGGCAGTCTTTTCTATTAAGAGTTTCACAAGCAGAAAGTACTCGCTCTGCAATTGCAATTGGTGTTCCAAGTTTGAGCTTCATTCTCTCCATTCCTTCAGTAGTTGATCCATCTAGAAAACTATACAAGAAGTTTTCAAGCTTGTAAAAGCTACTCGTTCTCCAATTTGAATCAGAGACTGATAGTTCTCTGTATTCTTTTCCAACACCAGAAGATGTTGAAAGCTTTTCTTCAAGAACAGATCGTGCAGCCACTGGATATAATGTTACATCTTCCGTGTTTAGCAACTTTTGCGTATTCTCTTTGATGAATGATATTGCCTCCTCTAGCTGCAGTAAACAAAGAAAATAGTAAAAACTGAGAAAGTGTCATAGTAGGTCAACGTAAATGAAGTAACTGACTTAATAGTAGCATCAATAATCAGTGGGAGGTGAAAAATTAAACCTCTTGAACATTCTGATAAAGATCAGCTTTGTTCAACACAAACACAGCTTTCTTCTTCCACTGCTGAGTATAACGAAGAAAAGCAACCTGAAAAGAACAGCATATGCTAAAGGCATTCAGTTCACTTCAGATCAACTTACAAAATCTTCAATTGAACTATTTCAGTTGGCCAAATCCATGTTTAAACTTTTCTGAAATTCAAAAGGGTAAAGTGACCAAGAAAAAGATTGATGTTCGTGAAGCCAAATGAAAAGCATCTATCATGCTGCAACATTTCCAAAAGCAACCTTAGTAATTCATAGGATATTCTTTGATATCTTGACTAGCTTTATGCGTTTGCTTAATGAACCTTTGGATTCATTACATAATAATATCAAAGAAAAAGAGAGTTAAAAGTGTCAAAGAAAATTCCCCTAGAGGTAAAAAAAAAATCCTCTTGATAGAACTCCAAAATGATTGAAGACCTTTTTGCATGGCAATAGTCATATCATGGTAGAACTTTTCCAGTTCCATATAGTGTTAAGTACTGTGTTCCTAGACAACAAGCAGCATTGACTACAAAAGTTTTAATTTATTGTCTCACACAACTAATGAGAACAAAAAGAAGCATGCAAAACTAACCATACCTCACTCTCAGTTAATGGGCGGTCAGCTGAAATAACGAAAAAAAGCAAATCTGCACGAGGGACAAATTCCTCCGTCAGGCGTTGTTGCCTTTGAAGAATCACATTTGTCCCTGGCGTGTCAACAATATTCATCTGTTTTCAAAAGGAACTATTAAAAATTAGTTTTATGACATAAACAGTTCTATTTCCAGGAAAGCAAATACAATGAGGAAAACAGGCAGCAGAAGATAATCTGCTATCTACATGGTGTTTACTTTCACTAAACTTCTCTATTCATCAATCTTGCTTTTTTCTCATTGTTCATGTGATATGCTCAAACTATATGACTCTCATCACACATCTCCAATTTTCATTTGTAATATAGATTGAAAGTTCACTTATAAGCAACTATCATTATGAACTATTGTGCCTGATTTTTTTTTTATAAGTAAAACTGTGAGTGATTATTTCCCCATGTAATAAACACATATAGCATCTTCAAAAAGTTTTATACACAATTAAAATTGCATGTCACATTCAAGAATTGTGCACAATCCATCAAAGCAGATTCTGGATTTTTTTTTTTTTAAACCAAAGGCAAATTGGCATGAATGAGATCAGCAAGCTCAATAAAAATAAGCCAGGTGGATGTATCTGGTGATTATATAAGCTTTCAACAAGATTAACAATCATAACATATAGAGAAGAGTAAGTTTATTTCAGCAGCAACTTAATATGAAGAACACATACACATGAAAGGATCAAAATTTTGAAGTATCAACTAACAACAACCTGCATGAAATTTACGCTTCTAAACTAACAAATATTTAGGCGCTTGTATGCAAATGCATGCACAAATACAAGAAGTATTGTTTTTAGTTACAGAGAAACCAACCACTGACATAACCAGGAGAAGGGATCTCTGAACTTAAATTCAGAAGTAGAAATTAGGAAAAACCAAAAGACTTACTTCCTTGAGAATTGGAGCAGGAAGGTAACAAATTAATTGACCATCTGGATGCCTTTCACAACGCTGTAGGTCCATGCCATCCAACTCAGAGTAGCACAAGAAAGTGATTTCATTAGTTGTAGGAACAACCCCCTCTTTGAGGTATCTTTCCCCAAGAAGAGCATTAATGACAGTGGATTTACCGGAATTGAACTCACCCTGAGAATCCAAATGACATAAGATAATAATTCATTACAAAGCAGAAACCTTTAACATGATCAAGCAACAGTCTATGGCATGAATAAAAGAACGATTTACAATGTTTAGTTTCCTCATTGCAGAACCAAAAGTATTATTGATTTAATATAAGGTCAATATCTTTAGAATGGAAATAATATTGCAAATTTTCAGATTATGATTAGGGAACATTCATACAAAACAGTAAAAAAAATCAAATCTATACATGTTAAAATTAAGAGTTTAATTAAGTCCAAGTTTTGATTTGGCAAACTAAAGTGATCAAAATTGTTTTCAGATTTTCAAACAAGCCCAAACGGTTTTTCAAAGTAAAGTAAAAAGAGCTAAGCACCCTAAATTGAAAACAAGCAAAAAGGCTCTTTAATCTTGAAAAATGTCACAAATCTATCAATAAATGTTCTTCATCTATCAATAGATAAGTCCATCTATCAATAGATGAAGAACATCTATCGAGCGTCGAATGGTTTGGCACTTGGACTACATAGACTGTGAACATCTATCGATAGATGCCGTGAATCTATTGATAAATAGCCATACGGGAGTGAAATTTAAAAAGGATTCTAACTTCAATCTATTGATAGATACACGCATCTATCGATATATAGACACTCGAAAATTATTGAAAAGGACCCTAACTTGCATCTATCAATAGATTTTTTGCATCGATCAATAGATAGCCACCCGCGGATTTCAAAAATAAGTTCTGAAGTGAATTTATCGATCGATGAGATTGAAGTTGAATGATATTGAAGACAATCTATGAATAGATGATGAGGGTTGGAGTCTGGAATAGCGTGCTAAAGGGTTATTTTCGCGTTTAATGCACTCCTAACTACCTCTGAAGCTTCAACAACTACAAAATCAAGCTCCCACAACATTTATGAACGTTGGAAGATCTAAAAACATAACTCTGAGAAAAGATTGCACTTTCAAATCATTAAACACTTCTTGTACTCAATTTGACTCTCAACCTTTTAAAGGCATTTCAGCTAAAATCTTATCTTAATATTTCTTAACTTAAGTGGTTATTTCTTAACTTAAGTGGTTATAACTTAACCAATTGAAAAGGTAGAGTAGTTGTGCTTTAACCAAAACCAAAAGTCATTGTAAGGTTGTGCTTAATCCACGAAAGGCATTATTGTAAACTTTATTTTAATAGTGGATTTTAAATTCCTTAGTGAATCTAAGAGGACGTAGGCAATGAGGCCGAACCTCAGTAAAATTTGTGTGTTGATTTTCATTTTCCTTCCACTTGCTTATGAAGAAGCACCGAAAAAGAAGAAAAAAAAATTGAACAAATTCATGAGTAGAATGAGCCTAGCTATCCAATGGTCAGAAAAAAATTTGATAAAAGCAGAATTACTAGTGATCCAAATCAAGGAATAAGAACTAGAGCCAAGGTTCAAAATGTTTGTGAGTGTATTGCCTTTATTTGACAAATTGAACCTAAGAGCATTGATGAAGCCTTAGATGATGACTATTAGATACTAGTTATGCAAAAAGAATTAAATCAATTTGAAAGGTGTCAAGTGTGGGAATTAGTTCCTAAGTAAAATGATTATCCAATTGTAGGAACCAAATAGGTCTTTAGAAACAAAATGGATGAAAATGGACAAATTAGAAACAAAGCTAGGTTAGTTGCAAAAGGATATAATCAAGAGTAAAAAATAGATTATAAAGAGACTTATGCCCAATAGCTAGATTAGAAGCCATTAGATAGCTTTTAACCTTTGTATGTTAAATGAACTTCAAGTTATATCAAAAGGATGTTAAGTGTGCTTTCCTTAATGGACTTATAAATGAAGAAGTGTATGTTGAACAACCACCCAGATTTGAAAACCTTTCTTTTCCAAATCATGTATTTAAATTAAGAAAAGCTTTGTATGGTTTAAAACAAGCTCCTAGAGCTTGGTATGAAACTTTATCAAAATTCTAAATCAAAAATAATTTTTATAAAGAGAAGGTTGATAAAACTCTTTTCATCAAAAGCAAAGGGAAAAACACTTTAATTATGCAAGTTTATGTTGATATTACTTTTAGTGCTACTAATGAAATTCTTTGTCAAGAGTTTGCTAAGACTATGCAAGGTGAATTTAAGATGAGCATGATAGGCGTGCAAAATTACTTTCTTGGATTGCAAATCAAACAAAAGAATGATGGGACATTTATAAGTCAAGCCTAGAACACTAACGAAATGCTCAAGAAATTTGGTACGGAAACACAAGTACATATCACACACCAACGAGCACTTCAACAATGCTTGAAAAGAATGAGAAAGGTACGCCCTTTGACCAAAAGCTCTATCGGTCTATGATTGGTTCTTTGCTCTATCTCACTACTAGTAGATTGGACAAAAATTTTAGCGCAGGTTTATGCGCTAGATGTCAAGCATCTCCCAAAAAGTCTCACTTAAGTGCTATTAAAAGAATTTTTAGGTACTTAAAAGACACAGCCAACTTAGGAATTTGGTATCCAAAGAGTTCCACTTTCAATTTCCACTCATATTCAGATGCTGATTTTGGTAGGGGTCAAATAGATAGGAAGAGTACATCCGGTCCATGCCAATTTTTAGGTAATATGCTAATCTCTTGATTCTCAAAGAAACAAAATAGTGTAGCTTAATCTACTATCGAAGCTGAGTACGTGACTGTCGAGAGTTGTTTTGCTCAAGTGCTATGGATGAAACAAAAGTTAGAGGATTATGGACTAGGTATGAAAAGAATTCCCATTAAATGTGATAACACTAGTACCATAAATCTCACAAAGAACCCCATCCATCACTCAAGAACTAAACACATAGAAATAAGGCATCACTTCATTAGAGACCATGTTCAGAAAGAAGATATTATTCTTGAGTACGTTAGTACCAAGGATCAAGTAGCCGATATCTTTACCAAACCTCTTGATAGATAACCATTTTGCAATATACGAAGTGAATTAGGGATCATGAACACACCTTAGTTGAATTAGACAATAAAAATTGGATGTTCTTGATGAATCTTGAAGTGAAACATTTGAACTAATATACTTGTCTATTTATAAATTTCTTGACTTTGTGATGATGAAGATGAACTTCTTGCCTCATGTTTGATTTTTAGTATGGGATATATGTTCTCGCATTCCACTCAACCATGCATACACATACACAACCATCTAACTCTAGCAGCATTTCACTAAAGTGTTCAAGAAATCATTTTCTTTGAAAACTCCAACTCTTTGATCCTACAAGTGTCACTTGCATTGGTCCAAACTACAATTTGTGGTCTTCCAAAGATTGTTTGACCACATCTATCGATAGATCACATTATTTATCGATAGATGAGGACCCAGGACAAACATGAAACAATTCTCGAAAAATCTATCGATAGATGCGATTGTTTAAACATTTCTAATATTTCAATTCTTTTCAAAATTGCGACCTTACCCTCCCTCTCCTTCCCATAGTCTCTCAACTCACTATCCGTTTTCGCCCTTTTTTTTCTTTCAATCCAAGCATTTGCTCCATCTTTTTCAACTCAACATACAACCAATTTCCTCAAATCCAGTCAAAACTCATACCCACATCTCCGTTCACCGTCCCCAAACCCTCGATTCTCTCTCTCCTTGTTTATTTGACCTTTCATCACAATTTGTAGCAAGGCCCTCTGATTTCTTCTCTCTGCTCGCAACCCTTACCCTCTCTATCGAATTTTTAGTCCAAATTCCATCATCTTTTTCAGATTACATCATGAGTCTGAGGCCCATATGAACCAAGGTCACCGCTTGTCGGGCATCCGATGGCCTTATTGAAGCCAGGTCCTCTTACACCCTAGACGGGAGCTCTTTGCTTCGAAACTTCACCCATTTGTCGCATGCTTAAAAATTTAGCAACAACTTTGCCAAACGAAAGGCAATGCCCTTATGTGTTATTGATTGTGATTACCTGGCATCAATTAATTTTCCGTATCTTAGCAATGTCGAATATCAAGGCTGGACTCATTACTTGAAATTAAATCAAAAATATTATGAGAACTTGGTCAAGGTTTTTTACTTCAATGCCACTCAGAAATTTCCAGATTCAAAGTCTAATGAATTAATCTCCCATGACGACAAGTTTGTCACTCACGTCATGGGCAAACGTATACTTGTCACTTGTGCTCTCATTGATATGATCCTTCGCACTCAATCCCACCAAGATGATCTCCAGTATTTTTTATGATGGCAACCTTCGAGAGGTCTTTATCTATCCACCCCCAAATGACAAAGGCGGTTCCAACTGCACTCGACTATGCTTTTATGATCGTTTACTCCACTTGATCATCACCCCAACCATCAATGACAAAGTGCATTTATTGCTCATCTTCTTATTCACTAAACATTGTATCTAATCTGACTCTCAGCCTTTTAAAGGCATTTCAACTAAAATCTTATCTTCCCGTTTCTTACCTTAAGTGATTATATCTTAACCAATTTAGAAGGTAGAGTAGTTGTACTTTAACCAAAACAAAAAGGCATTGCAAAGTTGATTTTCAAAACAAAAAGTGGTTGTACTTCCTTTTTAAAGAACTTCACTTTCTCAAATTGCAAAAAGATTTTCAAAATTACAAATCTAATCTAATTCAGCCCCTCTTGGATTCAATCACATTAAGCTATTTGCACTAGCAATACACAAATACTCAACAATGACATGACAAGACACAAGTAATCGATTAACATGAAGCAAAACTAATAATAGATCCTAACTTCGAAGAGGATTGACTATAGACATTCTGTCAACTATGATAGAAAAGTAGCATCTTTGTTTTATCACTAAAACAGCAAAAAGGATAAAACTATATGAGAATTAAACTCAACTAATCAACACAGACGGGGTAAGGTTAAAATAATAATAATAATAATGAACCATTGGATAGCAACGCTGATGTGATGGCCTTCAAAACAAGAGCCAAGAGAATAACAGAAAGGAAAAACATGGTACAGTTGATTCTAGTATCTTGTGAGGTTTTATTGAATCTAAATCCCTATGAGATATGAACCCATTTCCTGAAGCCACTGTGATGAGTATATGCAGAAGCATATCAACCAACACCGAAGCCATAAACTTAAGGATTCCTTAATTTAACATTTCCTTAAATCAAATGTAAATAGAAGATAAACAGTCATCGTATCAGTATATGTTTTCAAATAAAGAGTAGGCATTCTTTTGAAATTTAGAGCTAATACCAATGCATATCCCTGCAACCAGAATTTGTTGAAGTTCAGCACACAATTACCACTATAGCCAGTAGAAATGGCTCATCAATTTGAGCGACAGCATCAATAAGAAGTGAAATCTCCTTCATCTGTCATTAAAAATCCACAGAGATTCAACCAAAAAAGTAAACAAAAGAATTCATAAATCTCATAACCATATGGAAATAACTTCAACTACCAAAGCTTAATTAAAAAATCACCAGGGGAGCAGCTCTCTGGAAGACACTTATCGCTTCATTTAATACTGATCTCTCCTTCTCAATAAGCTGTTTTTCTCTATCCTCCACTTTAATAAAGCCTCCCACACCCATTTTCTGGCGGGTAACAAGATCGATATCCGCCATATTTAGGTCATCCAGGTTGTCATCCTGAGGCTTATTATTCGTTGCAGATACAACATTAAACAACTGTCTCAGAACATCATCAGTAAACAACCTCAAATCTTCCAATGACACAACTAAACCACTAGCACCTGATTTGAGCATCTCTGCTGCCTCAGTATGCAATGTAGCCTTTCCTTGTGAATTGTTATTTACAATAAAAATTGGTATCTTCACATTCTCAAAAACAGACTTCACCACTATATCAACATGTTCTTCTTCACCCAGATCATATATAAGAAAATCAGCACCTTCAGAACTTGAGGCATTTAAGGCAGCATTTGCAGTTTGCACAGTCCTAGCTACTAAAGGGAGAAAGACTGATTCAGATTTTGAATCCATCATTGTGTTTCTTGCAACAATGGCAGGAAGGCCTGCAAAAGAAGGATTTCCAGTAAACAATTACAACAATGTTGGGTATGGATATCAGTGCATTGACTTTAGCAGCTTTAAATATCGGGTCAATTTCATCTTGAAAACAGTTTTACTCTAACTCTGATCTGATTTTAAGGAAAAAAAAATCAAACTTCGATTATCCCTGGCCATTCTTCCTTCAAGAAAATGACCTTTGAATGAGCAAAGTTTAGAAGGAAAAAAAAATGCAACAGTAACCTTGATCAGAGAGGACCACGCCACTAGCACCGACGGCGGCGGCAATATCAACGCGCTCGGTGATCAAATAATAAGCGCGGTCTTTAACGACCGCCTTTAATGAACGGGCAGCTTCATAAACCCTGCCGCCGCTTCCTTCGGCACCATTGAGCACTACAAGACCAACCCATTTAGAGACGGCCTTGTCAATGAAATCGAGCGCATTGCCATCTGCCAATACCTCCTCGGGGTCCAATTGGAGAACGAAAGTAGGTACCTTGATCTCGGGACGCTTGTAGCCGCCGGGGAATAGAGTTCTGGGAGGCTGCTGGTTTTGAGGGTCTTGGGGACTGATTTGTTGGGAAGTTGAGTAAAAAGGGTTGTTGGAAAGGGATGATTTAGTTGGAAGAAGAGAGCGACGGAGAGGGGATTTGGCGAAGCGAGGGAAATTGGGAGGGGAAGGGGTGAAGAGGAAAAAAGGGGCGGAGGTAGAGGCAGGGGAGTGGAGGGAGAGGAGAGGGGTCATGGACAATTGGAAATGGGAATTTTGAGGAATTCTTGTTAGTACGTCGTATTTGGGATTTGGTTATGGGCGGAAAGGAAAAGATTGGGAGAGGAGGAAAGGAGATAGAGTGCAGTCGCTGATTGTTAAGAGATGTGGTATGTTATCTTCTTATCCATGGGGAGGAAGGGAAAGGAGTGATGAGTGATACCGATGAACCCCACCTTGGATTTTCATGGATCCACCGAACTTATTACATACGGACCGGCTCACTCGCTCCTACCCTCCCTCCCTTGGTGTCATTCTTACCGCCCCTTCCTTCCTACATCCAGTGGCTTTCCTTACTCCAATGTAGCCAAACTTTTCATTTTTATTGTAAAACCAAGGCTAAATTACAAAAAACAATTACCTACTTTCTCAAATTTTTCTTATAAGCTTTTATATATATATATATATATATATATAAATTTTCTCTTTATTTTTTATTATATTTAATTGAACTTTTAAAATATTATTTTTATTTCATTAAACTCTTATTTTGTATGAAATTTTTTACAATCTGTTATTTCTGTGACATCAATACTTGAGTGATTGTTATATTTGTCAAATAACGTCTTCATGGGAAAATATGAAAATGTATGCTTAATTGCTTCTTTCACAACATGTCACGTTGCCTTAATGGCATATCTTATTAGCAGCAATAGATATATCATAATCAACTACTTTCCACTATCGAGCAAATTAAGTAAAATTCGTCATGAGTTTACTTAAATTATTTGGATTTAATTTTTTATTTTATATATCATTTTTAATAAATTATTTATTATTATAATACTTTCTAAAATTCAATAATTATTTTCAACTGGATTTTTTTCCTTTGTTTGGTGTATGAGATGGTCATTTTTCAAAAACCCAAAATAACTATTATCGAGGTTTTCCGCGGTTAAATAAATTTCCAAACAAAAATATCCTCAACCTATTTTATAAATTTACTGTCTTTTTTGTATAATAAAACATAACATATCCCGAGCATGCAAAACCCTTTTTATTTTCATCTTCCTCGTTTTCTCTCTCTAAACCTTTTCACTCGTTTGTAGCTTCAAGTCAGAGTCAGAGAGAAAATGGGTAGGAGACCACTTGCTCAAAAGCTTCAAAGAAAGGCTACCACGGTAAAAGCAAACTCACTTTTACATTTTTTTAATTTTTTTTAAATGGCATAATATTTTGTTAACAAAAGTTGTTTCTTTTTTCTTTTATTGGTTTCATTTTGTGGGTGTGGTGTTTTCTTGATTGTTGTTTTATATGTTCTTCTGGGTTCGTTTGTATTTGGTGTGAGTAGTTTTTGGTACTAGTATAAGATACAAAAGAAGAGAGATTGTTTACGGTTATGGGTGATTTTGATTGTGCGAGTAAAAGAAGGTGCCTTGTCATTTAATTATTTTTTCACCATGACAATGACTCTTGAGATTGTCGGGCCTTTTCTGCTCTAAGCTCTGACTTGTAATCTTTATGGGCTCTTACTGTCTAAAAAATTCTATGTACCCTTGGACTCTTGGGTTTTGTCAACAGAGTAACATCATACGTTAAGTTGCATGTTGATCCGAGAAAAGTGGTTTTGCGTGTAGATTTGGGTTCATTTGTGCATACAAGTTCTCCTTGTATCTGAATCCTTGTTGGTATTTGTCTTTTCTATTCCTGTGCTTTACTCGCTACTATGTTCTCCATTAGCAAGGAAATTCAGAATTGGAGAAGAAATTCTTTTCCCGTGAAATGGATCATAGGACTCTTATCTCATTTTTATTGTATAACTACAAATTCTAGTCTAAGCCTGACGTTACGGACCCTTCTGGGGGAGTGGAAAAGCAACCTGAAAGCTCCAATCCTTCATCAGAGAAAGAATTGCAATTTGAGAAAACGAATCCTCAATTGGAGACGATAGAACCACAGACAAAATCTGGTGATTTATCTTCAGTAACAAAGGCAAAGAAACACATTGCTGGTACTAAGGTTAGGAGATCTGGACGTCTTTATGGTGCAGTTACTCCTCAAGACAAGAATATTGATCGTATAATTGAAGAGATGACTCTGACTGAAAGTGAGAAGGATGAGGAGCCATTGAATTTTGAGGAGGGGAAACTACCAGAGCCAACCTTGACAAAGAAGAGCTTGGAAGAAAAAGTTGACTATCTTTTGCAACAATTTGAAGAACAACAAAAGACCATAGAAGAATTAAAATTGAAGGTATTCAGTCTTTCTTTTGCCTAAATGTAAACGGTTTATTGCTGATCATAATATGTTTCTAAAGGGAAAAACATGTGAATTCTAATAAATTGTTTTATTGACATTGAAACAGGTTACAATAGATTCTTCCCCAACTGGAAGCCCTAGGGCAGCAGATACCAGATACAGAAACTTGTATTTTGGTTCCCAAAAGAAGGTGACTTGTTGACTGCTATATTAGCTTTTCCTTTGAAGGTTTAAGTTATATGCTTTTTCCCCCTAACTGGAGGTTGAAGTCTTGCTGCTTTTGTTTTTTTTGAGGTTTAAGTTATGAAGTGCTTTTATCCTGCCTAAATGCAGATTGAAGCCCTGACAGATGAAAATCGCCAGCTTGCTCTCAAGTTGGAGCATGCTCTTGGCAAACTTGAAGCAGTATGTCTCTACAACACTATCTTAGCTCAAATATGCAGCCATAGAGCTCTGTTACCATCACAAGAAAAGAATGATCTCTTTATATACAGTTCATACATAAATATTTGTTAGATTCTGTCATAGTCTATTGTACTGGAGTGGTGCTGATTGTAAGCTTTGCAAGTAGATATCTACAGAATAAAGGCGTCACTTCGATCCCTTGTGGTAACAATGAAGCAAGAGGCGGGATACACTTTTTTTGTTCTTTTGCCAAATCAAAGTGTCTTTCTTTGTCATGTGTAATTATTTGTAGCCTTTAACCGCTGAGTCATAAAATTTGACCTTTTTATGTATAAGGAGCAATATTATAGCTTAAATGATTTATTTCACTTTTGATGTATTAGTTGCAATCACATGTTCAGTTCCTATGTTGCTTTCTAGGCATATTTTAAACCTTGTTGGGGGTTTGATATTTCTGTTAATTATTCTTAAAAATAAAAAATATGGTGCTTCTACTATGGAAACCAATAACATCTTGTTTTTTCTTGCAGTACGAGAACGGGGCCCGTGTATTTTCTGAAGGACTTGATAAGCTGAAGGATATGATCTTGGTCACAAATCTGGCAAAAGCAACTGAAAGAGCAGTGAATTTATCTTCTCAAGCCTTGACTTCAGTGGATGCTGGTGCTGAGGCAAAAACTGGTGCTAAAAGAAAGAGAGTCCTTCCTGGTAAATAAAGTAGCAAAATTGAGCTTATGCTCGAGAAACTTAGTTGTTCTGTGGGCATTTTGATTGGTATGGAAGATCTGTACTAGTTTATGATGCTACTCCATCCTAAGGCTTTGTTGTTGAACTTGTCTGTATGATGCTACCTTGTCCACACTTTGACTTGCGTTTAGATAATTGCTAACTACTTGGAGGACTTGTGTTTTGATGACGCCAAATGTTTTGAACTCTTAAAGCATATAACAAGTTCGTAGGCTGTATGGTCTTCAATTTCCATCTTGCCAACTAAAATGGAATATAAAATATTCATCTGAATTGCTTTTACATTTTAACGAGCAAATTAGATTCAATTGTTAGACGTTTGGGGATTTGAACTTATCTTAGAAGGGATATTTCGGAAATACTGCTGTAGTTCTGTGAAGTTACTTTGATTCAGTTGCAGTGGTGCTAAACGAATTTTAGAAGCAGATGAAAAACAATCTTTTGTTCTCTAATGCTACGGTACCTTTAGGTGACTTTTGGTATTGTTTGGAGGAATGAGCGAAGAGATATTTAATCACCACAACATACTTACTTTCCAAAAGACCATCCTCGTTCAAAAGTATATTGAGGATACCATTCGATCTCGGTCATACTCTATCTTCACAGATGTTGGTGTCCATAGATCCCGTTTAGAGTTGTTGATCGGATAATCGACGTCGTTTCAAGATTGGATGCTATTAAACATTGATGGAGTGCATTAAACTTCATGCCATCAACCTATTGGAGAAGGTGTCTTTCGTGTTCACTTTGCAAATTGAAAATTCAGTATTTTGATCAAACTCAGAACTGTTCTGCATGTCGAGTAGAATCATGGGGTGTTTATCGAGATTTGTCAACGACATGAGATGAGAGATGTTCTACGGTGATTTTGACTATGACCAATAAAAATGCTACACAGGTTATTCAAATAAAAATCAATGAATTAAATACTAATTAAGATTTAACTTTAACTATTAAATATCTCTTAAAAAAGGAATGATAAGTCAGTATAATTCAAGTGTATTACAAATCTATTCATTTGGTTGATTTTTTTTTACAAATATGGCTTCTCAATATCTTGTTGGTACAATACTTTCCAAGATCTTCTCAAGGCAATGCTTCAATTTTAGTAACGGATGTTATGGGAATTGCATCCTCATGCATCATTTAATATAAATTTACAATTTTTATTTCTTTTAAAAAATTATTACAATATTTGATTAAAAGCTTTTTATTAAAAATGTAATGTTAATTTATAAAATTATTTTTCATATAAAAATATAAAATATTTGGTAAAATATCCCAACTTTCTAACTTTTTGTAATAATTCCATGCGAGGTACATTAATTTTCAAAAATTAAAAGTCCATCGTAAAATAATATTTTTCACTAGACACATAGTCCATCCGTTAATCTACTGTTAATATTGCCATTAGTTTAGTAATGTGACAATATTGAACAGACAATTTTACTCTTCATCAATTTTAAAAATTATCATACTATATAAGTTATAATTTTTTATTTTTTATATTTTTTTTGTTTTAAAAAAAAAAAAAAACTCCTTTAGGTGTGATGCTACAGATGAGTGCTCATAGAGAGCACAAATCCCGTGCTCACTGGGGAGTATCGATCTTGGTGGTTTTTGGGATCACCAGAATTGGTCTTCTTGAAAAATCCAACTGGATCTGAGTCAGGTCTGATCATAGGTGGTTGACGTAAGAAACATTATCGATCAATCTAAAAAAAAAGTATAAATAAAAAAATATTTTAGACATTTCAGTTTAAATATTAATACCGTTTAACTGTTAATGACGGGAAGTCTATTTTACAAACCAGTGGTCTAATATGTAATTATGATTAAAAATTTACAAATTAGTGGATTTATATATAATTATGATTAAAAGTTAAAATGATAGAGTATTTGATCTTAAAATTTAATAAAGTTACTTTTTTAAAAAAATAAATTTTTAAATTTTATTTTTTAAAATAATAAATAATAATTTAACAAAAATAATATAATAATATTAAATAATTTAAATGTTGAAATATGTGAAGTTACTAAATTTTTATTTTTTATACTAACGTGTAGAACTAAATTTTTATTTTAAACTCTTGGCGATTTTGGTATTACCTAAGAACAAAAAAAAATGACAAGAAAAGAAAAGAAAGCGATGGAAATTTCTCAATAAGAGAGAATAAGAGGTTGCAAAAATTAACGTAGCATCCATTGTTCTGATGCAACGTAGTTTTGACAGTTTTTACAACTGCTGCTTATAACGGTGAGCAATCCACGGTTTCAGATTGGTTTTTCGAAAAATCGATTAAAATTTTTCTCCATTCTAACCGATTAAACCGCACTCGTCATTGGTTGGTTTCAGTCGGTTTCTACGATCGACGGTTTCGGTGGGTTACCCGGTTGCAACCGACTAGAGCACACTCCTAAGTGAGAGGGAGAGCTGGAGCTTGGAGCGGCAAAAATAACTCAAAGAAGGGGAAGGAGAAGATTTGGGGGGAATAGGTTGGGGGTTTCTAGCAGCAAAGCCAAAAAGGAGATTTGGGTGGAATTACCCTTATGAGTTTATGGCTGGCAGTGAAGGGGGGTTTAATGAGGGGTATTTAAGTATTTCCCCCCTCTCGAAAAAAAAAAAAAAGGAAGTGACATCAATTGTTCAATTGGTTCGAGAAGGAAAGAGTCCTTTCCGAGGGTCGAGCCTATCGGTCAACGAGACAAATCGGAGCAGCCGACGGTTGCTGTTGCAACCGTCGGTTACATTAACCGAAGGTTTTGGTCAGTTGCCCGGTTGCAACCGATCGGAGCACATTCCTAGCTGCTTAGGTGTTGTTAAAAAGCCACTCCTTGGTTCGATTTTTTTGCTTTCAGCAAATTTTCATCAATTTGTATTTTGCTTATATTTTACACTAACTGTTGGTGCGGCAATTTATGAGTAATATTTTTTAAAAAAATTATTGGTAAATTACAAGAAAAAAAAAGACAATAAATTTAATTTAAATATTAAATTAATATGGAAAACTTCATGCGTGGAAAATTCAATGGAAGTTGAATAAAAAGAAGAAATTGAGAAGAAAAATAGTGTAACTTTTCCCAAAATAATGGAAAAATTTATATTCTTTCCATTTTTAATAAAAATCACATTCTCATAGAGGCAACCTTAGAAAACAGGAGTTATATTATTTGAGATATTAAGAAATTAGTCATAAAGTTTTTCTTGTTACAGCCAAACTATCACCACCAGTGACGAGACATTAAACTTCCACCTACATTGAGGGAAGTGGATGCAAAATATACAACTCCAATTACGTGTGGCCTATCGCTGCTCTTCATCGAAGTAGTCGTCAAGAGACGTGGATAAGCCGACGATATCCGTTAGAGGTGTTCCTGTAACTCGGTTGTTAGCATCGTCACAATCTCCATCGATTTCCTCTTCTTCTGCTATAGGAGATGAAAAGTCTAAGCACATTCCTCTTATTACTTCCTCATACGATGCAGAGAGATCTTGGGAGGTCATTTGATGGTACTCAACAAGCTGGTGAAGGCACTCATTTTCCCTGACCAGATTTGCATTTTCATTGGCTAGTCTGGATTTCTCTGCAAGCAGTGCTTCTAGTTGAAGCCTCACCTGTCAATGTTTACATCAATTTGGATCAGAACTATACAATGTTCTAAGATAACAAAAATTTTGTTTCTACTCAAGTGAATCAGAAACTTACCAGATCATCTTCCTCGGGTCGGATCCCCTTACCAAATCCATCTCGAAGCCTTCTGTTCTCTTCCTCAAGCAAACCGCAACGCTCTTGCATAAAACATAAATCAGATTTTATGGACTTCAACTCTCTTGCAAGTGAAGCGGCTTTGGTCGCCATGGAAATTGCAAGCTGCGAAAATTGAAAGGGAGGGTTAGAAACCGGAGAGCTAGGAGATCTACTTGGGTACTGATCACGTAAATTAGATTTAAACGAAGGAATAACTAACATTTTTGGCTTTCTTTATCATCTTCTTGTCTTTGGGGCTTTGCTCATTCTCTTTTTGCGAATCATCTCCTTTGTTATCATCTGACAATTCACTGAAATCAAATTTCCTCTTCACCCCTATCTTACTGTCTTCTTCCTTTCGTTTTTGTTTTGGATCTTCCTCTTTAGCCTCTGAATTCTTCAGGTTACTATGACATATATCGGTCAATGTGGGAGGTTTAGCTAGCTCTCTAGCTCCCTTTAAAACAGAGCAAACAGAAAACACTTAACTTCATCAAGTTTGCAAATTTCTTATAGCTAAAGCTACAAAACTAAAGATAATCTCATAGTCTTAATCTAAAGGACGTTTTCTAGGTTACCTGAAGAGCATTGTCGAGATTGTTGGATAGCTGGGAGAGAGTTTGTGAGATGGAATCAAACCCTCTTAGCAAAAGCAATGAATCCTCCTTCAGTCGCTTAGCTCTGTTGGATTTTCCTGAATTCTGCCCAAAATATCAAAATAAGGAACCTTGTCAATTGAGCACCAACCCCAGAAGCAAACTTTCATAGCATAGCAATTAGCTTTAAGATGTTGAAGAATAAAGAAAACTTACAATCTGTGTGGGCAAAGACGAATCAACATTTTGGACGGTGGAGAACTTGGCATTCCGATCATCGTTGAGAGCATCGGCCCGGTTACGAAGGGTGCTCCAAAAACGCTTGTCTGAAGCTGGACTGAAGAGAGGAGATGAAGAAGCCATCAAGCTTGTGGGCTCCTGTTAATGTATCCAAACAAAAGAAAAGATATATCAGAAGAAAAAGGACAAAAGGGAAAAGAACACCCCCATTAAAGGAGGAAAAAAGGTGGAAAAGGAGAAAGGACCTTGGTGAGATGAGGTGGAGATGGAGTATCAACTGAAGCAGCCATGGAAGGAAAAGCAATATGAGAGAAGACAGATGTAGAGCAGCAAAGGGTAACGGCTAGTTTATGAGGGAGCTCTGGACTCTGGGAATTTAAAAAAGGTGCGCCGATCGGGGCTAACGTTCTAAAATCTGATCTGATGTAAGAGCGAAGTTGGGTCCACTCCTTTTAATAGATCATTCAAAACAGAGCGTCAAGTTGGGACCTGGTGAGAATCTGACGGCCCTGGTTTCTTGATGCAGTTGGGGGTTTAACCTGCAGAGATTTAAGTCTGGGTGTAGGCTGATTTGATGCAGTAACTAACTTGTTTGTTTGTTTATCATCCACAAGATTCTAAAAGAGTTTTTGGACTAGGATTTTGTTTGTTTGCACCTAAGGCAACAGACCCTTCTTTGAATTTGAGCATTGTTCACTCCAGTCTTGACCATCCTCTTTCTTTATTGCTTTGCCACTCTGGAATCTGGACCTATCAAACGTTTAAGCTCAAGCCCAAAGCTTGTCTTCGCTCTTCTACTATATGCAACATAAAAAACTTTAAGCTACATTAATTCTCATTAAATAAAATCAAAAGAAATAATTTTTGACATTTAGAAAGTTCATTAACCGCAGTTCCAAAATCATCCGGGAAAAATAACTGCCGTGGGGTAAATGAAGGGGGCCAAACCGTTACCTTTATCTTGAACCAAAAATTGCTGGTTCTGAAGCAAGCACCAAAAGTAACGGTCAATGGCTGCTCTTGCTTCCTCATCCTCGTCTCTGCTCTTCTCCTCTCCTCCTTCCAGGCTTCCCTCACCTTCTCTCTATCCTCTTCCTCGCTTGTCTCTTTCCACTTCCTCTTTTCTCTCTTCTTCTCTTTCCATTTCTCCTTCCTTCTTTGCCTACCCCACGAGCTCTAGGAGATACTCTGCCTCTTCCTTCACTGTCAAGGCCAGTGGTGGAGAGAAGAAGAAGGTCCTGATAGTTAACACAAACAGTGGTGGGCATGCAGTTATTGGTTTCTACTTTGCAAAAGAGCTATTGGGTTCTGGCCATGAGGTCACCATCTTGACTGTCGGAGATGAGGGCTCAGATAAAATGAAGAAGCCCCCATTCAACAGATTCTCTGTGAGATCAAATAACCATTGTTTTCTGCTTTTCGTAATCATTGGTTTCTAATTAGAGTTTTTTCTTTTCCTTCTTCTTCTCATTTTTATGGGATTTGAGAATGCTTATAGGAAATTGTGAGTGCTGGAGGGAAAACGGTGTGGGGAGACCCGGCCGATGTTGGGAAGGTTGTTGCAGGAGCAACATTTGATGTGGTGTTAGATAACAATGGCAAGGACTTGGACACCGTGAGGTTTGTTGCATTAATTCTGTATAAGCTATGATGGTTTTCACCATATTCTGCTTGATAGACTCGGCGGATATGGTGAGTTTTAGGCATTCAGTAGAGTACATGGATCAAAATATTTAATCGTGGTTGCAATTTGCATTTACAATTTTGATTATCAGAATTAGATTTTCCTTCAAAATTAAGGAAAAGATATTCAAATCTAGGACCAACCATTAGATAGTTAAGAAAGGGAAATAAGAAATTAAACCTGTATGTAATTTAATTAACGCAGTTTATTATGGCCAAAACAAAAAAGCAGCCATTCTAATTTCAATTTTCTCATGTAGGCCTGTGGTAGATTGGGCCAAGAGCTCTGGGGTGAATCAATTCTTGTACATCAGCAGTGCTGGAATCTATAAGCCTACCGACGAGCCTCCTCATGTTGAAGGGGTATAAGATAGTAATGTGTTTATAATGCCACATGTATGAATAACATTATTGAATCGACTCAAGCAAAATCTTCATTATTGCAGGATGTTGTTAAAGCTGATGCTGGTCATGTTGGAATCGAGAAATACATTGCCGAAATTTTCAGTAGTTGGGCTATATTCCGGCCACAATACATGATTGGATCCGGAAACAACAAAGACTGTGAGGAGTGGTTCTTTGATCGTAAGTGAAATAATCTTTTGAGCTTCCTAAGCCATACAACAATTTCACCATCAGATATATTGCCATAGACTTTTGCCATTAAATATAAAAATATATTGCCATGAACTCTTTTAAGGCTTCATTCCCGTTTCTTGGAGGTTCCCAAAAAACTGTTGTATCAGTGTTAGTATGTTACTTATTTTCCTTGTTTTAGGCGTTAAATAAGTGCATGATATTTATTCTCGACAGGAATCGTCCGGAAGAGACCATTGCCAATCCCTGGCTCAGGGATGCAACTTACAAACATCGCCCATGTTAGGGACTTGTCCTCTATGCTTACTCTGGCTGTTGAGAAACCAGAAGCTGCATCTTCTAATATCTTCAACTGTGTCAGCGACCGAGCTGTGACTCTGGATGGAATGGCCAGATTATGTGCTGAAGCTGCTGGCTTACCAGTTGAAATTGTTCATTATGATCCAAAAGCTGTTGGAATTGATGCAAAGAAAGCTTTTCCTTTCCGTAATATGGTAATATCGTATTTGTTTACTGTTTTCCAAGACAAAAATTTGACTTCACTGAAAAATCTGCAATCGCTCAATATAAACCATGGGTTATCTTCATCTCAGGTCCACCGATTTAGATGATTACAATGTATTCTATACTGTAAACTAACTCCTAATCCAGAAGTTCTGCGAACTGTAGTATAGTTACCATCATCCTGTCATTGTGCAGCACTTTTATTCAGAGCCCAGAGCAGCAAAGGACATATTGGGGTGGAATGGCACCACAAACCTTCCAGAAGACTTGAAGGAGCGATTCGAGGAGTATGTAAAGATAGGGCGAGACAAGAAACCTATGCAGTTCGAGCTCGATGATAAGATACTAGCGTCCCTTGAAGTTGCAGGAGCTGTTTGATCAACCACAAACAAGCGTCATTTTTAGCTCAAACCAGTCCATTGGACAAGACTGTACGAGATGCAATTTTCATGTTTCTTTCCCCTGCATGTCATCTCAATCTTATATATTCATTTCTTTTCATAATAACTAAAAAAAAAAAACCGTAACCTCTCCCTAAACCTCATGATGCATTTCAAGACGAAGGTAAATGACATTGGAAAACCACTAATCATAATCACATAGGTAGCATTGCATATTAATATTATGGTGTGGTAGCTAAGGTAAACTTCGTTGCAAGAGGCCCGCCAGAACTGGACGAGGGTATATTCACTACTGGACCCTGCCAGGCATGTTTTTATAATCAAAGCAATGACCAGAACACACATGAATGCAAACAGCATAACAACTAACAAGAACAACTGGGTCACCCCAAACGCATTGGGTTGATATACTTGTACGTCAAGATAAGGTTCCACTTCAAAAACAGTCAAAAACCAAAATACCAAGTCCACAACTGAAAAAGAGTAAAGATCAATCCAAGAACATATTACAAACACACTTCAACAAAAAAAAAAAGCCACCATACTGATTCTGTTAAAGATTCAAAAAAAAATGCATGAAAGTGCAAATGAATTAACTATTACTTGCTACTTCATATGAAATCTCAGAAACATTTGAAAAAAAAATTGCATATTAAATTGTTGAATAATGATATCTGAAACAGATGGACTGCTGTATCTCAGGTACATTACAGCTACTACTAAAGGAATGATAACATGCTGTCCAAAGAGTATGTTGCTGAGTAAATTTAAATTTAATTCAGCTTCTAGCTAATTAGAGCTACAACAATTAAACTCAGACTGTTCTATTATCTGACTTTGAGGAATTCGTCTTCAAAAACCTAACCTACATTGGGTAGATCTCCCACACTAATTTTGTACCTTAGACTATAATAAGCAAGATTGAAAGTAGAAGATTATTTAAATGATTTTCAGCTGAACACAGCAATAACAGCAGACATACACAGCATGACTATTCTTCTTGCTCAATCTCAAGATCCTTAAGCTTGGATTCCAGTTCACTCTCATTTTCTGCGTTCTCCTCTTCAGCATCCTCATCATCTTCTCCTTCTGGATCATTCTCATCCAAAGGACCAAGAGTATCAGGGCAACTTTTAAATGATTCCTTCACCTCATCTATCCCATCATCAGAAATGAAATTTCCATTGATATTCAGCAACTTAAATCCAGGTTTTTTCACAACAACCTGAGCCAAAAGCCTTGCCCCGGCTCTCCTTATGGCATTTGAGCTCATATCAACTTCATTCAACTGACCATGACCCTCTCCTATTGCCTTAGCAATCAAAATAGCACCTTCATCCTTAAGTTCATTCTCTGCCAAGTTTAATTTTGTGAGGAATTGTTTTGATGCAATACAGGCTGCTAAAGAAGCAGCACCTTTGGCTGTGATGTCATTTCCAGCCATTTCCAGAACTTCAAGAGAAGGTGCACTCTCCTTCAGAGCATTGGCGAGTGCTTCTGCCCCCTCATCCTCCAGATTCAAAAAACTGAGGTAAACCTCAGTAAGATCTGCAAACAGGGAGAAAACTTCACTCAAAGCAACTCCAGCTTCCACACCAAACATGTTGTCACGCAGATCAAGCTTCTTTAAATGGGTACATGTCTTTAGTGCTTCAGCTAGAGCCACACCACCATCTGTGCCAACTCTTGTAGAAGAACACCGGAAATCCTCCAATGCATGGGAGCGCTTCAAAATCTCAGAGATAGCAATTGCACCTTCATCCCCTGTCATGTTATTGTGAAACTGAAGAACTTTCAGCTTCTCAGTAGAAGGAATTAGCTCAGAAACTGCTCGAGCAGCTTCTTCTGAGATACCATCATTCATCAAATAAAGTTCCTCCAAATTATTCTGTGACTTCAAGAGTGCCCCAAATGCTCGGACACCCTTTTCACCCAAGGCATTGTTCGAAAGGTTCAGGTACCTCAAGTGACAACCTTCTAGGACTGAAGAAAAAATATTCATGACTTCGAGAGCTTCTGATTCTGGCCTTCCAGCAATAAAATCTGAAAGGTCTACCTCTGTCAATTGATCTTTAATGGATGATAAGATGGGTGCAGCAACCATTGCTGCATCCAAGCCAAAACTTCTGTTGCTAAAGCATATCTTAGTATAGGAATTTCCTGGCTCTCTAAGTGGTTTCAGAAGGTCCTCAGCCTCCTCTGCATCAATAAATGCCCGGCGACCTCCAGATATATCAAAGACAGTTTCATGGAGAGCAGTATTTTTATCTGCTAACTCTCCATCCTTTACCGTAGGGCCTCTTTTAATAACTTCCAGCATCAGTCTACTGGATTCTTTTGCATATATTTGCACTGCAGAACTTCCATCACCATCAGGCTCCTTCTTGTAGTGTTGATCTGCAGCTGCAAAAGCTAACTCTTCTATTTTCTTGGCATCCTCCTCGGCCTCTTCATTACTTAGTAGGCCATACTTTCGAGAGAAAATGGATGGAGTTGTAAGATTCTTGGTCATCCGCTCTATAAGCATTAGCCTTGTACTATAACTAGGTGGCCACAATTTCACTGACAGCAAGCGGTGTTGTAAAGCTTGTGATCCAGATTCCATTATTAATTAACCTAGGAGCATCACATATTACAAATACATTATAACAAAACCAGGATACATGCTAGTGCACAAACAGAACAAAGTACAAGTTAGTTAACCATTTGAATTTGATAGCCAAAGAGATCTGTAACCATTGCACAAAACTATACACCATAATTTCAGAAATGCAGCATTATAATCCAAGTCGAACTGCTGAGTGCTCAATAAATTTCACGCCACAACCTAAAGCTAATAGGCCACTTAGCCAACACATTTCTTAAGTAGCATTGACTGAAACAAAACAATCAAAAAAGATGAAATGCCAAAATAAAGGGCCCATACTAAAAGAGCAATGAAGCTGGACTTTAAAATAAGCAACTATTTTAACATGAAGTAATTGTACAACATAATTAAACCATAAGTTTAACTACAACACCAAAAAAGGGCATAGCAAAAATAATTTTAAAGAAACCAAAATCTCAACAATTTTGTTTAATTCCTGTTACACTACTAAAAGACTTTAATTTACAGTTTAAAAAAAAAAAAAAAGACTTTCAGTTACAAATATATCCCCTATGAACAGCATCAAATATGTTAGTGCCATGAAATTCTTATCATGATAGATCTATTAGCTAATTACTACAGAATCAGTTCAAGCAACTTTTGAAAGAATTAACCAGAAGCAATCTTATTTAATTCTAACCAAAGCAACAAGGCATCAGTCACCTTTCAAAGATTGTTTCAACAGAAGCAATCACCAAAATGGTGCTACAAGTAGTAGTGGTGATAGCATAGGGCCATCAAAAGATTGGACAAAAGGATAAGCATTGTCAATGATGGCAGAGTGGCAAATCCGAGATGACACAAGCCACGGTTTTGATGGAAAGTGGACAACAATAAAGGCGGTGATAATTATGGAGGAAAGTCAATAATGTTACATTCCCTTAAGCTAAAACCTTGAACTAGCCAATATACAAACTTAATTATAGATCCAGGTTGCCTGTATTTTTGTTCGATAAACATTTTCAGTAGCAACATTATACCAACATGTTAAAACTTCTACTTTTGACAACCAATCACCCAATCAAGAATGGAAAGTTTAGGTAGTGCACACCTGAGGTGGAATAATAATATAATCCTTCTTCCCAAATTCTAAAGCTATTGAGCAAAGATATCAACATCAATGATTGATTGCTTATATCAAAAATCATCTCAGCCTATTTCAATTAATGTAGAATTTGTCTACTAATGCCCCACATATATGATTATGAATAATATTCTCCCCACGCCCCAAAAACGGCTTATAATTTTTTCCATCAAAAGCAGAAATTAAAGATATCTAAAATCCATCATTAGGTTGTTACGAGATCACACAGAAATGAAAAAATAAAAATAAAAAAGTATTATGAAAAAAAATTAAAGTTAATGTCGTCCAATTTAACATTGTCAAACTAAGAGGAAAAAAACAAACGTTATAAACAAAGCGGAAAATAAGGAAATAGTGCACGAAACCCTAAAATGCCAATTCACAAAATCACTGATTACCTAATAGATTGCCTATGAATAAAAAATAAATTTAAAAAATCGTTCGATTTCTCACCTGTATACCGCCTGGTACTTAATAAAAATTTAAAAAAATCTTGAATCTTGCACTAGCTGATTCAACAGGAACCTGAAATAATAAAAAGAATCCGATGATTACCCACTTAGTTTTCAAGTTGTTTGGAATTCAATAAACCAACTAAACAAATAAACAACCTTACGATAAAATTTAAAAAAAAAACAAAAAAGAGAAGAAACAAAAACGCTACACTGTTTCCTTTCTCCCGAGAAACAAAATAAGAATAATAAACCCTAGAATGAAAAAAAAAAAAAAAAGAGGGAAGGGTTCCATTGAGAGCAGAGAGCTAACACCTTTTTTTTTAATTCTTGGAATTTAAGAAAGAAAGGAGGAGACGTTTTTGAACAGTGAAGAGGTGCAGAGTAAAGTAATGATGAAAATGGTGATAAAGGAAAATCAAAAGAGTGCGTGCGGGAATTGGAGGGAAATGATGGCTTTGCTTAAATTTTATTTTGAGAGCCAAAAGATGCGTAAGATTTCCGCTTCTTATTTTTATTTGAAATTACTATATTAGCCCCTACTTTTTCCTTTCCTAAGCGTTTCTGGATATTTTGTCTTTGGGCTTGGCCCTGTTTCCAAAAAAAACAAAAAACTCATGTAGTTTGTTGAACGGTATTATTCAATCTATATCTCATTTAATTCATATTTTTATTGTTTATTTATTTTCCATTCAATTTTTATTAAAAAAATAAATAGTATAATTTTACTTTCTATTATATTTTTCTTTTTTATGACAAACATTATAAAATAAGCAGGTAAGTATATTAAAAAAACAACAAAAAAATCAAAATTTGTCAAAGTTATACCTAATATTGCAACACAAAATAAGTTCTCGTGATCATGACAATTGATTTTTTAATGATTATCAAGTCTTACTATTTAAAAGGACAATCATAGATTCTTCAACAATTAATCATGTCCATGATTAGTTATAATTAATGTTTTAACCATTCGTTCTAAACTAAAAGAGAAAAAACTAGAGAAAGAATACTTCATAATTAGTGCTTCGTTCAATTTATGAAAGAGCTTTTATTGTAAAAACAAAAGTAAGGTGTTTGATTTTTGAAATTTTAATTTTTACGTGAACATTTAATTTTAGTTTTTAGATGAAATTGTAAATAAAAACTTTTTTCAGTAAATCTTAATCCCTAATAATAATATTTAATGAGATTTTTTTTATACTCTCACTTACTTTACCTTTCAATAATTTATAAAATTATATTTGTTCACATTTATTTTTTATTTGATTCAATTTTTTTATATTAATTCCATTTATTTATTTCTTTCTTTCTTTTATAAAATTTATATCTAAATTTTTTATTTTTTTATTTATTAAAAAATATTATCAACATATTTTTTATCTTCTATAGCATTTATGCATTAAATTTATCAAACGCTATATTAATTCCTTTTCATAGCACTTGTATAATGGTTGTAGTAGAATTGTATCTTTCATAACAGCTCTAACTGGACCAAATAGACTCATAGTATTTAATATGGTGGTGAACGATTATTAATTATTGAATTAATGAGTAGCGCAGCATTATTATAGAGGTTGATGAGGCACACAAGTAGCATAGGACAGTGACAAACTGCTTTGGGGTGAAAATTAATATTTGGATGCTAAAATTAGATTAACAAAAAAAAAAAAAGAAAACAAAAACAGAGCTTCAATCTTACCTAACATAGACTTGACAACTACCAAGTCATAATGTTGCTTTTAGGCTGCCCAATCTCATGATCAAGCTGCAACATTTGTATGGGTAACAGTTTATGACATTGCTTTTAAAAAAGGTTGTATTAATATTATTTATTTTATTAAAATATAATACAACATTATTTTATATAATTAAAACTTACATATTTCATGACATGATGGTATAGCATGATATTGTATGGGAACCGACGCATTGCCAGCTGTAAAGTAACGTGGTCTTGTGCAATACAATGTATGGCCGTGGTTTTTGGTGAAGTGGAGGGGTCAACTATTTCACCCTTTTTCTGTTCACGTCCATTTTGTACTTTGTTTGTTTGCTCTTTATTTGTTAATAGATAATAAATCATGTGACTATATATAATCATCAACAAGTAATAACATTTACAAAAAAAAAAAAGAACATTTACAGCCCCTTTTTCTTTTTTCCTGCAAATCTGATATAAGTGAAGAAAAAAAAATTGCAGTAATCCTTTTTAAAAAGCATCCAGCCTTATTAATTAACAAAATACAAAATAATATTTCAATGATTTGCATGATTAGTAAATTTTATGTATAATCAATTTATATTAATTCAAATTTTATTATAACATAAATTTAAAACATATTTAATTATTAATACATGATTTGATAACAAAAATAATATTGATTAAATTAACTATTAAGTTAATTTATTTACACTTCAAAAAGTGAGAATCTTAACATTTTTTGATGTAAATAGAAATGAGGACTTATATAGTTAATCCTTAATTCTACTTTATTAAAAATACTACATAAGTGAACACTTTTCACATGTAACATTGTAGTTTAACTCATTTTATTAGATCATAATATGAATTATAATATTATATTTTTATTAAAATTAAATTAATTTATCTCAATTTAGATAAAATATAAAAAATAAATAAAGTAAACACATATTTTCATTTTATAAGAAAATTTGGCATCATATAACCACAATTAACGATTCCATTTTTTTTTATCTTTTTTAAATTTAATTAAGAAAAGGCTCTCCTATGTTCTACCTTGAATTTGTATTTTTGCTCAAGAAAACATTGCATGTGCATTGGCCATTTATAATAATCTAGTTTCTTTTCTTTTTTTTTTTCCTCGTTCAATGCAGCAAAAACAAAAAAAAAAAAAAATTAGCATTTCTCTCTCCCTCTCACAAATTAATTCAAAACTCTCACACCATAACAGCTCAGTTAAGTTGGAGTGGTCCAATCAAACCTCTAAAGTATAACGCTAACACAGCACCTCACAAACAAAATAGTGTAATACTTACTACTATTTCTTTATTCTCAACTTAATTTGTGGGAGGTGTTTCACAAGAAGGGAAAAATAAAATAAAATAAATAAACATCAAAGTGATTATCTCTAGGGCCTAGAGAAAAGCAAGAACCCAAAAATTTATTCAACTCGTAATCTTTCATTCGATTTAGATTGATTTTTATTTTCATATTCAGTTTGGTTCAATTATGGATCCACAAGTGTAAAAAAAATACTTGACTCAAATTAAATTTCACTTTTAAATTATATTCAACGTGAAATTTTATTTTTTATAAAATAAAAATATATATTTTATCTTTAAATTTACTTAAAAAAAATAAAATTAAAAAACTGAATAAATAAATATAACTCAAATTTTAAAAAATAAAATCAAAGGAAATGAAGCAATGAATAGTTTGTTTTATTTATGTATAAGGATATCAATGGGTAGGATATCCGTTAATTTCGAGATACCCGAACTCTAATCCTATTAAAAATCAAATACCCTAACCCTATTAACTACCAAAATAATTTAAAAATTACTACCCTAACCCTACTACATTCTCATTACCTTATAATTACCCTAATCTACTTAAATACCCGATTAAATAAAAAATTTATTAAAATCTTTTTCATAGGTACCTAATTAATTTTTCTAATCTCACAACTTCCTTTTAGATTTATATGTTATAAGTTTACATAAACAAAGTTATATATACTGTAATTAATAATTTTATGAGTTATAAATTTTTTAATGTTAATACAAAATAAAAAATAAATATATTTATATTTAAAGTACATATATATACACACACGCATACATAAAAAATATTTTAATATATAAAATAGTAATTATATTCCTTATAAATTAACACAATATATAAACTATATATATTAAAAGACATTACCAGTTAATTAATAATAATAGCTTCACGAATTAATTTAATTAATTACAAAGATTTGTTCTTAATTTCATGAACTTAAAAAAAAGACATTTAGGTTACAAAACTATTCTAATCTCAAAAGCATTCTTTAAATAAATATATATATATTATAAGATTATATAAATAAGGATATATATTATAATTAATAATTTTATAACTCATAATTTTGATAATGTTAACACAAAATAGAAAGTAAATATATTTATATTAAAAGTATATATATAATAGTAATTATATTTCTTTATAACATAATATAATAATATTTAAATTATTTAAATATAATTAACAATCTAATAATTTTTTAATTTAAATATATTAATATCATCATAGTAATAATTAGAGAAACCATACTTTTCATTTATTAGTTTGTTTTTAACAAAAAAAAAATTACTTGTAAAGTTGATAAAAATTATAAATTTTTAATTTAATTATTAAAATAATTATAAATAATAATCGGATTTGGATAACGGATAACGGATACTCAAGGGTGGTACCCGAACTCTATCCCATTAAAATTCAAATAATGAAATCACTACCCTAATCTTACTTAAATCTGTTTATGAAGTATTCTAATCCGATATAACCGGATTAAATATCCACAGTTATCCTATAATAAGGCACTTATTGACATCGCTATATGTATTGTCAAGAAAGAAAATAAAAAAAATGATTTTTTTAAAAAGGAGTGGACCCCACTGGCAGTGGCTAATTTTGCGGCATAATTTAATACTACTGCTATGCTAGTAAAATACATGTGAATGCAGATCCACCCTTTTTCTGCTTCTCTCTGAAGTTGCATGCAGATTACAACTCATCTAATATAAGCTTACTAATCTTTAAATGGGCTTAGTTTTAGGCTTTTGTCTTTCTGCAATATAAGCGTACTAATTATTCTTTTTGCAATACTGTTTAATATAATATGTATACTTACAAATTTTAACATATAATACAGAGAAAAATGCAAATACAAAGAATTTAATGGATGTAAATACACTATAATATAATTTTATAAATTGTAAAAATATATTTTAATATTTAATTTATTAATTCGTACATGATTAAATTGAATTCGAATCTTCTTTTCTTGAATTTAAAAAAAATTATAAAAAAGTCCAAAATTCAACTAAACCACAATGGACGGCGACGATGATGTGAGAAATGTGGGGCCGGGACCTTAACCCAAGGGACAGGCAAAGCGCGATGTGAATTGAAAATAAAAAGGACAAAGGATGAGTTTTATCCTCTTAGCGTACACTTATCAATGGTGAAATCCACTACCGACAGTATCTTCCGTGTAAAGCTTCAACCACGTCAACAGTGAAGAGAGAGAAAGAAGTTGATATTGAGACACCAACGCAGACTTCCCAATAAAAGGTACAAAGTTAGGGAGAGACTCGTGGAAGGGAGTTAAAATACTCGTAAACTAAAAAACCTGAACAAATTTATTCTTCCCCTCTCTCTGTCTCTGCGAAAAAGGTGGAAGAAGGAGACAGAGAGAGAGAGACAGCGGAGACAAAATGGCTAAGTTTATGGAAGGATAAGATGTGATCTCTCTTTCTCTCTCTCCCTACATCTTCGGTTTATCTTCTTTGTGTGAAGAAACAGATTCCAGGACTTTGCGAAGAGGTTTCTAAAGATTCTGTAAGTTCTTTATGACCTCTTTTTGTTTTGTTCAGTCTTTTTCCTTTCCCTTGATGGAAATGGGTTGCCATGTGTACTAAAGCTTGTTCTTTTCTAAATTTGGGTTTGGTTTTGTAGTTTTTGAGCTGGGTTTTGATGAATAGTGTGTTTTAATAAGATTTGATTCGATGGGTTTTGCTTAATTTCTCATATTTCTTTTTGTACTCTTCTGTGAACAAAGCATGTCGAATTTTCAGAGGATTTGTATGGAATTGCGGTAGTTTGGCTGGTTAATTTGTTTCTTTGGGGGTTGTTGGGTATTGAAATTCAAACCTTCTGAGGATGGAGAGCTTACTTGCTTGAAAATCTTATACATTACTTAATTATGAAAGATATTTCAGTATATCATATATTGGGTTGGAATGAAAAGGGTGGCACTGAGATCTGATACCTAACTTGGTCTATGGGAAGAAGATCAATGTGGCGCGAAGCTGCAGGTCCTCTTTTGCGACATGGACTTGGTACCCTCTTTATGGCATTGCAAATAGCCTCATAACATGCCTCCTACTCCATGTTTATGTAGGTTACTTGTTGATCCAGCAGATAGGGGGCACTGAATAAAATTTCCCACCAAGTAGATTGCTACTGATATGAGAAGAAATTGCATTCCATTACATTCTTATATTTCTACTCTAAATTGCCCTGTTCGATTCAAAAGTTTTACTAGTCCTTTTTATTGTCCAAAAGAAAATTGATTTGTTTTACGATCGACATGGTAAATACTGCTATTACTTGGTGTGATTCTTATTCAATCTCTCACTGTCTCATACTTTGATGATGATTTTATCACTCTTTGAGACTAATGAGCTCATTAATGTTGATCTTTTGCGGTTCAGGCTAGCTATGGGAACTCTTGCAATTGATATGGAGGATGTAGACTCAGATATATACCTTGCTTTGGGACTCAAAGAATTGGGTAAAAGAGCTATTGGAACTCCACGGATTTTGTCACTTCTTTCTTCACTTCTTGAGAAATCTGTCCAGAAAAATGAGATGCAATCAGAGCCAGTAGACATTAAAGATAGCGTTGCAATCTTTCATGGGTTAAGAGCTCCCACTATAAGCATTCAGCAGTATATTGATCGCATCTTCAAGTATGCTGGCTGCAGCCCTTCGTGCTTTGTTGTTGCATACATTTATGTGGATAGATTTGTTCAACAAACTGATGTGCATTTGACTTCCCTTAATGTTCATCGGCTCCTTATAACAAGTGTTATGGTAGCAGCAAAATTTATTGATGATGCGTAAGTAGTAACCTTTCTCACAACTGACTACTGATACTGAACTCTTTACCACTGTTCTAAAAACTCGGGTTTCTTGGGTGGAAATGTATAACACTTTTATAGAAAATTATGCATAGATTTTGGGAACCTTTCTTTTTTGTTTGGTTAGTTGGGATTTTATGGGCTGATAGTCCCATTAGGAGAAATATCTATTAGATTGTCTCAAGGCTGATTGTATATATCCTTTTGAGCGTGTATCTCCTAATATAGGATGAAATTTGGTTAGAAGAAAAGTATATCTGGTTTTGCAGCATTTCATTCCACGCATCTTTTGCAGGTTTTTCAACAATGCCTATTATGCCAGAGTGGGAGGGATAAGCACAGCTGAGTTGAACAGGTTGGAGATGAAATTTTTGTTTAGTCTAGATTTCAGACTTCAAGTAAGTGTCAACACATTTCAAAGATACTGTTCTCAGCTGCAGAAGGAATCTTCGGAAGGGCATCAAATTGAAAGGCCTATACGAGCCTGTGGAATTAAAGAGAGTTGGTCAAGCAAAAGTGATACGCAATGCGCTCCTACAATTGCGAGATGAAGATATGAAGTCATCTTGTTGTAGAAGTAAAATCCCACGTGATGCTTGAACACGGTTGAAGTTAGATAACTTGGATGATGAATAGAGATGTCAAATGTAGCTTTAGTAATGATTCTTGAAGAAGCAGCAAGCTTGCTCCCTTGCATCATTTTTTTTCCTTGTGCCATTACTTAGAAATGATTGTTTTATGTTCCACGCTGTTGTTTATTTCTTAGCGTGCACCTTTGCGGCGTTTCATCTTGTGTTTTCAGTATCCTTGTGCAAAAGTCATGTACATTAAAGATTGACTTTGTGGTCATGAAAATTAGCTGCTAGAGCTTCCTCCCCTCTACATGTGATTGAGATAAAAGTTAAATCATATGCTTGGATCAAACTGCCATTCAATTCTCTTCTTGGGATGGATTTAGCCACTTTTTTTTGTCATTAAGAGGTGTAGTTTACAAGTAGTTGCTATACATCAGGAATACAAAATCATACTGAGGTTATTGTAGCAGAGATTAGCAAATTGTCATCACGGTGAATCTACGTTTTCAATGGACTCCTTGCACATTTAGCCATTCACAAATTTCTCAATCGCCCAGCTGCATCTCTTTAATCAATGTTGTTATGATTTCCACTAAAATAAAGCTGTCTCCTCTATATGGCACCTGGTTTTTCCAACATCAGTAAGCCATGGGTATCGGAAGTCTGTTTCTGACAGCTGTTGTGTCCTCAAGTCGAGACAATTTAAACTTGCCAGCAATATACATCCAACAGCATTATCTGGGAGGTCTCTCCAGTGCAACCCAACCAAACTTCCCTTTTCGGAAATCAGACAAGACGCGGAATGCTGCTTGCTGGATATCCCCATTGAACAAGCGAAGGGCTAGCTTCTCAATAAATCTGAAAGTCAAAAAATTGACAACCAGATCAATCTGGAATTCACGTAAAAGGAAATGCCAGGATGACTTTTAACTCCATGGAAAGCTTCCTAAAGTTATGTTATTAATCTGAATGTATAGGACAGGTTTTTATTTGCTTATGGCAATTTATTTGGTTGGTTTTTTGTTCTTCCTGACTGCTCTTTTGGAATCTTTTCCTGATCATCAGCTCATTTGCAGTGCAAATTATAAGGTGCCAGATTAAGACATACATTTTACCACATTGACCATCCACATCCACCTTGTAGCGGTTTTGAAGAGCTTTCATCCCTGCAAAGTAAACATTAAAATCTGTCAGCAGCAGCTAGTTTCAGCCAAAAGAGCCTCAAGGAAAAATGTAGAAGTAAAATTTATGCAAATGTGAATTGGAATAAAAAAATCAACTAAATAGTTTCCTTGCTATAGAATACAATGACTATACCACATTTTTCATAGAGAATAAGTTTAACTTGTTGACAGAGCATTGTTTCTACAGTCTAGTAAAAGCAACAATTTTAGACAAACAAAAATGCTAAATCTATCAGTTTCAATAAATAATTTAATTCTGCCAACTCTTCCTCCAGCTCTTCATCCAGGGTTTACTGTCTACGAAGAAAAAACTACATAGATTTTCATCTACTAAAAATCACTCGCTTTCCTTGCTTTTTCTTCAAAATTCTCCATATATATTGAGATTTGGCTAGAAATTTTAGCCCCAAAGTCAAAAGCTTCTCACCTGAATCAAGGTTTCATCCATCACTGATGGGATCTAAGCAATAGATAAAACTTGTTGACATGGTTGCTAGCATGTCTTTGGCCAAGTATAAGGTTGAGAAACAAGGAAAAAGAGGTATAACATCTTATTATGAAATGGCCCTCTTGAGATACCCTGTCCCCATTTTGAATCCCTATTCTCCTGTAACTTTGTCAGTTCAGCTTCCCACAGCTATTAAGATTATCCAATGCTCGTTACACCATCTTGATCCAAAAAAAAAAAAAATTTTCACTTTCCTGAAAAATTTAGTTTTGTTCTCACCATCCATAATTTGAATTATGATTGTACCACAGAAGTAATATGTTAACTCCCTCTCACTAACATAAAAGGTGCCAATACTGACCAGCCTATCAATTTAGTCCTTTGCAATATGTGATGCAAACTGACATTGTGTAGTAAAATTCACTTGACATGAAAGTCCTAGCTATGAAACTAGAGTATTTTCTTGACATTTATTGCAAAAAAAAAAAAAACACTAAATGAGTAAAACATAATCCATCATGCATACCTACTGTTGGAAGCTTTGCTAACATCTGCACAAGAATGACTGCAACATCAGCAACGTCATACGACCTCTCTCCAATGTCATCACAGATGGCAAGCTTTATTGCAGCTGCTTGATCACTAATTCGCATTGGGAGTATTCCAGGAGAGTCCAGAAACTCAAGATCTTTCCCAAACCGAACCCACCTTTCAAAGAAGTAAAAGAGGTAAACAAATGAGAATAAGAAATATGTTTTATCATGCCAAGCTTAAAATAAACTTTGGAAATGTTGTTTTGTCACCACAAAAGGAAAAACAAAAATTAGTTCTATTAAGATGGAATAATACCAGAACTCTTTGTTTCTGAAATTCTTATAATATATATTTATCCAAGAAAAGAAATACTTATAGTATACAATAAAACTCTAAACAAAATTTCAAACCATTGAACAACTGTAAATTAATTGCACACCATTTCAACATTTTTTTAAAGAAAAAGTGGCAAAATACCTTTATATAAAATTTTTTCCACAATGACAAACTCTGAATTTCTTAGTATTTCACAGTGCAGGATTATACATTTTTCATCCTCATCGAACGCTCTGCTTTTCCAAACCCTCACCCCTTCATCTTCTTCATAACTAGTTTCCATCTAAATGACAAAAAAGAAACAAAAGTCACCAAAATACATACTTCAGTTCTCTTGTAACTCCAGGCCTAGGAGCTGCTGGACACATTCTTCGTTTCAGCAAACGGTTGATCAAAGATGATTTCCCAACATTTGGATACCCAACTATTCCAGCTCGAACCTGGACAATAATATATAGAAACATAAACGAGTATATTAACATTTGATGTGAAGCTTTACAACATGGATTTAGGCATTCAGCACTGGTTTTTTCAAAGAAAATCTATACTGATATATTATCTTTTTCTGATAAGCATTATTAAAGAGATTATCTAAATAATTACCAGTTTTACGGACCTAATTCATATAAGTCCAGCAAGTGTTAACTCCTTATTGCTCAAAATTCATTACAGTCATATTTGGACATATAAAACTTGTAATAAAGCCCAATGAATATTTCATAATGAAGTTTAGAAAATATAAATAAGTAACAGTAAAAACTTGCAAAATGTACTGAACAAAAGAAGCTAAGACACAACTCCAGAATTAAAAGATAGGCATGCTAACAATGCAGAAAAACCCACTGGACGAGGAAGGAGTCCTTTGGCTCTGCGTTTAACATTTACACCCGCTGCTAATGACTTTGCCAACCGACCTAGCTTCATAGTCCCCTGTGTTTGCCAAATTTAGATAAGTTATTTACCAAAACATGCTCAAACTACAAAAGGAAAAAGCTCAAAGAGAATATCTTATTCGAATACCATTCCAAGTTGCCCATTGGAGAAGACAACCTTCGTCCCCTGCTTTGAGAAATACATTGCCCAAGCATTCCTATCTGCAGTAGATATCATGTCTTCTCTGTTTAAAACTAAAATCCTCTTTCGATTACCAAGCCATAAGTCCATCTGTGCTCATTGCAAACTCAGCACATAACAAGTTAACAAAAGCAGCCAAAAAAGGAGAGTGGCAATTCTGCTGAAAACGCAATAACCAAATGACAGAAAAGGCTAACCTGGGGATGAGTAGTAGACAATGGAATTCTAGCATCTCGTACTTCTATAACAACATCCATCAACTTGAGTTGCTCTTTTAGTTCTTTTTCTGTTTTTGCAATATGACCAGGATACCACTGTACCATTTGCCAGAATACACAACACCCAAAAGAAACAACAAAAAAAAAGAGAAAATCATTTTTAATGCTCGTCATGAATTTTAATCAAAATAAACAACAACCTACTTATACCTGGACTGGACGCAGTGCCCTGGTCCAGTAGTAAAGATCAGCATCCATTTCAACCCAATCAGTTTCATCTTCAACCGCACCATCGACATTCTCATTTTCACGCCACATCGGAGTTTTCCCACCGACAATCTGCAATGTTTGGGGATTGAGTTGGATTAGTTATTAAAGAAAATGAAAACATGAAATTATGGATTAGTTCTGGGAGATGAACAGGCTTGCCCGGATGGTGGGAGGGGGCGAGGAGAGAGAAGCGGTGGCTGAGAGAGCTATTGTTCGAGAAAGTTTGGGGTCTGGGCTTGGAGAAGTTGAGCATTGAATAAAGTGAATGGGGATTTTGGGAGAGGGCAACCAGAGTCCTGATAGCTGTACGGTCATCTGTGTATCTCTGGAGAGCTGCTCTTCAGTTCGAGTTCCGTTTAGATAAGTTTGGAAAACTGGTTGCTCTATTAGCTTATTGCATCTTGCGGACTGTTCTGTTCTGACTGAATTTTTGCCTACGAATAAGAATTTTGAGAAAGAAGTATAAAAAAATAAATTTTTAGTGGTAAAACAACAACCATAGAATGAAGATATAGATGAAATGGGCTAAGAAGTAAAAAAATTCTCATAACATGGAAAAACTATAAGTGGATTGATATTTTGGGTGAGCCCATGAACCGGCCCACAGAATGCTGGCTAGTTCTTTTATTACCCACAAGTTACCCTTCAGCCATAACCCATAGGCCATAGGCGAGGCCCCAAAGCCAAGCTTTTCAATCTGCAGCTCTCCCCATTGATTTAATAGATTTCTCATGGTACATGGCATTAGAACCGGGAGACGTGAATGGTAGTTTGCATCACAAATCACAGGACTTGCATGCTGAAATGGCTAATAAACCTAACTGAAAGCACAGGATAAAGAAGTATGGCGTTTGAATGATGTTTCTCTTTTTTCACTTAATCCAAATAAAGGAGATGTTATTAGTTACAGTGAACAAAATACACAAAGGGTATCAGCAAAATTTCTTTACATCAGATCGACCAGTAATTTCTAACTCCTAAACTATTTATACGGGTAGATGGTGCTCCAAGTTCCAACTCTAATGTTAGTCCAAAAGTAAGGCCGAATCATTTATATTTCCCTTGCGCCAATTTGCACGGGCTTCGCAAGTGCTTTAATAAAGTAATTGCGTATATCTGGAACCATGCGTTGAATCAAACGAGAATACCTGCATGATTCGAACCATGAAAGTGGAAACAGCTTATAGCCTGACAAGTTTTTCAACAACAAAACACAATTTGTCCTCTTATAATAAAAGGGAAGAAAAGGTATAACGTACCACGGCTTGGTACTTAATCTTTCAAATTGCTCTAATGTGAAAAGTATGCATGCTTCCCGCAGTGTCATGGCATTAAAGGCCTCTGCTAATTCATACATCAGCGTAACATTCTCCACAGAAACATCCTTAGGAAGGATAATAGAAAGCCATTTCTCTTCAGTCATCAGAATAACAAACAGCATGTATCTGTCATAATCCAAGTACTAGAATTATCACCCTAAAACACACCTGGGATATAGCATACTCGCAAAGATGCTTAAGGCCATCAAGAAGATACTGATCAGCAGCTCTAAGAAGATCTTGAGCAATATCAATCTCCACATTCACCGATCCTGTATATATATACCTAGAAGCACAAGACCAGAAATACAAGTCAGGTTGTTTGAAGGAATTCATTTTATACTCATAGATATAGGAAAATTCAAAATTCTACCTCATCATCAACTCAAAAACATCCCATCTGATATTTGGAATCTCCACATCTTTGGCATCCCTCTCCTGCAATGCCAATTTTCATGTTCTTAATACAATACCTTGAGTTACTCCACATCTACAATATTAAAAATTATTTATTGTACTATCTAGTGATGTAATCCTCAAACTTATGATTTCTTTTTCCATCTTGTTAGTTATGCTAGCCTCCTATTTCTGTGGATGGTGACAACAAAGTAGCATAAGTTAAAAACAGATCATGGAAAAAATATACTTGAATTGTATAGCTCACCCGGTAACCACCATCAAACATTGCACGGAATGTATCCGAAGAAGCAAGAAGACAAATTCTGTGAGCATAGAATCGTTTACCTGAAAGAAGAATATGCAAATTGCAGGTGAATACAACTTAAGCAACAATTTTTTAACTTAACATAAAAGAGGAAATATAAAGATTTAAACACTGAATTAAGAATAATAAGCAAAGAGCAAAATCATTTCATAAGAAATGTCTGTACCTTCAACCAAGAATGTAATATCAGATAATGTAGGATTATTTACATACTGCTCACCCAAGTACACCTGCATTTCAAAAAATAAAAGACAACAGAACACTTAATCTAACAGGAAGGAAATTTTTAACACCATTCATATCCCAAGCTAATAAGGAATTACCCCAAGAGCATCAAATTTTGATCAGTTTTTAGGCAAAATAATGCCACACAACGATAGCATTGCTTAAAGTAATAAAAAATTACTGCTATGTAGGATCTAATATTAAAAAGAAAAAGGTGGCAAAAAAAATTAGTTACCAACCTCATATATAAACCATGACCTTACAAACAATAATAATTAGACAAAAAGAATTTGAAATTTAGGAAATTTTAGGTGAATATGAATAATAACAGAGATACAGATCATGACAAATTAAATACAAAAAGTGGTTATAATAACAAAAAGAATCCTATCCTGCTAGTGAATTGTTCATGCCACTCTAAAGAAAAAGCAAACAACAAACTGCATCCATATCATCCTATACTCATAGAAGAGTTTGAAACAAAACTGAATGCAAAAAAATTCTCACAATAGACCAGCTAGCAGACATAAATTACCTGCGGAGTTGGTGATGGTGGAGCTGCATCTGCAGATGAGAGTGGATTGCCCTTAGTGGCCAACTTATACAAGGCTGCTGAACCATCTTGCTGTTGTTTGAAACTTGTAGACTCAAGAAGGCCCAGTAACAGCTCCAGTCCTGGAAAACATTGATGTGCATTCAGAGAAGCAATTAGAAATTAGAAATTCAAAAACAGAAAAACTGCTACAGCTAATCATTTTGCAAGAAGAGAAAGTGGAGACAAGAATGGGAACAGAATTTTTTTACCATTATTGTCAACAAAAATATATTGCCGATCATCAGGGGCACAAAGATGAGCAAAAGCCAGAGCAACTCGTCTTTGAACAGACTTGTCTGCTAAACGCATCAGGTATAATAGGTGATTCAGTACCTGTCAAGAGTATGATCCATTAATCTCCCAAAACTATGACTTGTAAATGGTTTCGCAATTGGATAAATGCCACTTTCTAAGTTTAACAAACTACAGGCCTACCCAAACTGCAAGCACACAACTATGAAAAGGTAGAGAGTTAGCAATAATTAAACTCACACGTCCATGAATCTTCTCCTCCAATCTCTTCAATGTCTTTGCCACACAATCTTTAGTTGGCTGCAAGTATTACACAGTGCCTTAATGAGTAAAACAAACAATCAAAAACGTATGGACTAGAAACATTTATAATTCTCCTAACTATAAATTCTATGGGTATGTAAAAGGAATGAAACAATTCAATAACCTTGAACATCAGCATATACAAAAGCACAAGAAATTAAAAAGGCACACCTGGACAATAAACTCCCCTTCCTGGAGTTTCTGAGCACCTCCAGTCCTGATAAGATCTACAACATTATCCTACAGAATAAACCACATGTAAACTTCACTAGACTCCCAGTTCAAGTAAAAACAGCAGTTCAAGTTCAACATATCATAATAAACCAATGGCTACCTCATTATCAGCAAGACCATATAGAGCAAATGCAGAATTATGTTGCAGAGGTCCATTTTTCGAATCAAGAAGCCTAAGCAAGGGCACTAATCCACCATTTTGCACAATTCCAGCTTGATTGTGTGTGTCCTGAAAGAATAATTGTTTTAGGACAAAGAAAACACATACTTCAAATAACTACTATTAAGCATTTGGAGAAGAAATTAAAACATATATTCATATAGCATAAGATAATAAATTACTGATGGGATAATTTAAGTCCACTGACAGACATAACGCTTAAAGTTCTTATCTAGATAAACTGTTCAAACCAATACAAAATAACAGCAAAGAAATACAAACCTGGGCCAAACGTCCAAGTGCAAATGCAGACATTTCCTTGAGTTGCACGTCTGAAGACTGAAGCATTTCAATTAAAGGAGGAACAGCTCCTCTTTGGACAATGTGTACCTGCAAGATCTCCATCTTCATAACTTTTAACAAGAAAACACATAAGCCCTGTGTAAAAATGTACCTAAAACAGACAATCAACAACAAATAATAATCCATATCCTTCACCTATGAGCACTATTCAAGTATCAAACTAGAACCAAGATCTTAACCAACCTTGCAATCAGAATCAGCAGCAGCAAATTGACCTATTAGTAAAGCCGCTTCCCTTTGGCTCTCCAGACAGCTAGAACTGTTGGCAACGTAACATTTTAGAATAAGCATGTACTTGCAATATGATTAAAACTAAAAATATTATGAGACTAATAAAAGACATCATTCTCCTAAGCAAAAAAGAAAACCTAATGTAAAACTCAGGATTACCTAAGTAATCCAATAACAGGCTGCAGTACTCCAGCAAGAAGAACTTGTTTCTTTATGCTTGGAGAGGAGTGGACAAGGTTCCCAATCACGCCAACCTGAACATCCTTTATGTGAGTTTATAACAGGAATAAAGCTCCAAAACATGTGTTTTCAGGTATAAACACTTGGATGAGAACCAACCGCTTCATAATGAATGGAAACATCCTCAGAGCACAGCATTAGTATGAGGGTGGGTAGAGCATTGCATTCAACAATCTGCAAATTGCAAAATATATTCAAATCCACAATAGAGCACCAAAATAACACGACATACTGGAAAGGATAACTTTACCTGATTTTTATTCTCATCATTCTTAAATGCTAGGGTCCTTAAGGCCCCAGCAGCTGCCCTCTGCACCTTTATATCATGATGCTCAAGCAACTCAACAAGCGGTGGGATTCCACCCTCAATCCTAAACATATAGAAAAAGAACCATTAAATATGTGATAATTAATAGTATGAAAACTGAGAAGAGATATCCAAACAAGCGAACCTGATGCGGGTTTTAATGCCGGCATTTTCATGAGCAAGATTTGTTATAGCATCAGCAGCTTTCCTTACAACTCCATTGACTGCTCGAGAATTACAACCATCCTTATGCCTTTTTAGCAGATTCAAGAGATAGGGCAGGGCCCCAGCGTCAACTATGAGTTGTTGATGCTCTGGCTACTTAACATGAAATAGCAAACAGAGTAACTACCAATGTAAGTAGGGAAAAGAACAACATTATAATTGAACCGAAATCAAGTAACTAAAAGTCTTCAAAATCAACCTTGACGGCGAGTAGTCCAAGCGCAAACGCACTTCCTTTCTCGACTTCATGCTCGAATGGCATCGCGTCGCCTTCTCTCAACGGTGGTGGCGTTTGAAGATGCTTTACCAGTGCGGGGACCGCACCGCACTCCACAATCAAATTCACAATATCCTCTGCAATCGCCAAAGAAAATATAATGAAATAAACACCGAAATCTTTGTAACATTCTAAACGAACTAATACTAAAACAACAGAAATGGAGATTTGAAATATACCGTTCTTGGCGAGTTCGGAGAGGAAGTGGGTGGCGCGTTTGGCGGCGGCGCGATCGGCTTTTGAAAAGGAGAGAGTGGAGTTGAGAAGACCGACGTAAAGGCGAACCTCGTGAAGGAGATCTTGGTGAGTAAGGCGAGATTCGACGACCGGTACCTTGCAGCGATCTGCTTTGCCTTCTTCAAGATCCTGCTCCAACTTCCGCTTCAAGCTTCTTCGTGTTTGGGGCTTCTTCTGGTGATCCATTTCGAGAAATCCAGAGGAAGAATGGAGAGAAGCGAAGAGTGTAATCTTGGGAAAGTGAAATATAGGGAGGAAGATTTGTTTTTTCAAAACAAGCGCGTTTCAGTTTTGGGTTTTTATACCGGTAAATTCTTTTGGTGGAGTGGAAATTGGGAAAAGGGCGCCCGCCAAGTGTTTTCAAAACTTGCGCTCCCGCCTTTTTTACGCTAACTTGCGCTTGCCTAATTTGGGCTTCAGCTTGGATTTTAAAATTGGGTTTTTTTATGTAAAATATTTTTCAAAAAATATTTTTAAGACTTATATTTGTTTCAAAAAAGAAAATTTTATTCTAAAGATAAAACACTTTATGGATTAATGAGAAAAATAACCATTGATTCAAAAAAAAACTCTTAAGTTCAGTAATATATATTTAATAAATATTAATATTTAACTTAAATTTTTTTAAAATATTAATATTTAAATTATTCAATATTATTAAAATTAAATAATATTTTTTAATAAAATCATTCAATGCAATTAAATTTTTTATTTATAAATTGAATAAATTTTACTAATAATTATAATAAAATGAAAACATAAAAAGTATTTGTTTTGAATGTCTTATACAATTAATAAATATTGATATTTTTATACTAAATACATATATATTACATAATTGATAAATATGAATATTTTTATAGTATTATGTTAAAAAAGTTATGAGATAGAATATTTTTTGAAAATTATAATTTACTTTAATTATAAATTAATATTGTATAAAAGTTAAGGATTGTGTGAATGATTGTATTACCCTAATCATTAAATAAAATATGGGTATGTTTAACTACAGTGACAGCCCTTGGGTGAAGCCACTCAAGCAATAGTTTTAGGCCTCCAATTTGGAGAAGCCCCAATTTTAGAAAAAGTTTATAATTTTATAATAATTATAATATAATTAATTATATTAAAAATATATAAAAATTAAAAATTATATAAAAGTAAAAAATAATTATTAAAATTATTTTTTTTATTTTTTTAATTATGTGTCTAATAATTTCAATTTTCTATTATATATTTTTTTATAGAATGCTATTAATTCTCAACTATATTCTCTTATTTTAAATAAACCAACAGTCATATGTATTTATTCATTTCCAACAACTATTTTTTTCTCACTTATTTTTCTTATTTCCAATCAATACATTTAATGATTTTCAACAACTATTTTTTTTCTATATATAAAACTATTTTTTTTCAATGTATAAATCTACTTTTGAAATCTTTCTTTTTCATTTGCTCTTTCTTCATTTAATTTCAATTTTTCTCCAAAGAATACACAAGAAGTCTGTTCTTTTATTATCTTCATAAAGCTGTGAGCCTCATTTATGATTTGTAATAAGCATTCAACAATTAGGTACTATTATTCTAATCTTTACAGATTTTTTTACTTTAATTTTGAGTTTATATTATATTGTTATATTATTTTTATTTCATGTGATAGTTGGTTTGTTTGAATTAGAAATTTTGATGGTTGATTTTATATTAGCCATTTAGAAAATATAAGATAATTATAATAGTTGATTATAAAATGTTTTATTTAAATAGATTAAACTAAAATTAATAAAATCTTATTTAAAATCAACAATGTCTCAAGAAATATTAAATGAATTGACTATATTATCAATTGAAAAAAAAATATTATAAGAACTTGATTATAAAAATTTAATTAAAAATTTTACATTTCAAAAACTAGAAGACTAAAATTTTAATAATTTTTTTTAATTTTAATAAAAAAAATCCTTATTTGAATATTTTGCTTTAAGCTTTTGAACGTGTTGAGTCGCCCATGTTTAACTAATATCTATAAACATTTGTTAACAAGATTCAAACAACTTAATTACTATAAATAATTTTTAAAAGATAATTTACCCACATTAAGATTTTATACAAAGCAGATAATAAAAGTACTATTGGCAATAGTGGAGCAAAAATGATCCACACTCACTTGGAGGCAAAAGAGGTGTGAGGAAATTAGCAGAATTTACTACCGAGCTGACAAGCCATGCATTCATCCAACTTCCATCATTTCAATTTTTGGTGGCGTTTGTTTGCGGATTGTAAAGTGACATTACCTGTAATGTGCTTAATTAAATTACATTGCAGCGTTTGTTTTGTAATAAACCACTGCAATGTCAGATTGCAATGTAATCACATTGCAGCCCTTGGCTGCAATGTGATTGCAGCCCAAAACCAATGCAATGTACATTACATTGCAGGCTGCAATGTTTGCAATGTTATTAAAGACATTTTTACCCTTCAACTTTATTATTTTATTAAAAATATTTTATAATATTATAATTAAAATAAAAAATATTAAACTAAAATATATAATATAAAAATTAAAAATTAAAAAATAAAATATAAAAAATTAAAATTTATATAATATAGGTAAAAGAAATTAAAATATAATATATAATATAAGAAATAAAAATTAAAAAAATAAAATATAAAAAATTAAAATTTATATAATATAGGTAAAAAATATTAAAATAAAATATATAATATAAGAAATAAAAATTAAAAAATAAAATATATAATATAAGAAATAAAAATTAAAAAATAAAATATAAAAAATTAAAATTTATATAATATAGGTAAAAGAAATTAAAATATAATATATGATATAAGGAATAAAAATTAAAAAATAAAATATAAAAAATTAAAATTTATATAATATAGGTAAAAAATATTAAAATAAAATATATAATATAAGAAATAAAAATTAAAAAATAAAATATAAAAAATTAAAATTTATATAATATAGACAAAAGAAATTAAAATAAAATATATAATATAAAAATTATATTAAATAAATGAAATAAAATATACAAAATTATAATAAAAAATGAAATAAAATATATGACATTAAAAATATATTTAAGAGATAATATTATATAAAAATTAATAATAAAGAATGCAAGTATATTAAATTTACATTTTAATAAATAAGGGTAATTTTGTAAATTAACATTACATTCCCTGTAAAGTACTTGTAAAACAAACACTGCAATGTTATCTTCCCTGCATTTTAATCATTACATTACTCATATACCAAACACTGCAATGTTATCTTCCCTGCAATCACATTCCCTGCAATCACATTACCTGTAATCACATTACACTGTAAAGTACCAAACGCCACCTTTGGGTAAAGCGCATACCTCAAAACCTATAACCCTACAAATATGGTTTTACAAGCTAAAAAAAGTTTGACTTGAGGCAAAAGATAAGTATCTAATTTATTGTTTAAAACTTTATAGTTGAGGATAAGGTAACGAAATTGATAAAGAAATTTATAAATTTAAGTGAGATAAAAGAATAGATAAAAAGAATAAAGATAATAATGGAGATCATATTGAGAAATAGAAGAAAGCAAAAATGAAAAACATAAATGTGATTTTAATCCTTAAAAATTAAAAAATTATTATGTAATTCTTAAATATAAATTGTAATATTGCATTATTGATTGTAATTCTTAAATTATCACCATCATATCATTTTCTTTAATTTTGATTATATAAGATATTTGTTATATGCTTTACATTTTATATTTAGTTGAAATAAAATTATCTTTAAGTATTTAGTCTTTAAACAATCTTACTTATATAAAAAGAAATTATTAATTTTATATATCATATTTAATTATTTATATTTTATACATTATTCATCATCATTTTTAACCCTTCCCACAAAAGTTGGTCACCTCTACCCCTACCTGAAAGCTTTTAAACTCAACTAATCAACATGTCAATCAATTAGTACTCCACACGATACAAAACTATCATTCCAGATGGTGCAAAAATAAGACATTAAAGGTTTTATTTTATATATAATTATAGATACACGGTTATATATTGTAAGAAATATTATTATTGATTTTATCTATTTTTATGTCTATTATTTATTTTGATCTCAAATTTGTGAAAATCAAATGATATAATTGCTTTGTAATCAACTCCCATTTATCATCTCAACACTCAAATAACTCCATTAGTGATGCGGAAAATATTTTCCACTAGATGATTCGAATGATAAATTGGGAAAAAGGGAGCGCTCACCAATTTAACTTGGGATTTAATGTTAACCTGCGTTCTCGCCTTCTTTGCTGCTAACTTGTGCTTCAGTTTGGATTTTAAAGTTGGTTTGTGAAGTGAGAAAAAAAAGTAAGGACAAAAAGAATTTGCCATGAGTGCACCCTGACGTTATTGTACATTTGATCAATAGCGATATAATAATACAAAAATATTAAAATTTAAGATAGAAAGATTAAATATATTGTGAGTTACATTTCAACGGCTCATTATTAATATAATGAATGAATAAACATTTTTACCCTAAGTTTAAAGTTTGTATTTAAACTTTATCTGATAATTTAATTAATATATTTTCAATAAAATTATATTAAAATAGAGTAAAAAGATAGTTCTTGAATGAATAAGGTTTAAAATTTTCATATAACATCTCGCATTTAGACATAAGAAAATAAAAAACCTAAAAAGGACTTGCAAAATATGATCCCAAAAGTGAAGGGATTAATTCATGTTATGCATGAACTAAACGATCCCTCGCTGTGTGCTAAAGATTGATCCACTTCCACAGTTTTTTGAATTTCAAGTGAAAAGACCAATGCCATGGAAGAGGGGATCGATTCCAAGGTATCAATTGGTGCTAATGAAGATAAGTTTCAGCAAAGCATCAACTCTTTTTTTATTCAATACTACGCAACGATTCTAGTGTGATTGGCAAGTATAAATACACCATCCTTGAGTCACCTTTGCAAAAGGATAAGAGAAGAAACAAGGCACAAGACATAAGTTTAAAGTAAATATTTTTCACATTCTTTCAAGTTTTTCATGTCACTCGAGCTTTCATTCATATTTTATTCATCTATTGTAATCATATTTCATATTGATATTTTCTTGTATTCATTAAGAAATGCATACTAGAGGTTTTCCTCTTTGTATAGTTTATCAAACCCTAAAATTCTTGAGAGATAGAGATGGTACATTTTGATCTATAAAAGTAGTGTTAGAAGTTCTATTTAAACTTTCAAAAGATAGAGAGGTTATACATTAACTTTCAAGAGGTAATATTAGAAGATCTATCCACGTTTTTTAAAAATAGAGAACTTGTACCTCAATCTGTAAAAAGTAGTGTTAAAGGTTTTACGTATACTTCTGAAAGATAAAAAGGGTTACATCTTAACTTTTAAAAGATATTTGTAATAGTTGAATTGAACCCCTTAGCATGTTACGACCCGAAACTCCCATCGAGCCCGTGACAACCGCCGCGATGTCCCGAAAGACATTCAATTCCTCGAATGCCTCTCAGGATCTCGCAAGACTTTCGTATCAGTTTTTCATTTTCCTTGTGAGCAACATTTAGTGAATTTTTTTTTTAAATCCGATTAAAAATGTAACATATAAGTAAAATAAACATAATTTACAATTGAAAATAAATCTAAATGTCTAAAATATTGGTTCGAAGCGAAATTTTGAATATTTGAATATAATAAAATACTCAATAAAATACTTAATTTTCTTATAAAACAATATTTATAGAAACATCTGTAAATAATTTTTATAGCATAAAAGTTAAATATATTTATACATACTAAAATGCAAATAACCAAAATATAAAATTACTTTTACAATGACACGTGGGCTCACTATGTACAACTATGTACCTTAAATACACTAGATTCCGACTCCGCCTAGTTTTTGATGCCACAACTATCTAGTACTTTTCTTGAGCCTGAAATGGGTGGAAGAGAGGGTGGTGAGATTATAAAATCCCAGTGAGTAAACAAATACCAGCTAAATTATCTAAAGTCCAGTAAAATGAGACAAAATTTCAAATTCTTTCTTTGTACTATCATTCGTCTTATCTCAACTCATTTCAATTGAGTAGAGACAAATAAAATATTCTATCGAGCAAAATAGAATTATTTTACTCGATTAAATTAATATTTAGTATGGCTTATGTATTTCTCAAAATCTCAACTTGGCTCTTGCCAAAAATCATTCTCGAGGATGCCCCAGCCGAAGCATTTGACCGAGACCGCCAAGGCTATTCAGTGTCATATACACATGAATATATTTTTGTATCTGAAAACAGTATCTAGCCATACCTTGGCGTTGGCTGAGTCTCACTCTCACGCGGTGGTTCATGTGAAGTGCACTCAAACTTTACCTCCAGAGAAACCCCCCCCCCCCACACTTGGCTCTCCAATAGAAGTAAGATAGTCTAATTCTGTGCCCCTTCTCTTAGGCTGGCCCACAGAACTGGTGTCACTGCAACGATTATTTTATCTACCACCTCATTTATAAAATCTTAACTAGCATGATATGGCAATTTATCACAGTCTAGCCTCTTAAAGTTGAAAACACAGTATATATAATTTTTGCATAAGTAGTATAGCCATTCATGCTCATATAATGCTATAAGTCATATAATTTAAAACACAATTTATAACAAAATTAAACTGTCTCCAATTACTCTAATTTCAAAACCAATTGTTCCATTTTTCAAATCAATTTATAAAAATTCAATTTATTTAGTAAATCTAATTTATTTTATAAATTTCACATTTTTTCTCATAAAATCAATAATTCACCCAATACAATAATTTTTCATAAAATCATTAAATTTAATAAAATCTACTCCAGATAATTAAAACGATAAATTGTCCACTCACCTCGTCACAGGAGTGCCCAATACTCCTGTTTTCAATTTCCCACTACACTGTCTTTTTCTCGTGTCCGAGGACTCATCACCTATGTGTTCCGTATGACACAAATTTCAATAAATTGTGTCAATTATTCATAATCAATTTCAGGCTCTATGTGATGCATGAAATGATAGAAAAATGATCCGGATAGTCATTTACTCACAGTGTCCGACCGACTCGCCTACGTGCGTATAAATTTTTATAATCTTCATTTTAACTCCAAATCAATTTTTTTCAGTTTCTATACCTCAATTATATCCCAATTGACTTAATATCCCCTAGTGTGGTGCAAATTATCAATCTCGGTAGCAAATTACGAAAATACTTCTAGTAGGTAAAAATTCATATTTTTGCACTGAAAATTCTCGTTAAATTTCTATATCTTTAATTCACCAAAATACACTTAAATACCATAAAATATCCTCAAACCAGCAGCCATTATTCCCCTAGAAAATTCAGCATTAAAATCCTTCAATTTGTTCATGAAAAAATTCGATCATTACGGTGCACTTACACCGTAATTTTTCCTAGTCAATTTTCTCACTCTAATTCATCATTTTTCAAGCCATTTCTCTTGAAATTCAAATAATCTCTCATTAATACCCAACATACCAGGTTCAGCCAATGAAGAACACTATAGAGAATCAAATTTTTTCTTGTGGTTTTGCTTATAAACATGCTAAACTATCCCTAAACATCAACATAGTCCAAAATCAAGCCAAACCAACATCAATTTCTCTTCCATACCCATTTTTCAGAATTGAATTCATCATAATAACTCAATATTCAACTATGGAAAACAAGGAATAAAGCATGGGTAAGCTAGATCACAAGAAAAATCAAGAAAATTTACCTTTTTCTAGCTTGAATCCTTGATTTTTCTTGTTTCCCCCTTGAATTTTTGGCCTAGGGTTCTTAGTTTTCTTTCTTTCTTCTTCTCCCTTCTTTGCTGAGTTTAAACAGTCCCTCACAAGGTTAATGGGCTGAAAATTTTGGCTATTTAATAGCCAAATAAAATATTATTATTTTATTTTACTTTTTGATTTTTTATTAATTTATTTCTTTATTAATTTTTCTTTTGACTTTCTTTTCAGCCAAATAAATTCCAGCACTTATCCTTTAAATTTAGGAAGCTTCTAGAAAAATTTCCAAAGATTTTTATGGTGTAATTTTGTGAAATTACACTTTTGCTCCCGAAAAAGTGTAAAATTACATTTTTACCCAAAAAATTGAAAAATCGTCACAAGGTATATTTTTCACTCCTCAAACTCATACCACACTCCAATTTGTCAAATTTGATTAAATTCTTTCGAAAAATTAAATTTGATCCTCCGGTGGTAAAATTACAATTTTGCCCGTATTCTCCCAAATGTACCGAAATTGCATTTCATTCCCTCTTTTCAACCTCAAATTATGTTTTATCAAGTCTAAAGAATCAATCTAAATCAAATGGGACCAAAATCTTCTTTAAAAATTCTCGTTTTGACCTTTAGGGGTAAAATTACTATTTTACCCTTATGTCTCAAAAACATCGAGAATTACACTTTTTCACTGCTAAACTTCATTTTATACTCCAATAATCATATTGTATTTCATATAATTATTCTTGGTCATCAAAATAAAAATCTTTATTAAAAATCCTCATTTTGTCATGAAATTAGAAAATGACCGTTTTGTCCCTAATCGGTCAATTTTCCCGATTAACTCCAAACTGAACCTCGAACTCCGAATCACTGTTTTAAATCACTCCATGGGTTTTAGTTTTCTCAAATTCATTCTACATTCTCTGTTTAAACTTATCCAAGACTTATTTAACTTAACCATACCATTAGGGGCAATATTGTCATTTAACTTATTTCCCGAGGTAATTCAATATACAAACATGCTGTCCAAAATATGTGAATGACCTATCACAGATAAATTAGGGTCAGGTGTTACATAGCAAGTTAAAGGAAAAAAGACCAATTACAAAATTTTGGTTCTAAATTTCTTTTAAATTTCAAAACTTCAGTGAAATGCATGTTTAGTACTTGAATCTCCCTTTTAATTAGAATAAATTGAATAATCAAGAATTTAGTTTAAATTATATATCAAATCGGCTATGGTTGTTTTATGTAAAAAAAAATTATCTATTTTTTTAATTTTCATGAAAATACATTTTTTTTTGCTAAAATATATTTTTATGTCTTTTTACTTTAAATACTAATTAGGGTAAAATACACTAACACTCTTTAAGTTTTAACGAAGAATCCATATGAGTCTATTAATTTTCAAAATGAACACTCCACTCTAAAAAAATATCTTTTGCTGAACACATAAATCTAGTCATTAGTCAACTATTAATATTCTTATTTGTTTGATGATGTAACAATATTGAAAGAATAATTTTATCTTTAATTAATTTTTAAAATGATGAAACTATAATTTTTTTAAAAAAATCTATCTTGCCTCTCACTAGTCGATCACCTTTCAACCGGATCTAATCGGGGAGTATCAAATCTGATAAGGGAGCATGCATCTCAATGTTCTTCTAAGAAGCGCAATTTGGTGCTCTCTTGGGGAGATTAGGCCGAATGTAGCATTCCATAGCTAGATTCGGCCAAGAGGTGGTCGGTTGATATAAAGGAGCATCGTCAGCAAATTAAAAAGAAAAGAAAATAGTAAAAAAAGAAAAAAAGGCATTTTATATTTAGGCATTAATGTCGTTTATACATTTGGGTTGAAATGTTCATTTTGAAAATTAATGAACCCATGTAAAATTATGATTAAAACTTAAAAGTGTTAGCGTATTTTGCCTTATTAATTAATTAAAAATTAATCTAATCATGTTTCACAATTTTACTATTTTTATGATTGTAATTATGGCATTTACGCATTAAATTATTCACATGCAATGCATGTATTGCAAAAATAAGTATTAAAGTAAAACCATATCAACACAAAATAAAAAGAACTAGGAATATAGAATCATATATTTTGGTTATTTATCAAAATTTCAATTTACAAATTTTAATTTTTTATCCAAATATTTTTTAAATGAAAGTAAGAAAAAAAAGCAATAGTAAAAGTGTCAATTGAATGGACTGTTAATAAATTATTCACCATCTTAACATCTACCTATTATTGAAAATATATAAAAAAAATCCACCTCATTTTCTATGTGCATAAAACAAGGATTTCACAAGATTAAACCACTCATTAACCCATATTTTAGATTGACATGACGTAAAAGTACAATGTTGAACTTGTAAGCCTCAAATGACTTGAATAAGAGCCAGATCAATTTTAGTTTAACTTAATTTGGTTTTGGCTTTTGGTCGGTATAAATTAGAGACAGAAATATTATATAACGGGATGTTTGGTTTGTAAAATGAAATATAATAGAATAGAGTAGTTGTTTTATAGGTATAAAATGATAAAATTACTTTTTATTATAATTTAGTAAATTAAACAAAATTACTCATTACTATAATTTAAAAATATTTTTCCTTTTTTAATATTTTAATTTTTATTTTCATTAAAATTTTAAAAATATTAATAATTTATAATTAAATTATTAATATAATTTTTTATTTTAATTTCTTTTTATTTTTTCCTCTATTTGTATTTTTATTTTTTAATCTTTTGATATCTATTTGCATTAAAAATTTAAATATTAAAAATTTATTATTAAATTAGTAATATAATTTTTTATTTTAATTTCTTTTCATTTTTTATTTATAGGTTGTAATTATTTTCATTAAATAAAGATATTTTTGTTCAATAAATTTTTGATTGTATTCCATAATCATGAAATAGCGAGGAACATGGAGGGGTGAGGAATGGCTAAACCAAAATTTTGGGGATTTCAAAAACCAACCAATCTAAAGAATAAAAATGTAAAAAGAATAAGGAGATGACTTAAGTATTCCTCCATAGCAAACGTGCTATGAAATCAGCAAGTACGTTTCCAAACACTATTTGAAGCCTTGGATAACGATTTCAGCCCAGACTATTGGATTAGTCTCTAACTGACAATCCCACAATCCTATGGGCTGTGCATATGTTCTTCATTTTTTTTACCCTCTCGTGATACATTGGTCCATAGCTTCTTGGGAATTTAGATTTCGAAGATCTTCCATATGAGGTGGAAACAGATACTCAAACAGGCTTGCAATACGCGTTGTAAGTAATAGTTCATTGCATTTGTCAAGGAAATAATATCACAATGTTTTGTATTTAAAAAGCTGTAAGAGGAGCAGCATTAATTTCGGGTGGATGACTTTTTATTCCTTTATGATGCCAGTTGCCACACGCCCCAACTTCTGGTCAGTAGCTGTGGTCACGACGAAGCAAGATAAAGACGGATCGTTTCACTCCTCTGCTATAGTAGGCACTCCTTGACTTTTCTGAGTCAGGTTGTGAGGAGCCAGGGCGTTTTATCTTTTCTCATCTCACAGCCGAACTATGGTAAAAATATAGAGATGAGCAAAATCTTCATATCATGGAATCGCGAAAATCTGATACGTACAACAAAAATTAATTTCTACCCAACGTCAAATCAGGTAAACTGTAAGGGGTGCACTGTACGTTTGTTTTGGGGTCCAACAATATAATGAAAGAACGAAAGATTATTAATCTGATTAAGAGCCAGCTGCAGCATCCCTTCCCGCTATGCCTATTGTCATGAATCATGATCTCATCTCTGTTCCATAAAAAGGCATTTAATTTGAAGCAGGCCTTCCTGTTATCAGGTCAAAGATGCCACCCCATGGAATGGACAAGTTTCAAACAGTAGTGTAAAGGAAGTGTATGATGTGAAACTTGAACATCACATATTTGTACGAAGATTGTGGGGATTCTTTTCTTTGTTTCTGGGTCTTGAGACAATATGTGTGGTGTGGTGTTTCCATCAGGGAATTGGGCCTTAAGACAGAGGGTGTACGTGGTAAGACCAACTTAAGTTGAAACTGAACAGGGCAGGCCCTTATACAGCCAACAATTTCTCACAATGCAACTTTTTTTATGTCAGGACAACTTCCTGATTTTCTTACCAGGAAATAAACAGGCAATTGAATGATGAGAATCTTGCAAATTGCAAAGGCAGAGATTAAAAAAAAAAAATCACAATACATACGGCAGCAGTACCACTAAGACCCTTTACCATGCACAAAGAAGTAGTTGTCGGCGGTGTAAACAAGTAATGCTAGTAGAAAATAGGCATAAGAACCTTCCCGCGGTGTTTCCTAAAGACATGGCCCCCTTCAGATTCTCCTACCGGCGCATTTGCTGCCATGTTCAACTGCTCAAGAGTCTTGTCCTTTTATTATAATATCCTTCTCAGTCTCTCAGCAGCAGCATTCCTCTTTCTCCTTGCCAGTAGTACGAGAGTCCTATTCTCTTTCTTCACACACGAAAATGACAAAAAAGTCAATCACATCGAACCATTGCCAGGTGTTTGTCTTGGAAAAAGTGAAAAGGATTTCACCATCCTTAGCCCCCTTCTCCACAACCTTCACGGGCTTCACCTCTATGCACAAATACGAGTGTTTTATATACCATCTAGCTCATCTACTTGCCACGTGACTCGTACTGTCCAGTGTCACTGCCACTAGTACTGGAGCTACACTCAGTCTTACTCTAAGAAGTTCCCCACCCCCCCCCCCCCCCCCCCCCCCCAACAAAACAATAAAACTTGTAAAGCAAGTGTACTTAGTAAGTAACACTACTACTATAAACAAATATTGTTTGAATTGTTTTTGTCACCAAGAGCCACTCAAACCAACTTAATTTTGGGGTTAGTTGTGGTCTACGCTGCATTAATTGTTTTAACACCAAAGATTATCTTGCATCTAGGTACTCTCCTATAGTTTGACTTAATGCCAATTGGGTTGAGACCCAAAAAGATCTTGCCAGTCAAACTACAACCTGCTCACATGATGTTCTACGTCTAATAACTCTTAACAAAGGGTTAATCCATTTAAATATTATGATCAAGTAATTGGGAAGTTGGTGTTTTAATTGGGCGTCAATCGACTGTATAAGATTGCACACGAGGTCTATCGAACCACGATCCGTCGCCCCCGCATGGGTGCCAAGTGCTCCCGTGTGGTGAACTTGGAGGGCATAAACTAAGGATCCAATACATGTTATTCAGCGGAGATCAGTTTCTTCCTCGCAGTGCTGCCCAATTCTTTTCAGCAATCTCAAAGATTCCATGGACGGAATAACATGTTTAATCGGATTCCCAAGGGCCAAGGGCATTATTAAGACTTTTTATCCAGAGTTGACTACTTGAACCACAACCACGGAGATTATACCGTGCCTGTCTCGACCTTGTTTGTTCTCCTCGTAATACCCATATCCAACATAATGAAAACGCATACGTATAAATTAAATAGTAAATACACAAGTATTTTCTTTACAGATTTAACAAATCCAAAATTACATGGCCAAATTTATTCCCCATGCATCGCATGGTTAGCTAGCTAGTGGCTTTGCAGCTCATGATAAGAAAGCTGATTGGAAAAAGCAGGAAAGGGAGTGGAATAGTGAAACTTGAGCTGAACAGTATGTATGTACAATGGAAGAAACAAAAAATACGGTTTTCAGCGGTTCTCTGTTTTACTTTTTGTTCTATATCTCAAGGTTTTGTGGAATCTCGTGACACTCCTTACAGATACTGCAAACTCCCCATCAGAGGCGGAGCCTCCTTATAGGATTTCATGGCCGCAAAATTTTAAAAGTTTTTTATATATTTTATAAAATTTTTTAAATTTTTTTAAGGACTCTCTAAAATAATTTTTTATTTAATAATTAATAAAAATAATAAAATAATTTTGTATTCTTAATTTAGTTTTAATTTTTTTAATTTATATTTATTTATTTATTTATATATTTTAAATCTTTATAATTTTTTTTCATAAACTTTTATGAACCATCAATCATATTTTTTTTATTATATCATATGCAAATTTTATCTTCTACTTGTTATGTTTTTTTTTTATTATGTAGATTTTATTTTTTATGATTTTAATCTTTAAAAATAAATAAATTATTATGTAATTCTCAAATATAAGTTATAGTGTTGTACTGTTGCTTAAATTTTCATCAATATTTTTTTTATTCAGAATAACCAATTCATTCTAATATGTATGTTGCAAATTTTAGGTAATAAGGATGTACATATAAATTGATAGAATAAAATAATTATATTTCTTTCAATACAATTTTATTTATTGTATATATTTTTAATGACTTTCAAAATATTTTTTTATTTAATAATTACTTTCAATATAATTTTATTTATTATACATTTTTTTAATGGCTTTCAAAATAGTTTTTTATTTAATAATTAGTTTTATTCTTCAAATTGTTTGATAAAATTAAAGTCATTATGATTAGCATATTACTAGGTAAGCCCAACGAGTAAATTCTAAATTAATATGTTAAGCCTATCAAATTAAAAAAAAAATAAAAGTGAGTCTATTAATCCAAACCTATTAAGTTTTAATATAAATCTAAGCTTATTATAACATATTATATTTTAACAGTTTAACCTAATAGCTTATTATAATATATTATATCTCAACAGTTCAATTCAATAACCTTATGTGTTAATTAGCAATTTAAGAAGTAAATATAAATAAGAGGATTGTTTGAACACATGAAGTAAAGAGACAATTCATTTAAATTTAAATAATTTTCTCTTCCACTATTGCATGCAAAGAGAGAAACTCTTTTTATAGTTTTATTAAGTCATGTATATAAATAAAATCATAATTACAATTAATATGTATTTTTTTATATGTTTAATATTTTTTAAAATTTTATTTAATTTTTTAAATAAATTATAATTAAATTATATATAAAATTCTCTTCAACTATTTAATATTTCTTTATATTTAGCTTCATTTAAAAATGCTCTAACTTCGAACCAGATTCCATTTAAGTAGCTTTTATATAAACTTGGGGGTTTCCACCTTTTCAATAGACACAGAAACAAACAAATACCCCCACACCAAAAAGATTTCCAACATCTAAATGACATGTTGCCCATGTATGCTAGAAATTTCATCCGGTAACCAGTCACTTTCTCCACTTTATTAATTGGGGTAGGAACAGATCCGGAAAATATGCTTGCTTGATCAATGTGTTTGTGGGGTACGGTTCGCCTGTACTTTGGATCCCATGGTCAAGACTGAGAAGTCGCGAGTATAGCTTATGGCACGTTTTATGCATCTACTGAAATCGTCAAGTAAAGTGACACTGAGGGAAAGAGAAACAACACGTCTAGTTGTTATGCACACAGTTGAATTTCGTCGTTGTTGTGCAGGAAGAAGAAGACAAAGTGAGATTGGAAAGGAGAAAGTTAATCCAAGCAGACAGGATCTTATCATAATCTCTGTATAATCTATACATACATAAACATGCAGTTCACACGCACGCAAAAAGAGAGGGGGGCACACGTGTGCGTGAGAGATGTGGGGGAGACATGGCGGCATGGGTACTGTTGCCAACTGGTGCCTTCTTGTTGTTCGTCAAGAGTCTACAGAAGGCAAATGTTTGATAATATTTATTTATTTTGTTCAGTCAAAAAGAGTCTACCAGAGCCAGCCAGCCAGCCAGCCAGGCAGGTGATCTACCAAAAATATATATATATATATATATATATATATAACGCTCACACACGTTAATGTCCATTCCGAGTAGTACAACTTCAACAGTAATTGCAATTGAACGGATCTATGCAAAGGATCATCTTCGGAAATACTGTTTCAGGGATATGCGCTAAATCCTCTTTATAGCAACATAAAACTATAATAATTTCTTTTAATTTTATTTTGGCACATATATATGGTTGAACCTCATTTGTACTAATCCTGGAAATTAATGGAAACATATACAGATATTAACTAGTGAATATTACAGTAGTTTATTTGAACGTCTTGATATAATTAGAGATTAGAGAACATCTCAAAAGTTAATATCTGTATAAAACTATTTTTAATAATTTAATTTGTAGGGGTTGAGAATTGTGAAATGTTAGGATATAAATTGTTTTTAAATTGTGTGGATTAAGTTTAACCAGTACTATCCCTACATGTAACTAATACAACTGGACCTGGAAGGTCAGAAAATTAGTGACTGGAAACCATTCAAGGCGTCCTGCAAGGCTAGCTGCAACAAACAGAAGATGTATTACTCAACTGAATTTTTACAACCAATAATGCATACTCTATATATAAAATTGATTGAGTGTGTCATAATTGCAGAGCTATACATAACCAAAAGAAAAAGCAAGGAATTATTATGAAGGCAGTGGAAATTTATCCTTTATTACTAGATCACGGTGGTTGTCTGTGGGTGAGTTTATGTTCAAAAAGAGTAAATTATTTTACCAACTAGGCTGCAGTTTAATTAGAAGCCTAGGAAGGGGTGGGCGTGGAGCCCTTTGCATTAGATGATATTTTTGCAGGAAGAGGACAGCTTGCTGCTCGCGTACTTGACTGGGCAATGCAAGGGGGAGAATTACTATGAGAATATCTCTCCCAACATGAAAATAACCAGAGAGTGATTGGCTATATATGGTAGACCCCGTGCTTATTTATGCCTACTGTTTACAGATTTCATTTATAAGGCAGCCGTGCAGTGAGTACAAAGTGCAATTTTCCTTAGGCCTACTCTTCGAACCGACCTATCTATTGCTAGGAGCAGGACTGAATTTAGCATGGTCGGTCAGCCGAATCAGGTCGAATCTATAACAGATCACGACTACACATGAGTAAAATTTACACGAACCCCAATGGTGGGTAAATTTGGCAAAGCAAATTGACAATTTCTCAACTCGATCCAACAAATTAGATTCAAGTAATCAGATGAGCCGCCAACCCTAAACATTTATGTATAAATTAGCTTATTAATGACAAACTAAGAGCCGCCATGCCAATACCAAATATACAATTCTTAAATGGCTTGAGATAAGGTTACATAATTAAGATCGACAAACCTGATCAAGATCAGCTGAAGAGTCAATGAACAAAATACCTCTTCTTTATTTGTTTTATGCCACAATCTTTCCTTCCATATATATATTGAAGTCGACTACCTACTTTTGGTTTATCAATGAGATAATGTTCATCTCATTTGGCCGTCCGTTTCAAGTTCAAGTGCCACTTCAACATGTCGCAAGGTTCTTAAATTCAGACCTGCTTTGCCTTTTTGAGTAAAAAAAATACACATTAAATCTTCAAATTCTTATACTAATTCCTAAGTGCGGGGAAACCATAGGACTAATTAAAGATCAAACTACACCACCTCATGTAGATGCTGCCAACAGCACCAAAAGTAGCTTGGCATGGTCCTTAATAGGGGGTGAGCAACGATTAGCTCATGATTTTAGCCAACTGATCACCCCTCATCGATGAACTAATTATAGGATCGAATTTTAAACAATAATGATTATTTAAAAATTATATATAAAAGAAATTAAATATTCACTAATTGTAAGACTTAGATGCATAAAAAGAGTACCTTTAAAGATCTTGACTGTAAATTAAACAGTTATGTATCTAAAACATTTATATCCAATATATATAAACAATTAATGAATAAATAAAAAAGAAAAGATGATCACCAACATATACTAAACAAAACGTTAAGATTTCAGAAGTAATAAAACTTAAAAAATAAATGAATTATAATGTGAATTGTAATGTCAATGTGTGAGTTTACTTGTAATATATTTATGGGTTTAGTGTATTATTGGATAGTAATCTACACTTATAATAATGAAATATTAATATTGTAAAAAAACTTATAAGATTTAAGATTTGATCTTGGATCACATCATATCGTAGGATTGGTCTTAAAGTTATGAATCGATACATGATCCAAAATTTTAAGCTAAATCCTACATAAGTTGTCTGCAATCTAATCAACTTCAGGATCATTCACCACTAGATCATACTCACCCTAATCCCAAGTTAACCTAGATAGAAAGAATGTAGCGTATAAAAGCTTTTAGTTACAATGTGCGTACAAGCATAATTGAACACACTTTAAATGGCCATTCCCTAACCCAATGCGGGTAGCTAGCTTGAAGTATTTTCCAAGTATGCGGTGCACGTTTCGCTTGTACATCACTGTCTTTCAATAACCTTTTCGGCGTCGTCTTCTGTTTGAAGATTGGTGGCACTAATTAAATTTGTTATGCTTTGCTCATTATTGCTAAGGGTGTAGATGAAAGAAACATTTTTGAGTGGGCTAATAAAAGGTTTAAAGGAGCTACAATGCTTGGCTCCGTGGTAGTGGCGAAAGATTCTCAAGAGTATAACTTGGGTCGTAATCTAATTGTGGGTTCTTTCTTTAATTGCCCTTTGTTCACTTGAACCTTACACCACTCTTCCTCTCTTTTAGTTCTCCCACTGGTGACTTGGGTCTTAATCAAATTAGAATTCTTAGATTTCGTGGTCTTCCTCAATTGAATACGATCGGCCACCAACCACTTAAAAGCTCACACTCACTCTTCATTCTTTCTTTGTTTTTATCAATGAGGTGGTTAATTATTTAATTTATTAATGATTGAGGATTATATAATTTGGCCTAGCTCGCCACCTAAACCCTTGATTCTCTTATCCTTTTTATGATGTTGGACAACTTAATCAAATTGGGGATGGATCGAGCAACCAACTTATTACCCACTAAATCTCTTAATATGCTAGGGAAACTGGTTTCTTAAGCTTATCTTTAAGGAGCAAGGTTGCTCGAATCTGCTTTACTAAAAGAAGAAACAGACTCCCCTTAAAATAAGCACCCGATGGAAAACCAATAATTAAGACAGGAAAAGTCTACTAACGATAAAAAGATGCTACTCTAAGCTTTTCGAACCTTTATAGCCATAACCGAATTGTTAACTGGGAACAAGGTTAAAGTTAAATCCTACAAATACACCAACTTTGGAGCTTCCCTAGGGTAGAATCTAGCTTTTTTACCATAGTGCTTAGTGGCTTCTTCATTTTTTTTAGACAAATTTAAAGTTAGTTGGTATTAATTAATTAGTTCGGATCGATGTTGCTACTTTTCCCAAGGAGGCCCTCTTGCATATCAGTGCAAAATAGGAAGACTCTTGTTACCCTATCTTATCATTAATGCTAGATTTTTTCCCTTGCAAGAATCTTATAAGTGATCATGACATGCCCTAATATACACATTGGATGTTAAATTTCGTACTATGATATATAGTTGAAGACTTGAAGTATTATACACGTTAAATGTTAAATCCAAGGGTGAGAAATAAAAAATTTAGTGTATAACTTAGATTTCTTTTGGTTTGTAGTCTTAATGTTATTTATAATAAGCGTATAAACATATATATATATATATAACATATATCTATATGATTATATATCTTATATCTTCCTATTAGAAATAGTTAATGCTGGTATGTTACTCAAAAACAAAATGCTAATAATTCACAACAAATCATTATTTGTACCCGAAAAAGAAAGGAAGAGAGTTAAGATGAGAAACGGAATCAGAGCACTGAATTTGATACAAGGAAAGAGATTGAGTTTGCATCCAATGTCGGGGCCAAAAAACAAAGGGCAACAGTGGTTTTTAACTTTCTACCAATTCTACATATGATTATTTGTGTATAAAACTATGAAATGATTCTTATACTATCAGCACATTATTTAATGTTTCTTAAAAAAAAGAATGGGGCACTCTAGTCTCTAGCCACTTGTTTCAGGTTTGTGACTAGAAAAGAATCTAACGAATATTATAACAAGTATCGTACAAATAAATACCTATAATAATATATTCATTAAGGAATCAAACACTAAACAGGAAAAGCATTGAGCCACGTATTGAGCAGCAGTAGTATTATCATAAGCTTTTCTGTACACGTAAAACAAACAGATGTGACCAGCCAAGGCTGCAAGTAAAAGGGTTTTAGTATAAATTATAATTTTTGAGAGGGTGGGGGGTAGATGGGTCCAAAAGGCCGGGGACTCCGTCTTGTCGGGTTCAGGTGGTTTGGCCTGGGCAATGGATGTTGGCATTAGCAAAGTGGGGAGCCAGGAGCCGCTTACTACAATACCTTTTGAGCTCCCTGCCAAGTGAAGCCTAGGTTGGAAAGATTTTTAGGTTTATATGTTGTTGTAAAAAATGCTAACAAGGGACTAAATACGGATTGGGGCTACAAGGCTTAAATATATCTTTTTGTGGGAGATGGAGGTTGTTCCTTGTTCGAGAAAGAAGAGAACCCCCCCCCTTTTTTTTAAGGGTGCTCCAACTGCATGCATATCAATGGTGGGGTTGATCAAGATCTCCATGGATCATATTCTTGGTTGCAATTTATATTATTTTTAGTCATTTAAATCGAATTTTAATCAATTAAAATGTCAAAAATGGAATTGAGATATGAGGGTCGGTGTTGGACGGTGAAAGAAATTATCAATACTCAAATTACATAGTCACATGCAAGCTATATATATATATATCTTGATTCTTGCAAGTAATAATATGATTTGTGACCTAAAGATTTATTAAATTTTTTAATTAGCAAGTTTGTTTGTTTCTATAAATAGCTTTGGAGTCAAATTCTATCGATGATGTCTTATTGACATTAGTTTTAAATATATAATTTTGTAAGACATATCTCATTCAAATTTGAAAAATAAAATAATTTATTTATCCTTGAATTTTTATGTACCACAGAAATATATAACTAGAAATTGGAAAATCAGGTGAACTTTTCCATTACATGTGTTCATTAATTCTTCATTATATCTTCATACACGTTGTTGAAAACAAAATCACCAATATTTTTGCATGTTATGGTATTTTTACAGTAAAAATATTGTAGCTGGACAATTTTACAATTTGATGAAATACCTCAAATTGCATTTCGAATCTTCTTCTCATTTTCCCCATTTAATTTCAAAATAAGAGTAAAAAGTAAAAAAAAAAAAAAGAAAAAGAAAAATGAATAAAAAAACAAAGACAAATAGTGAAAGCATGAAACAAAGGAAGATTTAAATAATAATAGTGCCTTACACATGAAAAACAAATCTTGTCAACTTAATCCAAGTGATGAAAGAAAAAAAAAGCAAAGCAGGGGGTCAGATAATGGTACGATTATTGAACCAAAATAACAATTTCCTTAACCAAGCATCCCCGTTTGATTAGCAGCTTCTTACTTTGTATATAAAAGTTAATTGGATAAGAATCAACTTGTATTTTTTCATGTTTTGCTACAAATCTAGCGCTGTCTCGTCCTCCGCCCACATATTAAAAAGGCAAAATGAATCAGCGATTAAATTAATTGAGTGCTTGATCGACTCATGTGAGGTCTAAACACGTATGTCTGCTCCTATGAAAAAATATACAGTAGATAGTTTACTTCCAAATGAAAATTTCCAAAAATCATGTTCACAAACACAATCACTCCCTATATATAATTTGTTTGAGATAAACGGAATTGGAATTAATTAACTGGCTAGCTAGTCACGGTTGAGGGCCCCCTACCATTGTAAAAAGAATGACTTGAAAAACTAGATTGGAGGTCCCCCTCCCTCCCCACACCATGAAAGCTCAGAGTAAAAACCGTAGGGGGCAGGCCGCGGGGGGTTGAGAGCTCAGCAGAGTCCACATCAAACAGGTTGGCCAAGCCAGAGGGGGGGGGGGGGGGGGGGGGGGGGGGGGTTCGGACCATGTCCAGGAACTGAAAGGTGAAAACAATCCGGTTTTGTTTAATTACGGCTGTAAATCTTATTTTAACTAATGTCATTATCATCCCCAAATTGAAAGACACTAGAGAGGTGAGTGGAGTATATTCTACCCAACTGGTATTAAAGTATCCCACCCTCACAGAATATGAAAGTTCATAAAGCCAAAAAAACCAAATCGGAAGCCACAAGGCAAAAAATCAGGGACCATTTTAAATCCAAGTAAGTGAAGGTGAATAGTGGGATTGTCTCATGCCAACTTGCAAGTGGAGAGAGAAATAAGGGGAGTGGGAGAAGTACATGCTGCTCCAATCCTCCACCAAACTTACCTACCAAAAGAGGGAACAAAGAAAATTCAGAGGAGCATGCTATTAATGAAAACTAAAAAAAGTTGAAATCATTGAGGGAAAAAGTTTTTTTTTTTTTCCCTCCATACTTTTTACTGATTGATGTTAGAGGGTTTTTTTGGCTGTTGACAGTGTAAGATATCCATCTAACAGTAAGAGGATTTGATTCCTTTTCCATGTCTATTCTTCTGTTTGCAACCACAGCTACAACGTCTACAAAAGGGATGGGAAGGGCATAGTGAAAAGGGAAATTTTATTTAATGCAGGAGAAGTAATGTGCCCCACTCTCCGAGTCGGATCCCATGGCTTTTGTTTGGCATGGCCCCCTTCCCCCCTCTCTGGTTGCATGAACTTGTCTCACAATTTGCTCGCATGAACTTGTCAGGCTCAGCTCTACCTCAATCTTAAGATAAAAGCTTCAATTCATTGAAATGTAAAAATGTTGAACTCTAGTAGTGTACCGCATTTCCTGGCAAATCGTATAGAAATTTCTTGCATTGCACAAGCTAAAGATTTTCGCAAGGCTTTCAGTTCACAAATTGTTATTTAGCCATTTAGGACAAGATCTGGATGGTCCTTTGGAATTTGGACCTTGATTCAATAACTGGAATGTAGACATGTGATGGCACTAATTTAGCTTCTCTTTTAAACTCCTCCCTCTCCAGTTACCTTGAATCCCTATTGCTTGAGGACCACTTGATAATTGTCATTATTTACCCTTCACATTTGGTACATTTTGATGGGAAAATGAAAGCTATCAGATAGGTATTCTTTTTGTATATACATAGTGAAAGATATTTTTGCAATATTATTTGATTACTATTTTAGTTAGTTGAATTAATTTTAAAACTTTTTATTTGATTTTTTTTTCAAAATTAACAGCGTCACATTAATTGCCGAGCTTAAAATTTTTCATTAATGAAATAGAAACAATGCACCAACGAAATAATGTGGCATTCTCCGTTAGAAAAAGTTGGGAGAATTATCCGTTTAAATGCACAAAAAACTGAAATTTGGACTTAAAAACATTAATAATACTGCCGCCCAATAGTTGCGCATGACAATGCTTGCAAGGGACCAAAAAGAAGTCGGTTGAATTTGGCATTGGAGGTCCACCGGGCAAAGTTAATCATAAAAGAGATACACTTAATGTTGGTAATAATAATGGCATGTCATTTAAATCATCATTAACTTAATACTAATTAATCTACACTGATTCCGCCACAACCCACACATCCACTAATTAGCAGCAGCTATTTTTGCTCCATATGTAGGGCACCGTTAAAGTAAAACTCGAGGTTGGTAACTTACAAAAGGGTTAACAGAGAGAAAACAAAAATAAAAGTAAAAACAAAGGAAAGGACAAAAATAAAAATTTATGAAAAGAAAAAGAAAAAGAAAAATAAAGTAGCTAACGGCCGTTAGCAAGTGGGCTAACGGCCGATTCCTTGCAGGGACTTGGAGGAAGGCTGGATTTTCCGGAGGCAACAAGACGTTGCACAAAGCTCTCAATTCTCTGTCCATTAGTCTCCGTCAGTAACCGCTTCCCGCCAAATGGTAACGACTCGACTCCTCTCTCCTTCAGTACCTCCTCCATTCTCGGCCCCACCATCCTTTCTCTCCCCAGTCCGTTTGCCTGTACGTTCCAAACCGTCGATCACCAAATTGTATTAAGTCCAGAAGGAAAAGAAAACTTAAAATCGTTGAAATCTGTTTGGCCATTCAGAAGACCGAGGAAAATTATAAAAAAGACTCACACTTGAATCCAGTCTTACTACTTTAAACACGGATTAACGATTTTCTTAAGAACCAAACAGAGCATCGATACATGAAAAGAAAATATTATGATATACACACCTGAATTCTAACGTAGTCCGTACGGTTCCAACAAAAAGCGTTCCCCAACATCTGGTCTACGGTCTCCGAGACTCCATCCAGCACAATGTCAACAACGGAGGAAGTTGAGCACTCGCAGTTATTGCGAACCTTTGACCTTCCGCACGACGGACCGTTGCCTAACGACAAAACCAGCAGATCCTCCACGCTATTAACCGACGGGAAATCCCTCTTATTATGGAGCACGTGTGTAACCGCCGCGGCTGTAGGGTTGTTCATGACCAAACCGCCTTCCACGGCGGAGCAGGATGTCTTACCGTCGATTGACGTCAATGCGAAAGGTTTGAAGAGGCTGGGAGTGGCTGACGTGGCGTGGCACACTTTCCAAAGCTCGAAGTTGAAGCTAGGTGATTCGGACGCGTCGGCGCGAGAGAAAACAAAGGGAGCTGAACTCTTGAGGTCAAAGCAAGGAACCAGGAGAGGCTTACACGTGTCCTTCAGCGTTAAAACCGTTCCATCTTCTCTCTTAAACATTTCCTTCAGCACCTTATCCATGCTCTTACCGGAGAATCGCTTCCGCCGGTGAAGAACTCCGGCGAGCTTATTAACTTTGAAGAGCTCGGAGTTATTCTGAGTGACACACTTGATAGCCTCTCTAGCAGTGAAAAGCGGATGGCCTGTACCATCGTCGGCAGAGAGCATGGCTGCAAGAACAGCACCGACACCGGTGCCAGCGATCATGTCGAAGAAATCAGCAATTTGAGCATGCGGATCACCAGTTTTGAGGCGGATCTGGTCTTCAAGGTGGATAAGAGCGGCACCAGAGACAATGCCGGTGGTTCCACCACCGTCGATGCTGAGGATTCGAATCTTCTTAGTGGTTTCACAGTGTGATAGCCATTTTTGCTCAAGTTTCGTGAAGATCTCCAAAGTTACCTTACTCAGCTCCATTTCAGGCACTTCCTCTCTTTGCCCCCTCAAAAAAAAAAAAAAAAAACAGAGAAAAAAAGCCTTGGAGATTTTAATAATTTTTAATCTTTTGGTTTGATTGATTGCTTTCTGGCGTCTGGCAAGTCCGTGAAACAAGCAAAGAGAGCTTGGCTCAAGTCACGGTTTGCTGCTGATAAGCATTAATGGTGGCGATAAGCAAAAATATAACGTTTGCACGCTCTTACGTTCTTTCTTTCTCTCTCTCACTATCTCTCTGACTTCAAATCTCTGTGGCTGACAAGTGAAAGTTGAGAGAGCGAGGTGTTATAGTTTTCTCTGTGGGCTACTGGGCTCTGAGATGAGAGGCAAAGAGGGTTAAAACCAGGAGTGAGTGCGGAGAGGAATAGGAATCGGATGGTCTAGCCTTTTGGTGGAGGTGGTGATTATCTTATATACGCAGAGTGCTTCTTCAGTTGTTCTTTGTTGTTTATTTTTTAAATTATTTTTTTATGTTTTACTGAGAGTTTACTTTCTCTAATTTGGTGGTGAGAGTCTTACGTGTTTGGACTGTCCTTGCACGTGTTCTTTTCGGGTTATGGGAAGCGCCAACTTCGGCTTCTTACTCGGCTCGGCTCCCGCTTTCCCTTCTTTAATGCTTTCGCCCATCTTCTTTGCCACTGCAACTTCCTTCTTCACTCTTTTCTCTGAATTCTCTCCATTTTTAATTCTCAAACTGAATCAATGTAGGAACAGAGTTGAACCTCCATGCAATCACCTCCTTAATAAATAAAGTTTTATGCCTTTGATTTTAATTTTCTCGGTATATTCGCTATTCAATCTTAATTGTTTTGGGCCTTATTTTTCTAATTACTTTCCATTTTGGTAATTAAATTCTAAGACGATTTATTTGGGATCAATGGCTTGCAAGAATATGATAGTGTGATTGAATTTGCTAGCCGGCTGCATTCTGTTTGCTAAAACCAGATTGAGGAAGCACAAAGTTATCCCTTCATACATAGTTGATTGAATCCAACATACATGTATAAAAGAGTAAAATCCCATACTATTTTTCGATGCCAAAATAAGTAAATAGAGGGACTAAAGTACCTGTGACCTTTTATCTCAGTCTATTGTTTTTTTTGGTGTTCTAATTCCCAATTACTATTATCTTTATCGATGGTGAATTACTTCATCCAACATTATTTCGTTTTCCTTGTTATGAAAGGATGATGGAGGTTTGGTTAGAAACGCCTAAATAAGTGAATTGAACAAAATACTGGCCTTGGAGGAATTTGCTGCCCCCTTTATACTTTTATACATCTCTCTCCAAGTTAAGATACCTACCAGACACAACCTGCACAAGTCACAGGGTATCCAAGACATATATCATGGCAATTCTAACTCAAATTGTTGTCTGAAAGGCTCACTGTTGTAACTCTTAGTGTTAAAGCTGATGTATAAATGAAAGCAGATATATTTGGTCAAGACTCAAGGCATTCATGTGGAATATGAATATTACCATCTACTTCTTTTAACCCCAACAACACCAGCAGAAAAAAAATTGCAATTCACTCATCTGATTCGTCTCTCTCTGCTTTCTCAATTTTTCCTTAAGAACACAAATAAGCTTCCCATCAAAGTTATTGACACATTACAATGATTTCCCTTCTTTTAAGTTTCAAATTTGAAATATTGAGAATGAGAATTTTATGTTTTAATTGTCGAGGACAATTGTTTTCTTCTCGTAAATAAAGGTTTATTTTTAACTATAATGTGATTTACCAGGTCATCCAAACTAGTAATTAAAGGAAACAGGGGAAAAAACCATCTCTGACCATGATCTCTGCCACCCCCCCGCCCTCCCAACATTTTCATTTTAATGTGGAATAAACCCATAAGGTATGATAAATTTGGCTTATATGGGACATGCATCTCCTTTGGCTTGGAGAGGACACCTGCCCTTAGCAGTTAATGTGTGCATTCATGATGGGAGCTCGACCAGCATCTCTGCAAGTTTGAGAATGTGCATCAAGGGCCAACGGCCATCCCCCACTCTCAAATCAAACTCGATCAATATTTGTCCATGATTTGTACGGAATCACAAGGGCAGAGAAATCTGCAATGATTTTGTTGGCAACTGGGGCATACGCCCAGTTCACAAGCAAAGGAGGATAAAAAATGTTTTCCCTGAGTGACTATGTCCCTCTTCCATTGGATTTCTTTCTAGTACGGGGAGGAAAAATTGTTAAATATCTTTTGTGGAATCAATTTCCACTCAATTTATGGCCGTTGGTCCCATTTTTTGCATTTATCCCATGGATTCTATGCATAAATAATAACCAATACAAAAAGTTACATTCTTCATTCCAATTGGGTTATCAAGGTACAAAAATAAAATACTGAAACCGTAAATCCATAATGCATCATCTCTACAAGCCTACTGGGTTTTTGGGTATTGCCAGCCATGCTCATGCAACAGTAATTTAGGTGAGGGTGACCTAGCTAGGGCAGCAGCAAGATTCACGTCCACCCTTTCAGATTAGCCATGCTGCTATACCATTACAGTGAAACGCCATTAAACAATCGCGATCCATCGATTGAAATTCAAGGTTCAAATGGAAGGTAGGTTACTGCTAACATTTAATTCATTCAATTTAACGCCATCACTCTTCAAGAGGAGAGACCAGGCTAGTGAGAGGCCGGCTGAGAGGATTGCCGATCTAACTTTTAACAACATTTTTTTTTATTTCTTTTTTTTTTTTTTTGAGGAAAACAATTTTTATTCCAAAGCATTTTTAAAGAAGATGGATTTATAGTGACGGAGACAGTGCTATTGAAAGTTTGTCTCTCGTTTGCGAAACAGTTTAATCCAATCAAACTTATTTTCTGATGAATGAAATTCCAACAAGCTAGATAATCTAAAGAGGAGTTATCACATAATCAAACAAATTATGCAAGGACAACCATAGCCAGGGATTTAATGGCAATCTGAACAATGGAAATACGGATTGATGAAGCAGTATTAGTACGAACACTGCTTGGAGCTGGATTCTCAGCTGCAGGAGATGGTGGCAATGGAAGTGAATTAGCTGGAGCAGGGCTGGGGCTGGAAACTTCATGGACGTAGATGTCAACCTTCTGCCCATATTTGCAATGGTTGGGGAAGCCGCAAAGGAAGTAGCGGTGGCCAGGCTGCTTCAAGGTGAACGAATCATTGCCAGTATAGTAGGTTGCAATTGGATTTGTTGCATTACAAGCTCGGTAATTTGGTTCAGTAACTTCCTTCACATTGTGAAAGATAGCATTATATTCAAAACCTGCAAAGTGAATTATTTAATACCATATCAAAGAAGCTGTATTTTCCTGTAGAGCTAAAGACTAAAAAGTTGGGGTTGCGTGGTTGTAGTAGGGGTGCAATCATAGCACTAAAAAGTTCAGCCGCAGACGAAACAAGAGCAAGGGGTAGTTATTTCACGAATGACGGAATGACTTACATAAAATTTATGTAGCAAGCAGTCTTGGAGTAGAAACCAAGACAAATCAAAGGCATTTTTGTCTTTGTTTGATTAATGTAATAAGGAGCTGAAACAAATGTAAAGTGGATATTGCTGGACATGAGACAAGGGATTAGCATGGGCTAGGCCTAGTGCGAAGAGAATGAGAAATACAACAAAATCATATAAAGGTAAATGGATCGCTTTTACCCTTAGTTTGATACTTCTGTTGTAAGCATCAAAATTTTCTCTTAATTTTAGACAAATATATTAGTCGTATAGCCTAACAAATGAATTAAGAAACAAACGACAAACTTACACATACAAACATACGGCATTTGGTAAAAAGAAAAGAAGAAGAACACCAAAAGAAAAATACAAGTTGTTTTCGAAACGGAAGAATAGCTTACGAATAGTGTCAGCAACACAAAATTTCTTGGAAGATGCCCATTTTTGGTAATCGAACATTGGATGCCAACCAGAAGCATCACCAACCCTGTAAACAGTCCCAAAACAGATAGCAAAAGGAGCAATTATCGCGAACATAAGCATTGCATTTTTAGCAGAAACCATGGCTTAACCACAAGAGGTGGGGCTGAGAGAGGCAGAGGGATTTCAGGGCAAATTAATGACAGATTGATGACTGACTGACTATCTGTTGTTGGAAAAGTTACCCTATTTACAGCAGCATGTCTGATGCCAGCTTACGGAAAGAAACGATTCTTTTCGAAACAATTTAAAAAAAAAAAAAAGAGGAGAATACGTTTAGAATATTTGCAATCAGTGTCGTAAATGTAGTGAATTAATGCGGTATCGTGCAATTAATTGTGATTCTTTTTGATAAATTAATAAAGGAAATGTTAATAAAAACCCTCGGACCATGAAAGAATTAAATTAAAGAGTTAAAAGGACCATATAAAAATAGCTTGAACATGACCTATTCCATGCTTTAATGTATTAATCACAATCTTAGTATCTTATATACATATTTTCGGTGCTTCCCCTCTCAAGAAATCTTTGAAGCCCATTTCAATTTTGCTCCTGCACTACTTGCTATAACTAATTTCGCCTATGTTTTTTACTTGAAATATTGATACTACCTCCTGTGCCCTCACCTCCTCCCTTCTCTGTCCCGTTGACAGTCTTTTACTAGAATTAGTGCCTAAGCTTCCGTTCGGTTTCTTTTCCAGCTTTATTTTCCTGCATAATGTTGCTTTCGTTTCATTTTTTGAAAATGATCTGTTAAATAAATTATCACAACAACTAGAAGACAACGGAATTACTGTAGGTTCTTTCGCCTATCTTCTTTATATTAAGAGTTCAGCAATGGGCTGAAAGTTTAGTTTTTCCTCCCTTTTTGGTGGGAAGTATTGATATAAAGAATGGTAAAAGTATCTTAATGTGGCTGTATTTCTGATATTTCCTTTGTGTTTTGAGATTTAATATTTATTTGTTTTTCTAGATGGAATTTGAATGCGTTAGATTCGCAAGAAACGCCAATCTTTCCATAGTACACAAAGAGAAAACCATGTAAGGTGCAAAATTAGAACTATGTATTTTACTTGATTGAACATTTGTTTAATCTAACAAGTAAACAAGCCAATTACCATAGGACAAGTCCAAATTAAATAACAATAAAAAAAATCCCCAGCCGAACAAAGTTATTGAAGCAAAAACCATGAAACAAAATGCAACAAGACTCAATGCCTAGCGAAGCTTAAGGAGTTGGGCCAGGTGCCGACATGTCTGACTGTGGGTTTGCAAGTGGCAAACCTTAAGGAGATGACTGTGGGTTTGCAAGTGGCAAACCTTAAGGAGATGGCCTTTGGACTTGCTCTTGGGCCCAGGAAAGATGGCGTGACCAATACGTCAGCTTTCTGGCCGGCTTGCAGTGGCCCGGAACTCAGCAAGTGAAGAAGTAGTCGCCGGGCCTGTCGAGGGGTGGGGGACGGAGTCAGAACCGGAGGTGTCGGAGGCGATAGCGGAAGTCCCGCCGCATGATTGGAAATCGTTGAAACTCACTTGCTTCATATTGTGAAATTGACTGTTTTACTCGAAAACTGCATGACGAAGAGAAAGCAGTCAATGAGAATTGTCAAGTTGTAATAAAAGGTGTATACCGTAACAACACGAAGAAGCAGAGCTGCAGAGTCTCTCAAAAAAATAAAAAAATAAAGAAGAAAAGGAGAAACAGAGGATAATTGATAATTGCTTAGAAAACTTACGGAGAAAGTCGCTGACCCACTTGCTCTGAATCGGAGTTTGAAGAAGGGGAAGGAGAAATCAATATTTCTCTTCATACTCCAACTAGCAGAGTCGCCGACCTTGTAAACGGCACCAAGGAGGACTCCAAAGAAAGCCAGCATCAAAAGGAAAGCCAGGATTCTCTTAGCAGAAGCCATACTCGAACCACGATTATCAAAAGAAATCAATTAACTGAAAGAGCAAGAAAGCAACAGAGAGAGCAAGACTGTAAAAGAAAGCGTTTGCAACGAGTTAGTTAATTTGTGAAGAAAAACCACGGTGCTGGTTGACTGGCTCTATAAATACATGTATCTCTTCAAGTTTTGCATGAAGAGGGATTTCCCATAACAAAATGGATTTGTATTCTGAAACGGATGCCAACAATAAAAAATGCGATATGCTTTTGACATTAATATTTATTATTTTATAATTGGTTTTTTTTTCCAATTTAAAAAAAATTTACTTTTTTTTCTTCTCTAAAATTTAAAAGATATATTGACATTAAAGTCTTAAAGCTTTAATATGTTAGTATCCTTTCTATGGATAATGTAGTCATTCAATCATAGTTTTATAAATAAATTAAGCACTTGAACATTAAAAGATAAAATGGCAAGATAAAAAAAAAAAGAATAGAAGACAAGATTTACGTAAACTTTCTTAAATAAATTTTGGTAAAGTTGCCAATTAAATTAAGTTATGAAATTAAAATTGAGAATTAAAATAGAGATATTGAAATATTATTTATAAAAATGTTTAAAAATTTTAATTGAAAAGGGAATTATTAATATCTTTGCATAATTTCAACAAGTTATTAAGTTTTGTCATAATTTTTCACATTCATATGAGTGAAAAGCTATTATGATATTGGTCAAAAAAAATGAAGAATTTTAAACATTATGATATTAATTTCTCTCGATTTTGTGCATTGAAGAACATAGATATATATAAAATATTATTTTAGTTATAATAGAACTTGATACTTGCATACATTTAATCCCAAAATTTCATGTTTTAATAAAATTTCTTAACTGTCCATGTGAGTTTGAATTCTTTTTATTTGTAAAATTTTTGATAATCACAACAATTTGTCACATGTTTCGTGTTTCGTCATGTCACCATGTCATGCAACAGTTAATTGATTTTAAGAATTAGTTTATCATAGTTTAATTCCAAACTCAAGTTGCATATAATATCATTTTGAGGAAAATGTTAAGATAATTATACAAATTATTTAATTACAATTATTATACAAAACTATTATCTAATTAGATTATAATATCTTATTAGAGTTATACTGTAATATTGTTTGTTAGTTTGAGTTAAACTATAAATAAGATTAGGATTGACCGTATATAAAAGATAATTATACAAATTATTTAGTTAGAATTATTATACAATAACTAAGATGATACCCGTAGTTACGCTACGGAAAATGTTAAAAGAAATATAAATTATATTACATTAGATTTTAATTTGATATTTTTAAAAGATAAATTGTTTGTAGAGAAAAAGATAAATTGATTTTAATTACAAAATTAAATATATAGGAAGGGATTCTAATTGAATGACACTTGTCATTCAATTAGACATTCAATTGGAAAAGAAAAATAAATTATATTGTATTATATTTCAATTTGATATTTTTAAAAGATAAATTGTTTGTAGAGAAAAGGATAAATTAATTTTAATTACAAAATTAAATATATAGGGAGGGATTCTAATTGAATGACACTTGTCATTCAATTAGATACTCAATTGGAATTCAATTAGACACTCAATTGAAAGAAATTGAGAAATCAAATTATACTACTTTTATATATAGTAGAGAAAAAGATAAATTGATTTTAATTACAAAATTAAATATATAGGGAGGGATTCTAATTGAATGACACTTGTCATTCAATTAGACATTTAATTGGAATTCAATTAGACACTCAATTGAAAGAAATTGAGAAATCAAATTATACAATTAAATATATAAGGAGGGATTCTAATTGAATGACACTTGTCATTCAATTAAACATTCAATTGGAATTCAATTAGACACTCAATTGAAAGAAATTGAGAAATTAAATTATATTTGATATTTTTAAAAGATAAATTGTTTGTAGAGAAAAGGATAAATTGATTTTAATTACAAAATTAAATATATAGGGAGGGATTCTAATTGAATGACACTTGTCATTCAATTAGATACTCAATTGGAATTCAATTAAACACTCAATTGAAAGAAATTGAGAAATCAAATTATACTACTTTTATATATAGTAGAGAAAAAGATAAATTGATTTTAATTACAAAATTAAATATATAGGGAGAGATTCTAATTGAATGACACTTGTCATTTAATTAGATATTTAATTAGAATTCAATTAGACACTCAATTGAAAGAAATTGAGAAATCAAATTATACTACTTTTATATATAGTAGATATTATTTAATTAGACTACACTATCTTATTAGAATAAGAATATTTTAAATAGAGTTAGACCATAAAGAAAATTAAGATTAACTTTATATATATATACTTTATTTATCTATATAATATGCATAATTTAGATTTCTAAGTATACAATTTAGATCTTTTATAACTTATATAATTTTATATTATATAAGATTTTTTTCTCTAACAATTGTCATTATTTTCTACCAATCACGTTCAATTCAAATACTATGTCATCAATTCAAAAGAGCAGATTAACAGTATACTGTATTTCAAACATGCCTGTCATCAGTTTAAGCTTATTTATAAATAGAGGACTGTAACATTGGCACAATTAATTAAAATAGAAACCCAACCAGCTAGTAACCGATGCCGGTAACACCTAATCCGCATGCAAGGACTGCCAGAGCCACCCAGACGTTGAACAGTTTGAGAGATGGAGCACTGCTCTGAGCTGGGCCTGGGATCGGTTCTATGCTCTCTGGACTGGGTGCCAACGCCTGATCAAACACTGAGCCTGACTGTGGTAAGTAATTAACACCGCAAGCCAAAGGTGGAAGGTATTCGTGGCCGTGAGCGACCTCAATGTGAAGCTTTTGCCCGCTTAGACAGTGGCCAGGAAGACCGCAGATGAAGAAGAAGTGGCCGGGCCTTGTGAGTTCGATTGTGTCAGAACCCGAGGAGTAGACTGCAATCGGAAATGTTGCATTGCATGACTTGAAGTTCTGGTGTGTCACACGGAGCACGTTGTGGAACAGCTTGTTGTACTTGAAAACTGCAATCAAATTAAACCAACTTTATCATGTAACCAAATCATCAAATACTAGTGGAAAAGAGTAGAAATCCAGAGGATCGGGGAGCTTAATTAGTTACCAACAACGTCGCCAACATTGAAGTTCCTGGTTGCAGCCCACTTTTGGTAATCAACTGGAGCAACAATGTTCCACCCACCAAAGTCTCCGACCTGGTGCACGGCACCCATAGAGACGCCAGAAAGCGCCAGCATAAAGAGGAAAATCGCTGTACTCATACCAAACGCCATGGCTCGAGTAAAGTGTGAGGGATTTGAAAATAAAAAGAAATTGATGATGGAGTGAATATGTGAATAATACAACCTTAATATATAAGCCGGGGGACTCTGTTGATTTTAATCAAGGGAGACTAGATTCTAGATATGGAAAAGCATGCATCTTCGACGGATTTATATAGCAAACAACATTTATTTACCAAACTATACATATTTTACGTTCCTATTGGCCCATTAGTGAGGTTGATATTATTGATGTGGGGACGTGGATTTAATCATAAGAATAAAAATCAAAATGGTTACCACTTGGGGGCCCAAATGAGTTCGAGGGAAGTTGGTTTTTTAGTGCACGTTTGGCTTGGTTTTTTTTTAATTTATCTACCTCTTAAAAGCAAAAGTCAGACTAAACATAAATTTTGAAAAACTTTTAAAAAAAATAACTTTTTTTTAAAGAGTAAAGTTTTTTAAAAAAAAGAGCTTAAAAAAAAGCTCATATGAGGAGCTTTTTCTTCTCTTCTTTTAAAAATATAAAAAAAAATTTTATTTTTATTTCAAAATAATCCTTATCTATTAAAAACAATTACAATATTATCTTTTAAAAAAAAAATACCCTCTAAGATAATTTTAACCAAAATTATAACTTATATAATAAAACTTATAAAAAAAATTTACCAAACAACTTTAGCTTAATTTTAAAAGTTATTATTTTTCATAAGAGTTTCATAATAGCTTTTAAGCTAGAAAAAAACCAAGCCAAACAGCCTCTTAGTCGAAAAAGGAAAGAAAGAGGGGGCATCTGCCCGCTCCTTCCTTCTCCGGTGCCTAGTTGCCGTAACAACACCACATTTTGCCCAATCACTAGCTGAGTCACCTCCAAATTGCTCAAGTTGAAGCTTATTCTAGATCCAGCTAGGTTTCCACTTGGTATAAATAATTTGCATTTATGCATTCTCTTTCTTAAAGCAACATTCGTTCTAACTCTAAGAAGGATAAAAACACTCTTCGTATTATTTCAGGTTTTTGACATTGTGACAATAGTTTTCTCTCACAAACACATAATACTACTTGAGTAATCACCCAATATGTGGTCACTGGGCCTTTTGTTTTAATGTGGCTTAATTTAGTGGAATTCCTAACCTCTAGAAAACTCTGTATATTTAATAAATTGCCTTTAATTTCTAAGACGAGTACTTCAAAGTTGAGAGTAATATAATGCTTTTTTAGGAAAATCAAAGGAATGCAGCTTTTCCAAACAGAATGGTTGACAAACGTGTTGAACCGTCTCTTACCTCAAATGATTGGATCATCAACCTAAACAAAACTGTTCATAATAAAATTGGTCTCACTTTTAATTTCATCGCACAACATAAACTATCATTACATCTTTAGTTGACAAGTGAATTATTGTATCTGAGTATTGTTGATGAAAATTTGAAGCAGATATCAACTTGAACTAGTTTGAGGTGTGATACATTGTCCTTAAGGATACATTGCCCTGGATGGGTCATCCTTCAATTCTTACAACGGTCAAACTCATTCAAAGGAGATGTAAAAGGTGAACGTACCCAATAAAGAAGATCTTATCTCATTGGCCAACAAGCTAGATTTCCCTTGCACCAACAACCAAGCAGAGTATAAACCCTTGATTCTGGAGTTGTATAAGGGCACTATTGTCGAAGTCAATGACTTGTGCATCCATGAAGACTCCAATCTTATTGTAGAATAGAGAAATGTTGAGTTTTCTATTAAAAAGCCTATGCTTGCATTATACAGATCTATTGTCTTGTCACTTTTACAGAAATCAAAGATGAGATGTGAACATAGTTCAAGATTGACAAATAGACATGCAGACACATTTACTACTTTAGCTTCCAAGATACAAATGCAAGAGGAAGATCAAAGTACCATTTCGGTATTGAAAAGAAGGCTCCTATGTCCATCCAGTGAGCTTATACAACCTTCCATCTATGAAGAAGAGGACTGACGTGCACCTATAGTAAAAGACTTGCTTAATCTGAGCTCTACATCTATCCCATGATTAAGTATTTCACTCTCATCCATGGTATGTGTACCACAAGGGAAGCAATGGAGTAATAGCTAGATGCATTTCCAATCATGAAGCAGAAGAAAAATTGAAAGCAATGTATGGACAATGGTATGGAGAGGAAAGACCACCGTTGCATCTGTTACTCAAAAGAGTAGGGTATTTTTGACCAAATATGTCCAAAGATGTGCTTAAATTTCAATAGTCTTGTCTTAAGTGTTCAGAACCTCCAAATGTGCACGAATGTCATTTTGTAGGAAGTGCGGGTGATTGGCGTAAACCTTACATCAACTTCTTTTGAAATGGAATTCTTTTAACAAATTTTCCAAGACGCAAGACAATTGAAGAGAAAAGCTCAACGTTTTTTCCTTAAAGGGAATGAATTATTTTGAGTAACATTTGCATGATGTCCACTGAAGTGTGTTTCTTCAGTTGATGTAAATCCCTTATTAGAAGAAGTTCATGTCGAAAGTAGTGAAGAATACGAAAATAGAGGAAGCTTTATGAAAAACTGTTGGATCTTGGATATTATTGGCTTACTATAGAAATAGATGCGATGATTTATGCAAAAAATGCCATGAATGTCAAGTCCATGGAAACGCCATACATGTTCCAATTGTAGTACTTCATAGTGTCATCACACCTTGGCCTTTCCACACTTTGGAGTTTGACTTGGTTGGACCTATTGGTCTCTTTTCTAGAGACATACATGGATACTCGTAGCAACGAAGTGCTTCACTAAATGGGGAAAGGCTATTCCCTTAAAGAATGCAATTGGATCGACTGTGGCCAACTTCATTAAAGAAAACATCATATGTAGATTTGGAATACCTAAGCGTGTTTTGTTAGACAACGGTACCCTATTTATTAATTCTAGTGTAAAAGAACTCTTAGTCTTTTATGATGTCGACCATGTGAAGTTAACCTTTTATTACCCTAAAAGAAATGGTCAAGCTGAAGCCATAAACAAAACTCTACTCAAGATGCTAAATTTAATGGTACATGATGATCTTAATATGTGGCATGATGTTGTTCTTATGGCACTATGGGCATATGGAACTTCTAAGCGAAGACTTACCAATGCTATTATATTTTCTTTAGTATACCGAACAGAAGTTATGCTGCAAGCAAAAATCCTAGTTCCATTAGCAAAATTGGCCCTGAATGTTAAAATGGACAATGATACTTTATGAATAATGGAATTGAAAACATTAGAGGAAAAGAGGGATAAAGCCAAAAAGAACTTTTCCACATGTTAAAGAAAGTGGAGTAAAGCGTATGACATGTTGGTAAGGAAAAAAAGCTTTAAAGTGGGTGACTTAGTACCCCATGCAACAAAACATATTAGAAGAGGAATATCAGTAGCTAAGTTTAGTCCAAGGTGGAAAGGATCATACATTGTTCATAAGGTGGATGTGAGTGGATATTGCAAACTAATGAATATAAAGACCAATTCTATTATAACACTAGTCAATTTCCAATACATTAAGAAATATCATGTATGAGTATGCCATCCATTATCTATCTCCTTTAATGAATGACTTCTTAGAGTAAGCTTTTGCTTAATTGCCTTGTATATATTAAAGTAAATGCATTTTCAGATGTAGCTTTATAGTTTTCATTTTGGCTGTCTTGTGATATTTTAAAGTAAATTCATTTTCACCTACAAGCTTTATCGCTCTTACTTTGGCTGTAAAATTATTGTTGCACTTGGTCATAAGCTTTATAGCTCAAATTTTTCACCATATAATTCACATTTTTAGTTGCAAGCTTTAACGCTAATAATTTGACGGTAATGATCTTACGTTATTAGTTATTAGTTTTATTGCTCACTTCTTAGCCATAACCTGCTTTTCATAAATAGGTCACAGTTATAAATGCTCATATAAAGGATGTGTTATTCTCCTTTATACTAGATTAAGGATTATTCTCTTTAATGTGAAGTTGAAAATCCTTTCTGGTAGTGCATAATGATACTTGTGAAACATTTATATGTTTGCAAATATTGACATATGAAAAAGTGTATCTCAATTTATGAGTGAAGAAATAAAACCATGAAGAAAGTAAAGTAAATATTTAGCACGGAAAATAAGTCTACAATGTCAGAAAATGTAAAACAAGAGCAAACTAGTTAAGTGTGAAGTTCAGAGGGGAGAAAGATCTAGTATTCTCAAAATTGGAAAGGTTGTCTAATTTTCCTTGCGTCAAGCTCTTTTATCTCTACCTTTATGCTAGGTTTGTCAATCCTTGTCATAATGTATCTTTTGGCTTTGGCTATACAAGTGTCAAGACATTTAATTTGACAACCAGAGTTGAGGACATCTTCCATGAGATCCACCATCTTTTGCAATTCTTTGAAAGAAATGTTGCATTTGGGGAAGAAGCAATCTCTAAGGCACTACCCAATGTATCTATATTAGCTTTGTTCATGAATTTGCCTTTAATATGCCAAAATTCACCTTCTACATTATAGATTTGCTCCAAAAGCTATAAGTGTTGTGACAAGACTAGAATGCCATGAAAGCTTTCTAAATGAGTATAAGAAGTATCATTTCTCCATTCAATCACTGAAAAAAAAGAAGATGACACATAGTAAGTAGTAAGAAGGGGTGTAACAATACTTAAATGAATAATATTTATGTTATTCGAAATACTTATAGGAGAGGAAGAAGCATTGTGAATATTATTTAGAACACTCTAAAATGAGAAGGAAAATTACGAGTTGTATTCAAAACACCTTCAGAAGAAAAAGAATTGCAAGTAGTATTTGAAACACCCCTAGAAGAAGAAGCATTACAAGTAGTATTCAAAACACCTCTAAAAAAATAAACATTGCAAGTAATACTCAGAACACCTCCAAGAGAAAAAGCATTATAAGTGGCATTGGAAACACTTCTAAAAAAAGAAACGTTGCAAGTAACACCAAGAATAACAACAATTCCAAAGTCATTCTGAATGCTTCGAGTAACTCCGAAAGTTTCCCCAAAAATGGTATTTGCATTGTTATATTAAGGTATCCCAAAGCCAAAATCAGAATTCACATTCCTTGAAACAGTCTCAAGAACACTTTAATCAACTTTAGTAAAGGCATTCACCTCATCACCACCAACATTTTGCATAGTAGAAGGTAAAAAATCGATCATATCTACTAGACTTTCTTGTATAGCATTACCATCCACTTCTTCTCCCAAACTTAAATAATTATGTCTGGGAAGCCTCTCTTCAACTAACTCATCATTGGACTCATAATCATTTGTGTGGTCACAAGATTCTTTTTCATTTTTAAACTCTGAGATGTCTTGTCTCTCTACCTTTGCACTTAAAGTTGACTTTCCCTTAAAAAAAAAAGAAAATGGGAGTTCAATATCAAGGTGAGAATGTAATGAAAAAGAAGATGAATAGAATAAGAAACAAGCTTACTTGGTGAAAGGTTTTGTTCCTTTTAAAGAATTAAGCAAAGTGACACGTCATTACTATTGATGGAAAGAGCATGCAATTGCACTTTAGGATTAGGCATAACAAACAAGGTCCATTCCTAAAGATAATCTCCCCAATAAATATATCAACCAACAATGTAGGCACCTATTTTGTCAAAAGTTGGGACAATGTAGTTTTTGAACTTATCCATGTTATGATTGAGCACACCAATAAGAAATAAGGAAGTACAAGAAGAGAAGTTTTCAAAAGAATAGGGTCTAAGTGAAGTTGACTGATCATACCCAAATTGACTCGCCGCTCTATAAGGAGAGTATACTTCGATAGACAAAGAATCCGTATCAGCACTTAAACTAGTCGTCTTAATCATGGAAGGTAATTGAGAAGAATGAATCCACACTAAGAAGTTTAATCTACGCGAGCTCAGTTTTCCCACATTAAATGTTCGCCTATTGTAATAAATTGTTGGATCACCAAAACCATTGATTGATCTCACATAATGTCTAGCAGTATATTGATCTGCTTCATCCAACACCTTAAGAATGTTCTCTTTATAAGTCTGCTCATGCCATGCCCAAGCTCTATAATTTTCTTTTAAAGCTTTATTTGTAGAGGAAGACACAGAAAGCTGGTGCACAATAGAAGTAGAGGCACAACTATGGAATCTCTCCCATAGACACATCTATAAGTCAAGGCTTTATAACGACCAATTGATTTAGCAGTTTTAGAGTGACATAAGTTTAACCTTTTATATAAAGATACCAAATATAATGAAGCAAGAGGAAAGCTCACACCTTTAGCAATCTTGATTGCATAAGGAATAACTGAAGAAAAGATCCCATCATCTAGACAACTTGGGATGACATATCGAACTAACCATATGATTAACAAAGCCACTAACTCATGAGCATGATCTAGATACATAAGAGGATTGCTCTTGCCTTTAATATTGAACTTCTTATTAAACAGCCTTACCTAGTTAGAAAAGCGCACCACTTTGGAAGCTTTAACCTGGCTCTTAAACAAGTCCATAAAGAATTTCTTGACACTCTTCTTTTCCCTAGAAAAAATAATGGAACAAAAGTTGTCTCATTAGAACAAGTAAGTTAAAAAAAATGCACATGTCTTCAAAAGTACAAATAAACTCTTTTTGAGTATAATTATAGTATGTAAAAAGGTACTCCACCTTGCAGAAATAACGTGCCATACTTTAATTCTAGTCTCCTTGCAAATACGAAATTTAGTGGTGACTCTTGCAACATTAAGGACTCTAGCATTGCTAAGAGCAATCACGTAGGTGAAATTCTTTAAAATTTCTCTACCCATTCATCCTAACCTTGGACCCATAGTGATTTGGATCTAAATTTAGTGATAGAAAGTGGGAATTTACCATGCTCAAATTTGAACTTCATCCCAATTCTTTCTACTAGCACTTTTTTAGAAAGACGAGCAATCTTCTCTTTTTTCCTTAATGGCACCATTACCTCAATTTTCCCTACTAGCATTTTCTTAGAAAGAGGAGTTGCAATAGTATTCTTTTTTTTTCTTTCCTAGAGTAGCACTACCAAGCTCACCATCGTGAACTTTTGAGGTAAAACGAGTCTTGGCCATAAGATGAGGTGACAAAATTTTTACAAACATGAACAGCAAAGACAACTAAATAAGTATTAATGCATTATCATTCCTACTTATGCACTATTACATCTTTTAAAATTATAGTAATATTTCATATTTATTTATTTGTTCTTATCTTTGCCCTTTGTTTTTTTGTTTATTTCTATCTTTATGCCAAACAAAACAAGTAAAGAATATATATATATATATAGAAATATATATATGTAGACACCCCCATAAAAAAATAATAATAAACAAATAAATAAAAATAATAATAATAAAATAAAATAAAAAGAGAGCAGGGAGGTATGGCCCTGCTACCAAACCCCCTGCAGATCACCGGATTTTGGGGGATTGCCCAAATCCGGTGATCAGCCCCCCCTCCATTCCGGATTGTCCAAGAAATTGGACAATCCCACTGCTAAAAGGAGGAAACCGAGATTCAAACGAAAAGGGGGGACATTCGAAAAAAAAAAACAAGGAGCATTCAGGAAAAAAATCAGATTCAAACAAAAAAAAACAGCAATCGAAAACTCAAAAAAAATCCCTAGCTTCTTTAACAACTGGTAAGATACCTAACAAAATAAAAAAGAACCCTAAAACCTAGCCATCAAAGCCACAATGTAAGAAATAAAAGAAAAGAGGCTGATTAGTGTGGTGAGAGGGTCGACGAAAAGAGGGAAACGAGTCGGAGGATTGGGGAAAGGCATTTTTCTTCTTTTGTTTCTCACGGGGTTTAGTGGTTTAGGATTGGGGGCTCCGTTTTGGGTTCGGATCAGAAGAAACGGTGGCTAGTTTCGACGGAAAGGGGAGACAAAGGTGACGTTGCCTTTTTAAACGGCAGCTCTTGGTGGTTTCACGGTGACCGGGTGGTTGCCAAGAAAAGAAGGCTGAAAATCCTAGATAGAGGGCAGAGAGGGCGCCGCTAGAGAGAGAAAGTGTGAGTGGGAAGTGAAGAGAGAGAAAAGAAAGAAAGCTTATAAAGCTAGGTCAAGAGCAAAACGGCGTCGTTTTGGTGAAGTGGGCAGTTGAAAGGTTTAAAGCCAAAACGACGTCGTTTTGAAGGGACTTCACTGGAGACGAAGCGAGTCAAGCCATTAAATAATCATAAGTCATTCAAGGCCTTAAATAATTTAATGTGTCTTTTAATCTTGTGCATTTGCTTTTACTGCTTATTGTTGCATTTATTGTTTTAATTCTTATTTAATTGGGGGGAATTTAGGATAGAGGGATGTGAGATTGTTGGTCGAAAGTCGATATATTCCTTCACACACATGACACGTTTTGCATTCATGCATAAGCCTTCTACCCGGGCTTAGTCCTTAATTAGGAAGGGGGTTAAGTAGCTACGCTCTCGTGAGGTGATAACCTCCGCACGGGCTAGTGAAGACTCCCACTCAAATCGAACCTAGTCCGATTGAAGCCTATAATGGGCGAGGACTGGGGTGCTTTACTAGTCCATATGGACGACAGTGAGGAGCAATTTGGGAACCTTTAGCTCCACTTTCAACCCGAACTCAGCATGTAGAATACCGAGAGTCACCTCTGCCTAGGTAGAATCTTACCCGTGAGAATATACCTTTGATTAGGTACACATGAAGGAATTTTTCATATCCCCTTACTCTAAATTCTCCTAGCAAAATAAAGAAGATATCATGCATACCCATGTTATTCATCATTTTCATAAAGATTGTTCTTAAATATTTTCTTATACTAATTTAAACCTTTTTGTCATTTTTATTTTGCATATGCACGTTTGCATCATAATTTTGCATATAGGAATAGTATTTGTCACTTGACAGCCATTGAAAGAGTAGATGTAAAAGATGACTCTTGAAATTGCAGTCAAAGACAATATCTTATGCAATAAATCACTTTGTTGATGGGTGTTATGTGACAAATACTCTTAGTACATCCTTCATACATGCATAAGTTTTTTATCTGAAAATAAAAATAATGTGCTCATTTTCATTCATGCACTAAAAATTGCATCTAATTCATGTTTATGATTTTAAAAAATAAGGATTCCAAGATAGCTCCACAACCTAAAGTCGGTGACCAACGTGTTCACAATACTCGTCGACGGGTGAGGATCATGGAAGAGGAACAAAGGGAACGAATGGATAGAATGGAAAGAGCTCAAGAGGAAATGAGAGAACAACTGGTAAAGGTGATCGAATTGATGATGAGTTTAAGCAAAAGAAAAAGAGTGGTTGAAGAGACAACTCTGTCAAAAAACCCACAAATACAAGACACCAGCAACCTAAGAGATGATCTGCTTTGTCCCCCGGGGTCCACTCTACCCCATGCCTAAACTTTTCAAAGGGTCCACCCGCAAGTGACATCGCCTGCTTGTTACAACGTGCCACCTCCAATAGGCCATCAATCGGTCCAGGGGCAATTTGGGTCAAATTCCAAAGCAAATCCTGTTGAGCCAATTCATGTTCCAGATCTAGACGATCCAAAAGAGCAAGAGAAATTAAGGAAAAGTTCATCTCAAACGAGGGAGAATGAAGAAATTGAGAAAAGATATGATTTGCTAGAAGAACGCCTTCGTGCTATCGAAGGAGTTGATAGATTCGGGACTATGGATGCAGTTGAGTTATGTTTGGTTCCCGATGTGGTTATCTCTCCGAAATTTAAGGTGCCAGATTTTGAAAAGTATGACAGGACAAAATGCCCGATGGCACATATCACCATGTATTGCTGAAAGATGGCTGCCCAGTCACATGACGACAAACTGTTAATCCACTTCTTTCAGGACATCCTAACTGGATCGGTAGCTAGATGGTACATACAGTTAGATCGAAACCATGTTAAGACTTGGAAAGATCTAGTAGGAGCCTTCGTAACACAATACAAACATGTCACTAAATTAGCTCCCGATCGGTTGTCATTGTAGACCATGGAAAAGAAACAAAGTGAGAGCTTCAAAGAGTACGCCCAACGGTGGAGGGATACAGCAGCGCAAGTTCAACCACCTCTCACTGACAAGGAAATGACTGTGTAGTTCGTAAACACACTCCAAGCTCCATTCTATGAGCGCTTAATTGGCAATGCCACGAAAAACTTTACGGATTTGGTCTTATCTGGAGAAATAATAGAAGGAGCTATCAAAAGCGGGAAGATTGAAGGACATGAAGTTATTAGCTCAGAGAAAGGAAGTATGCCCAAGAAAGAAGAAGGGGATGTACAGGCAATTGCTTATGTTGGTCCACAAACCCATAATTTCAATCCATACCATTTTTATCCCACATACCAACCTTCTTACCTCACTCTGAATCATATTTCCCATAACTTGTATCCCCATCAATTGGTTTCACAACCAATTTCCCATTCAAGAGCAACCACACTTCCACTTACGCCTCAATCATGGCGAAGACTCAGCCTTTACCAACTGCTCATGCCAATCTCTAAGCTTTTGCCTCTATTAATTGAGAATCAATACCTCAGTCTTGTGCCAATGAAAACAATTTCAAACCCATCAGCAAGGAATTATGACCCTAATGCTAAATGTGACTATCACATGGGGGCAATCGGACACTCAACGGAGAACTGTAGGCAATTGAAAGAGAAAGTTGAAAATCTCATCAAGGATGGCACTTTGACTCTTGAGCTTATGGAACATTGGAAATCGACTTTGTCATAGATTGGGCTCTTAGAAATGCTTTGAGTCTCGAACAAATTGCTTGCAAGAAAAATGGCTGATTTGGAGCCTTTCAGGGGCATGGCAGAAGTAGGATTTTGCTAAGGAACGTAAACTTCGGAAGCTGTAATTGAGCCTTAATGTTTTGTTGGATGAAAATCTCTGAAGCTTTGTGTTTAATTTGGAAAAAAATGTGATACAATTGATTTAGTCAAGGTTTCTATAACATGTTTTCAAGAGTAAAAAAAAAAAAGTTTAGGCAATAAAGTGCACACATGTTCTCGAAAGAATTGATGGTTACTGTTTGAAATGAACTTGTCCTTGCAAACATTCTCTAACCATTTCTCCAAACACTTGGGAACCCAAAATCCTTCAAATAAAGGCTATTCAAGAATTCAAAATCCAAAAAGAAGCAAAGTTTTGAAAATGCATCAACCCTATCTTGTGATACCCAAGGACAATGATCTTTGTCTAGGCAATGATCAATGTTAATTGATTGTTTTGCAAAATTCTTCTTTTAGAAAGCAAGCAAATGAAACAGTCTTATAAAGACTCTGAATAAGGTAGGTTAATAAATGTCAAGACTATACTGAAGTCTCAAATACCTCAATACCTCTCAAATTCTTTCAATTTGGATACCAAGTGTGAACCTTGAACTCATTGTCTAAAGCTTTTCTTTACCCATATTCTGGGGCATGATGACCAAGATAAAAAGAAAAAACAAGATTGCCTAATTCCTCCAAGGCACATTGGTTTCAAAATAGCCCTTTTTCCTCTCTCATTTTTTGTTATAAAGAGTTAATCATGACAAGATATTCTGATCTTTGAAGGTTTCTAATCTTGAGTTGTGAAGAAAAGAAAAAAAGAAAAGAAAAAAAAAAGAAGAAATAAGAAAGTGACATTATGCACTTGAGATATTCCAATGATGCTAAAAGTAAAAAAACAAAAAAAAGTCAACCTTTGATCGTAGATTCTTCCTTTATAGGGATTGCTCTTCAAATATAAGTAACCATAATTGAGAGGATAAGTGGCCATGTTTCAGTTTTCCTTCACAAATGAAAAATTATCCACTTGCTACCCCTTTGAGCCTATCGAATATTTTTCCTAAATGCACCTCAACCAAAGATCACCTCCCACATTGGGGGGCAATTGTGAAGGAAAATTTTTGTCAAAAGTATGGATGATGGAAGATTTATTCCAAATGACAAGTGAACATCTGATATACTGTGGGGGTAGAAGCAAATTTGAGTTCTTGAAGATTTCGAACTCAATCGATCAATATGAAAATATGAAAAAAAAAAAGAAAGAGAAAAAAAAAGAAGAAAAAGGCATAGGAGGAAAAATGAAAAAGCATGCTTTGAAAAAAGATAGATGCCTTTAAAGAGTCCTTTGCGCGGTAATAAATGATCTTTGGTTTAATCACCTTTAAATACATGTTTTGGGCCTTTGTATCCATTTTTTCAGAACCCTTAACCATAGCCTACATTACGTGCTTGAAGAAGTCCATTTTGATCAAGTGTGAATACTTAAATTGAAGAGCTATCTTATAGAAGGAGATCATCACATAGAGAATGAGACATTGACTTCTTTTCTTTGTCAAAATTACCTTTTTGAATCCTTCAATCCATTTTGGATGGAGTTTGAATTTTCTCAAGTGCATGGTGGAATGATCAATGAAAAAAGAAGAAAAAAGAGAAGAAAAAAAAATGAATGGAAAAGATGAAGCTCTAGGGTGAAAACCCAAAAGGGTAGTCTAGAGCGAAGATGGAAACTTATGAAACCACTCATGATTTTAACTAAGGTGATAACAAGAAGCACCAGAGAGAGACCATTTCAAGGTAGCTAAAGTTCATTAGACACTTTTCAAGTGCATAAGACTCTCAAGCACCTTAAAGATTCAAGATCTATAAAAAAAATCCATTTTAAATTTTGAACCTATCTCTTTTAAAATAGCCTTCTGCAATGCAAAACCTGTAATGGTTGGTCTTGACATCTATCATCTTGCCACACGTCATGAGGCTTAGAGAATGTCAAATTTGATTGTGATTTAAAAGAAATCATTTTGCAAAATTTGATTTTAAATCACCATACATTTGTGAGCTTAGACAAGGAAATTTCAACTCTTTCTTTTCCCATGAAATGGTAAGAAATCTTTATTGTTGACCAAGACCTTGATGAGTTAAACTATCCTACCTATTTGAAAGGCCAGATTGTCATTTAGCTCATCCAAAATCATTTCAAACAGTAATCATCAATTTTCAAGAGATCCAAATATCACATGTTTTTCTAACTTGGATGTTTTATCACTTTAACAAGAAAAGTGTGGAATATATACATTTTTGCTCCAAGATTCAACTATCTTTGATCATGAAAATAATGGTGTGGGGCAGTTTTGCTGTGATTTTATCAAAATCTAGATGTTTTTGAAAACAAAAAGAAAAAGAAAAAATAAAAGTTTTTACGATCTTTGTGAGGAAAACTCTTTAATCATTGAGAGATAAGACAAGCACTTTTGAAAAAGACAAATTCATTGCTCAAGAAAAAGTGAGAAAAAGCAATGTAAAGAAGAGCTTTCATGATCAATGGCATCAATGCATTAAAACTCAATTTGAATTGGTGGTCTTTGATTGACAAAGAAATTGGCAGTTGCACAAGAACCCTGTCAAAAAATGAAAAGCTAAAGAAAACAATCTTGCAAGCAAGGAATATGTGGTGCAAAACAAAAAGAAACAATGCATCAATTGTCCATCATTCAATCATGCATACATGTCCAATCATGCGCATTACCATGCATCATCAAAAAGTTTTCAAATAAATGTCAAAACTACTGCAGTTTTCAGACAATCAAGTGAAGAAAGATTTGAGTCTTTCATTGGAAAAAAAGAAAACAAAAGATGATGAAGCTCAATTTAGCTGGCATCCAAGATGTATAAGTCCAGTTACATTGACACGAGTGAGTTTAAGCCCAATTTAACTGGCATCCAAGATGTCTAAGCCCAGTTACGTTGGCACAAAAGATGAATAAGCCCAATTTAGCTGGTATCCAAGATGTTTAAGCCCAGTTATCTTGATACGAGAGAATTTAAACTACATAGCCTCGTTTTGAGATGAGGAATCTTTTTTCTAAAACTTTCGGGTAACGTAGCCTCATTTTGAGATGAGGAACACTCTTTTTCTTTTTAAAACCTCCGGGTACATTTTTAAAACCTCCAGGTAACGTAGCTTCATTTTGAGATGAGGAACGCTCTTTTTCATTCTCAAATCCTCCAGGTACATTTTCAAAACCTCCGGGTAGTGTAGCCTCATTTTGAGATGAGGAACACTTTTTTTCTTTATAAAACCTCCGGGTACATTCTCAAATCCTCCGGGTACATTTTCTAAAACCTTCAGGTACATTTTCAAAACTTTCGGGTAGTGTAACCTCATTTTGAGATGAGGAACACTCTTTTTCTTCAAAACCTCTGGGTACATTCTCAAATCCTCTAGGTACATTTTCTAAAACCTCCGGGTACATTTTCAAAATCTCCGGGTAGTGTAACCTCATTTTGAGATGACGAACACTCTTTTTCTTTATAAAACCTCCAGGTACATTCTCAAATCCTCCGGGTACATTTTCAAAATCTCCGGGTAATGTAGCCTCATTTTGAGATGAGGAATGCTCTTTTTCTTTTTTTAAAATCTCCGGGTACATTCTAAAAACCTCCGGGTACATCTTCAAAACCTCCGTGTGCATTCTTCAAAAACTCTGGGTAATTAGCTTCAATATTTTTTAAAATTTTGTAACCTCGTTTTGAGATGAGGAGCTTTTCTGGTTATGTTATTAAAAAAAAAAAGAAGACAAAAAGACAAAAGAAAATATTCAATTTAGTTTGAAAGCGGTGTCTACGTCTTTGCACTATTCTTGATCCTCAAGAATGTGCAAAGAGGGGCAATTGTAGACACCCCCCATAAAAAAATAATAATAAACAAATAAATAAAAATAATAATAAAAAAAATAAAAAAAAAGGGGAGCAGGGAGGTATGGCCCTGCTACCAAACCCCCTGCAGATCACCGGATTTTAGGGGATCGCCCAAATCCGGTGATCAGCCCCCCCTCCATTCCGGATTGTCCAAGAAATTGGATAATCCCACTCCTAAAAGGAGGAAACCGAGCTTCAAACAAAAAGGGGGGACATTCGAAAAAAAAAAAAAGAGCATTCAGGAAAAAAATCAGATTCAAACAAAAAAAAACAACAATCGAAAACTAAAAAAAAATCCCTAGCTTCTCTAACAACCGGTAGGATACCCAACAAAATAAAAAAGAACCCTAAAACCTAGCCATCAAAGCCACAATGTAAGAAATAAAAAAAAAAAAAGGCTGATTAGTGTGGTGAGAGGGTCGGCAAAAAGAGGGAAACGAGTCGGAGGATTGGGGAAAGGCAGTTTTCTTCTTTTGTTTCTCATGGGGTTTAGTGGTTTAGGATTGGGGGCTCCGTTTTGGGTTCAGATCAGAAAAAACGATGGCTGGTTTCGACGGAAAGGGGAGGCAAAGGTGATGTTGCTTTTTTAAACGACAGCTCTTGGTGCTTTCACGGTGACTGAGTGGTTGCCAAGAAAAGAAGGCTGAAAATCCTAGAGAGAGGGCAGAGGGGGCGCCGCTAGAGAGAGAAAGTGGGAGTGGGAAGTGAAGAGAGAGAAAAGAAAGAAAGCTTATAAAGCTAGGTCAAGAGCAAAACGGCGTCGTTTTGGTGAAGTGGGCAGTTGAAAGGTTTAAAGCCAAAACGACGTCGTTTTGAAGGGGCATCAAAGGCAGAAAACGGTGCGTTTGGAAACCGGACTGTGGGCCTGTTGGATCGAATCAGGTGCTGTGGTTCGGACCTTCAGTGGGCCTGTGAGACTGGGCAGATCTTAGCCCAATAAGGTATAATTCATTTCTTTTTAATTTAGGCTTGTTTTAATTAATGTTGGGCCCAGTTGTTTATTTAATTAAAATGTGATTTTAGTTTAAATTTGAGTATTATAGGAATAGGTTATATATGTTTATTTAACCACTAGAAAGTAAAAAATAAAAAATAAAAAATAAATAAATAAATAAATAACTAGATAAAATAAATAAAAATAAAATAATGAAATAAAAAATATAAAAATAAAAAAGGGAAATAAATAAATGTAAAAATAACTATAATAAAAAATAATAATGAAAAAATAATAAAATGATTATTTTGAGCATCCGATGAGGGAATTCGATCTAAAAAGAGGTAAAGAGTTACTTCTTTCGGGTCGATTTTCTAGGTGAGGAATATGAGACGGATTTTCACAGAAGCGTCGGGATAAATCCGAACTCTATGTTCCAATATTCATTATTCAAATAGTTAATATAGAATATAGGCATTAAAAAATAAATTTTCATAATAAACTCAAGATAGTATAGTTAGTTAATTGATTAATTTAACCATAGAAGATTTTAAATTGTTTGTTTGATTAACTATATAAAATATTAATCGATAACAATAATTAAAGAATAAAGATTTAAATAGAAAACAAGAGGCAAAAAAAAAGAAAAATAAAAAATAATAATAATAAAAAATAGAAATAAAGAATAAGAAAAAATAAAAAATAATTCAAAACTGTAACAAATGATAATAAGTGCAAATAATGTGGTAAATCATCTCAAGTTATCAACCATATAAGTGGACGAATTATAAATCATCTAAGTCAATAAACGCGTGCACGTAGATTCCATCATTTTTATCCTATCATATCATGTCACGCTTGTTTTGTAAATGAGGCAGGAATTCCGATGGGATTTCTCCGAGGAGCTTGTAGAGATGAGTTCTTTGAAGATATCTCTAGGTGTGGAAATCGTCGAGACTTCACCAAAGCGTTGGGATGGTCTTCGAATGATTTTTCAATAAAAGATTTTCGACCTCATTATTTAAAATAAATAAATTATTACATCATCTTACGTTTGCATCACGTGCATACGTAAAATCAAAAATAAAAAAAATGGAGAACACAATCGACCAATTCAATAAAACTTAGTTAATAAACAAAGATTAAGGAAATACAATAATAAAATCAAAATCAGGCCGTAAAAGAATGACTTAAGATTAAACGGTACCGTTCGTGAAACGGGCGCCACGGAGGTGCTAATCCTTCTCCGTGCGTAACCGCACTCCCGAACCCATCTTTGAAAAAAAACGTAGACCAGTTTTTGTTCTTTTGATGGACCTGAAATCGATTTAGGACTTCATTGATTAGGACTGAGTCAATAGGTGACCAATCGCACCTACAAAAAACGATTGGTGGCGACTCCTAATTTTTTTTTATTTTCGCCCGCGTCTGGTGGTTGGGTTCTCGAACCCGCACGTTGCGACAATATATATATATATATATATATTAAATCACTAAACATATACATAAAAGAAATTTCTATTCAAGAAAAGCTATATAGCAGCAATAATAATTTTTTTTCTTTTCCCTTCTTACTTATGAAAGTTGCATTACAACAAATGAAATAAATAATAATAATAATAAAGAAAATATATAAATAAAACACAATATTGTTGTAAAGAGAACTTACTTGTTTAAAAGAACCTTAGAAAGAAATTATAGAAAAATTGATTGTGAATTTCCATAAAACTATTTTCTCCAATTTATAGTCTTTGAGGAATTATTTTCTTAGTAGGAATCTAATACTTTAAATTTTCTTATCGATTGCTTTTTTACATCTTGTTGTTTTTCCACATATATATCTTTACTTCTCTCTTCTGTCTTGAATATTATCATACTAAAAAAAAAATGCATAGAAAGTTTGAAGAGAGTTGGTGGAGGAATTTCTCATACTATGTATCTAAACAACACATTTTGTTACTAAGTATATAGTCTTCTTGATTTCCACTTATTTTTTAATTCTTATATGCACAATTTTTCCCTAATCTGGTGGGCTTCAAAATTGGAAACTTTGTTTTAAGAATGACTTTATTTCATTAATCATATTGAATATTTTCCTTTGAGGTTCCTAAATGATCCATGATTTCTTCTTTCCAAAACTTTGCTTATTCACCAGAAAGAAAACAAAAAGTTAAGTAAAATTTAGACAAATACCTTGAAAAAAAATTGAACAATCTGTTTGTATTGTATTTGAAGCTTGTACAATTCACTCTATAGATTCCAATGTTAGCTTTGTTGGCAAAACACTTACAATGTTCAAGTACTTTATCCAGGTTTAAATCACCTGGTCATATTTAACAAAGTTGGCTTCAAGCCCCCTCAACCTCTTTATAAATTAATGGCATGAAGTAGTTTCACCAAATCAATTTCTATAATATCCAAGATGCTATCATTAAAAGGCTATGAACTCTTTATTATCTAGAGGATTTATTTTATAAATCAATAGTTTTATTTGGCCACAAAGTTTGATATTAATCCAATACTCCAATTATGCATGAAATATAATAAAAAAAATTTCATGTAAGAAGCAAACACGAAAACGCCGAAGGGCATTCCGAGCATGGAAATGCTACAAAAACGCCCAGGGGCTTTCCAATTACTGAAATGTCCAGTGGTGTTCTAAACGTAAAAACTATTGAAATGAGACCTACAGCCAATTGAGATTGGTTAAGGCTTAGTTTCTACCATGCAATCATATCATTTACATTGAATGATTAGAGGTTTTCATTTATCAATAAGACATCAATGACATTGGCTATAAGTTTATTAGATAAAGTCCATGAGATTAATATACCTTATAAGAAAATTCTATTAGGTTACAATTATGAGATCTCTACGCATCAAAGCATAATCTCTAATGTTCCTGGCTAATGTATCGTTGAGACTGGACATAAATAATGCTAAGAGATTAGTGCATTCTATGTTCTTTACTTGGCAAGTAAGCAACTGATCTCATAGATTGAAGTATATAGATACTTGAAACTAGAATGTAGGTATTTGTTTCATGAACAAGTTCACTGAACGTGACCCGACATAAGAAATGCATTTGGTATCTCACTCTAGTGTTTATGCAAATATTTCCCATGTGTCAGTTGTGCAAATAATCCTTAGACTTGATACATCAGGTTGTCTTATATGTGAAGTGCTATATATTTAATCATATCCCTACGGGTCCTGCCAAAGATGCCAAAACATGATATGGTTGGTTGTAGCATGAAGCATGTGAAGGCAAATGAGTGGTCAAGAAAAAAATCATCACCTTAAAGGATTTACGGGACATATCATAACAGTTTTTGGTTGATATTAACTTGTTAAAGTCTTTGGCCAAGACAGCTTGAAGATTACAACAAAAAATTTTATAAGTCTCTATAAAGCTAATGATCTAACTTTAAGAATAAATATGGAAATCAATAGGAGTAGATACTGTACTATGCTTTTATCATTTTCGAAATATACTATGAGAGAATGAATTACATTGATAGATTGTATACTGAAAGGTTGTCAAAGAACCTTTTGACTCTTTTAACAATTAGATAGCCATGATGTATTACTATATGCAAATTTTGATCTATAAAATTGAATTAATTAATTTAATAAAAATTATAATTTAATTTAATTAAAAATATGTTAGGAACCTAATAGGTCTAATACAATAAGTTACATTATGACTTAACTTAGGAGTGTGATAATTTAAATTGGACTTAAATCATACACTAGATTTAACTTTTAAGAACTTAGTTAAATAGTTTAATTAAGCATAAAGCCAATATTATAATTAGTTATGATATTAAAACCTTAATTGCAAACAAATAAAGTAAATTTAATTTAATTTTAATTTACAATGACGTAATTAAAAATGCTTAATTAAGTGTTAGGATAATACTATAAAGGGTTATAATATTAAGGCATCATTTGCAATTTAAGAAGTTAATTAACTTAGATATAAATATCACTTTTTAGCTACCCTTCATAATACAAGTGAAACACACGAGTTAGGTTTTTTGAGTTGTCAAAAAACTAACAAGAAAAGCTTAGTTGCATACTTTTTTGAGTGACTTAAAAAATAGTTTTTCAACTTTGTGATTTGGTTAAGAGGAGTGTGATTGTATGGAGATGACAAGTTGTTATCCACCTTGCTAGCACAAAGACATAGTTAAGAAAGCTCCCTCTTTGTGAAGGTTCAAGTGTAACCATGTATGCAACCGTTGAAGGCTAAGCATTTAAGTGGCTCAGGTTCTTTACTCCCTTTGTGGTGTTCACGGGTTGGACAAAGAAGAGGTACCATCGTGATAACTATATCACTTGGTAAAAGTAATATTATTTTTTCTAATTACTCCTCTCTTCTGGTTTTGTTTATATTAAAACCACCAAAGAGATCCATAGTAGGTTCAACATGTTTCTGTTATTCATTTACAATTTTTTGTTTCATTCCATTGCATTTAATCTGATCATACCATTTCCAACAAAAATGCCCAAAGGTGTTCCAAACGCGAAAACGCCTAAGGATGTTCCATGTGCAGAAGTGCCTAGAGGCATTCCAAGCATGAAAGCACTTAAGGATGTTCCTAAACGCGTAACACATAACGACATAATAATAATAATAATAATAATAATAATAATAATAATAATAATAATAATAAATTTGCAAGTGATTCTTTATTCTTTCAAACAAAAATATATAAAAGTATTGTTTTTCTTATTTTATGTGCATCTTCTTATTTTATGTATGAAACTTTTTATAAGAAGTTTTATGTAAGGTGCAAAATGTATATGCCCAATTTTGACTAACTATTATTTCTTGAAGTATTGTGCTACAAAATAGGAACAAGCATGGAACAACAATTTCATATCAAAGTAACTCAGAACGAATGGCAGGAGTCATGAGTTATCTTCACGTTTGGGATGTTCTTGAAAGCTTGGCTTAGTGGTTTAAATATGGAGATAGTTAAGAGAACTTCCTTTTAATCTTTCCTTGAAGTACATGTGTTTTATCCTTTTCTTTTTTCTTCCTTAAGAGTACATGTGGTGCACTATCAAGTGTCACTACTCTACTACCCAACTACATGGTCATTCTCTTAACATCCCATAAACCATTATTCAACATGCTCTTCCATAGCAAGCGCATTCTCTATAATTGAACGTGTTTTCCCAATTACTTTTAAGAAAGCGTTCTTGTTCAATATAAATATGAGAGCCTTGGAGGTTGGAAGGTAATGAGAAATTATCAAAACCCAGCAGATATTATCCTTAAAATTCTCTCAAAGCTCTTCCACCTATTCTTTTGACTCAGCATTTTCCATCCTCCATGCTTTGTTGCTTTCTCCACCTTTCTTATTCCTAATCGCTTATCACCAAAACATGTACATTTCAAAGACTGCTCCAATCTTTCTCTTTATCTCCTTTAATGTATTCCGCTTCACTTATTGCAACACGTTCTCTATCCCTACCAAAAGAACCTTCTACAACGTTAAAAAAAATCATGATAAAATATTTTATAACACTAAAAAATCAAAATAAAATATTTTATAAGATCAAATCAAATATTTTGAAATTTTAGTCTAGAAGACCAAATCAAATATTCAAAATACCATATTAGTTATGGAATCAAAGACCAATTCTCCTCTTTTTACCATAATAAAAGGAATGAGTTGCCTTTCAAAAAAAAAAAAAAGGAATGAATCAAGGTAAGGTAAAAATACAACTGACTACCAACACACAAAATATCACTTGGGCTTAGCCCACATGTATACTTACGTGTAGAGGGAATCTGCATTTTCTCAAGGCTTGGCCCAATATCATGTGTTCACGAGCCCATTTTTTTTCTTACTTATAGGAAGCCCATAATAAGTTTACTTATACAAAATACTAACATTTTGTGTACTTAGGCATTGGGGGATAAAAACCTTATGAAATATCCAATAATCCCTCACATATTTCATAAGGTTTCATAATAGAAAGTTTTTGCTAGAAACAATCTCACTCAAGTGTCATACATTGAGACTGGTGCTTTCTAAGCTATGACCAAGCCTATAAAAAATGAAACCTAAATCACAAAATTTAGGTGAAGTTTATAACTTATATGAACCAATAATTCTTTATGTGAAATATGTTTCCATCAATCACATTACATCCCCACAATTTCTACTGTTTAACACGGTTTTACATGAATAGGGTATATGCATGCCTAGTTATTCATAAGTGCTCAAAAAAATTTGTCACTATTCTCATAAGAGCGACCCCACTCCACATTTATATAAGTGATTTCGTCAAGTCTATACTACAATTTAATACACCACCCATAAGGAATATGGAATTCATTAAGAGTTTAACTCAATTTTTCTTACATTACAATTTTGCACTATTCACACACCATGAGAAGGATAATAATTTTAATAGTGCATCCATTTATTAACAAATAACTTGCTATTATCCATATAAACTTAATTCATGGGATCGATTTTCACATAGGTTGGGTTGCCATTATTGATGATTTTTCTCAATTGGCTTAAGTCCTGTTCCCTTTGATGTATCATTAATTAATTTTCTTTCTAAAGATTTAGTCAGAAGATTGGCCAAATTTAGCTCTAACTTCATATAATTAATAGATATAATTCTATCTTTAAATAGTTGCTTTACTACATTATATCTCAAACGAATGTATCTATTCTTACTATTGAAAATTTTTTTCTTTGTAATGAGTATTGCCATTTGGTAATCACAATGCATAGACACAGAAGGTGTTGATTTTATTTCCAACGAAATATCTGCTAAAAGGTTTCTTAACCATTTAGACTCATTGCCAGCCAATTCCAAAGCTGTAAATTCTGATTCCATTGTAAATTTAGCATTTATTGTTTATTTGGCTGATTTTTAAGTTATAGCACAATTACTAAAGGTAAATATATAACCACTTGTGAATTTTATCTCATCTGAGTTTGAGATTCGGTTAAGATCACTGTATCCTTCTAATACAGTAAGAAATCCATTATATAAAATACCATAGTTTATGGTATCTTTCAAATATTTCATTATTCTACTCAAGCAGTCCAATGATCTTGATTAAGACTTTGTGTATATTTACTCAGTTTATACATAGCACAAGTTGCATTAGGTTGAGTATAATTTATCAAATGCATCAAACTCCTAATAACCTGAGCATACTTAGACTAAGCCACACTATCTCTTTTATTTTTTTTAATTGGATATAAGCATCGTAAGGAATATTCACAGGTGTGATATTAAAATATCTAAACTTTTTAAGTACCCTCCCAACATAATGTTCTTATGTTAGTATTAGGTCACATCCACATATTATAATTTTAACACCCAAAATAACATTGGCTTTCTCTATTAACCCAGAAGTTGATATCTAATCTAAGTACAACATCATTATTAACTCACAACATTATGCCTAAAGAAGCAGTAAAAATTCCAAACTCATATATTTAATATATTTAGATAATGTTCAGCACTTCTATTGTCATAATCACAATAAACATAACACTTAGACAGAGGTATAGTCCCCTTTATCTAGGACATTAGTTGAATAACACCATACTTTCACTAAAACCAAATGTAGAACGATATCATACATAACCATAATCACATCACATCTAGATATATATATATATATATATATATATCAATTTATGGATTACATGACTAGAACTATAATTCCACCATCCAAAATCCACATATCATTCTTATCTAGCTAGTTTTGTCATTACAATGTTACGTCTAATCTTAGATGACATGTATGGTCAGATCTTATTTTCCTTTGACTTCACACATACTCACAACCTTAAAATCAATTAATAATCCATGTTTACAAAGACATTTATTTTAATTGATTATACAAGTTCAATAATACACAATTTCTAACCAATTCCACTTACATGTCATACTTTGCTAGATACTAGTCACCATTGTCAAACATAACCAAATTATCAATTTCAAGCATGTTCACGATCATATTTCCAACCAAACATCAATATATTTAACATCATATTTCAATCATAATGACTCACCAAAAAAGGCTCAGTTTTTTTAAATCGACACTTGTTTCCATGTAATTACATACTAGCATGGTATTTAAGTATATAGATGTGATAGGACATAACTTTTGAAACATATTTTTAATCCATACACAATCCACACATAAAGAATACAAATATTCATAGATGGACCAGAATATAACATTTAACAACTGCACATTTCCAAAATTCACATTTCATGTATTTTTAATACTAAAATAGTTTAGATGCAACCCACTCATCAAACTACAAATCCAACCAACCAAGCTATGGTGCCAATTGGGTTATTATTATTATTAGTGTACCTTTGTTAACGATACTGGATTCTATCTTGTACCAGATTAGCAATATTTACAACAATAGCAACAGTTATTGGGTAAAACCATTGACAATGGTGGTGGAAGCAACGACAAATGCAGCAATATTTTCTGCATGAGAATCTATTATCCTTAAGATTGTTGGTGAAAATTCAAAGTAGATATCAACTCGAACTAGTTTGACATGTGATACATTGTCCTTAAAGATAATTTTCACCTTTCAGAGTGTGAAACTCAATGCAAAAGGATTGTAGTAGTTATCCCTAGGATTCAATAAACTCTTCTTGATTAGTTTGCACAGATTATCAAAGATACAAGAATAGCTGAAAATTCTAAATAAGAAAGAACTCAGAAAAGCAGAGTGTTTAAAGATAATTTTCATAGTATGAAACTCAGTGTAAAAAGACTATAGTGGTTTTCTCCTAAGATTCAACAGACTGTTCTTGATTAGTTTGCATAAACTATTAGGGATACAAGAACAGTAGGAAATTCTAAATAAGAAAGAAATCAGAAAAGTAGAGAAAAGAAAAAGAGTAGAGAACAAGAAGAGAGAATAGTTGGTTCATTAAGAATGAAATGAAGGCTGGTATATATTTTATAATGTTAAACAATCAAGATAAAATATTTTATAAGACCAAATCAAATATTCTAAAGTGTTGATACGTTATTTTGGAAAACCAAATCAAATATTCAGAATACCAAATCAAATAGGATTTAATAAACTCTTCCTGATTAGTTTGCACAAACTATCAAAACAACAAAAAATTCTAAATAAGAAAGAACCCAACAAAAGCAAAGAAGAGAAAGAGAGGAAAGCAGAGAAAAGGGGGAGAGAATTGTTGGTGCACTAAGAATGAAGTGAAGGCTGGTATATATTTTCTAATGTTAAACAATCAAGATAAAATATCTTATAAAACCAAATCAAATATCCTAAAATGTTAAAATGTTATTTTGGAAGACCAAATCAAATATTTAGAATACCAAATTAGACAGGATTCAACAGATTTTTCCTTATTAATTTACATAAACTATCAAAAATACAAAAACAACAGAAAATTCTAAATAAGGAAGAACTCAGCAAAAGCAAAAAAAAAAAAGAAAGAGAAGGAAAAACAGAGAAGAGGAAAAAAGAATTGTTGGTGCATTAAGAATGAAGTGAAAAGTTAGTATATATTTAATGACATTAAAGAATCAAGGTAAAATATCTTAAAAACTAAATCTAATATTTTAAAACATTGAAACGTTATTCTGAAAGATCAAATCAAATATTCAAAATACAAAATCAGTTATGGAATTAAAAATTAATTCTTTTCAAGGTACAAAATATCACTTGGGCTTAACTCATGTGTATATTTACACACAATTTTATGTGCGTGTGAACCCATTTTTTTTTTCGTACTAACAACAAACATATAATAAGTTTACTTATATAAAATACTAATATTTTGTGTATCTAAATAATGTAAGATAAAATCCTTATGCAATATCCAACGAGTTGAACATGATAACGTAATATAATGGTTCTATTAGCGTTCCTTGTGTTTGGAGATTTTTTTTTTTTTATAATTAGAAGAGGAAGGATTCGAACCTTACTCTTTAAGTAAGAGAATAATACATCAACCAATAAGCCAAATGCTCGAATACATTCTTTGTGTTTGCAGATTTATTATTTTTTTGTTTTATTGGAATGAATGTGAATAAGTTAGATTCACAACAATGGACAAAAATTTTTGATAATGCAAAATGGAGAAAAGGTGAAAAAGCAAAGCTATAGTATATTATATTTTTAAACATTTATTTCATCCAGCAATTAAACAAGCCTAATACCACAGGACCCCATATGATAATGATGCTACGCCGATATAATCATGTCAAGCATTCTCGATACAAACACAAAAGTAAAGACCACTCGTCTAGAAGGCAAAACCAAAGACATAAACTGCAACGAGACCCAGTGCCAAGGAAAGCTCGGAGGAGATGAGAGACGAAGCACTGCTTTGAGCGGGTCCAGGTGCCAACATTTCTGAAGGTGGGTTTGCAGGCGTTGGACCAAAAAGAGAAGGGCTCGGACTTGCACTTGGGCCTACGGACAACGGTGAGACCAATACATTAACTTTCTGGCCAGCTTGGCAGTGGCCTGGGACACCGCAAAGGAAATAATAGTGGCCAGGCCTTTTGAGGCTTACGGAGTCAGAACCGGAGGTGTAGGAGGCTATGGGAGATGTTCCATTGCAGGACTGGAAGTCGTTGTGGGTCACTTGCATCACGTTGTGGAATTGACTGTTGTACGCGAAAACTGCATGGAAAAGGGCAGTCAAATAAAATATTAGATGGTAATTTTAAAAAATTCTAAACGTCTTTACAAAGCTACAAGTCAAAAGGACTTAGATTTTCGAAAGTGGTGTCAAAAGCTTAAAACTTTTTTCAAATGGCAGTAACTTGTAACTTATCTCTTGCTTTTTACAGTTGTCTAGCAGCTCTAGGGGAAAAATCTTTCCTCTTCCCCTTTTCACACTACTTTTTCACCAACCGAAAGGAAGAGCATACCGACCATCTTTTTTTAGGTTCTGCTTCTACATGAAAATTAAGAAAAATTTCTCTCCATAGGGAAGGGGAGATGCATGGGTATTTACAGGGATGGATTTAAAAATATTTTTGAGTAGTATCGTAATTAAAATAATAAATAATAATTTTTTTAAAAAAATTAATTCAAAATTTGTTAAAATAGCACTTAAATCAAATTTAACATGATTTCATTTAAAAGATTGTTATATACCATTATTAGTAGAATTATGTTATTATTGGCCAAGATTTAAATCTTATGAGATAAATTGTTGAACTTATTAATTTTTTTGTCTTTTTATGTAATATTTAAATATTAATATATAAATTATTTTTTTATAAATTTATTTTTACTTAAAATTTTTTATTTTATTTTTTGTAAATTATAAAAAAATTAATAAGTTCATTAATATATTAACTAAATAAAACCTTAAATTAGTGATATAACAAGTAAATAATTTTGGTAAGTGAGTGGTGTCATGCTCTGAGGTAGGTCCGCCCTTGCATATGCTTGACAATGCAGTTGTAAAAGGGTTTAACGAAGTGATGGGAGCAGGTAATCAAAACCAAAGGAAACGAAAAACAAAGATATATCATCGTGCAGTAGTGTTATACACAAAACAAATATCTGCACTGTGCATCAGAAAATCCCTGACTATGGACCTTGCAGACTGACAGTATATATCCCAGAAACTGTCACAATTTTTTTTTTTAAAGAGAAATTCGAGTGCGAAAAGGCTAAAAGCATAGAACCAACTAGAAGAAAGAAAAGAAACAGAGGAAGATTGCTGAGAAAACTTACGAAGAGAGTCGCCAACATGGAAGCTCTTGGTAGAAGCCCACTTGCTGTAGTTGATATTTCCCAAGCTAGTCCAACCAGTAGAGTCACCGACCTTGTAAACGGCACCAAGAGAGACTCCTAAGAAAGCCAGCATAAAAAAGAAAGCCACGGTTCTTTTAGCAGAAGACATCCTCGCAAACCACGACTATCAACAAACAATTAATTGAAGATCAAGAAAGCAACGGAGAGAGACGAGAGAACAAGAGTGCAAAACAAAGAGAAGCTTTGGCAGTGAGTTAATTTGTGAAGAACCAACACAGGGCTTGGCTCTATATAAAACGAGTTTTTTCCCTGTACTCCTCCCTAGATTGAAAAGATTTCCTTTGCCCAGAAGGATCACCAATAATGTGAAAAAAAAATTACTAGTACTGCTTTTGAGGAAAGGCAAAAAGTTTATGAACATTCTTCGTGTTAAATCTGAGACGTACATGTGTGAGTTTGACTGAATCTAAACCCTCGGATTCTAACGGGAATATAGTAGTTATTATGAAAGCGATCAATTGTCCTCTTAATTCTTTTTCTCTAGGGAAATGGTAAAACTATTGTGGGATTGAAATTTGAATGCCTTTCAAGTGGGACACGAGAATAATATGAGCTTGGAGGGTGTGGCCCAAGAGGCGTGGCTCGGGTCAGTTGAGCTAATTAAGTAAGCGAGCACAATCAATCACTCGGGGTCCACTGCCAAACGACGAGGTGACAACTGGTTTTCGTGGCTGCAGATTTCACTCCGGACCTGGGACCCTGCGTTGTTCATTTTCACGGCGACAAAAATTAGAGGCTTGGTATCATTTGCTGCAGCGCAGATTTTCACGGCATCGATTTTGTTTGCCAACTTTAGGAGTCGGGGTTCGAGGAAATGGAGGAGGACAGCTGTCCTTATTGAGTTAATGACTTAATGGCAATGGATTGACCGTCAATTGACAAAGCTGTTCCCGTCCTGACTCCACAGAGATGGCCAGATAGAAAGGCGTTACACTTCGTACATACGCTTCGATCAATTTCCCTGTTTAAGGTATGCAATGTCACATATGTATTATTGTCTTTTAATCCTCTGGTACATACGTATTATTTTCTTTTTGTCCCGACAATGTAAATAAGAGAGTTTCCTCTCTTCCTCATTCCTCAGTCCTCACCTTTCATTTTCTTTACTTTGCTAGTCTCCGAACATGATGCCAATGCGTATTTGTTTTCATTTTTATGCCTAAAAGGCAACACAACCTTGCCTTCCAAATGAAAAATGTTTCGCAATAAGTGTCCAGAATCCAACTTGTTTCTCTAATTTCATTACTAAAAACAAGAAAATATGTAAGAAATTGATGCGTTCTAATCGTACCCTTTTTCTAGACGGTTGTACATTTTACCCATACTCTCGTTCGGGTGCATAAAATTATGTTCTTCATACACAGAACTACTATCAATCATATGATTGTGGACAGATTCATTACAACTATTGCAAAAGTTATAAGCGACGTGTAAATTTCGACACCCAAAATCATGCTTTCCTATGTTTTATATATGGCAATGGCATGGGTGCCTATATTATTAACAGCAAAAAAGGAAGTAAAAATCATTCGTCACCAATCATCATCTTTGCTTTACTAGAATTAAAGATAGTGGAGATATCCCATTACCATCTAATTGCGAGGATTATATATATATATATATATATATTGTGAATATACATGAATTTATATTATTTATTTTTGTATTTTATTAAAATCATGTTAAGTTAATTTGGTTTAGATAATGAGATGATATTATAGTTTATACTATAATCTAATAAAATGGACTAGATTTCAATAATTTATATGGACTTAATAATGTAGATCTGTATAGAAAACTTTAAATTGAACGATAGGTAGGATTAGGAATCACTATATAAAAGAAGATCAATGTCTCATCTTATATTAAGTTTCTCACTCATCAAATAGCTGTAATAATGAAAAAGGAAAATCTTATCAATGATTACATTATTTTCGCTATCAAAACCATAGGATGAAAGATCAAGTATGTTTTTATATGTTCTAAATTTTTGTTATGGTAGATATTGGATGAAAAACAATTTTCTATACATAAAGGTTTTAATTGGTATCAGAACAACTATAGTTTGAATTTAGAATCTTAAAGAACTATAAATTGCTAGTATATATTGATTACATGAATTCTTTTTAATTACATATTAAGTCTTGTTTAATTTTTTGAATTTGTGTAACCATGCCATTCAAATTAATAATTTGCACACTTTAAATCCCGAACATACTTAATTATAATATATTGTTGATAATATGATAATTTTGATCAAATTATATATGTATAATTAGTTGAGATTATTTTTGAAAAATTAAATTTTCTTAAGAGTCGCAGGGTTTAAGGTTTTCAAGTCAAGAATATTATAATTTTATTTAATGTTTGTAAAATTATCTCGAAATTATTGTTTAAAACTTGATAATTTTATCAAAAATAAATTACTGCAATTTTTAGGTTCATACCTTCGAATTTGACTTTAATTTTGATTTGAAATTGGCACAATTTATATATTTTAATTCTAATTAACATAGTGGGATGGGCTAATTTGATTTGAGATAGATTTTATGCTGCTAAGAGGTCAAAATAATCTTTAAAAGCTCAAATTAAGCTTCAATAGCTAATAGATTCTTGGGTTAAGAATGAGTTTTGTAATCTAATTCTTTGTATTAATTGATCTCGATTGGTTTTGTTTTAGTGGATTTTAGAGTATGGGTTTCAAAATAATGTTGATCGAGTTTTCAATGAGTTTAATTGGAATATAATTGACCAAAAATGGAGAATTGTAGAGAAAATTTGAAATAAATCTGAACGGGTTTAACCCGACGCAGCTGGAGCTTGAAGAAAAAGCCGACACGCACGAGTGGCGCCCATGGGCGCGTGTATCAGCACATGCTAAGTTTTTCAATGTTTCTTGGGCAGTGTAGTCCCATTCCCTTTGTGCTATTTGTTGGTGTTATTTTTTTGATTATTTATGCACATTTAAATTTTATTTTTTTATTTATTATGTGCATTTAATTGAATATTTTAAATATTTTGATAAGATATTTCAGAAATGCGTTTAATAAAAAATAATATACACATTTTTTAGTTTAATAGTATATTATCTTTAAATATTTGTGTATTTTATATATTGTGAGATAAAGTACAAAATTGATAATTAAAACCTTATAGTTTAAAATGATATTTTTAAATGCAACAAATTTATTTGATGATGACTAGATATCTCATAAAATTATGTGACATATATAAATATAATTTTAAGACATGATATTCCATGCTCATTTAAGTTACTAAAAAAAATCATACCATAAATTTTGTGTGGGTAATATAAGAAAAGTGTCTTGTTGTGGGAGAATTTTTATTATGCTAGTTAATTGTTGTCACTAAAATGACCAATTGACTAATATTGTGAAAATATCATTTTAATATATTTTAAGAATGTATCTAGTTTTAGTGTGCATTATTCATCTAAAGATAGTGTTTGTGTATTAAAATTAGAGAGTAGTACATAAGATCATATGCTTGGGCATTGACTACCTTTAGTAGTTTAATAGCAAGTTACAAAAGTTTTGTTAAATTCTCAGGAGCATTTTTATGTGATAGGTTCCCTAATTGCATGTCATGTATACAATCTCAAGGTGTTTACATGATAATATGTTTAGGCTCTTTAGGTGTTTATATAATAATCTGTCTGAACTCTTTGATTATAATAGTTATACTCATTTATGGTTTTGAAGTATTTTTTTTATCTTATTAATTAAGTTGTATTATTTTTAAATTTTAAGTGATATTTTCTGTTAATAATAATATAATCAAGTTGAAATTCTAATTAGATCAAATTTTAAGAATCAGAAAAGAGTTAGTAGACGTATACCTGACTATTTTGTAATGTAGCCCTTGAACAAACTTATGACTTAACAATGTGCTTGCTCACTATTTTGTACGGGAGAGTCCACTTAAGCAACGGAAGACCTTAAAATTTAGTTTGGTAATAAATAAGCGCCACACGGTGCAGAATAAACGTAGACGTGTAACCAAACAAGACCAACCCGAAGCGCCAGTAACGGAAGTTCTTATCCACATCCCCACACTCCGTCCTTTAGCACTTCTTAGCTCCTTGAAAGCAAAGACCAAGCTCTGGACTTAAGCACCAACAAAATTCACAACCATTTCTGCTATCAAATGGCCGCGCCCTTTTCTTCAACCAGTACAGTTGGGTCCATTTTCAGGCCCAATCCAAATCCTCCCCCTCCCAAATCCTTCCTCTCGCCTTCAGGTTCTTTCTTCTTCCTTCTTCCAATGCATCTTTTTATTCTTTTCTTTAGAGAGCCTTGTCCTAAGCTTTCCACTTACAGATGCTTTCCAGAAGGGATTCGATTGCGTGAAGTGCTGTTCCACTAATGTTAATGTGTACTCATGGAGCTCGGCTGCGAACTACGCCAGGCTTCGTCACGGCGCCTTTAAATTATCTGGCAAACCCTTCGTTGTTAAACATTTGCTACGTAAGAGGCAAGTTGGTTCCTGACTATAGTTTTCTATGTGGTTGAGGAAATGCTACAACGAAGTTCGAGGATAGCATTGCTGTGGCTTCTTCTTTCTCTCTTTATATTTCATGTTTATTGGTTTGGACTGTGTAGAGCTGGAGTTTTGAGGTGTGCAACTATTGAAGAAATCGAAGCGGAGAAATCTTCCATTGAGAAAGATGCTGTGAGTGTTTTACGCTTTCTATAAACTCAAGTAAGGGAAGGAAACTTTTTATACAAGGCAACGATTGTCATTATTATCATTATTTTCTTTTTTATCAGAAGGCGAGAATGGAGAAGACAATCGAGACAGTTCGAACGAATTTCAATTCCGTAAGGACAGGGAGGGCGAACCCGGCAATACTTGACAAAGTTGAGGTATGAATTTTTTGTACAAGTTCGCGTGGTTTATTTGGGATCATGGGATATTGGGTGAACAAGCTTTTTGAGAAAATGGTTTGCGAAAACCATGGTGAGGACACTCTATAAAATATCTCCAAAATTATTTATTCTAAGATTGAATTCTCGACATTTGATTTGAGGCTGGTCATGGAAGGATAGAATTTCTTGCTTATCATTCAACAGTTTTGATCTATAGCTGCTGATGTTAGTCCTTCCTCTCATCAACCTATAATGCAGTAAAAAGTTAAGACACTGTAGCAAATCGAACAAATCCAACAACTATTAATGTCTTTCAAATAAGAATTTGATATGTTATGTTGATATCTTTTGGCTTACCAAAGGCTTAGAAAGATTTAATAGAGTGCTGTTTTAGGTGGAATATTATGGAACTCCAGTCAGCTTAAAGAGTATTGCTCAAATAAGTACTCCTGATTCAAGTTCTCTCTTGGTTCAGCCCTATGACAAATCCAGGTATAGTATAAACCAGAGGTGACAAACATTAGTTCAGATTTGTCTGCTCATGTATGTAGTTTGCAGAATCATCTTCTGCAGTGTATATTGTATACATTTAAGAATTAAGGACTTTCAGAACTTGCCGTTTTTGTAAAGGTATAGCAAATAAAAGGCAAAGTTATACATACATTGAATCTTTATTCATATGTTGACTATCTTTTCTTAGGGAGATCAAGTTGCTTGATTTATATTGTTCTATTGAAAATTGATATCTTGTATTTGCAAGCGTGCCCCATGAAAGCATTTATGTACTTTCTCTCAGTGACATATACTATGTTCTGACATGTAACATTTTTCAGCTTAAAGGCTATAGAGAAAGCTATAGTCAACTCTGATCTTGGAATGACTCCAAACAATGATGGTGAAGTCATTCGCTTGTCTCTCCCTCAACTGACAACTGAAAGAAGAAAGGTATCTTACCTTTTTCTTGATCTTTTGGCATGGGGGGAACTAAAAAAATCTTTTTATAGCATCCCCTGAATTCAAATTATTTATTTTGATGTATGCTATATTTAAAAAATTATAGTTTGCCTTTAAAATAGTATTTTTTCCTCAATTGTACAATAATGCATCCTAAACTTTACCTTTTGAAGATCTTATGTTTTTGCTGTTGTTTTCGTGAAAATTTTCCATACCATGTATGTATTGATCTCTCTCTGTCTATCTATCTCACATGATCACTCTTCTATACTAATTCATGCCTTTGAATCATAGTGTGGGGAGTTAACATGAGCATTGTATAATTGCTTACAACTAAATAATTATTTGATTGCTGCTTTACCCAGGGCCATGGGTAATTCTTTTTTATTTTGTGAAGCATGCAATATTCTAGTTATTAGGCTTGGCTGTAAAACAGGCTCATCTTTTTGTGGACGCTTTAGAGGATATGGATGCAGCTGCACTCTTGATGCACTATCACAAATGCAAATACAGTGAAAATTATCTGTGTTCTTGGAGCTACTTTGAACAGAGTTTGGAAATATTGTTATAAGCACAGTGGAAAATTATGTTGGATATTACTAAGAGAAGTGGTGGCACGACACTCTCTTGCTAGTAGATAAAATCACAGCATTAGTGGTAGAATTTATTTGCTAATGTTTTGGTGTATTGTATTTTCTTGAGATGTGCTTAGCAAGGTGTCTTGAACATGCTTCTGGAAAGTTTGATTATTGATTTCTCTATGTTTTACATGATTGCAGGAATTGTCAAAAGTTGTGGCCAAACAAGCTGAAGAAGGGAAGGTACTTAAAACTTCTGTAATTTTGGTTTGAACTTCAGCCACTACACTTGATGCTTAATTTTGTCATTACACACACTCTCTCTCTCAAAAAAAAAAGATTTTTGATATTTAAGCTCAAGATACATGTAACCATAATAATCCTACAAACCAAAAAGGAGTATATTTCTTTTTTTTTTTTTTGGATAATTAAGAATTTATTTATCCAAAAAAAGCAGGTTAATGTCCTGCTAGAAAATGAAAGTGACGAAAGCAACAATCAGATGGAGTCTAAATATTCAACTTATGATTGGGTTGTTTTGGTCAAAAACCTTTAAATTTGGTTGAGGGGAAAAAAACCTTAAGTGCTTATAATTATTTCGAAGCACACGGAAGCATTACAGGAGTATCTAAGCACATGCATTCTACATTTCATTTGCTGGGTAATTTGGTTAATGGTGGATTGTATACTATATTATGACTGGTTTACTTGAATCATCTTTTTGTTGATCAACTGTTTTTAGGTGGCAGTGAGGAATATAAGAAGAGATGCCCTTAAAGCCTATGAAAAGCTTGAGAAGGTTTGAATCTTTATAGCCATCCCTCCCTCTCACTTATGGTTCATGTTTCTTTTCTTCCTTTTCCCTTGTTCATGTTTTCTTGTTACTTCTTTTGTTGACATTGTTTTTTCAATTTTATTCAGGAGAAAAAGCTGTCTGAAGACAATGTGAAGGACTTATCGAGTGATTTGCAGGTAACTTGAAATTAACCTCTTTACCTTCATTTTCATCATCATCATCATCATCATCTTCTCTCTCTCTCTCTCTCTCTCTCTCTCTCTCTCTCTCTCTCTCTCATACAAAATCAAGGGAAGAAGTGCTTTTGTCACAATAAGCTAGAACATAGTGTGCAATTGCTTGTTGGTCTTGAAACCAATTAGCACTAAATGGCTTGGATGATAGTGCTGAGGTGATATATAATGTAAGGGGTACTTTCAGTACTTGGGTTTTATAATTTCATCCAAAGACCTGATCAAAGTGTTCTAGTTTTATAGAATTTGGGTTGCAACCGCTGATTAAACCAAATTCTTCATTCCCTGATGTTTGCAATAGCTTATTTGACAGTGGTGCTTAACTTCCCAAATGGAGAAAATGTATTGTGGACCAAACTCCCTCTTGACAGTAACTTTAAATCCCCAACGACTCCCTGTTTTGGAGGCACACTTAAAATATATACTACAGAGGCTTCTTATTTTCTTTAATGTCTTCTCTGTCCATAACTTTATATGTACTACGTCTGTGTTTGTGCATTGGTGTGTATGCACTCATGCATGTATATGTCTGTTCTGATAGATCAGTCAATTTGGTGGGCTGCACATTCCCCTTAGTACACTCAAGTTTGTGAAATCTTTTCCTTCATGCAGAAACTCACAGATGAGTATATGAAGAAGATTGATAGCATCTTCAAGCAGAAAGAGAAGGTATGCTTGTCAAAAACAAGTTCATTTTTTTCTCTTTTGCTCAAAGAAATAAGTCTATGTTTTTGCTTCACATTTTGATCTAATATATTGATGTTTTACACATGTTCATTGTTCTTTTGCTGTTGTCTTTCAGGAGTTGCTGACGGTCTAGGGATTGGTTGTACGAAGATGTGAACTGTTGAGCTTCCTTGCTATGGAGACGGGACAATTAGTTGTCTTTGTTCTATTCACTTTGGTTGGGGGGAGGAAACTTGTGGTGCATAGCGTCTATACTTCTACCTAGAAAAGAGCATTTTGAAAATTCTCGTGTTATGAATAGATATCTTGGTTTGGAGTGAAATGGAAAAATTCAATATCCATGACCTTCGTTTAAAAGTTGTATGTATAGTAAGCTTTTGAGGGCTTTGGACATAAATGCCGCCCTGTACGGTTTCCAAGTAACTTGGTCGTTGGAGACTTTAAAGTCATCTGATCTGAGAGTTCTTTGGTGTATATCCGGCCAGGTTACAGGGCCAAGTTTGACACTAGTGTTACAATTTCACAATGTTGGTGCACAAAATTTCTCAATAAGAGTTTGACTTTTAGTCGTGAATTGACGTCGACTTGATACGTTGGGAAAATTACAGAGATGTGTACGTTTCCTTAGGTCTATTATTTCAATTTAGTAGTTATAATCTTTCTATTTTAATTTCGATAAATTTTGTTCTTCAATTTTTATTAAAAATTGCTTTAAACATAATTAATAACGGTGTTAAGATTGTTTTATAACTTGAATGACCTGCTATTTTAGTAGTGATCATTTCATATGAATTAATTTTCTCTACTAAATAATACATATCAGTTTAAAAATATCATATTTTTATTTTTAATTAAAGGGTAATAATATTTTAAAAATTCTAAAAAAGCAATTTTGGTAGTTTTTTATATAAAAGTAATTTTTTTAGAAGTAATGTATGTTCCGTGATTAAAAAAAAAAATTCAAGTTAACATGTCATGTTATGAACAAAAAAATCATAAAGTCAAATTTTATTTCATAAATTTAATCCATTATTTACTATTATTTAAAGCGATTTTAATAAAAGTATAAAAATGAAATTCAATCGAATTGTCAAAACAATAAAACCGCAAAATTCGAAGAGTTAAAAAAAGATGAAATTCAAACTTGTAATATTCCGCTATTACGTTCTTAATAGAATTGCTGCAACCTGCTGGGCCTCTCAGATTTTAAAGCCTACTGGCTACAAAGAGTATGAAAATGGGCCCAAGTTTGACAATGGTGTACAGTTGAAAAATGTTGGTGCTGATGCAGAAATTTTTACTCAGTAAAGCTAGAGTCGTGAATCAATGCCTTAAATCCTACTACTATTTTCCAATGCAGATGCATATGCAGATTCATGTGCTTATTTTGTAGTTGTTGAGCACGTGATATTCGGAAAAGGTGTTTTTCTGCATCGTGCAAAAAGTGAGTTTGATCTATGGATCTATGTCTCTGGCTTTGAACGAAAGATGTTCAACGATTGCTTTATTAATTGCACCCAGTATCTGTCTCCCCTTGTGATGCACCAACCATATATATGCAATCCATGCGTCAAATTCTTTTACCAGCCCTATGAACTCAACCCTTGAGAGCTCTATCAACAGCACAAGCTCTGCCAACAAGCTACTACAAGGACTTGTTTCATCCATCATCCAATTCTGTCCTGGTTGCAACGTAGACCCCTAAGCCCAAGCCGAATAGGCTGAAACAACTGGCTCGTGAGCATCTCACCGGGGGGTCCAGGATGTTTAGGATGCATCATACGCCAATATGAATCACTATAAATTTCTTTAACTTTTTCCATGTTCAATCCAATCCAAGTTAAAGCTACGTCTTACATAAGACAATTTCTTGGAAACTTCCAAGAAGAGATAAAAAAAAAAACTCTATGGACGATCTATCTCTGGACCACTAGCATACGGTCCTTTTAATCCAAGATAGTTTCTTTTCCGTTCTCTTTTTTTTATATATTGTTTTCTGTCATTCCTTTATTATTATTTTATTCAAGTCATGGGCCAACTAGATGGCATCCGGCAAAAGAAAATAAGCAGCTTTTGTTTACTTTTAAGTTGGGCAAATCATATGCCCCCTCTCCTACATTTGTTTTAAATAAAATAATAATAAGAATAAAAAAAGAAGACCAATTTCCATAGCGTCCCAGTTGTATCCAAAAGGAGCCATCGTTAGTGCCCTCATCACCATCACCCTTGTCCCCGTTGCTGTTAAGTGATGTTATATACAAGTCGACTTCAATCTTGTGAATAAGCTTTCGAGACCCAAGTCTAGGTAAATACTTGAAACTTGTTTGAGGGACAGCTCTGTGGTCCCAGCTTCAACGGTCTGCACCTACCCTATTAGGCAAAAAATCATTAACGACTTAACCAATGTTTCATTGCTATGCCACAACCTAAAAGCATAAATTAAAGTTGCCCAAGAATTTTTTTTTTTATTTGTTTGAAAAGAGCGGTTACCTAATTAGAATTCTTATTCTACACCCAAAAACCTTGCAAGTCTTGCATTTGTTTTTTAGTGTAGCAGTGCAAATTTAGTGGTAATCCTTGATGTGGAGGATGTTTCTTTGAAGCATCAATTCTTTTTACTGATTGGCAATGTGAAGAAATGAAAGGCTTTGATGGTTTTCCTGTCATGGCAATTCAATGAATAGTTGTAGTGAATGGGGGAGTTATTGGGAAAAACATGGGTCATTGGGCCCTTTGATGGAATCAAAATTTCGAACCCCAAAAAGGAAAGAAAAAAAGAAGCACAGAAAAAGACATTGTCTTGCACTCTTTGCTAAATCATTTGGGTCTGAAAAGAGTCTGTTTGCCGCTTCAACTCACACTACACATCAAAGAGAAACGTCATTTCCCTTCCTACTTCAAACATTATAAACTCTTCAACCTTTTTCTCCTATGACCAAATTTTTTTATTCTTCAAAAAAATGCATTTATAAATTCTTATTCTCTATATATAACGTATAATTAAAAAGTCAAAAACAATTCATGTAGTCTCCTCCAACCCTAATCCAACTAAAAACTTCAAAAAAATATAATAATTAAAGCAAAGACTTTGAATAATTTAATGAAGCTTGACCATGTTAATTAATGTTTGCGAATAGCAAGGAGACTAGCATTGTACCTTCCCGAAACCTCTCTTGAATGCCGCTCCATTGCGGAACAACAAAACAAATAAAATCAAAAAATGCTTACCACATTGACAAATCCGTCAAGACAAAAATATGTTTTCTACTTTTGTCTATTGATCCCCACTTGGATCCAAAATCAATTTGATAATCTTCATTACATTTCATTTCATTATAATATTTGTCACTGGAATTGTTTGTTTAGTGGGATCGAAGAACTTGTCTCAAATGAACCACTATATTATATTGTTTTATTCGTTGTGCATGTACATAAAATATAGCAAAAAGTAAGCTTAAGTCAAATTACAATGAAGAGTTTTCGCTAGATTAAGGATCAAATTAGGGTATAATTTATTGTCATGAAAGCTCAAGTGCGCGTATAATCACGTGGAGGACTTGGGGTTAACCCCAAAACCAATCATCAAAGTTGATGATGAGGTTGTGCATAACCTTTTGTTTTATTTTAATGGGGAATTTTTTAAGGTGTTTGTCAAATATTTTATATTAATTAATTTTGAATATGGGCAAAGTGGAAAGAAGATGGAATCCTTTCCCATAGGGTTTAATTTTATAATTTATATAAAATTTACAAACACAAAGTCTTGAAAAGCCAAAGAAGCATGCTTTACTACTTTTTTTTTTTCTTTAATAATAATAATAATAATAATAATAATAATAGAAAAAAAAAAGGGAGACTAGTTTTTAAACTTTATATAAGGTACCGTGCACAGCCATCATCATAGAATAAAGGATTCTGGTGTACTTTGGATTTCTTTATAGTAAACTAGGGGGTTTGCTTTGTTATTGTATGTTTATTGGCATAAAATATTATCCCCACCACCCCTTTTTATTGGCCTAAAAGATGAGGGAATATTATGGAAAGAGTTGATTATTTTGAAAGCAATCAGGTCCGAATCAAAGGTATATTTGCAAACCATGGAGTATGGAGCTAAAATGTTTTACATCCTTAATATTCCTCAACCCCAAGGCATGTCTGCCATTCATTGCATGCCTTAGCTATATAATTTTGACACATTCAAAAGAAAAGGGTTATTGTTTGAATATTATCTTTATCAAAATTAAAAAGATCAACAGGTGGAGTTTAGTTTAATTTAGTAATTTATAATTTTGTTAATATTCCAATAGTTGGTAAGTGTTGTGTAGAATAATTTAAACAACTACCACAATTGATTGTGTTGAACATTCTTAAAATAATTTTGTGCCAAACTATGTTAATTTCCACTCATTTAACAAGAAAAATGCCAGTATATTCTGAAAAATAAAATTACTTAAATGGTAATTTTAATAAGGGGAGCGGGTGTGGCAATAACGAAATCCGAGGCCACGAGCAGTTAGAACTAAAGAACAACAACCCCCACTGTCGTGATTGCTGCCTTGGATCGTGGCCCATTTTTTCCACGTGTACTTCCCCGGTCCCTCTCTCCCTCTCGCCTACCTACACTCAACCCTTTGGTACTCGCCATGTTAGACGCACACTTCTTCCTTGCCAACCAATTCTTCCTATCACAACGCGAGTATACCGCTGAAATACCTCTCTTTCGAAACAAAGAAAATCGTCCTCTGGCCCTACCATGCTGGAGCCGAGCGTAGGTTATAATTCCTTCTTTTCCCTCCCACTATCTGTGACGTCATCTGAAATGCCAGGTCAGCAAAAACCCACGAGGGCCCCGCCATTCTCGCAACTTCAATGATGGCGACACGAGTTCTGTACACTCTGCTGCCAAAGCATCAGGGACCGTCCGATTTTTCGGAGGTGGTTGAATGCCGGGTGCCAGGTCAGACTCGCTTTTTTATGATGATGGTTCGTCGAACCCAAAGTTAAATCCACGTCGGATTCCAATCCAACGGATTTTCTTCTCCTACCCGCAGCGAAGAACAAATCCCGATCGTTAGTCACGATGCGGGTCCCCAATGAAAGAAATTGACCGGCTGGAGCTGTCAATTCGGACCCCGCCATGTACCACTAGACTGATCTGCCCCTTTTGTGGACTGTACGTTCCACTTTTAATCTCTTACGGGCAACCGGCCTCGCCGGCTTCCCGGTGGACTGTACGGGAAGGGCTAAGTTAGATATTTCCTTTTTGGTGGAGTCAACAAATAAATAGTCGACAAGTGTGCTTCCTGCAGTTGGATCCGCCAGATGAACTGTAGGGTAAGCCCCTTTGGTGGACGATGTTCACATTGTTTTTCTCACGCACCCGACAACGTGTGGGATAGGATTGATAGAGACTGTAGAAAGGTGAGCCCCGAAGATAAAAGAAGATATGTATAGCGCCTGACACGTGGCGAGTTAGTGGGCATTTGCTATATTCCATCAGAAAGCGACGTTTCTGCCATGTTGGCATCTGGAAATTATGACCGTCGATCCATCAACAACGCAACGGTCGAGATCAACCCAGATGCTTGAAGGAGAAATCTGGGCCGTCAACGCTAGCTCTGGAGTAGGTTCCCCGTGAGTTAATGAACAACAATAGAAATAAAAAGAAAAGAGCGAAGAGATAGAGGTTATGAGCACAAAAGGAACACCAAAAAAAAAAAAAAGGCCAGGTGAAAAAGCAGAGAAGCAAACGGGGAGAAGAGAAAAGAGAAAGTGGGAAAACGGTGAACTTCCTCAGCAGCAAAATAATAATAAATTTCTTCTTCGTTTCAAGCTAGTTTCTTCTTCGAGTTTTGTTCTCTGTGTCGATTTTTTCACCGTAAAGAAGTTCAAATCTGAAATTTCAACATTGTTTCGCCGCGAACTATGGTGAATTGCCAGCCGGCAGGCTATTCTCGCTGGAATATTGTATATTTTTGAGATTTAATCGAAAATTATATTATGGAGAGAAACAGAGAAGCAAGAAGATCGAACCTGGCTTCGTCAAATGGATTGCCTAGACGTCGTCAAAGAAGCAATAATCTCCGAGATTCACCTGGTTTGATACTTCTCCATATTTACCTATATATAACGTATTTTATTAATTTATTTTCCCAATCATTTTTCCTTTTTTGTTCTGGTTTGCAGAAGCTGGAGAGATGGAGATGCAAGAAACGGTGAGGCTAAGAGAGAGAGCGAGCAAGAGGGAAAGGGACCGAGATTTGTTGAATCGGAGCAAGCGTAGGAGAGCAGATAAGGTGGTTTTACAAGGAAGCAATAACAGAGAAGAAGGAGAAGAAAGCACGGAGGAGAGTTCAGGTGAAGAAGAAGACTACGAAACCGAGCAGCTCAGTAACCGTAAAATCTCACCATCAGCTAGAGTCTCCAGACAAGTACCCCCTTTGAAGTCCACAGATGAAATGATTAGTTTTCCAGTCCCGAGAAAAGCTCGCTCAGGTATCAAAATTGTTGTTTATAATTTTCTATTCATATATAAAAGATGGAGATAGTTTTTGGGTGATTTATTGATTTTTTTTTTTTTTCAGCTTCAGTGAAGAGGTCACTTGAGAATTGGGTGGCTGGAAATGGTGGGTTTGTGGAGGAACAAAATCACCGGCAAGCTTCGATTTCACCGGCGCGTCGGAGCGTTGAGTCAGACCGAGTTTCACCGTCTTCTTCAAATGGTTCATTTAGGAAGAAGATGGTCAGCGTTTGAGGCTTTTTAGATTTTTTTTTTTGTGTTTTAATGTTTGACGAAATTGAGAGGATTGAGGAGTTTCTGGGTTTATTTTTTTGGATGTTGCAGAAGCCTAATGGACCTAAGACGCGGTTTCCAAAGGCGACCAAGTGTTCAACCTCAGCCCAGGAGGATATCGAGATCGAAATCGCAGAGGTTTTATATGGTTTGATGAAGCAATCACAAAGCTCCAAGAAGGGAGATAGCGCTGGAAATCCTTTTCCAAAGCTTGAATCTGAAGATGCAAATGGTTTCTCTACCGAAACCAAGCCCTCAGGTTCATCTCAGATTGCGAGCTCTGCACAGAGTCAATCCCAGACAACGGTTTTGGCTGATCCATTGGTTGGCGTTGGTGGGTATTTTAAGCATTTAATTTTTCTGCTAGAAAGGTTTGCTCTTTTTTTTTTTGGTTAAATTGTTTGTTTGTGTGTTTTTTTTTTTAATGTTGGCATTTGCAGCGTCAAAGAAGAAGAAAGTGGAATCTGAGAATTCTCCTACTCCGATGAAAGTTGAGAATGAGCAACGGGCAAAAATAGAAAACTTTTCGCCAAAACAGGGTCAAATATCAGGACTTAATGTGGTAATTTCTGAGTCTAGTTTTGATACGGGTAAAACGGCATCAGTGTTAATGGAGTCACGGGAGAACGTGGTGATGATTAAGCAGGGAGATTCGAAACCATCCGTCGAAGAAGAACCAAATTCCATAGATGGAGCTGTGACCAGGGAAACGTCTGTTTGGACTGAAAAGGAATCTGCTAAATTGGATGTTGATTTTCAGGATTCGACAGTGACTAAAGCGTGAGCATCAAAGAATCTTGCTTTCTCTCTCTTTTTTTCTCCTTTGATTAATGCTTTCAATGTATCTGATTTTTTTGTGTTAGTGTGGGATATCACAGAATATCGACCGTTTCAAAAGTGGAGAACCAACGTGAAGAGAAGTTCGAGATCGATTTGATGGTGAGGCTCTCCTTCTGTCGAAAATTCAGATTAGATTTCTTCCGTTGGTATTTTGCTGTCCGAATTACTGACGAAAAAGAGTAATGAGTAATGCTCCCCCTTTCCAACAGGCTCCCCCTCCAATGGCGTCATCTCCGGAAAGGGATGGCCCTGTGGATATCGCATTGGATCCTAGGTACAAGGTTCTGGATATGGAGTTGGTAAGTGCCTTTTAGCTCTACTAATTTCTCCTTTCTTTTTTGTTCCTGGACTGCAATTTTTGATTTCTCTTTTCGATGCAGAAGATAGAGACTGTGGTCAAGGATGAAGCAAAGGTTGTGAAGAAAGAAATGAGGGCAGAAGATAGTAAAGACAACAAGAAGATGGATACCATCAGGGAGAAACGAGATCCATTGAAACTTGATTTGGAGAAGCCTCATCAAGATAATGGTAGTGATTGTTGTAAATTTGAACATGGTCAAAAACAACAGCTATCTAAACCTGGCGTTCCTAAAGTGGAGAAAACCGGTAATTTTAATAAGTTTCAGCTTTGACTCACTCTGAAGCTCAATGATTTTTATATTAAAATCTTTTTTTTTTTGCTTGATTTGTGATATGATGAGTTTATGGATTGTTCTTCTTTTACTCAGCTCAATCTAGTTCAGTGCCTGTGCCAATCACCCTTACTGGCTGGCCAAATGGTTTGCCACCTCTGGGGTAAGCTATCAAATAGCTTCATTCTGGTTGTGCATTTTGTTTTTGTTATATATCCTTGCAGTTAATATTATTTTGTATCTAAGAATTGGAAACCCCTTTTTTTTTGTGCCAGGTATATACCTCCCTTCCAGACAATTCCGCCCATGGATGGGAGTACTAGATCATCTACGCAATTGCAGGTATGAGTACTGATTTCCTTATTATGGCAAAGGCTTCAGTTTATTACTCTCTGTCATCTTGATGGCTCATGTTAATTGTGCCATATTTTCTATGTCTTGAATTAACCATGAGTTTCTATTGGAAATATGCAGCCTCCTCATTTCCTTCTTTCTCAACCTTGGCCTAAAAGATGTGCCGTGCATCATTACATTGCTCGTAACATACACTTACACCAGCAGTTCACAAAAATGAACCAATTTTGGCCATCAGCTCCTGGTTCTGCTTCTCCATGTGGGGCCAAGCCCAACGATCTCCATGTGGTGCCATCTGCAGAAAATTTGATTCTTGGAAATCCTTTGCAAGGAAGTTTCCCAGTTGTGAATCTAAACTCTACAGAGGAGAAAGGTAAGGTTATGGCGAGCTTTCCTGGTCTTACCAGGAAAGATAAAAGCTCTGACTGCACCAATTTTGTGGACACCGCACAGAGAAAGCAGGTCGTGCTTCAACTGGCTTCCCAACCAGCAGCTGCTGGTAACTTGATGGTATGGTATTGTTCTTTTTTTTTTTTTTTATTTTATTTGGCCAATAATGTGTCAATGCTTTTTAAGTAAGTTTAGAAATTTTTTGCTAATCTTTTATTTTTTTTTTGGGCTTCATTAGTAGTTGGATAATTTTCTGTTAATTTGTTGAAGAATATTTCATTTTTCTATGTCTTGGTCTTTTGTGTTATTGCAGCATGGCCCTGCTTTCCTATTTCCTTTAAGCCAACATCAAAATGCGGCAAATCAATCTGGGCCTTCTAAATGTGCTGCTTCCACTAACAAAGCATCATTGAGTAATAATTCAACACCCGGAATTTCCACTGGCTCTGCAGCATTACCAGGAGTAGCAGCAGCTGTGAGCTTTAATTACCCAAATTTGGGTGCTAATGAAGCTCCATATTTGACAATATTACAGAACAATGGTTACCCTTTTGCTATCTCTGCTCCTGTTGGAAACCCGTCAGCAATTAGAGGAGGAACCCCAACTCAAGCGTTGCCTTTCTTTAATGGGTCTTTCTATTCTTCTCAGATGTTCCATCCTCAACTTCAACAGCAGCAAGCTCACTCTCAGCCTGTTCAGCCAGCTTATCAGAATGCAGTCACATCAAGTGGTTCATCAACATCCCACAAGCAACCAGAAAGTCACCAGCCACGGGGTGGACAAATTAGTGGCAATAATTTTTTGAGCTCAGCAAGCATGCAGTCACAGCAGTTGCAGAAGTATCACATGCTCACATCCAATCCATCTCGCAAATTGGAACCTGAGATGAATGGGGAGAATACAACCTCAGACACCGAGAAAAGTGTTTATGGCCAGAACCCACCACTTCCTCATCAGCCACTCAACTATGCCTTGGTACCTTCTGCAACGGTGGGTGGTGGCAGTGTAAATGGAAATCACAGTGAGAAGCAGCTTTCACAACAGAAGAATTTGAAGGGTGGAGTTGATCTCGTCCCTCCACAAGCATTTGCCGTGTCATTTGCTTCTTTCACTGGAAACAACATACCTTCAAACCTTAACTTCTCATCTATGGCACAAAACCCCACAATTTTTCATAGCCCACCTGAGATGGCTCGGCAAGGGTACCAGGTTGCACCTGTGCCGCAAGTTGCACAGCAGAAGAATCACCAAATATCTGACGGGAAGAATAGAGGTGGTTCAACCAATCTGGATGATGGAAAAAAGGTAAGTTTGGGGAAGTCACGTACAACAAACGGGCAGACATATGTTTTTGACAATTCAGCTAGATCTTTGAACTTTGTATCCTCTCCTGTCACTGGAAATTGGCCTCCTCGCTCCATCACCTCCACTACAGTAACCACAAATCCTCCCATTTCTGCTAATTCATCAAATTCCCAACAACAGCTGCTTCTACTTCAGAAGCAGCTCATGGTGCAGCAACATCAGCAGCAACCTGCTACAGCTTCTCGAAGCAAAAGTCAGACAGCCAACACCATGCCTGCATCTTTCGTTGCTGCTAAATTTTCAAGCAATGCTGCTATATTTCCACAAACTGCGCCCCAAAGTAACAGTTCTGCACAATCAACCCAGTGGAAAAACTCAGCAAGAACCACAGCTGCCCAAGTGGCTTGTACATCAGTTGCAGCTACCAACGCCTCAGCCGTTAAAAATCTTCCCCAGCAACCATCGAGGCTTCCACAAGGCCAAACCCAGATATCGTTTGGGTTAAATACCAAGTCCAGCTTATCGCCACAAGTACAAGAAATACCTACCAGTAGCCAGTCAGCATCGCTTATGATAGTTGGGTCTCCACCTAGTAGTTGCAACTTGAGAACAAGTTCAACAGGCAGCAAAGTTGGTTCATCAGTTCCCACAATACAATCACAACAGAGCGAGAATTCTTCTCCTGGTAATGGCCAGAAATCCTCTCCGGTGTGTGGAAGGAACGTGCCTTCAATTTTGAGCACATGCCCCAGTCACCTCTCCGAACTCAAGTATTGAAACGTAGCTGCAATTAGAATATTGCAGCAGCAGCCTGCCTTCTTCTCAGGCCTTGTTCTCAAGTATTGAAACGGGAAAGGCGCGGGACGCGTTAGAAAGATTTTGCGGGGACCTAGCTTTCAGGTTAAGTGAAAGGCACGTGGGTTCTTGTTAAGGATTCTGATTATGTCTGGCAGATGCACCGGAGGTGTAAAGAAAAGAAGCTTGAGAATTGAATGTGAAACGCAGTTGGGTGGGAAGATTAAGTGCAATTCAGAGACTTGTTCCGACTAGCCAGCTCCGTACCGGTGCTATGATCAAAGGGCACGTGCTGACGTGCGGTTGCGGCCAGCAAGCATCGCAGTCACAATGACATGGGCATCGGCCTTGTGTGAGTTGGCAGGGGATTGGGGTCAAGGAGACAGGATAATGTTTAAAAGGGGGTTGGGCTGTATCAGGTCTTACAGTTTTGAAGTCGGACCAAAGTGGGGACCTACCATAACCATATTCTGGGGACTATTGTTGGTTGCCGTATTTAAGGCTACTAGGTGTTTGATTGGTCTAGGGTGATGCTAACGTGTAAATAGGATAATCATTTGCAAAGAATACAATGTTCCTAGTTTCATTGTTTTATTTGAGATGATTCCTCGCCCAATTGGATATTTGCCCTTTTCTTATTGCCTTCCATTTTGTTATTGATTGGGTGGTGGGGCCCATAAGAGAGAGAGAGAGAGTTGGAAAAGAGAGGCAAGAAAAATCTTAAGAAAAAGAATAGGTGAAAACAGTGGAGCTGGAAGCAACACCATCTGATTGGCCATTTGGCCTTTTTGGTATTCTTTGGCTCCTTTGCCTTCCCTCCCACCCTCCCTCCCTTCGCATTGTGTGCAGTGCAGTAGCAAATCTGTTGGATTCAAACTCATCTTAGCCTTTGACCCAACATAGTCATGGTTTCACGCCAGCTAACTTAAATCTGTCCAAATTCAAATCATATAAAGATTACTTTATTGTTGCGCCTGCCATAATACCACGTTTCACTTCATACGTTATCTTATTCTTTTCTAAAGGATGGGCAAAGGTGGTGGACGGGGAATGAGGTTTCCACCCTTCCTTCTTTTCAGTGGAGGCCCGGAGGGTATCTAATCCAATCTTAATCTATCTCTATCTAGCACAGTTTTTGCCCTTTCTGGGCGTTGTTAAGTTAAAAAGTTAAAAACTGTTCAATTTCATTTATCCCTATCTACTTCTGACATGCTTGTACAGTATAATTTGACAAAAGAAAAAAGGTACTAATTCCTGTAGACAAAAAATTGATGATCATAGCATTTCAATAAACTTTTTAGACATTCTATGTCACCTGCATGTGGAATTTTGTTTCACAAAGGAAATGGGGCAAGAACCCTAAACACACCAAAACAACAACAAAAGAAACACTGACAAAATCAGTCCGCTTGAAGGAAGCCTTTGAATGTGAAGTTCATTCCTCATCATCCTGTGTCTGAGTATCAACTCATGGTCCGTGGTGTCTAAGTTCCCAAAATTCTGCTTCTTCTGCACTCCTCTATCATACCATGTCAACACAAGTGCTATAACTTTGCTGAGGGTGGTTTGGGCCCGAGGGATAAGATACCGCCAGCCGTTTCAGTCTCTAACAACAAACTTAGAAGAATCTTTTCATGCATATAAAAGGCATAAAGAAACCAGTTCCATGAAATACAATATAAATGGTGGAAGAAAATGAAACGAGGAAAAAAGAAAGGCACTGAGTGCCTTTTGATGATTCCTCATCTACTTCTGCAGGAAAGATGCTGCATTGACCTCAACATCTTCTTTGGCTCGTCTATCAAATGGATCCTCACCAATGTACAAGTCCAAAATTGATCTACAAAGGAGTTTGCTCTGTATACTTCCTACCTCTTTACCATCAACTACAAAATTTAGAAAAGAAAAGAATTAGAGACTTACTTTCAATGCGGTGTAAAATCATATAGAAATGAGACAAGCATAAAATAACTGTTTTTATTCATGCAGTAAAACTAACCTTGGAGATCAAGAAATTTATATGCAGAAGCAAAAACAGCCTTTTAACCAGTTAAGTATTAATCAAAGGTCTCATATTATACCACATGCCCCCCATTTGAAATATATGTCTAGCATTATGTAGATCAAGATACAGTTGTGTAAGAGAAAATAGAGGGAATAAAGGACACTTGTTGTACCAATAGATGGAAAATCCACACAGAATGAAAGAAAATGAACAGAAAATTTTAGAAAAGGCTTCCTACTTCTAATTTATTGGTAAATAGGCAATAAATATCTTACTTGTTGTCTTAAGTATATGGCCTCGTTCCCTTATGAGATCTATCACAGATCCCCTTGGTATTTTATATTCATCTTTGAATTGAGAAGTAAACCTGCAACCAAGTTCAACATGATATAAACTAACATTAAGAAAATGTTAAACAGAAAATAGAAGCAGGAAAGTTTGGGGCTATAGAAGTTTAGAAACAGATAGAAAAGGAAAAATTGAAGAAAAGAGATACCAGTGCAATGCTGGCAAAAAATTAGAAGCAAGTCAGAGGCTCAGAGTAGTCAACTTCAGCGAATTTAACAACTTAGCATATTGCAAATCATATTCTTAACAGCAATGTCCAGAAGAGCCAAAAGCAACACCAAAAACATCAGAAAATGATGACTAATTTGTAACTTCAAAAGGTATGAAGCTGCTAATTTAAACACATGAATTTCGGCTTATCAATTGAAATTTATGAACTACAAGGTAGAAGTTGATATTTAAAAGAATAGTTCACCTTTGAAGCAATTCTTTATTATCTGATCCCCCAAACTTTTGGAGTCTGCTTCCCACTGACTCTTCAAAAGCACTACGCACAGAACGGATGCTCAATTTGCTGTAGACAATTTGAAGTCTAACAGTCATGCATATATCAGCTTCCATAAGATCATTATTAAAATCCTTATTGTCTTTAAGTTCAGTAGCAGATAAATTTCCGTATTTCTCACTCAACAACTTCCTTAAATCATCCCCATTAGCATACACACCTGCAAGAGAACCAAGTTATCACCATAAAGAAATTGCAAACGACATTTTCGCCCCTTAAAATAATTGATTCAATAGCTCAATCTACATTTTTCATCGATGATCAAAGCTCAATCTATATCCACATTGTAGCCCATAATTCAATACTTTTGCCAATTGACATCATTCACTTATGCAATATTATTACCAAAAGTATCCTTTAAATTCTAGAAATTCTGGCATGAAAGCCTCGAATTCAACAGCAAAACGAAAGCTGGAACCTTGCACGTCATCCAGAATTCCAGATAATAGAAACATAAACAAAGCTTCCAAAGAAAGGAACAAAACTTGTTCCTAGTACAAGATGTCTAAGTGGTCCATTGTACATTAACAGAAATGAAGAATCACACAGAAACAGAAAAAGAAGCAGAAAATTTCAAAGAAGAAGAAAAGAAATAAAGTTACCAAATGCATAGACATCGATGTTCTTCAAACCCAGTATACTCTTTTTCCTCAAACCAATTCCAAGAAGTCGAAGGGAATTTCCCAGAACCGAAGGAAAAGAAACGCCAGTCCTTGATTCGACGACTGGAGCTGAGCCATCATCAAGAGAGAGCGAGCCCCACAGAGGGGAAGAGTGATCCCGAAAGAGCAAATTCACTGCGTTTTGGAGAAACGGGTGATTCGGATTCTGCGAGACGACTGCCACGCCCGCCGCAGCCGCAGCTCCTACGCCTGTTGCTGAGGCCAATGTGGCGGCGAAATGACGCGAGGAGGCATTCCGGTGATGGTTCTGTGGGGTGCCCGGGAGGTTCGTGGGCTGAGAAAACAAGAACGGGAACCGCAGGGACACCATTTTTTAGCTTTTTTCTTTTTTTGTTAATTATCGAAAATGGGTTAGTTATGCGTCACCTTATGATGTGGACGTGGACGTTCGTCAACAAGGAGGAGGGGTTTTTAGGCCTCTCACTAAACCAGTTGCCCAATAGGTGTGGCCCAAACTAAAACATCTAAATCCATAGTCCATGGAGCAATGGTTGCCTTTGTCCTTAGGCTTTGGGCTTTGGTTGACTGGATTCAGCCCTTTGGGCAAAGCAAATAGCAAACCGATCGAGGTTTAAGAGACTTGGGCTGAGCCTTCCTAAAAGCTTCTTACTCCGTACCATACATAATACGCATTTAAACAAGCAAACTGAAAGCAAAGCGGATCCAAACTTAAGCGTCACGTCAATAGCTCAGCTAAATTGAAGCAATGTAGTTTAAACTTTAAAATAACTCTTAATAAATTAATGTATTAGAATTAAACTAAGGTGTTCCTAATGCCTGATTTAAGACAATAATTCAGCGGCTTGTCGTTTCCAAGAAATGCTATTGCTACCTTCTAAATTTTACCAAACCCATCACTGTCAAACATGAAAACAACGACTATTTTCCACATTTTTTAACTAAATACACTAGGATCAGCTCCATACGGAAATTAGTGCTATTAAAATAACAATACTGAATTTACTCATGCACAAAATTTGTAATGAATCATTACTGTCCCCAAAGAGACAAAGAAGAAGCAGGGATTTAGATTCGGAAAATAAAGGTAATGATTAGCCATGAAGCGTGTTACGAAAAAGATCAGAATTGCTAGGAAAGCTTGACTGATCAACTTATATGCAAATTTGATTATGTTTTTCCTTGTTCTTCACATTCTATTTTGTATGTTTTTCATCTGTAGAGAGGATTCTTGTGATAAGAAATGGCAGTGTTATAAGTAAATAAAAAGATGCATGGGAGATGGTGGATGGGAAGATTGGAGTAGTTTATGGAGTACTAATGTCATGACAAATGGTAGAAAATGGTTGAGAATGTGATAGCAAATGACTAAACAGAAGAAAATTTGTGAGATAATATTTAGAGGGAGAGAGTTAAGAGTGAAAGTGTATATGTCTTAAGAGCGAAAGTGTACCAAGAGAAACACTTGTACTACAGGAAATAAGAAAATTTTTTAACTATTTATATTTGAACCATCAAATCAAATTTTTTAAAACATTTTAAAATGAAACTACCTATAAATCTTTTCATTTATTTTGAATAACTTTCATTGTTGTTTACAAGATATAAATGTTCCGCTCTTTTTACTTGTTCTCATTTTTTCTTTTTTATATATATAGCAAGAGAGGGGAGGGGAATGGTAGGGCATCCACCCCTTAACAATTTTAAAATTTTATAACAATTTTTATTTTTTTGAAATTTTATAATTTTGTCTCTATAATAATTTTATAACATATCCTTATTACTTTAAAATCATATAATTTTTCTTCTACAATAATTTTATAATTTTGCTCCTTATTTTTTAATTTATATAAATACTAATATCTTATTTGAATTTGTGTTTATCTTGCATATAACAAATAATCTCTCAAAAGCTTTACAACTTAAGTCTCAAAATATACTAAATGCAATTTGTTTAATATCGCTTACTAAAAAGCATCTCCAACAATTGAGAGAAGATGGATGGGAATCTTTGTTTGTTCGATGAAGAAGTTTTGTAAGAAATATGAAATTGAAATATAAATTAGGTAAGGTCATTTTCAAAAGAATCATGCCATAACACTATTGTCGAGTTGATTTGTTTCTGATTACTATTGACTCACACTTGCAAGAATTGAATTCTAGATTTAATGAGAATATAGTGGAGTTGCTCACTCTTAGCACATCTTTAAACTCTCAGAATGATTTTGAATCATTTAATGTTAAAAGTATTTGCAACTTTGTAAATATATATTACCTTGATGACTTTACCGAGTCTGATAAAATACATCTAAATTATCAATTGGATATATTCAAGCTTGACATTCTTCATAATTAGGTTTTGAAAAATATATTTACACTTTCTGAGTTATGTCAAGTGTTAAAGAAGATAAAAATATAAAAAATTTACTTTATTGTTAACAAATTGATTCGGTTTCTCTTAACTCCACTACAACATCAGAACATGCATTTGTTTTATGAAACTCGTTAATAATGAGACTTGTAATAGAATGTCATATGGTTTTTTAAGAAATTCGTTGATCATTTCTCATTGAAAAAGATATTATTCGAGGTTTTGACATTGATTTAGTGGAAGATGCCTTCAACTTTATGAAATACCATTGAGCTCAATAAAAGATGTCTAATTAATCTTAAAACGCAATAGCTGTTAAAAAATGTCTTTATTTTGTACTTAACACGTAATTAGAGTTATTTGTGTAATTTTTACATGACTTTTTTTTAACTAAATTATTTTATATTTTTCTCAAACGTTAATTTTTTATTATGACTATTTTATAAATATTATTGTCATCCTCAATTGTGAAATCTTAACTCTGTCACTATATATAGCATTATATTTACGATAAATTAAATCTTTAAAAATGATAAATTAATAATCAAAATCAACAATGTATGTCAACTAAAACAATAGGCCCTAAACTAGTTGTTGCTGACAAAAGTAAACATTTACCATCTCGTTTGTTTGTGCGGAGAATCATTCTGGCTGGAAGAAAAGAATCTTAACATATAGACCAAGAATACTTTTCAGACTAGTTTATATACATATATACTTTCCTCTTATATGTTCAGCGTTTGCTTTTAAATTTCTTTACAACTTTTGATTATTCTTCATCGTACGTACTTGCATGCTAAACCTTGCTTTTAAACTTGTAATTAGTCTCTACCAAATAAGAAGAGATAATATAAAGTGGGAGTAGTCTAAATTTCAAAGAATTGATTTGCTTAGCACGTCGTTGTTCATAGAAATTAATTAACTGCCTTTATTACTTCGCTTCAATTAGGTGAACATCACGTAACATTACATTCGTATGCAGTTCTTGACCTCTGATTTTGTTTCGTGACGTTAAAATTGACATATTAGCTAATTAATATAACAAAAACCAGTGGTTGGTACCGTATCGTTACCATGCAGAAACACAATTAAATCGTTGATTAAGTAGGTTATGTTATAATTGTTGTTTTTATTATTTATTTTTTGTTATAATTATATGGTACACTGGTTTAGGATAATCAGCAGCAAATGGGACCCACAACTGCTAATTGATCAATGGTGCAAACGAAATGGTTGCCAATCGCCAAAGATAACAGGGAGAGAGCATCAAGGTTCAGAGAAAAGCTATTAGATTCCATGGTGGAAACAAACACTGGGACTACTGGATGGCTTGGTTTCCCGTTTTAATGAAGCGCTGACTGCGACAATGGCTTTTTGTTCGTTTGTTTGGTGTCTTGAGCAAAACCTAAATTCTGCATTATTATATAGGATATTTATCCAACACTCGCTTTCCATTAGTCGGAAACTTGGTTTAGTACATGTCATATATTAGCAATTAATTGCCTGACTCAACAGTAATGATAAATTAATTCAATTTCTTTCATCAGCTGAAAATACTCTTGAATCTCATTACTATGTACATAACAATATTATCTAAAAGTATACTACTACTCTTCGCTGCATGCCTTAGATAAGGAAGCAAGCGTCAAAACTATGTCTTGGCTGTTCAAACAGAGTTCTTTCCTTTGGTAATTCACAATTGAATATCATATGATAAATTTGTATAAACAATAATACTTGTTCATGCCCTTACTTACAGCAAGTTTGGTTTACTGGAAGGAATAGAATGAAAATAAAATAACCATTCTAAGATAATAAAACAAGAGAAGAATAACTATTATATAAATTGACTCACGAGAATGGAATAAGATAGAAATTACTATTATTACATATTCCATTGTTTGATTGGCAGGAATAATTTTAAAAATACTTAAGGAATAATGGATAAATGATGAAAATATCTTTTATTAAAATTTAAAGATTTTATTCGAAGTAATAAAATCAAAATACCTTTTACTATAATTAAATAAAATTTTTACCAAAATACAAATATATTTTTATTATAATTTAATAATATTTTGTAATAGAAAATACTTAAATCTTTATTATAATTAAATAATATTTAACATTAAAAGATAAAATATATTCTTCATTAAATTTAAATAATACTAAATAATATTCTTTATTACATTTATTATATTCAAATAATAATATTAAATAATATTATTTATAATATTTATTATAGTTAAATAATATTAATATATTATATATTATTTAAATATTTTTATTTCCTTTTTTTGAAAATAAAGTAAAAAATTTTATGTCTTCTATGCTTTAGAGAGAGAAGGAGTGAGGAAGAGAGAGAAAAAATAAGTTTAATATTATTTTATAAGGTAACTTTTAAAATTATAAAAATGTATATTTATCTAATTAACTTCTTTTCTTATTCTCAACCATTCGGAATAGCCATTACTAAAGAAGTTTAGGTAATGGCTATTTAAGCTTATTTTAAAATGGTTATTCTTTAAAATAGCCATTCTATTTAACCAAGTACAGTTTTGTCTTAAGAACGAGATTAAGAGAGGAATAATTATTCTATTCCTTCGAACCAAACACGCCCTAAGACTTTTTTCTCATCGTGAGCTTCATTTATTATAAGGGTACTTTTAAGTATATATAATTAATGCAAAATATTAACTAGTATTGTTTGGTTACTAGAATGATAAAATAAGTTTCAAATAATGGTAAAATCCTCATTTAAATTTTTATTTGTATTAATTGAGTTTAAAATTTTTTGTTTATTTAATATCAAATGAACTCAATCTAAATGTAAAACACTGATACAATAGACAAAAATGACTTATTTCAACATATATGAGATAATTGGGACCGTTAACCACGCCAGTATTTAATTTTCATAGAAATTAAGCTCATTTGACATCAAATTATAAGTTAAGGGCTGAATTAAAACAGATAAAAGAATAAAGTTTTTAAATAAAAATTTTGTCGTAATTTATCGTTATGCCTTTGAACAATAAAGCTTCCACAATAATAAACCGGTGGCATTTTTAAAATGCAAACCAGCGTTTCAACCATGACAAGCAAATGTTTGGAGAAGCATCTTTCATCGTCAATTTCCTCATGATATACGATGGAATTTCGGTGGGAAACAAGTTAACAACCATAAAATCCATTATCTTATAAACTAAAAGAAAAAAAATTCCTTGTGTCTGAGTGGTTTCCTATATGAATTTTCGGTCCTTTATTGATAGTCTGCAAACTGCTGAATTTTGTCATGATCGGTAGTGCAAGCTGATTACGACATTGCTGTAATATGGTCGGATATACTTCTCAATATGTATGGCCGCTGCAGTAAGACAATTAAACGAATAAATGGCTACATGCAATAAAGATTCCCACATTTTTTCTTCCATTATTAAAATAAAAAAGAAAAAAAAAAAGAAAAGAAAAGAAGAGGAAGAAGCAATCATTATCTAATTAAATCACTGACGTGGCACGTTGATACCCTTAAATTACATTAATGAAGGCTGATTCTCATGCCTTAGTAGGAGTTAGGATTCTAAATTGTACGGCACCTAATTCAAAGCACCTGTACTGTTTCCTTCGCTTCACGCAAATTTCACTTATTAATTTCTTCAATAGGAGGTTCACTTTTTATTAAATCTTAAAACATTGGAGAATAGAGAGGATCTTTGGAGTATATCTTCAACATGTATTCATTGGATACAAAATATGAGAAAAGAAAACCCATGCATAATTCCTTTTAATTTAAAATTTTCGGTTCAATTAGTCAATTCAATTTAAAGAGTACTATTTGTTTATAATCCATCCTAATAATTCTCATGATTTTCCATCTCAACTAACATTGAAAAAAAGTGCCTTCTCAGAGCTCTCTACATGCACATAGGAATTTTTTTTAAAAATTTTATTTTAAATATTTAAATTTAAAAATTATATTTAAATAATAATTAAACATTTAATTGAATAATAGGTGTACGTATTCTCTTCTTAATGAGAATTGTTAACAAGTCCAACTTAATTATTAAAGGTGATTAGTTCTTTTCCTCTTAATTTTTTTTTTAGAAGAGAGTTAGAGATTACGGGTTTTATAAGCAAATTATAGACAGAGATGCATGCTTATTGGTTGGTTGTATATGTTAGACAGTGTTAGTGAAATTCCAATTGCGTCCTGCACCCATGATACAATCCCCAGTTTGAGAGAAAATCATACGAACCAATGGACAAAGCCCACACAATTGGTTCTTACTTTTTTTTGAAAGGCAAAACTTAATATTTTATTAATGAGAACATGTATAAATTTTTTTTTATATAGTGGAAATAGAATAACTTATTACATCATTCTAAGCCAAACAATTCCTAAAAAATCAGCTAGTAAAAGACAAACAATGCTAGAAGGAGGAGACTCAAAACACTAAGAACTTGTTTGGTCTAATTTTTTTTTCAACTTAAAAGCTATTATTAAGCTTTTATGAAAAATAATAACTTTTAGAAATAAGTTAAAATTATTTGATAAACTATTTAACAAAATAAATTACATAAGCTTTAATTTCTGTTAAAATTACCATAAAGGGTATTCATACTCTCTTCAATAACCTAATAAGCTAAATGTAATGGTTCAAGTTTATATATAAATTTAAATATTAAAATCAAAGAAATCAATAAAAAAAAGGAACAACTCTTAAACTTGTATAGTAGTAATAATATTAGATTTTTGTTGATCTAATAAACAATCAGACCATGATGCTTCAATTCCCAAAAAAAAAAAGAGAAAAGAGAAAACAATATATTTAATATTAAAATTCTTTTTAGTGACAAAGAGAGAAAATCTTTAATAGTATCTGAATACAGTTTTAAATTTTAGATTTTTTTTCTTTTAATTTTTGTAAGAACAAAAAATTCTAGATTTTAATATTCTGTTGTTGGGTCTTCTGTTTTTTTATTAGTTTTTGTAGAGAGAGGTAGAGAAAAGGGAAATCGTTATTTACATTGAAGAATGGTAATTTATAGAAAGAGGGAGAGGAGGGAGAGATTGATTGAGAGAGAGGTATTTTTTGAAAAATTAATATGTTTTTAAAAGAAGAGAAGAAAAAGCTCATCCTTAGAGCTTTTCTTAAAGCTCTTTTTTTAAAAATTTTGTTCTTAAAAAAAAGCTACTTTTTTTTAAGAACTTTTCAAAAGATCATGCTTGGCTTGGTTTTGCTTTTAAGATATATATAAGCTGAAAAAATACCAAGCCAAATGTCATAACGCGAGGGTCTGGGAACCCATCCGTCAGACACGGGCGAAAATAAAGGAGATTAGGAGTCATCACCAATCGTTTCTTATAGGTGCGATTGGTTACCTATTGACTCGGTTCTAATCAATGAAGTCCTAAATTGATTTCAGGTCCATCGAAAGAACAAAAACTGGTTTGCGTTTTTTCAAAGATGGGTTTGGGAGTGCGGTAACGCACGGAGAAAGGTTAGCACCTCCGTGGCGCCCGTTTCACAAACGGTATCATTTAATCTTAAGTCATTCTATTACGGCCTGATTTTGATTTTATTGTTATATTTCCTTAATCTTTGCTTATTAACTAAATTTTGTTGAATTAGTCTTTTATTTGGTTTTACGTATACATATGATGCAAGTATAAAATTGTGTTATGATTTATTTATTTTAAATGATGTGGTCGGTAATCTTTTATTGGAAAATCATTCGAAGACCATCATAACGCTTTGGTGAAGTCTCAATGTTTTCCTCACCTAGGGATATCCCCGAAAGAACTCATCTCTACAAGCTTCTCGAAGAAATCCCATCATCGAAATTCTCACCCCATTTACAAGATAAACGTGGCGTGCTATGACAGGATAAAATAATGATATATATATGAACGCATTTGTTAATTTAACGTCCTTGATTTTCTTGCAATAATATGTTTAGTAATTTAGGAGAATTTATTACCTTGTTCATATTATTATTTATTTTTTTTTATGTATAATATTTTTTATCAAAAATTATTTGAATTAATGGGTATTGAGGGATAAAGTTCGGATTTATCTCGACGCTTCGGTGAAAATCCGTCTCGAATTCCTTACTTAAGAAATTTACTCGAAAGAGGCAACTCTTTGCCTTTTTTAGGTGAAATTCCATTATCGGATCACTCAAAATAATCGTTTTCTTCTTTTTTTTATAATAATTATATTTCCATCATGTATTTTTTATTATTTGTTATATTTTAACAACGATTATTTGAGTTAATTGGTATTGGAATGTAGAGTGCGGATTTATCTCGACGTTTCGGTGAAAATCCGTCTCATACTCCTCACTTAGAAAATCTACCTAAAAGAAGTAACTCTTTACCCCTTTTTAGGTTGAATTCCATCATCGGATACTCAAAATAATCATTTCATTTTATTATGATTATAATTATTATTTATGTACATATTTTTATGCATATTTTATTTTTTACTATTTTATTTATTTTTATTATTTATTATTATTATTATTATTTTTATTATTTTTACCTTTTTTAATTTTTTGTGTTTATTACTAAAATAGATACTCATATTTTATATGTTTATGATTTTTTTTCTAACAAAATTTAAACTAAATTAAAGTGCATTGAAATTAAAAATAAATAAACAAAAACAGACTTAAAACAAAGCCCAAAGGTAGGTATTGTACCTATCTGGGCTTGGATTAGCCCAGATCCATGGCCCAGAGGAGACACGAAGCTGCCTTGGATAGTCCACTCAGCAGGCCCGCAGCTCAGATCTCCAAAATGCACCGTTTTGTGGCCTTTCAAAACGACGTCGTTTTGCCCAAAACGCTTCAGCTTCCCTTACTCTTGAAACAACGTCGTTTTTGTCTTTCCTCCTTACTATAATAGCTTCTATTTTTCTTTTTTCCTTATTTTTCCCTTCCTTTTTCTCTCTTTACCCTAAATGCTCTCCCCTCTCTCTAAACCGCAACCTTCCCCCCCCATCGGTTGTTGGTGTTGAGGGGTTTATGTAGATATTCAAGAATAAGCAAAATTGACTTCAAGGCGAGTCTTTTAAATAGGCGTCTATCTTTAAGACTTAATTCGCCATCACCATTATGTAACACCTGACCCTAAATTATCTGTGACAGGTCATTCACATGCAATGGATAGCATGTTTGTATATCGAATTGCCCCGGGAAACAAGATAAATGACAATATTGCCCCTAGTGGTATGATTAAGTTAATAAGGTCTTGAATCAGTTTAAACAGAGAATTGAAGATGAATTTGAGAAAACTAAAACCCATGGATTGGTTTAAAACAGTGATTCGGAGTTCGAGGTTTAGTTTGGGGTTAATCAGGAAAATTGACCGATTAGGAACAAAACGGTCATTTTTCAATTTCAGGACAAAATGGAGATTTTCATAAAAGATTTTGATCACAATTGATCAAGACTTATTATTTGAAGCATAAGATGATTATTGGAGCATAAAATGAGATTTGACAAAGATAAATTTAATTTCCCGGTAGTTTTGGAACACAAGGGCAAAATAGTAATTTTGCCATTAAAGGACGAATTTGGGATTTTTGAAAAAGATTTTTTTTGATCTCATTTGATTGAGATTGATCGTATTAAACTTATTGGACTATAATTTGAAGGTTTGGCAGTGAAAAAGTTTAATTTCGGTGATTTCTGGAGTGTAGGGGTAAAATCGTAATTTTATCACTGGGAGGTCAAATTTAATTTTTCGAGAGGATTTAGATCAAATTTGACAAATTGGAGTGTGGTATGAGTTTGAGGACTGAAAAATATGCCTTGTGGTAATTTTTCAATTTGTTGGGCAAAAATGTAATTTTTCACTTTTTCGGGGGTAAAAGTGTAATTTTACAAAATTACACTATAAAAAAAATTTGGAATGGTCCAGAAACTCAGGAAAGCTTAATGGATAAGTGAAACAAAAAGAGTGGTGGAAAAAAAAAAGAAAGTCAAATGAAAAAAAATAATAAATTAATAAAAAATTCAAAAAGTATAATAAAATAATATTATTTTATTTGGCTATTAAAAAGCCAAAAAATTTCAGCTTCTTCCCCTAAATTTCGTTCAAACCTGAAGGAAGAGAGAGAAAACACAAAAATAAACCCTAGGTGGAAGAAAATCAAAGAAAAAGTGTGATTTTTCAAGGATCCAAGTGTTTAAAGGTATGATTTTTCAAGTTTAGCTTATGAGCTATCATTTCCATGTATTTTTCCTTAGTTTCCATGGTTAGATTTCATGTTTTTATGGTGGTTTCAGACCTGGACATATGGGTTTAGAGAGAGAAAGTTCATGGAAATAATTGATTTTGATATATGTTGGTGTTTTTGGCTAGTTTAGCATGTATATAAGCAAAACTAGAAGAAATAAATTTGTTTGCCATAGTAAACATCCATGGCTGAACCTAGTGTTGTGTGTGGTGATGGAATTGATTTTATTTTGAGAGAATTGGATGGCAAAATGGTGATTTATGGTGTAGAAATCAAGTAGGAAAAATAATGGAGTGGAAAATTTAACTAGAAATGAAATGTTTCTCATTTTATCTATTTTGGCTGAATTTTCTAGGAGGAATTTAAATGCTGGAAATTGAGCAAATTGTTGAGATTTGGTGGCATTTTGGTAATATTTGATGAATTATGGGTGTAGGAATTAATTGAGAAATTTTGGTGCAAAAATTAAAAATTTTACCCACTAAGGGTAAAATCGTAATTTTCAGTCTAGGACTGGTAAATTGACCCGTAGTTGCTGCCATTAAGTAATTGGAATGTAATTGATCAATTAGAAACTGAAACGAGTCAAATCGGAGTTAAAATGGGGATTTTAGCAATTTAGACGCGTGTAGGCGAGTCGGTCGGACACCGTAAGAAAACGACTGTCTAGACCATTTTACCCCATTTTCATGCATCACATAGAGCCTGAAATTGATTGTGGTTAATTGACACAATTTATTGAAATTGGTGTCACACGGAACACATAGGTGGTGGGTCCCCCGGACGCGGGAAAGATTAAGTTGTAGTGGAAATTAAAACAGGAGTATCGTGCACTCCTGTGATAAGGTGAGTGGATTAATTATCATCTGTAATATCTGTAGTGATTTTATTATGGCTGTATGCTTTTGAAAGCATGATGAAATTGAAAATAAAAATATTATCATTTTTGATTAAAACGTATTTGATGAAATACTGTTTTGAAATTAAATGTCAATTTTATGAAATAGAGTACATGGAGACCAAATTAGTGAATTGTGTTATTTATGAAACAATGAAACTTGTGGCTTATGAAATTTAGAAGCATGACAGCATGATTGGCTAAATTGTTTATTGTATTGGAAAATGCGAATTGACTGCTTTGTTTTGATAAATTGTTTAGCAATAAAAATTGCTAAATCATGTTAAATGATTTATTATCGCTTGGTGGGTTGATGAGTCGCTGCAGTGGCGGGTTTCCGTGGACTGCCTTTAGGAGGAGCACGGTAAACTCAAGAGTTATATAATCTCGGTTGGAGAGGCGCGTAGGATAACTCCCGAGATACCCAGAGAATTCACTCCACGTCTAACCCCACGTGGAAGTGAATTAGGCGAACGCCAAGGAACGACTGTATTTCTAAATGAAATGAAATTATAATAGCCTTGGCGGACTCGGTTAGGGTGCCTCGGGCCAAGGCATCACCGAGTAAAGATTTTGGCATAAGCCTGGTTTTAAAGGAAATCATAAGCCAAATGATTTCTATGATTTTGTTGATTTTGATTGAAATTGATGAAAATAAAATATGCTATCTGAATAAAAATTTAGTTTTGTGTTAAGAACCGTATTGCTGTATAAGGTTTTCTTTTGTCTCCATCTACTCGACTGTAGATGTCATAGATGGTAATTATCCAACTCACTGGGTTGTAAAACTCACCACCCTCTCCTCCCCCTTTCAGGCTCGAGATTGTTGGTAGCACTCGGAGTGCACATAGAGGCTTGATTGAAGCCGCGTTTGTAGCATACTCCAAGGTACATAGTTATGCATAGTTGGGCTCACATGTCATTGTAATTCATGTACACACTCGATTTAATCGCATAAAAATATGTAATGACATATTTTGTTTCTATGCATACAAATTTGGTTATTGGTGTTTATAAAAATATTATTTTATAGTAAATTGTAATATTTTACCGATTTTGAAATTTTTTAGGGAAAATGACGAAAATGCCACTGTGTGGTTAATAGTGTAATTTAATTGTTTTGGTTCAAAACACAAATTTTATTCATTGAAAAATATTTATTGGAAATTATTAACCACGGGGTAGATGAAAAACTGGTACGAGATGCCTTGCGGGGTTTCGATTTACACTCAGGGAAGGAGTGTCTATCGGGACGTCGCGGCAATTGTCACGGGCCCGATGGGTGGTTCCGGGGCGTGACAATCATATTGGTATCAGAGCATGGTTTCGAAACGATTTTAAAGTTGTTTTAAAAATCTGCATTGACATTGTGTGGCCCGAGTCGAGTTAAGTTAGGTCGAATAGAATGTGCGTGTCTGCACGTAGATTTTAAAAATCTTTTTGTGCCTTTGTGAGGTATAGTGACTGAACCGTCACTAATGATTTTGTATAGATTTCAAAGTGTGCCGAGTACGTACTGATAATGTTTAGGAAGAACAGTAGTTTTGACATCTCACGTAGCTTTAGTGAGGAGTCGCTCGATTCTACTATCAAGAGTCGTTGGCGTTTGGACTGAAGCAGTCCCGAAAGGTATCCATTTGCTTTCACCGTCCCTAGTAACTAGACCCCAACAGACTTGAGATCACAGATTCGGAATCGGGAAAATTCTAGTTCTGGCGAAACTAATGAGAGCGCCAGTAGTAATGATGTAAATGAAGGTACAAGAAATTCCCTCATCAAGGAAGCTGAGAGATGTGCTCAGGAAAGGGAGAGAATGAGAAGGTTAGGAGAAACCTGACTGTTGGGAGACCACCTTCACCTGTAGTTAGACATTTTTCTCTCCATAAAGCGAGAAGCTTATCAATTATTGATGAGACCACAATAGCTTCATCCATTTTAAGATCATATTGTTTGAAGCTATTGAGAATACGTTCAAGCTCATGCAATTGCTCCATAACAGAACGATTATCAACCATTTTAAAGTTGTTAAAGCGACTAACCAAGAATTTTTTGCTACTTGCATCTTCGGCCATGTATCTTGCCTCCAACTTGTCCCATAGTTGTTTTGCACTAGCCTCGGTTTGATAAGCATCGAACAATGCATCCGACATTCCGTTAAGTGTGTGTCCCATGCAAATGTAGTCATCATTATCCCACTTTTACCTTTGGCGAGTTCTATCCACGGTTTCTTCATCATCTTCCTTACTTGGTCGTGGTGTATCCAACACGTACGCCACTTTAAGAGTTGTGAGAAGGAAGTGCATCTTTTTCTGTCATCGTATGAAATTTCCTCCTTCAAAGCGGTCTAACTTTACAATGTTGGTAACCATCTCTTTGAGTGAAGCCATAATGAATATCTCGAACTTAAGTCTTAAAATTGTTGGTGTTGAGGGGTTTATGTAGATATTCAAGAATAGGCAAAATTGGCTTCAAGACGAGTCTTTTAAATAGGCGTCTATCTTTAAAACTTAATTCGCCCCCACCACTAGGTATGCAAAGGGGAATTATGTGACTAGTCTCAAGGATACAATAAAGCCAACGTCTAACTTTCGTATTGCACTTTATGAAACTAGACCACTAAATACACCAGAAGGTTTGCAAAGTCGTTTGGCCTTAAAACCAACTTTCTACAGCAAGATGATAATAAGGAATTCGAAATCTTTTGTAGATGGTGGAAACTTTAGTGATTTGTTCTTCTAACACAAACACTTTCTCTTGCTCCTTTGCACTTGCTTGTTGTGTCTAAAATTTGTTGTGTCAAAATGAATGACAACAAGCCCTTTATATAGGCTTCAAAGTGTCTCTTCTTCAAGGACACTTCCTTTTCATAAAGACATCTTTTATGTCTAATAAGTATCTTTATGTTCCAAGTTCACAACCTTTTCATAAAGATCTCTTTCATCCAAAAAGTATCTCTACACTTTTTGCCAACACAACTTTTGAGCAAAAGATATTGTTTCAATAAACATCTAATGAATAGATAAGTATTCATTCCATAAATCATACTCTTTGATTTATACTTTGAAACAATATCTATTCATATGTAACCTTTCACATGTTACTTTACAATTGTAACTTTTCACATGTAGCTTTTCACATGTTACTTTACAATGGTAACTTTTCACATGTAACTTTTCGTTGGTGTCTTTTCAACATGTATTTTCAATAAACATAATTATTCACACAAAAACTTGTCTATATTCCAATAGACATATTGTGTCACTTTTTTGTGACATAACTATTGAGCTAATGATAGCTCTCCATCATGTGAACTATTCTTTAATTTTGAAAATACACCAACATCGGTGACCTTTCTTTTCTCTTTCTCCTTCGTCGGCAGCTCTTTCCCTCACCGATCTCTCCCTCACTTTCTCTCTCTCTCCGATCTGCCTTGCTGTTGACCGGATCTAGGCTTCCGGTCTTCTCTTCCATCGAGAGCCGAGATCTCTTCTCACCGCCAATCAGGCTTCCTACCCCCCCATCTGCCTTCCCTTTCTTTCGATCAGCCTTGCGGTCGACCGGACCTCTAATTTTGGATTTGGCTTTGTTTGCTTTGCTTTTTTTTTTATTTCTTAAATTGTGGCTTGTTGTTGCTGAGAAAAGATTTTTGTTTGTATTGGGTATCTTATTGGCTGTTAGAGAGAACTAGGGATTTTTTTTATTTTTGGTTTTTGATTTTTGGTTGTCTGTTTTGGTTCGGTTGGATCTCGAAGAAGAGATTTTTTTTTTCTTTGCTCTCTGGCTTTTCTTGGCTCCCCCCTCCCCCTTTTGGCTTCCGAATCCCCCCTTTTTAAGTTGGATTGTCCAATTTCTTGGACAATCTGGAGATGGGAGCTCTGGCACTAGAAAGTTGGTAGCCAGAGCCCCATTCCTCCCTGTCTCTTGTGTTCTTTTTTTTTTATTGTTATTATTTATTATTTATTATTTATTTATTTTATTTTTTAAAATTAGTGCCTACACCAAACAGGCACTAAGTCCCAAAGGTAGATTATCATGATGTGTGGCCATCCAGTTGGTACATTGGTTCACTTCATGAGGTATGTGAGATATTCTACAATCCCAATCCCGTAGGAGTAGTTCTTTTATGTTCCTCAGCAAATGCACATTCGGGTTTAAAATATTACTTTCCATCGACAACTTTTGTATAGCAAGTAGGGAGTTAGAGTCCACTTAAACCTTCCTAAATTGCCTTTTCCAACACAATTTTAAGCCTTGGAATAATGCCCATAGCTCAACATTTTGCGAAAAAGTTATACCAATTTTATGGATGAACCCCAATATCCATTCTCCGTTGTCATCACGGATAATTCCACTTGCCGTTGCTTCACCTGGTTCACTTTTGGCACTCCCATCGACATATAGTTTAACAAATGTCTTGCTTAGTTTTTTCCAAGTAATCAACACTTCATGTTTCACCCTTTGTTGAGTTTTGCTTAGAATATCAAAGGCTTCTTTAATTTTTGTCCATATTTGCTGTTGTGGATTATGAGGCCATGTAAAAGAACTATTAAAGATGAGAAGATTTCTCTAATACCAAAGTAGCCATATGGTGTACACAAAGATAGAACTCCACGGCAACCCATTAATAATAGTATTATCTTGTATATTCTTCACTATCCATTGCTGTAAGTTGTGGCTGAAAAAAATCATAGCTAGATAAATTTCCTCTCAACTGCAACCAAACATTTTTAGAAATATTATAGTCCCTTAAGACATGCAGTATGTCTTTATTAGAGCTGCCACAATGGATGCAACTAGGAGATGAACACAAGTTCCTTTTAGCTAACCAAGAAAAAGTTGGTAAAAAGTCATGAAGTACTCTCCATAGAAAAACCCGAACCTTACTAGAACTTTTGATCTGCCATACCTATTTCCAAAAATTTATGCTAGATTTATTGTTCTCCATTTGAAGAACATAGGCTAACTTAATTGAGAAAACTCCATTGCTTGTTTCCAACCAAAAGCCAACGTCTTCTTCTTCACTAGTTGGATCTATAAGAACAGTAGTTATCATGGAGACAATTTTTGGAGGAAGCAAATGCATGAGCATGTCAAAATCCTAATTACTAGCCTCATTGCAAAAACTTGCTACATGTAATTTTGTTTCAAGAGCTGAAATCTCAACACTAACATAGTTTATTAAGGTCCACAACTCAACCAATTGTTAATCCAAAATTTTGTTGAATGCCCATTACATATATTTTTCCCCAAACCTCTCACCAATACATCACGTTTTTTTAGAATGTTTCTCCAAACATAGGAGTTTGATGCCTTAGCTTTCACATTCAAAAAATCTTAACTTCTTAAATATTTCTTTTTGAGAATATCTATCCATAAGCTTTTCTTATTAGTCTATAAACTCCAGCCAAGTTTGGCTAGAAGAGCAAGATTAAATTTTTTAGAATCCTTTATTTGCAAACCACCCTCAGCTTTATTTAAACAAAATTTCTCCCAACTATCACTATGAATTTTCGTGGTTTCTCCAGTGTGCCCTCAAATAAAGTTTAGATTCAATATATCTAGTTCTTGAATAACATTTTCAAGAAAGAACATTGTTTGCATTAGATGAGCTATCATAGAACTTGTCATGGATTGCACTAAGGCAATTCTCCCAGCCATAGACAAATTTCTATTATTCCATCCTTCCAGCTTTTGCTTCACCTTATTAAGTAGCTCAGAAAAAATTCCTTTAGAGAGTCGACCATGGATTATTGGTGTTCCAAGATATTTTCCAAAACTTTTTGTTAATGGAATCTTAGCAATTCTATTGAGGGCTCTTACTTTTATATCACATAAATTCGAAGAAACCAATATGCGTGATTTAATGAGACTCAGCTTTTGTTTCAACGCTTCACAGAAATTATCTAAATTTTCATCATAATTTTCACTTGATTCGTTGTAGTAGCTCCAAATAACATCAAATCATTTGCAAAACAAATATGAGACAAAGTCGGTCCCTTTCTTGTTAGTTGGAGAGGCTTCCATTTACCACTCTTGACTGCATCATTTATCAGGTGAGACAATTTTTTCAGACACAATATAAACAAATAGGGTATATAGAAGGTCTCCTTGTCTAATACCTTTGGAGGGCTTAAAGGTGCTAGTAGATGACCATTCCAAATCACAGAAAAGGAAGTTGGGTTGATTATATGCATAATTAGACGAATCCAAGCTAAAGGAATGCTAGTTTCTTCCAGGATCTCTTGTATAAAACTCCATCTCAATTTGTCATATGCTTTCTCAAGGTCTATTTTAATAGCCAAGGCTCCTTCTTTCCTATTCATAATTCGCATTGTGTGAACAACTTCTTGCACAACAATTATATTGTTTGTTGCTTGTCAACCTGGAATGAAATTGCATTGAGTTCTGCTTATTAATTTATCCAACAGTGGTCTTATTCGATCAACAAGAACTTTGCTTATGATTTTAAGAGGGATTGAACATAGGCTAATTAGCCTAAATTGGGAGATTTTTTTTGGACCTTCCACTTTCAAGATGAGAGTGATTAATGTGTGGTTTAATTTGGTAGGAAAATACCCTGATGATAAGGCTGCTTCAACAAAATTACAAATATCCAGACCTATGGTAGCCCAATTCTTCTTAAAGAAACTCGTAGGAAACCCATCAAATCCTAGACTTTTATTAGGACTCATAACAAATAATGCCTTTTTTACATCATTGGAATCAATTTCCTTTGTGAGTTCGACTACATCAGTTGCTTCTAATTTTCAATCCCATTTTTTTGGTAAAGAGACCGTGACACCATCATCAGAATATAAATTTATGTAAAATTGAAATACCATATCTTCCAATTCTTTTTTATCAAAACACCATGAATTATCATCCCTTTTTAAAGCATTGATTTTCTTTTTACGTTGTCTGCCTTTAACTAAAGATTGATAAAATTTAATATTAACATCACCATACATTAGCAAATCTACTCTAGCCTTTTGTTGCCACATGAGCTCTTCTTGATATAAAACAAGATTATAATCTTCTACTAACTTAACCTCAAGGCTTTGTAAAAAGTCATTTGGTCCCTTGTCTAGTTGCATCTGAATACCTTTTAACCTTGCCAAAAGTCTTTTTTTCCTTTTGTGAATATCTCCAAAAACTTCATGTTGCCAATTATTTAAGGAGTCCGCTAAGTTCATCAATGAGGAAGTCAAATTGCTATTACCATAACTCCAATTTATCTTTATAAACTCTTCAAAGTCAGGATACGACATCTAAGATGTCACGGGCCCGATGGGGAGTTTCGGAACTCCCTATCGGGCCTGTGACATAAGAGAATTCAAACTTGAAACATTTAGCCATATTAGGCACTGTGGAGGGATCTTGATAGCATACCAATAATGGATGGTGATCTGAATGAGTTTGTGGAAGAACTAAGACTGCTGCTTTAGGAAACATAGAACTCTAAGCGTCATTAATCAATACTTGATCTAGACGAACTCTAGTATAATTCAATCCTTCTCTTTTGTTGCACCACGTAAACTTGGGACCAGATACCTCTATTTCAATAAGTACACAACAATTGAGACAATCTACCGTCTGATTACACAAGTTAAAATTGACACCTATTCTTTCTTTCTTTTCTTCTGACGATATAACCAAATTAAAATCACCAATGATCATCCAAGGCATGACATGCAAATCACTAGCCATTTGGAGAGATTTCCATAACAACTTTCGTTCAGATACTTCCCTGCTTCCATAAACAGTTGGCAAAAACCATTCTTTATTTGATTTAGATACCAACACATGAATAATCTGGGAAGAAAAAGTCAAAACTTCATCATCTTCTTGAGTTGAACCATCTTCTTCTAATAGAAAAAATCGAGAGCCTAAATTTAATTTAGCATTATGATTTCCCTTTTGAGAATTCATCTTTGGCTTCGATTGTAATCCATGTTCAGACCATGACCCATTATTCCTCCTATATGTCTTTTGAGCCACCATTTAGGGTCCAAATTTAGAGGACTCAAAATCTTTCTCTTGGTTTTTCTTTTCCTGGTTTATCTTTTGACCCTGTTCTCTTGATAACCCTTCATACTCTTGTCGTCTCAAAAGACAACCTTCCATATCATGGCCAAACCTTCCACAATTAAAGTAGAGCATCCTAAGTCCTTCATATTCTACCTTCTGCCATAGACCTCTTATATAAATCTTTGAGACTAGAGGCTTATTAAGATCCAACTCCATACACATTTTGTCAAATTTACCCTTTAACTCGTAAATAGTAGTACGATCCACCTTCAAGGTCTTCCCTAGTTCATTCCCAATTCTTGATAAGATCTCATTATCATAATACTCAAGTCACATTCTTGGTAATTTGATCCATTCAACTACAGAGTCGATAAAGGCCTCATTAGAGCATAATCTCGGTGTCCATCGTCTGATGGTAAGATAATGTCTTGTAATGATCTAGGGACCATCAGTCAAAACATGATTAAAGTCAGACTTGTTCGAGAATTGAAAACAATAGAAGCCGTTGTCCAAATCCACCGCTTAGAAGTTACCTACCAGCAACCACAATTGTTTTACCTGATTGCATAAATAAGTGTAGTTAATATTCCAGCCTAGTAGTTTCATAATAAGGGTGTTCCTCCGTGGTTTGTAGATTCTCCTCTTGTCCTCCTTTGATAGTATGATGTAAGGCCCATCTGTTATTCTTTCAAAGTTGTCATCATCAGAGTCCATATCCTCGAATATTTCTCCATCTTCTTTCGAGCCAGATTCCCTAAGAAACTCATCATTGTGACCATGTAGCAACATACTATGGTATAAAGCTCGCGTAGCATGTTCAGGTGCATCAGGACGAATGGTTTCCATCTTCTCATTTAATGGCATGGGAGAAACAGATCTCTCTAGCCGTGATATGTAGACCTGGTAATTTTGGATACGACATGTTAACATGACATGAGAAGACACGGGTTAAACAGGTTATGGGTTTACCCTTAACATGTTTCGTGTCTAATCGTGTCTGACACGAAAATTTTCGTGTCTTAACATGTCAGACACGCTTGACACGAAAATTTTCGTGTCTTAACGTGTCAGACACGCCAGACACGAAAATTTTAGTGTTTTAACGTGTTAGACACGTTAGACACGTTTAAAAAACGTTTAAACACGTTTACTTAAACTTATTATAGTGTTTAAACGTGTACACGTGACACGTTTATTAACCAATTAAACATTAATAGTTAAAGACTATTTTAACCTTATATAAATAATTTTAAATAATTATTTTAAACAGTTTTTTTAATTTTATAAAAAGTATTAATGTAATTTAACATTAATACCTTAATTTTTAACTTTTAGATTTTATTTGAAGATTTTTAATATTATTAGTATTTGAAGATTTGATGTTAATTATGTATTTTATCATATTATATGATAATGAATTTTATGTATATCATTTATATTACTTTTTATTATATTTGATGTTATTATTATTTTTTTTGTTATAATTATTTTTTTAATTATAGATTTTGAATTTAAATAATAAAATTATATTTAATTGTAAATATTTTTATTTAAACGTATTAATCGTGTTATTAATCGTGTCGTGTCGTATATTAACACGTTTAATAAACGTGTTAATCGTGTTAAACGTGTTAATCGTGTCGTGTCGTGTTACACATTTATTAAATGTGTACGTGTATGTGTTTTACACTTAAGACACGTTTATTAAACGTGTCGTGTTTCATGTCTAATCGTGTCTGACACGTTTACAACACAGAAACACGAATTGCAAGGTCTAGTGATATGCCTCGCTTCGATCCAACTCTATCTAAGCCATCTTTTAGTTTATCTTTGGTAATCTCCAGCGATTCGCCAGGTGGTTCCGCCTCCATGGAAAACGAAGGTTAGGTTTGCTTTTTGTTCCTCTCATATCACAGTTTAGATTTTTTTTTTCTTTTCTTTATTTTTTTATGTATAAAAATTTTGATTATTACATTTATGCACATAGGTTTTTAATTAGTAAATTATATTTGTACATATAATTAATTTACATCTTTATTACCAAAATACTTAATCTTTCTAATTTAAGTATTATTATTTTTTTAAAAGTATTTTTTTATTCATCCATTACTAAATGTGTCATAACAAATTTTTAGTTTTATTGACAAAAGACTTCAAGTGACATTAATTTTGGTATGGGCAAGTGTACAGCATATTAACATAAATTTCCATTACACAAAAGCCATTAAGAATGAGTACACTCTTTTAAATGATATGATTTTTTGTACTTAAACATTTGATTCGATGATGCTTTTAAATGATACTTGATATATATTTTTTCATTACAAAATTCTATTCAAAGTTTTTTTTCAAAATAAAAAAAAAAGGTATGATTCTTCATTTAGATAAAATCTTGTACAATTAGAAAGTAATAAATTTGGAATTATCTTGGAGCCATCCCATTTCCTACCCCATTCTTTACCTTAACTTTTACAAATGCCATATGTCTATTTTTTTTTATTATTAAGTTAAAATATGTTTGGTTTTAATTTTTTCTTTTTTCTTTTTTTCATTCTTCCACCATGGTTGGAAGTTACTCAAAGAGACATGACTAACATTCACCCAAGATATGCTTTCACTACAACCCAATTTGTAGTGCAGATTATTCACCATGATTCTAATCAACTGCAAAAAGTATTGGCAACAATGGATATTATTAGCCAAGAAGTCACATCCGTAATTATCAGAACCCAGAATAACTAAATCTTACGGATTGAAAAGTTATTTGCTTCAAGATTAGCCAAGCTGATCAAGGTCCCAGAGATGCTCATTTTGTTTGGCTAAAAGATTGGAGACGTTTGATAAATTCCTCTTTTAGGGCCTCAGGTATTTATGGAATAAAAGTTGGCTTTGCATCTACAATCAACTTCTTCATGCATAAAAGTATAAGAGAGAGAGGGAAAAATATGAGAGAGACAAAGGAAAAAAATTAAAACTAAATATGTACTAATTAATTCAATAATAATAATAATAATAATAAAAAGCACGTGATAACTTGTGAGAGTTAAAACATTAAATAGGGTCGGAAATGGGACAGAGGATTTAATTTCTTTTTAACCATATTTGATTGCTACAAATATGATGACACAACTTTGCCTGGGTCAAAAAGTTAATTGTTATGTTATTTCTTGCTGGCAATTCAGCTGAAATGGAAAGTAAATCTGTTCTTCATTACAACTCAACTATTTAAAAATCCAACAAACTCTTTTTCGCTTACCATTCTTATAAACATGATGAATCAAATTACAACCTCAAAATCATTCTGGTTCAATTTCCCCACTAGTTTTCATACGTTATATGATAAAATACTTGGTTTCTTCGCGTGATACATAAGAGGTTGAAAACTTTGCATACAAAGGAAAATATGATTGAAAATTATACCAGGAAACTAAGGTGGGAATAAGTTTTTGATTGAAGCATATGAAAAATGTAGTAGAAAATAATAATAATAATAATAAAAAAAAAGAGTAAATATGAAACGCAGCGGGGGAGGGTGGGGGGAGGGGGAATTTCAACAATTTGTGAAGCAATGCTTATCAATTTTTTGAACGTCATACAGATCTTATAATTAAATAGAAACTTATATCTTTACCATATACCAAAAAGGAAAAATTTATAAATACAACTATAAATACATAAACATATTATGTATATCACAGAGTACATATATCAATGCTGCTCACCAACAGAGAAAAGCGAGCAGTAATACAGAGTAGAGAGTAGCGAAGAAGGGGGGAGTTACAGAGAGAGATAGAGGAAAAGGACAGGACTGCCCTCAATTCCACTGATTTGGATGATCCCATGCACCTATTAGCGGGAATCTCTTTTGGAGTCGTTTCTGTCTGCTTGCCTTCTTTCTCTATACTTTTAAATGCTGTGTCTGTGTGTTGATACTTGTCTTTCGCCACCATATCCTCTCCGCAGCAAAACAAAACATGTCTTCACATTCTATCCACCACCCCTTCCTCACCTCCTTCTCTCCGATTCCTTATTCTTCTATTTCCTTCTCCAACAAACATCCTCCCATACCATTTGCAGGTATGTTTATCGACATATTTGATCACTTTCACTTTATATTCTTTCTTCTTTTTTCTTTTGTTCTTAATGTTAGGAATCACGGTTGCAGACATGTGTGGAGAGAGAAAAAGAATTGGAAGAAAAGAACTCTTACCAGCCACTCCTTTGTTTTTTAATATCTGTTTCTTTTCCTTTTTCTCTTTTTACCTTTTGGTTTTGCGATGTGGTCGTCAGTCAGATCTTTCTTCCCTGAAAAACGTTCTTTTCATATATGTATGTATGGGATAACACACATTAGAAGAAAACGGGGGAAAACGCTCTGGAGTTTCATAGTGATTGATTGATCATCTTTTACTCTGAATTTTCGGAGTGAAAAACCAACATGCAAAGCCAGATTATTTCTCTTTGATCAGAAATCGACATGCAATTGATATTGTTTCTGCAGGAGGGACAAAGACATTGATTACGTTCTCTTCTCTCTCTCTCTCTGTTTTTTTTTTCACCCTCTTGTTGTTAAGTAAAGAGTAATATGAATCACTTAGAAACCATTTTTTGTTTTTCATAAAAAGAATGCTCTATAATTGTTTGCTTTTAGTTCTTATTTTTACTTCCCAAAGAATGGTGTTAAAACAGTTCAATACCAAGTTCTAAAATTGTCTCTGTTGGACATTACTTTTAAAATTTTTATCTCATAGCAACATGTTGTCCATTTTCACTATTCAGGAGACCCTGATATTTGTTGTTTCGTATAGCATTTTCTTTGCCTATCTTTGTTTTATGCTTGGTTCAAAAGTGCATAAATTACTAATCACCTCAGGTAAAAAAGTGGATTTATTATATTAAATCTAATTATTTTAATTTAATTATAGGCAATTTGCGGTTATGGGGAAAAGACAAAGGAGAAAACTTTGACATTCGCCCTCTATGCAGTGCTATATCCAAACCCCGCACTCAAGGTACAATGTTTACTTAATTACAATTTGAACAATGTTTGCGTCTCGGATTTTGGATTTTTTCTGTATCACTATCATTTATCACCATTTTGATACTAAGTAATTAATGTTTTATGTGCAGAATATGCTGGCGTGTTTCAAAACGGTCTGCCAGTGATAAAGTGGAAGGAGATTGTGGATGATGACATAGAAGAAGGGGAAGCTCTTAAGGTAAATTCAACAGCTCCCCTACTTTTTTTTTGTTCATATATAATCATAAGCAGCGAGCAAGCAAGGCCGATGAAAAGTAATTATGATGTTCCATTTTTATATAGAGATGTGATGTGATTTGCTCTTTATTTTTATTTTTATTTTTGGTTCTTTGTCCACGAAGGTTTTCCAATCGAATAAGATTAAGGAACGTGTTGACACCATTAAATCCATGTTGGGATCCATGGAGGATGGAGAGATAAGCAGCTCAGCTTATGACACAGCCTGGGTCGCTCTCGTTGAAGACGTTAACGGTGGCGGAACTCCTCAGTTTCCTTCTAGCCTTGAATGGATTGCAAACAATCAGCTCCCTGATGGATCATGGGGTGATAGACAAATTTTTATGGCACATGATCGATTGATCAACACTTTAGCATGTGTTATTGCGTTGAAAACATGGGATATTCATCCAGACAAATGCGAGAAAGGTATTGTATATATTCTGCTATATAAAACTAAAAAAGACAATTTCATTAATTGGGCTTAATTTGCCTAACCTTTTTATTTCATTTTATTTTTTAACTCGGTTTAAACTAACCTTTTCGTCAGCTTTTGGCTTATTTTTGGTTTAATACATGTATGTGCATATGGATATAGGAGTGTCATTTTTCAAAGAGAACATAAGCAAACTCGAAAATGAAAATGCGGAGCATATGCCTATCGGCTTTGAAGTGGCTTTTCCTTCTCTTCTCGAAATAGCTAGAAGTTTAAACATTGAAGTACCGTATGATTCCCCTGTCTTTCAAGACATCTATGCAAAGAGAAGTCTAAAGCTCACAAGGTAGTTTCTTAACAATTCAAATTCCCAAGCTTCCACAATTATTATGTTGGATTCTTTTGATAAATTTTATAAGCTAAAATGTTGTAAAACTCAAAAGTAGCCTTATCTTGTGTAGTTTTTAAAAAGTGTAGGACCCTTAGTCATGATCTTTACATGTATGTAATGTAATAATTATGTGCGTGGGATAGGATACCAAAGGAGATAATGCACAATGTGCCCACAACACTACTCCATAGCCTTGAGGGGATGCCAGGATTGGACTGGGAAAAGCTTTTGAAGTTACAGTGCCAAGATGGGTCATTCTTGTTCTCTCCATCCTCCACTGCCTTCGCACTCATGCAAACTAAAGATAAGAATTGTCTCAGATATTTAAACAAAACTGTTCAAAGATTCAATGGGGGAGGTAAAGTACTGCCTTTTTTCTATTCATTTTTGGAAATCTTACTTGTCGAAGTGTGGTTTCTTTCCTAATTTTGCGTACGTATTCTCATTTGATTTAGTCCCCAATGTGTATCCGGTTGACCTGTTCGAACATATTTGGACTGTCGACCGCTTGCAACGCCTCGGAATCTCAAGATATTTCCAGCCAGAAATTAAAGAATGCCTAGATTATGTTTATAGGTATGGCCATCATGCACTTATTTATACGAGTAATTAAGACACCAAGGAAATTAACTTTCCCAAATTTCAGATACTGGACTGAGGATGGAATTTCTTGGGCGAGAAATACTAGGGTTCAAGACATTGACGACACGGCCATGGGGTTCAGGTTACTTAGACTGCATGGATACGAGGTTTCTGCTGGTATAACCTTAGGACCCCTATCTCTGCAAATGGACTGTGTCATGCATATTTTCTTTTCTTTTTTTCTTTTTAATACCCGAATCTTGGATTTTATATGTAACAGACGTTTTCCGATATTTTGAGAAAGGCGGCGAGTTCTTCTGCTTTGTTGGGCAGTCTAACCAAGCTGTAACCGGGATTTTCAACCTGTTCAGGGCTTCCCAGGTGCTGTTCCCTGGAGACAAGATTCTCGAGGATGCCAATCGGTTTTCATCCAAGTTCTTAAAAGAAAAACAAGCTGCTGATGAACTTCTAGACAAATGGATCATAACCAAAGACTTACCTGGTGAGGTAATACACCCGTCGAAAATTCTTTGCCTTTCCTACGTTTTGGTTGCAATTTTTTTATTACAAAGGCTCGGACTAGATTCTTCTTGTCTAGTTATTTTCAGTCTATATCTCAGGCAACATTCATTTATTTATCTACATTACTAGCTAACAAAACAGGCTTTTGCAAACGATTTAATTATATTAGTTTCTTTTTCCCTTTAATTGCCAATATAGTCTTTCTTTATTTTCCTAAACCCCTCCCCTCCTTTTTTTAAATTAAGGATTTGAACTTGAACTATTTTTGAAGGCAATGTGTGTAGCTAACTGCATATATCTGATAATTTTGACCTTGGCCACCATTATCAAAAAAATAAATTAATGATTTCATGCTATATAATATATAATTGCAAAGTTGTAGATTTGATATTTAAGAGTAGCCCGAAAATTTAGTCATAATATTTATTTTGGATCATGAGTCATTTCTGTTACATATGTATATCTATCTATATATATTTTAATGCCATCTAATATTGAGTTAGCTAGATGATGGGAGGGATAACGTACCCTCTCCATCAATTAAGCAACTTCTTTTTATTCCATTAAAACCCTTTACAATCCAAGTGGCACCTACTTTTTGAAATTGGTTCTCTTTACTGATCTCGTCGACTTACTTTTACTGCTTAGTCATCACTCTGTTTTGTCTTTTTGTTTTCTTTCCCGCACACAATTGTGTGTGTTTTTTAGTTAGGGCTATTCTAATGCGACAAACTCTTGTCAAGTACCCCGTTTCATCCCGACCAACCAGGCATAGAATTAACGTCTTGCCACATCGGTTTTCCAAATAAGCTGGTCATTAAAGAAGAAGAAGGAAAAAAACCATTGCCACTTAAAAAGTTAGAAAGAGTCATTATCAAAATAACAGTAAAATTACGCAAAGCACTTACGCCTAAAACAATTTATAGCACTTATAGTTTATTTTGCTATGGGACACAATATAATGACTATGAACAGCTAGCATACCAACATAGGTAGTGGGCTTATGACAGGAAAGCCAAGTAAAAAAGCTCTTTGCTTTTATAATTTCGTTCATCCCAAAAGAAAACAAGCAAGCTTTCAACGCTACATCAAAAGTGAATTAAGCCTTAAAATCTTAATTTGGTCCAATAATGGAGAAATTAAACAGATACTATCATTCAATACCTGAATTTAATTGCAAATGCTAATTGCTTCACAGGTTGGGTTCGCATTGAAGATTCCATGGTATGCAAGCCTGCCTAGAGTGGAAACCAGATTTTACATAGAACAATATGGGGGCGAAGATGACGTATGGATTGGCAAGACTCTTTACAGGTAGGTTATCCTTTTCTTTATCATATGGTAATAATTAAATACTGTTATTTGTAATGAACAAAAAGAGGTGAATATTAAGACGGGAAGTGATTAAAAAGAGTTAATCTTGATATAATTCTTCCATAAAATTAATTAAGTAAAGATGATGACATTTAGACGTGGTCTTGGATCCCATCATTCTTTCCCTCAGGTTGCGATCTCCTGCTTTTCTTTATTTTGTTTACTACGTATCAATTTTTACTTTGTTTCTTGGTGCTTAATTTTTAAAGCAGTCAGCTTTGACATCTTGCAAAGTCGAACCTAGCGAGGTACCAAGGTTTTGGCCACTATTCTCATGATTAACACCCCAGTTGGCTTTGTTGCCTGCATAATTAAGGAGTATAATATTGGCTGTCTTGGCCCCCACCTACAAGGACCCATTCGAATATTGTTTTAGATATCTTGCTTGTCTGTATGCAGTGTGGCATGAAGATGGATTTAATACTATAGTTGTCTACATAGTTGAGTGTTTCCTTGATGGAAGTGCCTAGTTGCCATTATTAGAGTGCATGCTTCCTGTTTAAGTTGTTAAAAGCAATATTGTCTCAAAAGATTCATCTTTGTGATTGCCTATTAGATTAAAAAAACAAGATACATTGTCTACATTAATATTGTTTTTGCGTCATAGCATGTACACTGATCACGTACCATAATCATGAGCAGCAATAAAATTCTATGCGTGTCTCAGCTTTTTGGCTGGCCAATCACTCAACCCTACAAAACCTCTTATATATCTTATTCCAAAAAGAAAACTACTACTAATTATATAATAAGTTTTAGGGATGATTAATTTCACGCATTTTTTTAAAAAATTTATTTTAAGTATTTCTCTTTAGAGTATATTTGATATGTTAAGGTATATATATATATATATATTGTTATTTGACTCTCTAATGAGTTTTTGATGCAGGATGCGTTATGTGAACAACAATGTGTACCTTGAGCTTGCAAAACTAGACTACAATAATTGCCAAGCTTTACATCAGATGGAATGGAATAGCATACAAAAGTAAGCATCCCAATCATATATTCCCCGGTTGCTCAATTTCTTACAATGATTCCCAGAAAAGTGGATTAGAGACAGTCAAACCCGATACTCTCCAGGAATAGCTTTGACATAAACTTTTAACTTTTTTAATTCGGCTATCAAATTTTTCGAAGCAGGGTTGCTTTTCAGTGATCTTAAGCAGTTTGATAATCATATTGATTAATAAGATAGTTATGTATAACAATGAGTCACATATGTTATGATTTGAGCAGGTGGTACTCGGAAATGAATCTTGGTGATTTTGGGGTGAGCAGAAGATCTCTTCTCTTAACTTATTTCATGGCAGCAGCCAGCATATTCGAGCCAGAAAGGTCGCGAGAGCGGCTGGCATGGGCTAAGACTGCCTTCTTGGTTGAGGCGATCGCTTGTTCTTTTGACAATGAAATGAGACCTAGCGGGCAGAGAAAAGCATTTGTCCAAGTCTTCAGAAGTGTTGTTGATGCACGATTTAGCCACATAAATGGAAGGTAAATTATTTAATTAAATCCCTGAACTAATCTAAACCCTAAACTTGTCTTTGACTCGAGTCTTGGCTGTAAAATTAGAGAAATGAAATGGCCTTTCGCAGTCGATGCATGCATGTAAGATAATTGGAATCGTTCTTAAGTAGTGTTAATTACTTCAAGGTGATTATGCTTGTAATCACATTATTCAGCAATTTTAATTCTTGCCTTACATTACATGGGAAGAAATTATTGCAATCGGTTAGAAAAATAAAATTATATATATATATATATGGGTGCGTATAAAAATTAAAAAAAAAAGATTCTTTGAAGTGTGGAGAATAATTTTGTTCTCTTGAAGTAAAATCTGTACCGTAAGTACTAGTCAACAAAAAAAAAAAGGATTGTACTTGAATGTAAGCCATTGATGCTGAGGGGGTGCGGTCAATTGGTTGTGTCCAAGAAAGCCTGACAAGGAAAGTGATGTTTACATGTGATTTTTGTTGCAGGAAGTTGGACTCAAACAGGAGAGTACAGAAGCTGATAGACACTTTGCTTCGGACCCTGAACCACCTATCATTGGACGCACTTGTGGCTCATGGTCGAGACATTAGCTGCAGCATTCGCCGTGCTGTAAGTAATGATATTTTTATCTGTCGTTATAGTAAATTTCACATGGAAACAGTAAAATCTTTAGAGTGAATCAAATTGTCCAAGTTCCCTGCCCCATGAGTCAATCTTACGGCTACTTGCCGTCAGAAACTAACAAAGAACTCATTCCAATGTGTTAATTTGGTGCTTTCTGATTTCGATTTTATTTTTCTTCTGGGAGAGAAAACAGTGGGAAAAGTGGATGCTGATGTGGCTAGAGGAAGGCGATAGGTACCAAGGAGTAGCAGAGTTGGTGGTGCAAACGATAAATCTTAGCTCTGGCCGTTGGTCCTTGGAGGAGCTGTTGTCTCATCCCCAATACGACCGACTCTCCAGTCTCACCAACACGGTTTGCCATCAGCTTTGTCACTACCAAAAGCAAAAGGTCAGTTGCGTGAAACCAAGATTGTAACTAGCTAGCTTCGACAAATGAAATGCTTCTCTCTGGAATCTTTCTAATCGTTTGGCTGCATTCTCTCAGCATCTTCCTTCTACTTTTATACCTATACTAGTATACATTTATTTGTCAATTTCTTTTGAGTCATTATGGTTTTCCCCCAAATCCTGGGCAAGAAAGCGTGCACTTCTACCCAACACCAAGGCCATAAAAAACTAATTCCAAACATCTGTATATAGATGCTACTTTAATTTGTGAAAACAGATTCATTGAGCTATACATGCATGGGAAAAGTGTAGGAGTAATTTAATGGTCTTGAGAATAGATGATTTCAAAACAAAAAAAAAAAATGCCCACTGAGCAATTAATTAAGGTAATTCCAAGCATGAAGTTAATTGTCACCAGGTCAAACAATTAAGCTATATAATCCATGTAAAGTAAAAAGGTTCTATGCATTTAACTTTTGCTCATCAATTTGTTGTAAACTGTTTCAGGTACATGACAATGGGTGCTATAATACTGATACGGACAACAGCAGAAGCCAGAAAATAGAGTCCGACATGCAACAACTTGTTCAATCAGTACTGCAACATTGCTCAGATGGCATCAACCCAGATGTCAAGCATACATTTCTTACAGTGGCAAGGAGTTATTACTATGCCGCACACTGTGACTCAGAGACCATCACATTTCACATTGCCAAAGTACTCTTTGAGAAAGTACGCTGATCAATCCTTTGGTTAAGGTTGATGTGACCAGTTTTGCGCATCAACTCCATTGATGTGTAAAGCAAGTTGTTAAAAAGGAAATTGATCATTTAATCTGATTTGAAGGCCACAGAAAAATCCAACAAATCTTTTTAGTCTTTGAGATACATAGGGTCCTCATGAAAACGAATAGACAAATGATAAAAGCAATGGCTATATATATATATATATATATATATATATATGCCTTTGACAAGATCCATCGTTTGTCCAATTATACAAAATATCTGGTTATCTTGATTTTGATCTTGCAACTTAGTTGTATCATGATAAATGAAATGACAATAAATGAAGAAAAATCTGATTTAGGTAACATTGCAAAATCCATAAAAATTGCCAAAGGAAGTATTTTTGGATGTTCCTCTCTCCAACCACCAAATTTGATTTCTGATTTATATTAATTCCAGGATGAATGAGAGAGAGACCCAAAACAGTTGCATAATTGTGGTCTTATAGTGAGATCCTATGTAGCTAGCGTTGAGATCAAGACAGCAATTAGACACATGGATTACCGACGAGTGCTTCCAATTCCACTCAATTTTTCCTTGACAAGAATTAATGCTCAAGACAAAAAGACAAATCATTGTTCCTAGGAACCAAACCAAGATTTAAGCCTAGGTGACAAAGCAATCACAACATTTTTACCGCTTGACCTGCGCACAAGAAAACAAGAGAAATCTGCAGAAAATTTAGATAGTGGGTGCATATGGTGCATACAGTTAACCACATTAAATTGTTTCACCTCCTTTGGGCTTTGTTTGAGATAATGCCGTCTCCTAAAAGTATAGCCAAAGATGGCAGACATGGCAAGGTTGGTGCACCTTTTAACATGATCAGGTGGAAATTCAAAAATCAGAACCTCCTCCACCTTTGATGGCTTTTCACACATTTTGTAATGCTACTACCACATTTTGGTTTGTCTCCAGGTCCCAATAATGAACATTAATTGCTTCTCTTAATTTCGTGTCATTAATCAGTGTTGGGAATAATGATGGTATGAAAGTCAGATTATGAGCTTCATTTTGTTGGGTAATGCGAGCCTTATTTCCATTGGATTGGGGTGTTTAACAAGATAAGAAACATCCAACTAACTACAACAAAAAGAAGTTGATTGAACTTGAAAAAATCTTCACATTAAGCAAAATGCTTGACCTAATAACATTATCTGGTTACTAATCCCACATTTTTTTTCCTTAGAGATGTAATGGGTACTTTATAATGCGAATTTTGCATTATTCGACTTAATTAAATAAGATTTCAAGGGATCATATTAATTGAGTTCAAGAAGGTTTGATTAGAAAAACTACTAATCTTCACGGATGCAAGGACTAGTTACAGGGTAAACACTCTCTGAACCAATCATAAATAATAATTTGTAATACCAAATTTAAGTTTTATATATTATTTTTTAATTTATTTATAAATTACTTATAATTAATTTGATACTTACTAAAATTCATTAATTGTTTTAGATATGATTTAAGTTTTAATTTATTTCTGTGAGTTAATTTTAATTTATTAATTTATTAATAATATATAAAATTGATTTTAACTTTATTTTTTATTTTGCGTTTCAATTCAAATTTTTTTTATGAATTTTAATAATCGAATGTTGATATTAAATGTTGATTTTTAATCAGGTTCGAATAAAGTATGACAAGTTTAATTTCGATTGAGTTTGGGTTTGAATACCTCTAAATTATTGTCATTCATATTTCTTTTCAAATGAAAAAAAAAAAAAAAGAGTTTTGAGTCTTCAATTTCATGAAAAGAAAGGGCAAAATACCACTAATTAAAGCACTCAATTAACTAATTCCGGAATATCAATTGTAACACTACGTGAAGCAAATGTATCTGGAGTATATATTTAAGATTGCATCACATTTTCCAAGAGGATAAATAATAAAAAATTTAGAACTAGGTGGAATAAATTTACCTTAGGAGGTTTAAAATTTGTCATTTACAGTTAATTATGCTGTATTTTTTTCAATTATATTAATATTAATACTAACAATAAAATGAAAAAAAAAAGAGAAAATTCTTAAAAATAAAATTAACAATATATAACGTAATTAAGTGTGGAAATTTTTTCTATAAGATAAACCTTCGAAATATGCTGAAAAAAACAGCCTAACAACATGGGGCCTAATTAAGGGGCAGCAAGTAGGAGCAGGGCCACAAGAGTAATAATCAAAGGGATTACAAACCCAACAGCAGAATCCACATCAAATAATTTGTACGGAGCAGAGCACCTGGAAATTGACATAGGCAGGGTCAAATATAGGAACAGGTCTAGGACTACGCATACGACACAAATCCATTTGAGTTGGTTGGCATCATCAACTCTTCATTTGTTTACCATTTTCTGGAATCATGAAACGAGAAAGTAGCAGGGCAGAGCCAGAGGTATTGACAGCATGGAGTTAAAGTTGGAATTATTCCCCCATGGCCATGTTGGTACAATACAACAATATGGACGAATTTCAATAGAAAATAAAAAAAAAATTAAAAAATAGGCAGAGCAAAACACTAATCGATACAAAAGCAGGAATCGGTGATCCCTCGTTTGGACGAAAACCCATTTTAGTAATGATCCACCAATGTGTGATCGGCAGCTTCATAAATCTTGTTGAATCAGACGAGGGCCCGTGAGCCTCTGATCTTGCTTGTTTCTTTGCTATCCAAGCGGCGAACATGCAGATGAGACGGGACCCATCTCCCCGATAACAATAACTTATGGCGAACTTCTTCCTGGGGCCTCCACCATTGTTGCCCGAATTTCGACCACAAAAACCAATTTCTCTCTTTGGATAAGTAACTTTGGTCCTGTCAAAAAATTGTCCATGTTTCACAACTATATCTATACCACCCTTACCAACCTACTTTTTTGCTTGCCAAATTTTACCCAAGAGTTGCCTTCCATGTTTTTTATGGCTGTGCCCCACAATGCTGCGAGTCTACGCTTCAAGCCAACCATTGGCATCTACCTGTTATAAACACACTTGAACCTCCACAAAGTGCTTGTCCTTGATATGCTCGCTTAAAGGAGAGCCCTAAGAATCTTATCCGAGCTTTACAAATATGCAAAGCAGAGCTGGGTATATAACAGATCAACACGCACATCTAATCATTAAAATCGCAAAGCTAGAGTCATTTTGAAATGGAAAATTCAAGAGTATTGCAAGCAAGGATAGGACTGTATAACAGCATAGTTGAAGCGTTATAAAAATACAAGGTACAATGCAAGATAACGCTCACAACCACGTACAGAACACTGAACCATTTGTTACTAATAATCTGTTCTTGGATCTCATCTTTGACATGCCTAAAGCTCTCTGATGCCCAATCTCTACATTTCAAGAAAAACAGGTGACAGAAATTCCAAAATTCCATAGAAACAGGATCTAATCATACTCCAACTCATCTGGTGTAACTGGCCGTTTGAGGGGGATGATTGATTTCTTTTCAATATCTCTAGATAACGCTTTCCTCATATCTGAAAACAAACCACCAAAATGGAAGGTAAAGAGGCAATATATGTGGACCCAAAAAGAGAAAAGTAATATTCTGGTTGAACATCGAAACCCACTTACCTAACCCATCTTCCTCTCCTGAGTAATAGCGCAACACCCTTCGGTATATTACATACCCAAGCTGCAAATAAAAAAAGGTTATTGAACACTTTTTCCATTTATACACATGATCAGAAACACAAACATATGCACACATGAGAAAGAAAGAGAGAGAGCATCATCATGAATCTGAAACCTTGGGAAGCATTGCTTCCATACAAACAAACTGGTTTAATGGACATAGTCCCCTAGTTCCTCGTCATGAACAGGTACAGATTTATTACTAGCAATACAAACTAGGCGGTTGGGGAGTTAACAGACGTTCACTTGAGAAGGAGAAACATGGCAGGCAGCCAAATCAACAAGCAAAAATGTGGTCAGTCAATGGTGTCAACTTCTATTAATGGTGAAATGAAAAAGAGAAACAGGGTGGAGGTTTGGAACACTTTGGTGAGAAAGTGTGTACCATACAGCAAATGCAAACTTTAATTGCTGCAAGATTTTGCATTTAAGTGCCCCTAATTGATCTTAAGGTAACTTTGACTGACTAATGAAGTTGCACTGAAGTGGTGTACATTACGACTTCCTATTCAAATGCCCTCAATCCAATTCAATACAGTTAGGATAATTTGATGACAAAAGAATAAATTTTTCAAATAAAAGTGCCCATCAGCAGATGACTTGTTTGAAGTTAGGAGTTCCCTTTCAAACTAACAACCTAACCACTTCCTTTCGGCTACCATCTAACAACAAACGGGAATAGATGTTTCAATTAGAAGAAAAGGGAGTTCCAGAAATTCAAGCCTTGCCAGAAAAACAGCTCCCTTGATATACAACAAATTATCAAGCAGCCTAAAAAACATTCCAGCATGTGGTCAACACGAAATAGAGTGTGCAATGAGATTGAGTAGTTGAGAAGAAAAAAGATAAGCAGTGTCCTAATTTAGAAATTAGACCTAATAAGGAACCTAAATTAATTTTAAAAATGACAAAATATTTAATAATATACACCAAGCACAAAGCTTTATGGGAAAGAATATATCTCCTCTGTCTGCAAGTAAGACATGGGACAGATTTTCTTGATAAAAAAAAAGCAAATTAACATCAAAGATGTGAAAACAGAGTGGAGGGATCACAAGAGAACATATTGGACTAGTTCATATCTGGGGCTCATACATACATCATGAAATAGGAATGTTGCAATTATAGAGAGAACTATTCACCGGTATAACCTATTTTTTATTTACAGCTTAAAGATGATACTCCTCACCCCTCTAATATTCTTTATCAGAAAATGTCATCAATTACCTTTGGAGATTTGAAAATACAAATAATACAGAGAGAACTACAGATCTATGAAATTCTTCATGAACTACTTTTTTCTATAACTTTCATTCATTTGGTAAAAAAAATAGAAGAATGTTAGCAAATGTAAATAAAGTTCATTGTATAACTCTTTACATAAGATCACAAGAAGTGGAACTTGCGATGTGCCCAAATCTTGTTGCTTGCCTGATGTCAGATTTGTAAATCCTAATATAGGTAAACATTTGTGTTGCATACAGTAAAGATGTTCGTCAAAGCATGTTTGTGTGTCTATATATACATAAATAAAATTTGTTATTAGTAATATCATCAATATATATGTTCTTAGTTTACTTGACATTATAATAATCCATATGAAGAAAGTGTTCAAGAAAACAATATATTCATCAGTAATTACTAAAATATGCATTATAAGCTATGTGGAGTTAAATTCAAGACATAATATCTAAAAAAACCCCTAAACTATTCAAAAAAATTTAAATAAGCCTTTATACTTTTTATGCGTTCAATCAAGTCCTTATACTTTTATTTTGAGTCAAATAAGCCCTTATACTTTTATTTTGAATCAAATAAGCCCTCATGACTAATGATTAACTTAGTCAAAATGCCATTTGTCATTTTATGTCGCGTGGTGCTAACATAACATGCTATATATCATAATGGATAATGATGTGACATGCTGACATATTATAATTGATGATGACATGACATGCTAATTTGGCTTGATAACATGACTATGTGGAATTTTCACCCTCCACATCAATGCCATGAGCATATTAAATGATAAGTGATATTTTGACTAATAGCAATTAGTCAATCATTAGTCATTATTTGACCTAAAATAAAAATACAAGGACTTGATTGAATGCAATACAAGAATAAGGCCATATTTAATTTTTTTTTTTAAATAGTTTAGGAGATTATTTGAGCATTGTGTCTAAATTCAACAATAAAGTTGAATCTCGGGACAAAAATGAGCAAATATGCCCATTAATAACACATCTCTGGCATTCAGCTAGCTAGAAAACGTAGTCAAGGCTATTTTTTGATGCATTTAATCAGAAAAGAACCTCAGAAATACAAGCCATCACTTAGAACCTGCAATTATCTACTTTCAAACTTATTAGTTAATAAGAAAAATGATTTTGACAACTAAGAACTCTCTATTGGCTACTACTTTTGACAAGGGACAACCTAAATCAACAAGATCCAGAATTCATCCTCTGGCAATATAGATGCAACACCTTGTTAGCAAGGAACTAATACTAAGGAATGAAACAGGTTGCTTGGCACTTTGGAATGATGCGCGTTGAGGTGGTTGAGATTTTCAAGAAGTGTGTATTGGCAGGGCTTTCAAAAGGACTTCTCCAAAACTAGAAACTCCTTTAGGAGGGAAACCAAATTTATTGTTTTTGAAAACATGATAGAATTCAATTTCAAAACATATAGAGTGGTAAGCCACATGCTAATACTACAAAGGCAGACCCAGCTTACTTGAGACTGAAGATGGGACATTATCATAAAACAAGAATAGTTTTAAATTTAACTAGATATACTCTTTATTTAATAGCTTACCATAACATGATAATCAGAACAATCTTCTTCGAGATAATGACAAGATAAGCTTGAATTAAAGTACTCATTTAATTAATCTAACAGAAAGATAAAAATATTGCAATTTTATACTACATCACAGTGAAAAACTGGACTTAAAAGTATAACAATACTCATTCCATTCTCAAAACCAAAGCAAAAGCTTTAACATCAATCTGAATTCTGATGATATAAAGACCACAAAATGCAATTCTGATTTTTTTATTTAGAGTGAACTCAAATAAAGGATGTTTTTAGACATGAAATCTGAGCAATTTTTTTTTTTTCAAAATTTACCTATTTCTGTCTTCCTTTTTTAATCTCCCATGACATGATGAAGAAATCATTAATACACTGGAACAACCATTTCTTCTTCTAACCTGTGAATTCACACTTGGTGGAGTTTGGTTCAAAAATCTCAGTAGTGGACACAATTTATGAATCTATTAGCAGCTTTATACTCTAAAGTCTAAACCAACTCTCAAAACTTTTGGAATCTCATGGGGATATTGCTCCATCCCACTCACATGACCATTACTCAACCTAATCAATTCCATCCTCTTGTGCAACATCAAAAACCAAACTCATTGCCAAGGAACATGGACCAGAAACAAATGTGCATACAAAGACCAAAGATTGGAAAACAAGAGTGGAGCTGACAGGGAACTACAACAGAGCACCTTATTTAGCTATGAACTGAATTCAAGGCCAGGATGAAGGACAAATGCCAACTATCTAGTTGCATTATAAATAGCTATTTAAAATGGTTTCTTAAGATCCTGGATTCCAGTTGCTGTTACCCACTAGTGTATAGTTATGGACAGTGTGCACGCTAGCCATGTTTCCAAGCTTCACGAAATCAAACATTTAACTAACAAGTAATTCTAGATCTTAATACAAACATCAAATACACACAAACACACATCATACTTCCAAACAAGGATGGTTAGACACAAAAATTTGATACACAATCACTGACAAGGGAAAAATGAGATTGCAAGACAGAAAAAGAATCTGAAGTTATAGAACTATTACCTTTTCATACATCTTTATGGCTGGAGTATTAGAAGCCCTCACAAAAAGATCCACAAAGTATGCCTTATCACTGCCAAAAGATATTTCTTATTGATGACAGAGGAGAGAACAAGAATACAAATACTGAAAAGGAAACTAGAGAATGCATCAGGGAAACATTAGTACTAGGCACGCTATAGTGATGTTTCTTTTCATTCAATTACACGTAAGAAAGGTGAACCAGATTATTTAATCTAATAACACTAGCATGTAATAAACAAAGAAATTATCATGCATGTCATCCAAGGCCCGGCCTATGTCAATGTCACGCAAAATTGACTGAAGGAAAAATGCTTAGCAAGATAAAAATTTTATCAAGCATAACGTAATCAACGACAAAGCCAGAAACGAACAAGGTATAAAAATATTAAAAGAAATAACAAAACCAGAACCCTTTTCAATAAGTTAAGGTTAGTTTTAAATGAAGATTTCCTATACAAAATGATCAGATGAAGCTAATGACTGTGCTTGTGTCGATACTTCACCTTTTTCATTTTAGTAAAAATCATAGCTTGTGTCCAGAACCTTGTATAATTTTCATCCAAGAAATCTACAAATGAACCTTACAACTATTTTAGAAGTTCACATCAAATATAAGAACCTAGAAATTTGTGTCAGTCAAATCAGTGCCAAGTTAAGAACCTCCTAAGACAAAGTGAGAATAACCAGTGTAGTCAAAGATTCTCAAGGTGCAATGGAGGCATTAAGACCCTTGTATCAAGGCACAAACTGCTAACAAAAGTACACCAATAAATTGTGCAAATATCCATAACACCACAACACAGGATAGATGTTATAATATACTAGAATCTCATTTTTCTTATTCACTATGCAATGCTTCTCATGAGCAATGATAGAGTCATGGTCATAGTGAAGATATAATTTAGCATGAATACCAGAAATATGAGATATTGGCAACACAAATACATTAAGAAGAAGCTACCAAAATAATTTAGTTGATAAAGAGATATCGGAAATAAATTAGACATTAAATGTAAACCACTCTTACATCTTATCGCTGATGTCTTCCAAAAGGTTCATCAGTTTCTTAGCAAGCTGCTGCCTGCGATATTCAGGTGCTACGGTGACTGCTGTTACATGGCCATGCCAAGACTCACCTTGCCCCTCAACTTTTCCCATAACTGCAACAATTTCGAAGGAATTAAATCTAGAAACATAATCTCAAAAGCGCATAGTTGATAAGAAGCATTTCCCTGTTCAAATGAAATCTTGAACATGACCAACTTCTGAAAAACTGTTTTTCTAATTGCTTATAGTAATAAATTAATTACAGAAGGCAATGAACATCAGAATTATAAGTTGATTATTGTTTTCAAATTATGAGAGTTAAATTCCCCCATTAACTTTTCAGCAGTAACAAGAATATAATAAATCCCTCGTCAGATTCTTGTAAATTTTAATCTAATTCAAAGTAAAATAAAAATGGAAAATATAATTAGGATAGAGAGAGCAGAGAGCATACTGTAACCCATGATACGTTTGCCGGAGCCTTCAGCTACATGAAAATAATCGGGCCATCGAGCTAAATAGGTCATGTAGAATGACATGTTAAACTGTAGAAATCAAAAAATTACGATTAATGGAAACAATTTAGAACTCGTCAGAGCATTGTTCGAACTTTTTTAAAAATAAAAGGATAAGAGTTAAAAAGCTTACTGTTTCCGTTAAGTGGTCGAGGTTGACGGAAGCGAAACGAAGAAGATCATTGCAGCAAAATCTGCGAATCGTCGTCATATCTCTCCTCGCTCTTCTCTCCGTCTCGGGCTGGCGGGACTGGAGGAAGCTTTATGAAACGCAGGGCAGCAGAATGGTGGTTCGGAAGTCAATCTGGCAGACTGTAAGAAAAGTAGGTTCTTTCGATTCTAACCCGTGGGCGTTAATGGACTGAATTGGGCCATGTAGGTCACATGGTTGGTTTGGACTAGGAATCCAATAACTTCTCTCCTGGCCGATTTTTAAAATTTATAATTTGGGCCAACCCGGGTCTATTTCAATGTCCACCCGGCAGTCAATAACCGAAACAAAACGACCCCCCGTTGATCCACCCTAACCGTCATCATAATCTCTGTCGAATCTCAAACCCAGAACAAGCCTCGGACAATTCTGTAATCAAACCCTAGAGATGGATCTCCTCAAACAAGAACTTCTTAAGAAACGGCAGAGCCTAGCTCAGGAGACCGGCGGCAAGCGCGTCTTCAAACGATCCGAAATGGAACAAAAGCAAATCCAAAAGCTTCGCGAGCAAGAGAAACGCGAACTCGAAGCTAAATCTCGCCGCCAATCCACCACATCCTCCTCCACCACCAACGCCACTTCCGCCAAATCAAATCCCTCCGCTACTAGCACGGCCTCCACGACCGCAACTTCCACCGCCGGTTCCTCCAAATCCCTCACCGATGAACAAAACATCGACAACCTCGACCTTCCAAGGCAAGAAGTCATCCGGCGCCTCCGCTTCCTCAAACAGCCAATCACTCTCTTTGGCGAAGACGACGCAGCTCGTCTTGACAGGTTAAAATATGTCTTAAAAGCCGGGCTTTTCGAGGTTGATAGCGATATGACCGAGGGTCAAACCAATGATTTCTTGAGAGACATTGCGGAGCTGCGGAAGCGGCAGAAGACGGGGATGTTGAGCGAGAGGAAGAGAAAGGATAGGGAAGAAGGGGGAGGAGGAGAGGATGGGGAAGGAGGCGGAGGAGAAGAGGAGTTGAGTGGTGATGGTGGGTCCAGTGGAGTCGATATGGATAAGGATTTGAAAAGAATGAAGGCGAATTTCGATGAGTTATGTGATGAAGATAAGATTCTGGTGTTTTTCAAGAGGTTGTTGAATGAGTGGAACCAGGAGCTGGATGAGATGGGTGAGGCTGAGAAGAGGACTGCGAAGGGGAAGTCCATGGTCGCCACGTTCAAGCAGTGCGCCCGGTATTTAAATCCATTGTTCAAGTTTTGTCGGAAGAAGGTAAGTTATTTTTGATGATTTAAAAGATTTCACTTTTCTGAATCTTTTTTGTTTAATGTTAACTTGTTAAATTGTAGAGAATAGGAGCTCTAAGTTAAAGAATTGAAATTTTCCTTGAAATGAAAATGGAATCATTGAGAATGGGTGATTAAAACTAGTTATTAGAAATTGAGATGGGAGGTACAAGACTCGTATTTGCCTGTAAAAATGACTTTGTTCAACATTGTGAGATGTTCTGTTCTGTCTGTTAAATCTATGGGGCTAGAGATGGATGAGATTGTAGAAAGTAATGAGTTGAACCATAGCTACTATGTGGTAGCTACACTTGCCCTTCTCTTGAGTTCAAGTTGGAATGTTTGTGATCAAAGTGGTGACCGGTATCTGAATATCTTTGGATATTTGTGAGGGTTATTAAATTCATCCTCATATTCTTAGTAGAATCACCAGTCTTTTTGTAATGAAATACATTTAGGCAAAGTTTTTCTACCAGTCACTCAATCATTTTTTTTTTTTTTAGATTTTTTCCCTTTAAGCACTCAAATAGCTGCTAGGGGTGGGGAACTTGGAAGAAAGAAAGAACAAGCTCTGAATCTACCAACACCAAATCATGTTGATGATCTGTAAATTCTGATTTTGCTGACTGTGGGTTCTAGGCTAATTGAGAGAGTTTTAAACTTGTTAATGTGGTAAAAAGTTCAAATAACATCTAACATAAGTATTAGCTGATTAATTCCTCATGAAAAAATTTTTCAGGTGATATTTTGTTAAACAGGCAATTAACTGTCTAATCAGATCGGAGATTCATCTTGTATGAAGGTTATGTCAACCATGTTGCACAGGTCAATTATCTTATTTTTACTGCCTGCTTTCTAGTTGATTAAAGCCAAAGCATGTTCTACAAGTTTCGTCTGGGTGGATTGCTCCCTGTTGCTGATAAATTGAAGTCACAAAGTAAACCTGTAGTTTCTCTTCTGTAATTGAATGTTTTACTTTTAAGCTCTGAAAGCACATGCTGCTTTAGTATGATTCATTCACAAGATGACTCTCATGCTGTGCTGGATGTTATGAAGTTATCACTCTAACATATGACTGAGTGCTAATGCTATGAACATGTATATTATCAATTATAAGTGTTCCCTTCTCTCTGACAAAGTAAAAATAAAGTGAAGACATTGCACTCTGTACTTGGGTATCCTCTCTCTGTGTGTATCTACGTCCGCACTTGTGTGTGTGTGTGTGTGTGTGTGTGTGTGTGTGTATGTGTGTTTGACTTTGCACAGAGAACTTTGCATTTATGAAACCCCATATTTAATTGTTATGTTCTAATGACAGGTTCTTCCAGATGATATCCGTCAAGCATTATTGGTGGTGGTTGAGTGCTGCATGAAGCGGGACTACCTGGCTGCAATGGATCAGTACATTAAGTTAGCTATTGGTAATGCACCCTGGCCAATTGGTGTCACTATGGTTGGTATCCATGAACGTTCAGCTCGTGAGAAGATCTACACTAATAGTGTTGCCCACATAATGAATGATGAGACAACTCGCAAATACTTGCAGTCAGTCAAAAGATTAATGACCTTTTGCCAACGGCGTTATCCTACCCTTCCATCTAAAGCAGTTGAGTTCAACAGTTTGGCTAATGGCAGCGACTTACACTCACTGCTAGCAGAAGAGAAGGTCTCTGGGGGTAGTTCCTCAGATGAGAGGCTTAGGTTAATGCCTGCTCCAAAGGAAAGCTAGTTATCATTTACATGATATTTTATGTAAACAATATGCTTGAATGTGTTACTGTTAAGAACACCTCATGGCTAGACTCAGGGAAGCATTGTTTAGAACTATATATATATATATATATATATGAAAATTTTAGTTTAGTTTTAGTTAACGGAAGCTAGACATATGAAAAATTTCCGAGTGTAACATATGGAAATTTTTTAGTGTCTCTGGAAGCTCTTTCATTTTTTGGACGCAATGCAGGAGAAGAGCAAAGCTTATTGAAGTATGTAAGACCAACCACGGTGTAAAGCACTCGCTATCGCGCCGACGATAACACAGGGAAAAAAGCTAGAACTGCTGACGCTTGTTTCTCGCCAATATAAACTATGGTAGGACTTATTACAGCGTGTACGGTGGGATGGGATATTAAAAGAAAAGAAATTGATCGGATATGAAAAAAGTGAGTACTTGACTTGGCTAAGACCAAGCATCAAAATCAAGCATCCTATTGGTCCAAGTAATATCAACTTATCCAAAGATCCAAATCCAAACACCGCCACCTGTCTAAAATCATCCGCTTTCGTGATCCATCACACAAATCTCCAAGCCAAAACTCTCCATAAACGCCAACAAAAACAAAATCCTACTGCAGCTCAACATCCATCATCTACATCGCCATGGCAACGCAAGCAGCCCTCTTCACCCCCACAATCACCACCCCGAAATCCCTGGTGCCATGGAAGCCATCCTCGTCATTTTCATTCGCTACCCCCAATTTCCTCAACCTCTTCATGGCTCACAGAACCATTAGGGCTGCAGCTGCAGATCAGGAGGCTGCCACGAAGGAAGAAGCTCCCGTGGGTTTCACCCCTCCCGAATTGGACCCAAACACCCCATCACCCATTTTTGCAGGAAGCACGGGAGGGCTGCTAAGGAAGGCCCAGGTTGAAGAATTCTACGTCATCACATGGGATTCACCCAAAGAACAAATCTTTGAGATGCCAAGTGGAGGTGCAGCCATCATGAGTCAAGGACCTAATTTGCTCAAGTTGGCCAGGAAAGAGCAGTGCTTGGCGCTCGGTACCAGGCTGAGGTCTAAGTACAAGATCAACTACCAGTTCTACAGGGTTTTCCCCAATGGTGAGGTTCAATATCTTCACCCCAAAGATGGAGTTTATCCCGAGAAAGTGAACCCTGGTCGTCAAGGAGTGGGGCAGAACTTCAGATCAATTGGGAAGAATGTGAGTCCCATTGAAGTTAAGTTCACGGGGAAACAAGTTTACGACTTGTGAGATAGACTTGGGAGAGTGCTTAGTGAGAGAGATGATGATGTAACCATGATCAAGTGATTATAAATGTTTCTGTTAATTGTTTCATGTACTTCCTTTTCACATTTATCCCCTGGCCATTGGCCTCTTGTAATTCATGCATTTTCTAAGGCTTATGAAATGTTTGGACAAGTTCAAAGTTCCAAGTGATAAAAGATTTTAATCAACTCTGAAACTTCTTTATGACTGTGACTGCCGACATAAGCAGCATGAAAAGTAATTTAATCGGAAGCTATTATGGGCTCTGGCAATGGACCGCGTAATGGATCTTAAGAGAAGATGTGAATGGCTTCTTAATGTCTTAAGTTCTTCCTCATTTTAGATAGTGAAATCTATGAAAGCCAAAACCCAATAACAACTTTTTTTTGGTACAAACTTAGAAAAAGTTTAAATGCAATAAAATTCTTCTACTTGTTATTATAATGTGTTAAAAGTCACACACATACATACATACATATATATATATATATAACAACTTCTTTCAAGAGTTCGTTTTTTTCTTTTCAAAATAATAATGTTGGGCATAATACTCAAATAAACTCCTAAACTATTCAAAAATATTTAAATAAGCCCATATTCTTTCATTGCGTTCAATCAAGTTCTTATACTTTTATTTTGGATCAAATAAGTCTTATAACTAATGATTGATTAATTGTTATTAATCAAAATGTTACTTATCATTTTATATCCACTTGACAATGACATGATGTTGATGTAAATGGTGAAAACTATTACATGGTTATGTTATTATGCCAAATTAGCATGTCTTGTAATCATCAATTATGATATATCAGCATATCACATCATTATTAATTATAATATGTTAATATGCCATGTTAACGTCATGCGACATAAAATAATAAATGAGATTTTGATTAAATCATTATTAGAATAAGAGCTTCTTTGACTAAAAATAAAAGTAAAAGGACTTATTTGATTCTAAAGACCTAATTAAACACAATAAAAGTATAAGAGCTTATTTAAATTTTTCTAAATAGTTAAAAAAATTATATATTATGCCATAATATTGTTGTTGGTATATGCCCTTAAGCAAATTGGATTAGCTAAGGAATATATATTGTCATTTAATGCATACTTAATTGCATAACTATATGTAATAGAGGTTTTTCTTCATTTTAGTGCAATAACTAGAAGCTATTAAATACTAATTGGATGAAGCCCATGGAACACAAAGGTCTTATAAGAGAATTGTAAAGTTGTTATAATTATGAAATCATTATGCATCAAAGTCATGTTCCTAAAATTGTTCTTGGTTATTGTATTGTTAAGACAAGGCATTGACAATACTCAAAGACTGACACATGCTAAACCTCCTTACTTGGGAAGTAAGTAATCGATCTCGTAAATTGAAGTATATGGAATACTTGAGGATAACATGTGGGTGCTTGTTAAAAAATAAGTTCACTAAATATGACCTGCTATGAGAACTCCATGTAGTGTGTTACTCAAGTGTATATGGAATATGTTCTTAGGCAATAGTCATGTAACTAGTCTTCAGACTCAAGACACTAAGTCATCTTATATGAGGAATGATATACTTTGATTTTACCTCTACGGACCTGGATGTGACTAGATGCCTAAACAGGAAATTTTTGAGTATACGATGAAGCATGTGAAGGTGAATGAGTGATCAAAAAAGGATTTATCACCCCAAGTGATATAAGGAGATGTATCTCACTTGTTCTCAATTCTTGATTAACTTGTATAAAGTCTTTAGCCAAAGTATGATTAATTTGAGGAAAGTTAGTTTCTTAAATTCATAAGGTGAGTCATGAATTATGAGAACTAATATAGAATGTTATAAGTAGACATTGAGCCATACTTTATGACATATCCGAGATATTTGATAAAAAGATAGTATTGCACTGAGAGGCTTATCACTAAAAGGCTTTGTCAAATTTTTTAATGGACTCTTTAACATTTGAATAGTTATGATATATTGTTAGATGCCGCTCATTATCTATAAATATAAATTAATTATCAAATTGATATTTGATTAAGATTTATATTTATTGCCAATATGTTAAAAGCTTAATAGGTTACACACATTAAGTGACATGATTGAGATTAAATAAAAATAATTAATTAAGTTGGACATAATTGGAATAGACTAAAATAAAGAGAAAAAATAATTAAGTTCTTAAGGATTTAATTGAATTAAAATATAACTGTTATATTTAGGGTTACAACTTAGTTTGGCTATATAAATATATTATATTAATCAACTAAAACTCTAAGCCTCGAACCACTTCTTAGCCGTTTCATAAAAATAAGAAAAGAAAATTAGTTTTTTTTTTTTGTCTTATAGAAACAAGATTCGGCAAAAAAAAAATTGATCTTTTTGTTTTAGAAACAAACCTTGCTAATACAAGTAAAATCCTAGTTTTGAGAAGATCTTATTTAGTTATTGTGTGGATTACTGCTAGAAGCTAAACATTTGGGTGACTAAAGATTTGACAAATCCTAAAGGTGAAAAAGTAAAGGTTTTGGTTGTAGGATTTTAAACTATCTTATTCTCTTTTTGGGTTTTTTGCTTCATTACAAGCCTTTTGAATTTAATTGGTGCTCGATTACAATATTTAGAGTAAGATATGTAATTCTTAAACTTATGAGTGTTTATAATTAATTCAAAAATTACATGAAAAATACAAACATTGATCTTGTAAAATTTGACTGTTTTTCTAATTAAATGCTAGTTTATTTTTTCGTTGCATTATATTTTTAATTTCTTAATTAATTTTATATTTGAGTATGAGGTCGAATCTTAGCAATTATGACTTTAACTTATGATATCTGTCTCAACATTGCCTCATCCTTAATTATCAAGTGACAAATAGAGTAAGCAAAGTTTAAACAATTAAACTACCACAAAACTAAATAATTGTTAAAAAATCTCAATAAACACCTCCTAACTTTTAAAAGACTAATTTATTAAAGTGCTAAAACTATTAGAATTTATGTATGCCCTATAGCCAATAGGTTGGTTATGAAATATATCCTTATTACTCTATGCATTACATTTAATTAGTAAAAGCTTTTTTTTTCTACACATTTATAAGTTTACTTACTTATAAAGATAAATTCCATTGAATAAACATGTTTTACAAAAGGATTTATAAATTGTACTAATTATGAGATTTTATTATATCAAAATATTATTTTAAATTATTTTTAATCAGTGTTTTATTTAGATAAAACATTGAATAAAGTTCTTGGCATGACTTCAACTAGAATCTAAACAAAAAATTTTAAAAAAGCTGTGATTAATAAAAGACAAGTAACATTTAGCAGGAAGATTATCCTTTCTTTCTATTTTCCTTTCTCCTACCAAACATGTAATAACCTTCTTCCCGATCGTTACCGACGTTCAAGACATGCGAGAGAACTTGTCAAATCCCAAACAAGCCTTAGTTGAGATTCTTGTTAATTAAATCCAACATTCTAACGCATACGTAAATCGACTTGGATTTTATTATAATGTTCCACTTGTGATGTCCATTAAAGATTCTGTCAACTTGTAATAATACTATGGTTTGCTTAAACCGAATAAACAGCAGTAATTAAAAAGTAGCAACTAGATACTAATTACCAAATCTAGCAAACTCCAAGGTAATTTCAACATCACAATTAGTATTCATTACACAACCTTAAAGTCTTAGCAATACATTTCCAATAAACTAATAATGTTTATAAGTCTAACTATTTTACACAACACGACTCCTATGCAGCATAGCGACTCGGAGTGAAAGTCTAAGAGATGCCATTACCTACGTCGCAACGAGTCAAAATATGCCGGGGCAATACACTTGAACTGATCACTTATCTGTAAAAAGGAAGATAAGGGGGTGAGTCTCACAGACTCAGTGATCATTTATTCCGTGAGCAAAGTGTAGATGGGAAACAAGCTAAGAACAAAAGATTTGAATATTAAAACATAAAAGTATATATAAACAATTTAACTCAAAAGGAAGATTTGTGCCTTACATGTAAAACCAAGAATTTTAATGCAACATAATTATTTAACAATAATTGTATCAAAACCAGGGTAAGTGAAACATTTAACAATTTTACTCAAGTCAATCCAGCATAAACACGTATGCTCCCTTTAAATCAAGCATTATCAAAGGTTATACACAAGCTTACAAATCACTTTATTCTTAAGGAATTAAATACAAAATCATAGTATAAATAGAAAAGTTGCGAAAAAACTTGTAATTCTCACCATGCAAAAGAATACATGTTTGAAAACCCAAAGAGATATCACTCTCGAGTAGGTAATCGTAATAATCAACTCGTTGACCCGCTTCCACGTAATAACATCCGAGAGGCCCCTCTCCCTTGGATTCCCACAACCATGACAGTCTCAACGATATTAGCCTATATCGGAGAAATCATGTGGTCGCAACCATGTATATCAACCTGTGACCTTGCTACTTATATATATCACAGATCGTGGCTCAGTCATGTCTAATAACCTATCAACGACCCAAAGGTTCTCTAACTAGAACTCATTTGTGCACAAGGGTCACACTATCTCGATGTGACATTCGACCTACTCTCGAATCTCCCAATTTGACAAAATCATTTCAAAGCAAATTAGGTTCTCAAAAGCTTATTTTAAATCTATTTCCAAAATACAAATCGTGGTGGCATGATAATATTGTTTGTAAGACTTTATAATGTAAAACCTTTGCATGAGGTTTAAATATCAAATCAGCATGATGAACATATAATTTATCAATGAATGCACATCACACACACAACTAAGGCACATTTTGACATAAACTGTGATAAAGAGCTTGTTTCCTTATTTCTAAAACCCTTTACATATATAGTTTATATATATATATATATATATATATATATACACACACACACAAAACATTTCTAAAAACATGACGTTCATAAGTGCCTAGCATTCTACCAACTCATGCTTTCCACAATAACAAAATAATTCGATGGCAAATTCATTTAAAAATCGCTTACCAAGGCTAACAACATATGTTGTTCACAATCGCACTTAAAAAAAATCAGTACGTTTATTAATTGTATATCGATATATTGTTTATGGAGTTTTTGAAATAGACACCCCATGCTCACCTCACAATAACAAGACGCCACATCGCTATCAATTCAGGTGCGTCTCTAGCTAATTTTACTTGTCGGTCACCTGTTATCGCCTTCGGTACACCACCACAGCAAACCTTCCTCACTGACACACTTTCTAGCAACAAATTAAACTCAATATATTTAATTGTACACATATATGAGCAGCACTTTAATCAATGAATCTTTAATCTAGCTTCACCTTTTTCATCCTTGTTATTCACAATAATCTAACATGCAATCTATGAACTTTCAACCAACCAAGTCCAATATAACATAATGTACTCACATTGCATGCTTACCTTTCGATTTTTATCTTGAATTCCACATATAGCTCATAATCTCCTCACATCCTCGATCACCATTGCTACCACAAGCATAAATAATCAATACACATCTTATTTTTCCTTTTCACTTATGATCTCAAGATTAAAAACACTTACCCATCATTTGTCTTGTTCAAAGTCACCATACTTCTAAGATCCACCAACATGCATGCACCTGGTTCTTTGAATCCTTGAAAATTCTTTCTACTACAAACTCAATCTCACATTATAATTGATTTACAAAGCATGCATTCAAACAAAATGACAACTTTTACCTTAATTACCTTGGAATCACTAAGCCGAGCCACCAATGTCTTCTTTAAGCTCCAACAATGGCGTGTGGAAGGAAAACCTCTAGGTTTTTCTCCAATTCCTCTAAAACCGAACCTTCTTCTAGCTTTTCTTATTTCTTCTGTCTTCTTTCTCCTTTCTCTTTTCTTTCTTTCTCTTTTCCTCTTTCTCATTTCTTCCTTTCTCTTTTCCTCTTTCTCTTTTCTTCCTTTCTCTTTTTACTTTCAAAACCGATTATCTTTCTTTTCTCTCAAAGGTGCGGTTTTTTTGTAAACCTTTCCTCACCTTTCATTTACTTATTTATTCCTCACTTTTCATTGGACCAATTCATCCCCCACTCAAATTTCAAGCACCTATTTCCTCCCTTGTTCATTAACCTATTATCTATCCTCACTTAACTTATCCATCCGCCACATTCACTATCCCATCTTTTCTTCCTTTATTATTTATTTCATGCACCACCTTATTCCTCCAATCCTATTTCATGCACCACCTTTACCTTACATTTTATTTGGTCACTCATTAATCTATTCAAGTCATATGCATCTCACATTTTTCTTTCCTCATTTGGCAACCTAGTGCACCAATCTCATTACATGCAAATAGATTTAGTCTTATTTTTCATTTTACTTCACATAATGGGAGTCTCATATGTTCCCTACTAACTTTCTCCTTTTTGCATGCAATAATTTACATGCACGTCTCATTATCTCACATAATTCTTCATGCCTCCATTCCTTCCAAACTCACATGTACTATTATTTGTACTTACATCTCTAAATTTTTTTACTTATTAAAATAATATTCTAAAACCAATAAAATAATATTTTATTTATCAAATCACCAAAATCATGTCATCACTGCCCCACTTAAGTTCAATACATAGGTTATGTGAGTTTTTCCACCACTCACAATAAGAATATTTCAATATTATTTTAATAATGTTTTATGTAATAAAATATTATTAAATTCTAAAATTTTGCATTTGGTTTTTGGGGTTCCAAAACATTTGAATTTATTTCAGTTAAGCTCCATCGCTCATTTTTACTCCATTACGATGACTTTAATTAAATATTATTATTTTATTACATATGAAATATTTTATTTCAAAATATTCCATTCGTCCTCCACCACTCTCAAACTCTTAAATTGACAGCTATAAGTCTCAATCTTATTCTTACAATCGTATTAACTACCGTTTTAGGTCACAGGGTGTTACAAAACATAGTGTAAAAGTGAAAAGAGAAAAAAAAGAAGATTATCCTTAAATGGAGCCTAGGTCATCAAGGGCAACTTGTAATTGTTCTCACATGTTATTGTAGATGTAAATGTTTTTCTCATTAGAGTCCTTGGGTAACCGAAAAATAACTTATTTGAACAAATTTTTTTCAATGTAAAACATTTTACAAAAAAATTTAATATTTTTTGTTGTTTGGATAAATTATTGAAAACATTTTTTCAATTTAATATTTGGATGTTAAGATGATAAATAAGAGTTAGATTACAAAGCAATGGTGTTATTTGGTTTTTACTAATTTGGATCACAATTAAGAATGTACATGAAAATGGACAAATCAATAATGAAATTTTCCAAAATATATAACCATATCTTTGTAATTAAAGTAAGCTTTAATTTTTAAAAAATTTTCTATCTCATCACTTTTTTAGCATAACACTATAAAAATATCAATGTTCATTAATTATATAAGACATCCAAAACCTATACTGATGTGTATTTATCATAGGACGATGATTGAAATTTTTTTTATTATAATTATTATAAGATTTATTCAATTTATAAATAAAAAATTTAATTGCTTGAATGATTTCATTAAAAAATATTTTTTAATTTTAATAGTATTGAATAATTTAAATATTAATATTTTAAATTAAATATTAATATATTTTTAATTTTTTAATATTTTAAAATAAATATTAATATTCATCAAACCTATATTCTTAGGTTTAATATAAGATTTTTTTTTATTTTCTAAAAATCTCTAGAAAATGCCTTATATCCTTCGAAGGTGTAAGACATTTTCTGTGGTCAATAGTTGTTTTTTCATTAACTCGTAAATTGTTTTATATTTGAAATAAAGTTTTCGTTTTCCAGACAAATGTAAATTCCAAAAATATTTTTTAGAAAATATTTTATGTAGAAACAAATGGACCTTAAATGATAACTTTACATACCTTCTTGTCTAAAAAAAAAAAGAAAAGATTAAACAATTAGTTTATTTACAAGATAATTTAATTTTAGAAAATAACATAATATTTTTCAAAAAATAATAATTTAATTAGATTACAAGCATTTTTTAATAAATCATTTAACTAAAAATATCTCAAATTATAGGTTTTTTTGAAAAATATTCATAATTAAAAAAGAAAGATACAATAAAAATAAATATTATATATTATTCATTTTTATTTTTAAAGAAAAAATTGAAAATAAAATCTATCATTATAATAAATTAATAAAAGATTATTGGTGTTTATCTTTTTCTATTATTTTTTCACCTCTTGCAATTTGTTTCATTTTTTTATTCTCTCCTCTATGATCTTTCTCTCTCTACCCATTTACCTAATTTTGTTCTCTCTCTACCCATTTATCTCTCTCCTTCTCTTACGAAATTTGCTTCGCCACAACGGACAGCAAAACGCAATGATGGGTGGCGGTGCTGGGCAGCACCGATGCCTTCACGGACAAGTTTGGCTGCAGGAAGCATCGATTTGGTGATCCTCAGTCAAATTGCATCGTGGAAGTGTGGGATCTGAAGCTCCCTTGCGAGAAATTTGGCACTCCACTATCAGATTCGACCACAGGGAGAATCAATTTGGGCTTTCGACCTGCTCTGGCCACGATATGCGCTCTTTTACAACGATCACATCTTTAGTGGCAGGTCGACGAAAAGAAAAAAAAGAAAAGAAAAGAAAAAAAAATTTAAATCTTAATTATAAATTATAAAAATGAATTATTTTGAATTTAAAAATTAAATTAAATTTTTATTGTAAATTATATGAAATTAATATTTAAAAATTAAATTATAATTACAATTATAAATATTTTAAAAATAAAGAATAAAATAAAATAATGATATTATTTTTTAAAAAATAAATTATTAATATTTTAAATGTAATATAAATTGTTAATATTCTAAAAATTAAATAAATAAGTATATTAAAATTTTAAATAGCAATATAAAATAAACATTTTAAATTAAAAATTACATATTATAATAAGATTTTTTTTATTTTTATGATCTATTCTTTTACTATCACAAAGTTATTTTTACTAACCAAACATTGAAATAAATTATAATAATTCTTACCTTATTACGTTTTCTTAAACTAAACTACATAATAGTTATTATTGACTTATTCTATTATTACAAAATAGTCATTTTATTCCTCTTTTATTCTATTTTGAAAACCAAACATACCTTTCAAATTCTAAATGATAGCACATATAAATCTTTTATACAAATTAATTTACAAATTACCAATAAAATAATGACAACTAGCCTACTCTCTTTCCGTTCTACATATAATGTCTTAATTTAATTTTTTAATTAATTTTTTAATTTTGGTTCTATTTTCCTTTATTAGAAGTTTAAAACTATCCATTAAAAATTTTGAATAAAGTAGTTTTTAAATGTATCTTTATTAAAATATAATTAAATAAAATATTTAAAATAATTTGAGTCAAATTTGAAAATTTTGATAAAAAAAATCAAATCAAGACATTACATATATGAGTAAAAAGAAATATAAAAAGAATAAAATTTCATTTAATTTCATTATTGCTCCCTCTAAACCAAATTCTTCGATCATAATCCACAAACCAATTCCATCAATATTAAGAATTTTCAAAACAATTGTTGTCAATGTAAGTGAATCATGCAAGATTTTCCTTTGGCTATCAAATTGGTATTCATCTTTACATATGCAATTGGTTCATCTTCAAATATGTCGAACAATTTTGTCTTGTTCTCTTTGCGATCGAAGAACAAATTCATCTTCACCGTTCACCAAAGAAGTCATTATCAATAAATCCATTTACACAAATAATTTCTCAACACCTTTGAATCATATTTCAACCCACTTAAACTAAAATCTCCAACAAGGAAAACATCAACTAATTTTTTTTATATGATACCAACATGTCTTAATAAATTATTTATTACATGATCGCATCAACCATGATATCGTTAGAAATTAATTTTGAAATCAATGTCTTAATATCAACACCAAAAAGGAATAGGCTTTAAAATTATATTTATTATTTATTTTTTTAATTCATTATTTATGACCAAATGATTTTAAGTTAAATACTTTGATTTAGAGTTTATAATAGCTCACTTTATATATATAATGTATAGGTCAGAAAGAATGTTATTAGTTCGATCATGAAACCATGAAAAATGAGTTTATAGATTTTTTTTTCCCTTTTACTAATGGATTAAAAAATTATGGTCTAATACTCTAATAAGTAATTGCCTAAATCTATATTTTCCTTCCATACAATCTACATCTACATACATTAAAAGTTGTCTCCAAATAGACTAGTTGGTTGACACATGTATAGTCTAATTGTTTGACACATAGTAGCTTGATTTGGATTGAATTGTCCATGAGACATGTGTGGTATTTTGTTATTTGTTGAGGGTGTTTGTTTGATTTTTTTTATTAACGAGATTTTGGATTTTTTAGAAGATGTTGAAGATAATTTTGTTTGTTTATGCTTACCGCAAAATATTGCTTAATAATATAGATTTTTAAATAAAAAATATATTTTTATATTAATTTATTAATTAAAAAAACATATTCTTCTATATATTGCTCAATAATATAGATTTTGTCTGTTTGTAGTGTTATTTTGTTTAGTTTTTCTTCCATTCATAGAAATTGGTTGTTGGGTTTCCTTCTTTCATTTTTATTTTTGGTCTATTTTTGTTTTTTTTAATGTTTTTGGATTTAGGGATTTTAGGTTGCATATAATTGATTTTTTTATTTATTCCTCATTGTGATTTTTTATTTGTTCCTCATTGATAGTGTATTTTTAAAATCAAAAGGTTATGTTACATAATGAAAAGCTATCTTAACTTAAAAGTTATGCCACATAAAGTGACATAGTGTGACTATTGGATTGTAAGTAAGTTTTTTATATGAATAGCCATGTCTCTTGGTAAAATGACATCTAAAGATTATGAGACAAATTGAAAAACACCAAAACTCAAAAGTTTAAATATAAAAAGTTATCATTTCAAATTATAGCTTAAAAATTATATTTTATGAAATGAATGGTTATCCTTTCATAAGGTGATTATTGAAACAATACCTTTATCCAAATGTTATATATTGTAAAATGTAAAGATGTTTTTTAGATAAAGTGGTGACTTAATGAAAGGGCTATGTCCTTGAAAAAGAGATACTTGCAAGCTTATATAAAGGGCTTGTTGCCAACCATTTTGACATACCAAAACAAATAAGACAAGTGTAGAAAAATTAAGAGCGATAGAAATGTTATGTTTTTTTTAAAAAAAAAAACATAAACACTTGAGTTCCCATTATGTACCAAAAAAATCAAAATTCCTTATAATCTACTTGCTGCAGAAAGTAGGCTTTAAAGTCAAACAATTTTGTAAACCCTCAGATGTATCTAGGAATGTCAACGGGTCGAGTACCCTATAATTTTGAGGTACCCGAACCCTAACCCTATTAAAAATCAACTACCCTAACCCTATTAATTATCCGTATAATTTTAAAATTACTACCCTAACCCTAACCCTATTATTTTTTTACTACCCTATAATTACCCTAACCTATTTAAAAACCTGATTAGATTAAAAAATTATTAAAATCTATTTCATGACTACCCAATTACTTGAATTTGTATACATATACAATAATATTTCTCTACATATTTCATAAAATTAACTATTAATTAAATTAATAAAAATAGAAATAATAAAATTTAAATTTAAATAATCAAAAACAAAAATATTAAACATAAACTTAAATAACTAAAAACAATATATTAAGTAATTATATATTAAAATATATTTTTAAGTAAATATATTATGTAAATATATTATGTAATGTTAAGTATATATATTTTTATTAAAAATGTATATAATAGTAATTATATTCCTTTGTAATATGGAATTTCAAAAAAAAATATTCCTTTTGTAATATGATATGATATTCATATTATATAAAACATAATTAATAATCTAATAATTTTTTTATTTATATACATTAATATCAAGACATTAGTTATTTAACTAACTATAGTTTAAATATATTATTTTGTCAATATAAAACAAAAGAGATTGGTTGGCCAGATGGTGGAGGCGCGGAGGGCTTTTCGTCATGGCCTAGGTTCGAGTCGCATCACTTTTACTCAACTAACTAATTAATAAACAAGTAATTAAACGGGTTTCGGGACGGGTACTCGCGCAACCCGATTAAAAGATAATCGGGTTCAGGTAATGGGTATCCAACGTGTGATATCCAAACCCGAGTCGGGTAGTGAAATCACTATCCGAACCCACTCCTAAATTGTTTATAAGGTACCCTAACCCGGTATAACTGGGTCGGGTACCCGTGAGTACCCTATAATAAGGTACCCGTTGACATCCCTAGATGTATCTAGCGATCTACTTTCGTAAAGTGCAATACGAAATTAGATGCTAACTTCATTGTATCCCTAAAGCTATTCATATTATTTCCTTTTACACACTGAGTGGTAGAGGCGAAATAAGTTTTAAAGATAGCATACATTGAAAAGTTCGCCTTGAAGTCAATTTTTCCAGTTCCTTGAATTTCGTCTAAACCCCATTTGCACCAATAATTTTAAGACTTATTTTTTGTAGAATTTAAATTCAAAATGACTTCACTAAAAAAGATGGCTACCAATATTGTCAAGCTAGATCGCTTTGAAGGAAGAAATTTTATTCATTGGCAAAAGTTAGATCAGTTTGATGTTAACAAAGAAAAATCTATGGACTGAATTCGTTTGTGGAAAAATGTTTCTACATCAAATTATAAAATAAGTTTTCTTTCCTTATATGATATGAATGATATTGTGTGTGATATGCATAATAAACGCATATTGGTTGGAAAAAAGTGTTTTATCATATGCATAGATGATCATTTTGTTATGAATCAATTTTATGAGCTTGAATGCATGTTTAATAGGTTTAGGCAATATAATCTTAATATAGATAAAGCTATTATCAGTGCCGGCCCTTGGGTGAAGCCACCCAAGCAATGGCTTTAGGCCCCCAATTTGGGGAGGCTTTAATTTTAGAAAAAATTTATAATTTTACAATAATTATAATATAATTAATTATATTAAAAATATATAAAAATTAAAAAAAATATGTCAAGCCCTGTCTTATAATATATTTGCCACGTCATTCATGTGCATAGTAATATATCTGCATATTTAAAAAGCTCCGAAAAATTGTTAAAAGACGATATTGCCCTTATGGTATAACTAAACCGATTTAAGCCTCGAACTAGTTCAAATAGGAAATCTAAGATGAAATTGAGAATTTTACAGTCCAGGAATGAGTTAAAATGATGATTTGGAGTTCGATGATCAATTTGGAGTCAAATCGAAATTTTCGCTCTCTAGGGGCAAAATGGTCATTTTGCTACTTAAAAATTTAATTTGGATATTTGATAAAATTTTTGACCAAGAATGATTATTTGGAGCATAATTTGAGGTTTAGAAGTGAAAAATTATGATTTTCGATATTTTTGGAACACAAGGGTAAAATGGTAATTTTACCATTAAAGGACAAAACGAGAATTTTTAGAAAAGATTTTGGCCCCATATGATTAAGATTGATCAATTAAAGTGTTATTTGAGGTTGAAAAGTGAAAATAATGTAATTCCGATGCATTTCGGAGTATAGGGGCAAAATCGTAATTTTTCTGTCCCGGGGGCAAGTCGGTAAATTTTTCACCCCGGCACTGGTCAAGACCAAGGGATTTTGTTTAACTCTAGAATGGATAAATATGGAATTGATTTTGATAGAAAATTGAAAAGAAAAAGTCAAAAAGTTTAAAAAACGGGCCAATGGCATTATGCCATGTGGCAAGCCATTATAACTTATTATTAAACTAATAAAATCAGCCTTAACCCTCACATTCCCTCTCAAAATTCGGCACACACCTGCAGCAAAGGAAAAACAAAGAGAAAAAAGAGAAAAACAAGAAAAACAAGCTAAAAATTCAAGGAAAATCAAGTTTTTTCAAGATTCAAGCCAAACCAAGGTAATATTTCTTTAGATTTACTCTAACCCTAGCTTAAGTATACTTTAGCTTTCATTTTCCATGGTTAAATGATGAGTTATCATGCTGAATTTCTTGAGTCAAATGGGTATGGATGAGGATTTTATATGAGAATTGCTTGAATTTGAACTATGTTGTTGTTTGATGATGGTTAAGCATAGTTATGAACAAAGTTTTAGGAAAAACATTTAATTCCCCTAGGGTTCTTTGTTGGTTGAACCATGTGGGTTGAATATCAAGGGGAATTGTTTGAATTACAAGGAAAATGGATTGGAAAAATAAAGAATTAAGTGAAAAATGTGACTAGGAAAAATTACGGTGTTAGTACACCGTAATGTCCGAATTTTTATGTGAAGGATTTCAAGGCTGAAATTTTAATTATTTAGAAGTGTGTGTGATGAATTAAGGTTTAAAAGAGAAACGGATCAATTTGGAAGTGATTTGGACATAATTGTCAATTAATCGGGTAATCGGTCGAAATTAGTCAATACCGCGTTTTAGCGAAATTCAGACGCGTTTTGCATTTGCATATCATGCATTAAGTATAGAATATAGGTTAGTTTATTATGGTCTAGTACCAATGTGGTCAATTCTTTGATTTTACTCTATGTCTAGGTGGAGGAACATCCGATAAAGGCAAGGAGATAGCACCAGAGGATCGTTAGACTGTAAGCTTTAAAGAAATCCAAACTTTGGACATAGTAAGTAAGCTTATCATTACCTTAATTATCTAAGGTAGTTTTATTTGATTTAATGAATTCTATGGAAAATAGGTCTTAAAAGGTACATTTTATGTTTTATAAATAAATATGCATAAAAGATGTAATTTTATAAGTTGTTTGGAAAATAAACGATGATTTTAAAATAGAGTACTTGGAGACTATTACTTGCTATATTTGTATTGTAAACTGTGACTTGAAATCGAATGGCTCATGGAATTGCTGGCATAAATGGCTGATTGATAATTGTGTTGTTGAGAAATATGCAAACTGTTTTGGTTACCCATGCAGGCTGGATAATATTGTTTAAGCTATGTTATGCTGACGAAATTTTATTAATTATGGTGGGTTAATTAGCTTACTGCAGTGGGCGGGTTCCGTGGACCAGCCTATTAGAGAGGCACGGTAACCCCGTTATATTATACCTCGGTATGAGAGGCGCGGAGGGTAACTCTTGAGGTGGTTAGAGTTCACATCACGCCCAACCACCACGTGAGGGTGAACTCTGCTAACGCCAAGGAAAGGCTGCGTTTTCAAAACGAAAACCTGTTTTATACTTATATACAATTTTTAAACAGCCTTGGCGGTCTTGGTAGGATGCCTCGGCCAAGGTATCCCCGAGAATGGGTTTATGGCACGAGCCTAGTTTTATGAGATTCATGAGCCATGCTAATTATTTGAGTGAAATGGATTTATTTTATTTGGTTGAAATGTTGTGAACCATGATACAATAATTTATTTTAAATATCTCCAATTACTCGACTTTAGATATTTTAGGTAATGTTTGTTTACTCACTGGGATTATATATAATCTCACCCTCTCTTCCTATTCATTTCAGGCTCAGCGTAGCTTGTAGATAGTCGAAAATCGTCGAGGATTACAATTGGCCATACTACTTCAAAAACTCGTAGGTTCACTGTTTTGAGTACTTTTGTCATTTGGGGGCCCACGTGTCACTGTAAATGAAAGTTTATATCCTGGTTATCTATAACAATGTATGAAGTAATTTATTTTGCTTTTACGCTGTAAAAATTGTCTATGGATATTCCTATAAAAATTGTTTTACAAGCAAATAGAATATTTTAATGAATATTTTCATTTTATTCAGATAGTTGTAATTTCCTTTTAACCGAACGTTTTAGACACCAAATTTTATTTTTGATCATGGAATATGTGTTTTCTAAATATATATTACATTTCTAATTGATTTTGAAATTTTTGCTGAAAAATGACCAAAATACCCCTGTGTGGTAAAAATTTCTTTTTGACTGTTTTCGAATCAGAAATGGTTCATATTTCTTTAAAACATTATTTTAGTGATTAATACTCACAGGGGAAGTAGAAAAAACTGATACATAAGCCTTGCGGGGTCTCAATTGGTATCCCAAGAAATGGATGTCTATTGGAGCGTCGCGGCGGTTGTCAAAGGCTTGAAGTTAGTACCGGGTCGTGACAAAATATATAAAAGTAAAAAATAATTATTAAATTTTTTTTAATTTTTTTTAATTATGTGTCTAATAATTTCAATTTTCTATTACTTCTTTCTTTCTAGTTATTAATTCTCAACTATATTCTCTTATTTCCAATAAATCAGCAGTCATATGTATTTATTCATCTCCAACAGTTATTTTTTTCTCACTTACTTTTCTTATTTCCAATCAATGCATTTAATGATTTTCAATAGCTATTTTTTTCCTGTATATAAAACTAATTTTTTTTCAATGTATAATATCTACTTTTGAAATTTTCCTTTCTCATATGCGCTTTCTTCCTTTAACTTCAATTTTTCTCCAAAGAATACGCAAGAAATATATTCTTTTATTATCTTCATAAAGCTGTGAGTCTCATTTGCGGTTTGCAATAAGCATTCAACAATTAGATACTATTATTCTAATATTTACAGATTTTTTTACTTTAATTTAGAGTTTATATTATATTGTTATATTATTTTTATTTCATGTGATAGTTGATTTGTTTGAATTAGAAATTTTGATTGTTGATTTTATTTTAGCCATTGAAAAAATATAAGACAATTATAATAGTTGATTATAAAATATCTTATTTAAATGGATTAAATGGATTAAACTAAAATTAATAAAATCTTATTTAAGATTAACAATGTCTTAAGAAAGATTAAATGGATTGGCTATATTATTAATTAAAAAAAATATTAGAAGAACTTGATTATAAAAGTTTAATTAAAAATTTTTTATCTCAAAAAGCTAGAAGAATAAAATTTTAATAATTTTTTTAATTTTAATAAAAAAAAGCCTCATTTGAATATTTCGCTTTAGGCCTTTGAACTTGTTGAGCCGCCCCTGGCTATTATGGTGTCTTTTATAATTGATAATCTTCCCTCTCATGGAGATGCACTAAGAAAACCTTAAAACATAAGAAAAAATAGATGTCTATCGAAGATCTTAGTAATTATCTTCAAATAGAATAAGATTATTGCAAACAAGAAGAAATCAAGCAAGATGAAAAAGAAAAGGATTAGAATAGACAAAATCTTGAGACTTTAAAGGTCCATATGATGGAACATATATCATCAAACAAGTTTGTTTCGTATAATAAAAGAAAACATTCCATTGATATGAATGACAATAGTCATAAGATAAAAAAGAACAAAAAAGGTCCATGTTTTGGATTGTTCAAGATGGGATGTAAATTTTTAAAATACAAGATACAAGATGTGAACAACAATAAATTTGTTACTATGATTTCCAAGGTCGATATTCTCTAAGATGATAGAGCGTGATGGATTAACACTAGTGCAACTAAGTATGTATGTAAGGATAAGAGTTTCTTTAAGTCCTTGGAAATGGTTAATGATGGAATTGTGTCGTACACGGGAAATTGCTCCACTACACAAGTGAAAGGAAAAAGTGCCATGGAACTCATGTTTACTTCTGAAAAAATATTTGAACTAAATAATATCTATTATGTACCAAAAATTAAAAAGAATCTTGTGTTTAAGGGCTTGCCAAATAAGCATGGCTTCAAATTAATATTTGAGGCAGATAAGTTCATCTTTACAAAGAGTAGACAATATGTGAGAAAAAGATACTTATGTGAAGACATGTTTAAGCTTAATATTAAAAAAAAAATGCTACTAGTTCTACTGATATTGATGTTTATGATAATAAAGTAGCATTGTCTAATTTATGGCAAAATAGTTTAGGTCACGTCCATTATAGTAAAATGCATGATTGGCTAAATTAAAGTTGATACTTAATATTGATGGAAATAATGATTTGTGTAAGACATGTATAGTTACTAAAATCACAAAAAGCTCATTTCTTAAGGTAGAAAGAAACTCCAAATTGTTTGCATTAATACATTCCGATATTTGTAACATGCATAAAACTTCATCTATTAGTGAAAAGAAATACTTCGTAACATTTATAGATAACTTCTGTAGATATTGTTTTATTTACTTATTGCATGCTAAAGATGAAGTAATGGAGAAATTTAAAATTTATAAAAATGAAATGGAATTGCATTGGGAATTGTTTATCAAATGTTTACGAAGTTATAAAAGAGATGAAAATTATGATTCCAAGTATTTTAAGTCTATTAGTATTATTTATGAGATTACCACTTCATACACACTAGAACAAAATAGTGGAGCGGAATATAAGAATCAAGTTCTTATGGAAATGATAAATGCTTTGCTTTTTAATTCAAGTTTGGAAAAAAGATTTTGGGGCAAAACCTTATTAATGGCTTACCATATAGTTAATAAAATCTCATACAAAAGGAGTAAAACTACTTCTTATGAGCTATGGAAAAAAAGAAAGTTAAATCTTAATTATTTAAAAGTTTGAAAATGTCGAGCCATATTAAGAGTTCCAAAACCAAAGAAAAGGAAATTGAGCAAAAGCATAATTGAATGTATATTTATCACATATGCTAAACATAGTAAAGTATATCATTTCATGGTGATAGAGCTCAATGATTTATATTTCATTAATATAGTTATAGAATCAAGAGGCGTTATCTTTGATGAAATAAAATTCAATTCAGTTCCAAAACCCAAAGAACTAATAACAGAAAATGGTGAGGAAACTATTGAGTTTCAAAGAAGTAAAAGAATTAAAAAGCAAAGACATAAATTCGATTTCTTCATGTACTTAGTAAAAAGTACAAAAGAAGAAACATATAAATACTTACCTTACTGTTTTAATGTAAAAGGTAAAAGAGATCCTCTAACTCACAAAGAGGCAATGAAATTTGGATATGCTTCATTTTGGATATTTATCTTTACAAATTACAATGTAATTTCATGTTTGTAAATAATATATTCGTTCACTATTTGTTTTTAGATAATTATCTTTATTATTAATGTAAATTAATTTTATATTTTATTCACACATTAAATGATTGTGTCCTGAATGCATAAAATGGGTTACACTGTAGTTAATTATAATAAGATTCCTAATTCTTTCTTGTTTCTGCGATTTTTCTTCACAACCACAACAACAACAAAAATTCTTTCCTCATTTACTTCTTACATAATATGTTGAATATGTAAGTATCAAAACAATGTTGCTTATGTTGTTTTATAAATGTTTCTTATTCATCCTTCCATGTAATTAATATTGTTTGATTGGTTTTTTGTTTTAAGAAGAAAAATGAAACACACAAGTTACAAAACATGTATGATTTCATCTTATACAAAACAATTATATTTTAGTAGGTGATATAGTTTAATCAAATTATGATCTTACTTTATATAAACTTCTTCAAAAACAAAAAGTCAGTGATAAAAATAATGACCAAACAGAACCTTATTGTTAGTTTATGTTACAATCAACTCATGATATTGTTTAATTCTAATACTTTGGGTCACGCATTCAAGATGGCTACTAACAAATTTTTTTTTTTCTTTTGAGCTCACTAGCAAATTATTGCATGTGGAAATAACAATGCTCCCAAGTGTCTGTTGGTGTATTTTCAAAATTAAAGACTTAATTCACATGATGGGGAGCTATGTTAGCTCAATAATTATGTTACAAAAAGTGACACAATATGTTTATTGTAATATAAACAAGTTTTCATGTGAATAATTATGTTTTTTGAAAATACATGTTGAAAAGACACCAACGGGAAGTTACATGTGAAAAGTTACAATTGTAAAGTAACATATAAAAGGTTACATGTGAATAGATATTGTTTCAAAGTATAAATCAAAGAGTGTAATTTATGAAATGAATAGTTATCTATTCATTAGATGTTTATTGAAACAATATCTTTTGCTCAAAAGTTGTGTTGGTAAAAAGTGTAGAGATACTTTTTGGATGAAAGAGATTTTTATGAAAATGTTGTAACCTTGGAACATAAAGATACTTATTAGACAAAAAGATGTCTTTATCAAAAGGAAGTGTCCTTGAAGAAAAGACACTTTGAAGCCTATATAAAGGGTTTGTTGTCATCCATTTTGACACGTCAAAAATTTAGACATAACAAGCAAGTGCAAGAAAGCAAGAGAAAGTATTTGTGTTAGAAGAACAAAACACTAAAGTTTTCACTCTCTACAAAAGATTCCGAATTCCTTATTATCTACTTGCTGCAGAAAGTTGACATTAAAGCTAAACGACTTTGCAAACCCTCGGATGTATCTAGTGATCTAGTTTCGTAAAGTGCAATACGAAAGTTAGACGTTGGTTTCATTGTATCTTTGAGACTAATTGCATAATTCTCCTTTACATACCAAGTGGTAGGGGCGAATTAAGTTTTAAAGATATATGTCTATTTAAAAGATTCACTTTAAAGTCAATTTTACCTATTCTTGAATAGGTCATAAACCTCATAAACCCCACTCCCCATCAACAGTATCTTCCTAACTAACGAAGGGGTTTTCTTAGAAAAATCTCTATTAAAAAAATTAAAAATTTGCATATATACAAGGATGAAGTTGAGCCTTCGAAGATTCTGTTTAAGCCTTCAAATAAGACATCAGCACCCTCCCAACAAATAATTTCTCTCTTTCATTAAAATAATTTTTAAACAAAATGGAGGAGAGCTTCAGAGCCATGATAAACCCACACACAGAGGTACATTCATCGCCCTAAATCTTTTAAACCCAGAAATCCTCCCACGTAAACTGACACGTGTCACCCAATCATGCCCTCCTTACAATCTCTCAAACTAAAAAAGAGTGTTTTTTTTAAAAGAAAAAGAAAAAATATCGCCAGCGACACTTCTCTCCCCCTACCCCTTCTCTCTCACAATTACCACCACCCGCTATGGATACCCTCCTCCACCCTTCACCAACAAGTTCCATGGCCAAACGCCCTTGCCCTTCTTCCTCTCAAAGCCCTAGGCCTCCTTCTCACTTCTCTCAAATGGACCATCTCCTTCACTTTTTGCTTTCCCTCGCCGATTCCTCTCCTCCAATTTCCCTCGACCTTTCCTTCGACCGCCTCCTCGACTCTTCCCCTTCCGACGCCGAACAGTCTATTCTCATCGATCGCGCTCACAAGCTCGGTTCCCTCCTCCTTGGTGCCGCCAACCGCTCCGCTCGAAAACGTGCTTCGCTTCATAACTCCATCGCCTGGGTCCTCCCGCCTGATCTCACCATCAAGGTACACTTCAATTATTCATCATTTTGATCGAAGGCCGTGATTTTCTTCTTTCTTTTTTAGTTTTTTGGTGATGATGTGGTTTTCCAATTGCAGGTGTTTTCGATGCTGGATTCGCAGAGTCTTTGCTACGCCGCGGCGACGTGTTCGATGTTTAACAAGTGTGCCATGGATCCTTTGTGCTATGCCAATATTGACCTCACCACTGTTGTTCCCAAGGTCAATAATGCTGTTGTCTCCACCATGATCCAACGAGCTGGAAAATCACTGCGGTAAGATTTTCTTTCTTTCCTTTTTAGCTATTTTTGCTCAGTAAGATTTTCTTTTTTAGCTATTAGAATTCAGCATTTAATTTTAGTAATAAATGCTTGATCTTAGCTACGGTTCCATGTTTGAATTGCCTTTTGGCTAGTGAAATAATTAATAACAAGCTCTCCTGACACTCAGAAAATATTTAATTACGAAATTCATTACTTAGTGGCTCAAAGGTTGTTTCTGCAAGTTCCTTTATAGCTGTTAGAGAAATGATTAGTGTGACTCAGTATCATGGCTGGCTGATTAATGTTTGCATATTTTTGTTTATTTTATTGTAGTTTCTTGTTAATTATTGTCTTTGGATGGTTACTTAGATCTCTTAAGCTTGGTATAGTACCGGGACCAACCGCATCTCCTGGATCCTGTCAACCATTGGTTTATACCATCAGGAATTCTGTAGATGTATCTAGCATTTCGTGGAATGATAAGAAGACCAGGCAAGGGAAGGAATCATCTATTCTGACAAGGTCCTGCTTATACCCGTTAACCGGGGATAATGGTGCTGCTGGGTATGGTTGAATGCATTAAGTTGTAATTTAGAATCTGATATGTGAAATTAGTTTTTTTTTTTCTTATCATTTGCTTTTTCATATTGTCAGGACTCTTCTGAGGAGGTTGCATCTTTACAATATTGAAAGAATGGACAATGCATCGCTTTGTGTGGCATTAGCAGCTTGCCCTTCTTTACTAGATTTGGAAATTGTTGGCCTGTAAGTTTCTTTCTTTAAGCTGGTTTTCAGTATTCTCTCTCTCTATCTCCCTCCCTCTCCCCCTCCCCGCGCCCCTTCTTGCATTCTTTTTTGGTCAGATTGGGCATGCGTGCGGTAAGCGATGGTTACTGGATGATATAGCAAGCAGACAACCTTAAAACTTAAACGTTGTTTCTAAATGAACATAAAGTGGTAGACAGATGTTCATAAAGAGCTGATTGAAGTGAATACTAAATGGACCATTTTTATATTAATTAAAGCAAGCACTTTGTTGGCACCTGAATCATTGAATTTTTGTTAGTTCTTAACCCAGCTTGATTTACATTTTTGATGATGATACTCGTTTAGATGGTAATGTTTTAGCAGAGTAGTTGGTGCTTTTTCTCTGTTTTCACAATTGTTTGATCACCCTTCTTCTGATGCAGTCATGTTGAGCTGAGGCAAACTTTGACGTCAGTAAGCTCAAATTGTCACTTGATAGAGCGTTTATTCTTTGAGTCCTCCAAAACAGGTGCAGAGTCTGTTCATGAGTGTGTTTTTTTTCAATTGGTCTAAAATATCTGCTCAAGGTGTTATGGTTAATGCAGGCAGGGATGACAGCTTGAAATCACCAACTTGTGTTGATTTAGTGCACAATTGTCCTAATCTTTCTTCTTTATCGCTGAGAGGTTTTAAACTGCATGATTATAAAGTTCGCATACTTGTTAAGGTATGCGCCAATTTCATGTTTAACATGATTGCCCTTTTGGTTTGCTCTTCAAGGGCATGCTTAATGGAAATAATCTAGTTAGACATTCAAAATTCTCAATTAATAATCTGTAATTGGCTAACCAGGTTTCATTGCCCTTGCTGTTTGATTTTTTTTCCCCTTTTTTAAATGGCCAATGTCTTGAATTTTTTACCTACAGTCAATTAATATGCCATCTTTATTTTCTACTTTTGATGGGCAAATTCAACTTTTCCTTGTAAAGGCATTGGCTGCTTGTAAGGTTTTTTGGTTTGACGTATAATATCAATAGTTTGAAAGGTATTAGGAAGGATGGTTTTGCATAAATATCTCAAGTGCCGGTATTATGTGCCTGGAAGAATGGTGATTCTATTTGATTATGCTGCACAGAGAGTGAACGTTGGTCTGTAGTGTCATAGATTTGATCTGAATGTGAATTGAAGTTTAGTCCTTCTAATCACTTGCAGGGATTCCGGAAACTTAAATATGCTGATTTTTCAACATCATATTCAATCACTGGAAATTTTTTGAGGTCCGTGCATGACTTGTCAAACCTACCTATGAGAATCCTTTTTTTCCTTGTTTTTCAATGTTCCTTTTCAAACAATGCTCGTAAGTTTTTTTTTTTTTTTCCCTTTGATTAGGAACTTGGGAAGTGGCAGTGGTGGGAATCTACTAGAGGTTTTAGTTTTAAGGGACTGCATGCATCTCAAAGAGGTGAGAACTTCATCCAACCTCCCACCGCCTCCTTCTAGAGCAGACCTTCTCATCCTGCCTCTCTCTCTCTCTCTCTCAATTCTGACTTCTCATCTGCAGATGGAAGTTGCTCGGTTCTTGACAGCAGTTCTTGCAGGAGACTACAAGTTCCTTCGGCATGTTGTGAGTGAAGTTGATATGTGAATACCATTTTCATAATCCTTTTTTTTGCTCAATCCTCTTTTCATTCTGATTACATCCTATCCTATAGGACATATCTAATAGGGAAGGTTTAGCTTCAGAAGGTGACTGGTACCAGAGATCTTACAACTCAAGGTAATAATATCATTCTTGAGATTCTGTTAAACAGTTGATATTGTTTTATGTTTTAATATCTAACCTTGTTGCATATTTTGCAGCATTATTCCTCTAAAGCAGGTGTTTGAAGTAAGACCCAATATTTGCGTGCTGGCTGAGTTTCCATCAGAAGGAAGGTCGGTCTATCCTCGAAATAATTCAGTGGTCACTTTATTGTTCTGTTTGTGTGGTTTTATTTTTATTTTAAGAATAAGAAATGAGATTTGCCATTTTGACTTGGGTTTCTTGACTTTGCAGCTTCATCGACATAGACCATATGATTGATAGTGATATTAACAGTGATGTCAGCTTGCCATCTCAGTTGAGTATTCACACATCTGATGGTTCATTGCTCATGAGTTCATCAGAGAGCAGCTATAATAGTGATCAGGGTAGCGGTAACGAGGAATATCAAGATTCAGGTTTTGTAATTTATGAGGAAAGCTCAGATGAGGTGGATTTTCTGGTTGTCTAGAAGAACTGCCAGGCTAAGCGAGTATTGAAACTTGCAGCCACTAAATGAAGTGGTATGGTGCTCTCTTTCTGATTTGGAAAATAAGGAACCAGCTAGTTTATGAGTAGTTTGTTTGGTAGTGCTACTGCTAACTATTTATTCATCTCATAGCATAAAATGAGTACTTTCTTCTTCTTTTTTCTTTCCTGGCATATAGAGGGGTGCTTGGTGCTTTCCATGTTTGTAGACACAAGAATTTATATCTGGGCATGTTGACAATGAGGAAAAGGTTATATTCCAAAGTTACCATGCTTGAGACGTGGTATAATTCTGTTTTTTTTCAAGCGTGGTGCTTGAGTATGTTTATTTAACTGGTGTGGGGAAATGTTGTTTCTAGATGATATTATTGCCTTCAAATTTTGTCTGTTGATATAGGGGAGAATTTCTAGGTATAATGAACATATTGACATTGATACAGGAAATACTAATGTGCTCTGCAAATAGAATGTTTTGTTATAGGAAGAATGTGCTTTCTAACCACGTAATTCAATTTCTAGCAGATTTATGTATTTTTTAACTATGTGATTTTATTTCTAACAGATGTCAGAAAGGAAGCTTTTCCAGACTGCAAGCTGAATTGAAGAGAGGCCGATAAATTGAGTTTTGAACAGCAGTAAGTTTCATTATTATTCTCATTTATGACAATCTGATGCTGCTGCAATATCCCACGATCAGTTTACCATGACGGGGGCCTTTCTTCTGCTTCACTGAGATTACTAGCATAAAAGCCTCTGGGGAACCTTTTTGCCCCCCGGTTTATCCCCTTTTTAGCAACTACAAGTTTAGATCATGAAAGTGGCAGCTGATGCTTCAAGCTCTTGCTATTTTAATTTGTATAATGGCGTTTGCTGATATCTTTGTTTTGCAAATCGTCAATAGCAATTGTAGCTTATGCCTTATGTACCAGGCGATAGTGATTGGATAAATTCTCACTGTCGCCAACCGTTTTATATTGTGCTCAGGCTATAATTGTTCCTGTTCAATGTTATCTACACATCTCTGGTTTATGAGTTTTCTCGGTGGTGTTATGTTGCAATCGCATCAACTGAGAAAATGCAAATTAAAAGCTTGTGGTACTGATTACAATCATTTTATTAGAAATGTTAAAGTTAAATTTCAGATTTAGTATTATGTATAACATAATTTTAATGCATTTGTATTTTTTTTAATGTAAATTTTTAACTTTTTAAATTTTATATCTTAAATTATTTTTTCGTCATTATATTACAAAATTGTTTTTTTAATCATTTTTCAGATAATCTTAAAACACTGAGCTGTTAAATTTTAATCGTTAAAATTTTTTTTTACTATTCTTTTATTTATAAATTTAAAATTTACTTTATTAATATGAAATAAAAAATCTCAACTTTACAAATTAAGAAATAATTAATAATTAATAACTCTGCATTCGATAAATGCATAAAATTTTTATATTCATTTACGTTTAATCTTTATAGATAATTTGTAAATTTTTTAGAAGAGTATAATTTTTTATTATGATTATCTGGTTTTAAGCTAAGTTTATTAATGGAAATGAAGTTTTTAAACTTTGGACGGTAATTCAGCAATTCACAATTATGTTTATGTGTTACCTGAATTTTATCTATATATTAACAAAAAAAGAACATTTATGTATACGAATTATAACTTACTAGTGAATTGATAACAAGTCATAAGACCAAATGCGAGGAACCTGCTCGAAGTCGGCCCCATGTCAAACTCACCTGGTTTTAAGTTAAGAGGATGAAATCTTGCTTCTCAAGCTTCTACCTTCACTCGGCCCTTTCTAAGTGATGGCAAGCGGTGGCGCTAACCAGCAACAAACACCGGCCTACAAACCGTACCGTCACATAAAAACCCTAACTGCACACCAACGGGCAGTATCCTGCGTCAAATTTTCAAACGACGGAACCCTCTTAGCCTCCGCTTCCCTCGACAAAACCCTGATTATCTGGTCCGCGTCGTCCCTCTCCCTTATCCATCGCCTCGTTGGCCACTCGGACGGTGTTTCGGATCTGGCCTGGTCGTCCGACTCCCATTACATCTGCTCGGCATCCGACGACCGCTCCCTCCGCATCTGGGATGCACGCGCCCCCTTCGATTGCCTCAAGATCCTCAAGGGCCATTCCGACTTCGTCTTCTGCGTCAACTTCAATCCACAGTCGAATCTCATCGTTTCAGGTTCCTTTGATGAGAGTATTCGCATTTGGGAAGTGAAAACAGGCAAGTGCTTGAGGGTGATAAGGGCCCACTCCATGCCGGTGACATCGGTGCACTTTAACCGTGACGGTTCGCTGATCGTATCGGGTAGCCACGAGGGGTCGTGCAAGATTTGGGATGCCAAAGAAGGGACTTGCTTGAAAACTCTAATCGATGATAAAGATCCCGCGGTCTCGTTTACCAAATTCTCCCCCAATGGGAAATTCATTCTCGTTGCCACTCTGGACAGCACTCTTGTAAGTTCACATCTTTTAAGCTTTGACATAAAAATTAATGCGTGGGTATTTTATTTTGGTGTTTTTCTTGTTTTGATTCCGAGTGCAGAAGCTGTGGAATTACTCAACTGGTAAATTTTTGAAAATATATCAAGGCCATACGAACAGAGTTTATTGTATAACATCGACATTCTCTGTTACAAGTGGGAAATACATTGTTAGTGGATCCGAGGATAAATGTGTTTACTTATGGGATCTCCAATCGAAAGCCATGATACAGAAACTTGAAGGCCATTCTGATACTGTAATTTCTGTCTCCTGCCATCCTAGCGAGAACAAGATTGCGTCTGCTGGTCTTGAAGGGGACAGAACAATTAGGATTTGGATGCAAGATGCATGACTTTGTTAAAATGGCCTGTTTGTTTCCTCTCTTTAAGTTATAACTTCATCTACTACCGGTTGTGGTGAGACAACACTCATATCTCACTTGAAGAGCATTAACATTTCATATGGATATACAGATTGGTCTGTGACTGATATTGAGGTTATATGTGCATAGGCAAAGCATATTGCATGAACTTTGACAATATCAACTGTTCAATTGCTGTCATTTTTCTCTAGATTCTGTTCTCAGTACTTGATGTACCTCTTGTCATCTTAACAACCTGTAGTCAGTTTTCTGGAGCCTTGACTGCTCACAGGACTTGTAGTTTGTTCTTATGAAAGCCTTAATATCAGTAATCCCATGCTCTAGTCAACCTCCCTGCACATTAAGCAGGCTATCACTCCCAAGGGATGTTAGAAGATGTGATGGTACTTTGTCAAACGTGTTCTAGAATTTTTTTTTTTTTTTGTTGGTCAATATTGCTCCCAAAATTTTCCTGGTTGTGTTGTTCATAGACTGAAAAAATAAATTTAAATTGGACTCTCTTAATGGAAGGGATGCTATGCGTCAAAGATACTGTGAAGAATAGAGAGCTGAATTTTGTTTTTGATACCTTTATGCCCCCAGGTGCAACGGCAGGCTTCACTAGTCTCAAAACCATTGCTGGCAATTCACTTTGCTCGTAAATGCTTTATATTTGTTTGTAGGCAAAACAATCTGGTACGAATACCCATAGGGGGAAAAAAGAAAGCATTACCTTACTTTGCTTACTTGCTTAAGAAAAAGAATAAAGAGTGAAATGTACTCAGTATTTACTTATGTGAAACATCTTCGTTTTGTAAGTCATAACTACACAAATTTATGTACAACCAGAGAATCTGAAAATCATTGATTCTTCCTCATACCAAATGTGTCTTCTGTGCCATTCGTCACCCTCTCTCGTCGCTCTGCTATCATGTCCACGTAAGCCTGACACAGAAAATAAAATAAAATTCTTCTCGTTTCTCCATAACAAAACAATAAACATTAACACAACCGGATTGAGTTGCCGGAAACAGGGGATCCCATATCAGTAGATAGTTAAAAGGACATAAACCAAGGAAATCGAGCTGGTGCTCAAGACTCAAGATTGAAGACACTTTCGGCTGTCAACGTGAGTCTTCTAATGCATAGGGATCCACAATTTGTGTCAACGGCAGAGTATAATGACTCATGTCATTAATTACTTAATAAGAGGAAGAACAGACATTTAGTACAATTTAAGACTAATGGTAAAGAATAGCTAAGGAGAACTTTTAAAAATTCATACTCGATTTATTTCATAAATAGTTTACAAGGATGAGGTCTGTATCTGACTACTTCATCAAGGAGTCCTTAAATAGAGGAGTGGTAACAGAAGTAAAAGCATCAAATAATTACATCTAATAGTGCAGTCACACGAGTAACAATGCTGCCGATGCTAAACAACAAACAAGCTAGTTTTTTGAGGAGATTGCTTTCGCAAAGCAAATTCAACTAATCTAAAAAGTAAATAGTGTTTGTTTGGTAGAGATAAACATGCACTTATTTTAATGCACACTAGTAGTAGAGCATGTTGATGAAGCACACATGTTGATACCGCACACTTGATTATACAGTTAGTCGTCACATGTTTGAATTGTTACATGGATTCCAATTTATTAGATCATGACTAAGAGACAGATTAAGATGAGAGTCATCTCCATGTGAATGGAAACCAAAACTATTTATTGCAACAAAAACCTTGATTCATATGTCCAATAGTCTCCCCGGTGATCTTAACCTTCCCATTGGCATACTTCCTCTAGAGATCCAAGAACTTATTGCAACAAAAACCTTGATTCATCCGACCAATGGCAATCCACCCATGATACCCTTTCACACACCCGTGGCTTATCTTCTAATGTTTCTTTTAATATCTCTACCATCTTTGCTACATTGCTATAGAATTCGCCTTAAATAATTTCAAAGTGATCCTCAAAAGAATGAATAGCGCCACCATCCATCCAACATGCACGCCTAATCAACAAAAACCCTCCATAAGAATTTCAAACATTTTCTCAAGTAGGTTAAACCTATTCCATCATGGATTTATTGGATAGAGACTCATGAAATGTATACTAATTGCAGACCCTTCCCACACATTAATTTCCATTTCTATCAACCTTGCAGCAATGCCACAAGCAGAGAAGAATATTTTCCCTGCAGAAGAATCTATGGTTCTCAAGGATATTCTCTACATAATTAAATTTTTGAACATCTGCAAGAATATCAAGAACTCCAGAGAAGGCTTTGTGAGATCAATCAGACCATTCTTCTTGAAATTTGGACACCATTAGAAGATGATGCCCTAAGGGAACAATATCAACTGATTATGTTAATCAATTACATGTGGACCAACAAGCTTATGAAAGCAGGTTTTTAGGACCATGGACGAAGCCTATTCCCCATGATCTTGAGTTTATTTTAAGTCATGCAGGACCAATTCCATGGAACCCTTATTGGAAGCCTCCAATGACAGTTGTTTTGTCTACAACTAAAGCTAAATATACAACTCTGACTGAGGCAGTAGAGGCTTTACGGCTTCAAGGCTTGGTTAGTGATCTTGGTTTAAAAAACACGTACAGTTTTGTTTTGCAATAGTCAAAGCACAATACATTTGACTAAAAATCAGATATTTCACAAGAGAAAACATCTAGGTCAAGTGTAACTTCATTCGAGATATTGTTTCTAGAGGTGAGATTATAGTGAAGAAAGTAGTTAAAAATTTGAAAGATATGTTAACTAAGTCAATTTTCAAGATAAAATTCAACCAACACTTGGACTTGATTTGTGTTTGTAGTGCTTAAAGTCCTTTGGGGCATTGGGGCTGATGATTGAGATTGGTTCATAAGGTGGAGCATGATAAATTTAATCCAAAGGTGAAGATTTGTTGAGATAGTCTTAACTTCTGATTAAACTATGGTACTTTAATTACAATTAAATCAAAATCCTTTGTGGAGATAGTTTTGAATTCTAGTTAGATTAGGATAGACTTATGTACTAATTCCTATAAAAAGGTCATTAAAAATATAATTAAGCCAAGAGAGAGTTTAGTGAGCGTGCAGATCTAAAAGAAGAGATTTGAAGGTAAGTAAGACAAAGGTTGTGAGTTTGAGACTAATCTTATAATCTCTTAATTTCTTATTAGTGAATCTTTTTTTTTTTTTTTTTGTAACTGTGTCTGCGGACACATCTCATATAAGATCAAACCATGTAAATTTCTGAAATTCTTGTGAGTGATTTCTTTCTTCTTTGTCTTATGCTATTAGTTGTGTAAGATCTTGAGTGATTTTTTAAGATTAGTTTGCTATTTTCAAGACATATATAATAATAATTAAAAAAAAAACCATTCTTCAAAATAAATGCGCACCTTAGGATAAGAATACAGAAAGATGTACCACCATGTGCATATCCCCACAGTTGCAAGAGCTGTGACCACAACTGAGTGCAAAATTAGCCAGCTAGAGGCAACCACCAACATTCCAGTAAGTGTAATTGTCCATGGTTGACACCTAGCAAACAAATGGAAGGGAAAAATCAAGCCACGAACCAAAACAAGTGCAGATGCAGAAGTAACGTTAAGATATAAACTAATGACAGGAAAATTCCAGCTCAAGTTTTGCAAATTTAGAAACAATTGAGAGCTACAATGACTCGGTAGCCCCATGCCATTCCAATATGGCGGTTAGAATCAGTAAATTTCACCTAAAGTATTCAATAAAATAGTCAAAATGCAGAGAAAACACCAGACCAAGACAAACAACCTTGAAAAGGAAAACATTAACAATGGAAGAAACTAATATGCAAACTGACCAGGAAGGCTTTGTGTCCCACACGGAATCGTACTCGAGAGATAGGTAGTTGAGATAACCATCCATGTCCTCAACCACACCGTTTTCGTCCAAGAATAGATGCTCGTTCTGTTTGGAGTCGGCTGGATTCCCTCCAAAAGCCACCGTTTTGAATCGAAGCTTTGAAGAGAGAGTAGGAAAGGAAATAGGGTTATAAAAATGGGTTTTGGAAGCAAAGTGATGAGGTGGTGATTTGGGTGCAGCAGAGAGTGAGAGAGGGAATAGATATGATAGAGTTCTCATGTTTGTTCGGAGGCAACTGAAATCTTTTTGTCTGGGAGGAATTATTGTTCTGGGAAAAGAATCAACGGTGTCGTTTTGAGAGGTTTCGATAGCTGTTCTCGCAGTCTACGTTGCTCCAACTTTTATTATCGGTAATGCGATGCGAAATAAATTATCTTAGTTTCATTACTATTTTTTATCCTAAACCTAACAAATCAGTTTGAACTTAATTTTGGAATTCTGTTAAAGAAATTAGTTTTAATTAAATGTTCAATTTGATTTGATTTAGTTATTATATTTGCAACAAGACCATATTTAATAAATTTTGGGCATACTTGATTTGACATAAGCTCGTTGATAACTTTTTTTTTGCTGTAATTTGTTGGCATGTAATTTCTTCTCATATATTTCTATTTATACGATGTATTTGTGTATTTGATGTTAAAACACACTAATGTTTTGTTGGTGTGAAAATGAAGCATGCAAAAAGGAAAGAAAAAGTAGGAGAATGCATGTTGTTATCGAAATCGAGTTCTACCTTAAAAAGAAGCGTAAATTTTGGACACGCGTCAAACAGTTGAATCAAAGATAAGCGAATGGGTTTGAGTTCAAATCTTATTTACTAAACAATCAAATCTAAATTGAACCTTCCAGCATCCATCTTAGAGGTATACGATTCAGAGATTTCATCAGGTTGTTGATGCATCAATTCTGATTTCTTTTGTACAACGAGCAAAATAACGTTATGTTCTGAGGCCTAGGCATCTGCCATGTTTTTGGCTTGCTAGATCGTCCGGGGAGGGAATGGCTACCGTAAGCACTCACTGGGATATTCCGCACGTGTGGGCTAGTAGGAGCCTAGAAAACCCGATGTTTCTATCAATTGCATGCAATCGGAAACATAGTAAGGTAAAACTTTCCACACTAACTCACTTGTTTCAGCTGAATTGGCCATCTTTAAGCTATGGAAACTAAATTGTTTCAGGCTGTTAATATTAAACCTAGAACATTAAACAACACTTCTCTATAGAGATTGTGTCAAAGCATACTGCTAATGCGTTTAACAGCTTCATTTCTTAATGAAAATTAAACTTCTAATTTGCTTGTTTGTAGCTGTACAGTTTGGTTTTATGCAAAGTCTATTGAAGATCAAGGGCCAGAGATTCTATCCTACGAGATGGAAAGAATGAGACTTGAGCGTTGAAAGAGGTATTTGCAGATAAGACAGCAACTTATCTCAGTAAAGATGCTTCAACTTCAATTTATTGTAAGATTCATCTCATTTTGTAATCTATACAGCAACTAAACTAGACGTGTTGGGACTTTCACACTTAAAATCATTACTTGCTCTTATTCAGAAGCCAAAACTTGTAAAATTGTCAGACATATGCAGTTGTGAACCAGAAGAAATAGCATTTAAACTACCACAATAAATCTAGTATAAGTCACAAAATACAAATGCTCTTACATCCCTGAAAGAAGTGCTACTTTTATCTTTGCGAGGATTCGATTAGCCTGAGCCATATTTTAACTTCTTGCCCCAAATTAATGTCCTGATAATTAGAAGGAAAATTTTATATACTAAATACTAGGTAGTTTCATAACAACAATTTGCATATTCCTTCCACAGAATTCAAAAATTAAATGCTACATGGCTTGGATGCAACACCATTCATATCTACTTCAGAATACATCCTTTATGCAGTAAATTGAGTATGACGGGAGCCTACAAAGTCTATAATCATGTAATTGAGTATGTGTATCATACTATCATGGAAACTAAAGCTTTTAGACAGAAAGTTTCATTTGCTTACACAAAACTAGCGCTCTACATAAGTTTTTGAAGTTCATTTTATAACTTAAAAGTAAATAAATGCAAACGAGTAGATAAAGCAAACCTGTTCCACGTCTCTCAGTATTACAGTGCATCATGGACTTCATTTCGGGGATTTCTAAGCCCAAAAAAACAGAGGTAATGCTCCTTTCTAACATTCATTGTCAGAGAAGAGCAAGTGGGATCTTACCACAACACTTCTGGATTTTACGTTCAGAGATTCTGATTGCAACCAGATTCCTGCAATCCATGTCTTCATAACAGTTCTCCATGGAAATTAAAACACAGGTTGATGTGATAAAAGCAACCAGAGCAATTGATTTATGCTGTTAATATAATATATATATATATATATATATATAAGCTGCTGAAGAAGAGCTGACAAGTAAGAAATGAATCACAACTTCTAGGTTGCATATGCTATATTTCAATCACATATCTGTGAAAATCATAGCATAAAGTATTTTCTAAATCTCACAGTGACAAATTACACTTCTATTCATGCTTCCAAGCATACAATATTAATGAAAAACCAAGACCCTGTACTTGGTGATCCCTAAACTTTTGAGAGTAAGACCATGTCAATACAGATGGATCAAAAATGGACTGGCTGGCCCACAATTTCTCCGCAGAGAGGCAAGTTTGAAACATGAAAACCGCATTGCCCATGGCATTGCCAAATAGCCAGTTGTGAACATCCCAAAACACTTCCACTGGAAGTCCATCAACCAAAATGGTATGGTTGCCGCGGAACTTCCACTTGAGCCGCTTAACCTGCATCACCGTCTTACTATCAATGCGGATAACAAGGCATGGATCCTTAAGATCGACGGTGTCACACTCGATTATGACATCATGCATCTGTCCCTTGTCACAAAACTGAGCCTTGGCACCATAAAACTTCTTCCCAAAAATATGCTCTCTCTTCGCAATAAAAATGGCATCGGAATTAAGAGGAGCACTAGTGTCAATCTTCTTGTATGCTTCCTTTTTTAAATCCCCAAGAAGCAACATCATTTCTTGGTCAAATGCAACGGCCAGGTAAAATCCTTCAACTGGCTCTGGCCCAGAACCAAATCTAGCATTAGATAAGTCCCAACATATATCAATTTTACCAGAATCTACCTCTAAATTCTTTGATCCTTTTCTCTTAGAGAACAACCAGGGCTTTATATCAACTTTACATAAACATTGATTGGCTGAATCATCAATTGCAACGCTAAGGCCTTGACCCATCAGGCTCTTGGTCCATGTGACCGTAATTAAGCATGAACGACCATGTGATTTACACTGATAAACACAAGTAACCAAGTTTTGAGCAGCTTTAGCTGCACTTGACGATGATGATGATGACGAATCAGCTACTTGAACACCGTTTTCACCAAAGCAAGAAGGGAAGTCCCTCATTATGATAACCATGAAAAAGGCAAATTTATTTCTTTCTTTGCCAGTCCTCTCTAGCTAAAGCAAAGCTTATAGTATCCCTTAGCTAGCAAAAACGAAAAGAAAAAGAAAAGAATGAAGAATAGCACAACAGCCCTACCTCAGTTAATTGATGATGAACTCAAGAACCCACATCCAGAAAAGCTTCAAAACTCAGCTTCTCAAAGCTTCACTTTGATTTGGGTCGCTGGTTTTGGACAGCCTAAAGATTTACAGAGGTGAGAGAGAGAGACAGAGAGAGAGGACTTAGATTTGCTTCACTGTCAATGTCTGTTTTAAGTCCATCTCAAGAATGGCCAAAAAATTTATTTTCATAAAAAAAAAGAAAACAGACTGAATAAGAGACATAAGAGAAACACATAGGAAAATTAACTCGTAAAGATAAAAGAGAAATAGAGAGAGAGAGACAGAGAGAGTCACATGGGAGGGGGAGGGGGGCCAAAAAAAAATTATGGAACTGGAAAGATTACCGCAACTGGGCATTCGCTGGAAAAGGGCTGGGTTTTTATACAACGTCACACAAAAGAAAAAGCTCAAAAAAAGCATCTCTCTCTCTCGTACACTCGTTTTTTTTTCTGCAATCCTATTTTAGTAGTCACAGAGCAGTAAGTATAATTTTCTCTTCTTCTTGTCCACAATTAAAAGATTCTAATTGACCCTTCCTTTAACTGACATTGCACATGCCATTAGAGATGGAAAACAATCCAAAGCTTCGATCCCTAAACTCCCAATCTTTTTTCAAAAATCTACTCCACCAGTGCACTTTATAGGTTTTACTTTTGTGTAGTTGCCCACCAATCTTGGCCAGATAATGACGGACAATAACTAGATTAAACACTTTTAAATTCTTAACTATCCTTCCTTCTCAATTCAAATTCATTAGAAAAACATTAACAAAGGTTTAAAATTACAAGTAAACCCTAAAACATCCAAAACCCTTCTTTGTCAGACTAATAAACTGTCCCTCCCAAAATAAGTGCACATCACTTGTTTTTAGGGTAAAATACCCCGTTTCTAATTTTAAGACATAATTTCACGTAATTCTATTAATACTAAAAATAAATAATCAACCTCAAAAGGGTAAACACATTAATAAAAAAATATTATTTATTTTTTATTAATTTTAAAAATTATTATTATATTATTTTTAAAAAAAATTCAAGGAGCACCTATCATTGCTTTTTTTTATAAAATATATATATAAAAAATAATAATTTTTAAAATTAATAAAAGATAAAATTATATTATCAATATTGTCACGTTATCAAATTAATAGAAACAGTAACAATTGACTAACGGCTAAAATTATGTATATAACGAAATATATTTTTTTACGACGAAATATCTCTCTCAAAAACTAATTAACTCATATAAAATTTTAATTAACACTTAAAAAGTAAAGATATTTTACCTTGTGTTTTTATATCTTATGCCAACATGTTGGATCCAAATTCCACATTTTGTCATCAAATGCTATTTTTTTTAAAAAAAAAAAAAAGCTAATTATATTAGAGTACTTCCAAAGTATTCAGGATGAGAGAAGTAGCTCTTGATATGAATGATAAAATTACATTATAATGTTTGATAGTAAAAAAAAACCTAATATAATGTAATATTACATTAACATGTCGGATGATAAAATTACATTACAATGTTTGGTAGGAAAAAAAATTAATATAATGTAATTTTACTTTAGCATATTGGAGAGGAATTCACGTTTCTTTTGAAAATCAATATGACGTTACTTTCGCACTACTTTGGACTAAAATGTCCAGCATTTTTCTTTCTCACCGTCTCGTAAAAGAAGAAAACAAGAACTAAAATATGGTAAAGTGTATTTTGGTGCCAGAGGAATTTCGTCAAAACACTTAATTGGTGGTATTTATTGGAATCCTCTTTCTCTTGAGTATTTATGAGCATTTTCATCATTTGCTTCTCTTTGTTTTTTTCTCTCTTTTGGCATGTTTAACAGAGATCATGCTTCGCGTGTTAGAAGAAAAATCATGCCACTCTGTAATGCGGAAGAATTGGTCAACGATGACACGAGCAAAGGGGTAAGACCAAAGAGTAAAGCGTCCATCTTCAACACTTAACCACTAGCATTAAATATAAAAGACAATTGTCAAAGAATATTCATAAATAAGCATTTGTTCAGGTAATATATATAAAAAAAATTTTAATTAATGCATTATATACTTCTAAATTTGAAGAAGACAATATATTAAATAAAAATGTTTTTAAAAAAAATAAAATTTTAATTAATTTTAACTTTTCCATTGATATATTGAGCATTTAATTGAGATGACACCTTCTCTGTTTGACTGACAAAGCGATGGCTTGCTAGGGTGTGAATTACGTTGCAATGAAAACCACTGCTTCCATATGCAAACCCCATTACGCGCGGCTGCTTTGAAATTGATAGATCCAATGCGTTTTTTCTTCTTCAAGGATAATGATTAATTTAATGTTGAGAGAATGTTAAATCCCGTGATGAAATTTTAGTACTACTGCCCGTCAAAAGGGCACAAGACTGAGTCATTCATACAACGGGCAAGACATACACTGCATTTGAAATCCCAAATTACTTAAAATTCTATAAAAGGAAATGGTCATTTTCTTGACAAACTTTACTTGGTTGCCTGAAATAAAAATTAACATGATCATGCATACTAACCACGGCGGATAGAATGGTAATTAGAAAAGGCTCTCGTATTTTTAAAAATTTTAAAATTTTATTTTGATAATAATTTTTTATTTAATGAGATGTTAATTAATAATTAATTTTAATAAATTTAATAACTAAAATAAAATCTATTATAATAAAATTATTTCTCAAATCCATTCGCTGGAAGACTTTTCTATGAACCAACCTTTTGTTCATCTCCCCAAATGCGTAATTCGGAGTTCGCCGCTACATGCTAAGGAAGGGGGTGAAGAATCACATGCAACGATTGATGCTTGGTTGGCAATTGCCTCGTGATTGGACCAAGTTGGCAGCAATTTGGCTCCTCTTAACTGCAGCAATGGAAAGTCCCGTTTACCTAAATATGATTTTATATCTTCTTTTACGCCATAAACAAGAAAAAAAAAGATTATTCTACAATTACCGACACTCTAGAATTACTTTTTCTTTTCAACAAATGCAAAAAGATTAGCTGCCCCCACCAAACAACAACTAATTTGTTCAACTTACACAAATCATCATGCATGGGCCTACTCCCCCTGGTTTTGTTTCTTTTTTTTTTTCCCTTCTTTCTCACTACTTTTTTGGTCAATTAGCTTCAAGAATAATTAAGCTGTGTTTGGCATTAGATTTGTCCTCACATATTTAAGCACAAAAAAGCCCAGCGGTGTGTCAATCAGCAAACACGGTGTTAACAACCCATGATTTGTTTAACCAAAAACAAAAGGTTAAACATCTCAGATATACTAGTTTAGGCAACAAACAACAAATAATTCCTAAGAAAATCCAGAAAAAATTGTGAGATGTGGCATCTGTAACTTCATCATCAAGAAACAAGTGAAAGCTGTTAGTGTCTGTCTATGAGTCTGTACACGTTATTTTCGCATTTTATCATTTCCTGGTCCCACGACTCTGGTCCCATTTTAGTTGCCGTCCGTCCTGCTCCAAGCTTCCAAGCCTTATCAGATACCATGAAATGCCAAGAGACAAATGGATTAAATGTGTGAAAGCAACTTATTTGGGACCAAATCTTCTATGCAGAAGTAACTAGCAGTGAGAAGTATAAGAACTGTTCAATTAAAAAGCCAGCGGCAGATACTTATGCCCTGTTACATTTTTCGAATCTTACCCCTTTTGTGGCATTTAAAGTACCCCATAGCAGAGAGAATAATGTATATTGCGCAATAGACTAGTACTTTGTATGTTTTTTGAAATTTGAACAATGCTTTTCTATCAAAACATTAAAAGTCCTTCTGACGTGACAAACTTCAATAATCAAGAAGAATAAAGAGTGAGGATTACACAGAATCTTTCTAAACAACGAAGTTCAAAGCATGAAATTCGATGACAGTCTTTTTCTATTTATACTACTATTTCTTTTCAGTTTTTCATAATGTCAACCTAACTATGTAGACTTCTTGGCTTAACGTAGCTTTCCTGGAGGAAATGTGGGTCTTCAAATACAATTAAATAACTTACCATATAAACCAACAGTGGACATGTGTACTTATGACACGCAGAACAGCATCAGATGGCTGCAATTGAGAAAACTTGTTCAACAAATTTTGGTTACTTTAATATATCAGGACAAACTCTGTAAGTTAACTTAATCATTAAAAAATAGAAAAGATGACGATAGGAATCGTCATAATTTGATTATTAAGGATTAGTTAATTTTATTTACTAAGCTGTTTAACCAAAGTCGTCTCTCCCATCACTACCACTTGAACAGTTCTTATGTCGTGAAAATGGGGTTCCCGCAATCAAAGACCAGTGTAGCTTTAACCTTTACGCCTTTTTCTCTTGTTCATTTGCCCCCCATCCCCCGCTCTTAAATGAGTAACTATTAGAACTGCTCATTTCTCTTATCTACTGCAATTATGGCATTCTTGTTGGCTAACTAAACTGGTTGGAAACAAATAAATTAAAATAATGATAATAAAAAAAAAAAAACAAGGGCTCAACTTCAACACCCTTTTTTTTCTTTTGACAAGTTTCCGCAATCAACCTCATTCCCATGTGCTGAAAGCTCCAGATCATCCAAGATGGATGACCCACACTCCCATGCCCTATGCTGATGTAAACATCAACATGCATGCATCTCACATGTGGGTTCTTGTTCATTGTTATTATTATTTATAATTTTCTTGTCTTAACGAGCTTGCATCGAAAATATCAATAGTCAGAATACCTATCAAGTCCTTATACTCATGCATTTTATTTAATTTAATCTCTATATTTAAAATTAAAATAATTTAATCCATTGATTTTGAAAATTGTTTTAATTTAGTTTCTTTTTATAACGGTATCTAATTTTATCATTAAAGAGATAGCGTCATCATTGACGTGACACATTTTAGTGACATGGTAATACCACGTGGCATCGACACGGTGACGTAGTCGTGTCACGTTACACTAATATGATGATGTAGTAATATTGATGTGACATTGACATATTGATGTGCCGTTGTCATGTAGCAATACTGATGTGACATATCGAGAAAAAAATTTTCAAAAAAATTTATACCACGTCATAAAAATTAAATTGAACAAAAATATGTAATACATAAACTAAATTGAAAAAAATATTTGAAAAATACAAATCTTTAAGTATATACATAAACTTACTAATAAATCAAATGTTAAGTGTAAAATATTTCTAGTGTTAAGAAATATTATACAAATATTTTCTTACTTAGTCATTTGATTCCATAATAGGTACATTAATTTATTTATTTTATAAAAATTAAGTTTGAATTTTCTTTTTTATAAAAAAAATTAATATTTTATTTTGGATATATACTTATAAAAGGATAGCAACATCATTTACACAAATCCTAAAAATGATTAGAATTTGAGGTTTGTTTTTGCAATTATAAAAGGCAATAAGTACTATTCTCTGTAGCCACTCCTCAATCTTTTTCTCCATTCTTTGTTTTTTTCATTAAAAGTTTAATTCATCAATTAATTGTTATGAAATACATAAGCTAAATTGAATAAAATTAAAGTGTTTAAGAACTAAATTGAAAAAAATATTTGAAAAATACAAATCTTTAAGTATATACATAAACTTATTAATAAATCAAATGTTAAGTGTAAAATATTTTTGGTGCTAAGAAATATTATATAAATATTTTCTTACTTAGTCATTTGATTCTATAATAGGTACATTAATTTATTTATTTTGTAAAAATTAAGTTTGAATTTTCTTTTTTATAAAAAAAATTAATATTTTATTTTGGATATATACTTATAAAAGGATAGCAACATCATTTACACAAATCCTAAAAATGATTAGAATTTGAGGTTTGTTTTTGCAATTATAAAAGGCAATAAGTACTATTCTCTGTAGCCACTCCTCAATCTTTTTCTCCATTCTTTGTTTTTTTCATTAAAAGTTTAATTCATCAATTAATTGTTATGAAATACATAAACTAAATTGAACAAAATTAAAGTGTTTAAGAACTAAATTGAAAAAAATATTTGAAAAATACAAATCTTTAAGTATATACATAAACTTATTAATAAATCAAATGTTAAGTGTAATATTGTCACGCCCCGGAACCACCCATCGAGCCCGTGACAACTGCCGCGACGTCCCGATAGACACTCCTTCTCTGAGTGTAAATCGAAACCCCGCAAGGCATCTCGTACCAGTTTTTCATCTACCCCGTGGTTAATAATTTCCAATAAATATTTTTCAATGAATAAAATTTGTGTTTTGAACCAAAACAATTAAATTACACTATTAACCACATAGGGGCATTTTCGTCATTTTCCCTCAAAAATTTCAAAATCGGTAAAATATTACAATTTACTATAAAATAATATTTTTATAAACAATAATAACCAAATTTGTATGCATAGAAACAAAATATGTCATTACATATTTTTATGCGATTTAATCGAGTGTGTACATGAATTACAATGACATGTGGGCCCAACTATGCATAACTATGTACCTTGGAGTATGCTACAAACGCGGCTTCAATCAAGCCTCTATGTGCACTCCGAGTGCTACCAACAATCTCGAGCCTGAAAGGGGGAGAGAGGGTGGTGAGTTTTACAACCCAGTGAGTCGGACAATTACCATCTATGACATCTACAGTCGAGTAGATGGAGACAAAAGAAAACCTTACACAGCAATACGGTTCTTAATACAGAACTAAATTTTTTATTCAGATAGCATATTTTATTTTCATCAATTTCAATCAAAATCAACAAAATCATAGAAATCATTTGGCTTATGATTTCCTTTAAAACCAGGCTTATGCCAAAATCCTTACTCGGAGATGCCTTGGCCCGAGGCACCCTAACCGAGTCCGCCAAGGCTGTTATAATTTCATTTCATTTAGAAATACAGCCGTTCCTTGGCGTTGGCCTAATTCACTCTCACGTGGGGTTAGACGTCGAGTGAATTCTCTGGGTATCTCGGGAGTTATCCTACGCGCCTCTCCAACCGAGATTATATAACTCTTGAGTTTACCGTGCTCCTCCTAAAGGCAGTCCACGGAAACCCGCCACTGCAGCAACTCATCAACCCACCAAGCGATAATAAATCATTTAACATGATTTAGCAATTTTTATTGCTAAACAATTTATCAAAACAAAGCAGTCAATTCGCATTTTCCAATACAATAAACAATTTAGCCAATCATGCCGTCATGCTTCTAAATTTCATAAGCCACAAGTTTCATTGTTTCATAAATAACACAATTCACTAATTTGGTCTCCATGTACTCTATTTCATAAAATTGACATTTAATTTCAAAACAGTATTTCATCAAATACGTTTTAATCAAAAATCATAATATTTTTATTTTCAATTTCATCATGCTTTCAAAAGCATACAGCCATAATAAAATCACTACAGATATTACAGATGATAATTAATCCACTCACCTCGTCACAGGAGTGCACGATACTCCTGTTATTAATTTCACTACATCGTTTTTCTCCGGTGTCTGGGGGACCCACCACCTAGGCGATACGTGTGACACAAATTTCAATAAATTGTGTCAATTTCTCATAATAAATTTCAGGCTCTATTTGATGCATGAACTGAGCTAAAAATGGTTCGGACAGTCGTTAATTCACGGTGTCCGACTGATTCGCCTACACGCGTCTAAATTGCTAACATCTCCAATTTAACTCCGATTGGACCCGTTTCAATTTCTAATAGTCAAATTTTGTTCACATTATCCACTAACAGTGTACACGGGTCTAATTATCAGTCTTGGACTGATAATTACGATTTTACCCCTAGTGGGTAAAAATTTCGATTTTTGCTCTAAAAATTCCCATAATTTTTCCTATATCCATAATTCACCATAATTCATCAAAATACCTCAAATAAACATCATTTCAGCAGCAAATTCACTCCTGGAAAATTCAGCATAATCGGGTTCAATGGAGAAAAATCATTTCTCTCACTAGTTTTTGCCATTTTCCATTTCTACCTAACTAACAACAACTAATTAACGTAAAATCCAATCAAATCAAACTCAAAAATCCCTCCCCTAGGTTCAGCCAGCATAGGGTTCATTGTGCAAGCTCATGTTTAATGCATGAAAAATAGAAAAGAACATATGGGTAGTGTAGATCAAGAAGAAATTTAAAGAAATTTTACCTTTTACTTATTGGATTTTTGATTTCTACTCTTTTCTCCTTAGATTTTCCTCTAGGGTTCTTGATTTTCTTCTTTCTCCCTTTTCTCCTGGTTCTACCCGACCCTCCTAAGGGTTATTGGCTGAAAATTCAGCCTATTTAAAGGCAACATAAAATATTATTATTTTATTCATTTTTTTAATATTTTATTATTTCTTTACTTTCTAGCCATTAATTTATTCTAAAATTTCTTCCAGGTGTCTATCTCTCTTATACACAGCTCAGAAAAATTTTTCAGACTTATCCAAAGTCTTGGTGATGCAATTTTTGAAAATTACACTTTTGCCCCCGTAAAAGTCAAAAATTACATTTTTGCCCCAAAAATTGAAAAATTGCCACAAGGCATATTTTTCGCTCCTCAAACTCATACCATACTCCAATTTGTCAAATTTGATCTAAATCCTCTCGAAAAATTAAATTTGGCCTTCCGGTGATAAAATTACGATTTTACCCCTGCACTGCAGAAATCACCGGAATTTCTTCTTTTTCCACTTTCAACCTCAAATAACACTTCAATTGATTAATATGGTCAATCTAGATCAAATGGGATCAAAAATATTTTTCAAAAATTCCAAATTTATCCTTTAATGGCAAAATTACTATTTTGCCCTTGTGTCCCAAAAATACCGAGAATTGTACTTTTTCACTGCTAAACTTCATTTTATATTCCAAACATCATTTTATATTCCATATAATCATTCTTGGTCATTGAAATCAAAATCTTTATTAAAAATTCTCATTTTGTCCTGAAATTGAAAAATGACCGTTTTGTCCCTAATCGGTCAATTTTTCCAATTAATTCCAAATTGAATCTCTAACTCCGAATCACTGTTTTAAATCACTCCGTGGGTTTTAGTTTTCTCAAATTCATCTTCAATTCTCTGTTTAAACTGATTCAAGACTTATTTAACTTAATCACACCCTTAGGGGCAATATTGTCATTTAACTTGTTTTTCGGGCAATTCAATATACAAGCATGCTGTCCAAAGCATGTGAATGACCTGTCACAGATAATTTAGGGTCAGGTGTTACAAATATATTTTTGGTGTTAAGAAATATTATATAAATATTTTCTTACTTAGTCATTTGATTCTATAATAGGTACATTAATTTATTTATTTTGTAAAAATTAAGTTTGAATTTTCTTTTTTATAAAAAAAATTAATATTTTATTTTGGATATATACTTATAAAAGGATAGCAACATCATTTACACAAATCCTAAAAATGATTAGAATTTGAGGTTTGTTTTTACAATTATAAAAGGCAATAAGTACTATTCTCTGTAGCCACTCCTCAATCTTTTTCTCCATTTTTTGTTTTTCTCATTAAAAGTTTAATTCATCAATTAATTGTTATGAAATTAAAACATTGATGATAGATTTACATTTTTGGATTCTGATTTTAATTTTTTTAAAATTCTTTTAATCTAAGGATCAAACAACTTTCTAGTAACAGCGTTTGTGCATGTTGGGCTTCATTTTTCTTGATTTTTTTAATTTTTTTAAAAAATAAAAAAAAGAGATATGAAGTTAGTGATGATTATAAAAATAATTTTTGATTTTGACTTGCTTAATTTGGGCATGACAAACTCATAAAATCTAAGCTACTCCACCCCTTTAATTTTTGTTTATTTTTTATGTGTTTATTTTGTTTAATATTTCAAGTTATATTTTTTAAACAAAAATTTTTTATATTAAAGATTGCATTTATGGTTGATAGAGTTAATTATAATTGTAAATATTTTGTACCATTTTATTTTATATTTACAAATCTTTTGTAGATCTAAATTAATAATTTAAATTTAAATTTAGCATAATTTGATTGTGATTTTTGAACTTAAATAAAATCATTTTATAAGAAACTTTAAGTAAATATAAATAAAATGTAAATTAGGTAAGGGTTGAATAATTTTTAAAAAATAGGTATTTGTAAATTGTAAAAATTGTAACTAAGTCAACTTATTTTGTCAATTTGAGTTCAGCTCATATTAAAAATTAAGTCAAACTTAGAATATAAATTTTCAATTTTTATACTATTATACATAGAAGAAAAAAAGAATGTATTTAGTCTTTTTATATTATTTTTATATTATCTTGTTGCAACATAATGTAAGTTATTCATTCAAATTTGACTTTTGTTATAATTTTTTTAAAATTTTTTTTATAAAAGGGGAATTCAAACTTAATTTTTGCAAAGAAAATAAATTAATATACATATTTTAGAATTAAATAATCAAATAAAAAATATTTATATATTTTTTTTAACACAATAAATCTTTTACACTTAAACATTTGATTTATTAATAAGTAAATGTATCATTTACTTAAACATTTATATTTTTTAAATATTTTTTCAATTTAGTCCCTCAACACTTCAATTTTATTCAATTTAGTCCTTGTACTATACATTTTATTTAATTTAATCCTTATAACGTGATACAATTTTTTTTTTGAAATTTTTGTTCTTGATCATTGTCATGTCGTTATATTAATATCATGTGGCACTGCTATGTTATCATGTTGATACCACGTCATCAAAATGTGTCATGTTAACACCACGTCAGCGTTGATGTCATCTCTTTTAATAGTAAAATTAGATGTCGTTAGGGTGAGAAACTAAAATGAAGCAATTTCTAAAATCAATGAACTAAATTACTTCGATTTTAAATATAGAGATTAAATTGAATAGAATGTATAAATTCAGAAACTTGGTAAATATTTTGACCAAAAGGGTAATTATGAAAGCTAAAGATGTTGTTCAGTCTTCCTTTTTCTTTTTATCAAGTAACATGGAGTATTTAATTGAGACTAGCTCCTACCATTTTCCATGTATTCATCTAGTTGAGCAAATGTTGGACTACTGTTCGCATTAATCTTGCTGGGTCGAGAGGTGGAGCTAGCTAATTTTTATTAAGAGGGCCAAAAATGAAAAAAGTATAAAGATTAAAAATTTTAAAACTAATACGTTGAATTTAAGAAATAATCAAAAGATTCATAATATACAATAATTTTATATAACATATAAATCAAAAGAAATAAAAAAAAAGACTTACAATAGTTTTGTAAGTATCGAATTTTACTCGAAAAGCATCCATTTTTTCAAGATTGAGTTTAGGATATTTTGATTCATATTACTATTTTTTATTATTTGAATTATTAAGACTTGATGGTTCAAGTGCAGGAGAATTATTTAGAACTTTCTCATATTTTAATCAAATTCAATTTTTTTTACTAGTGTTTTTATTGAACCTCTAATTGACCAAAGATTTTTAAACCACTCGAAAACTTATGATGGCTACCCAAAGAGAACAAAAACGTCCAACAACAAAAAGAAGGGCAAGCACATCAAACCACTAACATAAAAAAACCTAAGACTAGATCCTAGTCAATGTATAGTCAATATTCTTATTTTATTTTTATTTAAATTTAAACTATTAAATTTAAAACTATAATATATAAAATATAAATAGTTAAATACGATATATAAGATTTTACATAATGGTTAAATATATAATAGTTAAATAATATAAATAAAAAAAATAAAAGAAAACTTTACCTCTTTTAATTTCACACAATTATGTTGAATGATCTCCGTCATTCCTTATCTAAGCTCATAAGCTCATAAATTTCTTTTGAGAAATGAAATGTATTTTAATGGTGAGTTATAGAGAAACGATTAAAGTAAAAATAAAAAGAAATAAAAGAGAAAATAAGGAGAAAGAGGTGTAAAAAAACTTAAATTAGGGTAAAGTTAAGTAGAATTTATGAAGTTATTTTATTTTTTTATTTACACTAATATTAAAATAAAAAATTATTTTGAGGGAATCATTAAAACTATATAATAAATAAATAATTTCATAAATTTTGAAAAAGATCATTAAAAATATATAATAAATAAAAAATTCTAAAAATTTTAAAGTGACCGCTAATATATAATATTTAAAAATTACGCCCCCCCACCCCCCAACAAGTTACATTACCCTCCGGCCATGGCTGGGTCCATTTCTAGCGGATAGTTTTCTTAAATGCAGGGGAGATGCTATCACCTTAATTTAACTCAAATTTTGGGAGAGAAAAAAAAAGATCACGAAATTGAAGAAGACTGCTGAGAATAGACAAATAAAATTTTTACCGTAATGATAACAAGTACGAAAAGAAAGTTACCACGCGTGCTTCTTATTTGCTAGTATAACTTGCAAACTATGTCAATGTCCTACATAAACATCATCATATGAGTACTCAATCATCTAAGAAAAGAGATCAAAAAGCTTTGTCTCAACTCTCAATTCTCCTATGAAAATTATCAAGCAGGGGTAAACAGCGAATGGAAATGTATGTTTCGATCTTTTTATCCCCAGATCTATGTGATAGCCCAAATTTTAGTTTGATTGTTACTATAACTTTATGGTCAGTCCGTTTCATTTTATTTATTTTTATAGAGTTTCATTTAATGTATTTTATATTTAAATTTAAAATTTCTTTTGATAAAAAATGATATACCAGCATTTTCAATGTTAAAGAAATGAAAAAAAACCATAAAAATTAATTTTGAGCTATAAAATGAAATTCCAATAAAGAGAGCAGCCGACCTGTAGCCTGTAAGCCATAACTGCTTCCAAAGACAAGATACACAGCTTGCCTGTTTTGTTACCAAAATCAGGGTGAGGTAACTTTGTTTTTGTTCAATTTTGTTCCCCTAGGTCCCTCTCCCATGTCTCATTGTCTTGCTAATTGATAATGCAATCCCTAGACAGTAGGCCTATGCTCCTCTTGAAGAGGTAGTTTACCTGATTGCGTAAATGGGCTGTCCATCTAAACCACTGATATAGACAAAGGTTGATCAGCATTCAATGCATTTCTGTAAAATGTCCTATCAACTTTATTAGAATATTAACACCGATTATACTTCTCTTTTCCTGATAAGCAAGTATTTCATCATGCCCACATGGACGCGGATCGAAGAGGCCCAGCAAAACAATGCAGACCAGACCAAAGCAAAAAATTGGCTAATTCTCCACCCAATAGATTCTTCTTTATAAATGCAATAGCACCTTTAATCCTTTTGCAGCATTTAATTTAATACATAATGTTTTTTAAAAAATTAAATTATTTTTTAAAATTTTTGTTATGTTTAATCAAAATCTTTATATTTTTCTTTTAAGATAAATAAATTTTTATATTTTTATTTTTAATCAAATAAATTCTTATAATTAATAATTGATTTAATTAAAATATTATTTATTATTATATGATACTAACATGATATATTAATATATCATAATTAATTATGATATGATATATTAATATATTATAATTGATGATGATCTAACATATTAATTGAATATAATAATATTATCATGTGATATTTTTTCACTTTTATATCAATACCATGTTAGTGTCATACGAATAGAAAATAATAAGTAATATTTTAATTAATAATAATAATTAATTATTAATCATAAAAAATTATTTAATTTAAAATTAAAAAATAAATATTTAATTAAATATAATAAAAAATAAATATTTATTTAAAATTTTTTAAATAGTTTAAAAATTTACTTGAGCATCTAAATATAATGAATCTAACGTACATAGGGTATGTAAAGGGCGACACGTGGGTTTATCATTTTTTAGTTAAATTTATTTTGAATTGATCTTTTATTTTTTCAATAAAATGAAATCTTAAAAGTGATTTAAAAAAACAATTTTTTTATATCTTTTTCGGTGTCAATCTTTGGTTGATTTTAATTGACAGTTTTGACAAATTTTTCATTTCAATGGGAAAAGTTTGTGATTATTATTATTATTATTATTAAAAGGCAGAACCAAGGAACATTAAAATGCCAAATCACAAACTTTTCCCATTGAAATGAAAAAATGTCAAAACTATCAATTAAAATCAACCAAAGATTGACACCGAAAAAGATATAAAAAAAGATTGTTTTTTTAAATCACTTTTAAGATTCCATTTTACTGAAAAAATAAAAGATCAATCTAAAATAAATTTAACTAAAAAATAATAAACCCATGTGTCACCCTCTACATACCCTATATACGTTAGATTCATTATATTTAGATAACAATAATAATAATAATGACAACAACAACTTGAATGTGACTTAAAAATTATTCTAGATTCTAGATATGAATCATTACCCCTGAAAATGTTTTATGACAAATTTAGAGCTATAACTTTCCCTCTTTTGTTACATCATCATTATTGTTATTATTATTATATTTTATTAAAATTTAAATAAAAAAATTAAATTAATCATTATTAATAATTTAAATTTAAAAATTTTAAAATAACGTAATTTAAATTTTAAATTTCATGTTGCTTGAATTTCAATAATTGTAATTGGTATTAGAGCTTATGACAACTCCTTTCAATTATGTTGATTTTTTAATCTTAACTTATGAAGTGAGTTTGGATTATGATGTGTTGTTTTAATGAAAATATCAAAAATTTGAATAAAGAGATTGTGATAGTCGAGGGTTCAAATCCCTCTTCTTCTAATTAAAAAAAAATTTATACTGTTATATAATAATAATAACAATAATAAATATATCTTATAATTTTTGTTACTAGATCCAATTAGTAAATTACCTTAAATTCGCAACAAAAAATTATGACTACAATCATCAATCACCATCATGAATTACAATTCATTTTAATGGAAAAATTATAGCCATTCTTGGTAAATTAAGAAGCATCAACTTGAAATTATCTTTTTCCACTCAAACACAGGCATATCACAAGAAAAGAGTAAGCTAGAAGATAACCTGCAATGGATCAATTTATAGGATCATTGATGAAGGCTGAAGTAGTTATTGAGAGAGTGGAAGATGTTACTCACCTTCGTTATCAGATATTTTATACATATTGCTCATTATTAAAAACCCAAATAAGAGAACTGAGATGAAAAAAAAGAAAGAAAATTTCATCTTGAGCAACTGTTAAACTACTAATGAAGGAAGCAATTACGGAACGACAAACAAGGGAGATAATTACAGGCAACTCCATCTGCAAAAGGGAGAGATTTACATACCGGCGCTATTGGCTTGTTTGGTAAAGATTTATGCAACATATCCAGCCTTTAGCTTCTGTGCTTTCTGTTTGACAAAGAAAGCTGACAGCATACTTCTGCTTCTAACAGGTGCACGTATAATCTCATGCTTTGGGTTGTCAAATGACCTGAATGCCGTCAAAGGTTTGGAACCCTCCAACTCCTGCAAAAACAGTACTTTTTCATAAACATGCAACAAGTAAAGGAATATCCACCCGAGACGGATTTGTACCAAAAAGGGGGTATATAATCTCTTAATGAGAAATCTGCATTAACAAGTAATATAAAGACAAGCAGTTACTCAAAAGTATCCATGCTGGTGCAGATGCCTATATCAACGACACAAACACTCAAGATCTGAAGACATAAAACAAGGACACTTGGAGCAGAAGTTAGTTCCTAGAAAATGAATTGAGCAAGGAATAAAAGTTATAAATTCCAAAAAACCTAATACGAGCTGATGTTTAAACATTTTCCAGAAATTACAAATGAACAGAAAAGAAAATCCTCGCTAACCAAATGAATAACCAAAGATCAACTGCTATACTGAAAGAAATCAAGGAACACTTCAGAAAAAAATCCATCAACTCTTGTTATGTCTTAATTTAACCTTTTTCCAACAGAAATTAGGTACACACAAAAAAAAAAAAAAAGAGCAGTCAAAGTTTTCATTGTTGGAGTTGCCACTCATCAGCCATGCATCCACTACATAGATTCAGACATCCAGGGTTGCTGAGATCGACTCATTCGTTGGTCTGTGTATTGTCACAATCTCAGTTGATGACTCTGTTCTATTCTGGTGACAGGCTTAAGAATCTGAACAAAACAGCAATATGTTTAATGTCAGCTCTCCTTGGAATAACTGTCATAAACTGATGATCAATTCTCTAACTTTGCATCTCTTTTTAAATGACATTGGATCCATTTAAACACCTCCTAGTCGACAGGGCTGCAAATCATGCTACGAGCTCTTTTTTCTTCTTTGCCATTCTCTACAAAATTCCTAACTAATCTCAAGGATATTGCACCTCTTTCTCCAACTTCCAGTAAGTTCAGCAGGAAGCACAAACTAAATATCCAACAGCCTGAGCTATGAATTCCATAACCACTAAACAAATGAATTAAAGGGTTAAAAAAGAACACATATACTGGCCTTGACAAGAGCAATTAGGTCAAAAACCCAAGAAAGCCCCTCTGTTTTCAAAATTAGCAGAATGCACATCATCAATCATGACTTAATCAACAAGTCAGATCCAGAGTAAGAAACCTTTATACAAGGAAAAAAAAAACACAGTCTACTCACATAGAATGCAACCAAGCTGCAGAGTTAAGAAGGGTAGTAAACCTTTTTAAAACTGGTAAAAATGTCAAAAGGCAACTCATCCAAAAGCCCATCCTTCTCTTAACATCTGAAAAACTTAATATGCTTCAATGATGTTTGAGATATGGTAGACAATTTAAGTTTCCATATTATCAGAAAAACAAAAAAAGATTTCATAAGAAAATTTCAAGCTTTTAACCCCTAAGGCTTAGATATTTGGAAGATATGCAGCATTAAGACCTGAAGTTAGAACTATGACAAACTTCTCTTAAAACTTCAACTACACAAGCAACGAGTTTTTCCAGCTTTTGGTCAATGTCAAGACAAGACATTCCAAGGCTGATAAATTAGGGTATTCTTGTCCAAATATATTTTTATTACCATTGCAATCTTCATCATTTGAGTGATATGATCCATATAAAAGGTTCAAAAGTGAAAACTAAAAACAAATTATTTTGCCGACCTATTTGGGAAACATAAAGAACAACGGTCCAGAATAATTGGTTTCTTGAGTTTCATGACGACCACAGGTTCATCCACTTTCAAAGTTAAACACAAACAATAGGCAATGCACTCCAAATAAGGGTATGAGAAATCAGAATAAACACCTTTTAACTCCCTGTGTACCAACTGAATGTTCAGTCACCAAAAAGCCTTCTATACCTATCTATCCACAAATCCATGGCAAACATGAGAGGAATATTGTTCATAACGGTTAGGTTTTATCCTTTCTCACCCCAAGTCTCTACAAGACCTACTGATTACTACTTTTTCTCACTTTCTATCACTGTAATTAACACCAAACAAAGCAAAGAACATTGATAACATCCTAAACCAAATTATGAATGTGCAAAAAATGCAAACAGAACACAATTTTCTTATTTCTCAAATCCACATACTATAGCAAAAATGCTGCTGTTTACACAAAAAAAAAAAAAAAAAGAAAACAGTTTGATCAGCAACTCTCAGCAGTTAGCATTAGTAATCATGCTGCTGTTGCAACACAAAAGCGCTAACAAATTAGCAATAAACTAATAATGCCAACAGAATACACATCATCGAACATACATGAAATTCAAACATCAGCCCCATCTTTTCCAGCAAAAGGATTGTGAGTAGGACCAACGTCCTGCCCAATATGACGCTGCACCAGCCGTTGTAAATCAGCCATAACCTTGTGCTCACGTTTTGCTTTCTCTTCATAATTAAACATTGCCAATGCCCTCTTGTCCTCTGCACTGTAAACCTGATTTTCTTTCCTAATACGAATGGCATTCATTCTCTGATGTCTACTACCACTCATCACAAACCCAAGGCTCTCAAACTTTTGAATCTCCTCAGCAGAAAGACCCACTTCACCTCTTCGTGGGATTCGCTTCCCTTGCTGCACATACTGTGCAATAGCATCACCTTCACCAGGTCTCAAAGCACCACCGTAACTTATATGTCCCTCCGCTCTTGGCACTGGTGCTGGGCCAACCATTGGTTCGTTATCCAATGCAGGTTTCTTCTGAGCCTCTATCATTTCTTTAAACATAAGAGCCTCAGCACTTATTTCAGCCACCTTAGCCTCATCTGCCTTTACTTTACTCTTGGCATCAACTCCAGAATCTGAGCTCTTATCCGAATATGAACCTTGACTATCACTTTCTGATTGTATCCTCTGCTTAATCCTCCTAGTCCTTGAATTTGAAGAGCTTTTCTGCTTCTTTGACTTAATACGATCATCAGAAGACCGACTCATCTCAGACACATCAGTTTCACTTTCAGCACTCCCACTCTCATCGGAATAACTATACCTACCGTTCTTCCTGCTTCTTTTCCCTCTACTGCTTTTCTTGCTACTCTTATTTTGCCTACTCTGCTTTCTCCTGGACTTCCTTCTCCGCCTCCTCTCTTCCTCATCATCCAATTCGCTCCCGCTCTCATCAGATTCGCTATCACTATAAGACAATGATTTCCTACTTCCAGGTTTACTATTCCTACTTCTACGCTTAGAACTCGACCCCTTCTTCCTCTTCCTAGACCCCGATCCATCAGATTCAGATTCTGAATCACTTTCCGACTGGGGCTCTGACTCACTACTTGCAGATTTTTCAGACTCAGTCTTGACTTTCACTCTCTTAGTGCTCTTCTTCTCTTTATCTTTATCCGAATTGCTCTTCTCATTGTCATTCTCCTCAGCATGGTTCTCCAAAATTTCATCAGCTTTATCCTCCAAATCATCGTCTTCATTCCTTGGCGGACTCGGCGTATTCTCCCAAATACAGAATTTCATTGTCTTCCTCATCTTCTGCCTCTTCAGCCTCCTATACTCTTCAAAGTTCAATCCCTTCAACTCCTCATCAGATTCGGACTCCGAATGCTTTCCATTCCGATAATCTCGGTCCAGGTAGTTACGATTCTTGCCGAATTCTTTTGGCAGAGAGTTTAGGGGTCGGTCATGTACAGGGCTTCGTCTTCTAGGGTTTTGGCCTACAGGTGACTCAGAAGGATGGCGTTTTCGAGGTTGGCCGCGGTTATAGATGTCGTACCTGGGACTGTGACGGAGGCGGCGATAATCGGTAGAATCATCTGATTCGGATGCGTAGCGACCGTTTTCGTGGTCAAAACGGTGTCTTCTTTCACGAATTTCGACAGGGCTTCGTCTTCTAGGGTTTCGGTATTCAGGTGAACCAGAACGGTTGCGCTGCTGGTTAACGTCCCGGCCCTGGTGGTCGCGTTCATAGGCTTCGTAGCTAGGGCTACGGCGGCCGCGACGATAGTTAGGGGAATCATCGGATTCTGATGTGTGCCGGCCGTTTTCGCGGCCGGATTGGTCTCTTCGATCCGAGATTTCGACGGTGGATGTCAGGCGGCCCATCAGAATCTAATCAAAGAGCGTAAGCTATTCGAAGCGGTCGTTTTGTATCTTGCTCAAAAGATCGTGAAAAAAATCATCCTCTTCAGAAGAAAATGTTTAACGCCAAAAGTGAGAAGAGCGAACAATTGAACACTACAAACCCTTATGTACGGCTACACGCTGCGCCTAAACCGACAAAGTCCAATGAGCATTCGACCCAAAAAAGAATAATGAGCCTAGAGGCCTATTGGGTGTGGCAGGCTGCAGCCCAAGTAAACTAAAATCTGTCTAGCCCAATCCTTAGGCAGCCTCAAACTCAACCCCGTGGTCTCGTTCATGGAGTGACGATTGTCTCGATTTTTTCGGAACCATTAATGGAGAGCAATTGTGTATCATGGTTTTTAGCATGTGATCAAATGGCTTGCAAGATTAATAGAACGTGTGTAAGGAAAGAAAAAGATAAATAAAATGTTTAAAAAAATCTCTAAATTATTAAAAAAATTTAAATAAGTTTTAATTTTTTTATTACATTCAATCAAATTTTTATTTTTTTTATCAAATAAGTCCATATCATTAATAATTGACTAATTATCATTAGTTAAAATATCACTTACATTTTATATCCACATGACACTAACATGATGTTAATGTGGATGATCAAAATATCGTATAATATTTTAGTATGTCAAATCAACATGTTATTTTATAATCAATTATGATATATCATATCATCGTTAATTATGATATATTAACATGTTATGCCAATATCATATAACATAACATAAAATGACAAACGGTATTTTAATTAAAATAATTATTAATAATAAAAATTTATTTAACTCAAAATAAAAACATAAAGATTAATGAAGAAGTGATAACAAGAACTTGTGAACACTGAAGAAGAGTTGTAAGAAATAAATTAAACATTGAGGTTGCGATCTTTGTCAATAATGGAGTTAAAATGACAGAAGCGAAATTTGTCTTGCGTGATGCTTATGGTGAAATGATTCTGGGAAGTACAGCAAAGCTTAATTTTGGTGGTAGGGTTGAGGATGCAGAGTTACTGTCCCTAGTTTGGTCATAAATGATATGCTGTAGAGAAAATATGGGAATAACAGAGGTGGAGTTAGACAACGTGACGGTGGCGAAGCAGTTAAATGAGAAGAAATTTTCTAGTGCTCTAGGAAATATCTATTAAGATTGTGTTGATTATATGGAAAAGGTGAATTGCAGAAAAGTTTCTCAACGCCCAAGGAATTTGAACCGGGTTGCCCATTTATTTGCCCAACATGTAAAAGGAATCGGTGAGGTTCATGTATCGTGGAGAAGATGTTTAAAGATGCCAAGCAAAATCAACAGAGTGCCTGCCAAAAGCCAAAAGACAAACGGGTGAAGGGTGTTGGGAATGTTCCAGTGATTTGCATGGTTAAGCAAGTACTCTTTTTTCCTTACCCTTGGTTTTTATCCCAATGAGTTTTTTCTAAGGGAAGGTTTTTAACGAAGCTTACTTGTTATGTAAAGGGAGTGAATGTGGGATATAGAGGTTTAATGTTTATGAAATGTAATTTTGTTAATATCTTGCATTTTAATATGTGATTGGTGATTAATGAAATACATCATATTTATTAAAAAAGATAAAGATTTATTTGATTTAAAATAAAAATATAAAGATTGGATTCAATATAATAAAAGTATAAAGAATGATTTTATTTTATTTTTAATAGTTTGAGGATTTTTTTAAATATTATATCAATGTTATGAAATAAATTTTAAAAGAACAATTATAAGATAAATATAAAAGAAAGTATTTAGAGGGAGTAAGAAAATCTTATTCAATTGTGTATTTACAAATAAAATGATAGACCTATTTATAAGCCAACAATCCCTTGAATCATAATCATAATCTAATTCTATCTAAAAGTTCAAATCATATTACATTTATTGTATCTGCCTATTAGGCTGTTTGACATGGTTTGCACTTCTTTGGTCATAATATAATGGACATTCACATGTTTGTTTATAACATTCTCCTTGAATGTCCATTGTATTAAGAATATACCTCATTAAAACTTTACTAGGAAAAAACTTCATGGAAAAAAATCTGAATGAAGGAAAACGAGTACATAATTCTTTTTAAAAATACACTTTTGAAATACTGTCTCATTAAAAATTTTATCAAGAAAAACCTTGATGTAAGAAAAAAGTATAATACATATTTTACTTCTCTTGATAATTGCATTATAGAGATCTTTAAAATGATGTGTTCTAATCTTTTGTACCAACTTTTTAAATGTTGTAGTAAAAAGGGCTTTGATGAACAAATCTACTAGATTGTCGCTTGAATAAAGTTGTTGAACACTAAATCACCATTTTGTTGGAGATAATTAGTGAAGAAGAATTTTGGAGAATTATGCATTGTCCTATCACCTTTGATGTATCTTTTCTTTAACTATGTTATGCAAGCAGTATTATCCTCATATAACATTGTTGGAATTTCTTTTTTGGTTGACAAGTCACACATTTTTCGAATATGTTGAGTTATAAATCTTAACCAGACACATCCACGACTTGCCTCATATGTTGTTAAAATATTTGCATTGTTAGAAAAAGTAGCAACTATAATTTGTTTTACAAAACATTATGAAATAGTCATACCTCCACATATTAATAAAAAACATATATGAGAGTAAGCTTTGTGTGGATCAGACAAATATTTCGCATCTGCATAACCAATTAAATTTTATTTTGATGCATTTGAATAATATAAGCCTATATTCATTGTTTCTCGGAGATATCGAAATATATGTTTAATTCTATTCCAATATCTTAGAATTTGAGAAAAAGTATATCTTACTAATAAATTTACAACAATTGATATATCAAGTCAAATATTACTAGCAAGATACATTAGTGCTTTAATTTCAATAAGATACAGTACTTCAAGAACAATAAGTTCTTTATTATTTTTACGAGATCGAAAAGGGTCTTTTTTTCATATCTCATAACCTTACAATCATTGGTGAACTCAATGTATATGTTTTCTCCATATAAAATTGTTTTAGCACTTTTGCTATATAATTAAATTGATAGACAAAATTTCATTTATCAAGTATTCAATCTAAAAATCCAAGCAAAACTTTATTTTTTTTAAGGTCTTTCATCTCAAATTCTCTGTTTAAGTAATCCATAGCTTTTGATAACTCTTTAGGAATTTCAATAATGTTCAAGTCATCAACATAAACAGCAATTATAATAAATGCATGTCTATAGCCTTTTTATAAAATACATGGGCATATAGAATTATCTCTATAGCTTTCTTTCAACAAATATTCACTAAGACGATTATACCATATGTGTTTGAATTACTTTAATCCATATAAAGATTTAATTTAATTTGATAGAATAAATCTCCTAAAAATTTAAATTTTGTGCTTTAAGCAACTTAAATCCTTAATGATTTTTCATATAGATATCGATATCAAATGAGCCATATAAATAGGATGTAGCTACATTCATTAAACGCATTTCAATCTTCTGATTTATTACCAGACTAGTTAATATAGAATTGTAATTGCATCCACCATAGATAATATATCCCTTCATATTCAATACCATATCTTTATGTAAAAGTTTGTATAACAAGCCGTGCTTTATATCTCATAATCTCATTTTTCTTATTTCGTATTCGCACAAATATCCATTTATAGCTCACTAAGTTTTACACAATTTGGTGTACAAACTATAGGTCCAAAAACTTCATGTTTTGCAAGTAAATTCAATTCCACTTTGATTGCATCTTTTCACATTAGTCAATTATTTCTATGTCTACATTTTTCAATAAATATAAGTTCAAGATCCTTGTTTTTCTTTCATAATATTGTGCTATATTATATACAAAAATATCATCGATGTTTATTTCATTTTGGTTTCATCTTTTCTCCTCATGACATAATTGATTGAGATATCTTAATTTTCAGTAATTTCAAGTATCTAAATTTCTTTTGAAATTTTTTTTATCAATTATGTCAAGGGTCTCTTCTAAAGTTTCTACCTCTTTTTTTTTTACCATCTTAAATATTTACTTTTTTTCTTTTTCGAGAATTTTATCTTTGGAATTATTTGGTCTCCATGCTTCTAGCATGCCTTGTCCTATAGAGACATTAATGTTAATAGGAGCATTTGCAACTGGTATATAAGATTTAGTTATTCCTTTTAGGTCAATAAATACATCTGGTAACTGATTTACTATATTTTGCAAAATAATAATCTTATAACTTCAAGTTCATATTGATTGTACGATGATTAAAACTAGATAGTGATAATTCATTTTAAGAAATTTCCTTTTCCAGTTGCTTCTTTTCTCTCTTTAATGTTGAAAAAATTATTTCATCAAAATGATAATTGACAAACTTTGTTATAAATAAATCTTTTATTGATAATTCTAAACATTTAATTACAAATAGAGATTCGTATCCAACATATATTCTTAACATTCTTTAAGGACCCAACTTTATGTGTTGGGGTGGAGCAATTGAAATATATACCGCATATCCAAAAATTCTTAAATGGAAAATATTTGGTTTCTAACCATAAGCCAATTGTATTGAAAGAATTTATAATAACTAGTTTGGCTTGATGCAAACAAATGCTGCTGCATCCAAAATGGCATGCCTTTAAGCAGACATTGAGAGTTTAAATTTCATAAGTAATGGCCTTGCAATCAGCTGGAAGTGTTTAATAAATAATTCTACTAGACCATTTTGTGTATAAACATAAGCAACAAGCTGCTCAATAGTTATTCCAACTAATATACAATATTAAAGGCTTGAGATCTAAATTCACTAGCATTGTCAAGACAAATAATCTTAATTATATAATTAGGAAAATATGCTTGCAAACGAATGGTTGTAAATGCTAAATTGCAAGCTAATAATAAACACATATGCAACCATCTAGTCAATGCATCGATTAAAACCATAAAATATTTAAATGGTTTACTTGGTGGATGTATAAATCCACATATAACTCTAAATATTATTTAAAAAATATAAAAAATTCAATCCCAACTTTAGCTGATGATAGCTTTATAATTTATTTACATTCAGAGCAAACAACATATAAAAATTCATTAAATTGAAAAATCTTTTGATTTTTCAATGAATGATCATATAAATTTTTAATTATTTTTTTATAGCATTATTGATTTGAGATAGTCCAACCAGTCATGCCAAATATTAAAATCATTAGTAACCTTCTGGTTTGCTATGGGTTTTAATTTTTCTAATATTTGTAAAGTTTAATTCAGAGAACAAAACGAGTAATTTTTTTCTACACACACTTTCTACCTGAGGTAATAGATGTAATATAAAGGTATTAAATATCTCTTTTTTTCTTTGTCTTAATATGATATCTATCAGATGAATATCTTTAAAACTTAATAAACTTTTTTGAGACTTAATAGAAAACAACACATGCTCTCTTATAAACTTTATTCCTCAAGGTAGTAAAATATTAGCTTTTCTGGCCCCTACAATTAATCTTGTACTACCATATATTAAATTGACATTAGTTTTTTTTTCCATTGTCATGTAGGAAAAATATTTTTTGTTTTTAAATATAGTGTGTGTTATAACAATGTCTACTAGATATATATTTATATCATAGATCTTGGATCCAACAAGATGAATATTGATATTTTCTTCAATAAAATAAAATATATACAACAAAAAATTTACAAGTTAACATAAAATAACATTAAATACATAATTAAAACACATAATAAGAATATATCATTTAAATATAATAAAAACATATTAAAGCATCTTCATAATATAGTTATTCCATAATATATCAATTCCTATTAAGTTCATTCTCGGATATTTTCATCACTAATTGAATGATCAATTCCTTTTTTAGAATAAGAAAATCAATAATAGATATTTTTATTATCAATCATATAATCAATTCCTTTTTCAAGGTGGACAAATATCTTGATATGCTATATTATCTTAGCTATGATTAAAATCATCGTAAGATGTTGTAGTTTTTGCTGATGTTTGATAAAATTCAAGACGTACAATAGGTGCGTAACCAATGGTCTTTCATGCCACATCAATGACAATATGTTTTCTATATTCTTTATATTTTTTTTTATTTTTGTCTTTTCATTATTCATCCACTTTTGGTGTGTTGAAAGTATTCATCTTCAAGTATACATTTACTTTTGATGGGTGATCCATATATGATGGGTTATGCACTTCCAATAGATGGGCTGTCTATTTTTTAGTGGGTTAAGGCATCCATCTACTTTTGATGTTAAAATTATATATCCACTTCTAGTGGTAAAATTATTCTTAGATTCTGATGATAAAATAATACATCTACTTTTTAATGGTAAAATTATATTAAAATAGTGATAGTGTAAATTATTATGACGATCATAATTATTAAATGATATTGCATTTATCTCAAGTAATTGATGAATTCATGATTATGACCATAATTATTAAATGATGTCACATTTACTTCAAGGAATGGATGGATTTATAATTTTTTATTAGTAACTCGTTTATTGCATTCAATTAAGGGAATAAACATTCATAATTTTTCATTGATAGTTATATAATAGAAAATTCACTTCCAATTAAGAAACAAAATATAATATATACAACATGATAGTAAAATTCATATCAAGGTTGATTTTTAAGGAATGAAAATATTAAAGAGATATCAAGTCACTTACTTGATTTTCTAAAATCAAAAATTAAAATCCAATCATTGAAAACTTTTTGAAGCTTGAAGATGATGAAAACATACTAATTCTAAAACTTGAGACATTAGAAAATTTGAGAGATTAGAAAATCATGTTGATAACGTATTTTAAAATAAATCTTAACGAAACAATTATAAGAGAAATAAAAGAGAAAGTATTTAGAGGGGGTAAGAAAATCTTATTTAAGTGTGTATCTACAAATTAAGTGAGAGACCTATTTATAGACCAACAATCCATTGAATTATAGTCCTAATCTAATTCTATCTAAGAATTCAAATTATAGTCTTAATCTATACTTTTTGAATTATAATATAATGAACATTCACATATTTACTAATAATAATTAAAAAATAAATAAAAAAACCTTGAGAAGCGAAGGTGTTGTTAGCGTGCTTTCGTAAATGGGAATGGCCCATCTTTGAGGCTTTAAGGCCGAAATTTCTTTTGCGATTGTCAGTACTTTATAGTTAACGTGGATCTAACAATAATATGGGGGTACGGTGGACTTGGACTATCCTAATTGGCGAACATTAAACGCTTCGTATGCTAAATGGGCCTGTCTAGTTTAGCTGGCTGCCTAGGTCCCCTCCTCCAAATTATGCAGGAAAAGAAGACTTGGCACTAGTCTATGACTTGTGATCCGAAACGAGAGAGGATTGTTTAGGCATTTAATCACAATTCTCGAATATTTCCAGTCTTTGATAAGTGCTTGGCTTGGCCTCGACCATCTACAATACTGCAACCCTTTGCGTGCACTTGAAAATCAAGTTTCTTTGATGCTTGTCGCTTACATTTGTTTCTTGTACGTTCTCACAAAAAGAAGAGAATCATAAACCATAGCTTAGCAAAAGCCTAAACCAGAACAATCTTTGATCCTTGATGGCGTTCATGCTGCCATGTCTACGCCTCAACAACTGTAGTAGATATGTGCATGCTTGTCACATTTCTTTAATTTTAGAGTTTTTTTTTTATATTGAGACCGTTTCGTTTGTTATTATTTCAAATAAAAATTTAAATCAAGTAATTTAAACAATTATGATTTTATAAGAAATTTAATACATATGTCGAGAAATTTATCTAAATTACTTAATAATAGAACTTATTAATATAATTTGCATTTTCCTAAAAAGATTTTATACACTCAATTTAAATTTTATGTTGTTATCGAGGATGTGAAAAATGTGGCAAACATTGTACTAGCATATGTTAGTAATTATTATTGCTTTGCACAAATATACTTATTTTCATAATTGAATTGTGTTAAATGCAATTTCTTTGGAAAGAGATTGTGATAATGTTGAATTGTAATTTTCTTTAGAAAAATTCAAAATTAAAATAAAAAATGAATTCTCATATAAATATGAAAAAAACAAAGGAGAGAAAACAATCTCAATATAAGTATAGTTTAAGAATTTAATCAAGGAATTCAAAAAAATATTTGGAATTTAATACTACATGTTGGCAGTTGATGTCATGTATAAAAGTGGTTTGAATTTCCACGTATGTTATTCGTTTTTGAAATTGAACTCTAACACAATCCGAGTGAAGTTTGATATTCAATATAGGCAGACAAGAAAGAAATTGTGCGGAAATATGGAGGGAAAATGAAAAGGAGGGTTCAACTTGAAAAGACAATCTTACCCATCCGACTACCTTCGATTGTAGCCTGGTACCTTAGTACATACAACCACCGATGAGCCGTAATAACGCAAAGCCCCAGACCTTAAAGAAATCCTCATCCTCTCTCTCTCTCTCTCTCTCTCTCAAACCCCAATATCTGAAACGCCATGGCAATGACCTTCCGGCATCCTTTTTCGATATTGCAGTACGACGCCGTTGGGGTTTAGGATTCCGTTCACTCTGCTGCATTGGTAAGGTTTTTGATCACTTTCCGGTTTTGATACGACTATTTGGTACAATTTTTTTTTAATAGATTTCTTTTGGTTTTTAAATCCCAGGCTCTTGATTTTAAAGTTTTTTGAGATCCTGCTGAGTAATTTGGGCAGTGAAGTTTTTCTGTGGCCCAAGTGAAACCAATGGAGGCTTCTTTACTTGTTTTGTTTTGGTATGTTTCCAGTTAAATGGTTTTGTGAGCCAAAAAAAAAAAAGACGAACCTTTTCGACGCTAGGGTTTTGCAAGAGATGGAAGGGGGCTTAGGATCTGGCCATGGGAAACCTGAGGAGGATAAGGTTTTGCCAAGCCAAGACACTGAGGAAACTAAAGGGGATAATTTGAAGCAAAAGGGTTTTGATTTGAATGACGAGCCCTTAGTTTCTTCTCCGAAAGAGGTTGACATTGAGAAAAAGGAGGAGATTGAAGAATGTAGGGGAGATGGCGAGGTGGGTAATCAAAAAGTTGGTGAACTGAATGAGAATGAGAGGGAAAAGAGTAGGGTGGAGGATGATGAAGATAATAAAGAAGATGATAGCTTGAAGAAAAAGTTCAAGGGGGAAGGTTTAGAAGGGAAAGTGCATTTTTCTGGGAGGGTTTTGCGGTCGAGGTTTGCAGTGAAAAATGGGAGTGAGAAGGACAGTAATAAGGGTGAGAGTGGAGGCAACAAAACTGGAGATAGCAATGGTTGTGAGAAGAAAACAGTTGAGGTGGTTAAGGAAGAGAATGATCACTCTTACGGTGAGGCAAAGGAAGCAAAGAGAAATCCTGGGAGGAGACCCGGGATGAAGTGCAGTGATGGGGATGAAAGGGAAGCTGTTAGTGTAGATAGGGGACTGAGCAATCACTCTGATGGCGGTAAGGTGGGGAAGAAGGCAAAGCGCAAGCGTGGGAGACCTCCCAAATTTCATGGAAATAATGGGTTTAAGAATAAGGCAATTGAGCTGCAAGTGGGAGAGAATGATCACTTAGATGGTGAAATGAGGAAGGAGTTTAAGCATAAGCGTGGGAGACCACCCAAGGTGCCGGGGAAAGGTGGGTTTGAGAAGAAAACAGTTGAGATGGAAGCACGAGAGAATGATCACTTAGATGGTGAAGTGAGGAAGGAGCTTAAGCATAAGCGTGGGAGACCACCCAAGGTGCTGGGGAATGGTGGGTTTGACAAGAAAGCAGGTAAGATGGAAGCAGGAGAGAATGATCACTTTGGTGGTGATGTGAATAAGCAGTCAAAGCGTAAGCGTGGGAGACCGCCAAAGGTGCAGGCGAATGGTGGGTTTGAGAAGATGGTGGTTAAGATGGGAGCAGGAGAGAGTGATCAGTCTGATGGTGAGGGGAGTAAGGAGTCAAAGCATAAACGGGGCAGACCAACCAAGGTGCAGAGGGATCAGGGGATTGAGAAGAAGGCCGTCGAGGTCAAAGCAAGAGAGAGTTATCATTCTGATGTTGAGACAAGGAAGGAGGCAAAGTATAAGCATGGAGGACCACCCATGATGCACAGAAACGATGGGTTTGAGATGAAAGTTGTTAAGGTGAAAATGGGAGAGGGTGATCATTTTGATTGTGAGTTAAGGAAGGGGGTGAAGCATAAGCGTGGGAGACCACCCAAAGTACGGAGTGGTGATGGGTTAGAGAAGAAATGGGTTGAGTTGGACAGGGAAGGAAGTGATCACAATAATGGCAAGTTAAGGAAAGGCATCATACGTAAGCGTGGAAGACCACCCAAGCTGCAGGTTGGTGACGAGGCTTTGAAGGGGAAGCTTATCAATGGGAGAAAAAAGTTGGGTGGGTTAAGAAGGGGCAGAAAGAAGTCGAGTGGGAGTTTGAAGTTTAATGTGCCAGCTAATACTTCATATTCAGAGAAGAGATTAATTGGGAAAGAATCAAATATGAAGAGGTATGTATCTGCTAATAAGGTAAGGTTTGATTATGTGGAAAAGAATGACAGCAAGGCTTCGCTGATGTTGAGACCTAAGGTTGTGATGAAAAGTAAGGAAATGAGAGTGAAGAAAGCAGGGGATACTAAACAGAGGGATGAAGTGGAACAGAGAAGGTCAGAAGCAAAACAGGCTGTGAGAGATCGAATAGTCAAGCTGCTGAAAGCGGCGGGTTGGACAATTGATTACAGGCCTAGGACTAATAGACAGTACAGTGATGCAGTGTATGTTAATCCTGAAGGAAAGACTCACTGGTCAGTTACCTTGGCTTACAGGATGCTCAAAAAGTATTATGAGAGTGATGATTGTGTCTCTGAGGTTAGTCCAAATGGTTTCATATTTACTCCAATTCCGGAAGAGGATCTTAGCATCCTAACGAGAGTAGTTCGGAAGAAAAGGCTAGGCAAAAAGAAGCCAAAATTGGAAGATGATGATATGTTGGATGATGGAAAAGTTGAAAAGAAAATGTATAAACAAAAAAATAAATGGAAGGGCAATGGGGACAAGGAGCATTTAAAGAGAACGAAAAAGCAGAAGCTGCTGAAAGAGAAATTTTTGCTTCATGAAGAGGATAATTCAGATGGTACATTACAAAAGGCAGCACAAGCATCAGGCAAGAAGAGTAAGTTTCAGCATACACAAACAAAAGGTCGGTATGCTTTGTTGGTCCGCAACTCAATGGATGGACCTGAATCTGACAATGATGGCTATGTACTATATGATGGAAAGCGAACTGTGCTTGCTTGGATGATTGATTTGGGTACTGTGCCACAGGATGGGAAGGTGGAATATTTGATCCAAAGAAGAACACGTACAACTCGTGAGGGTAAGTCTGGTAGGATAACAAGGGATGGCATCCAATGCAACTGTTGTAGTTTTGTCTTCACTGTTGCAGAATTTGAGACTCATGCAGGGAGCAAACTCCATCAGCCTTTTCTGAATATATGTTTAGAAACCGGAACTCCCCTCCTGCAATGCTTGTTAGATGCATGGAACAAACTGCAGCAGTCTAATTGTAAGGGCTTCCATTATGTAGATTTTGGTGGTGAAGACCCAAATGATGATACCTGTGGTATCTGTGGGGATGGTGGTGACTTGATCTGTTGTGATAGTTGCCCGTCAACATTCCATCAAAGCTGCTTAGATATTAAAGTAAATATTTGTTGCTATATGGCTTAATTACATGCATGATGCATATGGAATCTAGACCTTATTCCCTTTCCCACCTTTAATTTCTCTGTGGTGTTATTTTGGTTCTGGAGCACATGGAAGAAAAGTGAAAGGCTTAACAATTTTGTTTTACATTGTCATTCATATTTAGTAGCCACCGTAAGATCTCTAATTGATGATGGGAGATTGAGTGCATAAAGATGTGAATAAATTTGTGTATGTTCATTTTAACACTTTATTCTATAAGGCCAAACACAAAATTCTGCTACGATACTGGTTATTCTTTTGGTTTTCTACAGTCTGACTGGGCTTTATCTTTGGGTTCATGCTTTTGTTTTCCTCTGCTTTGCTCTGGGCCTTGATAATGTAGGGCAAAGATTTACTAAACTTGGGAGCAAGAAACATCGACTAAAACTTCTGGTCAGAATTCTTTGATGAATGCTTTTAGATAGGCAATTCTTTGTTGAATTTTCTTCACAATTACAAATCATTTGTCAAAAGTAGCCAGAAAGGAAAACCGTGTCTGAAATTCTGCTTAGATCTATCTTTTTGCAGTTACATGTAGAAGTAGATTTTAAGTTTCCTTTTAATCTTGATAGTGAGTAATCTATTCTTTTTTCTCATTTCTTTTCTTTGCCTCAGGCATTCCCGTCAGGTAACTGGCACTGTGTCTACTGTGCATGCAAATATTGTGGGATGGTTGGAAATGCATTACAAAGGGACAAAGATGAGGAGATAGATCCTGCAGTACTTACATGCCATTTATGTGAAGAAAAATGTATTTGTCTTGTCTTTGTTAAATTCCAAGTTGTGTTTTTTATATGTTGGTGCCCTTGGCAATATTTTAACCTTTTTTGTTGTCACTCTTGTTGTTTTTGCTATTATATGCTATTCATTTGACAAGGATCTTTTCTTTTTGTAGATCATCAACCATGTATTCAGACGATGGATGCTTTAGATGATGAGTCTAGTGGTGCATCCTTTTGTGGGAAGAAATGCAAAGAGGTATATTTTTAGTTGGCCATTGATGTAATTCTACAGTGGGGAATTTATAGTTGTTTGCTAGATTTGCAAATGAAGTTGTTATTGCCATTTATCGCATCAATTAAGTTATTTTTGCTGGTATGAAATGATTGTGGTTTTCACCTTGTCAAATGTAATCGTTTTTGTGTCTATGTCATAACTAGAAGTGTAATTTTGTATCTAGCACAAAATTTTCAGTCATTGAAACTGATCCTCTATGTTGATACCAAGTTGTGCGCCACATTTAGCAAGACTGGGAAGGAAAGCCTATACTCCTATTGTGTGCATTCAACCGGTCTCTGGCTCTCTTTGGGAGTTACACACATGCATACAAGTTTTTCTTCGACTTGAATAAGGAAATTTTCAGAACAACACCTCCCTTTTGAAATGAAGGGGGAAAATGTTTGCTGTTTTTTGTGTTTTGAAGTTGATCTTGAAGTTTCTGTTTTTGCAGTTGTTTGAGAGACTTCAGATGCTAATTGGGGTTAAACATCAAATGCCAGAAGGCTTCTCATGGACTCTTCTTCACCGTTTTGATATCAGTGCAGATGTTTGTCTCAATGAAGCATATCGGGAGGTTGAATCAAATTCTAAGCTAGCTGTCGCATTATCTGTGATGGATGAGTGCTTTTTGCCTCTTGTGGACCACAGAAGTGGGATCAATCTGATTCATAATATTGTCTATAATTTTGGGTAAGTGCGCCTAGACTGTTCAGTGTGTACTTTAGAAGACATCAAACTCAATACTATATTGTTTACATTCTTCAAGAAGGGTTGGCTTTTGGAATTTCTTCTATGGCAAGAAAATGATTTGGAAAGTATGGGCTGATTATTGTGCCTGCTACTGTATGCACTCCTTAATTTTTACTCAAATTTTTGTAATTCCTTCTGAGTTTGGCAACAAAGATGTAAGCAAAGCTGTCATTCTTCAATCAGTCCTTAATTTAAAGTTTGATATATGTCTTAGGAAGCATATACAGTTGAATAGCAGTTATACTACTGCTTTGGAGTCATATTTTAGAAAAGTTAGAGCAGAACTTTGTGCAACTTTAGTAAGCCTTGCCCTGGATCTGCAGATTAAGAAGATGTAAAGCTGAACAAGAACAGCAGATCTTAATCTGTAGATAGAAACAAGCAGAACAGACAACATGTGTAGTGATGGCTTAATGTGACATTTAGACATTAAGAGTTACTATAACTATATGAAATCGTTTGAAAGACATCAAACAGATTGGCATAGAACAGATAGTTTTTTGTAGTTGATTGGTACTATTCTTTTCTATGGTAATATCTGAAAGACAAGCGAACGCCTATTTTTATTGTAAGTGATATTGGATTTTTCTGCATAAATTGTTATTGCTGTGGTTTTTGAAATTGAATAAAATCAAATCATTCCTGTTTTAAGTGAATTATTAATCTCTTTTTTTTCTCTCTCTCAGGTCAAACTTCACTAGGCTAAACTACAGAGGTTTTTTCACTGCAATTCTTGAAAGAGGTGATGAGATTATCTCTGCAGCATCCATCAGGTAAATCTACTTTCTGTTCTTCTTCTCATCTCACTTTTGATCAATGCTTTATTCTTGTCCTAGTTTATTGCTGAATTATAAGATAGAATATGTTGAAATACTTAATATGAACATGGAAATTTCCTGTTTGTCTTTACATTTGAAGAATGATTATGGGATAGCATCCATCAGGTAATGTACCAACTTACCGTTTTAAAATACTCTCGTTCACCATACTTTTGTTTCTCTGCTGTTAATTTCTAGCTTGTCTTTACATTTGAAGCTTGTGTGTTGATCTATCCCCCGACCCAAAAATGCCACTAGCCCACCCATATGTGAATATACTCAGATTGAAGATTTAATGCATTAAATTTTTGTTTTATATTTGTAAATACAATTAATGGTACATGGCTCACCATTACCCATGTAGTACCTAGTTGATTATTTGTAGTTTTGCTGATCTTAATCTGAAAATCCTGCCCATTAATCAAACTGTGCATGTGTTTGCCTAAATGCTAACAATTACAGTTATTTACTTGGGCTAATAGGATACATGGAAACCAGTTAGCTGAGATGCCTTTCATTGGGACCCGTTATACTTATAGGCGTCAAGGGATGTGTCGCCGGCTTCTTTGCGCAATTGAATCTGTATGTCTGAATCAATTTCCTCCTTGTTTTCTTTCTATGTGTGTATGCCTTTTATTGTACTATTAGAAAATTAATTACATTTTGAACTGTTTTGGCTTAATTGGGCATGGCTTAAGAGGGGCCATGTAGATATTCTTACAAAATTCACTGAAGTTCATTCATTGTAGTATTTAAGAATGTTGAAAGGAGTAACAGAATCATACTGGAAATACTTCATCGGCAACAGTTGTTTATTCAAAGATTTTTAAGCTCGTATGAAGAGTAATAGAGTGGTAGCTCTATGGTTATTTTTTTTAATGTATTTCATCAAGATTCTTGACCTTATTAATCTGTTTTTTTTTTTTCCTTATTTTCCTGATTTCAGGCTCTCAGATCTCTGAATGTTGAGAAATTGGTCATACCAGCAATCTCAGAACTCAGGGAAACATGGACTTCTGTCTTTGGTTTCCAGCCACTCGAAACTGCAAGCAAGCAAAAGATGAGGAACATGAATATGCTTGCATTCCCTGGTGTAGATATGTTAGAGAAACTATTGCTTATGCATGTTACGGATGACCAGATGATGGATAATGCGTCCAATAAATCTGGAGAGAAGTGTTCAGTTGTGTTTGATTTGAATGTTTCTGCTGAGAGTCCTGCACCCCAAACAGATGAGAGAAATGGTGAAGCTGCTGCTGTTGAATCAACGTTGCTGTATTCTGAGGGCACCTTTAAAGATACATCTGATTTAATGGGTGAGAACATCAATCTTCCAGAATCTGCTATTGGTTGTTCATGCATTCCAGCATATGGAGAACAGAAACTGGATTTTGACTCTCAATTAACCATACCATCTGAGGAGAAAATTTATGAAAACATTATCAAACAGAACCTTGATTCTAAGCAGGAGGGTTCTGTCAAACAGTCTGATGATATTGTCGCTGCTGAAAATGAAGTGGCAGGTGTTGTTCACATGTCAAAGGTTCCTGGTCAGAGTGTTGTTACTAATGGTTTTAATGGTACAGGTCGGATGTCTGAGGGTGCAAAGGACACCAAGCATCATGAAAATTCAAAATTGCAGGTGATAGGATGTCTTTCTGATTTTGATAAGATGTTCCTTCGGGCTGAAGTGAAAAATTACCATGCTATTGCCAAAGATGTGGCTAACCAAACTTCTCCATCAGCTCTCCCAAGTGCTCAAGATGTTGCAAATGGCCATTATGATGCCTCATCTAGTGACAGTAAAAGTAGTTCTTCCTGTCAGGATGACAGGATTGGTGCTGGTGCATCTGGAGAAGTTTTGGCTCCACATGATGTAAATTCTCATCCTTCTTGTGAGGTTTGTGATGATACCTCCAAAAAAGAAAACTTGCAGTTTTGCATGCACATGTCCCCAGAGGTTATCTCAGGTGGTTCTGAGGTTGCCTTGACCATCGTCTGTGATCCGAAAGAAACATCAACTGCAATACAGTCTGATTTCTCTGAAGGTAAATTAACTAGTATGGTTCAGAAGAATATTAAATCTCCTACCCAATCTCCTCAGCACCCTGTATCCAGTTCTCAGGTTGATCCCCCTCATGCTGCATCCTGTGATTCTGAATCTTTTTGCATCTCAAATTCTAGTACTGGAGTGGCCCTTTACTATGCATCTGGTGGGGGTGAATCACATGGACCTGAGGTTATAGTTTTGTCTAACCAAGCTAGCTAAAATCCTGTCTATTTCCGGTTTAAATCAGGTGTCTTTCTGATGGCAGCCACGACGTAAGTTGCTAGCCTTCTGTAAGCGCTTGGTATTGTCATCCATTAAGATATCAGTTCAGAATTTTTTATGAGGTGGGTTATGGAAGAATTAGTATCATTTTGATCTGGGATGACGATGGCTAAATTTAGGTTCATACTGTTTTTTTCTTCTCTTTTGCTCTGTACATTATAGGCCAATAGTATTCTCTAGGATAGCTTAACGCCATTGAGGTTTTGTATGTTTTGACCTTCCCATGCGCTTTGTAAATGGAAAATTAACAACTGAGCTATACTAATAGTCTTCTCTTTTGGCCTTTTGTCCTTGACAACATTAAATGCATCATATTAACAACCTTTAACCTAAATCTAGTTAGTAACTAGAAACTTGCAAGATTATTCATCAAATTTATGGAAGCAAATAAGAAATGAATTTCATGCAACTTGAATTAATATCCTGTAACATCCCAGCCATCAATCGGTTAAAAAGAGAAAGAACAGGAAAAGAGAAAAAGAGAAGAAAAAAGGGGGGGCCTGGCCAAGGAAAAAAAAAATAAAAAGGGAAGGGAGAAAAAGAAAAAAAGGTAGTAGGCGGCAGAGGAGAGGGAAGGAAGAGAGAAAAAGAAGAAAGAAAGGGAGAGGAGCAGACCAGAGGAGAGAGAAGGAAGAAAAAAAAAAGAAGAAAGAGAAAAAGAAAGGAGAGGAAAGACGAGAGCGGGGAAGCAGATCGAGAAGCAGGGAGAAAGGAAAGAAGAAAGAGAAAAAGAAAGGACAGGAAAGAAGAGAGAGAAAAATAGATCGGGAACAAGAGGGAGAGAACAGCGTCGGGGAGAAAAAGAAGAAGAAAAGAAGGAAGAAAAAGGAGAATAGCGCTGGGGAGAAGAAAAAGAAAAGAAAAAAAAAAGAAAACATCGTAGGACAGAAAAAAAAAAAAGAAAAAAAATGAGAAGAAATGGGAAAGGAAGAAAGCATAGTTAAATCTATGCACGAATCAATAGCGAAGTAGTATCCCGTTATTTTGAGGTGAGTGAGTGTTAAATTTCAAAATATTATATTCTTATAATATTATATACATTGTGTTTGGTAGTTGATAAGATTGTGGTTGGCATGAATTGGTAGAAAAAAATTTAAGTTGTTTGTGGATGTAATAGAGTTTTAAAAATTCGAGTTTTTGACATTAAATGTAGTACATATATATATATGATTTTTAAGTATAGAGAAATAAATCTTTGATTGATTTTACTTCAAAATAATGCCTTGTAATTTGTGTATTGCCTAGACATTACTACTTTTCAAGATATGATAATAAATTGATTATTTCTTTTAATACGTTGATTTGGCAGACATGCTATGTTCTAAATGATTCATGTATAAAGTGTAATTTATGAGAGAAATATTTTTATTTTATTTTATCATGCTTGATAAATGTCTTAAATTGGAATGACTTTTATTTGCACGTGATTGAGATACTTTGTGCACGAGTAAAAACTATTGTTTATTAATATTCGATTTTACGTAAAGGGGGACCTGAAGTCCCGATTTGTATTAGTGACATGGCTAATTCCCACGAGTAGGTAAATGGGGACCTGAAGTCTCGATTTATATTGGTGACGTGGGTGATTCCCACGAGTAGGTAAAAAAGGGACCTGAAGCCTCGATTTATATTGGTGTTGTGGGCAGTTCCTACGAGTAGATAACAACATCTGAGAATAAGCCTAAGGGTTGTACTAAATTTACCCGAGGACGAGACTCACTCGTTTATTGTCTTAGCATACATCGCGTGTCATTGATACGTAAATTTTTATTAATGATTGATAAGTGAAATCTATATATATATATATATATATATTTACTTGAATTACACCATTTTAGACTTGTAAGGCATAAAATATCTGTCCGTTTAATGAAATATTTTTCTACGCGTACTGTCGGATTTATAACTAATCCCTCCTTATGTTGTTTCCCCTTCTCGCCTGTTCATTGAGTCAATGATTATCACTAAGTATATGAGACTCACACCTTTTTATTTCCCTTTTTGCAGATAAGGATTAGCTTTAGCGAAAATCTTAAATGAGACTTGTTCGGGGCTCGAAGAGATTCTTCGGAAGTCTCCAACGTCGGTAATGACCGAGGAGCGGTCGTTACATATCCCATTGAGAAAAACTTAGGAACATGGTCTTATTATTGTTTTCAATTGAGATTCATTAATATGTGAAACCTGGTAGCACTAACAAACTAGCTTGGAAGGATAAATATATCGCGTCATAGCAAACTTTTACAAATGTAAATATGTAAACCTCATGTATATATGTTGATCCTTGTTTTTGGGGTTGAATTTTTGGGGGGTTACGCCGCATTGCTTTGATTAGCGAGTATTTTAAAATGAGCAACATTAGCTTGAAAATGATTGATATTGGCTGCTAGCATACTTTCTTTTTGATGTTATTGAAGTTGTTTTACAAGCATATGGCTATATAGAGAAAAATGAGAGAGACCAAATGAGTAGAGTAGCTGTGTAGCCTACCATAATAATGAAATAACTTGAGATGAGTGGTAGGGTTCATGAATTATTTTCACTTTTGAGATATTTTATAAAATTTGACTTGATTGTTTAGATATGGAAGTAATTGGAAGATCTCTTTTAAAACAAGTGACACTTCAAATTGTCATTAAGCACCTAAACATTTGCCCACTACCCCATGAGACATAATGAGGGAATATGTTTCTCCTCATAATGTCTACTTAACGTTCTTTTGGCGCCTGCTCCTGACCAATCACTTCTTCATGATCTATATATAGAGACTAGACAATTTCTCAAAGATGCACTTGAAACTCAAGAGACTCTTTTAAGTTCTTTCCAAATACTCTTTCTTATTGAGTTCTTTCTGGTTGATTCTCTATCTACTATGCCGTTATACTTTCTTTACACTTTTCCTAAATTTCATACATTATTACTTGCCACAACACTTAACGCTTCAAGAACTGTTTCGATCTTCTTTTTTACTACTTTTAGCACGATACTACTCCCTTTTTACCACAGAAGAATTTCATTACATTTTGCTGACTCCACTAGAGAAGAATGCTTGCATTAAGTAAAAAAAAATTACCAAAAAATTTGCACCAATGGAAAAGATGTACAATTCCACTAGTAACCAAGATGTACTCAATTCCACCTACCTCTAAAGATCTATCAAAAATGATCTAAGCTTCTTAGGAGAAAATATGCAAGTCTTGGAAGACAACAATAAGTGGATGATGAGACAATCTCCCAGTTTGTATCCTTTACTAACACAACTTCTCAAGCTCAACCTATACACCTTAATGGTAGCAAAAGCATGACTAATGAAACCACTCTTTCCCTTAGCAACACAAATGAGAAAAGTGGCAATGGCAAGGGCATGACAACTGCTAAGAATCCTAACATGACCAACTTGTTTTGGTAACTCCACTGCATTAACTCAACCAACTACTACTCTAAGCTTTGTGACAAAGGAAGAGCTTTAAAGGCTATTTGATCAGAAAAATAAGAGTTTAAACTTTTACAGTTTTGACCTTAAGTTGTCTTTTCCAACCAGTGTAGTTGCCAACCACGCCTTAATTAAGGATTATAGCAGTCCCAAGTAAAGCAATTCAACGATAAGATTGAGAATGCACGAGAGCACATTATGAAGTTTGTAGAAACTTTTGTAGTAGCGAAATTGGATGATGACCTAAAGTTGAAAGAGTTCTCCAAGTCTCTTATAGAAAAACATAAACATGGTATGTAAATCTTGTTAGAAAAAAATATGGAAAACAAAGGGATATAAAATAAAACAAGTAAAAATAGTAAGAAGTTTGAGGCGTGGTATCACTGTTTTTAAAGATAATTTTCGCCATTTCAAAGTATAAAACTTGGTGCAAAAGGATTGTAGCGATTATACTCCAAGATTCAACAGACCATTCCTTATAGTTTGCATAAACTATTAAAGGATGGCAAGAACAACAAAAACAAAGAACCCAGTTAGGAATGAAAGGAAGTAGAGAAAATATGTTGAAAACAGAGAAGAGAAGATGAGAGGCTTGGGTGTGTTGTGAGTGAGGTAAAGAGGCTGTATTTATAGGCAGGGTATGAAGTGAACATTGCACCAAATAAGGTAAACTTGCACAAAATCAGGGAGTTGAGAAAAAGCCTTTTAACCTGGTCGGCATGTATACTTAGTTGTAGCAAAATTAGAAGAGTCATCAGCATGGTAGAGGTATGGTAGAATACTTAGTTAGATAGACGTTGGAGCAAAGCCAGCTGAAAAAACTTAAATTAGGAAATTCATCAGCAAGGTAGAGGTACGGTAGAGTACTTAGTCAGATAGACGAAAAAACTTAAACAATTAAAGCCAACAGTACTTAGTCAGATAAACATTGGAGCAAAACTAGCTGAAAGAACTTAAATTAGGAGAGTCATTAGCATGGTAGAGGTATGGTAGAGTACTTAGTCAGATAGACGAAAAAACTTAAACAATTAAAGCCAAGGTACAAAAATACACTTGGGTATAGCCCCTGTGTATATTCATGTCTGGCCTAATCTTGTGTGCACACCAGTCCAGTCCTTTTTTCTTGCTTGCAACATGCTCATAATGGGTTTTCATATATAAAGCATTTACCTCTCTTGTATCTTGATAATGTGGGATGTTTAAATCTTATGAAATATACTATTTTCCTACACATCTCACCCTTAGTTTTATAAAATCTTGAAATCAAATATGTAGAATGTTCAAAGAAAAGGTTTACCTTAATTGACTTGGGAAGAGAGCATCATAAGTTGAAGGGGATCTCATGGAGTACTTATAATGCTTTAGAAGAAGAATTGAAGGAATTTTGAAAAACATTGATATTAGAGTTTTTAAGAAATTACTCTTTAATCTTGTTCCAACTAAAGAAAGAAGATCAATACCGTTTGTTCAAGACCAAGTCATCAAGACTGTTGAAGTGGATTCGTTGAAGAAAAAAATCAATAGATTATTCTTTCATTTTAAATCATTTTAAGAGGTTACACTTCTACATCTATTAATTAAATCATTATTTATCTCAAAAAAATTAATTTTATTTTCGACAAAAAATTCGTGTGGACAGAGATGTTGATTAATGTACCATTTAAAGCATTGTTCGCTATGTATGTGTTAGATAACTAAAAAAAATTACCATGTAGCTAAACTCTCAAGACTTCCCAATCCCTCGGGTGACAAGACATAAACATGTGCTCATTTGTTCAAACTCTACTCTTAGCTGCAAGATGGACCAATGTTCGGTAATACAGCAGCGTTCCATATTCATCAATCACGCAGACAATTATTCAGCACTTGCTTGAAATATAAATAAATCACAGTTGCAATAGGACAAGTCATCATCTACACATTTCGCTGAATCTTGCACGTAGCTTATTCTCATGTGCTTTACAAGAGGGAAAAAAAAAAGGACAAATTCAAGATTCCCTGGTCCTGTCTGTTTGATGATAATTTTTTACTGATTCCAATTGTCTGCATGTAAGGATTCTTCCCCATCGTATGCAGATTAAAAGAGAAGGGTCTCCCGGAACTTGTTAAATGACGCAATTTTTGGCTTCATCTCAATCGCACTTGGTAAAAGACAAGGACTCTGCCCCTAAATTTAGCTCTTCTTTAATTGGTCCAATGGAAGTCATTCTACAACCATCGCTATCCATTTATGACTTTGCATTAGACCGACGTTGCTGATTCCAAGCTCACATGGAATTTCAGCTTTTTTTAATCTTAGATGTTCGCACTTAGCTCGAAAGAAGCGACGGGGCGTGCATGTAAAAGACAAAAAAGGCGTTTCCAAATTTTATAGAGTACTATAATGCTATAAAATAATAATAAAGGATGCTAACAGAAAGTGAGCAAGAAAATTAGGGCAGTGGCAATGGAAATGAAATTGAAATAATTAAATAAATAATATTGCAAGATTGATAACTTGATCTTTTTTCTTTCCTTTTAACTCTCATTCTTCAATTATTATAGTCATTTATTTGTTTTGACAATTTTATGAACATTCTCATCCGTTATTTTCTTTATTATTTTTCAACTAATTACTCCGTTCCTAAATTCTAAATAAAGAAGAAAAAAATGAGAAAGAAAGAAGATCAAATTGAAAGTTGGAAAAGAAGTCTATTGATGAGGGAGAGACAGCCATTTCTCAAATTTGTTTCAATGCAAACAAAGACAAGCGTCTTACATGCCCAAACATCAGCTTTACATATTCTACCATAATGCGAAGAAGTCACTAATTTCCTGACATTATATGTCTGACTAGGACTTAATTCCAATGTTAATTTTCCCTAAACCATCAGCAAAATTCTTTGTTACTGAGCAAAAAAACCCCTAAAAATAAATTCAATTATTTATCCCATAGGAACATTTAATATAACTAAATCGATCAGCAGATAAATTGCAATGCTTTAAACAAGTACCGAAGGAAGACAGCGTAGAAGATAAGGTGATAATAATTGTAGACGTCTAGAAGACAAAAAGGGGACCATTTTTTGTTCCCCACATGTATACATTACTAGATTAAATATAAGAAGATTAGATAATCAACATCTGATCGGCGGCCAAATATGTATTGGTAAACATTACACATTTTACATGCACTGCCCTGGAATCATACCGCCGGCAATCTCAGTAACGTCTCCGTCGTTGCTGCCACCCTCGGCTGCCATTAGGCTAACAAGAAGATCAGCAAATGCTCCTATAATAAACTTATGTGTACTTTTGGGATTCAATGCAAGGTAACACAAGAGAAGCTCGTGCAAGTAGTCCCAGTTAGCCTTGACGTCAATTAAGTCACGTGCCTCCACCATCTCCTGCATGGATCTCCTAAAATCCAGGTATGGGTTTGGAGAGAAGGTTGGGACAGCTACACTATCTTTAACCATGGTAGGATAGCTTTGTTCGTTACTCGGTTGATTACAGCGGCCGTCGTTTGAAGATTGATTTGCGTTGTTGATGGGACTGGAACTACCGGCTAATAGGGTATCTGATGACTCCGGAGTAGCGGCGATTGATGATGGTGTTGATTCAATGATGGAGTTGGAGCTGCCTGGAGAAGTGAAAAAGAGGCGCTGTGAAGCAAAAACCGTGGCAAAGTCGGGTTCGGAGTCGGAGTCAGATTGGGGCTCGGAGGAGAGGCAGGACGAGTGGATTAAAGATTTGGAAGTTGAGTAGTCAAAGGTGCTGTCATAGAGGGAGTTGTAGCTTTTGAAGAGGAGTGATGATGTGGTGGCGGTGGAGGGAAATGGACCGCCATTATCATCTGGGGTTAGCGGGGAAGAGGACGAATGGGAAATACTTAATGGGAATTTGATCCTGGTGAAGCAGAGATTGAGGTTTTTTCCCAGGGTGCTTGGCATAATTTCCGACAAGTTGTGACGAGAGAGAGAGGTGGAAACTGAAGTTCACAAGGCTCCAACTTATGTTTATAAACCGTGTTCGAGAGAGAGAGAAGTCCACTAACGTTAATTGACGGCGAAGTTCTTAAAAGTTCTGGATAATGAAATCGGTCAATTACGAACGGTTGAGGCGGCGTTTGGCATTACAAATGTGGATTATATTTTCAGAATTTTAATTGAGTGGTTTTCAGGTTTAGTATAAAATAGAATAGAATGTGATTTTTGTTGAAAGTAGAAGGAATGTGACCTTTTCGTTGCTTTGAGAAAGTTTTCTTTCTTTTAAAGTTGTAAATTTTCGCAGGGTTTAACTATTCTATTTAAATTTTATTAATTAATAAAATAAAATAAAATACATAAAAAGGAAGACATAAACCATATTTTCAGAATTACATGAGATATCGAAACACTAAATCTATCCAAAGTAACACTTGTTGTGCATTTTCATGCATGCAAATGACGAGTAATAACATTAGTTTACATGAATCTAAGAAAATAAAGAAATAATAAATTGAGAGGACTACTTCCTTACATTAATTTAACCGTAACATATAGTAAATTAAACTTATCTGATCTAAGCATACCTCGTAATTCACTTTGTGTTTGAGAGAACACATTTAAATTCGAATGCGAATAACTACGGTTAGATAAATAATTTACAATTTGATTACCCTCACGATAAATATGCTAAATTCTATAAGAAAATTGATTCAATCACCTCTTGATAGAAGCTAGTAAGTATCGTACATCATGAGACCCCCTACTCTCTCCTTAAATCATTTGAATCGTTGCCAATGTGTCCACCTTAATCTATACTTTAAAAATATTAAATTGTTGACATAAAATTAGGCCCTTATGTAAAGCAATAGATATTCCACCTTTAATGAATTATTGGGTCTAAAATATTCACAAAAACTAAAAATAAGTGTATTTGAATGATCTCTCAACACACCTCCCTTGGCTGCATTTTGAGAATTATTTTTCAAACTACCATCAACATTGAATTTAAACTCACTTATCAATGGTTTATACCAACAGACTTTAAGAAGCTTATTAATTTTGTCTTTCTAATTTTGTCCTAGCCCTACGAGTCATGCTTAATATATATATATATATATATATATTATTTCGATACATAATTATTATCACTACCAGTTAAGAGGAAATTGATTATAAAAATAAAATATTACTACCATTAATATTCTAAAAGCATTTGTTATATATATTTTTAAAAAAAGTAAAAACAAAAATTCATTACCCAAAAGAGTTCAGCAACAAAAAAAAACACTATTTGAAAACTTAAAAATTTACATTCAAAAAATATAAATTTACTAAAGTTTATATATTCATCACAAAGATAATTAGGTAAATTAACACTACATTTTGATTGCTTCCAAATCAAATATTATAATGTAATTTTTTTAAAATTTTAATTAGTACTTTCTCATATATAACGCATGTTACAATATTATTTTCTTAACGATTACTTTTCAATAATCACATTTTCCATAATTATATTTTCAGTAAAACACCAACCGTGTATCATCTTAATTTTGGTCATTTGCTATGTCTAAAAAAAACTTTTATTACTAATATGCTTTTAATTAGGAACAAAATTTCAAAGAACAGAAAAACAAAGTGCAGTTAATGAAACCCTAACACTTATAAAAAAAATTAGTTTAATCATCTTGCCTTTTTCTTTCTTCAAAAGAGAAAAGAGTTTAACCAACTGATTTTGTTGTATCTAAAAATATTTAAAATAGAAAATTAGATTCAACGGCAACTAGGCAGCTATAATTAAAAAGACCGTAATGTCGTTTCAACCCAAATCGAAGTCTGTAAACTCAGTATTAAAGAAAGGAAAAACAAATCAAACTGCTTTTTCACTCTCGAATTAAGCACGTCAATCACACGTTGAATGACCTTTTTTCCTACAGTACTACGTAGTACTTACTTGTGCTTTCTTCAGCCATTGTTGGCTGTTGAGTTGCACTCCGTTGAGGGCGCGTAAAGCTGAGTTTATTTTCTTTGTCCTTTATGTAAATACTAAAACAAATAAATAAATAAATACAAAGCTAAATTTGTGTTTTACGTAAGGTGCACATGCAAACGATGGTGGGGGCATCCACAGAGGCATTTTTGTGATTCTGTGCATCACTTTAAAGAAAGAAAATTAAAGTATTTAGTAATTATTTAATTTCACCAAACATTAATACGTTCCTGCATGGGAGTGGTCATTATCTGAGAACTGTCCTCTGTTAGCACATAAGAAAGTGATGGATCAAATGGCTATGATTATCTTATCACTTTGTACAAGATATTTCCCACAAGACCTGTCATGTTTTGGGTCCCACGACTTGCATTGTTGAGTGTTAGTGTTACGGTTGGTCGCAGTCTAGGATGATTTTGGTAATTTTTCGCAAGGAGAAGCATTTATTTTTGGGATAATCAATTTCATTTTACCATATAGTACCTGTAGATTAATATATCTCTCTCTCTGTCCCCACCAATCCTGCTAATTGTAGATGCCAATTTCACTGTGTCAGGTTTGATGAGTGAAAGCTACAGCACATGTCATTTGAGAAAATTGGGGACAAATTAAACAAGTTCATGTTATGTTGAAGTTTCAGTTACTAAAATTATATCTCGAGAGGCTTTCGAGGGTTAATTCATTGCAGATCTCTGGAAGAATGCTTGCTACGTACCCCATTATTTTTTCCCATTAGATATTCGGTAATCTGGCCTCTCTAAGAGGAAGGGAGAGGTCAGGTAGGCAACAAGGATGGTCCAACCAAAGTTAAAACGACCTCTGCTAGCACATGGTGGGGAGCACCAAGGTCGACCAATCCAACTAACGTTTTGCTTCTTTTTGTGTCCAAGGACCCCAACCACCTTTCAGGTAACGGTACGCATCATCCATTGTGATGCCAATATATATATATATATATATATAATCTCCGCTTCTAATTCAGGTTGCCTACCCCTAGCCCCTAGGTCACGATCAAGAATACATCTACATAATTAGTAATTATTAAGCATAAAAGCTTATAAATGGTAGTACCCGAGGATTGATTTATGTGTATTGTTTCGATTGTAAGGCAAAGGTTTTGAACTTTAATTTATTTCAAATATTAGTATCCCACTTTACACGAGTTTTTAATATCTATGTAAGTCTGTTTGATTTGAATATACTTGTGATTTTTACTTGTTAGAAGAAACGTCTGACTTTTTGTGATACCATGAGCTTAAATCTATTTATTTTAACCACAATCACTTGCACCATATCTTTGGGAAAGCTGAAGCAGTGTGTTGCCTTGCTGTAGCATGCAGAGAAGGACATTGCAACAGTGTGACCACTGTCCACTGCGAGATAAGAAAAGTTAGCACGAGAAATCAACGTCAGTTTGAGCAGATGATCACTACTTCTTTTTTGTAGTTCCCCGACATTTCAATGAAACTCAATAGTGACTGCTCCATAGATTATACTAGCCAGTTATAGCCTTCTATTCCTTCAAAGTCTACTCGCAGGGCTGCTTAATTATTTCATTTCGGGTGTTTGTTCGTTACAGAAATCAAGGCATGAAAATAGACAGAAGTAATAACATTAATAATATATAAGAGAAGGAAAACTTAATTTGAATCTGTCAATCAAACTAGATCAACATTTTTCAAGTAAATCATTTTCACAAATCAAAATTGATCAGTGTATTGGCAACTGATTAGAACACCAGGATGTTGTTCATTTATTCAGTTAGAATTTGCCTCCCTCAAATATCTCGCTTGCATGTAGCTTGACACAGTCAACTTGAGAAATGATATAACCTTTTCCACTATCAGTAGTTTCAAAGCCACACCCACGCCTGATCACAATAATACGGGGGTCGAGGGGGCTTGTTCTCTTTGCTCGCTTAACTCAGCCAAACGTCAAGTGGTCAGTTCGAAATCTTTTTTGTTATGTACTATGCAAGAAATACAACATGACTAATCATTGACCTATAAAGAAATACAGGGAAAACCTTCTTTCCCATGTGTGTGATACAGGGATTAGGTAACAACTATAAGGAAGCCCGAGAAGATTATCTGTGGCAGTGCCAATTCAGAGAGCATCATCATCAGGTTCATATCTTAGAAATGAGCTGTAGGAATTGTTCTGGTTGGGGATCTCTGCCCATAAGCAGCCAAACGTGTTTAGTCAGTGAAACTTCCCCTTGAAAGATTAATACTAGTTGAAAAATCTTAAAAATTGAACCGAATCCTCATCAAACAACGTGATTTGTCGCTTTTCCTACAAGAACAGGACTGATCTATGTGTCTTTTTACAGATGTAACGGGACCGTAACAACGTACCGTTTTGGCCTGTTATATAAAATATCAACTCTAAATCACTTTTTTACCTTTTTCATGTTCCACGTACACATCATGCCAGAGAGTTAACTATCACCTCACTAAACAATTTCTTGGACTTTTTCTTTTTTTGGGTTTCGGAATTTTCCATAAATATTTGAGTGCAGCACTACGAAAAGGGAATGAGGAGTTACATAATACTCCTGAATTTGACCGCCCATGATAGGAGCTAAAGGTAAATCTTATGATCTGCTTCAAGAATGAATAGTTAAATTTACCTGCTCAGTGCTCACCGTCTGTTTCTAATAAATTTTTTTTTTCATTTTCATGAAGAACCTTACTCAGTGTATAAATAATAGGCATTGGGCAATGATTACAAATTATTTACACTTCACAATGTGCTAAATGCAAAATAAGATTAGGGTTTAAGACAAGATCCGATGGAAACCAACCAAAATTTGACCTTTTTTATTTGAATAGAGGTATACTACTATTCGGGAAGATCGTCTTCCTTATAGAGGAAGCACAAGCAAATTGAAGTCATTGGGCAATTTAACAAAATTATTTCTGATTAAATGATCAACCAAGCATTTACAAGGAAAAGCAAAAAATTAATGTCACTCTTTAATCTCTTATTATTGACGTCACGTCAGTACGGATACTACACAGAAAAGTACTTGAGCAGGGCCCATAATGAAGACTTGTCGGGCCTTAAGACCAGAAGAGCTAAATGAACTCCAGCCTCTATTTGGGACCAACCTTTTTTCGGCCTTGACATTTTCCATGTAATGTCCTCTCCTTGGGCCAACACAATTCAGTTCTCGACCTGGCAAGACATCAACATCAAACCACTTGAATTTTCTTTATTGTTTTTGGTAGGACCACTTCATTTCCTGTGACCAATTACCCCCTTTAACATTTTTTTACATCAGAGCAACAAATTTCTTTTCAAAAATAAAATTGAAAATTCAAAGATAAATAATAATTTTATTTATCAAATGTAGAATTACAAATTCTGAAAATTATTTAAAATAAAAAAAATACTGAAATAAAATTATTCTCAAACTTTCGATTTCGTTCATAAAAATTTCTTACTCCTTCAAAACTTGAGGTTTAAACTTCTTGGAGAGTTTTGAATTTTTAATCTTTCTCTTTCGCATATGTCCCAAAGGAATTTATGCAATTTATTTTTTATAAGCAAGTTAGAATATTTAGTTCATATTTTTAGACTTTAGGTAAAAAAATATAATACTTCAATATCTCTTGAAGATAAAGTTAGTATCTCTCTTGAATGCACTTCAATTTTTCATCTTAATAAAATTTTAACAAATAACTAACCTTGAGATCTGAGTTTTAAAAAAATCTCAAGTAAAAAAAATTGTATTTCATTTATAATTAATTGTATAACTAACTATACCATTAAATCCATTTAAATAATGTCATCAATCTGCGATACATGATTCTTTCTGTTTTTAATTCATAATTTGATTCATTTTATATACGTGATACCTTGTCATTGAATAAAATTTTTCTTTCTTTTTTTTGAGAATAAAGACGGACAGTCCATCTCAATGAAGATTGATGAGCATTTTTATCACTGGAACAAGCGGATCAAAGAGAGACAGAAAGAGCATTACATATTAGTATTCCGAAAGCAACATTTTGCTCTTGCAACATGTCACATGGTTGCTACGACAAGAATAGTACTGCACGAAGCCACAACTTAAATTAAGCTTGTAAAACAAAACGAAACTTTCTTTCAGAAAACAAGAAGTAAACTAAGTAGTAATGTCCAAAGATTTAAATTGTTGAATTTCGATTACGTCTAGCTGCAGCAGCCATGGCTGCCCCCACGCCACCAGGCGTGGTAGTCATGTCAGGATTATTTCTCATTTCCGCAACTACAACCCTGTCAGCATCTTCACGAGTCACAGGCTTATCCCTAGGCAACATCATAGTAGCATCCTGCACAAAAGTTGAAATCTTGTTAGAAGGAAAATTTGCATTTCATTCCAGTAGAAATTGCCTTTTAATTTGTAAATAAAAACCAATAAAAAATTGTAGAAAATATTTAAGATCTAAGTAACTACTTGATAAAAAATAAATAATTATATAAAGGACTATTTATAATAGCTAACTAAACGTAAACTTATTCGGTGTGCAAGAAAATATTAAATAAGGAAGTATTCTAACCCTAAACTTTCTTAGAGTATAAGCAAAGTAAAAAGAAAATAGGAAAATATTCTCCTTAAAATATTTTTAAAAATTAATAATTATAGTTTATGATGACACTCTCCCTCAAGTTGGAGCATAAATATCAACCATGCCCAACTTGTCGATTATACCATGGAACATTCTCTCGGAAACTACTTTCATGAGAATATCAACTAATTGACCTTCAGACTAGACAACTGGAAATTGTATAATTTTTTGATCGAGGTTCTCCTTTATGAAATGTTGGTCAATTTCAACATGCTTGCTGCGATCATGTTGTACAGGATTTTGTGAAATTTCAATGGTTGCCTTATTATCACAATAAAGATTCATAGGTTTTGCATATACAATTCCTAGCTCTTTAAGAATACTCCCAATCCACAATAATTTGCATACATCACGAGCCATACCTTGAAATTTAGCTTCTGCACTTGGTCTTGCCACAACCTTCTGCTTCTTGCTTTTCCAAGTGACAATGTTATCTTCCACGAAAGTAAAATAACTAGATGTGGATCTTCTGTTTGTTTGATCACTTGCCCAATTAAAATCTGTAAATCCTTCAATGTTAGAGACACCATTTTTCGAGAACAACAAACCTTTGCCCAGAGCACTTTTCAAGTATCTTAAGATTCGATATATTGCATTCATATGTTCTTCACTTAGTACATGCATAAACTGACTTACGACACTTACAGCATAAGCTATATTCGGTCTTGTGTGTGAGAAATAAATTAATCTTCCAACCAACTGCTAATAACGACCTTTATCTGTTGGAACTTGATTTGGAAAAATTCCAAGCTTATGATTCATCTTTATGGGCATGTCTGCTGGTTTGCAAGCAAGCATTTCGGTTTCGGTTAAGAGAACTAGCACATATTTTTGTTGCAAAAGGAAACTCCCCTGTTTCGATCTTGCAACCTCAATCCTTAAGAAATATTTAAGTTAACCCAAATCCTTTATTTCAAATTTAATAGCCAAAATTCCTGTAATGCTTTCATTTCGTATGGGTCATCTCCCGTCAAGACCATATCATTGACATACACAATTAAAGCTGTTACTTTTCCCTCTTTGTTTTTTATAAACAAAGTATGGTCTGAGTTGCTTTGCTTATAACCAAATGCTTTCATTATAGAAGAAAACCTCCCTAACCAAGGTCTAGGTGACTGTCTCAGCCCATACAGTGACTTCTTCAGTTTACAAACTTTCCTTCTACACAAAGAACTGTGTTTAATTCCTGGTGGTAATTCCATGTAGACTTCCTCCTCTAAGTCTCCATTGAGGAAAGCAATTTTAACATCAAATTGTCGTAAAAGCCAATCTCAATTTGCTACTATAGATATGAGAATACGAATTGTATTGATCTTGGCTATGGGTGCAAAAGTTTTTTGATAATCCACCCCATACCTCTGTGTATACCCCTTTACAACTAACCTTGCTTTATATCTATCAATGCTTCCATCTGTTTTGAGTTTCACTGTAAATACCCATCTATATCTAATTGTTTTATTTCTTTCAAGAATGGGAACCGGTTCTCAAGTAGCATTCTTTTGCAAAGCCTCCATTTCTTCGTTCATCGCCTTGATCCATTTCAGATCTTGTAATGTATTTTGTAAACTAATAGGAATAGATACAGTGGATAATTGATTAATAGTGAATGCATACAATTCAGACAATTTAGGGGAGGACACATAGCTGCTAATTGGGTATTTGACCTAGGCTTTAGGATCAAGTTCATATTGCTTCTTTGGGACTCCCTTATTTGATCTTTGTGAATATTAGGAACATGCATTTTATGAGACTCATTTGATATGGGATTCTAGATTTCATAGGATTCATCAATTATGAGATTTGAGATTATCTCATCAGATATGAGACTTGGGATAACCTGAGGGAGAACATTTTGAGTTGATTCTTCAGTTAATGGTGTAGGCGTAGGCATCAGCAATTTTGAGGACTCTGTAACGGAAGCACCTGATTCACTTGCAAGAAGAGCTAACTCATTCTCAATTTCATGAATACTATCACAACATTGTTGAACACTTTTCCCAAAACGTTCAATCACTTCCTCTAACTCCATAAACTCTTCTCTTCTACCATCTTGTTGTAATTCTCTTTTCAATAAACCAATTTTTCACTTTTTGATATTCAGTAATCCATGTTCCAAGATTCGAATCTCCGAATGCAAGTTTTTTTGCTTTTTCGGTGAGATATTCAACTTTGTTGTGAGCGCTAATATGCATCTCCATGTGTTGAAACCATAATGAGTAATTTGTCTCATCTAGTGTAATCCTGGTAGGAAACACTGAATTGTCTTGGTGGACAATAATTGGTGATGTTGGGTTGTTGGGTAGTATTAGAACCATGGAATTGGTTTCTGCCATGTAGTTTGAGATGAATAGAAGAAAGAAAAAAATGTGATGGTGATTTTTGAGTATGAGATTCATGTTAGAGAGTTCTTTTCAGATTAAAACTACTTTGATACCAAGTAGAAAATATTCAAGATCTAAGCAAAGAATTAAACTGCTTGATCAAAAAATAAAGAATTACATAAAGAGCTATTTATAATAGTTAACTAAACCTAAACTTACTTGGTATGCAATTAAAGTAATTATAATAGCAAACTAAACTTTAACCTGCTTGGTGTGCAATTAAACTTAAACCTACTTGAATTGCAGCTGCATCACTCTGGTCAACTGGTTTATAAGCGGCAGAGATTGCTGCTGTCTCTAAAGCTTCTCCAGCCGTAATTGGATCGGGAGCAAGCAATGTTGCTGGAGAAGTGACCGCTGAAACATCTGGTTGAATGTATTGTCCGACAACCTGTCTCAACAAAAGAACAATTTAAAGTTGTTACGACGCATATTTTTAGAGCACAAACCAAGCTTAATATAACTCATAATGAAGTGATCATTTGATTTTCATAATGCACATAAGAAGTGATCCAATTTTTGACCTGTCCACCAACGGCTTCATGACCCAAACTTCTCCATCTGCGTCGGACTTAATGACGCTGACGCCTTGATCTCCAACAACATCAGCCTCGTCGTGGCTAACAAGGCCTGCTCTTCATTAGTGGTCGCTGCAGATTGCATGACAGCTGCAGGACCAGTTTTCCGTGTTTGTCCAAGGACGAGGCTCTCCGCTGACTGGATGGTGGCGGCATCTTGTGGTCCAACAGGTTTTGAAGCCAGTTCACCGGTGACGTTAAAGACGTCACCAAACTTGATAGGTTCCTGATCAGCCCCAGGCCTTCGTGGTTGTTGCTGGCTCATGTTTCGTGAATCGGAGCTTAATTTATGTAATTGTGTTCGATGGACTCAAAAGGAAATCAACAGATAAGAGTATTCCGGCTGTCGAGGGAAGTGCATCGGTGATGGGTGCTTAAGTACTGATCGGAGCACATGGTAGGTGGTTCAGCGCACCACAGTTATGGAAGAGTTGCACTATTTTTGATAGCGTGGCTTAAAGTTACGAGTGTGGGCGTCAGGAAGAGACTCATGGAACTACTAATGACAGATGGCATACGCAATGGAGTTAAGGCGTAGACCATATGACCCAGCAAACAAAGTGGCTGACACTTGGCAAATTGTTATATTATTTAGGATGACGTACGCAAGAGAGCAAGGAAACTAGAATGTCCCCCCACCGGCCATTCTTCACCCTACAGCAGTAGCTTGCATGCCTTCTTTCTCCAATTTAAAATTTAAATGTATATTAATATGAACACATTTATTATGGTTACATTGAAAGAGATTTGAATTCGAAATCATTATTTAAGGAAGTATGATTACTTATTAGTACTAAATTACGCATTATCAAACCCTCCTATCTCTCTGTTTTTATTTTTCTCAAACAAATTCATTTCATTAATAATAATAAAATTAACTACAAGAGCCTCACAGTTCAAATTTTTGAACCGAAACGAAAGGAACAAAAGAAAGGTAAGGGACAATGTCCCGCCTAACAAAACAAGCATGGTGGTGTCCTCATCTAATATTGTACAAGCGAAGCATTGGGGCATTCAAAATAGAAAAAACAAGTATGAACAGCAAGGGTGCTCTAGAGGGAAAACTCCATTTCAGCAGGAAAGGCAGCAGCTCCTTGATCCGAAAATAGCCGTATACAAGGCCTTTGATCACCAGCTGGCGTTGAATAAGTTGTGACGGTAAACCCCCATTTTTGCAAGGGAGTCAGCAATGAAATTAGCTTTCTTGTATCTCGGCTTGTAAGTGATATCTCTAATCAGTCTTCGTAACTTGCCAATATCAAAAAGTACCTTCCACAGCGCTCATGGTCTACCGTCCGGTTTAGATATCCATGAAAGAGTTCTATAAAAATCTGATTCAATTATCAAAGATTTTAAACCTATCTCGATCACTCTTCTATGGAAAACCCTCTCCTCTAGGCTTCTACTCCCACCAAAAACCACACTCTCCCTCATATAATGTCTTGGTTGGTCAACTTTTTCGATTTTGATCTAAATTCTTTTAATACTTTATCAAATTAAATTTTAATCATATATATTTAAAATGATTTTATTCTAAATTTTGATAAATGTTTTGAAAATTTTTAAATGATCCTTCAAAAAATAAATTATAGTCAAAATTGAAAAAGTTTAAAGAATAAAATTCAAATTAAGGCATTACTTATGATAACTTTTTTCATATTTTATCATATTAAATATTTATTTTGAAAACAATTTGATTCCAGAATTTAATGGATTTTCTTAAACCTTTAATAAATGATCATTTGAAAAAAAAAATGTAATAAAATAGTTCAAAAAATTTAATAAGCCCCCATCTAATATTCTTACTATTTTATTTGGAGATATGTTTGGTATTATTTGGCCAAGGATGATGTAGTTTTGATTTAAGTTGATATATTTCCTTTTTATAAAAAAAAAAAAATTTAATCAATAAAAGATAAATTAAGACATTACCAATGAGGTAGAGGAAGTATATATATTCCAGGCTTGGGATCCATACACATTTTAGGTTTTCAGGTTGTGGATGCATTTTGCATATTAAAGTTTGTCAAAATACTTTATTCCAGAAAGGGTAAAAATAATAAATATGTAATAGGGAAAAAACCAAGATTGAGAGCATTTCGGCACCTTTTCTATATTAAAAAGAAAATTCAACATTGAGTTTCAAAATTATCTTTTTTTTTTTATTGTTCGTGATATTAAGTGTTTGTCCTAAAACGTTTATAGTACACGTTCAATGTTTAACAGGACAAATAATTATTATCATGATACTAAAACACATGAATTAATTTGATTGCACCAATTAATTAAAATGTTTTTGCAAGCTTATTGGGACCAATTATGAACATTCAATCATTTAACTTCGTTCACCTAGTGTCTACTGTACATTTTGAGTGTGGATGCTAGATAAGATACTACTTCAATTTAAAACAATTTAATTTATTTTTCCTAGTATTTCTTATTGCTAGCAAGGACCACCGAGAGCGCCATAGACTAGGACAGGCAATTTTTTATTCAGAAGCTATGTTTATTCTACTACAAGTTAATTACCTTTCTCTTATATGAATTGACACTGTTTACTGGCGAGTAATGATACATGAAGGATACTTTCACACAGCTAATTAAGACGACACATAAAATTCCATAGCGGATTCTATAAGCTAAATACTAGTATTTATCAACAACAAAGTAGATGCCGCAGATGATCTTAAAGCCTAACAACCTTTACTCCTCAGACTCTCTCATCTCGATTTACCCTAGCAGCTATAGCCATTATTGCCGCCACCCCACCGAGCGTTGTCCTCTCGTCAGGCTTGGTGGTCCGTTCTGCACGTATTACCCCTTTCAGCATCTTCATCGGTCACAATTTTGTCATGGTGCAACCTTGTAGAAGCATCCTGTCTCCAACGGAAACGACAAAATTAAGGAAGTTAAGTTGGGTAAAACTCAATTCATCATTCTAATAATCTACTGAGGGATCTAAAATAATTATGGAGTTTTTAAGTTATCGATAAAACATCAAAGATGGTGATCTTATCCTCGCCTCGCGTATGCTCGGGAATTCAAAGTGGCAGCAGACTGAGAAGTGGCGCTAAGGCCACCAAATGGTCTATCACAGCGGGTAGTGGCTCTAATCTTAGCGGTTTGTATCGCAACTGCATCACTTGTGTCAATCGGTTTGTCGCCAACAGAGAGAATTGTTGCTTCTAAAGCTTTTCCAATGGTAATGGGTTCTTGTTGGGAAAATTTGTCCATTTGAAATTCTCTTGGCTGTTCTTGCTCACTCATTTTTGTGCAGATAAAAGGCTTCTTTTTTCATTGCGCTGTGAGTTATAACATGTATGATATATACACTGTTTTAATGTGTTTAATTTTTTTTATTATATAGAGTCGGTCAATGGATGAAACGAATGGTGCCTGCAACAAAGAGGGTAACGGTACTAAGGTTGATCTTGTCGAGGCAGGTGGCATAAATCAAGCAATTGCATCGGCTCCAAGCTTACCTCTCGTTGCTCCGATTGAAGATCATCTTGTCAATAGTCCAATTACAACTTCCCCACATCTTGCTCTTGTCCCAACTCCACTAGAGGCCCCCTAGTATTATTAGCGCACACCTTCTCCTGAGGCTCCACCTGCACCTCAGGTCGAAAAGGCACTTCATCTTGCAAGTAGTCCAACTACAACTTCCCCACATTTGGATTCCTTAGTCGCAACTGTTTGAAAGGATATCATATCAACCTTTGGAATAATCCATGGACAAGATACCCTTGTATTTACCCTCTCTTGATCATTGTCATCAGGCGAACGAATCCTGTTCTCAAGTGAGATGGGTTGTTGTAAATAGGGTCGGCACCCACAACATTTTCTAATTCAATAGTTGTGGTATGGCCATCACATTAAACCTCTTCTAACACAATTGTTGTGGCATGTTTCGTATTGCCATCTGCATGATTGCAATCCGGAATGTCATTGTGCTCACCCTTGTCATCCTCTTAATAGTTATCATGTTTGCCAAAGTAATCATCTTCACTGTCATCGTCCAATTCATCGTTCCAATCCACAATGTCGTCCTCTTCGACATCATCTTCAATCTAATCAGATGCGTTGTCATCACTCAACCATCACAATGTCGTTTGTGAATAGCAATGGACCCATTGCATTTTTGGGCCATGATTACGTTTGTTGCAAAGTACCAAATATTTTGTTTGATGCATATTCCAATCGGAATTGTGTAGATATCATTTGCAAACACCTCATGTGTGTACCAGGTTGCTTAAACTCATGTGCATACATTAATGGTGATTGTCTTTGTTGTTTGTTAGGAAATATATGGTGTGGTATGTCAGAATAATTAACATTCTGTTATAGGTGATTAATATGTTGGAAACCTTGTTCATGTGGAATATCAATTGCATTTCATGCCTTAACTGTCACAAACACAACAACTACTTTTTCATCTCCCAAAATATTTACTACATCTTCATTGTCCTTGATAATTACGCGTAAAACCCCTGCTACATGACTGAGTAATGCATATAGCTCAATTTCGTTATTATGTGAGTTGATCGCAACAACCTTTTTAACTAACTTCGCTAAGCCCGAAAATAACAAATCACTCATAACAACCCTCACTCTTATCTCACCACCCTTGTAAGTGTCATCGACCTAATGACCACCGTATATAATCATAAGCTTCATATTTAGTAGGCCACTAATATTTAACAAAAAATTAGTACCAAAATCAGTCAATTTATTAAAAAATTACCCCTCAATGCATAAAAACCAGTTACGTAATGCCTAAGTCATGGAATAACACTAAGTTAGTCTAGCAATGTCTAATACAGATTCACGCAATGCCTAAAAACTAGGGAAAAAATGCCTCAAAACAAGATATGCATCGCACAAGTCATGCATCACCAGTCTTACAATATCTAATAATTAGTCACTTAATGCCTAATATCCACTCATGTTATGCTAAAATAACCAGTCACGTTGGCTCAACGTCATGCAATATATAACAACAAGTAATGGAATATATAGCAACAAGTCACGTCATGCCTAAAAAGTAGTCAAGAAATGTCTCAAAACAATATATGCATTGCATAATTCACGCAGCGCCTATAAGCCAATCTCACAATACCTAATAATAAGTTACGCAATGCCTAATATCCATTCACGTTATGCCAAAATAACCAGTCATGCATTGACCCTACGTCACGCAATACATAAAAACCAGTCGTGGAATACATAACAACTAGACATGTAATGCCTAATATCCATTCATACAATGCATAACATCCATTCACTTAATGCCTATAAATAAAATAATATTTCAACTTTTATCACCATACGTTTGCTTCTCTTTTATAAATAGAAAGTTAAGAAATTACAGTAAGTAAACAAGTTATTCAGCATAATCGAAATTAAAGGCAATAACTCATTTTATGGAAAATATGTGATAAATCAATATTTTTATTCATTAGCTAAAAAAAAGCAGACGATGCAACATATAAAAATGGTTCAATTCTTTCTAATCTCATTTACTATTTCATAAATTTCAGCTAGAATCTTATTATTGTCCATAATTTTTGTCTCCAAGACCTTTGTCTTAAGTATCACTTTATCCATCAACCCACGCATGTCCTTCTCCATGTTCTCAATTTGGTCCATAAACTTGACCAAATATGTTGTAACATTGTCAGGGATATTTTCCTCTTCAACAGCAACCCCCTCCCTAGTCTTGCCTTTGGAACTTTTATAAGCCAATAGAATTTTGATATTTTCCCTTAGATGAATTTGATTAAAATGAATACTGGTTCCCTCTATTTATAAGCATGAATGTTGACTCTTGGAAGGGTGTTTAATGGTTTTAGGCTTGTTTTCTGATGAATATGGTTAGCTTGTAAATCAATGCATTAAGTGCTTTAAAGAAAATTTTAGAGTTCTATGTTGACTGAACTTGGATGGTTTTCTGCATTGATATAAGTGGAATTAAGAGGGCTGAATTGGTTATTAAGCATTTCTGATTCTCTTCTAATTTTATAGAATTTGTTATTAAGGGGGTTGAATTAGTAGATATTCATCTTCAATATTAGGTAGATAAAGCAACGCAATTACTAAAATTCAGTCAAGCAATGCCGACAAACAAGTCAAGCAATTCCTAAAACCTCGTCATGCAATGCACAACTCACGTAATTCTTAAAATTTAGTCTCGTAATGCCTCTTATCTAGTCCCACATTGTCTAATATTCAGTCACGTAATGCCAAATAAACAGGTTACAATTCCTAATAATCAGTTATACAATGCCTATTATCTAGTCACACACCTTAATATCCAGTGACGCAATGCCTAGCAAATATTCATGCATAACTTATAAACTGATTGATTTCTCTAGTCCCAACCAAATTTAAGTTTCCAAAGGCATATAATTTATCCATCAACTTTTGCGTTCTATATATTTAAAAAAGTAAAACCAAAAACCCATAACAAATACCTTGATGTCATATCTGCATTTTGGCATGGTGAGAAAGTTGGATGGCGATATAAACCCCAATGGTGTTGGAGAGCTAGGCAGTGAGATATAGATCCTGTGGTGTTGGAGAGTTGGACGACGAGATAGCTAAATTGAGATTTAATTTTGAAATTTTTATCTAAATGGCGAAGAAAGAGAAAGAAACCGAAACCACTTAATTTGGATTAAATGGTTTAAAGGACATTATTATCAAGTCATGCCAAAAATTATCTAAAAATAGTTAAAATTATAGTGAAGGTCATTTTTATAGTGAAGGTCATTTTTAAAGTGAACTTATTAAGAGGGTTATTTCTCATAATTTCTCCTTGTATATATATCAACGTTGCATTATGGTACAAGTTTACACGTTTTAGAGAGGCAAAGAGCCATTTGGAACTTGCATTGATAAGTGTTGGTCATGTCATGTTTGGCTTCATTGTAGATAGGTTCTTTTACGATAAGGATTAAAGAAAGAGGTGATATTACGAGTAAGTAAACTCGAATGTGTTAGAAGCAATGAAGAAAAAATTAAAAGGGTACCTGAAGTGTCGAGTACCATGACTTGCCGCATTGATTTTTTTATTAAAAGATTAAAAACATTACCATGCATATGGATAGGGTGGTGTAATAAAAATTGTAAAAAAAAAGTCTTAGTCAAAAAGTAAGTAATATTTCTTCATTGTCTATTCTAATAAGACTTACGAAATGATATGGTGTTTTTCTTTTGAAAAATGATTTTACTTTGACCTTATCACCAATATGTCATTTTGAACCATAAGCTTGATTGCAAAAGACACTTCATACAAAAGAGAGTTACAATGTTGGTGAGATTGAGGACATTTGTACATTTTTCAAAAGTGATCTGCTACTGAGTAGTGGTAGCATTACAAGGAACCTATCAATACTACATAAAAACAGAACATTTTGCTCGTAACCCAGGAAAAAGGCAACCTATAGAAAAGTAAGTCGACCATAAAAAAGAACCTAAAGAAATCAAAGACCAACAAACCAAGTAGCCATGAAAAAGGAGAAAAGCACCTAAAACCCACTTAAGTAATCTAGGTCACAAGCAAAGTGAAAAGCGAAACTTGTTAAGAGTAGCTAGAGATGCATCAATAGTGAAAGGCATTGGACAGCACAACCCGACAATAGAAGCCTGTAGTTCAATCAGAGGCATTAGACAACCTCCAACCCTCGATAAAAGCTAAACTATGAGACCCTGTCTAATTGGTTGAAAAGCCGGTATTGTACCTAATGGTACAATTAAGTTAAATCGAGCTTCAACTAGTTTAATAGAAATTCTAAGAGGAATTTCAAAATTCTGAGACCCACAGAATAGGTCAGAATAGTGGTTCAGAGTTCAAGGTCCAGTCTGGAGTTAATCGAGAAAATTGACCGGTTAAGGACAAAACGGTCATTTTCTCATTTGTTGATTTATGGAGATTTTTAACCAAGATTTGGTCACATTGGACCAAAAATAATTATGTGACATACAGTTATGATCCCATAATCATAAAATGATGTTTAGCAGTGTAAAATGGTGATTCCCAGTGTTTTTGGAGCACAAGGGTAAAATGGTAATTTTGCCACCGGAGTGCTAAATGTGAATTTTTTTGAAAGGATTTTACCCCAATTGGGTAATATTGATTTATATTGATGTTATTTGAGGTTGGACAGTGAAAATAATGAAATTCCGGTACATTTCGGAGTATAGGGGTAAAATCGTAATTTTGCCATCTCGGGGGCATTTCGGTAATTTTCCACTACCAGAATAAATTTTTCCAGCCATGATCATCCTTGGATCAGATTTGGGCTTGACTAATCAAGTGGTGGAGATCAAATGGGAGAAAAAGTCAAAAAAAGACTAAAACTGGCCAATGGCGTGATGACACGTGGCCAACTTGTTTATTTTATTATAAAGGCTATAAAAATCAGCCTTTAACCCTCATTTCTCACTCAAAAGTCGGCACCCACCAGAATTGAAAGAAAAAAAAGAAGAACAAAGGAGAAAAACATAAAACCTAGCCAAAAATCCATAGATTTCAAGTGTTTTTCAAGATTCAAGCAAAACAAAGGTAACTTTTCTTTAGATTTCCTCTAACCCTAGCTTATCTATGCTTTTGTTCTTGAATTCTATGGTTAAATATGGAGATATCATGATGGAATGGATTCTGAAAAATGGGTATGAGTATGGATTTGATGTTGGATTGGATTGAATTTAAACTATGTTAGTGTTTAGGAGTAGTTAAGCATGATTATGGAAAAAAATGGAAAAAGGAAATTGAATTTCATGGTTGTTCTTTGTTAGGCCGAACCTAGTGTGTAGAGAATGCATGAGGAATTGGTTCATTTCAATTGAAATGATTTCATTTGAAATGAAAGAAATTAGAAAATGACAAATTCAAGTGAAAAATGAAGTAAAAAATTTTCAGTGCTAATGCACTGTATTGGCCGAATTTTTTCATAAAGAAATGGAAAAGGTTGGATGCTGAAATTGGCATTAATTGAATGTTTTGTGGTGAATTAAAGTATTAGAAAAAGAATGGGCCAATTCGGAATCAAATTGGACATAATAGCCGATTAATCGGGTAATCGATCGAAATTAGGCAATACCGCGTTAAAGCGATAATCGGACGCGATTTTGCTTTTGTGTATCATACGTTAGCAATTTAAATTAGTTTATATTAGTTTGGGGGCATTATAGTAATTTTTTAATTTTATTCTGTGTTAAGGTGGTGAGAAGTCCGGAAAAGGCAAGGGAATCGTGATTGAGAATTTTTAATCCGAGAGCATCCGGAATCCGGATTTGTAAGACGGTGAGTGAACGTGCATTTCAAATTATTTGGGGAATGCAAATTGTATTGATGTGGATAATTAAATGATTTATCCAAAGTTTTAAAAAAAAATACGTGCCGGGAACAAGCCCTTGATAAAAATGATTTTATGTGGTAATTATGTGTTATGCGTGAAGGCATAAAAATTATGTTTTATGCTTGAAAGCATGAAATTATGTGGTATGCATGAAGGCATGAAATATTATTTATTTGATGTGAAATTTAAGTGTGATAAATGTGTACATTGTGATGATGCTTACATGGATGGTTGAGAAGTGTTGTGAAAGTGTTACCACCGTGCACGTGTGAAGAAGGAAAATGCATATGCCAGAATGGAGCGAAGTGGGGACCGCGAGACGTAACGCCCACTAACTCCTTGAAATTCTGAATTGAGCAAAGTGGGGACCGCGAGACGTAACGCCCACGATTCCTGGAAAGGTTCACGCATGAACTGTGGTAAAGCGTGATTTGAAGTCCAGGAGCTTGGCAGCGACGCTGAGTGATACCGCTTGCCGAGTGCTTTGATACTCCAGCTATGTGCACGATGTGGGGGGATGCACATGAGCTGGTGAGATATTGGTGATATTTGTGTGTTTGTGTGTGAAATTGAATATTGTTCAATTATTAATTAAATTAAAATGGGGGAAAGGGTTGGGAAATAATTGGAAAAAAAAATGAATGTGTTCCAATTGTGTGCATCATGTTTTATAACCCTTCCGGACATTATTGCTTGTTCCTATCTAATGTTTGCTCACTGAGTTTTATACTCACCGTTTTCAAAAATTCATGTTTTCAGATCAGGAGATTGTAGATTCTTAGATCGCGGGATCACAGTAGTCCATCTCCTGGTAGGTGTCTGGCATTCACTAGTTACCGTTTTTATTGTACATGTCTCCGCTGGAAGTCTTGGGTTTGTATGATGGTTATGTACATGTAATGTACACTGTTAAAGTTTATTTCTGACTGGTATGAATGTAAGTGTGTGAGCAATGTAAATTGCTAAATACATGACTGGAATAGTGCATGTATACTGTGATTAATAATGTTATTGTGAATTGGCTGTGTCCACACTCGGAAAGGGTGTGTGTGTGTATGTGTGACTGGATATGTCACTGTTAGTTAGCATTGTATGTACACTGGGTGTGTTACGTGTGGATGCCTCACACGAGCATGTATGGAATAAAGTAAGTGAAATTAGGCTTGCTTGGGCTTAGTGAGCTATGCTCATTGGGTCCTTGCGCCGGTCATGGCCCGGAAATTGGGTCGTGACATAAACAAAGAGCAATCAAGGAGAAACTAAACTAAAAAGGCAAGCAAGTACCAAACGGCAACCATAGATTGGATTCTTCCAGAACAAGCAAGAGACCAAACAAGAAAGACCATTACCCATTTGGAAACCAGTAAGCACAAAGGAGAAATGACGGCCATCCATGGAGAAAACAACTACAATAACCACACTAAGCAAGCAACACCAAAAGCAAAAAAGAAACAACCAACTGTCACAAAGTTGGCAACAACAAAAACAAAATACCATCAAAAGCCAAGAGAACCTCGCAAGAAGCATCGTCCCAACTTAGCCTCAACAACTCAACCACAACGTCAAGAAGTTTCCTCTTGAAAAGCAAAAATTCTTTAAATCTTTTCCTTTAAGCCAACAAGCATTCACCCTAAGCAAGCGTCCCATAACATCTAGCCAACATAAAACACCAGAATAGCACAAGACTAAAATCAGAAAAAGGAAAAAACCTTTAGACAACAACTTAAACACCAAAAAAGAAATAAAAGAACAAACATAAAAGAACGATAAACAAGCTTCCCCTCTTTTTTTTTTCTTTTTTCTTTGGGTTTTTTTTCTTCTTTCTGTTTTTTTCTTTCCTTTTCTTTTCATTTTTTATCATAAAAAAAAATACTTGAAGAAATAATAAGATATAAAAAAATATATAAAACTAAAAAACCTAAGTGTGAATAAAAATTTTTTTTTCCATAATCATGCACATTCCCTCATAAAGCAAACACTTAAAGAAGCATTAGAAGAAAAAGAACCCACATGAAATTAAGGAGTAAGAAGTAAAACATCAATAGCAAAAATCCTTTTAAAGAAGGCCAGCCCCATTTTCCTTCATCTAGACTCCTTACCTTAAAGGCAAAAGTATCTTGATTATGATAGCCAAACATGGAAAGGGCATAAACAAAGAACCATAAAAAAACGATAGACCAAAAACACACAAAGGAAGATTTGACTTATCGAACACTCATGTCCTAAAACCGTTCCCTGACTCAAACCCTTTAAAGAAACTATCTCTAAATAAAAGGAAAAAAGAACATTTGAAAAACAATGTATGAGCCCCCAAAAAGAAACAAGCCTTCCTAAATCACTGTCCAATATCCCTTTACCTAAAAAGGCATTGTAGAAAACAAAAATGCTTAAACAAGGTGTTTTTTTTCTTTTTATTTTCTTACTTTGTTCTCGGTCCCTTGTCCATCCAACATGGTCTCAAATGCTTCTTCATCGCTCCATTGTCTGTTAGGAATAAAAAACAGAAGAGAAGGAAAATGTAAGGTCATTCTTCCTTGGAACTTAAACAAAACTAAGAAAACATGTTAGACAACCAGATTTAAAACTAACAAAAAGGAAGATAAGAAGCACCCAAATGAAATAGGGAAGAGAAATGAAATAAAACAAGAAAAAAAGATAGGATAAGATACAAAATCCCTATGCACATTACCCATCCATTCAGCTAGCCTCGTACAACCCATTCAACTTGGCTAGTCCAAAACTAATATAAATTCGCTCTTTTTCAAGATCCTTGAGTTAGCCAAATCATCCACCAACCCATTCGCTTTTCTAAGAATCTTCCTTACCTCCCATTCATTTATCCTTCTCTTGAAGCTTTCAGTGCCTAGTATTTCTCTCCTTAACTTTCATGAAGCTTTACTCAGACTTTTAACCTAACTAATAACATTACTTGAGTCACTTTTCATAATCAACTTATACCTCTCCACCCATTTGGATGCTCTAAACCATTTGAAAGCTTCTTTAATAACTAGCACTTCAGCTTTATTAGCATTAGCACTTCCTAGTAGTTTAAAGAACATAAGCCTAACAAAACCCCCCCTCATTCCTCATTACTCCACTGATCGCTCAACCTGAACTTTTCCTCATTGCTCCATCAACATTGAACTTAAACCAACCTATTCTAGGTGGTTCCCAAGCTAAAGCCATTTTTAAAATGATTTTATGTTTTGGACACTATTTATCTTTGGGCATTTAACAATCTTGTCCAACTAATGAAAGTCATTTGGCCATTTTACCTTTGCCCACCATGGCACCTTAACCTTAATGGTATCAAGACATCGATCGATTGTGGTTTGGTTAAGAAAAAATTAAGTTGCTGTGTTTTGTGCTGCCCAACTAAGACTTCATTAGCTAATCGAACCTGATTAATCTTTCAGCACTCAGTGCACTAAAAAAATAGGTGATCTACCGTTTCCTCTCTCTCCATACACAAGACACACAATACCGAGTTAGCATTAATTAAACTTTTTTTAACCAATTTTATTTTAACTGCCACCTTACCTCTAAGGATTCTCTAATAAAAAATCTCCATTTTAAATAAAGCTATTCCTTAACACAACTTCTTACAGATAATGTTTGTAGTCCCATTTCTTGCTACTATTGATCTAGAGTAAGAGCTTACTGAGTATTCTCCACTTGGTCTCTATTTTCAAATAACTGTATCTTCATAATTCTCCAACACAGGATTCTCGTTAATGAGCTTAACTAGATTTTCCCACTGTTTTTTTGCCCACTTGAAAAGATTTCGTCTCAACTCCATTTTCCAATGCCATTTTCCACCGATCCATTGTCCATAATCATTAACTTTACCTGATTTGTTGCTTGCTAGAGTAAGGTTTTTAGGGAAAAGGTGCTTCAAATTATATCCTTTAATTCATTCATCACTCTAAAAATCAAAATTGTTACCTTTCCCTAAAATAAAGCCCATCCCTTCCCAAATAATCGAGTTATCCTCTCTTCTTATAGTAAATGGTCTAACAATGTTATACCAAATGGAAGATTATTTGTTCACCCTCTCTAAACTTGGAAGCAAAGCTTTTGGGTCACTCTCATCTTTATCAACCAACACCCTTTTTCACAAACTATTTCTCTTATTCTCAAATCTTCAAATCCACTTGTTAAGCAAGGTTGAATTTTTGGTTTTCAAATCCACCTAGCCTAGTCCAATGAATTACTTATATGTGCAAATTGACCCTCAATCCACATAGTGGATTTTCCTCATATCAATTGATTCCAAAGGAACCTTTTTTGTATTTGTTCCAACTCTTGTCTCACTCTTGTTGGCATCCTAAACAAGGACATATAAAATATCAATAGACTTGCTAGGACCAATTTAATAAGGATAACTCTTTCTCCCAAAGATAACAACCTACTTTTCCGCCTTGCTAATTTACTTTCAAACTGGTCATTTGAGTACTTGATCTCAATAATCAAACTTATCTTGAGGTTAACATGTTGAATTACTTAAGTTTAGGGCTTCCATGAGCTATAATGGGTTTTCTTATTTTCATTTAAAATGATGAATCCTCTATTAATTATTGATTTACCTTTATGTATCATGTTGTATCCAATATCTATCACTTTTTTTAGCTTCTTTATTAGGACCACTTTAGACAACATCAAAGTATAGCATTCTTCAAATAAAGTAATCCCTTAATCTTAAATTCAAAGATCACTTACATAATTGTGACATGAGAGCTTGAGCAATATTATACTTAATGATATTCTCATAACTAGCTTTATTTAGTGAGCTTGTTCTTGTAACAACTATCCACAAATTAGTTTAAATATCTTCACACATGTAAAGACTCACTACTTATTTCACAAATAAAAAACATGACCATGTGTCGTAACGTGCCGGGTTTGGGAACCCGACTGCTAGACGTGATTAACTTGGGGAGTCACCACCAATCTTTTTTACCTAGGTGTGATTGGCCACCAAATAAATTTGTTCTCTTCGACGAAATCTTAAATTAACTTTAGATCCATTGAAAGAACGATAAACTGGTCAACGCGTTTTTCAGAGTTTGGGTTCGGGAGTACGATTACACACAGGGAAAGATTAGCACCCCTGGGACGCCCGTTCCACGAATGGTACCATCTAATCATTTATTATCTTAACTCATTCAATTCATTCCTATGTTTCCTTTATTATTATTTGTTTGATTTATCTCTTATTCTATCGGTCAAGTTAAAATATTTAAAGGTTTGACGTACATGTGATGCAATCGTGAAATGCATGGCATAAAATAGAAATAGTACCAAACAAAAACCTTTTATTGAGCATACTTTCCGAATCCGCCTATCGTACTGGTGGGATTCGAGAGTATTCACTCACCTTGAGAAATACCTAAGAAACTCACCTTCGTAAATTTACTAAGTAAATCCCATCATTGGGATAATCGTCTATGAGTGAAAACGGTATTTTCGTGAATGCAAAATCCTAAAACGGGTATAAACCTTTTATTAGAGATATCTTTCTGAACCCTCCCAACATACTGGTGGAGCTCGGAGGTATCTTTTCACCTATGGAGTTTACCAATGAAACTCGCCTTCGCAAGCTTCCTCGGAAAGTCCCATCATCGGGGATTTATACCTTTATACAGAATAGATCTATATGCCATGACATTTAACAATGCAATCATGATACATATTCACTCGTGAATTCAATGTTTATTTATTTATTTATTTATTTATTTTTCTTTATGCTTATTTTTTATGAATTAAATCTTTTGTTTAGTTATTGTTTTTATAGTCATTGCTATTTCTTCATATATTTTAGTATGTAGGTATTTACTTATTTCACCACATGAAACTTCCGTATAATCACAATTTTTGGATCAAAATTTTTATTGTTATTTATGCCTATGTATTTTTATCCATTTTTGTATTATTATGATTGACAAATTTATTGTTATCATTAATTTCTTATTTATTTTATTTATAGTTTGTTTAATTTATGATTAAATATATTTAAGGTTTTTTTTTTGCTTGAAATTAGAAATATCGAAATTCCGAATCAAGACTCTCCCATCATACTAGTGGGGTTTTAATCGAAATTTCTAACTTAGGGAAGTTCATGCGTAATTGTGACTTTTCGCGTTTCAGATGGAAATCCCATCATCGGTATCGATTCTAAAGTGATTATTATATATTTTATATCACTTTTATTGTTATTGTTATTTATTATTATTTTCTTAATTATCATTACTATTATTTTGTTTGCTCATCACTTTTATTATTATTATTATTTTTTATGCTAAATCATTCTATGGTTTTTTTATTATTCATTATTATTTTTTTATTTTTTATTTCTATTTAAGCTAAGCAGATTTTAATTAAATAAAATGGATAAGCCTTAAATAACAAGTCCAAATCCACAATCAATGGGAAAGACCTCACCTTGCTTGGGCTAGAGTGATGGCCCAAGTCATCTGGTCTGCATAAAAGTGTCCCGAGCCCGCTTTGTTGGTCTGTTGGGCTCTTCTCCGAACGCACCGTTTGGTGCTCCAGATACTCCCTCAAACGATGCCATTTAGGCGTTGATCCCTTTTAATTCCATTCTCCACTGAAACAGCATCGTTTAGACTCCAAACCTGAGTGTATAAGCCCCATTTTTTTATTTTCTCTCATTTCACCTTTCATGTTCTCTTTCTAGCCGTCGCTCTCTCCCATCTCTCTAACCTTTTTTTTCCTCTTTCTCCTTTCTAACTCTGACCGGATCTTCCTTCCTTTCCTTACCGGTTGTCCTAGCTTTATCGATCTCTCTCTCTTTCAACAAAGCACCCTTTTTTCAAACCCCCATTGCCGGTCGGATCTCACACCACCGGATCTAACCGGAGCGACTCTTGCTCTTTTCTCCTTTCGATGATCGGTCTTTTCTTCTCCCTCTCTTCACGTCGGTCTTTCTCTCTTCCACCGGCGTCCCTCCCTTTTTCCCATAAAATCAAAACTTTTTCTCCCCCACAAAATACCCAAATCAAAAACACTCCCGAACGCCCTCTTGCCTCCCCTATTTTTATGTTGTATATATATAGTGTATATATATGTTTTTTCAATTTATTTGATTGTGGCTTTCAGTTGCTAGAGAAAACTAGGGATTTTTTTTATTTTTGGTTGCTGTTTTTGTTGTTGTTGCAGGGATTTGATTTTTTGAAAGATTGGTTTCCCTTGATTGTTTCTTGGCTCTTTTTTTTTGTTTTTTTTTATTTTGAGAATGGGATTGCTGTTGTCGGTGGATCTGGTTTTTTTTTTTTTTTTGCTTTTCCAAAATCCTCCCCCAGCCTTAGAATTTTCAGGTTCTTTATATAACCCAGTTGTCCAAATTTTTGGACAACCAGAAGGGGCAATTATGCTCTGTTCAGCTTGAATTCTGAATGAGTGATTTAAGTAAAAAAAGATCATCAAGACGTGATTTTCAAATCGGTTGCCTCAAGAAGCATTGAATGCTCTAACAATGAAGGCCATGCTTCACTATTTTTTTTCTTTTTCTCTTTTTTAATTTTTTTTAATTTTTTATGTATTATTTATTATTATTATATTATTATATAAAAGGGAGTGTCTACAGTTGCTTTTTTTGCACATTTTTTAGAATCAAGAATAGTGCAAAGACGTAGACATCTTACTTGGTTTCTTCTTATGTCTTTTTTTTTTAAGACAACCAAAAAAGCTCCTCATCTTAAAACTAGGCTATGTAACTTAAAAAAAAATCTTGAAACTAATTACTCGAAGGTTTCAGGAATGCACCCGGAGGTTTTGAAGATGTACTCGGAGGTTTTAAGAAGAAAATATTATTCCTCATCTCAAAATGAACTTACGTTACCCGGAGGTTTGAAGAATGCACCCGGAGGTTTTAGAAGAAAAAGATTGTTCTTCATATTAAAATGAGGTCATGTTACTCGGAGGTTTTAAGAATGCACTCAGAGGCTTTGAAGATGTACTCGGAAGTTTTAGAAGAAAAAGATTATTCCTTATCTCAAAATGAGGCTACGTTACCCGAAGGTTTTAGGAATGTACTCGGAGGTTTTAAAGATGTACCCAAAGGTTTTAGATGAAAAGGTTTTTCCTCATCTCAAAATGAGGCTGTGTAATTTAAATTCTCTCGTACCTAAATAACTGGGCTTAAACATCTTGGATGCCAGCTAAATTGGGCTTAATCCTCTTTTGTGCAAAAGTAACTGGGCTTAAACATCTTGGATGCTACCTAAATTGGGCTTAAACCTTACTGTGCCAATGTAACTAGGCTTATACATCTTGGATGCTAGCTAAATTAGGCTTAAATCTTTTTATGCCAATGTAACTGGGCTTAAACATCTTGGATGCTAGTTAAATTGGGCTTAAACTTGCTCGTGCCAACGTAACTGGGCTTATACATCTTGGATGCCAGCTAAATTGGGCTTAAATATTTTTATGCTAACATAACTGTGCTTAAACATCTTGGATGCCAGCTAAATTAGGCTTAATCATCTTTTGTGCCAACGTAACTGGACTTATACATCTTGGATGCCAGCTAAATTGGGCTTAAACTTGCTTGTGCCAATGTAACTAGACTTATACATCTTGGATGCCAGCTAAATTGGGCTTAAATCTTTTTGTGCCAACGTAACTGGGTTTCAACATCTTGGATGCTAGCCAAATTGGGCTTAATCATCTTTTGTGCCAATGTAACTGGACTTATACATCTTGGATGCCAACAAAATTAGGCTTAATCATCTTTTGTGCCAACGTAACTGGACTTACACATCTTGAATGCCAGTTAAATTGGGCTTAAACTCGCTCATGACGACGTAACTGAACTTATACATCTTAGATGCCAGTTAAATTGAGCTTAAATCTTTTTGTGCCAACATAACTGGGCTTAAATATCTTGGATGCCAGCTAAATTGGGCTTAATCATCTTTTGTGCCAACGTAACTGGACTTACACATCTTGGATGCAAACTAAATTGGGCTTAATCATCTTTTGTGCCAACTTAACTGGACTTATACATCTTGGATGCTAGCTAAATTGGGCTTAATAATCTTTTGTGCCAACGTAACTGGACTTACACAGCTTGGATGCCAACTAAATTGGGTTTCAACTCGCTCATGCCAACGTAACTGGACTTATACATCTTGGATGCCAAATAAATTGGTCTTAAATATTTTTTTTTATGCCAACATAACTGGACTTATACATTTTAGATGCCAATTTGATTGGGCTTAAACACCTCTTTATGCTAATGTAACTGGACTTATACATCTTGGATGCTAGCTAAATTGGGCTTAGCTCTTATGTTTGGTTTTTTTTTTACTTTTCTTTTTCTTTTTCAATGAAAGACTCAAATCTTTCTTCATTTAATCGCCTGAAAACTGCATTAGTTTTGACATTTATTATAAAAACTTTCAATTTTAATGATGCATGGTCATCTGCATGATTATACATGTATGCATGATTGAATAATGGACAAATGATGCATTATTTCCTTTTGTTTTGCACCATATATTCCTCGCTTGAAAGATCATTTTCCTTGGCTTCTCATTTTTTGATAGTGTTCTTGTGCAACTGCCAATTTCCTTATCAACAAAAGATCACCAATTCAGATTAGGTTTCAATGATTCCATGCCTTTTGATCATGAAAGCTCTTCTTTGCATTACTTTTTCTTGAGAAATGAATTTGTCTTATTCAAAAGTGCTTGTCTTATGTCACAATGATTGAAGAATTTTCGTCACAATGATCGTAAAGAGTCTCATTTTTCTTTTTCCCTTTTGTTTTCAAAAACATTTTGATTTTGATAAAATCGTAACAAAACTGCCCCACACAATTATTTTCATGATCAAAGATAGCTGAATTTTAGAACAAGAATGTATCAATTTCACACTTTTCTTGTTAAAGTGATAAAACATCCAAGGTGGAAAAGCATGTGATATTCGAATTTCTTGAAAATTGATGATTATTGTTTGAAATGATTTGGATGAGCTAAATGATAATCTGGCCTTCCAAATAGATAGGATGGTTTAACATGTCAAGGTCTTGGTCAACAATAAAGGTTTCTCACCATTTAATGGGGAAAAGAAAAAAGTTGAAATTTTTTTGTTTAAGCTCACAAATGTATGGTGATTTAAAAATTAAATTTTACAAAAAGATTTCTTTCAAATTATAATCAAATTTGACATTCTCTAAGCCTCATGATGTGTGGCAAGATGATAAATGTCAAGATCAGCTATTATAGGTTTAACATTGCAGAAGGTTATTTCGAAAGAAATAGACTCAAAATTCAGGATGAATTTTTCCGATAGATCTTGAATCTTTAAAATGCTTGAGAGTCTTATACACTTAAAAAGTGTCTAACGAATTCTAGTTGCCTTGAAATGGTCTCTCTCTTTGGTGCTTCTTGTTATCACCTTAGTTAAAATCATGAGTGACTTCATAAGTTCCCATATTTGCTCTAGACTGCCTTTTTGGGTTTCACCCTAAAGCTGCATCTTTTTCACTCACTTTTTCTTCTCTCTTTTTCTTCATTTTTCATTGATCGTTTTACCATGCACTTGAGAAAATTCAAACTCCATCCAAAATGAATTGAGGAATTCAAAAAGGTAATTTTAGCAAAGAAAAAAGGTCAAAGGTCTTATTCTCTATGTGATGTTCTTTTTCTATAAGATAGCTCTTCAATTTAAGTATCCACATTTGATCAAAATGGACTTCTTCAAGCACGTAATGTAGGCTGAGGTTAAAGGTTCTGAAAAAAAATAAATATAAAGGCCCAAAACATGCATTTAAAGGTGATTAAACCAAAGATCAGTTATTATCACACAAAGGGCTCTTTAAAGACATTTATCCCTTTCAAAGCATGTTTTTTCCGCCATTTCCTTTTTATGCTTTTCTTTCATCTTTTTTTTTCTTTTTTCTTTTTTTTGTTTTTCATATTGATGGACTGAGTTCAAAATCTTCAAGAACTCAAATTTGCACCTACCCTCACTGTATATCAAATGTTCACTTGTCTTTTGGAATGAATCTTCCATCATCCATACTTTTGATAAAAATTTTCCTTCATAATTGCCTATCTAATGTGGGAGGTGATCATTGGTTGAGGTGCATTTAGAAAAAATATTCGATAGGCTCAGAAGGGTAGCAAGTGGATAATTTCTCGTTTGTGAAGGGAAAGCAAAATATGGTCAGTTATCCTCTCAACTATGGTTACTTATATTGAAGAACAATCCCTAGAAAAGAAGAATTTAAAGTTCAAAAGTTAATTTTTTTCTTTATTGTTCTTTTTCTTTTCTTTCTTTGACATTGTTTGAATATCTCAAGTCCATGATGTTACTATCAACTTTTCTCACTATTCTTTTATTTTTTTTCTCTTTTTTTCTTTTTTTTTTAGTCAACCACTTCAATAAAGGTTATGGGGATCACCCTTAACCAAATGAGAGAGGAAAAATGATCATTTATTTATTTTTTGAAACAAGGTGTCTTAGAGGTATTAGGCAATCTTGTTCTTTTAGTCATCATGCCCCAAAATAAAGATAAAGAATACTTTAGACAAACGGTTCAAGGTTCACATTTGGTATCCAAATTAAAAGAATTTGAAAGGTATTGGCATATTTGAGACTTCAACATAGTCTTGACATTTATTAACCTACCACATTTAGAGTCTTTATGAGAATGTCTGATTTGCTTGCTTTCTAAAGGAAAAATTTTGCAAAACAATTAATTACAACATCGATCATTGCCTAAGCAAAGATCATTGGCCTTTGGTATCATTGGATAAGGTTGATGCTTTTTTAAAACCTTTCTTCTTTTTGGATTTTGAATTCTTGAATAGCCTTTATTTAAGTGATTGTTGGGTTCTCAAGTGTTTGGAGAAATGGTTGGAGAATGTTTGCAAGGACAAGCTCATTCCAAACAGTAACCATCAATTCTTTCAAGAACATGTGTGCACTTTATTGCCTAAACCCCTTCTTTTTTTATCTTGAAAACATGTTATAGAAACCTTGACTAAATCAATTGCATCACATCTTTTTTCAAATTAAGCACAAAGCTTCAGAGATTTTAATCCAACAAAACATTAAAGCTTCAATTATAGCTTCTAAAGTTTATATTCCTTAGCAAAATCCTACTCCTGCCATGCCACTAAAAGATAAAAACTCCAAATTAACTACTTTTCTTGCAAGAAATTTATTTGAGACTTGAGGCTTTTCTTCAATTTCCTAACAAAAGCTCAATCTATAAAAAATTCGATTTCCAACGTTCTATAAGCTCAAGAGTGAAAGTGTTATCCTTGATAAGATTTTCAATTTTCTCTTTCAATTACCTACAGTTCTCCGTTGAGTGTCCAATTGTCCCCATGTGATAGTCACATTTAGCATTGGGGTCATAATTCCTTGTCGATGGGTTTGGAATTATTTTCATTGGCACAAGATTGAGGTATTGATTCTCAATTAGTAAAGGCAAAAGCTCAGAGATTGGCATGGACAGTTGATAAATGTTAAGTTTTCGCAATGATTGAGGCATAAGTGGAAGTGTGGTTGCTCTCGAATGAAAAATTATTGTGAAATTGGTTGATAGGGATATAAGTTATGGGAAATATGATTCAGAGTTAGGTAAGAAGGTTGATATGTAGGATGAAAATGGTATGGATTGAAATTATGGGTTTGTGGGCCAACATAAGCAACTACTTGTACATCCCCTTCCTTTTGCTTGAACATGGTCCTTTTTCTAGAGCTAGTGGTTTCATTTGCCTCAATTTTTCCATTCTTGATTGCCCCTTCCATGATCTCCCTTAAAAGGAACAAATCTGCAAAGTTTTTGGTGATGTTGCAGATCAACCGTTCATAGAAAGAAGCCTTGAGCGTATTTATAAACAATACTGTTATCTCTTTATTTGTCAGAGGTGGTTGCACCTGTGCTGCTACATTTTTCCATCTTTCGGCATATTCTTTAAAGCTCTCACCTTGTTTCTTTTCCATGGTCTACAATGACAACCGATCGAGAGCTAATTTGACGACATGCTGGACATGCTTGTATTACGCTACGAAGGCTTCTGCTAGATCTTTTCAGGTCTTAACATGGTTTCGATCTAGTTGTACATACCATCGGGCAGCTGACCTAATCAAACTGTCTTGGAAGAAATGGATTAGTAGCTTTTCATCATGAGACTGTGCGACCATCTTTTGGCAATACATGGTGATGTGTGCCATTAGGCATTTTGTCCCATCATATTTTTCAAATTCTGGCACCTTAAATTTAGGAGGCATTATCACATCAGGCACTAAGCATAGTTTAGTTACATCCATGGTACCGAACCTATCGACTCCTTCAATAGCACGTAAGCGCTCTTCTAACAAATCATACTTTTTCTCAACTTTTCATTCTCTCCCGTTTGAGATGAACCCTTTCTTAATTTCTTTTACTTTTTTGGATTGTCTAAATTCGGAACACGTATTGGTTCGACGAGATTTGTTTCGAAATTTGGCCCAAATTATCCATGGATCGATTGATGACCTGTTGGGGGTGGCATATTATAATAAGCAAGTGGTGCCACTCGCGGGTGAACCTTTTCAAAAGTTTGGGCATGGGATGGAGTGGACCCTGAGGGACAAGGCGGATTATCTCTTGGGTTACTAGCGTATTGTATTTATGGGTTTTCTAACGGAGTTGGCTTTTCAACCATCATTTTTCCTTTACTTAAACTTGTCATCAATTCCATCATCTTTGCTAGCTGTTCTCTCATTTCCTCTTGAGCTCTTTCCATTCTATCCATTCGTTCCCTTTGTTCTTCTTCCATGATCCTTGCTCGTCGACGAGTATTATGAACATGTTGATCATCGATTTTGGGTTGTGGAGCTATCTTGGAACCTTTTTAATTTTAAAATTATAAACATGAATTAAATGCATTTTTGGTGCATGAATGAAATGAAGAAATGAACCCATTATATTTATTGTTTATAGGCAAAGATTGTCATGAAATGTATGTATGATGCTCATGTAATATTTGTCACATAACGCCCATCAACAAAGTAATTCATTGCATAGATATTGTCCTTGATTATAATTCAAGAGTCATCTATTACATCTACTCCGTCAATGGCTATCAGGTGACGAATACTTTTCAAAATTATAATGCAAATGTGCATATGCAAAATAAAAATGACAAGAAGTTCAAATTAGTACAAAAAAATATTTAAGAGTAATTCTAATTAAAAGAAATGAATGAAAATAATTAATAAGATGGGAATACATGATACCTTCATTATTTTGTGAGAAAAATTTAGAGTAGGCAGATGTGAAGAAATTCCTTCATGTGTACCTAGTCAGACGGTATTCTCTCATGAGTGCAGCTCTACCTAGGCAAAGGCTACTCACGGTACTTTATATGCTGAGTTCGGGTTGAAAGTAGAGCTAAAGGTTCTCAAATCGTTCCTCACTATCGTCCATATAGACTAGTAAGGCACCCCGATCCTCACCCATTATAGGCTTTAAATAGATTAGGTTCGATCTGAGTGGGAGTCTTCACTAGCCCATACAGAGGTTATCACCTCATGAAAGCGTAGCTACTAAACTCCCTTTTAACAAAGCATAAAGCCCGAGTAGAAGGTTTATGCATGAATGCAACATGTGTTGTGTGTGTGAAGGAACGTACCAACCTTTGACGTATAACCTCACATCCCTTTATTGTAAATTCTCCACAATTTAAACACAATAAATTAATGATTATAAAATAATTAATGCACAAAATTACAATGTATAAAACAAATGCTCAAATTTGAAGGAAACTCTAAATTATTTAGGGCTTAAGATAACTTATAATTAATTATAGCTCGACTTTCTTCCATCCCCAGTGGAGTCTCCAAGCTGTCGTAACGTGTCGGGTCTGGGAACTTGACCGTTAGACGTGATTAAATTTGGGAGTCGCCACCAATCTTTTTTACTTAGGTGTGATTAGCCACCTAATAAATTTGTTCTCTTCGACGAAATCTCAAATTAACTTTAGATCCATTGAAAGAACGATAAACTGATTTACGTGTTTTTCAGAGTTTGGGTTCGAGAGTATGATTATGCACAGGGAAGGATTAGTACCCCTGTGATGCCCGTTCCACGAATGGTACCATCTAATCATTTATTTTCTTAACCCATTCAATTCATTCTTATGTTTCCTTTATTATTATTTGTTTGATTTATCTCTTATTCTATCAGTCAAGTTAAAATATTTTAAGGGTTTGACGTACATGTGACGTAATCGTGAAATGCATGGCATAAAATCGAAATAGTACCAAACAAAAACCTTTTATTAAGCGTACTTTCCGAATCCACTCATCGTACTGGTGGGATCCGAGAGTATTCTCTCACCTTAAGAAATATCTAAGAAACTCACCTTCGTAAATTTACTAGGTAAATCCCATCATCGGGATAATCATTTATAAGTGAAAACGGTATTTTTGTGAATACAAAATCCTAATACGAGTAAAAACCTTTTATTAATATATCTCTCCGAACCCTCCCAACATACTAGTGGAGCTCGGAGGTATCTTTTCACCTAAGGAGTGTACCAATGAAACTTGCCTTTGCAAGCTTCCTCAGAAAGTCCCATCATTGGGGGTTTATACCCGTATACAGAATAAATCTATATGCCATGACATTTAACAATGCAAGCATGGTACACAATTCACTTGTGAATTCAATGCTTATTTATTTATTTATTTATTTTCTTTATGCTTATTTTTTATGAATGAAATCTTTCGTTTAGTTATTGTTTTTATAGTCATTGCTATTACTTCATATATTTTAGTATGTAGGTATTTACTTATTTCACCACATGAAACTTTCGCATAATCACAATTTTTGGATCACAATTTTTATTGTTATTTATGCCTATGTATTTTTATCCATTTTTGTATTATTATGATTAACAAATTTATTGTTATCATTAATTTCTTATTTATTTTATTTATAGATTTGTTTAATTGATGATTAAATATATTTAAGGTTTTTTTTTGCTTGAAATTAGAAATATCGAAATTTCGAATCAAGACCCTCCTATCATACTGGTGGGGTCCTAATTGAAATTCCTAACCTAGGGAAGTTCACTCTAAATTGTGACTTTTCGCGTTTCGGATGAAAATCCCATCATCGGTATCGATTCTTAAGTGATTATTATATATTTTATATCACTTTTATTGTTATTGTTATTTATTATTATTTTCTTAATTATCATTACTATTATTTTGTTTGCTCATCACTTTTATTATTATTATTTTTTCATTATGCTAAATCATTCATGGTTTTTTTTATTATTCATTATTTTTTTATTTTTTCTATTTTTTTATTTTTTATTTTTATTTAAGCCAAGCAGATTTTTAATTAAATAAAATGGATAAGCCCTAAATAACAAGTTCAAATCCACAATCAATGGGAAATGCCTCACCTTGCTTGGGCTAAAGTGATGGCCCAAGTCATCTGGTCTACATAAGAGTGTCCCGAGCCCACTTTGTTGGTCTGTTGGGCTCCCATCCGAATGCACAGTTTGGTGCTCCAGATACTCCCTCAAATGATGCCGTTTAGGCGTTGATCCCTATTAATTCCTTACTCCACTGAAACGGTACCGTTTAGACTCCAAATCTGAGTGTATAAGCCCCTTTTTTTTATTTTCTCTCATTTTCACCTTTCATTTTCTCTCTCTAGCCCGTTCCTCTCTCCCTTCTCTTTTTTTTACCTCTTTCTCCCTTCTAACTCCGATCGGATCTTCGTTCCTTTCCTTGCCGGCGGCACTGGCTTTGTTGATTTCTCTCTCTCTCTCTCTCTCAACCAAGCACCCTTTTTTCAAACCCCTATCGCCGGTCAGATTTCACACCACCAAATCTAACTGGAGCGGCTCTCGTTCTTCTCTCCTTTCGATGATCTGTCTTTGCCTCTCTCTCTCTCTTCACGTCGGTCTTTCTCTCTTCCACCGGCGACCCTCTCTTGCTCCAAAAAAATCAAAACTTTTTCACCTCCACAAAATAGCCAAACCAAAAACACTCCCGAACGCCCTACTGCCTCCCCTCTTTTTATGTTGTATATATATAGTGTATATATATTTTTTCGATTTATTTGATTGTGGCTTTCAGTTGCTAAAAGAAAATAGGATTTTTCTTGGTTTATTAGGTATTTTACCGGTTGCCAGAGAAAACTAGGGATTTTTTTTATTTTTGGGTCTTGTTTTTGTTGTTGTTGCAAGGATCTGATTTTTTTGAAAGATTGGGTTCCCCTAGTTGTTTCTTGGCTCTTTTTTTTTATTATTTTTTATTTATTTTGAGAATGAGATTGCTGTTGTCGGTGGATCTGGTTTGTTTTTTTGGCTTTTCCAAAATCCTCCCCCAACCTCAGAATTTTCAAGTTCTTTATAGAACCCAGTTGTCCAAATTTTTGGACAACCAGAGGGGGCAATCATGCTTTGTTCAGCTTGAATCCCGGATGAGTAATTTAAGTCAAAAAAGATCATCGAGAAGTGATTTTCAAATCGGTTGCCTCAGGGAGCATTGAATGTTCTGACAATTGAGGTCATGCTTCATTTTTTTTCTTTTTTTTTAATTTTTTTAATTTTTTATGTATTATTTATTATTATTATATTATTATATAAAAAAGGTGTCTACACCATGTTTCGATTGCGTTATCTTATCAATATCCATATTTTGTGTGATAAAACTTTCAAATAAAAACTAATCTAAAAGTAATACTTTGATATAATAAGATTCTCATAATTATAATTTTTTATACTACCTTTTACAAAGCATGTAATATTTCACAAATTTTATTTCTATCAAATCTATATATACATAATTAAAAAAATTATAAATAATAAATATTATATAAAAATTTTAAAAAATATCTTTTATAAATAATAAATATTGTATTTCTATACAATCAATTACCTTGTTTTAATAATACATAAAAAAACACTCAAACTACTCCAGCTTCACTGGAAAAACAAAATTACAAAGTTAAAAAACTTAAAACTTAAAAGCTTTCAAAGCGCTCTCAAAACACCCATAAAACTTATAAAGCTCTAGTTTGTTTCAATGCTGCTTATTTGTAGCTCTAGCCTTTTAAGGCTTCTTTGTATAACAAGTTATTAATGAAATCATCTCTACCTTTCCAAAAAAAAAAAAAATTATAAAGCTCTCAAAACACCCGTAGCTTCAAAACACTAAAATAATTTTTAAAACTTAAAATCTATTTTTATAATAAAAAATTTCACCCACTTTTTAGTAACATAAATCCAAAGTAAAATAAAAACAAATCTCAACTAAAACAAAAAAAATTAAAATTACAAAACTACTCAATTTTACATTCAAATTAAAATATTAATCGAATAAAATTTTAAATTGTAGTTGAACCAAAATGTAAATATTCAACTATATTCATTTATATTATCTTCGAAATGGCTTGTAGTTTACTATGAGCTACTGTTATTCATTGGGTTCTTTTCAAAAATACTGCTCATACATAAGGAATTTTCGAAAATAGCTCTCTCCATAATTTCAGTTATTTTTAACCAAAGAGAAATTAATTTTGGATAAAATTACCCTTAATAAAACTGACCCATATGTTTAGGTCTGCGTCTCAAACCGACTCATATGTTTTGAGCTTTCCTCGTCAGACCATTCATCTTTGGAGTATTCCTTATTAGAAAGAAAAACGTTTAAGCATTTTGAGCATTTTGGAGTAGTTTTTGATACACGAAGAAAAACCTTTTGAGTGTTTTAAGTATTTTTAAGTATTTTGGAGTGATTTTTGATACATGAAGAAAAACCTTTAAGCATTTTGAGCATTCTTCGTCAAGTACGCATATTCATTAATTATGGTGTTAAATGGAATATGGTGTCCTGTTTGAAGTTGTTGTTTTTGTTAAATAAAATTTAGTAGTTTTGGTGGTTTTTAAGCATTACGTAATCAATTTTTGGGCATTGTGTGATTAGTTTTTAGACATTATATTACTAACTTTTAGACATTGCTTGATTAATTTTTGAACGTTGCGTGACTGATTTTTAGGTATTGCGTGATTGATTGATATGGTATTGCGTGACTAGTTGATTAGCATTAAATGACTGGTTAGTAAGGCATTACGTAACTAGTTAGTAAGATGTTGTGTGACTTATTAGTAAGGCATTGCTAGAGTAGTTAGTAAAGCATTATGTGACTTAGGCATTACTTAAAAATCAGTCACATAATGTCTAAAAATCAGTCACGCGATACTTAAAACTAATCACGTAATACCTAAAAACCAATCACGCAATGATTAAATCACGTAATGCCTTAAAACCAGTCTCATAATACTTAAAAACTAGTGACACAATGCTTAAAAACCAATAATGCAATATCTAACAACTAATTGATTTGCCTGCTCGCAGTTAGGTTTAAGTTATCAAAGTCATATAGTATTCCAATGTACAAATATGTTTAATCAATTTCAATTCCTCATTTTTGGAGTTCTATAAATAAACCAATAAACCTAAGAACTTAAAACGCATACTTTTTTTGTTTTTGCTAAGCCAAGAAATTGTGCATTTCATAAAAAAGAGGTTACAAAATTCCATAACCCTCAGAAGTAAGACAAAATATATCATTATCGAGAAGGCTTTGCTCACTCCCCTTGTGCAAAAACGAAATATATTCTTTTTACAAAATATTTCCTGAACAATTCTAACTCAAAATCCCATAAAAAGAAACAAAATTCCCAACAAACATGCTTAATAATCATCTCAATCCCAATCCCAAACACAACACAAACCACTATAAAACCCATCAAACATGCTTTAGTTGTTCCTTCTCCCTGAGCTCATCATCTTAACCAATCTGATCCAACTTATTAACACAGGCATTTCCATCGCAACACACGTTTTGAAGCAAGTCATCACCAGAAAGAATTCAGTTACTACATTCATCATGTCGATTGCAATTACCATTGAAAAGCAAAATTGCTATTCATCACCCTTGACAACCCAAGATCTACCATCAAAAAGAAAAAAAAAGTTTAACGTCATCTTTGCTCTTCGAGATGGCTAGAAAGAAAAAATTGAAATAATTTTAATTTATCTGAAATTTTTTAAAAGACATTACTATCAAATCATGTAAAAAATTAACAAAAACTAATTTAAATTATAATAAATAATATTTTTAAATTAGAATGATGAAAAAGATTACCTCTCATAATTTTTTTATATAAATGATTAAGTTTAATTTTCTCGTATATAAACGTCAAGTCATGTGTGGTCCACGTATAATTAAGTTTAACATGTTTCAACAAGGCAACAAAAATATGGAGCTTGGGGTGACACTTGGTGGTTGGCAGGTGGTGGTTGGGTTTTCAAACTTGTCATAGTCTAACTCCCAAATATGCGACATATGGCAAGGATAAAAACTTATGCAGAATCTGAGTTCGCCATTTGTTGTACACTTGGCTGGGTCGGAGCATAAGGACTGAAAAGTGAAGGAAAAATGAAAGAAGAAAGGAAAACCTCTCTCGCTCGCTCTTTTTTGTTTTTTTCTTTTTTTTTTCTCTTCATTGCCACATTTATTTTGATCACCAGCAAAAGTTGGTCAACGGCACATTTAACTTATGTTTTGGGCCTCAGCCCCTGATTGTATTTGGAGTTTGGACCATTATGGGCTTACTGCTGCATTTAAGTACCCCTAATTTGAATAGGAAAATGGTACTAGTTATGAAATTAAGAAATTCTACCCTAAAGTAGATGCAGAGCTTGTTTGCCCTAGCTTTTTTTTCTACTTAAAAGCTATTATGAAGCTTTTATGAAAAATAATAGTTTTTAAAATTAAGCTAAAGTTGTTTGGTAAATTTACTTTTTATAAGTTCTTTTTTATATATAAGCTGTTTGTCAAAACAATTTATATAAACTTTAATTTTGGTTAAAATTACCATAAAAGGTATTTAATAAATAACTTTTTATTAATCACGAATTTTTTTGTTCAAAATAGAAAAAGTTAACTTTATTTATTATCTATTTAAAATAAAATTTTGAAAATATAAAAAGTATTTTTATATAATATAAAGTTTATAATTAATAATAAATTATAAAAAAAAAGTTTCACAAATAATTCATAAGTAACATATAATTCATAAATAACTCATAAATTAATGATTTCTATTTTCCATCAATGCAGTAGCGATTTGATTGCGAACTCTACCCATGTAACTATCATCCAATGCTCTTCTAGAAGTATATGAACCCATTTCTTCATCATTACTTCTTTCTTTTTGACTTTCAGGAATATAATTGGGATTACAATCACATTTGTCAAACTCTTCATCTATAAAACCACACTGTCTAATGTAGTTATGAAGTGCCGTTGTTGCAACAATAATCTTTTCTTGTTTTATCAATGGAAATGGCTTCATATCAAGTAAAATATGCCACATATTCTTCCAAACTCTAATTGTTCGTTCAATGACATTTCTTAACGAAGAATGTGCATGGTTGAATGTTTCTTCTACACCTTCTGGTTGATTACAACCTCTAAAATTAGGAATGTGATATCTTTCACCTTTATAAGGTGCTAGATATCCTTTCATATTAGGATAACTAGCATCCATTACATAATATTTACCTAAGAAAAAAGTTAAAGCTTTAAGTATTAGTTCATTACAAAAATTCAAGAGATAAATATATAGAATGTCAAATTTTATACAATAAAATTTATAAGTTGTACCTTCTGGAGGGTGAGGGAACACGTTTTTCATTTCTTCAAGCACAGTCGAAAAGATACGGGTGTCATGTGTAGTGCCAGGCCAACCAACAAACACAAAAGTGAATAGCATGTCAAAATTACACACTAACATGACATTATGTGTTGGATATCCTTTTCAACCAATGAAACGAATTTGATCATTTGCAAGAGGAATAACAGGAACATGTGATCCATCTATAGCACTAATGCACCCTTGAAAATAAGGCCAATATCTACGATCATTTTTAATTTTGGATGGAACTTCTGCAAATTGAAAATTTGGAGCCTTGACGATTTCATTGGCTAGAAAACATAAACTATCTAACACTTCACCAAACTTCCTACTTACAGTCTCTTTTGATTTTTCAAATTTATTTTGGACATTACGATTTGTTTCACTATGTGCACAAGTCCAAAGAAACATAGCAACTGCCTCCAATGCTGTCATGTCTTTAGATGGATGTAACCATCCCTTATTTATTAATGTATCTGTAACTTGCAATATAGCATTTGATTCCATCCTAAACATTCTATAACTTTCACTTGGACTTTGTAAAGTTTTACGTACCCAATTCCATCCATCAGAATAATTGAATCTATTTCCTTGTTTCATTAAGTATTTCATATGATATATAATTGCGATAACAACTCCTCCATACATGTTTTGATAAAGCCTTGCACATTTTGACTAGTTATAGAATATTATCTTATAGATTTGCAGATATAATATTATCTTCAATTGGTATACCCATCGCTGGTGTCCATGTATTTTGACTAGTAGCTATCGTATTCCCAAATATAAATTCCAATTTATCAGCATGTTCCAACCCTTGATATTGAAATCTGGCATATTTTGGATTGACCTACACAAACATCAAAGAAAAAGAAACTTTTAAGCAAGGTACATAAGTAAAATAATTTATAGTAGATGAAATATATAAAATTTAAAATACTTACTTTAATTTTGGCTTCCCACCATGTGGCATCAATATCAATGGTTCCCGTCTCATGGTTCCAACCCAAACCTGTTTCTTTGCCCTTCAATGGTTTCCATAAAGTCCATTCATTCCTTAGACTATCTAGTCTATTTTTCAACTGCTTTTGGGTATAATTTTTATTAGCACGAGTATTAAATTCTTGTACTACAACTTCCAATTTTTAGTTCTAAATGAAATTCCTGGTTTTCCACACTTACGAATCTCATTCGTACAAACTTGAAGTAATATTTTAGTAATGCCTAAATCCCACTTTGCATTATATTTTGGTTTATCTGAAATTTCAAAATTAAGTGAAAGCATTTCTTGACTAGCCATAAACTGCAACATGACATAAAAGCAATAAATATTGTGTCATTACTCAAACAATAAGACACCCAAATTTAGTGTGCAATCAAAAAAATTTAGAAAATGAATGTTGTTATTTCCTATATTGCAATAAATTACAAAAAATCAAATTGAAAGCAAAAAAAAATTAGTTGTAGCCAATGTGCATGTTACTGGTCACTAGACAAATTAATGCAAACAAGATTATTTTCCTGAAAGCAAATAATGGTTCAATAAATGAACAATGCATACTAAACTCATACAAGGAGAACGATAAAGATAAGACAGGTAAAATTCCTAAGGGAAAAGGAATTTGTGAATAAAATTAAGATGTTAGTATTAAGAAAGGGAAAAACAGAAATGGAATTTTGGAATATTTATGTCATGTGACGTGAGAGTTATGTGTCTATACCAACAAATAAATGCAGATGTGGAAGGGTTGCAGGGCTGGGGATTAGATCAGACCATTGATGCAGGAGGAAAAGAGCAAACCCAAATAGTCAATTATGATGACAATGAAATGGGATAATGTTGTCTTTTGCTCTTACTCATCATTTCTCCTTCGTTCATTTTCAATCATTTTTGGTGTTGAAACATGATGCCCATGGTGCTTTATATAATTTGCAGACACAACACTTCAATCATATTTTTGGGGTTCAAAGAAAATGAAAGAGTGTGAAACCTCTGTGAGGAAACAAACTTTATGCAAATGAAAGAGTCACTAGTTACTAATTAAACATAGAAAACCCCAAAAAATAGGTTCAAAATGGCAAAAAAAAAATCGAGAATCACTATGAATAACAACTTCAAAAACAACTCATTCGATGATGCTGGAAACAAGTCGAGGAGGACTTGGAAGCCTAATGTCCAGGATAAGCAACTCTTTAGTTATATATTAGATCTCCACATTCGAGTCAAAGCCACCACTCATGCCCTTCGTTGCATTGACGAGGCATGTGGAATTGATGAGTATTTGCTGAAGACTCCCTACCAGAAGATGGATACAGAGATGGGCCTGTTCTGGAAAGCTAAAATTGGGAAGATGTATGAAGAGCTTAGGCAAATGGAGGTAGTATTTTTTTCACTAGAGGATAAAGAAAAGTTTAAACAAGGTTTCAAAGACCTAAAGCTTGCTGAGAGAGTAGCTCGAAGGGATGCCAGAAGACAGATGTATGGATGGACAAGGAAACAAGAACAAATCGAGAATGGACAAACTAGCCAAGTAACTGATGATGAAACTGCTAGCATTGGGGAAGATAGTTCACATGTTGATGTTCATGAACCGCTAGTTGCAAATTCTTGAGTTTAGAACTGCTTGCCATCTTGGATGCTGTCCACATTTTTGTTACCTTTTAAGGGTTTTTTTCCCCAATGGATAATTTTGTAGCTCTTGTTTATTAATTGTTACGTTTGGAATTAGTCTTACTAGGATTGGGCTTGATAGACATGAGCATGTCGTCAACTTCACAGTTAGCATGTCTGTAGTTTCTGATAGACAAAAAGTCATCTTTCTATGTTTTATAATAAACATAAAGGTTAAAGTTTAAACCACAAAAAAATTTTTTGAAACAACTATCATCTTCCTATTAAGACAAATTGGTTATTAATCATCATTAGTTCCTGCTGGATTTAAATTAGTTGAAGTTCCTCTTCTAGGCATTAACGGTTTTGCAATTATTCTATAGCACGTCTTCCTAACAAAGAAGGATTTAAATTAGTTTGTGGCCATGCGAAGGATATGGAATCGACATCTTGGTACGTATTGACACTAGGCATTGATGATTCATGGAGAAAATTGGATTCTGTTTTTTCAGCTTCATTAACTCGATCATAATCAATAAATATTATATACACAAAAAAAATTTTAGAACAAACAAAAATCAGATAATGATCATATCAAATAATAAGGAGAGTTTTCAAAACCTAAAAAAAAAGAATGATAAAAAAATAAAAAACAAAATAAAAAATAAAAGAAATAATACCTGAATGTAGTTCTGATTTTTTTGATGTTCGTTCTTCTTAATTTTTGTAAGAACAAAAAGAACCCTGATTTGCAAAAAGGGAGAGAGGAGAGGAAGATCAATGGGAGAGATGGAGGGAATATTTTTCGAGAGAGGAGTTTTTTGAGAAACAATAACTCTCCTAACAAGCTGATGTGTTTTTAAAAGAAAAAGAGAAGAGAAAGCTCCTAATTGGAGCTTTTTTTTAAACTCTTTTTTCTAAGATTTTATTCTTTAAAAAAAAGTTACTTTTTTTAAAGAACTTTTTACGAAACCTTGTTTGGCTTAATTTCTACTTTTAAGTAGTAGATAAGCTAAAAATAAATTAAGCCAAACGGGCACGTAATCTGAAAGATGACTTTTGATAATATTTTTGGGCAGAATCACATGGGTTATGCATAATTTTCAGTACAATTTGACATTTTCTTTACAAATAATAACTTATTTTTATCTCTTTATTTTTCAAATTTGAACTAGCTAAAAAGTTTCTAGATTGAATTGATTTCTTAGTATTTGGGGGAGTCATTGAGATGTTGAATTAAAATTGCCTAGATTGCCTAGATTTACTTAACACACCTTTTCTTTTGATGATGAATGGGCAATGTTTTTTATAAGTGCACTAAAGGGGAGTTTTTTTTTTTTTCTTTTTTGAGAGTATATATGCACTAAAGTTACTTGAAATTCTTTATTTCAAACAAAGCATAACTTTGTTTAGAATAAATAAATTAGTGAGCTTTTAATCAGAGAGAGGTGGACCAGTCAAACTCAATTGAGTTCAAGATTGTCTAAGAAACGATCTTTAAACAGTTTTTCATGGCAATACATGCATTAAATAAAATGGTCGGGGATCAAAGCTCATCAAAAGCAAACGTGTGTGGGATCCCTCCATCATGTGCAAGCAATAAGAATTCGCAATGCATTATAAGGTAGATACATTCAAAGCCAACGCCAAGGATCATCTTTCAATATATCGCTTAATAGCATCCACATTTTTTTTATATATTTTATATAAAGAAAAAGTATATACTTTAGGTGCATGTTACTAAAGAAAAGCTTCGTATCCTACCAAAAGATACAATCATATTTTAAACAACGTGTTGCCTTTGCCACCTACAAGTACAATGATCATATAAAAGGGAAGTCCCTCCTTATTGCTTTCCAAATGGCAGAACCATCAATACATTATTCAACCTCCATGAGCAGACCTGTAAAAGCCATTCCTTTTGAAAAATAAAGATTCTAAGATTAAAAAGTTAAAGTAAATCATCTATTTCCTCATCTAATTTTTCAAAATTTCTACTTTGTTCACTTAAATTTGAAACTTAATTTTTGATTACCAACATTTATAAATGTTATTTTTAACTTTTGAAAAAATAAATATTGTTATTTTGATCGTTCAACCGTTTCAAAAATAACAAATGTTCGTAGATATTCCAAATAACCATTTATGTCAGCTGCCCTTAACAGGTGTACATGTCCACGTAACAATAAAAAATTATTTTCAAAATATGACATGGGCAGAACAATTAATATGAATGATATTCATGTCCTAATTATTTACTCAAAAGCAAATTAAAAACTAATAATTATTTTTTAAAAAAGTAATTTTATTATTATTAAACCATCATGCCACCCAAAGTCTTTAACACTTTGCTAATGACTTTCATTGACATAATACATCAAGCTTGTGCATTAAGATAAATAAATACAGAAGCACAGGGAAACTGCTTTACAAAATTTATATTTCAAAAAAAATTATAATACATGAAACTAGTAGTTCACATACATGTACATGTATGTTTCAAAAAAAGAAAAATACATGTACATGTGTATGTAGATATTTTGTATATATTACTTTTTTCAATTAAATGCCAACTTGCAAAACAGTAAATAAAAATTGACATGTAGGAACTTAGAACGGCTTTGGTCGATTTTAGGTGGCAAGGGTAGCTTGCAGACAAAGAACCTGTTTCACGTGAGTCTCACATGTATCTTATTTATACTATCCATAATATACTCCTATATATATATATATATATTATGGTGGTGTAGGGTGTACCGGTGTTGTACTGAACTTGATCCTTTTATGACAACATAAACTCAGTGTGGAATCACAAACATATTCTATAATCAACAGCTTAACATTGAATAATGACTGTAATAAGAAAGATATTTCCTGCATAATCATGCAAAAACATGCTTGGGAAAAGAGGTAGTGGTTGTAGTAATAAAAAAGCCAAAAAAGGAATACATCTCCTCCTTATTATAAGGAAATAAAGGACAAAAAAAAGGTATTTTGCATTTCAAACTAGTTAAGCAGGAACAATAATATTCAATTATAATTGGTTTTAACATAATGAAAGGTTAGTGTACTTTGGCAACCTATAAAAGTAGGCAGTTTGGTAACGCCCTTCGGCGTTCAAAAAAAAGCTCAATTACCCGTTTTCTTTGCCAGCTTTTTACATTTTGATCCCACCAAGCAAAGAACCTCTTGATAGTTGATACTATTTTTATTCAAAATTGATCAGACGGTGCAGGGTAAAAGAGTGGGAAGATCTAGGCCCCAAGAACCGGCACGTGTTCGCCTGTGAATAGTTATCAAGAATCAGCGCCCTTTGCCCACTGCACTCCAACCAGCCTTTATCATCATTATCTTTTGTCCTGATGCTGAGGACCATGTCCATTCGCTTCTACTTTTATGGGTCCCACATATCTGTCCTTTCCCCTTTTTTACCAAACTACCCTTGAGCTTTTTGCATTTTTCCTTCTAATGTTCCGTCAAATGGGACAACTTACTAACCAAGTTGATCAATGTGAACAATGAAGGGGTAGCTAAATGACTATAGTGTCCTTCTATTATTTGGTGGAATAACAGATTGAGTGCAAATTGCTATATAAATAAATTAAGGAAAGTATTAAATAAAAGATATTGAAACACTGTTGTTTATTTAAAATAACATTATTTTTTTGTCTTTTAGTTATCAAGAACGAAAAGAAAAGATGCAGAGAAATGAAGAGATTTTCTACTACTATTTTAATTAGCTAAACAACCGACATTTTCATAAAGTTGCACATGCTAACTGCTATACTCTTTTATTCTTTATTTAGTTGCACGTGTTCTGTGCTAATCAAAAAGATCTTGTATTCCAAAATGGTACATGAACTACTTTTTCATTAAAAAATGTCTTCTTAGTTTTTCATCTTCTCCCTTAGCCAATCAACTTTTATTTTGTTCAATGAAATAGTTTAAAATGAGCGTTAATATACATTGCATGATAAGGATTTTGACTATACATTCTCAAACTCTAACCGCACGTTTGGTACAAGAAAAAACTAAGCTATTCTCTGTTTATTCTCATGTTTTAGCTTCACCTCCGTTTGGTACAACAATAGCATAAGGAATAGCTATTACTTAGTAATAGCTATTCTTTAAAATGAGGTAAAACTCAGGCATAATTATACCTGAGTTTTCTCGTGAGTTTTGCTATTCCATGACTAAGGGAATAGCTCAAAAAAGTGATAAGACTAAAATACTTCTTAAAACTTAAAAATATTACAACCCTTAGCCATATAAATATTTTTTTTCTTTTCATTTTCCCTTCTTTCTCTCTCTTTTCACATTCTTTCCTCTCTCATTCTCTCTCAAACTAGCACTCAACACCGGAGATGACGTTGGCGACGATGGCGGAAAGCGTCGATTTGGCACTCAACTGCCAGATTCAATCGAGATCTAGCTAGATCTGGTCATGGGAAGCATCGGATCTGGTGCTTCCCGACCAAATCCCGCGATTAGATTTGGCACTCTACGGTCGGATCCAACAGCAGGAAACACCGATCTGGCGTCCTTGTCGCCAAATCTGACCACATGGTGAGTCAAATCGGTGTTTCATGACACCGGTCACCTTTTCGACGGCTGACCCATGGAGAAGAGGAAAGAAAAAAAGGAAAAAAATTAAAAAAGAAAAAATTACTTATAAATACTAATATTTTATATATAATTTAAACATTATTAATATTAATATGATTAAAATATTAAAATATTGATATCTTATTTATTAAATTATTAATATATTAAATTTTTAATGAGTATAAATAAAAAATAAAAAATTTTAATATTTTAATCATAATAATATTAAATTATAAATAAAATATTAATATTTAAAATATTAATATTTAAATTATAAATTATTAATATTTAAAAAATAAAAAATAAATAATCATATATATAATAAAGGGTATTTTTATCTTTTTATTTTCTATTCCTTTCTTATTCCAAAGTTATTGTTATTAACCAAACACTGCAATAAGTCGTAATAATTATTTCTACTATATTCCATTCGTCATACCAAACTGTGTAAAACTTATTTTAGTCTATTCTCACCTCATTCTATTCCCACATAATAACTATTCTATTCTATTCCTGTCTATTCCACGAACCAAACGTAACGTAAGAGTTTCAAAGATTTTGAAGCACAGATATGGTATAGCGATATGTATTGTTTCCATATATATCATATTATTTTGGGACAAATCTCATCTTCATTATGATAAATTTTGTAAGGGCCAAAAAAGGTTTGGGGAAGTGAACAATGAAAAGCGGTGTAGAAAGAAGTTGTAAACAAAACCATAATTGGTAGGTGAATCGAAATCCCTATAAGATTTTTACCATGTTTGTCAACAATCGTCCACTTGGGGCGGGTAAACAATGGTTTGGCAGAATCAGTAGCCAGTTTAGTCAGGGGCTAGATGTGTTTATTCCCAGAAAATATTCTAACAAGGGTAGACGTTTTGGTTTTCTTAAATATGGGGTTTTGATACAAACATCGACGATAGCTTGGAGATTGAATGGTGAATGGTTGTTAGATTATTGATTCGGAGCTAACATGGCAATGCTTCAGCCCTAAAGCGTCTTTTTGGAAAAAACGTGATGCTTGAATAGAAAATTTTTTTTTTACTATATACTTGCTACATTCTCAAAAACATCTTCTAATTTTTGATAAATTAATTGGTTTAATGATGCTCAAAGTTAGGCACCATTTTTCTTCCTTCCAAATTAAAGGGTCTAGGACTTAAAGCTCATAATATAATTTTTATTGGTCTTTGATCATCCTCATTCTTAGTTCTCATTTTAGGAATCAAATGGAATATAGTTGAATAAATTTTTTGATTTGGTGGATACAACATATAATCTGATCATGAATGGTCATCTATAATTGTGTTCCAATAGTAATTTTACATTATGTTTGTTGTGTAATAGGTCTTGATGTTTGTGAACATGATATATGATTTGTCAAAGGACAATTATCTATAATTTTATAAGAGTATTCCTTTCTCAATGTTATATGGTATTAGTTTATTTGGAGTCTTCTTCGTATTTAGCCAGCCCAACTAAAGTTGGCTAATTCTGCCTTTGTGTGCAAGCAAATGAACCAAGGTCTCTTCAACGATCTAAACATGTATTAAGGAATTACCATTTGATTAGAGAAATCATATAATGAGGTGATATAAAAATTGAGGGTGTGCCTACAAAGGATAATTTAGCATATCCTTTCATTAAGGCATTATTCCAACAGAAGCATGATTGCCACATGACCACTTTTGGCAGCAAGAAAACCCCATGACCACTTTTGGTGTAATTTTTTATTGCATCTTGTGTGAATCACCATTGAAGGTTGAACAAGTGGACATCTTGAGGTTTGCAACAACTCAAACTTGGTGGAGGGTTTTTTGAGACACAAATTTTTGTGGAGCCACAAAAGTATAACAAACTTTTATCAAATAGCTAAGATTAATTTGTATTAAACAACTAAATATGATCTTGCCATGGAAAAAGTTTTAAAATTTTTTTCTAATGGTAAACTGTTTACATGGTTTTTCTGAGCACAAATGCCATGAAAGGAATGTGGTGGTGTAAGGTTGTAGAGAAAGGTTACTTGATGTTATCATTGTTGTAGTAGGTTGTATAGAATTGTAGATGGTGGGCTTGCTGAACATAGATGCTAAGGATAAAAGAGGCCTATATATTGCCATAAGGTTAGTGCTGTTGATCCATGATGTTGCAAGTAATCTGTTGACGAGGTCTAGTGATAGAGGATTCTTTGGAGTTTTGGTGCGAGTTATTTGAGTATTTATAGGTGGTGTACTAAGAAGGGAAGAAGTATTTAAGGGAAATAAGGTGATTGAAGCCTGAATAAGATAAGAGAGGGGGTTTGAAGGGAAAGTAGACATGGTTGCTATCGGTTTCCACAAATGACACCAAGTGTTAAGGTTAAAATAAAGTAGAGAGATGGATTAGGTCTACTAGAAGAATTTCTAATCAGACTGAGTCTTCCAAAGGGATGACTTGTAAAAATGGGACATTAAAGGTTACAATGATTCCCTATCGATGTTTACGTTAATAAGCAATTAGGAAAAGAGGAAATAAGATGATGTAAGGGTGAAAAAATAGTAAAGAAAGTGATATCAAAGCTTTTGAGACATGTTCCTCTTATTGTGTATAAGAAGGGTATGTACCTATTCATACAACATACCATGCAAACAATGTAGCAATATTTTGTCCTTAGTGTTAAGGGCATATGGTGTTTGTTTGGGACACCACATGTCCTTTTAGATTGTTAGCTTTAAAATTGATCTTTATTTTGAAATTATAAAATCAAATAATCAAAATTTGTTAAACAAGCTTTTAGAATGAAATTAAATTAGTAAGATTATCCTTTATATAATTAAAAAAGATTTGGTTAAGTGTTTTGCATGAAAAAGGCTTTAAAGAAAAGTTATTTTTAATTTTTAGCTTTAGGGATCGACCCCCTGAAGATAAAAGGTCCATCCTTGAAAGACAAAGAGCAAAATATCCTTCATTGAAGGCCAATGATCAACCTTTCCTTTTTAAAAGGTCAATCCCTCTGAACTCGAAAGCCTTTTATCTCATGTAGCTTGGCAGGGATTGACCTCCCTTTTTTAAAAGGTTGATCTCTTTTGAAAAAAAAAATTGCAACAAGGGATCGACCACTTTTTGTAAAGGGTCAAACCCTAGAGCACAACATATGTGCATTTAAGGAACACAATGGCTAGTTTCAGCATTTAATGACCTCCAACAGCTCTAAAAGGCTTTTAAGCTATAAATTGAAACTCTTTACCATAATTATGAAAGAAAAAACTCTAAAAACAATCTCTAAACAAAAGAGCAACTATAAAATCTTCAAATCAATATTTCCTCTCCCTACATTTAAGTCTTCCTTAGATTAGAGCTTTGGGCTAAACCGTTTCACTTCATATTTATTACTCTTGATAATCTCTGCACCCATTAAGCACATTTGCCTTAAAATGTCTTGCTTGCTACTCCTCACTTCATTTATTATACCATTGAAAAGGTTATACTTTAATCATTAAAAGGTAGTGTTAGTTATGCCTTAATCATTGAAAAAGTTGAGGTTAAATCTTAGTTTTAAAAAGTTGTTGTAAAGGTTATGCTTAAACATAAAGAAAATATTTTTATTAGTGGATTTAAAACCCTTAGTAAGATAAGGGTGAAGATGTAGGCAAAAAGGCTGAACTTCTATAAAATAATTGTGCAAACTTTTTTCCTTCTCTCAAACTCTCTCTTTATTGAAAATAAATTCTTTTTAAGAGTTTGTTATATTACATAAGCCTCAAAAAGGTTTTATTAGCTTACAAATATTTATCATCTCAAAAATTACAAAAGTTTTCAAAAATTTCAATTCGTCTTTTCTTGAAATTTCACTCTATTTGAGCTTACGACTCTAATAAAAATGGTGAATAATTTTAATAGGCATTTGATTGACTAGGCGTGCGACTCCCTTGTATAAGGTATTACCATAACAAATATTTGAATTTTGCATTAATGTTAGTCCCTATTTTGCATACTTTTGAAGGTCTTTAAATAATTTGATAAAGTTTTATGAATTTTCATCAAATGATATAACTCAAGTGTCAACTAGCATGAGTTATACAATGAAACCAAAGGTTCATGTTGCCACTTTTGTGGGAACCTCCCTAGGGCCAAGATTTTTTCCTTGGCTCCCCGTTTAAGTTATATCCATGAAAGCATTTAAAACAACTAATTTTTCAATAAATTTAGTTACTTCTACATGGAAATTATTCTTTTTTTAAAGCATGTAATTTATTGTTACCATATATTTGACACTTTAGTAAAAATTCAAGATATAAGATAGTAGTACAACATTTGAAAAAAATTTTAATGGACTTTTAAAATGCTGTTCCAATGTGTTTTCATACTTGGTATTTTATGTTCAAATTTTAAGAAGTAGAAACAAGTCCATACATATAAAAAATAAAGGCACAAATGGGAGTATTTCAAATATAAAATCCAAATCAAACATATTTATTTTCTTTTAGATGACTAGTTTATTTTATTTGTTTGTTTGCACTTATAAGAAACAATTAAAAAGAGAACTATGCTAAGAAAATATGTTTGAGAACTCTCTCCAAAAAACCCTTAAACCGACATTGCTCGATGATCAATCGTGGAAGAAAGTGCGCCTCTGCAATTTCTCCAGAGAGGTGCCCAGGCAGGATGATTCGATGGTTATCCACAACAACCCATTATTCAAGGCGACGATATTGGGTTCGAATGGAGAAGAACTCTTTTTCAGTGGGTATGAAGACCCTGTCAAAGGTTCAAACGATGAAATAGACTTCAAAATGGAGTGCGATTCTACCGAATCTGATGAGGAGGACTTTGAATATGGCTCAATTGAAGGTTTTCCTTCGATCACAGTGTCTGATAAAAGGCAAGATTTGTTAGCCAAAAGGTGGCAAAACTCTGTTATTGTGCAGATGCTTGGACGCGCGATTTCTTACCAGATTCTATGCAATAGAGTGGCTTCCTTGTGGAGACCCAAAGGTAAATATGATATTGTGGACCTTGCGAATAACAGATTTATTGTTCATTTTGTAGATCGAGAGGATTTTTTGCGAGCTTTATTGGATGGTCTTTGAGTAATCATGGGGCACTACCTAATGGTACATCCTTAGACTCCGAATTTCTCAACAGATATGCAAGATCTCACTACGGTTGTAGCTTGGGTTAGATTTCCTGGTATTCCTCTGCACATGTATCACAAATCTATTCTGTGAAGAATTACCTCATTAATTGGTAAATTGTTGAGGATTGATTACAACACAGGTGTAGAAAAGAAAGGCAAATTTGTTAAAGTTGCTGTGGAACTTGACCTCTCTAAACCCTTGGTGTCAAAATTTTTCTTGAATGGTAAAGAACAGAAAATTATTTATGAATAACTGCCTAGGGTGTGCTTTACATGTGGGGTTTTTGGGCACACCAAAGACGTTTTGCCCGAATCATAGAGAACCTTTTCCCATTGAGGCATATGTGTGAGACCTTGTCAAATCTGTTAAAAACCAGTATTGTACCTAGTGGTACAATTAAGTAAATCGAACCTTGAACTAGCTCAAATAGAAATTCTAAGAGGAATTTGAAAATTCTGAAACCCACAGAATGACTTAAAATAGTGATTTGGAGTTCAAGGTCCAGTTTGGAGTCAATTGAAAAAATTGACCGGTTAGGGACAAAACGGTCATTTTACCATTTGATGATTTAATGGAGATTTTAGTCAAAATTTGATCACATTGGATCAAAAATAATTTTATGAAATATAGTTATGATTATTGGATTATAAAATGATGTTTAGCAGTGTAAAATTGTGATTCTCGGTGTTTTTGGAGCACAAGGGTAAAATGGTAATTTTACCATCGGAGTACTAAACGGGAATTTTTTTGAAAGGATTTTGTCCCATTTGGTTAATATGGATTAATATTAGTGTTATTTGAGGTTGGACAGTGAAAATAATATGATTTCGATACATTTCGGAGTATAGGGGTAAAATTATAATTTTACCATCTCGGGGGCAAAATCGTAATTTTACACCACCAGAACATATTTTTCCAGCCATGATCATCTTTTGATCATATCTTGACTTAGACTAATCAAGTGGTGGAAAAGAAATAGAAGAAAAAGTCAAAAAGTAAGAAAAACGGGCTAATGGCATTATGCCACGTGGCAAACTTGTTTATTTTATTATTAAAGCTTAAAAATCAGCCATTTCAACCCATTTTCTCTCTCTAATTTTGGCACACACCAGATTTAAGGGAAAGGAAAGAAGAAGAAAGGGAAAAAACCATAAAACCTAGGTGGAAATTCAAGACAATGTGTGATTTTCAAGGAAAATCAATTGAAAAAGGTAATAATTCTTCACTTTGGCTTATGATCTACAATACCTATGCTTTTGTTCTTGATTTTCATGGTTGAATATTGAGATATCATGATGAACTCAATTCTGAAAAATGAGTATGGATGAGGAATGATTGTTGGATTGGCTTGATTCTAGACTATGTTAGTGTTTGGAGGTAGGTTAGCATGTTAGTAAGCAAAACCGTATAAAGAAAATTTGAATTCCCCATGAATCACTCAAGGCCGAACCTAGTGTGTTGAGAAACAATGAGGAATTGTTTCATTTCAAATGAAATGATTTCATTTGAAATGAAATAAATTAGAAAATGACAAATTAAAGTAAAAAAGTCTAGTAAGAAAAAATTTCAGTGATAATGCACTGTGATAGTTGAATTTTTCCATGAAGAAATGGAAAAGTTAAATGCTGAAAATTTGGTATTAGAAATGGTATGTGGTAAATTAAGGTATTAGAAAAAGAATGGTGCAATTTGGAATCAAATCGGACGTATTAGCCAATTAATCGGGTAATCGGTCGAAATTAGACAATACCGCGTTAAAGCGATAATCGGACGCATCTTTCATTTGCCTATCATGTGTTAGCAATTTAAATTAGTTTGTATTAGCTTAAGGCAGTATAGTAAATTTTTTAATTTATTCTGTGTTAAGGTGGTGAGATGTCTGAAAAAGGCAAGGGAATTGCGCCTGAGGACTATTAATCTGAGTGCACCCGGAATCTGAATTTTTGACACTGTGAGTGAACTTGCATTTCAAATTATTTTGAGAATGCACAATGTATTGAAAATGGATAATCTAAATGATTTTATCCAAATTTCTTAAAAATACGTGCTGGGAACAAGCCTTTGAAAAATAAATGATTTTATGTGATGAATTGTGGTATGCATGAAAGCATGAAATTATGTGATGAATTGTGGTATGCATTAAGGCATGAAATTGTGCTGTCATATATGTGTAAATATGTGAGATGTATTGATATTTAATTGTGTTGATATATAAATGTACATGTGTACGATATGGGGGAAACACATGTCGATGATATTGGATGCGAAAATATGGTGAGATTGAGTGATATTGTTTGTGCATGAGATGCACACGATGACTCCAGCTATGTGAGCGATGTGGGGGTTGCACATGAGTTGGTGAGATTGAGTGATATTGTTTGTGCATGAGATGCACAAGATGACTCCAGCTATGTGAGCGATGTGGGGGTTGCACATGAGCTGGTGAGATTGAGTGATATTGTTTGTGCATGAGATGCACACGATGACTCCAACTATTTGAGCGATGTGAGGGTTGCACATGAGCTGGTGAGATAGTGGTGATATTGTGTGTTTGTGTGTGAAATTGAGTATTATTTAATTATAAATTAATTTGAAGTGAGGGGAAGGGTTTGATAATAAATTGGATCAAAATGAATGTGTTCCAAATATGTGCATCATGTTTTATTAACCCTTCCTGATATTATCGCTTGTTCCTATCTAATGTTTGCTCATTGAGTTTTGTACTCACCGTTTTCAAAAATTTATGTTTTCAGATCAGGAGATTGTAGATTCCTAGATCGTGGGATCATTGTAGTTCATCTCTTGGTAGGTGTTTGGCATTCAATGGTTGCCCGTTTTTATTGTAAATGTCTCCGCTGGAAGTCATGGGCTTTTGTATGGTGGTTATGTACATGTAATGTACACTGTCAAGTTTATATTTGACTGGTATGAATGTAAATGTGTAAGCAATGTAAATTGCTAAATAGATGACTGGTATAGTGCATGTATATTAATGTTGATAATGCCATTGTGATTTGGCTGTGTTCACACCCGGGGAAAGGTGTGTGTGTATGTATGATTGGATATGCCATTGTTAATTGGCTTTGTATGCACACTGGGTGCATTACATGTGGATGCCTCACACGAGCATAAGTGGAATAAAGTCAGTGGGAATAGGCTTGCGTGGGCTTAGTGAGCTATGCTCATTGGGTCCTTGCGCCGGTCATGGCCCGGGAATTGGGTCGTGACAATATGTTACCCCACAAGACTTACAGAAAAGCTCAAGGGATTCCCCTTATGGTCCATGGATGCTTGTATCTCGTAAAAAGACAAAAGGAAAGGATAAAAAATTTAAGATTATAGCCAATCAGAAATTAAGGGAGCATGGGGGGTTAGGATCAAGATTTACAGTGCTGGATATGGTGGATAGTGGCATAGCTAATGCAGTTTCCTCTGACGTGCAACAAACTTCTCACATTGACGGAGTTCAGTCTAACCTTGTGACTAGCCTTCATGACAATATGATAGAGCATCTTGTGTTGACAGTAACGACCTATGGAACAACTCCCAATGGATCTATTTCAAAAATATCAACGACTGATACTGCTTTATCCTTTCAAGTTTCAAAGAAAGTCGAATTAGCTCCCAATGTTGACTTGGGAACCAACGATCCTATGAATGGCGCTGAACTAGTTGAACAAGACTACCAGGCAATAATGGTAGATGAAAGTGTTGTGAGGGCCTACAACACAGTGCAGGAAAGCAATAAAATGTTCGATGGTCAGTTCCTTGGATCTCTATCACAGCATGGACCACATAACCTGCAAGTGGAAGTTTGTGGGCCTACTATGACCACTCTATACCATACTAAACACTCTGCAGTTATACTCAGGGATAAAAATGGTGATAGCATGCGATAGCACACATCATGTATACTCAAAAAACACGACTAGCCAAAGCAGAGTTGAGTGGAGGAGTTATATTGTCGAAAAGTGAAGAGAAACAATTAAGTAAGACTGGGAATATCCGCATACAACGATCTTCATTGAAGAAAAAAGCTAGAGCTAAATAAAATGGTTCCCAAAACTTCTCGTCATCTTTTCCCTTATTGTAGGGAAAAATGGTTCAACTGAGTAATAATTTGTCGGAGAAGAAGGTTGGTCTAGCTCATAGTGCGACAGTTGATAAAGAATGTCAAATGAGTACAGTGAAGGAGGCTAATACGGAGGTTATCTAAACCCTTCATTCTTATTATCTTATTTTCATATGAATCCTAAAATATTTGTCTGGAATTGTCAAGGGGCTGGTGATAGAGGATTTTCTCACTTTTGCTAATGATTTACAAATGATGCATCATTTCCTAATAATGATCTTGTTGGAGCCAAGGGTTAGCGGTATCATTGCAGATAATGTCATCCATTCTTTAAAGTTTGACAGATCACATTGAGTTGAAGCAGTTGGATTTTCAGGTGGTATATGGGTTTTATGGATGGAACACTTGCAGATTTCGGTAATTCGGAACCACGATCAATGTATCCATCTAAACATTCAGGATGATTATGACGGATCTTGGATATTAACAACAGTGTATGGACATCCAGATTACACGAACAAAAGAGCGTTATGGGCATAATTATCTTCCTTTGCAGAACACGTGTCTTGTCCGTGGCTATTATCTGGGGACTTTAATGCCTTTCTGCATGCCCACGAAAAGATGGGTGGTTCATCACAAGGCTGCAAGCCTTGTCCTTATTTTCAGCAGTTTATTAGTGCGTATGGCCTTGTCGATCTTGGATACAAAGGTCTGAAGTACACATGGAAGAGAAAGTTGGTGTTTAAAAGGATTGATTGGGCGTTATGTAATACTAATTGAAGACTGAAATTTCAAGATGCATTTGTTCAACATCTTCCTCAGATTAGATCTGATTATATACCATTATTAATATCATTAGAGGCGAGAGGAACTGCGGATCGACATTCGAGGTTTCAGTTTCAAGCCATATGGCTTTCCCTCTTAAACTTTAGTGATTTTGTTAAACAAAATTGGTTTGTTTCTTCTGATATTCAGGGTGCATTGAAAAAGTTTTCTGATAGTGCCTGCATATGGAACAGAGAGGTCTTTGGTAATATTTTCAGCAAGAAGAAACGGATACTAGCAAGGTTGGGCGGTATTGAATGGGAATTAGAAACCCGACAATCAAGATATCTATAAGAGTTAGAAGTGAAACTACTCAAAGAATATGAATTAACTGTTCAACAAGAAGATATTTTTTAGTTACAAAAATCCAAGGCAGACTAGCTTACACTAGGTGATAAGAATACTAGGTACTTTCATCTCCGAGCAATAAAAAGAAGAAATAAGGTGAAGATCTTACAATTAAGAAATACAGAAGGCACATGGTTAGAAGACCAAGAAAAAGTTCGATTACACGCTGTTGATTTTTTTCGGAAGCTATATTCCAAGGATACGGAAGCATTACTAGTTTACCCCATTAGTGGTAAATTTTTTTCTTTGAATAGGATAGACTATGATAAGTTGACGGCGCCGATTGGTGACAAGGAAGTACATGAAGCTTTATTTTCCATGAAGCCTATGAAAACTCCTAGTATTGATGGGATACATGCCTTGTTTTTTCAGAATCAATGGAATGTGGTGGGCTCGAGTGTTGTCAAATACGTTCAGATAGTACTCACATGTGGCAAGATAGGAGATGATCTATGCAAGTTGCTTATTGTCCTAATTCCAAAAACAGTGTCTCCAGAATTTATTTCACAATACAGACCTATTAGTCTATTGTTTGTCATTTTCAAGATATAAATGAAGGTAATAACTAATAGGTTGAAACCAGTTATGCCTACACTAGTAGTGGAAACCTAGTCTAGTTTTATTCCTGAGCGAGCAATCATTGATAATATGATAGTTACTTAAGAAGTTATGCACTCCTTTAGAAAGAAGAAAGGTAAGGTGGGATGGATGATGTTGAAGATTGATCTAGAAAAGGTTTATGATAGACTTCGTTGGGAATTTATTCATGACACATTACTTGATGCACATGTCCCTAGTTGGATTATTGAAGCGTTGATCCAAAGCTGGAAATGTTCGAGTTGTCAGATTCTTTGGAATGGTACATCTTCGGAATCATTTACACCATCTAGAGGCATGAGGCAAGGTGACCCACTCTCCCCGTATTTATTTGTTTTATGTATTGAAAGGCTATCACATGCGATAAATATTGCAATAGAGCAGGGTTTGTGGAAACTAATTAAATTGGGTAGACGTTGTCCTCATGTTTTTTATCTTTTCTTTGTCGATGACCTCATTTTGTTTGTTGAAGCTTCGGTTAATCAAATACGGATTATTAATGGAGTGTTGGCTGATTTTGTGCAAGCTTAAGGGAGAAGGTAAATATTCAAAAATCTTCCTTTTGTTGTTTGACGAATGTTTCTAGGGAGTGTATTGATGATCTTAGAAACTATTCAGGCTTCTTTCATTAAAACGAATTTTGGCACATACCTAGGCGTACCTCTATTTCAAGGTAAGAAAGAAGTTATTTCCTTTAAGTTTTTGGAGGATAAAATAAGAAGCAAATTGAGTGGTTGGAAAGCTTCTTCTCTATCCTTTGCTGGTAGATTGACGTTAGTAAAATCTATCCTCTTTACTATTCCATATTATGTAATACAGACAGTCTCGGTTCCTCGGGAATGCTACAAACGAATTGAACGATACTGTCGTAATTTTCTTTGGGGTGATGATGCTAATCATAAAAGCACTTACTTAATTAGTTGGAATCAAATTTGTCGACCTAAGGAGGAAAGAGGTTTGGGTGTGAAAAGGTTACACTTGATGAATAATGCTTTCTTGATGAAACTACTATGGCAATTAGTGACTTGTCCCAAGTCCATATGGGTTAGTATCCTTAGTGGAAAGTATGTTTTCAATATTGCTCGTCGGCCTAACTCAATTCATTATCATGGAGCATCTCATACTTGGAATTCGCTGAGTAAATTGTGGTTTGTTTTTAATAACAACATACGTTGGTCCCTGGGCGATGAAGTTTCGATCTGTTTTTGGAAAGATATTTGGCTAGATGATACCCTCATCTTCGAACAAGCTCATATCCCTAACATGGTGTTAAACGAAAACTGTCGAGTACGGGAGTTATTACTAAATACTGGAGATTGGGATCGAGAGAAGTTAGTTGCGTACCTACCTGGAGCACTAGTGAACAGGATCTTGATGATACTACCTCCATCGTTATCTCACAAACTGCATAATCCATACTAGGCTCCATCAGCATTGAGATTCTTCACTGTAGCGTCAACATATGATTTGTTGAGGAAGGATTATTCTAACTACCTAAGACAACCAAGCAGAAAATGGGATATTGTATGGAAGTGGAATGGCCCCCAACATGTACATACTTTCCTAGTGCAATGTCTTCATGGCAATCTATTGACAAACCTAGAACAAAAGAAGAGAAACATGTCAGACTCGTCTATTTGTGCATCATGCTCATTGTCTGAAGTATCAATCTTGCACCTTCTAAGAGACTGCCCACATTCAAAAGACGTATGGTTGAAATTGGGAGTACGAATGGATCATGGAAACTTTTTTGATTTATTATTACCAGATTGGCTGCTAACTAATTCAAAAAATTATAATGCTTGTGTTGATGATATTCCCTAGGCTGTTCTTTTTGGATTTGCATGTTGGTATATTTGGAAATAGAGAAATGTAAAAAATTTTGAAGGCAAGTTGGTCCCTTTAGGTAGGAAGATATCGATGCTAAAAGGATTAGCTGCTGCGTCACATAATGTTGTCTCAATTTCTTGCACACATAGTAATCTTAACGGTTACAAAAAAGAAATGTTGGTTGGTTAGCAAAACCCTCCACAAGGTTGGGTGGCATTAAATTGTGATGGCGCATTACGCCGAAGTACTAGTTTGGCTATTGCAGGTGGAGTTTTAAGACTATAACGAATTTTGGTTAGGGGGCTTTGCTGCAAGGTTGGGGAGGTGCTCTTTCTATAGGGTCGAATTATGGAGTGTTTTACATAGCCTTCACATAGCATGGGATAAAGGATTTCGTAGGATATGGCTGCAGGTGGATAACAAAATCGTGGTTCAAGCAATTACAGCCAATTCATCGCATCCATGTGCGAACTCTGATTTACTGAACGCTATTCACAACTTGTTGCAACTTGATTGGGAGGTAAAGATTTCTCACATTTATCGAGAGCGGAATATGGTAATAGATGGCATGGGTAACATAGGTTTTAATTTAGACAGTAGCTTTCTTTTTTATGATGTACCACCTTCAGGAATCAACGCTTTATTGTTTGATGATTTAGTAGGAGTATGTTTTTCAAGAATGGTTAGAAATTAATAAAAATTTCCTTTGAAAAAAAAAAGAGAGAATAAAAATGATTTCGAGGGTAAAACAGACATGTAACAACTCATAATTTTCCTTCCCATGTGTCAAAAGAATAATAAAATGTCAAAATCGTAAATTGGGTCAAAACGAGGCCCACTTTTGTTTTCCTCTAAAAATCACAGTAAAACGGAGGAGCAGACAGTACATGTACGATATTTAAATATAACTGTGACATAGTCCTTTCAGATCCGTGGGATTCTGCTTCCTCTCTCTCTCTCTCTCTCTCTCTCTCCCTCTCTCTGTCACCCTCTTCAGGGTCTCACTTTCATGGCGTTTTGATTTCAACCAAAATAAAAACCCTCAAAAAATTAGTAGAAGCCAAAAAAGAAAAAACACCCAATAAAAATTTACATGAAATCATCGTTCACCAGAAGAACAAGAAGAAGAAGGAAGAAGAAGAAGAAGAAGAAGAAACTCTCACTCTCTCTTCAGATCTAACAATATCAGATCACTTCACTCCTATAATTTCTGAAGGGCCAGCCTTTTGCCGGTAATTTTTCCTCTCCCAAGCTTCTCCCGAGAAAATGACAGTCAAATTTTTGTTTGCTCTTAATTTACGGTTTAGGGTTTTTATTTTCCTGTCATTTCTCAAAGTTTTCCTTTATTTTCATTGTTTTTACAGTTTGATGGTTGATGGTTGTGATCTACGAAGATCTTGTCTGATTCGAGGCAATAGAGTTGTGGGTTTTTATAATTACCATGATTTTCCTTTGAATCTACGAAGTTTCTGATGCAGTAATTTTAGACAAAAAACTAAATCACTTTGATTTTAGTATCATCTTGTTGGATCTGTGATGGAGAAGATCTTGAAGTTCAAGGTGTCGTTTTGGGTATGATTTTAGCCCTCAAAGTTGTCACCTTTATTGTATTTCAGTGGTCTGTAGCTAGGATTTAGTGGATTTAGAAGTTGGGTTATCACAGGACCTGGTTGAATCGTTGAATTAGTGAATTTTGATTATCAAAATTAAGAGAAGTATGGAGACTCTTGTTGTGGTGGCGCAGCATAGAAATCAGTATTGTAGCAGGGTGAAGCCACATGGGCCAGCCCGATTTGGGTCATCACCATCTAGAAATTTCAGAGGGATTAACTGTAGGACTTTTCAATCTGGAGCTGGATTACTTCCAACCCCGTTTAAGTATAGCTCTACTCCTATACACAAAAGGTCATCTTCCCCTCCCTCATCGTCATCGTCATCTGCTACATCATATTCCTTAAAAACACCATCTTCTATTGCTGACGGAACACACTTGAAGACTACCAGGACAAGCTCTCCTATTCCTATAAAAAACAACAAAACCCCTGGAAATGATAAGTCTTTTAATGAAGAGATCTCTGGGGAATGTTTCCGATACTCTGAGCTTTGGGCTGGACCTGCTTATTCCAATTCACCACCGCCTAGCTCTCTGCCAATACCCAAATTCTCGCTTCGTGCAAAGAGGACCGTGTCACTTGATTTGCCTGCTTCTGACCCTGTTATTGATGTTCACCCAACTGCCAAGTCTGCTCCTGCATCCCCCACCAGGGAGCTTAGCCCTTCAGTAGCAGAACTTTTTCGTAGTGCTGACTCTGCGACTAAGACTTTACGTCGCATTCTCAATCTTGAGAACACTGATGACTGAAAAGTGAAGGAGCTTTTCAGCTCCTGTAAATAAGTTTACTGTACAAATTGGAGTTAGTTTTAGGTTGTATATAGATTGAATAAAATGTTTGGTAGCATGGGTCAGTATGAATTTGTTTAGGTTTCTTCGGGAGGTGGTAGGAGAGAAAGTAACGGCAATGGTAGGTCAACAATCTCCAGATTTTGTGAGAGTTTGGTGCTGGTTATGAAAATTTTTGATAACAAGATGCACAAGTTATGTGAATTATGGGCTTTGCAAGCTTGGATGGAAGATGACTCGTGCTGTTCAGAAAGCTGGGAGCTTATCTTAGAATCAAAGGTTGCCTGCTCTCTTCTTTGTCATGAAATTGCACAGATAACTGCCTTCTTATCTCTTGGACTTAAAGGAAACTATGTACTTGTTAGTTGACAACTTACGATGCCAAGTCCTCGGTGGTTGGTCTCAGTTCAGTTGTGGACTTTTAACTAATTTCTTCCTTTTGTATTAGGTACAATGTATATACTGTAGTCTGTAGAATCTCCACTAAATTGCTTCTGCAAACACCTTAGGTTTCTGTTTTATTTTTTATCTCATCATTTTTATTTCCTTGGTCTCCAATCAGTGTCCTTAGTGTCTAATAGTCTAACTTTGATTACTTCCTTTGTTTCTTTTTTTAAACCTTGCCTCAAGTAGCCTGCCTACATGATCTTTCTGTCTCTTGCTACACTTTTCCTTTGTCCATCATTGCCTGAATTGGCTGCTTAAGAATCAAATATCCCCAATATACTCTGCCTTCTTTTAGTAAGGATTTCTCTCCTCTACACTCTGCAAGGGTGTTGTTCCTTCCTCACCATCTTTTTCTGTTTTTTAAAAGGGAAAAATGGGAAGGGGAAGTAAAGTGGTTATATGTCACTTCTGCTTCTGAATCTTGTTAGGTTAGTCAGTGTGGCCATGCCCAGTTGCAAGTGTTGTTTGTGTCTTGTTCGTCCTAGTGGGTAATGCCACTCTCTCACTGTAGTGTCCATGGAGCCCATCTTTCTTGGAGATTGTTGACTGTGCCAAGCTACTTACAAGGTATTTTCTTTCCATGAAACTTACTTTAGATTATTATGTTAGTTTACTAGAAAGTCTTTGTTAACTGTTGCTAATAATCTGCTCTATATTTTTCTTCAGGGAGCTACTGGGATAAGTATTTTAGGAGGTTTTATTGAAGATGTTTTCGTGTTTAGATGTAGTCGCTAATGAAGTCTTGTAAGGCACCTGTCTCAGAAATGTTTGTTATCGGTTTCTTGCTTTTCAATGAGTTCTTGAAGCATTAGCTTTTGTAGTTTTGGACCTTGTTTTCTTTAAAGTGCAATGTTAATGTTCAGAGTTTAAGTATGTTCTGTTAGGGGTGTTTTTCACTTGTATTTATGCATTATGCTGCTTAAGTATGTTGGAATACCAATCTATTGTAATGTTAAATTATCATAGTTGGCAAATACTGTCTTCAATCCTTCCTGGTAACTCGAGGACCTGAAATGCTCAGATTCTTTGTCAAAGTTTAAATGAGGGAGTGGAAGATGGGTTAAGGCCCTCCATTGTTAATTAGTCCCTCTAATTAGTATTAAATGATAAATTTATTAATAATATACATATCTATAAATGTAAAATTAAATAAATAATAAAATATATTAATCTATATTTGCCTCAAGCCGATGCACCCTAAACCCAATTCCGACTGGACCTCTGATTTTCAAAAAACCAACGCGATCCGAATTAAATTTAACGGGTTCAGTTTCTGGAATTTTTAAATTTAAATTTTTTTAACTTTTTATATTGTTTTTAATTTATTTATTTAAATTTATAAATAAAATATTTTTATTTTATGAAAAATAAAAAATAATACAAAAATTAATAAATTGGTTTGGACTAGGAATAATTTTGATTTCACTTTATTAATAGAAACTAAGTTGAATTCAAAATATTAAAAGGTTCAAGCAAACATCATGGTTTAAATTGATTTCCATTTTCTCTCTTTCTAATTTTTTTTAATAGAATACTTCCACTCTTAAATTTTAATTGAAATTTCATATGGATATATTAATTTTTAAAATAAACACTTTACCTTAAAAATGCAAAAGCCGTTAATAAAAATTATAAAAAGATTAAAATATCTTTTTTATTAATTTAAAAAATTATTATTATATATATATTTTAAAAAAATAACACTAACCGGTGCTTCTCAAAAAAAAAGGAGCAATAGATCGATGCTCCCAAAAGAAGGGAGGGAAGCATTATTTTGGTGCTCCCTTCCTTTTGGGAGCACCAATCTCCCTTAGGCTTATTATTTTTTTAAATTAATAAAAATTATATAATGGTTATAAAATAAATCTTAAAATAACATCATTTCAAAAAAAAAAAATCTTAAAATAACAATTATAAAAGAAAGTATTTATAGGAAATAAAGTATTTAAAGGGAATAAGAAAATTTTTTTCAAGTGTGTCTTTACAAATGAAGTGAAGGGACCTATTTATAAACTAACAACCCCTTATCTAAATTTAATTTACAAGATGGAGATAATACTAATGGATTAGATGGATTAAATTCTAATATTCATCCAATCTAATTGACATCCAAATCTAGATATAGATAACATAAATGAATATTTATAAAAATATTCATAATACTCCCCATTGAATATCTATTGTATTAAGAATATACTTTTTTAAAACCTTAAAAAGAAAAAACCTCATGCAAAAAAAATTCGAGTAAAAAAAAAAGTACATAATCTTTTCAAGAATATACTTTTGAAATACTATCTCATTAAAAACCTTATCAAGAAAAATCCAATGAGAAAAACCTTGATGAAGAAAAAAAGTACAACGCATATTTTACTCTCTCTGATGACTGCATGATAGAGATCTTTATGTTGGCTCCATTAGTTTTTAATGATAATAAAACATTTCTATGTCATTTGTGACTAATATTTCTAACTAAGTGTGCAGGGGAAATAACTACAAAGAAACAATATTTCAATCTTCCTAATGAGCACTTAAAGATATGATTTGGATAAGGAACAAGAATGATCATTGTACAGGAATTCCCTTGATATGACAAGAAAGATCATTGGTTGAACAAAGGTCAAAGTGGAGAAGTGGAAGGTTGAAGCCTGGTGAGAAACAGAATCGAGTTAGTCGACCAAGAAAATGGGGTTAGTTGACTAAGCGCTCTCTGGAATCTGCGTCTGAAACAGAATCAACTTAGTCGACCAAGGGAAAAATTTTAGTTGACTAAGTGCTCTCTGTCTGCAACACTCACCAAGTCACTACAAGACAGAATAATGGCTAGAATCTTCCTCAAACTATTTCTAACGGTCATAAACGTCCTAACAACCATCAAACAAGCTTCTTTAACTGTAAAAGGATCTTCAAATGCCAAGGAACTAATTTTTGATAACTCAAGAGAACTTTGAGCACACTTTGACTTCACACAAAAAGACATCATCATATTCAAGCCAAAAAGAGTAGCAAACTTGAAAATCTTTTGTACTCTTCACTGAACCTAAACGTCTATTCTTTATATTTATGTTGAGCACTCAAACTTGTACCCCTTAGATCAACCGTGTGATCACTAGGTACTTTCTTCTTTCCATCTTTGTATTCTTAAAGTGAGTGTTTCACTCTAAGTGTTTGCATCAAGCAAGGTTTGCTTGGATACTTGTGGGTTCTAGTTTAGCCCGTGAAAAACTAGAGATAGGTTGTGGTTGAGCCTTGAAAAACCACATTGGGGTTTTAGTTTAGCCCAGGAAAAACTAGTGATAGGTTGTGGTTGAGCCTTGAAAAACCACCTTGGGGTTTTAGTTTAGCCCGTGAAAAACTAGTGTTAAGGTTATGGTTGAGCCTTGAAAAGCCATTGTAAAAAGCTTGGTGGAAGCTTGTGAATTCCATCATTTTAGTGTTTGGTTTGAAAATACTTAGTTGGATAATCAAGGTAGTGGATGTAGGTCTTGGACCGAACCACTATAAATACTTTGTCCATAGTCTCTTTTGTTTTGCCTTCATTGTTTTGAGATTAAATCTTAATTCCACCAAAAGAGCCGAGATAGTGCTATTCACCCCCCTCTAGCACTCACTTTGGGACCAACAATTGGTATCCGAGCTAGCTTTCTACATACAAGGTCTAACACCTTTAGAGAGGATCCAAATGGCTCTATAAAAATCAGTTGTAGTCGAGGGACAATTTACAAATAGACCACCTCTGTTTGATGGCTCTAATTACCCTTATTGGAGCACTAGGATGTCAATATACATTAGAGCCATAGATTATGAAATGTGGGATGTCATCACTGATGGTCTTTTTATTCCTTCAACTGTAAATGTAGTTACAAATGAGTTAATGCCTAAGCCAAGGTCTGAATGGACCGAAGCTAAAACCAAGAAAGTGCAGACAATTTTAAGGCAATCAACACCTTGCATTGTGCCTTAACTCCCACTGAGTTTAACAAAGTCTCAAGCTGTACAACAATTAAGCAAGTGTGGGATAAGTTAAGAATTATTCATAAAGGGACTTCTCAAGTAAAGGAGTCAAAAATAGCCTTCTTGACCCACAGTTATGAGATGTTCAAAATGAAACCTAGTGAGGACATCACCAGCATGTTTGATAGGTTCACCAATATTACAAATAAACTTAACCAACTAGGAAAACATATCCCCGAGCATGAGCTTATGAAAAGACTTCTTAGGAGTCTACCTAAGTCTTGAAAGCCAAAGGTGATTGTCATAAGAGAAGTAAAAGATTTGAACATCATCACACTTGATGAAATTTATGGGTCTCCGCTTACACATGAGCTGGAGCTCAAGGAAGAAGAAGATTGGGATAAAAGAGAGGCAAAAAAGTGGAAGAAGAACATAACACTTAAAGCTAGCATCCTTGAAGAAGAGTTGGAAGAACTCTCATGTGATGATGATGATGAATTGGCACTTGTTTTAAGAAAAATCAGAAAACTGATGAGAAAAAAGAATCGAAGATTTGCAAGAAAAATCCTTAAGAGAGACCAAGGTCCTTTTTGGAAGAAAAATAAAATTGACAGCAATAATAAGGAATAAGTAATCTGCTATGAATGTAAGAAACCAGGGCACTACAACTCTGAATGTCCATTGCTGAAAGAAGAAACTCAAAAGAAAAACAAAAAATCAAAAAGGGCAATGGTTGCTGCAACTTGGTCAGATAGTGACTCGAGCACAGAAACTGGTGAAGAAAGCTCAAAGAAAAGAGCTAACATCTACTTAATGGTAAAGGATGATGAAACAAAGGTATGCTCATCGACTTGTGATATTTCTATGAATGAGTTAAAAATGAGTATGATAATTTATGTGATGAATTTGAAAGTTTGTTTTTAAAATACAAAAACCTGAAGAAAAAGACTGCATCACTTGAAAAAGATTTGGAGAAAATAAAACATGAATTCAACCTTGTTTTTGAACAAAGAAACTTGTTTCAAACTGAACTGGAACATTCAAAAATAGATTTTGAAATCATAAAGGTAGAGCTAGAAAATAAAACTGCTGCTTTACAGAAAGCTCTTGATGAAAATACAGCTCTTAAGTGTTTAAGTAATGATTCTTTAAAGAAAAATTCATATGGTAAGAAGAATCATCACAAAGCATCATCTAGATGCTATTGTTGTGGAAAACATGGTCATCTATCTTATGATTGTGTCAAAAATATAAATGTTGAGAAAACCAGAAAAATCTAGGTGCCAAAAGGCTATTTTATTGACACTAACACTTAAGGACCCATCAAAGTATGGGTATCTATCAAGAAGAACTAAACCATGCTTTTGTAGGTTGAGTTGTACCTAAAGGAAACATGGTCAAAGGCTTAACACAAGAAGAAGCAACTATGATACATGGATAATGGCTGCTATCGACACATGACAGGAGATGAAATGCTATTTGCACAGTTGGACAAGAAAAAGGGAGGCACCGTATCCTTTGGAGATAATTCAAAAGGAAGAATCCAAGGTATAAGTACGGTTGGTAAGAACTCTTGTACACAATCAGTCATGTGTTATTTGTTCAAGGCTTAAAGCATAATCTATTAAGCATAAGTCAGCTATGTGATAAAGGGTTTAATGTTTGTTTTGATTCCAACAAATGTGAAGTAATAGATATAGGTACTAACAAGACTACCTTCATAGGTAAAAGATTGAAAAACATGTATGTCATCTTTCTTGAAGATCTAGAAAAAGATAGTGAAATGTGCTTAGTAGCCAAGGATGAAAATGATAGCTGGCTGTGGCATAGGAGACTAGGACATGTTAGTTTGAACACCATGTCGAAACTAATTAAGAAAGATCTAGTTGTTGGACTACTTATCATTAAGTTTGAAAATGATAGAGTATGTGAAGCATGTCAATTAGGAAAACAGGTTATAACTTCTTTCAAAGTTAAGAATGTTGTGTCAACAATGAAACCTTTTGAAATGTTGCACATAGATCTCTTTGGTCTTATTAGCACCACAAGTTTAGGTGAAAAATCCTATGGCTTAGTGATAGTGAATGACTATTCTAGGTTTACTTGGGTTTATTTTCTTGCTCACAAAAATGATGCATTATCAGCTTTCATAGGATATTGTAAGAAAGCTAAGAATGAAAGAGATACATCCATTATTAGGATTAGAAGTGACCATGGAAGAGAATTTGAAAATGATAAGTTCGAGAAATATTACAATGAAAAAGGGTTGGAACATAACTTTTTAGCACCTAGAACACCCCAGCAAAATGGAGTTGTGGAGAGAAAGAATAGAACATTGAAAGAGATGGCAATAACCATGCTTTGTGAGAACAATCTTCTTAAGTATTTTTGGGCTGAAGTTGTCAATACAACAGCTTATATACTTAATAGAGTTTCAATTAGAGCAATCATGTCAAAGACCCTATATAAGTTGTTCAAAGGAAGAAAGCCAAACATCTCTCACCTTAGGAGCTTTGGCTGCAAATGCTTTGTTTTGAACAATGGAAAACAGCTATTATGGAAGTTTGATGGTAAAAGTGATAAAGCAATATTCTTGGGATATGCCATGAACTCAAAAGCTTATAAAATTTTCAACAAAAGGACACTAAATGTTGAAGAATCTGTCCATATAGTTTTTGATGAATCAATCTATGTTGAAAAGGAAGCTCATGAGGATGATAAAGATTTAGAAAATCTAGAAAGACACATGGAAGAAATGAGTCTAAATGATAGCAAAAATAATGAGCAAGACTCATCTAGGGAAGAACTCGTAGCTCTACCACTTGAAAATTTACAAAGACAAGAAATCCAGCATAGTGACTTACCTAGAAGCTGAAGATATGTGAGAGATCACCCTCAAGAACAAATCATAGGTAACATATCTCATAGAGTTAAGACTAGGAAAGGAACTAGGGAGACATGTGAATTTTTAGCATTCATTTCTCAAACTGAACCTAAAAGTTTTGAAAAAGTTAAAAAAGAGAAAAGCTGGATTTTAGCCATGCAAGAGGAGCTGGATCAATTCAAGATAAACAATGTGTGGTCACTAGTGCCTAAGCCTTCAAATCATCCTATAGTTGGCACTAAATGGGTGTTTAGAAATAAAGTTGATGAACAAAGAAACGTAGTGAGAAACAAAGCAAGATTGGTGGCAAAGGGATATAATCAAGAGAAAGGGATAGATTATGAAAAAACCTTTGCTCCGATAGCTAGAATAGAAGCCATAAGATTATTAGTTGCCTTTGCTTGTCATATGAACTTCAAACTATACCAAATGGATGTGAAGAGTGCATTCCTTAATGGAATTATTCAAGAAGAGGTATATGTTGAACAACCTACTGGTTTTGAAGATTTCGAGAAACCAGATCATGTCCTTAAACTTCACAAAGCCTTGTATGGATTGAAACAAGCTCCTAGAGCTTGGTATGAAAGGCTTTCTAAATTTTTAGTAGAAAAAGACTATGTTGGGGGCAGCATTGACACCACACTGTTTATCAAGAGATACCTAAATTATCTAATTATAGTTCAAATTTATGTTGATGACATTATATTTGGTGCTACTAATGAATCTCTTTGCAAGAACTTTGCTAAGGAAATGCAGAGAGAATTCGAGATGAGCATGATGGGAGAATTGAAGTACTTTCTTGGCCTTCAAATCAAGCAATGCAAAGGAGGAAACTTTATCAGCCAAGACAGATATATTCAAGACATGCTCAAAAAGTTTGATATGCTGAAATTAAAATCTATCAACACACCAATGAGTACATCTACAAAGCTTCAGGCTGATCAGAGAGGTAAAGATGTTGATCAAAAGCTCTATAGAGGTATGATTGGATCTCTTCTTTACTTGATTGCAAGTAGACCAGATATTCAGTTTAGTGTGTGTTTATGTGCTAGATTTCAGTCTCAACCTAAAGAAACACACTTCATTATTGTGAAAAGAATATTTAGATATCTCATAGAAACTCAAAGCTTAAGAATTTGGTATTCAAAAGAATCACCATTCAGTCTTGTAGGATACTCAGATGCTGACTTTGCAGGAAGTAGAACTGATAGGAAAAGTACAAGTGGAACATGTCAGCTGCTAGGCAGCATGCTTGTATGCTGGTCAAGCAAGAAGCAAAATTCTGTAGCATTTTCCACTGCTAAAGCAGAATATTTGTCCCTAGGATGTTATTGTGCACATGTTTTATGGATTAAACAACAATTAAAAGATTATGGATTGTCAATGAATAACACTCCAATATATTGTGACAATACCAGTGTTATAAATATCTCAAAGAATCCTGTACAGCACTCAAGAACCAAACATATTGAAGTTAGACACCACTTTATTAGAGATTATGTAACTAAGGGAGAAATCAATATTGAGTTCGTGAGCACATTGCATCAACTTGCTGACATATTTACAAAACCCCTTAGTGATGATAGATTCTGCAAAATTAGAATAAATCTAGGAATGTGTTATTTAAAAGAGTTATAGGAAAAAGTCTGGACTAAATAGAGAAAAATAGAAGAGACTTAGTCGACTAAAGTGTGAAACTCAGTCAACTAAGAGCATTCTATTTTATTAGATCAAAAGAACTGATGGCTAAATGATAAAGGATTAAATTAATGAAATTTTTATGCCTACAGGGTGACAAAATAAAAAGGAAAAACTTGAAGCAGTAAATAATAAAAGTATGAGGCAGAATTTTGAAATTTGGGAAAATAAAGCATTTGTTACGGGGGAGGCAGACAGTTTCTAAGCTAGAAACTGTTAATCACTTCTTAACCCTCTGATAACCGATTCTTTCAACCCTAGCAATCTCATTTGCTTTCCTTCATCTTTTAAAATCAACCGAGAACCCTCCTTTTGTCATATCTTGGAACCCTAAGGGAAAATCATCTTCAGAAATCACAATGGCCAAGTCGACCCTGCTCAAGGATTTGCTTGCAAAGAAAAAAGAAAAAAGACCATCAGAAGAAAACCCCGAAGCTGAACACCCAAAGAAAAAACAAAAAGGGGCATTGAGTTCTGTAACAAAGAAGATTGAGAAAGAGTCTAAGAAGAAAAAACAAAAAGAGAAAACGAAGAAGACTGAGAAACTGGAAAAGAAAAGCAAAGGAGAAAAATGTACATCATCTACTTCATCATCTACTTCATCCCTAAAATTTAGAAACAAAATTCATGAAGAAAGGTTTAGGAAAATCGAGAATGCTCCTATTACATGCGGGAAACATATTGACTGGGACAGTTTCAGTGAAACCCTTGAACTCCAAACCAGCCTAACAGACTATTTTAATGAACTGAGGATTAAGGAGTATAACTCTTTCAAAGACAAGACATATTGTGCTAGCTTAGTTAAAGAGTTCTATGCTAGCATTGCATTTAGTGAGAGATAGCTTGATGATTCAGAGGACTTTTTAGAGGATAACCTGAATGTATTTTTGAATGGAAAAGAGTTCTTAGTCACAGCTTCATATTTGAGTAATCTACTAGGAATTGAAGGAGAAGATGGAGAGTTTGAAATGCTTGACAAGTATGATCCTGCTTTTGTATAGGAAATTATCACTGGAAAGAAAGAAAAATTCTCTTTAAAGAGCAATGCAGGACTGATCATTAGTCCACAATTTAGAATCCTACATTATTTTGTAACTACCAATTTGCATGGTAGGCGTGGTAGCTTAAGCTACATCAACCTTCAAGACCTTTGGCTGATGGAGCATGCATTTATTGGTGAAGTTCTGAACCTTGGACGGTTCATGATTGAAAGGATGAGGGCAGCATGTAAACTGGAGAAAATCCATTTTCCATATGGGAATGTGATCACATCCCTTGTTAAGAAGAAATGAGTATGGGCCAAGAGGTATGATATGGATATGGTCAAAAGTAAAGACCAACCAATCTACCTAGGAAGCTTAATCAAGATGGGATAAAATGTGTACGGGGACACTTTCAGTAAGACCTCCAAGATTACTTCAGTACAAACTCAACTAGAGGTAGCCCCCACACAACTAGAAACAGTAGCCCTTCATTTCTCCAATGAGGTTATGTTCAATCTGCTGATGAGAATGAATGCCAAGCTCACAGATCTAGGAGCAAGGCTTGTAAAAATTACGAAAAGGATGAATGAGATTGAGGCTAGTTTGAAAGTAAAATCTGACATGCCAACTGCACCAGCTGATACTGACTCCTTTGCTACTGAAAGCATGGCACCAGAAAGACAAGGTATTGAAGGATCAGCCTTGCAACCAGAAGGATTTGAATTTCAAGATGCATGTCCTGATTTCCAAGCTGAATGATCAGCCTACCAGAGTGCAAGCCCTGGTCATCAGGACCTTGAACCAGAACTTGAAGAACCTCACAAAACCACCTCAACAGAAAGGGAAACATCTGATCAAGGCACTGAGGTAGTTAGTTCACCATTTGGTTCTCCTGAGCATCAACCTTCATCACAACCTGAACAGAAAGCATCCCCTCTTCATTTTGATGAAGTGTCTGTCATGGGACTTTTCTATCAAATGGTAAGAAAAGAGCAAGCAGAAAAAGAGGCAACAACGGCTCAAGTTGCCCAGGCAATGACCTCAAAATAGAAAGCTGTAGAAAAAGGTAAAGACAAAAGAAAAGCAAAAGCAAAAGACACAGCCCCTGCATCTAAACCTCAGCCACTTGCCATGAGACAGAGAAGACAGCATGAAAATCAGTACCTCCAAGAACAAGAAAGTCTGCAAGATTGGCAGAAAAAGCAAAATCACCTCTTGCAAGCATTCTTCAAGTCCTAATAGAAGTCTCTGATCAGGCAACTCCAGAGAAAGTTACAAAGACATCTCCTCAGCCTCCTTAGCAAACTCCTAAAGCAGCCTCTCAACCCCTTTTGAGACCACCCTCACATGTTCCCCTAAATCCTTGGTGGGAACAAACCATGTCCCCTGAATCCACACCATCTCCCTCTGAGGATTGATACCTCAGCTTCTTCCTTGATGATGACAAAAATAGAGAGTAGTAATTACAAGAAAAATAAAAAAAATCTAAGGATAAAGGTACTAGACCTTTAGGGAAAATATTAAGAAAAACAAAAAAATCCTGAGGGTAAAGGTACCAGACTTCTAGGATAGATAGGTAGCAAAAACAGGTCTAGGGGTATTTCTGAAAAAAAATTTTTATTTCTATTTTTGTTGGATATTTATGCCTCAAAGGCATTCAAACACTAAATCTTAATCTTGGCTAACTTTATGGATATTTATAATATGCTTGTTGATAATTGTTTGAAATGCTTGAACTCTGAAAATGATATTTATGACATTGTGAAACATGGCTAGAAATTTTCTACTGACATCTGTGAAATCCTGCTGCAATTTTCTGATGTTGTCCTGATATTGAATAAATATGCTGATAAACCTATTCTGACATGATAATGCAAAGTTAAATATGTGTTTGAGTACATATGGATGATGATTTATAAGAGTCTGCTGGTAAAATGATGGTTTGAATGAAATCTGGAGCTAACATGATGAAATCTGGAAATTACAAGCTATTGACAAAAATCTGCAGAAGTAGAAAATCTGATAAAATCTGTCAACATGCCATTTAGTCTTAAACCTACATATATGAACATTTTCTATCAGAAGCAAGTATGTACAATGTCACTAGGAATATAACTAAGATAGGAACTTGCTAGAATAAGATGAAAAATATGCACATACTTAGAGGGAGCATGAACTTAGGGGGAGCAATCCTCACTTTCTGCAGAAACATGAAAAGGAGTTAAAAAGATACCATGCTGTTAACTAAGGGATGTTTTGTCATCATCAAAAAGTGGGAGATTGTTGGCTCCATTAATTTTTGACGATAATAAAACATTCTCATGTCATTTGTGTCTAATATTTCTAACTAAGTGTGCAGGGGAAATAATTACAAAGAAATAATATTTCAATCTTCCTAATGAGCATTCAAAGATATGATTTGGATAAGGAACATGGATGATCATTGTAAAGGAAGTCTCATGATATGACAAGGAAGATCATTGGTTGAACAAAGGTCAAAGTGGAGAAGTGAAAGGCTGAAGCCTGGTGAGAAACAGAATCGAGTTATTCGACCAAGAAAATGGGGCTAGTCGACTAAGCGCTCTTTGGAAATCTGCATCTGAAATAGAATCAACTTAGTCGACTAAGAGAAAAATTTTAGTCGACTAAGTGCTCTCTGTCTGCAACACTCATTAAGTCACTACAAGACAAAATAACGATTAAAATCTTCCTCAAACTATTTCTAACAGTCATAAACGTCCCAACAGCCATCAGACAAGCTTTTTCAACTATAAAATGATCTTCAAATGCCAAGGAACTAATTTTTGATAACTCAAGAGAACTTTGAGCACACTTTGGCTTCACACAAAAAGACACCATCATATTCAAGCCAAAAAGAGTAGCAAACCTGAAAATGCTTTGTACTCTTCACTGAACCTAAACGTCTATTCTTTGTATTTATGTTTAGCACTCAAACTTGTACCATTTAGATCAACCGTGTGATCACTAGGTACTTTCTTCTTTCCATCTTTGTATTCTTAGAGTGAGTGTTTCACTCTAAGTGTTTACATCAAGCAAGGTTTGCTTGGATGCTTATGGGTTCTAATTTAGCCTATGAAAAACTAAAGATAGGTTGTGGTTGAGCCTTGAAAAACCACATTGGGGTTTTAGTTTAGCCCGAGAAAAACTAGTGATAGGTTATAGTTGAGCCTTGAAAAACCACCTTGGGGTTTTAGTTTAGCTCGTGAAAAACTAGTGTTAAGGTTATGGTTGAGCCTTGAAAAGCCATTGTAAAAAGCTTGGTGGAAGCTTGTGAATTCCATCATTTTAGTGTTTGGTTTGAAAATCCTTGATTGGATAATCAAGGTTGTGGATGTAGGTCTTGGATCGAACCAATATAAATACTTTGTCCATTGTCTCTTTTGTTTTGCCTTCATTGTTTTGAGATTAAATCTTAATTCCACCAAAAGAGCCGAGATAGTGATATTTACCCCCCTTTAACACTCACTTTGGGACCAACACTTTAAAATGATGCATTCTAATTTTTTGTACCAACTTTTCAAATGTTATACTAGGAAGGGCTTTAGAAAATAAATCTACTAGATTGTCACTTGAACGAATTTGTTGAACACTAATATCATCATTTTCTTGGAGATCATGAGTGAAAAAGAATTTTGGTGAATTTTGGCGAAACATGTTTTGTTTTATTGCCTTTAATGTCTCTTTCCTTTAACTGTGCTATGCAAGTAGTATTATCCTCATATAACGTTATTGGAATTTCTTTCTTGGTTAATAAGCCACATGTTTCTCGAATATATTAAATTACAAATATTAATCAGACACATTCACGACCTACTCATGAGTTGCTAAAATTTCTACATGGTTAGAAGAAGTAGCAAGTATAGTTTGATTTATAGAATGCTATGAAATAGCCGTATCTCCATATGTGAACAAATAACTTATCTAGAATCGAGTTTTGTGTGGATTAGATGAATATTCTGCATCTACATAACTAATTAAATTTTATTTTTATATATTTAATTAATATAAGCTTATATCTATTATTTCTCGAATATATCGAACTATATATTTAATTTCATTCCAATATCTTTGAGTTAGAGAAAAACTATATTTTGCTAATAAATTCACAGCAATTGATATAACAAGTCATATATTGCTAGCAAGATATATTAACGCTCCAATTACATTAAGATACGATATTCCAAGACCAAGAAGTTTTTCATTATCCTCACAAAGTCGAAAAAAGTATTTTTTTACATTTAGTGACCTTACAACTATTGGTGAACTCAATGAATATGCTTTCTTCATATAAAATTATTTTAATATCTTTGCGATATAATTTAATTGATGGACAAAATTTTATTTGCTAAGTATTCAATCTAAAAACCCCAATAAAACTTTATTTTTTCAAGGTTTTTCATCTCAAATTCTCTCTTTATGTAATCCACAGTTTTCATTAACTCTTCAGGAGTTCCAGTAATATTCAAGTTATCAACATAAACAACAATTATAATAAATTCATATCTAAACCCTTTTATAAAATGCATGGGCATATAGAATTATTTCTATAAACTTCTTTCAATAAATATGCACTAAGGGGGTTATATCACATGTGTTTGGATTGCTTTAATCTATATAAAGATTTATTTAATTTGATCAAATAAATTTCTCGAGAATTTAATTTTTTATGTTTCAAGCAATTTAAATCCTTTAGGGTTTTTATATAGATATCGATATCAAATGAGCATTATAAATAGGCTGTAGCTACATTTATTAGACGCATTTTAATTTTCTCATTTATTGCCAAACTAGTTAATATAGAATTGTAATTGTATCCACTACAAAGAATATCTCTTCATCTTCAATACTAGATCTTTAGAGAAAACCTTGTGCGATAAGCCATGTTTTATATCTTATAATCTCATTTTTCTCATTTTGTATTCACACAAATACTCATATATATATATATATATATATCTCACTGGTTGTACACCATTTGGTGTACGAACTATAGGTCCAAAAATTTCACATTTTGCAATTAAATATATTTCCTCCTTAATTGCTTCTTTTCACATTGGCCAATCATTTCTATGTCTACATTCTTCAATAAATATAAGTTCAAGATTCTCACTTTTCTTTCATAATATTGAGCTCTATATTATATACAAAATATCATCGACGTTTATTTACTGATTCCATCTTTTCTCATCATGACATAATTTATTGAGATCTCTTTATTTTCATTGATTTCAAGTACCCAAATTTGTTCTGGAATGTTTATCAATTATGTCATGAGTCTCTTCTAGAGTTTCTACTACCTCTTTCTGACCATTTTAAATATTTGCTTCTTTTTTTTTCGAAGATTTTATCTTTGGAATCGATTGGTCTCAATGCTTCGGGATGCCTTATCCTACAAGGACATTAATGTTAATAGGAGCGTTTGCAGTTGGTATATAAGATTTAGTTATTCTTTTAGGTTAGTAAATACGTTTGGCAATTGATTTACTTATTTTACAAAATAGTTATCTTTTGAACTTTAAGTTCATATTGATTTGTGCGAGGATCAAAACTGGATAATAATAATTCATTCTAAGAAATTTTCTTTTGCAATTGCTTATTTCTTCTCCCCTTAATGTTAGAAAAATTGGTTCATCAATATGACAATTGACAAACTTTGTCATGAATAAATCCTCTATTGATAATTCTAAATATTTAATTACAAATGGAGATTCGTATCCAACATATATTCCTAACATCCTTTGAGGACCCATCTTTGTGTCAGGTGGTGGAGCAATTGAAACATGTACCACACATCTAAAAATTCTTAGATGAGAAATATTTGGTTCCTGACCATACACCAATTGTATTGGGAGAATTTATAATAATTCGTTTAGCTTGATGTATACAAATGTTGCTGCATCCAAAATAGCATGCCATAAGCAATTGAATTTCATAAGTAATGGCCTTGCAATTAGTTGAAAGTGTTTAATAAAGGATTCTGTTAGACCCTTTTGTATGTGAACATAAGCAACAGGTTGTTCGATAGTTATTCCAACTAATATGCAATATTAAAGGCTTGAGATGTAAATTCACCAGCATTATCAAGACAAATAATCTTGATTACATAACTAGGAAAATGTACTTGCAAATGCCAAATTACAAGTTGATAATGAGCACACATATGACTATCTTGTCGATGCATCAATTAAAACTATAAAATATCTAGATAGTCCACATGATAGATGTATGGGTCGACATAAATCACCCTGAATATATTCCAAAAACTTAGAAAATTCAAACACAACTTTAACTGGTGATAGCTTTATAATTTATTTGTCTTAAGAGCAAGCAACACATGAGTATTTCATTAGATTGAAAAATCTTCTGGTTTTTCAATGAATGATCATATAAATTTTCAATCATTTGCTTTTTGCATCATCATTAATTCGGGATGGTCCAATCGATCATGCCAAATATTAAAATCATTAATAAACTTCTGGTTTATTATGAGTTTCTAATATTTGTGTAATTTAATTCAAAAAATAAAACGAGAAATTTTTTTAACACACATTTCCTACTTGAGTTAATAGATGTAAGATAGAGGTATTAAGTTGTAACACCCCATGCGGGAGAAGACAAAATGAGGGGAAAAGGGGAGAGATTCGGTCAACAAATGAGGGGAGAAAAAGACAAAAGAGGAGAAGAAAGAGAAAAAAAGAGAAAGAGAAAGGGGAGGAGAAAAAATGGAGAGAGAGGGCAGCAACGGGAGGAGAAAGAAAAGCAGAAGAAAGAGAAAGAAAAAGAAAGAGAAAGGAAAGAAGAAGAAGAAAAAAAAAAGGAGAGAGGGGGCAGCGACGGGAAAAAAGAAGAAAGAGAAAGAAAGAGAAAGAGAAAGGGAAGAAGAAAAAGGGAAGAGAGGGGGCAACGACGGGAGGAGAAAGGAGAGCAGAAGAAAGAGAAATAGAAAAGAGAGGAGGAGGAGAGAGAAACAGCAAATCAAAAAAAAAAAAGAGAAAAGGGGGACGGAGACAAAATAACTAGGTGCACGCATGAAACAATAGCGAAGTAGTACCCCGCTATTTCGAGGTGAGTGGGTGCTAAATTTTAAAATATTTTGTTCCTATAATATTATATAAATTGTGTAAATAGTTAATGAAATTGTGGATGGCATGAGCTGGTAGAAAATTTAGGTTGTTTGTGAATGTGACAGTTTTAAAATTTTGGATTTTCGATAATATATGTAGCACATGTATATATATGATTTTTAAGCACGGGGAAACAAATCTTCGACTGATTTCACTTCAAATAATGCCTTACAATTTGTGTACTGCCTAGGTCAGTGGCCATTATACTGTTTTCAAGATATGATAATAATTGATTATTTCTTTTAATACGTTGATTTGGCAGACACATTATGATTTAAATGATTCACATATAAAGTGCAATTCATGAGAGAAATATTCTCATTTTGTTTAGCATGCTTGGTAAATGCCTTAAATTGGAATGATTTTTATTTACACGTGATTGAGATATTTTGTGCACGAGTAGGTAAAAAGGGGGACCTGAAACCCCGATTTATATTGGTGACGTGGGTAGTTCCCATGAGTAAGTAAAGGGGGACCTGAAGCCTCGATTTATATTGGTGACGTGGGTAATTCCCACGAGTAGGTAAAGGGGGACCTGAAGCCCCGATTTATATTGGTGACGTGGGCAGTTCCCACGGGTAGATAACGACATCTGAGAATAAGCTTAAGGGCTGTACTAATTTATCCGAGAACGAGATTCGTTCGTTTATTGTCTTAGCAAACATCGCGTGTCTTTGACACGTAAATTGTTATTAATAATTGATAAGTGAAATATATATATATATATATTCTTGAATTACACTGTTTTAGATTTGCAAGGCATAAAATATCTATTCATTTAATGAAATATTTTTCTACGCATACTCTTGGATTTAGAACTAATCTACCCATATGTTGTTTCCCCTTCTCGCCTGCTCACTGAGTCGATGACTATCACTGAGTCTATGAGACTCACACCCTCTTATTTTCCCCTTTTGCAAACAGGGACTAACCTAATGTGAAACTATCAATGAGCACGGTCTACCACAGATTTGGGTAAAAACAAGTCTCAACTCGTTTTAGAGTCACTCTGCTGATAGAGGTTGAGTTGTAATACTCTGGATTTGTATATGGCAAATATTGATTTTTGGATTAATGAAAGTTGAGATTTCAAACTCAACGTAGTTAATTGTAATAACATGCCTTAAAGTCAAAATTGAATTGATTGTGCTTGATTTTGAATCTAAGTGCACGTGTATATATATGTTTGACTTAAAATTTATGCAGTCTATTACAAGTGCACAGGGAATGGTTGAAAGGTCATATGAGGCTTGTTCGGGACTTGGTGGGACACTTTGAAAGTCTCGAATGCCAGTAGTGATCTAGGGGGGGTCGTTACAGTGTTGGTATCAAAGCCTAGGTTTAGAAAGTCCTTGGATTTTTTCAAGTTGTCAGCGGAGTGTTGGGGTTAGTGTAGAATCTTATCCATGGTTTATGACTGCAGCATGAATTATGGGTGAAAGGCTATACGAATCCCCAAATCTTAGTAAGCCACCCTTATTACTAACTTCGGATATTTATTTAAAAGGGATGTTTGACGTTGTTTAGGTAACAAGATACCGCCAAAGACACAAGCCACCTTAAGAGCAATTAGAGGGTTTGATACCCCGGAAGAGGTTATGGAAGAGCCACGTGCGTCTTTCTCTAGGGGCAGTAGGAGAGGTTGACTTAGAGGTCGGATCGCCGAGCTTCACGGCAGTCAAGGTTCCGAGGAAAGGAGGGCCAACACCAGTTTTGAGGATACGGGAGGTGAGCATCCTGAGGTACCCACTGCCACGTTGGAGGAGATAGCGACTGGACTGCGAGGTTTGACTCAGGAATTTACGCAATTTAGGAAATACGGAGCATATCAAACCAACGAGACCATGGGTTCTAGCTTTGAAGATTCAGAGTATCAACCATATGAGGAAGCAGAGAGAGGAAATGTTATGGTGAGTTTAGGAGAGTTCATGAAATTGAGACCTCTTTCTTTTTCGGGTACTCACCCAGCGGAAGACCCACAAGTCTTTTTGGATGAAATGGATAAGATTTGCATGGCTTTGGGTTGTTCTAGCCGCCGGGCAGTTGAGTTGGTACGTTTTAGACTGACAGAGGTAGCGCAAGTATGGTTCGCCACTCTCAAGCACTGTAAACCTCTTAGCTCCGCTCCACTTATTTAGGAAGAATTTACGCAGGCTTTCATGGATAGGTTTTTACCTGAAAGCGTAAGAGACGCTAAGGCTTAGGAATTCGAAACCTTGAGGCAGATGTCAGGGATGACAGTGTCAGAGTATGATGTTCAATTTACTCAACTGTCGAGGTATGCTCCCTACCTGGTTCAGACTGAAAAGCAAAGAATCAAGAGATTCATCAAGGGATTACCAGAACCTATATATAGAGTTTTAGTCTCTCAAAGATTCACTTTATATTCCGAAGTAGTTGATGCTGCTAGGAAAATTGAGGCAAGACGTATGGAGAGTGAGGCAGAGAGAGAGAAGAGTAAGAGGAATAGAGGTAAGGGGTCTTCTAGATTTAAAGACTCCAGTAGGGGCACGAAGACTAATATAGCTAGTCAACAAGGTCGCAGGGATGGCAATTTGCTCCGAAGATCGACGCTCACTAGCCCACCAAACCAAAGTAGAAATTTTCAGTTCCATAGCCCTCCACGTAGCAGTGATTTCAGTGAAGTTAATTACAGACGAGCTATGAACAGCGGGATGACTAATATGAATCCCAGACAAAGTAACCAGTGGGGTCCTTTTTGTACTTTCTGTGGTAACATACATACAGGGCCATGTAATCAAACTGTGATGCTCTGTTACGAGTACGGGGGAGTTGGCCATGTAAAGAGGGATTGCCCTACTTTTAAACATAGTTAGGAGATGGCTCGTGGTTCAGTGCAATCTGATTTTGCTACCATACCGTTAGTCAGGAATGTTAGGAGAGATAAGGGAAAGGGGATAGCTTCTTCATCACAAAGTAGACCAGCGAATTTCACTCAACAGGTGCTTTTGAGGAGGACAGGCGAGAGTATTTACTTTGACGCCACAAGATGCTCACGCCTCGAATGCAGTGGTGACAGGTACTCTTTCAATCTGTGGTTATGAAGCATCGGTTTTGTTTGATCCAAGATCCACCCATTCTTTTGTGTCTTTAAATTTCATGCCTAAATTAGGCAAGCATTATGAATGTATGGATGAACCATTAGTAGTAACTACTCCATTGGAAGAAGCATATGTTGCGGAATATGTATTTCGTTCTTGTGGGGTCCAGATCAAAGATAAGTACACTTAGACGGACTTAGTGTTAATGACTACATTAAAAGTTGACGTGATACTAGGAATGGATTAGCTGGCATCTTGCTATGCCAACGTGGATTGTTATCGCAAACTGATGAAGTTTAAATTCCCGGGGGAGTCATCATTTATTATTTATAGTCACAGCAGTCAATGGGGTAACAGTGTGACGGCTGCAATCGCTGGAGAAGTACAGAGTGAAGAGGAAAGCTTGGAGGCGACACTAGTAGTGAGTGAATTTGTGGATGTATTTCCAGAAGAGTTACCGGGATTACCTCCAGAAAGAGAAATTGAATTTCGTATTGACTTGATTCCAAGGACGCAACCAATATCGATTTATATTGGTGACGTGGGTAGTTCCCACGAGTAGGTAAAGGGGGACTTGAAGCCCCGATTTATATTGGTGACGTGGGTAATTCCCACGAGTAGGTAAAGGAGGACCTGAAGCTCCGATTTATATTGGTGACGTGGGCAGTTCCCACGGGTAGATAACGACATCTGAGAATAAGCTTAAGGGCTATACTAATTTATCCGAGAACGAGATTCGTTCGTTTATTGTTTTAGCAAACATCGCGTGTCTTTGACACGTAAATTGTTATTAATAATTGATAAGTGAAATATATATATATATATATATATATATTCTTGAATTACACTGTTTTAGATTTGCAAGGCATAAAATATCTATCCATTTAATGAAATATTTTTCTACGTATACTCTTGGATTTAGAACTAATCTACCCATATGTTGTTTCCCCTTCTCGCCTGCTCACTGAGTCGATGATTATCACTGAGTCTATGAGACTCACACCCTTTTATTTTCCCCTTTTGCAAACAAGGACTAACCTAACGTGAAACTATCAGTGAGCACGGTCTACCACAAATTTGGGTAAGAACAAGTCTCAACTCGTTTTAGAGTCACTTCACTGATAGAGGTCGAGTTGTAATACTATGAATTTGTATGTGGCAAATATTGATTTTTGGATTAATGAAAGTTGAGATTTCGAACTCAACGTAGTTAATTGTAATAGCATGCTTTAAAGTCAAAATTGAATTGATTATGCTTGATTTTGAATTTAAGTACACGTGTATATATATGTTTGATTTAAAATTTATGCAGTCTATTGCAAGTGCATAGGGAATGGTTGAAAGGTCATATGAGGCTTGTTCGGGACTTGGTGGGACACCTTGAAAGTCTCGAATGCTAGTAGCGATCTAGGGGGGGTCGTTACATAAGTGTCTCTTTCATTCATTGTTTCAATATGATATCTATTCAGACGAATATCTTTAAAACTCAATAACCTTCTTTGAGACTAAATAGAAAATAATACATTCTTTATTGCTTTATTCCTAAAGGTAGTAAATTATTAGCTTTTCTAGAGCCTTCAATTAATTTTGAACTACCGGATATTAAATTGACATTGGTTTTTTTTTTTCATTGTCAAGTAGGAGAAATATTTTTTGTCTTTAAATATAGTGTGTGTTATAAGAATATCTGCTAGACATATATTTACATCATAGATCTTAGAATCAACAATATAAATATCTACACTTTTTTTGAATAAAATGAGATATATACACTAAGAAACTTACAAATTAACATAAAAGAATATTAAATATAAAATTAAAAAATATAATAAGAACATATCATTTAAATATAATGAAAACATATTAAAGTATTTTCATAATATAGTTATACTAAATATACCGATTACTATTAAGTTCATTCTCGGATATTTCTATTACCAATCGAGTGATTAATTTCATTTTCAGGACAAGAAAATCAATATTAGATATTTTTATTACCAATCATGTAATCAATTCCTCTTTCAGGGTGGACAAATATCTTGATTTGCTATATCAACTTGTCCATGATTAAAATTATTAGAAGATATTTTAATTTTCAGTAATGTTTGATAAAATTTAAGACGTACAACAGGTATGTGACTAATGAACTTTCATGCCACATCAATAACAATACATTTTCTATATTACTTTTATTCTTTTCATTATTTATCCACTTTTGGTGGGTTACAATAATTCATCCACTTTTTGATTGGTTATCCACTTCTAGTGGGTTAGTGGGTTAAAGTATCCATCTACTTTTGGTACGTTGAAAGTATTCATCTATTTGTGGTAGGTTACAAGTATACATTCACTTTTTGTAGGTGATCCACATATGATGGGTTATCCACTTCTGGTGGATTATTCATTTTTTAGTGAATTAAGGCATCCATCCACTTTTGATGATAAAATAATCTATCAACTTCTAATAGTAAAATTATTCTTAAATTCTGATGATAAAATTATCCATCCACTTCTAATGGTAAAATTATAATTAAAATAGTGATAGTATAAATTATTATAACCATCATAATTAAATGATGTTGCATCACTTTAAGGAATGGATGGATTCATGATTATGACCATAATTATTAAATAATGTCGCATTCACTTCAAAGAATAGACGAATTTATAATTTTTTATTAGTAGCTCGTTTGTCGCATTTACTTCAGGGAATGGACATTCATAATTTTTATTAGTAGTTTGTTTGTCACACTCACTTCAGGGAATAGACACTCATAGTTTTTCATTAAGAGCTATATAATAGCAAATTCACTTTCCAATCAAGAGACAAAATATATATTACATGGTAGTAAAATTCATATTAATGTTGATTTTTAGAAAATGAAAATACTTAAGAGAGATCAAGTTACTTACCTGATTTTTTAAAACCAAAAATTAAAATCCAATCATTAAAATCCTTTTGAAGCTTGAAGATGATGAAAACATAATAATTCTAAAACTCAAAAGATAAGAGAATCATGCTGATAACATGTTATGAAAAAAATCTTAAAATAACAACTATAAGAGAAATATAAGAGAAAGTATTTAGAGGAAAGAAAGTATTTAAAGGGAGTAAGAAAATCTTATTCAAGTGTATCTTTACCAATGAAGTGAAGGAGCTTATTTATAGGCTAATAACCTCTTATCTAAATTGAATTTACAAGATGAAGATAATACTAAGGGATTAGATAGATTAAATCCTAATATTCATCCAATCTAATTCACATTTAAATCTAGATATAGATAACATAAATAGATATTCACAAAAATATTCATAACAATAATAGTAATTTTTAAAATTAATAAAAAATAAAATTATCATTTCAATATTACCATATCATCAAAATAATAAAAATACTAACTTTTGATTAACGACTGGATTTATGTGTACAACGAAAGATATTTTTTTGAGACGGAGTGTTCATTTCGAAAACTAATAGAGACTTACTTGAAATTTCGATTAAAACTTAAAAGAGGTAAAGGCACTCTATTTTTTTTCTTTTTAATTATTCTTTGGAAGTGTGGTGGTGATATCTATCTAACATTTATATGAGTGATGTTAAGATTTATATAAAATTTAATTTAATTATTGACAGTGACTTAAATTTAAATATTTTTGAGATTCACGTAATGTAAAATTAAAATTGTTAAGAAAATGATATTTGAATTCAAGTCTTCATAGCTGGTATAAAAGCATATTAATGGGTATCTGATCTGGGAAGTGTTGTTCTCTTTATTCTCAAAATTGAAGAATAGAAGATCAGTCCGGTGAAGCTTTAGAAGCTATTCCTGCTGGGCTGAAAGGGTTGATAAATTCTAGTTCCTCGTTCTCTTCTTCATTCGGATATGGGATGCCAAGTGTGAAACGAGCGACTTAATGTCTTCAGTTTTGATGCATTGGCTTGCAAGGTTATGTCCAAATAATGGTTGACAGTGAATCCAAATGTTAAAGCGATTTCTTCCGGACCATTCAATACAGTAGAAGTAATTAGCAAGATCTTGGCTTATGATGGGAGGAGTTATTGACTTTAGGATAATGTTAATGTGCTTCCAAATCCTGTTTCTTAAGCTCAAAAATAGATGATTGGTGATTAGGGTGTCAGAGGGAGTTAGAAACGGTGTGTCTGAATACAAGAACATGTTCCCATGGCTTCCTTATTTTAAATTTACAAACAGGGGCTCTAAAAATCATTGTCCTTATTGCTGTCATCTCATCTCTTCTGGTGTCAACTAGCCAGTTAGCCGGGAATAATAATGGGGGTTGCTGCTTGCTTCCCCCAGTCCCCACCAAGTTTTTTGATTATATTTTAACTGGCCAATCACAGATTTTGGTTCAATTTCAATATACTTGCAAATAACATGAAAAAGGAAAAGAGTGAAGGGATCATCAGTTGATATAAAGGTCGAAGTCCATACGTGTCAATCTAATAACTGTGATGCATAATATGTGACCAGGCATGTGCAGATTGATAAACACTAATGCTCGTATAACGAATCGGGCCATCTTCAATCACTTTGAGAATTAGTGCTTAGCTTGTCTTTGCTTCGCCTGGCTGACTGGACTCCAAACTTTATTTTTTAGGACTTTGTCCCTTTCTCTTTCACCTCGGATGGTTTCAATTTTGATAGTTCAAATCCAGATGTGGACGCATATTACCATGACTGTTATGTTACTTTTTTTTTTTCTATAATAAAGGGAGAATTTATATTATTTTAAATTTTTTTTAAAAAATAGATTAAATTTATTTGATTTTGATAAAATAATAATACTATAATTATGATTTAATAAAATATATTAAATTTTACATTCAAACATTTAGTTCATTGATTAATATATGATCTTTCTCTAAAAAAAAATAACATTCGAATTTTTCTTTTCCAAATACACACACACACACACACATAAGTGTCTTAGACTTCAATATTAAATGTGAGTTTAAAAGTGTAAGATATATAAAAAAATCTTAAGTCTTATAATGAATAGGATTAAGGAATCATTATGTAAAAGAAATGGTAGGTCTCTTCTTTTGTCTATACTAAAATATTAAGATTCTCATCTATTAGAGAATTAATAAATCAAGGAATAAGAGGATATTAATACACTTAATCTCAACAATTAATATGATCAATATTGATTTCATTAGCAAATCATATATTAAGAATCAAGTAACAATTTTGCATTTTAAATTTCTGTTATGGTATGTCTTGAATTACTATAAATTAATTATACATAAAATTCACATTTACAGACGCCATAAATCTGAAAACCCAGCAGTGATTGACGCTCTGTCCAATTAGATTTTGTGGAGAACGGATTTAACATGCTACTAATGGATTCGAGCAGTCATCCTAACTTGAGGGGACGACGTTTATATTTTTACCGTCCCGTCGATAGTTTTAAACAGGCTTGGACTAGTGAGGTATCCTCGGTTGTTATCTAAGAAAGCAAAGGAGGCCCTGCACTTGGAACAATTAGCCATAATTTTGAGATATCGAAGCTCAGGATTTGATGTAGAAAGACAACGAGAAGACAGGTTTACAGCTTGCTTTGTTGATATGTTAGATACCCAAGCTATTGCGTTATAAATCTAGACATGTACATTCAATTCCTGCATTCATTATAAATCTACAAACCATCAAATAACTAAAATCTAGCTGGTTCTTCTCTTTATAGCAACTTATTCTTCTACGGATGAATGAATAAATTCAATTATCCAAGAAAGAATAGAAGTGATAAAAAACAAGAGAGAAATATCTCGGTGGAATTTGTGAAGTGGGGATAGAACTAGGTTGGCAGAGTCTGATGATAAAAATTAAGCAAGCTATTTGGCAACTTTCTGGGATAAACAAATCATATATAGATTGCAGAAAAGCGAGCTTCTGTCAATTATACTTCTCTGATGCCATTTTTTTTTTCTTTTCCTGATAGTTATGTTAGAGTTTCTCAAAGCAATGCATTGTTACCATCAAGTTGCATTTCCATCCATTTTATGATCGTAACATCTTTTTTGTAAAAGATTCACATGCATTGTTCACCTTTTTCAGAAAACCTAAGCATTCCTGCATAATTTGGTTTTGATTAAGAGCAGGTTGATATCTCGTTGAGTGACGGATGGAATTTACTATCTTATGTTATCGTTGCTTTTTGATCCAGCTCCTCTAGAACTTCTCTAATCCTGGTTATGGTAGTACCTAACCCTGTTAAAAGGTACAAATTCACACAACAATCACAGGATTTTACCAAATTTGCTACTGCTTTGAACGAGTCTTATCTAGACTCATTGATATAGGAAATGAAGGTTGCTTTCTCCTCATTCGCCTAATACAAATTATCATTGCTATTACTGTTCTCACCATTATCATCATCATTATTATATTTCCTTTCTTTGAGAAAGGATGGGGCAAGAGGGACCTGGCAATGATGTGGCCTGATAATTCACGTTGAAAAGCGTCTTTGTTACATTTTGAATATTTGGACTTATCTGTTCACAAGGGATCAAAGTTCCCAACAACTACTAATAGTTTATTGGTCCACTCCTGTAAGCCTTGATCTAGAACGAGAGTAGAGTTTGGATCTATCTCATTGAAAATGTCAGTTTCATATATCAAACTTCCATAATATAATATTTCCTTAAGATGTTTCTTTCTCAACCCATGTAGACAAAGATGGGTATGATCACCAGAAAAGTGATAAGAAGCAGAACGGTATGAGAATCTTCATCAGTGAAATAATTGGTTCCCCTGTTTATATTATTTATGTATGATGATTGATGTAATTTTTCTTGAAAAAAAAATACAGAAAGATAAGGCAAGTTTTCAATCATGCATCAACACAAGGGGAAAGAAGCCCATTGGCGATCATTTAAACAAAATTAATTTAAGCCCACATTATCTCATCCTCTCTTATCTCTATCTGCAGGGGAGAGGGTTAAAGAAAAAAAAAGACAGAAAACTAAACACCACAAAGAAAAAGAAGTAAAATTAACTAGCAATGTTTGGTTTATAGAATCAATCATTCGCAACAGAAAACAGTTTCTCCAAGCAGTAATGGAAATCTTAATTCTCCTCTCCATCCAGGAGCATTTCTTGATAGCGGCACTCCTGACTGCAAAAGGCTTTCTCACCTCTGCATTACAGTGTAAACAATTATCAGATTAAGCTTTTAAACCTAACAGAATCCAGTTTTATCAGATAAAAAAAAGGAAAAAAAGGAAACGAACCTGTACATGTATATGTCAATTTTCTGTTCAAGATTCTTCTTGCATGTGTGACAAAAGCTCAGGAAACTCTCTGGTGCCGACTTGGGCTTATCCGGTAAAGTGCGATAGCTCTCTACAACGCAATTATCAAATATATGGGTGGTTTTGGGATTAGGCCCGTGAGATATCACGCATGTATAGTCCTCCGACAGCTCCATTTCCCTAACGGGAAGACATCCAGTGAACACCTGAGGAGAATCCTTTACATGGATACCAGGATCGGGAGAGGCAAATGCTGATGATAAATGTAAATCCCTGGTCTTGATTCCAAAATCAGTTGGAGATATTGGAGAAATAGTTGGAGAGCGTAAAGATGATGGCAGTGGAGGAATCTGAACTCTGAGCTTGGTTCCAAACAAAACCATTTTGTTACTTGTCTCGCAAGAACTCTTATCCTCAATTGGCTTATCGTTGAGTGTATCGACTATAGCAAGACCAATTCCTTTTGAGTCTAATTTTTCGGGTAAGTGCTGCTGTTTGTTATTAGGTGAGAAAACTCCTGGGGATTTTGGCTGGTTGATATCAAAACCAAAGGGGCTACCAAAAGGAAATAATGGTTTGTTATCAAGGATTGAAGTAGGACTCTTGACAGCTTCAGAATCGGGGAGACCCTTTGTGGTGAAAGCTTTAAATCTTGGAGAACCAAAGAAAGATGGGATGGGTCTAGTGTAATTCTGGGCAGGGGATGATTGAGAGCTGTGATCAGCCATTAGAGCTTGCTTGCTGGTCACTGCTCTGGACCTATTCCTCAGCATAACTACCTCTTACAGAAGTATATCAGCCCCCAGAAATTATAATATTAAACAACTGCCATAAAAGAAAAATAAAAAAAGGAATCAGATTAATTAGGCACAAGGAACATGAAGTTGAAAGGGAAGAGATGGAAAGTCAGAAAAGAAATGAACTCACTTGGAAATGATTAATGTCACACCACCTTGAATTGCTGCTTGCGCTAGTCGCGGAAACCACTTTTAGCTGTTCAAAAGTAGGTAACAGAGAATAAAAAAAGGACAACCAGTTCTCTGTTTTTCTGCTGAAACTCTACCTGGAAATCCCTCACAAACCCTTACACACAAATCCAAGCAAGAATTTTTATTTCTAAAAAAGAAACGCACACTCTGGGAAATTGAAATGCTTCCTAAATCTCTGTAGCCTCCATGACAGAACAGTTTAAAAGAAAAAAAAAACAAAAAAATTGGGTTTCCCTGTTTCTCTCGTCTTTTGTCCTAGTTTCTTCGATTAGCTGCTTCAGCAAGGAGAAGAATCGATACCCATCATAATAACCCGCATGCAAAGCACATGATCAAGAACAGGCACAAACAACTGCTCTGCCATTTTTTTTACTGTAAAAAAATTGTATCTATGTATACTCCTGGGTGTTTCAGGAAAATATGGTAATAGATGTTTGCTACTCCCGATGAACAGAAAACCATCATCACCATCAAGTAAAAGAAATATTGAAAGATAAGCTTCAATCTTTTTCTCTCTCTGATGTCTGAACTTTTACTTTCTGTTAGTGGTCTCTCATTCTTGACATCGATTTCACTCTGCCAACCTCTTCTTTATTCAGTTTATTCAGCCCTGCAAAATCGCCAGGAATTGGCAAAACTTTGCAAGAGAGAGAGGGAGAGAAAATGTTGAAAGAAAAAAGAAGAAAAAATGCTTTAGCTTAAAAGGGTGAAGCTTTGTTTTTGGGTGTGCCTTTTAAAGAGAGAGAGAGAGAGGCGTATGCATGAGAATTAGTGGTTTTTGCGGTAAAAGCTTGAAAACGTCCAGCGACAATTCCCCTTTTTATCTTTTTTTTCTTTTCAATTTCCATTTTTCTATTCTATAAAAAACTTAAGTGAGTTTGTCCTTTAGTGGAAAGAGTTTCAGAGTACAGATTTTAATGGTATTTTGTCCTGACTTTCTTGTTCTGTTGTCAATCTTTCACTGTACTCTGCAGGGTTTCTGAATTCGGAAATAAACGCACGCACTCGAAGGAAATGATTATGATGTCACAGCTGAGCGGTAAATAGCTTTTCCTTCTCAGTTTTTTTGTTTTTTTCTTTTAAAAATTTACAACACTTGCTTTACCAACCCAAAGCTGAATACTCTTTTTATCTTCAATCAAATTCATTACCTACGCTTGCCATGTCAAAGACAAGCCGAGGTCCTTTTTACCAATGAAACGAAGTCAACAATGCCTCATGTTTGCGATGGTTTAGTCCAATTCCACCTGCTGATGAAAAGGACAAGAAACCTTTCCCAATAATAGTGATGATGTAACCAGAGAGTGATATTGAGTCTTTTTAAGTTTTATTTAATTACTGTAAAATGGGAGGGGATTAATATTTTGTAATTGTAAATGTCATTTGACTGCTAAAAAACTAAGAACTCTCATATATAACACAAATGAGCTAGCAGAGTTTAGCAATAAAATAGAGTTCCATATGGTTTTTTTGCATTGAGATATTGCTTTTATATGCCAAAAACAAACAGTTTTAACACTTAAGATGTACAAATTAAACGGAAGGTTGGGCTTTGGGATAGAGGATATATGGTTAAGGTAGAATAAGAGCATTCCAATTTTGTGTTTTGCATGTCATCGTAATTTCCCTTTAACCTTTCGTTCTGATCTACTCTAATCTCGCCCTGTGTTCCTAAGAATGAAGTTGAGAGAATAATCACTCGCACTCTTCCTCGTCTTTGTCTAGACTCTGAGGCCAATTAACGCAGACTACTGTTCCTGCGAAGGACAGAAATGGGACCTGAAAACTGCATGCACTATGTCTGAATGTGTAATCAAAAAGGTATTTGAAGTGCATGTGTCGTTGTCCTCAAAGCATTCATTGATGGGTCCAAAGCAAGGTTGGGAGACCAAGGGTAACTTTATTCTTGCATATAATCTTCATAATATATAATAACAATAATAATGCTTTATTTAACTCTCTTCCCAAGCAAGCTTAGGCTTGGATAAGGATGAAAGGCTTCAGTACAGCGCTTAAATGCAATTGATTACTAGCCAGTGTTGTTTAAAAAACAAAATTGAGTAATTGAATACCTGAAGATATAGGCTTTCAAGACCAGGAATGGGACAAGGATAGGATAGTCCTTCAATCAAACGCCAATTATTAGCGAGGGAAGGTGATTCCCATTTAAAGCTATTAAGCTTCCCAGACAAGTAAGTCATGAAAACAAAACAAATGTTATACCATCAGTAAGCAAAGTACAGATGCATACATGTCTCCTTGGAATTCATTTCTCCTGCAAACAAGATTGCTATCATCGTTTTTCTTATTCCCAGTCATTTCATCCCTGTAGGATAAGAAACTTGTTAGGCTGGGAAACTTTCTTAAATGCGCTACTAATTACTTCAAAAGCCTCCATCTTCGTGTTCAACTTCCACATATAAAGAGTAATTCAACAAGTACAAGAAATCGTAATTATATCTAGCAGATTTGATTTAACAACTCAAAGAAGATAATAACCACTTTCTTTCTTGAGCATGACAAATGCCAATTTCCCAGAGCAAAATCAAAACAAATTTATTTACAAATATAAGTTATACAACTCTAAGGTAATCAATTTTTATGTGTGTGTGTCATATTTGTCATTTTAAATCACAAATAAGAAGTAAACAGGTAATTTTTATTTATTCCACAAATTCTATTTCGTCCATTTCAAATTTTGAATTAGTAGTGTTTTAAGTTAGAGTTTTAAACTCTATCTGTCAAAATGCTCTCTTGAGCACCAACGTTATCGAATTTCATTAAATAAAACTTACATTCAATTTACAATGTAGTAAAATCAATGCATTAATAAATTTGATCATTATATATATATATATTTATTATTTATATCAAAGGTATGTAATACAGTCATTTGACTAACCGGGCATTCGAAACAAACAAAATGACAAATGGTGACCAATGGCAAGCCTTATGAAGCCCCTTGACACGAAATACAAATCCAAGGCAAAAGCCTGACCTGCACAGGGAAAAAAACAAACACTTAGGCCCACAATTTCGTCAATCATCATCAAAGAAAAATAACTTAGGTCCACCAATTATGTGTGTGTATTTCTGATGGCGGGTGGGGTCCATTAGTGGAGGTGCTGGGCCCTTTGAAAGTAACGGTAGGAAAATGAGGATAATTACACTCAGCAGGGTCTTTTGTAATTTTCTGTCGAGAGACGCAAACTCACTGCCGCTTTTATATTTTTGTCACGTCAATCTAATAGAAAGTGGGACCACGGTTGGGCCCACTTAGCGTCTGACTCAACCTTGGGCCCATTTTCTATGGGCAGATGGGTATGCATTGGCCGAAGTCTCTGTTTTCTGAATTATAAACAAAGCAGTAGTAGTAAATAATTAAACAAATAAAACAAAAAGAAGAGAAGTGAAAGAAAGCAAATACCCAAATTGTTTTCTTGTTTGTTTCTTTCCAGTGTTGTACATACCGACTTAAAGACTCGATACACTCTAGGTTACAATGCATAGATATGATTTGAAGTCATGTAATCTCACCGTTCAGAAGTTGTGCTTTATTTATGGAGATGAAAGTCTTGGTAGGGGATTAATCATAAGATTATACAGAGGAACTTTTTATTTATTCAAGTAATAACCTATTTAATGTTTTTAAAGTTAAAATTTGACAATAATTCAATCGGAAAGTCTGAATTCCCCAAAAGATATTTGTGGGGCATACCACAGAATTACTCTATATATTAAAAGCTTGACAAAAAAACTACATCTCTATTTGATTTTGGGGCCTTTATGTTTAGTAAATGATTAAGTTTACCATGATTACCTTGAGAAGGGTAATTCCTTAAATGAGAGGACTTTTGATAAGATAGAAAGGACAAAAAATAACATTTTAAAAAAATTGTTAACAAAAGTCGTAATATAGCACACAATGAACCATTATAAAGTGTTAGGTGTCATGCACTTACTTATGTAATTACTTGTTAAAATTCACCAACGGTTAAGTTAATTTTCGTAAGAAAAATAAAGGCACTTCTTCTATACAAGTTGCTTACATTTTTACAAATGAACCACATGCATACATACGGATGAAGTTTCTTTGACCCCAGATCAGTTATCTTGGTTTAGGAAGTACAATGTTGGAGGTTTTTTGTTTGTCTTCTTTGGTAGAGTTTGAGAAAGAAATGCTCACCTTTCTTGAGTGGTTTGTACTTTGAACCAAAACTCAATCTTAAGGAATTTTTACTTTTACTATTATTATTATCATGACTTCAACTATCAAAAAAGTTTGAGAAAGGCAAAACAGTGTTATTTAGGCAGACAAAAGTAAGGATTGCCTACATTCCTTGGCACTATCCCAAAATTCTGTTAGCCCACTCAACCAACATATATATATTTTGATGGTTAAAGAGGATTGCTACAGGGGGGAGCCTTTATTCCTGCAGGAACTTTTAATAGAGATGGAGTATCTGTTCTGCTAATCTAAACATCTTACCAAAAAAAAAAAAAAGAAGGCTTCCCATGTCCCTTTAGAGCATCATTTGAGTGTGCTAATTGTCACAAAGATGCCTGGTTTAGCCACCTAGCCATAATTCAATCTCTCATCTCACCTTCAGTCAATTGTATTTTAACCTTAGGTTTTTCAGATTCCAAATTCTCTTCAATTTTAATAACTTTTCAAATATATATTATTTGAGATTCAACGATTCCAAAAAAAATTTAGAAACAACGATAACGATAAAATATGAAGGAAGCATTATCCTTGGCATTTCTCCTTTTGATGATTAGAGAGTTACAGAAGCATGGTGCTTTTCCTTGAAGAAACTCAAAAGTCTCTCTCAGTGTATGGTTGGTGACACCATGAAACCTAATTTTCTTCGATGCATATCACTAGCCTTATCTACTCCAGGAATTTCTGTCACAGGCACGTCCCTTTCGATCAAACCCCAATTATCCAAAGACTTAGATGGCATGATTCTACTTGTCAGCGGTGCCAGGTGGCGGTACGCGCAATAGGAAGGAGAGTAAAGAGGACCACTCCGCTTCACGGAAGTTGCCGTTCGCCAGATGCTCCCCCCCTCTCAGCTAAAGCGGTAGAGCCTTTTCTTTCTCTCTCCCCAAAATAAGTTTTAGTATATGCAACAATGAATTTTTATTTCGGAGGATTGGGAGATATAATTTGTTTATTTGCTGATCAGGCTTTGGATTGTTCACTCATACGAGAAGACTGAAGAGAGACGGTGACAATGGTGTTGGCGCAAGGGGACCTTCAATCCAGTGGATTGTTCTTAATTTGTGTAGGCAAAGACAAATTTAAAAAATCTTTTTGTTCAAGTGTCTGTGGTGATCGGTTGCCTTCACGAAATGAAGTGCCAAGTTGAAGGTTTTAGCTTTGGCCTTAGCCTTAGGCTTGGGGCCCAGAACCCAGAATTGGTTGTGAGCTTGTGGTATAATGTTGCATTGCGACAAATCGTCCTTTTGACAAATGAAGGAAAACAAGAGAAAGTTATACCAGCAAAACGTAGCATAGATCGAAGTTATATGGGGTTCAAAGACAAGTAATTAGACTTTAGCATGATCTAAAATGGACCCATAATGAAATGGTGAATTTGATAATGACGTTTATACCAGCTAGTATCTACCCTAATAATAATAAATAGTAACGGCAAAGCTATTTCTGAAGCAAATTCCTACAGGAACTCCATCCATCAGTCTTGAAACTTTTGAACCAACCTCTGTCAACTCAAATTTACCTCATTTTCTTCTTCTCTCTACAAATAAGAAACAGAAAAGCAAAAAAAATCTGCTCTCTCCAAAAGTTTAATTCTTAGTATTAAAATTTTTCCTCGAGATCTTCAGTAGGCAATTCCCACACGGCTTTGTCTGTTTCATCGAGGCAAATAAGCCACCACATTGTCTAATCAATAATAAATCCACCAGCACAAAGCTAAGCTAGACAGACCCTCATCCCTAGCCCCCCCTAAACTAATTATTTCCTGCCAAGTACATAATCTCCCTACCATGACAAAAACGTAAAAAAATACCCTTTAAAGATAATAAGATATTTTAAAAAATATTTTTTTATAATTTTAATTATTTTTAATCAAGTTATATAAAAATATTTTTAATAAAATTACATATTATAACGTGACATATCATGTATAAAAATATATGACACATCATGTATAAAAACTTATGAAAAATCATAGTTAAGTTATGACACGTCATATACAAAAACTTATAACAAGCCATAGTTAAGTTGTGACACGTTATGTACAAAAACCTGTGACACGTTATGTACAAAAATCTGTGACAAGCTATGGTTAGGTTGTGACACGTCATGTATAAAAATCTGTGACAAACCATGTTTAGGTTGTGACATACTATGTACAAAAATCTGTGACACACTATGTATAAAAATCTGTGACAAGTCATGGTTAGGTTGTGACACGTCATATACAAAAACCTGTGACACGCTATGTACAAAAATTTATGACAAGTCATGATTAGGTTGTGACACGTCATGTACAAAAACCTGTAACATGTCATGTACAAAAATCTGTGACAAGTCATGGTTAGGTTGTGACACTCCATGTATAAAAACTTGTGACACGCAATGTACAAAAACTTGTGACAAGTCATGGTTAGGTTGTGACACGCCATATTGAAAAAAATATTATTATTATAATCCATGTATAAAAACATGTTTCACGCTATAGTTAAACAGATATACTGAAATCCTCTCAATTCTTTTTTGACAATTTGACACTACTTAAAGTGTTTCCAACATTTTTTCATAAATCAAAATATAATTTTTTTTATCTAAAACACCAACTTTGACTAAAAATTAAAAAAAAAATTCTTTTGAAAACATAAGTTTATAAATTTCAAAATTTTGAATTTATTGGTGTCTAGGTCTCGAATTGATTCAATTAAAAACTATTTCATACACCTATGATTATTTCTACTATTTTAATTTTATCTAAAATACCTAAAAATCGAATTTTTCAAATACTCACCCACCCAAACACGTCAAAACAATTCTTTAGTGTCTTGAACGCACAAGAAAAAGAAATCTGAAAACGTGAAAGAAAAAAATCGAAAGCATAACAGACGAATGTCGAAGAGAAAAATCGATATATTTGAGAGAATGGGATTGTGAGAGAGAAAAATCCGAAATACAAATGAGGAGAAATTATGATGGATGATTTAATTTATTTAAAATAATTTAAAAGTTATTTTTATCAACTCATGACTAAATATGACTAAAAATAATTAAATTTATTTTTATGGTTATTTTTAAAATATCTTTATTAAAAAAAAAACATTCCTTACAATTTTCTCATTTTCTTATTGCCTAAACTATTGTCTTATCAGTTTTTTGTGCTGCTAACGCAACTGTTTTATTTGCTGTATGCAAGAGCTAACACTTTCCAGGTCCATACCTAAACTGGTGGGCTAAAAAGTAATAGCTCAAAGACGTATTCAAATTTCCACGTATCTCTCTCTTGCCTAAGCTTTCCCCAATTGTAAGCCTTGGCTCATCGGTCCAAACCCACACCCAACTGAACTCTTTCGTATTGACAAGGTACACCTTTTGTTTGAGGGAATGGACAGTTTTCCTCTAAAAGATTGATTAATTTAACATCCCTTATTTTCAATATCTGGTCAAAAAGTCTTCAAAAGCATCCATTATTACACTCCATCATCAATCATGCATACCAACTTCACTGTTATCTCAGAAAACTACTAGATATACTTTCTTATGGTGATGAATAAATAACTAATGTTACAGGCAGTTCAATGTCATACGCTCACAAAACTCAATTACAAGGCAAACGCCGCAAAAAAGGGTTTACTTCATTTTCTTATCATTTCTGGTTCTCTTTCTACACTCTCGTTTTTCCACAGAATATTGCTTCTTAATTAACAAATTGCACATTGCTGTTTTCACAGCTTCGGCAGCTGCCAAGAACACCTTTTCATCAATTGAAATACTTCCCTGCAACTTCTCCAGCAGTTTTGCTCCACCAGGTATTTCACAATCCCCCAGAACAACTGGCTCCTGCTCCAATGAATCGGGACTGCTTTTTCTAAAACCAGATATCACTTTTACTCGTGACAAAGATGAGTGATCAGAACCACTCAACTTAGAGGCACCTGTTACCATCCACAATAATCCTCCAGAAATGCTACTGCCTAGGCTTGTAGGAATGAAACTCTCCCCCACAATTGAAAGCACCTATCAAAATCAACAGATATACACGAAATATTAGTTGTGCATTTCAGCAATCATACTTCTGCATTTAGGCATTTAGCCTCTTCTGGATAAACCAGAAAGTTTGGTTAACTCAAGGAATATCCTATCATAACAAGACAAAGAAATTCTGTGCCACATTTGAATTGGGTAAAAGGCTGCTCTGGATAAGAAAATTGCAGATTACCATATAATGTCAAGCACAGGTAATGAAACAGATGTCTAAGGTATGCAAGCAAAACCATCCTTTAGACAATTGGAAAGTCGTTTTATTGTTGTTTTAAGTTATAGAATTTACCTTGACAACAGAAAGAGTCTGAGATGGAAGGTTGCAGCTCAACAACATTATTCCTTGCAAACTAGAACATAGAACACTATGCATGTTATGATAATTAAACAAACACAAGAATCATTGAAGGCAAAGAAAATCACCAATACAGAACACTCAAAATCTCACCTTTGAATGGCCACTGCAATAAGGGTACAATCTGGGATTGTGCATATATCAGTAACCGTTGAACATTTAGCTTCACTTGCATCAAACTTTAAGTGTTCTGCCTTCAATAAGCAAATTCAAGTAAAACCTAGTGAGATACAATGGATAACAACAAAATCCAAATAAAACCAATAGTGGTGGCACCCGAGCTTTCAAAATACCAATTGCCTTCCCTTCTAATCAATGTACCCAAAACTCTGATTCCACAGTCATTTTCCCCATTGTGTCTTTATGGAAAATGGAAAAGCAGTCATTTAATACAATTAAAGAAAGGAACTTTTCTTTTAGAGGAGAGGAAGAGAAAGAAAGAGAGACCAAGGGGATCTATGAACAACAGAGTTGAATGATATCCAAGATTAGCAAAACATCATCAGGAATCTCCAGTAAATTTCATATTAAGAGAGATACCTTTGCACCAACTTCACAAGTATCAAGAAGGGATCCAGATATGACATCCCACATGCGAACCTGAAGAAGCAACACTAGTCCATTTTTCACCAAATTTTGCAACTTAAAAAGCTAAAGCACAAGATGAAAACAACTTTGCAGATTAATTAAACAAAATTCTTAATACTCACGGTTGAATCACCACTTCCAGACACAAGAATACCCCGCAAGTAATCTGGAGTGCAAATGAAGGCAAGGCAAGAAACAAACCTGTAAACAGATTAATTTAAATGAACACCTATCTTTAATTATAAAAATAGAATTCCACATTTCTTAGAGAAAATAATGGATCCATATCAAATCTGCTTACTAAAGAGTATTTTGCACAGTTAGATAATCAACCTACTTGAGTACTTGACTAGGGATCAAGCAAGTATGGGCATGCCAATGCCCTGTAATTCAGCACTAAAATTTTGTTCAAAAGAGATTGTCTTAAACCAAAAAACCGCATACAGTACCCTTCCATTATGTACAAAACACACCAATGCAAGAGAAACATGTGATCATAAAAACTCACTCACTCCTTATGACCAAGACAAAAGCTTTGAATCTCATGAGCTCCATCTAATGGCTTCTTGGGAAACACTGTAACCTGTCAATAGAAAGATCATGTAAAATAGTGCTTTATCAAGCAATATACTATCATGGTTATACAATGGGTAGACAATGATGGTTTACACGAATTTTAAAATCTCTGTCGGCGCTAACAATAAACCGTCCATCTGGTGAAAACTCCTGCAAATAGGACACCGTAAGTATTTGGTATCTATCAGGCAAACCATGTTGGCAACAACAAGTATGTACCAATAAAAGTGGTAATAATCCTTGAAAGTGGAAAACAATGAATTCCACAAATAACACTGCACGTTGATTAGGATTCAGAATAGCCACTCAATTACCAAGCTAGTAATGATACTACAATAATGACCAAGCAATGGAACTGCCTTCCTGTTAAGAGGAGCTTCACTTCCATCAACCCCTGGAAGATCGACCACCCAAACCACTCCAAATTTGTCAGCAAAACAAACATGAAGACCATCATTGCTTACGGCAAGAGCACTCACTCTCTTTTCAGAATACCTGTCATTTAGTGAATTCATAATTCATCACTAAAACAAAGTAAACTTTCCACGAACATAACAGAAATTAGAACAAGAAGAAGAAAAAAAGCCAGTTGGGTTGTTTAAGAACTTACACAGTAGAAATACAGCGCCAAGACTCGGTAGACCAAACCTTGACAAGCTTGTCATCTCCAGCAGATACAAAGAGCTTTCCGTTTGCTCCATATTTAATAGCTCTTATTGAATCATAATGAGAAGCGCCACCAGATTCATCCACCAAAGTAACAGCGCAATCTTCACTGCGAACGACCAAATTTAAAAAAAAAAAAAAGAAAAAAGCTCATTTCTTTACGAAATTTGAGTGAACAAAAATTGATTTTAAGTATGAGAGCAGGGGGAGAAGAAGCGGGGAAGAGAGTGCTTACGGCAGATAGAAGACACGAAGGTCCGACCCGACGGAGACTGCAACGGAGTTCTCGGTCGGGTGGACGGCAATAAGGGCGGGAGCAACTTCCACGTCTTTATTGTTTTGTTCACTTTCTTCCATATGAGTATCTTGCTCCGTTTTGTTGATATCGTCGTGTTCACACTCTTCAATTGGAGGATCTTCCATGCTTGCGCCTCGCCGTCGAAACTCAAGGGGCGGAGGTCTCTAGGGTTTTAGTGGCGTTTAAGCTTACCGGTGGGCCTTCAAATCACCGGGCTGTTAAGTTATAAGCCCATCTTCGTAGGTGTATCTTTTTAAATGGAATTTATTAATCATTTATTAAATAAAAAATAAAATTCACGACCACAATAGTATGGTTTTTATTGAAGAGTTTTGATCATACACATGAACATGATGTTGAATAAGCAAATGGTTGTCCAGTGAAATCCTAAGAGAGGAAAATTAATTGTCACTGACTGAAAAGTAAAGTAATTATTGATGTAGCTATATTTGATGCATGAGTTTGAGCATGGAGTGGTAAAATGAAAAAGGGCAAAAAGCAAGGCGAAAGAACATTTATGGCTTACAAAACGAACACAAGGTAGCCAATAAAACGATCATTTCTCGTCTCCAATAGGAGGAATTCAATGCCTCGACAAGAGTACACTTTTCACAACAAAACCAACAGCTCTAAAAAACAGTGAGAAACTTAAATTCTTAGCTGAGTACAACCAAAAATTGTTCCTCGGCATTTTGTCATCGGAGCTGCTTGACGCCATGTCGGTCTATCACCGCCAACTGTCAAGATATCCACATCAGACATTGGTTTGATATCCCAATTAAATTGGTCAGGGCCAATCACCCCTCCTATCACGTAAATTTCATCTCCTAGTCCGGTCATCGCAAACCCAATTCTCCTACGAAACTCTGAGGCAGAAACCACCACCTTTCTCACTTCCTTTTCCTGCTTGAAAATAAGTCCATGGCTCATCACGTAAAGGGCTCCCTGTACAACTGCCATTGGACCCTGGAGCCAACCATAATCCTCCACTGTCCACCCAGACCCCATATGGTCCAAGACTTGCACTGTAGATAATCCCTTGTGCAAGACATGCACCTTTCCTCCAATAACTAATCCTGAGCATGCTGAATTATGAGTGCGGTGGAGATCAGGTATTGGAATCCACACATCCTTCTCAGGATCATACATTTCTGCTTGAGATATAGATTTTCTGCAGCTGGTGAAGCCACCAGCAACGATGATCTTTCCCTTCAAAACGCAGCATGCAAACATGGCACGAGGTAAGATCATAGATGCACGTGGAGCCCACCGACGCATTATAGGATCATATGACCAAACTTCATCAGTTGCAAAACTCCCATCTTGATCACCAGTTGATGGGTCAACATCATCACTCCCACCACCAAGCACAAACAGCTTTCCACCAGTTGAGACCACACCAAAGTGGGCAAGGTGCCTGATCTTCGAGGGAAGGACAGGAAGAGTAATCCAAAGGTCGTGGAGAGGATCATACATCTGCCATAAATTCTCTGGATCAAAGGCGCACACACACAGAAGTTCCTCTGCTGAGCCAACCTCCTGTCGAGCCTTAAACAGCTCAGGGCTATGAATAGCAGCTCTCCAGGAATGAGAAACAAGTTCCAACTTAGGATAAAGGTAGAAGGGAACCCGTGCGATGCACCTAATGGCAACAGCATCTGGAAGACCTTCAATTAATCCAGACATACTAACCAAGGTTTCATCTGATTCCAGCAATTCTTCACAAACAAATTTTTGCTATGTCAATCACAGCAGTGGAATATGCAATCTGAAAGAGCAAATTTGGAACTTGCATGTTAGAACCAAATGAATTTCAGAAATAATATGTTAATTAAAGTCCAGTTGGATCCCAATGAAAAGAATGACTGCATTGGTTTTCAACAACATTTGCAGCACAATTAGAATTATTGAAATCACTGAAAATAGCAGTGTTAGGCACCATCTCAGTGTCACCAACATTGGCAAAAAGGATAGCAATCATGCCATAGTGTGAAGGTGAAACAAAAAGAAAGAGCATCTATAACATCAAAATTTAAATGTTTCCTTTAACAAGCAAAATTCTCCAAAAGACACCCCAAGGCCATTGAAATCCCTATGAAAGAAAAAGTTTCACTTTCAATGTGGGTAATGTCACCTTGGGAATAAAAATAGAAACTTTTTTTTTCATACAGTTATGATTATTTAAGTTTGAAGTCATGCTTTCACAATAAAATTCCCTTTTGAATACTAAAGCAAACAACAAAATGTAATCCATTTTTTATTTGTCTATGCAACATAGCTCATGAACAAAAAAATTGAACTACAGTCCTTATGTCAAAATAAAATAACTAGCTCCATTGCATATTTTGTTTTATGGCAATGAAAACTAATGATCAAGCAGACATCGCAACAACATATCTAGGGGTATGTCATCGGTGAACTTTTCATACCAAGAGTTCCAAGTGTAAGAAATCATCTCATCAACAATTTTTAAGTGCCTAAAGAAGCATAAAAGACTTGGTGGTTTAAGAAATGAAGGAAAAACCAAGTGATTAACCCAAAAAGACAAATGTGCCTTAATGGAAATTACCTGCATGTAACACACTTGCTAATATAATAAAATAGCATGTAATTTAACTTCCTAAGACTTCATTTCCATGCTTGAGACTGCGGTATGCATGAAATATTTGCAAATAAGAAACAAAGAGGTAGGAAAACATGACATTCTAATTATCATAGTGTTTCTATCAAACAAAACATACAACTGCAGCAACAACTGTAAGATACCATCATATGAGTTGCTTTATTGGAAAAAAGCAGCATTTTTATCAAAAGAATGGCCCACCACATTCTGTTTCAGAAAAAAAAAAAAAATAGCTCAAGCAGAAACAACAAAAGGAGTCTCATGTATATCTACCATCTAATAATTAATACAAAAGTGAGGCTTCCAGCCTACTATCTTAAAAATACTAATCCCTTAACTAATGCACCTTCCACAATTACTGAAACAAGGCCCAGAAGTTTTGTCTTGGTTTCTATATTAACTTTCTCCTCTAGAGTGAAGATATTTTCTTAACAAAGGGATGGAGGGATGGAAAGGAAAGAGAATCCAAAATACTCATAAAGGAGAAGACAAACAAACAAACTGGGGTGGATGGAAGAAAACACCTTTTGGAAGAGTTCAAATAATGACAATGAGTAATCTCAGACATAAAATTGATTTAACACATCTTTTGCACCCAAACTTCTAAGCAAGTACAAAGAATATGAATAATACCTTCAGATATTCACCATTGGATACTTGGATTTACAATTTGCAAATGTATAAATGTCAAGTATAGAGCCCAGCTACAAATTTTAGTCCATGGATTTCAGACTTCTGGCGTTATCCAAATTTTTACAGTAAAAAACTCTTACCAAAGAATTGTTCCTAAATGAGAACTTAACTCAAAGGCCCAACCTTTTAAAACACTAACATTGCAAGTCATTATAAAGTTTTGTCCTTCAACTCATTTTCAGAGCACTTGTGAAAGCTAATACTTTGAGAAAACTCTGGAAGATCCTCCAAGAAATAAATTAATATTGAAACTGAATTCCAGTTCCTACCTGTATAATGCATCAGTTTATACTTATCTGCAAAAACATAGCAGATAAGTTACCATAGCTGAGAGACTAGACTGTAATGACTGACAAACAGTCTATTTTCTTCTCCTCAGGCAGACTTATCTAACAAATGATAATGCACTGAATTCGACAAACAATAAATAATATATATTTCATGAAATTTGGCTCAAATAGAAATCCAGGTCAGAAATTATATTGCAATAAGCATCGACTACAAGCTACCACTAATTTATGCATATGAATTCGGAAACTTTAAAGATCTAGGATAATATCTTTACATTGTTCAAGTATCAATATTTATATAAGCATAAGCAATTTAAAAGAAGAAAGGCAACAATTCCGACATCAAAATATGATCCACGCAAAAACTCTGACTTCACAGTAAAATGGACACATTTCCCCAAACGACAAGCACATGAATCTAGCACATTTACAAACAAAAGTGGCATCAGAATACATTTCATTGCCCCAAATCAACCGAATTTCACCATCACAGACAAACAGACTTCTATTTCACTTTATCAACCTTTTAATCCTAACCCAGAAAAAATCAAAACATCAAATTGCGAACAAAACCCTAAAATTTCAGCCGTATGAACAAAAAGAAACTTGCTAGTAAAAAGGACTGCAATCAACGTTCCTTCACTTTCGGATAAACCCCACTCATAATTCAGCATAAGGAAGAAAGGGTATTCCATAATTTGAAAATTAAATTCAAATTCTAAGGAATTGCCAACAAATATCGGTTAAAAAATAGGCAAGTGAAGAAAAATGGCTCAAATTCTAAAGCGTCTGAAATGAACAAAGAGAAGATGCCTTACCTGAAAGCCAAGACCCCGCAAAGAAGAAAAAGATTTGAGCTTCGTTGTTGAGAGAGAGAAGGGGGAGAGGGGGGGGGGGGGGGGGGCAGGAGGGGAGGGAGAGGGAAGAGAGGAAGCGAAACGGCAGCGTGTAATTGCCTGAGAAGAGAAGATATGCGACGGAGAGAGAGAGACTTTTCACAGGAAAGGAAACGCTGAGTTACAAAAACAATGTTTTTCTGTTTTCCTTTTTTTCTTTTTCACTAATCTTATTAGGATTTTGTAGTTTGATTATGTGATTGAACGTAATAAAGACTTTTGTTTTTTTTTTTTGGAGAGTAGTAATAAAGACTTTTGGTTAAAATATATATATATATATAAAAGAATAAAGATTTTTTTTTATTTTACGAAAACTTTTTTTAGGTTTCCTTAAATAATAAAAAAAAAACTTTTTTGGTTCTAATTTTAGGATACCTCTCTACAACAAACAGAATAAAGCGTGTGGATATTCCACTTCGGATGGCATTTTCTTTACTCCCTAATTTCATTTTTGGTTGACACGTACACGGCACGTGTTGAAAATGACCCTTTATTGTTTCACGTTTTCCTATTGGTTATTTATTTTATTGTTTTCTTTTCGCAGCATTTAAAAATCAAACTATGGAAAAGAAACTATCTACCGTCCCGTAGCCATTTGGGAAAAGTAAAGGGCTACCCAACTCTAACTTCAACATAAGATAAAATTTTAGGATACATTTGCACCCATTTTTTCATAAAAAAAATTAATGTATTATGATAAAAATAACTAGGCCATGATAATATTAATTTTCAAAAATTGGGTAGATTGGGTAGAGAGTCATACTTCAACCATAATACTCTTGGTAAGAACAAAAATATATACATAATAGGTGTAAATGCATTAAATCTCAAAAGAATTTATCTTGAAAAAAAAAAAAAGAGTTCCCAAGTACTTAAATTAGGTGAGTTCGGTAATGCAGTTAATTTCGCAAAATTTAATTACTAGTAATCGCGTTTGAATTTATCGGAAAACAATCAAGGAAAGGCCTAAGGAGGATTAGATAAGCCTATGGTCTATGTATTAATACTAGACTACAAGTAATATAGGTGCATATCTTGAAGCAAATTTGCACTCAAAAATAAAGAAAATCATTAAATTTGTGACCTTAATTTGACATTTACTGATGCACACAAGCAGCGATGCAAATTGGGGTGAACTCTTTCTCTCTTTGTACATGGACAAAGTAGTACTACAATTAAGTTTGGTGCAGGTGCATGGGGTTTAATTTCTTGGCTCGCATCCATCGCATCGCAATGGATCAATATCTTTATTGATGGTGTTTGAATTTTGACGTTGATTGATGACTTGACCTGATTGATTGATAAACACGACTTTCAAAAGTTAATTTTCGCTAACCCCTTGTGTGTTGGGTTGGTATTTGCTCGGGCCCAGTCCTGGTCCAAACCCAGAGTCTTTGGCCAGGAGCCGGCTTTGACCAGAAACTCCTCATAAATTTTGCTGTCAAATTCGTACTAACTTTTCCTTTTGAATATGACCAGCGACATTTCTTAAGGTGTCTAGGTTACCATCAACGTGTCTTAGGTCCTAAGTTTTGCTTTCTAAGCGTGACATTATGATTTCAATCTGGAAGTTATGCCTCTGCTTAGTACACCAGTGATAATTTACTCTCAAGATCTTATGACGAAGCATGCTATATTTATGAAAATGCAAAATATATTTTTATTAGAATTTTAGAAATCTGAAGAAAACCAAATAAATAAATACAATCCCCAAGAAATTATTCCTCCGAATAATTTAATAACACATTGAAAATCAAAGAAAAAAACTGCACTCCTTATGTATCTACTAAAATGGTGGTAACAGAGGGTTCATCAGGGGCCCAATGTGACTGAAGCTTAGATGGTGATAAAGCTTGAAGCCTGGAACGCGATGAAAAGCAAGACGAAGAGCTTTGAAAATGAGAGCTTAGTGGAGTTCCCAGTTGATGTGCCATCGTCTGTTGTTGGAACAGTCTTAGACGCACCACCTGTACCAACAGAACCAACATGTACATATGAGTCTAATTTAGAGAATTGTGGCTAACGCTATTGGGATTCCAAAATTTACATGTTAGCAAGTTAAAAGCACTCGTTACTTCTTATACCTGAAGGAGAATCTGATGTTCCTGATGGGGAGTCGGAGGGAGAAGAAGCTGCAGATTAACATAATATCAATCAATCAGAACGTAGAAGTTGAACCAGAGCAGAAATGTTCAGAGAATTTTCTTTCCTCGTTAAAAAGAGAGATCTAAGGAAACTTAATTTTCTTACCATTGCACTGGCTAGCAGGGGGAGTCTTAACATTGCAAGCTGTTGGGAGAGCCATGGCCTGAGTCTGATTAACACTGACTCCAAGTGATGAGGGACCACCGTTAAGGACCTCGCAAAGGCACTGAGGCTGTGACCTCACAACATTAGCAAGCTGGGAGCAGCATGAAGAAGATGGCTTTGATGAGTTTCCTTGTATATAATCCAGGCATGGAGACATGCTAACGAGCACACTGGTGCAACTTGAACTTGATTGTGCCACAGCTCCTGTCCATAAAGTCGCTGCAACTATAACCACCGCCGCAAGCATTGCTCCCTTCATACTTCTAGCTGCCATTGCTTGTTGTAGGATTTGCTTGTGACGACTTGGAGTTTTTAAGTCTTAAAATGTTAAAAGTGAGGGAAGTCTGGGGTCAATGGACTATTGTATGTGGCTTGTAGGGAGAAGACGGGGTATGGTTTATAAAGGGGAAACGTGACCAAAGGGAGGCAGCTGTACTTTGCGTTGTTCACCAACTTTTCCTACTACATAACAGATTCTTTGGTAAACAACTCCGACTTTGGAACTTTATAAAATGAGTTTTTTATAAAGTCAGCCTTAAAGTGTCTCTTTCTATTTTATTCAGATGGTGCGTTGCACTCCTTTAAAGAATATGTAATACATCAGATATCAATTTTTCTTTTCTGTTAAAGCAGGCTAAAAGAATTTATACCTACCACTTTATTATATGCAAGGCCATGGCGAGAGTATTTTCCTTGAAAGGTGTATAATGAGCACGTGGAAGCAAGAAGTTCCAGAATCCACCAATCAACCTGACAAAGGCAGCATAGACATTTCTTTTCCAAGACAATATAAATTCAGGGAAGCAAAACCCAAGAGGGCTCCTTTAGAGAACAAAGAAAAAGAAAAGGTCGGTTGGGTGGGGTTTATTAGGGTCAGAAACTTGAATACTACCAGGATCCGTTTCAAACTAGTTACCTGCTCATGTTTATAAGACTATACTAAATTACTACTGTTTCTTAAAGTTCTTCAAAGTTCCTTTTTGTTTTTGCTGTATTTTCATTAGTTACTACTCGTGAGTTATTTCATTCTGATCTTTATTTCTCTTAAAAACATTTACTATCACCAAATTAAAAGATCATTACCCTATTACTATATGGATTAATAGGTAATACATCAACAGTGTATATTAAGTGTTTAATTAGATATATTTTTGGTATAAATGGGGTATTGCCCTATTATATTTACTGCTACATGTTCGCAGAAAAATTTGTTAAAAAATTGGACTACCCGCCCAAACTTATCCCTTTAAGCCATAATTCTTGTCACCTTTTATGGGGTTTAGGAGATGTTGAGGGATTTGTTCATAATTAAAAATCAATTCTACAAAGTAATGATTGAAATTAACTTGGACTGGCCCAAGTCCTAGGCCCCAGACTTTAGGCGGTCCAAGTGCTATTGAGGTATTCTACATAATTAATTAAGAAGCCCAGCTGGACAAATATTTTGCGTCAGTGCTCGCAACTAGAATTACCTCCGTCACATTCACATACATTGATACAAAGATCGCAGGAATGGTATATTGCTGATGCCTGATATTGCCTTTGTGCGTACATGCACGGAGAGTAGTAGCTTGCTTTGACTTGGGTGTCTTCAAATTTTGCCTGTCAACCAACACTTGGATGGAAATCTGAATGTGATCAACCGACATTGTGTGAGATCGATGTTCTTAAATTTGTCTATTTTCAATGGTCGTTACTATATTTGAGGTTACTTCTGTTGTATATTATTAGCCTTACGTTCATACCTCTGTTAGGCTATGTAATATTAATGGCTTGGATTTTGAAAAAGCAGTGCCTTCTCCATTTGTCTACAGAATGTTGAAGAAACAATTGTTATTATTATTGCCGTCGTTGTTGTTGGATGATTAAAACCGTTCCATTATACTTCTCTGTCATTCATTCTCACCTTTTCTAACCGCAGTTTGAGCATCAATATTTAAGTTGCATTTTAGCTGATGGAAACAACAATGTACTCTTATATTTCCATTAAGCATACATCGCAAAGTAGGAATACAACCCTGAACAACAATAAGTGGGAACCCTTGCTGCCTGGTAGTAGCATTAGCCTAGTACGTAAACAAGCTCCTAGTTTTTATAAAATGCTCAACATAAGGTGATAAGAGAAATGTATGAAGCAATAAACAGAGCGAAGAGAGTGACAGTAAGCGGCATTTTCATAATATTTCCATTTGATGTGCTGTCTTCTTTTGTAGGGACAGTTTTAGACCCAGTTCCTGCATATGTTCATGTGTTAATAGAATAAATCATCAGGAAAGAGAAATCAGAATTCTTCATATACTACTGATTAGCATTACCACCAAAGCATAGAGTTTAAGCAGCGTTAATGATCTAGACTTTCACATCAATTTTGGGATTAATTTCAAACATTTCTCCTGGAAGAAGCTCAAGGTGTAATCACAAAATTACTTGCCGCTTAACCAGAGCATGAACTGTTATTTCTACTTTATTATATGTGAATTTGCAAGTTCTGTCTACCTGAAGGAATGCTTGGCATTGATGATGTAGCTGGAGTGTCAGGTGTCTCATCTGAACCATCAGCTGGAGGACTTACTGTGGAGCTCACTGGAGGAGCCGCTGGACCATTGGCAGCTGGTAAAAAATCAAATTAAGTTTTCCAGAATATTTATACTACCTTTCTTGGGGAATGTGAGTTATAACTTGACTTTACCGTTACACCGGCTAACTGGGGGTGTTTGCACATTGCAAGCTCCAGGGAGTGACAGAGCTCGAGTCTGATTGATGGTAATACCCAGTGTTGAGCCGCCACCACTGAGTGCTGAGCAAAGACACTGTGGCTGTGATTGAACTGCGCTAGAAAGCTGAGAGCAGCAAGATGATGCTGGGGTTGTCGAATTTCCGGTAATGTAGTTTAAACACGGAGCTAACCCCACAAGCACACTGGTGCAACCAGACTGAGCTGTGGCTTTATAACAAAGCATGCCTACAAGAACCAGGGCGACACCCAACTTGACATTTTTTAAAGCCATTTGGAGGTAGAGTCTCGCAGGATATTATGGCACCGAGAGCTTAAGTAGCAAAGCTAAAAGATGGAATTCTGTCTCCCCGAAGGAGAACAGATGGAACATATATAGAACCTTAAGTGGCAAATTAAAGATCATTTTATTAGTTACATTCGGTGGCCAACTTTTCCTAAATCAGGAGTCATTTGGTAGAACAGCTTTGAGAACCTCAACCATTCTTCCATGGTAAGTCTTCCCTCTACAATTTACACCGCTATCCGAGTCACCTGGCTTTAATTTCTCAAACCAACAAACCAACGGGAAATAATGGCAATCCAAGTCTACACCAGTTGGCCTATGGGTTGACGGAAAAATTTTCAATGAAAGTAGGAGTAATGTGATTTTCACGCAAGTCCAAAGAACCGCAGTAACTTTGATTGAGTAGCAACCTATAGACACTTGGTTTAGATTACTAATAATTATTATTTCTCTATGCATGTTTGGTTGGAGGAATGGAATAGCCATTCTTTCACTATTATTATTCTTAAGATAAAGTTACATTTGGTTTAATGAAATGGTTATTTTTCGAAATAGCCATTTCAAGAGAAACCTCATCAATAGCTATTGCCAAAGCTCCTTTGATAATAACTATTCTAAATTGTTGGGAATAAAAAAAAAAGCTAATTAGACAAATATACATTTTTACAATTTAAATAAATTACCTTATAAAAAATAATAAATCTATTTTTTCTCTCTTTTCCTCACTCCTTCTCTCTATAAAGCACAGAAGATACAAAACTTTTTACTTCATTTTCAAAAAAATATATATATTTAAATATTATTTAATATATTAATATTATTTAACTATAATAAATATTATAAATAATATTATTTAATATTATTATTTGAATATAATAAATGTAATAAAGAATATTATTTAGTATTATTTAAATTTAATGAAGAATATATTTTGTCTTTTAATATTATATATTATTTAATTATAATAAAAGGTTAATTATCTTCTAATACAAAATATTATTAAATTATAATAAAAATATTTTTTTATTTTGGTGAAAAATATTATTTAATTATAGTAAAAGTTATTTTGATTTTATTATTTAGAATATTTTTATCTTTTAACGAAATAAATTCTTAAATTTTAATAAAGAGCATTTTTTTCTCATCATAATATTTTTGTTTTTAATTAAAAAATTATTAAATTTTAATAAAAGGTATTTTTATCATTTACCCATTATTTCTTAACTATTCTTAAAATTATTCCTGCTAACCAAACAATGGAATAAGTAATAATGGTAATTTCTATCATGCTACATTCCCATAAACCATTCTACATAATAGTTATTCTTCTCATATTCTATTCCCTTGGAATGGCTATTCTATTTCCATTTTATTCCTTCCAGTGAACCAAGCAAGCTAAAGTGTTTTTACAGTAGTATAATACTATATAAAGAATAATAAAAAGAATTAGAACGAGTAAAACAATTATTTCATGTAAATGGCAATTGAAGTAATAGGGAACAAGTGACAGAATTTATAGGTTAGTTTCACTTTTAAATGTTCTGGAGAGTTTGGCTTAGTGACTTATATAAAGGTTGTAGTTAAAAAAGTCTTACTCTTATGGCTCGTTTGGTTCAGGGAATGGCTATGCCATTCCCTTCCTATTCCCCTTCTATTCTGTCTCCTCCGTTTGGTTCAAATGGCCACAGGGAATAGAAATTCCTCAGGAATTTCTATTCCCTGTCAAGGGGTAATAGGGGGGCCTTAAGTAAACCCAAGGTCCCCCCCGGTAATAGCTATTCCATGTCTCATGGAATAGCTATAATATTATTGAAGACAAAAATACCCCCACCCTTACTTGAAAATTTCAACTCTAGCCATATAAAAGATTTTTATTTTTCTCTCTCTTCCTCTTTCCCCCTCTCCCGATCTGCCTCTTCCCCTTTCCGATCTTCCCTTCCGCTGCCGATCTACCTCTTCCGATCTGCCCCTCTTCCGATCTGCCCTTCTTCCGCCGTTCTTCGTCTTTCTCTCTACCGATCTGGCGTTAACGGCCAGATCTGACAGCGGGAAGCACCGGATCTGGTGCTTCCCGACCAGATCCCACGGTTGGATCTGGCACTCCACGGCCAGATCCAACCGCCGGGGACACCGATCTGGCGTCCTAATGGCCAGATCCGGCCACATGGTGGGCCAGATCGGTGTTATCTGACACCGATCGCCTTTCCGGCGACCGGATTACTGGCCAGAAGAAAAAACAAATAAAAAAATAAAAAAGTCAAAAATTATTTATAAATATTAAAATATTAATATTTTATTTATTAAATTATTAAACATTAAATATTTATTGAATATAAATATTAAACATTAAATATTAAACATTAATGAATATAAATAAAAAATAAAAAATTATTAATATTTTAATCATAATAATATTAAATTATAAATAAATTATTAATATTTAATGTATTAATAATTAAATTATATTAAAATATTAATATTTAAATTATTAATTATTAATATTTTTATTAAATTATAAATTATTATTATCTTAAAAAATAAAATAAATAATAAATAATCATATATAATAAAGGGTATTTTTGTCTTTTTATTTTCTATTCCTTTCTTATTCCAAAGTTATTGTTACCAACCAAACACTGCATTAAGTAGTAATAGCCATTCCTACTCTATTCCATTCACTGAACCAAACAAAGTAATAATTATTCTTTTTTATTCCCACCTCATTCTATTCCCACAGAATACTTATTCCATTCTATTCCTGTCTATTCCGTGAACCAAACGTGCCATTAACATTTTCCTAAAATACATATAAGAGTTTCTTCCCCATTTCATTTTCCCTTTTACTTTGTTTTCGTGTACATTTTCTCTTTTACCTTCTAAAACAAGTCTTATTACATTTTTTTTCAAAAAAAAAAGTAGTTATTTTATTGATTGTGCCCTGTAGCTAGTATGCATTTCCACAGTCTTAGATTGTGGTTTTAAGACTTTTGGTGGCATAAAAACTCTAGTTTGGACATTTGAAAATCACTATACACATGCGTCATAATATAGCTACAAAACTAAGCACAAGGCATCAAGAAAAACAAAAAGCTAACCTCCCTAGACTATTTGGGACTACTTGTACAACATCACAAAAGATATCTAGACATTTTTTATGGGAGATAAATAGGAAACCAAAACCACAAAAATCTAAAGCAAGTCAACCATCACAAAAACATAAAACAGTGACAGTCGAGCATCAGCATTAGGATGCTTTTCAGCAACAACAATCAACTCATCTAAGTGAGAATTGAGGTGGAGCCTTAAAAGGAAAGCAACATCGTAGAGTAGCCTCCCTACAACCAAAGTTAATCTCCAAACCTTTAAGTCCCCTACCCTAATAAAGTTATTCCATTCAAGAAAAAGTTAATGAGCTTTGCTTGTGTTGTCCACTAAACTCACCATTACTAAGCCAAACATGTCCATACTTTCTAACTTTCTAAGCATTCAAAGAATAAATGATCCATTGTTTCCTCCCTACCTTTGCACAAAACGCAATTGGCTCTATCAGTAGTTACGAGATTTCTCTTAACTAGTTCCACCTTAACTGCAATCTTACCTCTAATTACCCTTCAGTAGAAGATTTTCACTTTGAAAGGAACCATGACTTTCCATATTTTCCCCTAATGGTCTCCTTCAATCTCTTCTTGTGCTACTTATTACACTATTAATAGCCATAAAACTCATTACAATGATCACATAATAAATTTCTCATTATTACTCAAAAAAGTAATACTTTAATATCCACATAATGTATTTTAGTAACTATTACCCATTAACTTTAATGATCATATAATTGGTTTCTGACCATTACTCATTACATACAATTAAACTAATATTTTAATATCCATACAATGAGTTTCAATAATTGTTACTTATTATGTAAATTAAAGCTCTTCTCAATAATAATACCCACTATATGCATTAAAAGGTGTTCTTGACTAACTATTTCTCTCAAGCTCTATATATAGAGCTTTCATGATTCATTTTGGCAAAACAAGATTTCTTGAACTAGTGTAAATACATTTTCACTCTTAGCTTCTCTTTACGTGTTCTCTCTCAAATTCTCATTTACTTAGTCCTTTTTCAGCTTATTCGCAGTTTTACTTTACTACTTACGTAGTCTTTTCCATTTGCCATAGCACTCAATACGTTAAGAACTACTCCAATATTCTTTTTTGTCGCCTTCAATACATACTTTTACTTATTTGCAAAACTTTCCCTTTCTCTTTATCACAATAACACTTCTACATTTTAACAACTTCATTATAGAAGAGTGTTTGCATTAGGTAAAATCTCATTAGGAAACTTTATGTTATCAAAAGAAATGGACAATTTCATTAGCAACCAAGATGCACTTGTTACCATTTACTTCCAAAATTTGATGTAAGTGATCCAGGCTTCTCAAGAGAGGATGTAAATGTTAGAAGACAATAGTAGGTAGATAATGGAGACCATATCCTAAATTTTATCCTATAGGGCCAACATTTCTCAAGTTTAACAAGTACAACTAGATGGTAATAAGAATGCATTTGACAAAACCATTTCCCTTGGTTGTAAACACAAATGAGAATGAAAGAAATGAAGAAAATACTATTAATGTAATAGACGTTGAAAATCCCAATGTGATGAATTCTTTTATGGTTGTTATGTAATCAAAAGCTTTATGACAAAGGAAAAATTCTAAAAGGTTACTCGATTAGAATAATAAAAGCTTGAGCTTTTCCAAATTTAATCTTAAGATTTCTTACTCAACAAATGTAGTTGCTAAATTATATCTTAAAGGTACTACACTAGCCCTAAGTTCAAATAATTTAATGGAAAGACCTATGATACATGAGAGATGTTATGAAGTTTGTGGAAACCTCAAAATAACAAGATTGGCTTATACACAATATGTAAGTTTTACCCTTAATTTTGTGAAATCTTAGAACTAAATGTGTAAGATGTTTACAGAAAAGTTTTCTCTACCCACAAGAATGTTACTTTTATTGACTTGGAAATAAAGCATTAAAAGTTCAAAGGAAGACTTCATGGAATATATTTAACACTTCACAAAAAGAGTATTGGATATATAAGCATCCCACAATGAGAAGAAGTTGGTAGACATTTGCATTTACAACATGTTTGACCAGTATGGGTTGTACTTAAAAAGCTTACCTTTTCCTATTTTTGTTAATTTGGTTAGAGCTACATGAAAGACCAATAATACTATTTTTTAAACAAAAGGAAGCTATTTGTTTTAATAAGAGAAATACCTTGACAATTAGAGCAATTCAATGATGAGGTAAAGAAACAAAAAACCATCAATTTAATCTACACCCTAGACAAAAGACAAGTTTTATCGTTCATTCTTTGACCATATTTCATCATTCCTATTTCATCCACAAGTTTTATTGCTTACACTTTGATTGCAATAATATTATATTATTGGTTGCAAAGTTTATTACTCATTCTTTGGCAATAGTTCGTTGCTCATATTTTAGTTATAAGCTTTATCGCTCATAATTGACTGTAATTATATTATGTTATTGTTCATTAGCTTTATCAATAATTTCTTGGCCATAGCTTATTATTCACGAATCGATCGTAACTTTTACACTTACTTATTTGAAAAGTTGAACTAATTTCATTCACATTAAGTTGAGAGTTGACCTTTTTGATATATAGTTGATGGTTCTCTTTTGACCACATAAAGTAATATGAAGTGTGAAAAACATGCAACATTTTTATGAATAGCATTATTCAAATGAGCCTACAAATCTAATAGAGTAAACTAAAGCAGTGGTAAAGTAAGTAAATGACTAGTCAGCTATGGAGCTCCATAAAAAAAAACATCACTATTTCTGATATTAGGGAAAATATCAAATTGTCTTAAAGAAGAGCCACTATTGGAAACAACATCTAATCATCTTCACAACTCTTTTTCACGATTTCTCAATAAAATAATCTTTGTTGCAATCTCTCTAAGCTTCAATTCCAGCTTTGTTAACATCATACAAAAATTGTAACGTCTATTTCAATTTTTAGAGAAATAATTGCCATGGGATATTGCTAATCACAAGTCAACTTTTAAATTGTTCTATTACATATGTGTTGTACAAGTGCCATATGAACTAATAGCAAACAAAAGTTTGAATGTCAAAAGCCATAAGAGTGTCATTCTTAAGCTTGCCATGTGTACATAGATTCATTCAAGAAAAAACAATGAAACACAAAAGAGTTGTTTGGTATAATATAAGTTCTTCACATTCCTTGCAATTTAAATGAGTGAAATGTCTTTATAGTCTTTAGTTTGCAACAAAAAAAAGGCTTGTCATTACAATGAGTTAAAGGAATATCATTCTTTTAGCTCATAGAGGGAAAGTAACTTTTTCTAAATTAGGGGAAAGTTAAAATATTTGTTTTTCCAAAATTATCACTGACACTCCATTTATCACTTCTTGTTCTTCTTCTTCCTCTCTTCACTCACCTGCACATTTCGATCAAATCGTCTATTCTATTTTCTCTTCTTCTATGTTTTTGGGCTCAATTTTGTGGTTCAAAACATCTTGTGGTTTGAAGCATTTGTGGTTTAATACTTGGGCTTCTAACTTTTTTGGTTAGGGGTTGAATTTTGTTTTTATTATGCTTTTTAGATAGAGATTTTTTATGGGTTTTGGTTAATTGTATAAGGTGGGGCAAATTGAATCTTTCCTGAAAGGGTTCTTCTTTTGTATTTTTGTTTTTTAAAGAACAAAGCAAGCCTTGCAAAAAAAAAAATACAAAACCATGGCCTATCATTTGACCTCATCACTGTACAATGAATAGTTAAATACTGGATTTCATTATCCGTATCTAAATTTTTGAACAACAAATAATACAGATTCTCACAAACATTTATTGCTTTTGTTCATTTCAGGTCTTACCTTCAAAGAATTTGGCCTATGTCTAAAGTACTTTCTAGGGTTTTTTCTATTCTTTTGTTTTCTCAATGGAAAACATTTTCTCTTCTTTTCTGTAAAGGGTTTTTTTGGTTAGAGAGAGAGAATGCATTGCAATGAATGAATCGAGATGTGCTAAAGGCTGTAAAGAGTAAGACTTGAGCAGTCGTTGAAACGTAAGTGCTTTGAATGGCAGGTGGTGAAGGATGAGAAAATGTGGAAGCAGCAGCAAATAACAGCAAATGAAAAAGGTTAAATGGAAAGAATGCTTGGAGGAGTCTTGAAAGAGTTTTTTAATATAATCTTTACTGGGTCTTTAATGATTTCTCTTTCCCCTTCTTAACCTCCAAGACTCTCATATTTATACTAATCAAGAGCACCTTCTTAGGAATGGTTAGGAGAACACATTCAATCATGGGAGAACATGCTTGTCATGGAAAAATAGTTAAAGAACGATTTATGGGATATTAAAAGGATGATCATGTAATTGGGTAGTGGCCGTAAGTTTTGGGTAAATGGAATAGTGGCATTTGATAGTGTGTCACATGTATTTTTAAAAAGTAAGAAAAAAAAAAGGGATAAAGCACATGTACTTCAAGGAAAAGTTAAGAGGAAGTCCTCTTAACTATCTTCATATCTAAGCCACCTAGCCAAACTCTCTAGAACATCCCAAATGTAAAGGTAACTCATTAATCCTGCCACTTATTCTAAGTTACTTTCACTTTCTTATACAAATAATTGTTCCATGCTTCTTTAGGTGTTTTTGTGTTTGTAATGTTCTTTGCGCGTTTCTACATTTGGAACACCCCTGGGTGCTTCTGCACTTAGAATGCCCTTGAGTGATTTTGTGCTTAGAATGCCTTTAGGCACTTTTGTGCTTGGAACACCATCTACACTTTTGCGTTTGGAACGCCCCTAGGCGCCTTTATGCTTAGAATGCCTTTGGGTGCTTCCACGCTTGGAACACCCTGGGTGCTTCTCGTTTAAAATACCCGAGGCACTTTCATGCTTAGAACACCCTAAGTGGGAATGCCCTTAGGCTCTTCTATGCTTGGAACATCCCTGATATAATTTTCCTGTAAACAGTACTTTAAAAGTAATAGTTAACCAGAATTTGGCATTTACATTTTGCCCTCTGTGTAAAAATTCTTATCAGAAGTTTTATGCATAAAGAGACGCATATCATAATAAGAAAGACAATGCTTATATATATATATATATATTAATTTTATAGTCAAAGAAAGACTTTAAGGGAGCAGAAGAGTGTTACCTTCAACCCATCCTAGCAAATCCCAAAGTTGGTGAAGTTTGAATTTCTTTGATTATTCCAACCATGTTCGTACACTAGTTCCCATGTTCATATGCTAGTTCCTTGTAAAAGGATATGCTGCTTCTAGCGTTATCAATTCCATGCCCCCACAATTTCAGGAAGCAAATTGTACATGTATTGGATAAATGCAAGTGTTTTTTTTTTTTTTTTTGCTTTTACACTTGGTAAGGAACATAAGGACTTTATTTCTTATGATGGATTGTTGTCACAATTTCTAATATATATTAATAGCTTATAGATTAACGTAATTGTTTGCCAAGCACATTGGACATATATATGTATATTTACAATTTCTATTTCATGTCTATTTGCCCCCACCAATTTTCTTCAAACTTTCCTTTTGTTTTTCAAATGTATTTGAAACTAGCTAATTAAATCTTTCTTACAATTAATTATGAAATAAGTAGAGATATATGAGGAAAAGCAATTAGAGGTAGAAAAGGATTTGATAAAAAAATTTAAAGAGTTAGATTCCAACTAGGAAAATAATTTCTGAAATCTATAAATACAAGAGAATAGTGTTGTAGAAATTCACAATCAATTCTCAAAGGCTTTCCTTAATTCTCAAAGATTCTTCCTTAAAATTTTGAACAAGTAAGCTTTCTTTACATCAATATTGTGTTTGTTTCTTCTTTAATGACTTTTTTTTTGTTTAGTGATTTATATACATATATCTTTATTCATTTTGTTTGGCATAAAGGAATAATAAAAAAAAAGTGTGATGCATAAATAAGAACAAATAAATAAACATGGGATATTAATGTATAAGTAGGAATGGTAATGCATGAGTACTTATTTGGTTGTTTTTATGTCATTTGTGCTTGTAGGAATTTTGTTACCACTTCTTATGGCCAGAACTCGTTTTACCCCGAAAGTTTGCTATGGTGAGCTTGGTAGGGCTGTTCTGGGGAAAAAAAGGAAGAATATTGCTATAACCTTTCTTTCTAAGAAAATACGACTAGGGAGAACTGGTGAAGTACCTCTTGTGCTAGAAAATTAGGATGATAATATCATCAGGGAAAGAGGAGAATATTGCTTTTGGGAAGCTATGCCTGCAAAACAAGTAGATAAGCATACATGTGCATCTGCTGGCTATCATTGGGACTGTATTTGTAACGAAACCGTTCCAAATAAAAGGTGTTCCATCCCAGGAATGTTAGTATTGAAGTTCATATTTGAACATGGTGAATTCTCTCTTTCAGTCACTAAATTTAGATCTAATTCATTATGGGTCCAAGATGAGTAGAGAAAGTTTTGAAGAATTCCACTTATGCGACTGCTCTCAACAATGTCAGAGTCTTTAATGCTATAGGAGTTACCACAAAACTCCGTATTCGTAGGGAACTCAGAATTAAAGTATGGCATGGTATTCTTGTGTGATGGAGTACCTTTTCACTTACCATGGTTATTGCTTGGGGAGAGTTTACTTTCACTCTTGAAAATGTGCGCATTTTTTTAGAATTTCCTTGTGCTGGTAGAGACGACCTTCATTTCGTTATACTTTCTAAAAAAGAAAAAAGAGTCAAGGAGTTTTTTATTGACTTGTTTAAGAGCCAGGTTAAGGCTTTTAATGTGGCATACTTCTCCAACTGGGTAAGGCTTTTATATAAGAAGTCCAATTGGGTAGTCCTCCTAAGTATCCAGATCACGTTCATGAGTTAGTAGCTTTATTGATCATGCGATTAGCTCGGTATGTCTTCCTCGGTTGTCCATATGATGGAACCTCTTCTTCAGTTATTCCTTATGCAATTAAAATTGCTAAAAGTACGAGCTTTCCTCTTGCTCCATTATATCTAGGATCCCTATATAGAAAGTTAAACTTGTATAATTTGAAGACTGCTAAATCAATTGACTGTTACAGAGTCTTGACTTATATGGATGTATCATTTATTCATATGTGTTTATGGGAGAGATTTTGTAGTTGTGCCCCCACCTTTAATGTGTATCAGCCTTTTGTGTCTTTTTCTGCAAATACAGTTTTAAGAGACAATTATTGAGCTTAGGCATGGCATGACCAAATTTCGAGGACAACATTCTTAAGGTGTTGGATGAGGTAGATCAATATACCACGAGGCTTTATGTGAGATCAAACCATGGTTTTGATAATCCAACTATTTATTATGATAGACGACCATTTGAGACTAGAAACTGAGCTAACGCAAATTGAACTTCTTAGTGTGGGTTCATTCTTCCTAATTACTTTCCATGATCAAGACGACTAGTTTAGGTGTTGATAGTGATTCATTATCTGTCGAAGTATATTCTCTTTATAGAGTGGTGCATTAATTTGGATATGATCAACCAGCTCCACCTAGACTCTTTTTTCTTGAAAACTTCTCCTCTTGTACTTTCATATTCCTTATTCGTATGCTTAATCGTATTGTGGATAAATTCAAAAATTGTGTTGTCTTAGCCTTTGACAGAATAGGTGCTTATATCGCTGGTTGGCATGCTTGCTGGGGGGATTGTCTCCAAAAATCAACTTTATTCATCGTACCTGATCCTAAGGTGCAATTGCATGTTCCTTTCATCAGTAATAGTGACGCGTCACTTCGTTTGATTCGCTCTAAGAAAAACAAAACCTTTTGTCAGGTAAGCTTGTTTCTTGCTCTTTTTTATCTCTCTCTTCACTTCATTCTCATGTAGATATTTGGGTTTTTTTTTTTTAGGAAGAATCAATTCCAAGTGTAGAAGTGGAAGGATAAGGTATCTCAAGAGTCTGAGAGTAAAGAAAAATCATGTGACCACATAAATAACCATAAGTCTAGCGATGAGTCAATTGAGGAGAAGTTTCCTAGACATGAATATCAGAGTTTAGGAGAAAAGGTAGATGGTAATGCTGTACAAATAGGTTTGATAGATATGATTGATTTCTTACCCTCCACTGTACAAAATGTTGGTAGAGATAAAGTGAATGACATTATGGGAGTTAGTGATAGTGATGTGGATGCTGCTATAAGAGTTGGTGGTGATGATGTGAATGTTGCTACTAGAGTTGGTGATGTTGATATAAATGCCATTAACTAAAATGATCAGAGTGCTCTTGGATTTGACTTTGGAACATTTCAACATAACAATGCAAATATCATTACTAGGGGAACCTTTGGAGTTACTCACAATATTCATAACAACTTTGGAATCGATGTTACTCTTGGTGTTACTCATAACATTTCTTCTTTCGAGGGTGTTCCAAATGCTATTGTGATGCTTTTTCTCATGAGGGTGTTCTGAATACTACTCGTAATGGTTCTTCTTCAAGGGGTATTCTAGATTCTATTCGTAATTTTTCCCCTTCTCTTAAAGGTATTTAGAATAACTCAAATATCATTTGTTTAAATATTGTTATGCCTCTTTCTTATTACTCACTGTATGCCATCTTTTTTTTCCTTCAGTGGTAAAACGTAGAAATGATGCTCCTGACACTCATTTGGCAGAGTTTCATGGCATTTCAATCATGCCACCACACTTGCAGCTATTGGAACACGTCTATAAAGTAAAAGGTGAATTTTGGCAATTTAAACATAAATTCTTGAATAAAGGCATCATGGATAGCTTGGGTACTGCTTTAGAGATTGCTTTCTCCCCATGGGTTGACATTTTGCTCGAAGAATTACAAAAGATAGTGGGTCTTATGAAAGATGTTCTCTTCTTTAGTTGTCACATTAAATGCCTTGGCGCTTACATGGCTAAAGCCAAAGGATACATTATGACAAAGGTTGACAGATTTAACATAGAGGCTGAGATACAAGAACTTGACACAAAGAAGATGGAGTTGTAAGGAAGATTAGACAACTTCTTCAATTTTAAGAATGATAAATCCTCTTACCCTCTAAATTTCATACTTAATTGGCTTTTCTTTGTTTTTCTTTTTCTAATATTATAAACTTGTTCTCTAAAGTGAACGTTTACTTTGCTTTCTTTGTGGTTTTATTGAGCTGTATGGTTCTGTATTTCATTCTTTGCGATCATACGAGTGTTTCACAAGTATTACTATGTGCAACCAAAAAGGATTCTCAACTTCATATTAGGGAGAGTAATCCTCAACCTTATAGGAAAGAGAATGACATATTATGTGAGCGTTTAATGCTGCAGCCTTTTTGTGAATAGCAAACCATGGCCAAGAAATAAGCAATAAAGCTTGCAACCAATTTACGAATCGCAAACTATGGCCAAGAAGTGAGCGATAAAGCTTGTGACCAATATATAAATAGCAAACTATGGCCAAAAAGTGAGAGATAAAGTTTGCGGTCAATATGTAAATAGCAAACTATGACTAAGAAGTGAGCGATAAAGCATGCGGCTAATAGCATAATATTATTACAGCTAGATTATAAGCGTTAAAGCTTGTGGCTGAAATATAAATATATTTGGTAAAAGATTTGAGCATAACACTTTTAACCAAGTGAAACAAGAATATTACAACCAAAATAAGAGCGATAAAGCTTGTGGCTAAAAATGAATTTACTTTAATATATCATAAGATAGCTAAAATGAAAGCGACAAAGCTGTGGCTAATAATGCATTAAAAGTAAAAGAAATACCAAGCAATTGGAGCATTTTCATGAGTTCCTGGACATAGGTGGAAATTGTAATTTCTTGATTGTCAGGAGAACTCTCTATATCTTTAAATAGAAATTTCTGGCTAATATTCACTTATTGTAATCAAGGGTGGAGCCTCCTTATGTGATGGGGGGGCCATGGCCCCCCCAAAACTTTTAAAAATATTTTCATAATATATAAAAATTTTTAATTTTTTTATATATTCTATTAATGACCTTTTCAAAATAATTTTTTATTTAATAATTAATATAAATAAAAAATAATAAAATGATTTCATGTATCTCATCTAATTTTAATTTTTTAATTTATTATTATTTTTATTTCTATTCTACTATGTTATAAGTTTTTATAATTCTTTTTTCAAATTTCTACGAATCATTAACCATATTCTTTTTCTTTTTTTTTGTTATATAATATGTGATACTTACCTTTTACTTGTCATTTTCTTCTTTTTTATGTTATATAAATTTTATTTTTTTATTATTTTAATCTTTAAAAATTAATAAATTATTATATAGTTTTCAAATATAAGTTATAGTGTTGTATTGTTGCTTAAAATTTCATCAATATATCATTTTTTTATTAATCTTGATTATATAAGAGAAAATTAACTTGAGTATATTTTTTTTATTTGCTTTACATTTTATATTTAATTGAAATGAAATTATCTTGAATCTATAGTATTTAAATAATTCTGATTATATAGAAAGAAATTATTAATCTGATTATATAAGAAGAAATTATTAATCTTATATATCGTTTTTTAACTATTTATATTTTATAAATTATAGTTTTATATTTAGTTTCATATTTCTATTATCAATATTTTTATTGTTGATTGAATTTAATATATTAATTTTTTAAAATTTTTAACTCTTATTCAACTGTGTTTGGCCCCTCTAATAAAATTTGGCTAGCTCTGCCCCTAACTGTAATCACTCATCCCTAGTAGAGTCGCCAAAATGTAGAGGGTTCTTTTGGTTAGGGAGAGATTACATGTTGCAATGAGTGAATCGGGATGCGCTAGAGGTAGTAGAGAAGAAGACTGAAGTAGTCCTAGAAGCGTAAGTGCTTTGAGTGATAGGTGTTGAGGGATGAGAAAAGGTGAAAGAAATGATGAACAATAACGAATGAGAAAGGCTAAATGGAAAGAATGCTTGGAGGAGTCTTGAGAGAGCTTTTTAGCATAATCTCTGTTGGGTTTTTAATGATTTCTCCCTTCCCCTTCCTCACCTCAAAGGTTCTCATATTTATACTAATCAAGAACACCTTCTAAGGAGTGGTTGGGAGAACTTGCTTGTCATGGAAAAACAATTAAAGAATGGTTTACGGGATATTAAAAGAATGATCATGTAATTGGTAGTAGGCGTAAGTTTTGGGTAAATGGAGTAGTGGCATTTGATAATGTGTCACGTGTATTTTAAGGAGTAAAGAAAGAAAAAAGGGTAAAACACATGTACTTTAAGGAAAGGTTAAGAGGACGTCCTCTTAACTATTTTTTTATCTAAGCCACCAAGCCAAACTCTCTAGAACATCTCAAATGTGAAGGTAACTCATGAACCCTACCACTTGTTATGAGTTACTTTCACTTCCCTGTACAAATAGTTGTTTCATGCTTGTTCTTAAATATTTTTGTGCTTGTACTGCTCTTTGCGTGTTTTTACTTTTGGAACACCCCTGAGAGCTTCTGCACTTGGAACGCCGCATTGGAACACCCCTAAGCACTTATGCTCTGTCGCGTGTATTTTTAAGGAGTAAGGAAAGAAAAAGAGGTAAATCACATGTACTTTAAGGAAAGGTTAAGAAGAAGTCCTCTTAATTATCTTTATATCTAAGCCACCAAGCCAAACTCTCTAGAACATCCCAAATATGAAGGTAACTCATGAACTTTACCACTTGTTCTGAGTTACTTTCACTTTCCTGTACAAAATAGTTGTTTCATACTTGTTCTTGGATGTTTCTGTGCTTGTAATGCTCTTTGCGCGTTTTTACTTTTGGAACACCCTTGGGTGCTTCTGCACTTAAAACGTCGCATTGGAACACCCCTAGACACTTCTGCGCTTAGAATGCCCTTAGGTGCTTCTGCGCTTGGAATGCCTTTAGGCATTTTTGAGCTTGGAACACCTTGTGCGCTTCTGCGTTTGGAATACCTTTGGGCGTTTTTATGCTTGGAATGCCCTTGGGCGTTTCTACGCTTGGAACACCCTAGACGTTTCTAGCTTAAAATACCCTAGGCACTTCCATGCTTGGAATACCCTAAGCGGGAATGCCTCTAGGCTCTTCTACACTTAGAACATTCCTGATGTAATTTTCCTATAAACAATACTTTAAAAATAATAGTTAACCAAAATAGGGCATCTACACTTTTTATTTATGAAAGCTGCTTATTAATTTTCAAAAAAAAATGTATAATTGATAAATCATATATTAATTTTACAATAAAGAGCAAATCAATTAATTAGAAATGATAATTTTTTATATAAATGTATGATTAATATTAATTGATTAACTATTTTGAATGAATGAATTAATTAGTTAGTTAAATTAACTAATTAATTTATTTATTTATAAAATAATTTAAATTGACTAATTTAATTATTTAAAATTTATGTAATTTATTAAAAATAAATATTTAGTAATTTTACATATTTTAATATTATTATTGTCATTTTAATATTTATTATTTTAAGTGATAAAGTTGAAAAGTTAAAATTTTACATTAAAAGAATATAAGTTTATTTAGTATTATATTTTCATTCGTAAGGATAATTTTATAAACTTATATTACATTTCTAATAAAATGCTTCTAAACTAAACACTACATTATAATTTTCCTAATAATCACATTCACTGTAATATCAGTTTCTGTTATATTAAACGCTACAAAGTTACCTTCTTACCAATTACATTCTTAACAAAATACCAATCACAACCAAAAGAAAAAGTTGTCAAGAGAAAAATATTCACATGGTGATCACATTCGAATTCCTATAAGGAATATGAAAAACTTCACCAATCTCACAAGCATCAAGTCAAAAGTGAGATAAGTCTTTATATGTAATAATATTATTTTTATTTTTTAAAAATTTAAAAAATCAATTGCACTGTTTTTATTTTTCTAATATATGAAAAAAATAGAAATAATTTTTATTTTTATAAAATTATGAACAATAAAAAAATCAAAATAATTTTCCATTTTTTCTTCATAAATAACATTCTCTCTCTTTCCCATCTCTCTCATCTTCCAAAATTTTCTTTTCTTTTTCCAATTTTTTGAGTTTTTAAAATATAAAAATATTTCTAGTTTTTACAATTCTTCAGAATTTTTAAAGATAAAACATTATTTTTGTTTTTTAAATTTTTAGAATTTTTAAAAAATTAAAAATTATTTCTGATTTTTTGGTTTAGAAAAAATAAAAATATAATTGAAGTATTTTATAAATATTAATATTTTTTTATTTTTTAAAATATTTTTCTAATTTTTTTAAATAAAATCTATTGTTTTTTTTTTTTGAAAAAAAATTACTTTTAGTTTTAGTCAACATGTTCAATGTTACGCAAACAAATTTGACGAAGACAATTTTAACAGTGTACGGTGTTAATGATTGAATTAAGATGAACAATTAATTGTTAAAAGCGGAGAAACCCAATTTGTGCAAATAATAATAAAAGGATTAAGTTACAGTTTTAATATAATATAGAGACTAAATTCAGAATTTGACCAAAAGAATAATAAAGGAAACTAAGAAAGTCCAAGGATATTTTCTTATTAAACAACTCAAACGTACAACAACACTCTTATCATTAGAAACAAGAATCATATCACGAAACCAAGGGATAAAGAATCATCATCAAAGCTATAAATAACAGGCAACAATTCCCTATGGACGACCCTGACTAACTCAGAATTTGGTGACGGTTGCAATGAAGAGAAGGAAGAGAATCAAACGAAGGGAAGCTTTTGCTGTGCTTGCATCGGATGATCCCCCGTCAACTGATGGGACAGATTTAGATCCTGTTCCTGCATATTTTTCCAAACACTAACATGAAAATCTGTCCCTTAATCATATAACAATGCCTGAAAACTTGCCATTAGAATCAAGAAATATAATTTTCTTTTTTCGATCATATTGATGACAAGAACAATTTTAATGTGTACCAGAAGGAACGTCTGACGCTGAAGGAGTAATCTCACCCTCGGGTGTCTCATCAGAAGGATCTGATGGTGAACCAGTTGGAGACGCTGCTGGTGGAGCTACTGGAGTTGCTGGAGTTGAAGGTGTTCCAGCTGTTCCACCAGGGAATATTTAATTCAAGTCAAAGAAAAGAAAAACGTCTCCTTGTGATAGAAAAGTATGATAAGCATTAGTACAAATCAAAAGTTAAATGAGCTTACCATTGCACTGGTTAATTGATGGAGTTTGCACCTTACAAACACGAGGGAGTTGCAGAGCAAGAGTCTGGTTTATAGTAATTCCCAAGGAAGCGCCACTGTTAAGCGCAGAGCAAAGACATTGTGGTGACGATTGAACGACGCTCTGCAGCTGTGAGCAGCATGTAGATGATGGGGTGGATGAATTTCCAGTAATGTAGTTTAGGCACGGGGATAAGCTGGCGAGTGCCGTGGTGCAGCTTTGGGCGTTGGCTTTAGCCCATAGCATTCCCATCAGGACTAGGATTAGGCCCATCTCAAGTCCTCTCGAAGCCATTTCCTCTTTCTCAGAACTTCTGTCTGCCTAGAATGTTCGGAAAGTGGAGAGCGATGGTTCTTGCGTGTAAGAACCAGGGAAGTTGGAAGTCAAATTGTTTGATCGGATTTGGAGACTTGGGGTTTGAGTGAGAAGAAGAATGAAACGACTAGAATTATATAGTAAAGTCTTTGAGGAAAGTGACAAATAGATTGGTATATTTGGATGACCAACTCTTACTAAACCTGAGGGTTGTTCGGTAACTAAACAGATTCTCGATTTCCGAAGTATATTTCAATTTAATTATATTTTGCTTGAGGCCTTCGGTTTTCTTTTAATAGTTTAAGATTGTATGATATGAAATTATAGACAAAAGGTTATGTTTAAAGAAGCTCTCATCAACAAGCATAGGACAAAGGGTTAATGAGGTGAAACAATCACAGGTCTATTTTATATTAATCTGAAGAATTAATTGAATAATTAGTCGACAAGTGTTTGCAAGGCAACAGTATATTAAAGTGAAAAAGAAGGCACGTGAAGCTCACATGTTGAGTTTATTTGAAAGACTCGTATTTTCGTAATTTATGTATTTATTTTTATTATTACAATAAATAGAATTAGTTAAAATTAATTTTTTTATTATTTTTATTTTCCTTTTTTTAAAAACTGAGTTACATTAACTCAATTTTTTATATAAATAGACTTCTATAATTAGTTGAAAAATTGACGTTCTTTTTAGGAATGAATCAGTTTTCTTTCCACAAAGCTTATTCTTCATTTTTCTCTTCAGCTCTTCGAACATTTTATAGTGGACACTCCAAAACTTGACTAGTCAAAATTCTCAGAAAGCCTTTAGATACCTTAGGTAAAATACTAAAAACTATTGTGGAGGAAGGGTCGCGAACGTCGCTCCTTAATTTTAAATTATTTTATTATTATACATAAAAAATTAAAAAATACATAATTTTGTCACATCTAATCAAATCAAATACATTGTTTTGAAATATTGGTAAGTCATTTAACTTATTATTTAAAAGTTTGGGTTCAATTTTTTTAAACTTAAATTTTAAACTTTCAAGTTTTTATATTTTATGTTTATTTGTATTGATGAATCTGAAAATTTATTTTTAAATTGTTAATAAAGTCTTATATTATAATTTTATTTTACTTTGAAAGTGATTAAATTTTTATTCTAAATCGAATCATTAACTCGATACACGATCTTATGTGATCTCTTTTTAACTTTATTTTTAAATTATTAATAAAATTTTGTATTATAATTTTATTTTATTTTAAAAATGATTAAAATTTTATTTCGAATCAAATTATTAATCCGATCTATGACCTGGTAAGAAATACTATTTGATCAACCCTAACGTAAATTCTGGATCCACCCTAATCTATAAATGTAAGACTATAATCCAAATTCTGAAGTGAATAATGTTAGCTAGAATTGTGCCATGTAGTTATGGTTTAATTGTGCACTAATCATTTTTTTTCTAATATCTTAACTAGACTATTAATATCAAACAAGGTGTTATTCCCTTTTTGTTTTCAATTAAAAGCATTTCACATGCACATTCTTGCTTAAAAAGCGAATTGAAATCTCACTTCTCCCAAAATGAAAAAAAAAAAAAAAAGCATTTGACATCACTTGACCATATACTGCTTAAGAAAATAAGACTACTTGACACATTGGGCAATAGATCATTGGTGTTGATTGCAAACCTACCCTGCGTTCTTTTCTATGCTACGCGGAAGATGCAGGGTTGCACTTCATTTCAACCAAAAGGAGAAGGCAACTACAATCAACCGAGTCACTACCACAATTATACAGGGAAAAAAAAATAGTAATGGCAAATCCAGAGTTACAACTAACATGCCAAACAACCTACCTTGAACTGCTTGCAGTTTCATTATAACATATAAAATGTGAAAATAATTAAAAAAAAAAAACATTACTTCGGTGACGGGTATTAGTTAAAAGTAGTTGAACTCCGGAACCCACTTCAAAACTGCCTGCTTTTCCCCTTCAAGTTGCTTTAATTCCTCCCAAACTATAAATCTTTCCTTTCCATCACGCACTTGACCCAACCAAGAACTTAACACTCGTTTCATTGCTCCACACTCTTCCATTTCACTCACAAGTCATGGAAGGTTTCAAGGTTTTCCAAGTCATTGCAGTATTAGCAGCTGCGTCAGTCATTTCAGTTAATGGACAAATTTCTACATCCTGCACAACCTCAATGATCTCCAGCTTCACCCCATGCCTAAATTTTATCACTGGAAGCACTAGCAATGGCTCATCGCCAACTCAAGACTGTTGTGGTGCAGTGAAGTCGCTCATGAGCGGTAGCATGGATTGTGCTTGTCTTATAATTACAGCAAATGTACCCTTCCAACTGCCCATAAACAGAACCCTGGCACTCAGTCTCCCTCGAGCTTGTAACATGGGTGGCGTTCCAGTGCAGTGCAAAGGTTTTGTTAATTAGTCTGCCTCATCTAAAATCCTTGTACACTTCCCTCTGAGTCCTGCAACTCTCTAACGGTCCATTTCATGTGTTTTGCAGATTCTGGCACTCCTTTACCTGCTCCAGGTAACGCATGCAACTGAAACTTTTTTTGGATTTTTCGGGAGTTTTAACTTTAGGGGGAAACTAGGATCTAAGAGCTGCTATTTCCGTCTGCTGTCTTTTGATTCAGATCAATTCTTTTTTGCATTGGTTTGGATCCCACACGAAATAGGGCGGTGCCCCAAGACATAAGGGGCGCAGAAATAACATCCCTCCTGACAACTTAGTAAATCATGTCACTGGAATTTTATTAGTGTTGTGGAAAGTGTATAACTAGGATGCTTTCTCATACCAATTAACCATACATGCTTCAGTTACCAAACAATTTGCATTAACTAATCCAAAGAAAAATGTAAATTAACTTTTTTTGGCAGGCCCTGTTCCTTTTCTACTTCCTCCGACTCTTCCACCAACAGCTGCGTCTCCTTTAAGTCATAGAGGTAATCTGTATCGGTATTTTGATTAACAAAACAAACCTCGTAGTTTGAGCAATACCGTGCAAACCTAGACTTTTTTTTTATTTTTCTAAAAAGAAACTTATTTCATGGACAGCTTCCAAAGCTTCAGAAGAAGGTCCAGCACCGGACTCTGATACGCCCCTGGACTTAATACCTGCATCAGCACCAGGAGAAGAGGATGAACCAGAAGCCCCCTCAGACACATTAAATCCAGGGATTAGGCCAGTATTACAGCCATCGGCATCTAATCCATCTTACATTTCCCCTCCATCACTGCTCATATTATTGATTGGAATCACAATTTTCAAGCTCTATTGAGCCCTAACGGTATTCTATATTTATTCATAAGTTCTGGATATGTGAGCTTATTTCGTTGTGAGTGATCTGAGTTTAATGGTGGCTGCTGGCCCCCGCATTTATTTGTATCTTATATATCAGATAGCAAAACTCAATTATATTTGATCCATATTGATAAAGAACATGTATGCAGCAAACCTTGACCATGTATGCAAGCCAGAACACAATGATGCTAGAAAATATTACCCAATGAAAGAACCCCCCACCCCCGAAAAAAACACACAAGAAAGAAAGAAAGAAAGAAATGGGTAAAAAGAATCGAACCTGGCGCAAAGCAGTGGCAAGCTCTCCACGAGTAAAATTGGTAGCGGCGGCAGTGGTCAACGGAATTCCATTACGGAACTGATACAAGACTACATTCTTCTGTATATATTCCGTGAACTGTGCCCTATAAGATTTTCAGAAGAAAAAATACGTCTTTTTTTTTTTTTTTAAAGAAAGTTATGTGATTGTATGTGCATGTCCCGCCTCGTTAATGAAACGACACTTGGATTTCTTTGTATTAGCATTGAAGAGTTCAATTTTGGTTATGAACTAGATTAGAACCCGTGCTATATTGATTAAAGAACAAAAACAAATCAAAAATCACAATGAAAGAAGTACCCAACAGTCAATCTGCATTATAAGAAGAAAAAACACTAAGGACGTTTGGTAGATGGAAAGTGAGAGATATTCCTTGCAATTAAAATGCAAGAAATTACATTGCAGCATTTGGTTGATGTTTTGAGGATGGAAAGGTAATCCCTCAACAATGTCATTGTAATAAGAGAAGGGAAAGTTACTTTCCTTAGCAAACGTAAAGTAAAAAAATTTTTATATCCCAACTTAACCTTCTGACCCTTTCTCTCCTTCTTACCTTCTTACCTTCTTCACCACTTTCTTCCTTCTTGCTTTGCTTTTTCTCCTTCTTCTCACCTTGCCTTCTTTTCTTTTTGCTCGTGGAAAGGGTGGCTTGTTACTAACACATTTGGGTCAAATGTCATCACCAAATTTGAAAATTAGAGAGATTAGGACTTTGGGTTTTATGAAACCTTAATTTAAATTTTTAAGAATTTATAAGTATTTTGAGAAAAATTTATATTTTTGATGTCGAAAATTAAAAAAGAAACATTTAAACAGTTTAAAATGGAGGAAATTTACTAAAGAATTAAGAAGATTTGAGAGAAAAATGTGTTTGGGAGCCATTGTTTGAGAGAAAAAAAAGTTAAGAACGTTTAAAATAATACATCTAATCGATAAATTATGCTTAAACTTTTAGATAGATATTTCATCTATCGATAGATTATGTTCAAACTTTTAGTAACAGGTATTTTCTATTGATAGATAATATAATCTATTAATAGATTATGTGGTCTATCCATAGAATTTTTTATCAATCGATAGATTTTTTTTGGATAATGTTTTTTATTTTTAATTTTTATAAGTTTAAGGTAAAAAAATATTTAGTAATTTTATATATTTTAATATTTAAATAATTAATATAAAAATATTATGTTATTTTTTATGTTATTATTTATTTTTTTAATTATTTAAAGTTGAAGAGTCAAATTTTATATTAAAAATTAAAAATTTATTTAATTTATATTTTTTTTTACATAAGAGTAATTATGTTAATTTACATTATATTTCCAGTAAAATAGTTACAAACCAAATACTACAATGTAATGCTCTAAGAAATTACATTCATTGCAATCATTACTTTTCCTTATCATACCAAATGCTATAAAGTTCCATTCTCAGAAATCATATTTCTAGTAACGTACTAAACACAATCTAAGAAAATGAAGAAGAAGAAGAAGAAGAAGAGGAAGCAAATCGAAAACAGTAAAAAGCAATTAAACAGGGGAAATAGGGAAAGTGATAAAGAAACAAGAGAAATCGAGAGAAGAAGAAAGTTAGACTTAGCAATTTGTGTTTTCATGTTGTAAACGTGTCAGATACGAAATACGTTAAGGCTAAACACGAATATGACACGTTTAATATTCGTGTCTTAAATGTAAAACACGTATATGTATACGTTTAATAAACGTGTAACACAACACGGTATGATTAACACGATTAACACGTTTAAAACGATTAGCACGATTAATACGTTTAACGCATTTAACACGTTTAACATGTTTAACACGATTAACACATTTAACACGATTAAATAAAAATATTTACAATTAAATACAATTTTATTATTTAAATTTAAAATCTATAATTATAAAAATAATTATAACAAAACAATAACAATAATAATATCAAATATAATAAAACTTAATATAAATAAAATACATAAAATTTATTATAATATAATATGATAAAATACATCATTAACATCTAACTTTCAAATACTAATAATATAAAAAATCATTCTTAATTTTCAATCATAATAATTATATTATTACTTTTATAAAATTAAAAAAATTATTTAAAATTATTTATATAAAGTTAAAATAGTCTTTAACTATTAATTTTTAATAAATTAATAAACGTGTCACGTATATACGTTTAAACACGATAATACGATTAAATAATCGTGTTTTAAATGTGTTTATCGTGTTTGACACGTTAAGACAAGAAAATTTTCGTATCTTGATATGTCAGACACGATTAGACACGAAACACGTTAAGATTAAACCCAAAACATGTTTAACCCATGTTTTCTCATGTCGTGTTAATGTGCTGTGTCTAAAATTATCAAGTCTAAAGAAAGTAAAGTGGAAAAAAATAACGGAAGAAAGGCAAAGAGGGAATTTTTGGAAGCCAATGCACTGCCCTGGATAGGTACTTTCACCTATTTAGAGACAATTTTAATAGATGTTATAGATTTTGTCACTAATTTCTTTTTGAACCCATTATTATAGAACCAAAAATATTTGCTTCTGCATAAGAATGATGTGGGAAGCAAACTTGAATTCTTATGTTTAGGCAATAATCTAAGTTGATGTTTTACCAAAAAGAAAAATGAAGTTTGTTACCATGTTGCAACTAAAAGCACGCAAAAGTCGTTCCTCTCTTTGACAAATTTGGTGCATTACTCAGCAATCAGTAAACCATAATTTTAGCTACGTCCTCTAATATTAGTTACTCGAGTTCCCCGTCTTTCGCGTGACTACCTAAATTAAGCTTCCCTGTCTCTACAAATACCTGGCCCCATTATTCCCTCGACCCATCAAAAACATTCCAGAAAGCAAAACACCAGTGACAAGAAGAAAACAAAGACAATGGCCAATAAGTTTGTTGCAGTGTTTCTGGTATGCATTGTTGTGGCAGCAACAATGTGCGTGCGAGAGGTCGAGGCGGATGAGGATCGTTTCTCTTCATGCTTCAGAAACTGCCAGCAGGAGTGCAGCAACGACGGCCATGGCAATACCTTCTGCGAGATGAAGTGCGATGCTGATTGTGGGGCTAAGGAGGTTGCAGCCAAGCTCAATATTAACATATAGTCGTGGCCTTTGCCGGGAAAATTAAAGATTTTCGCCCAACGCTCTTATTTTTCATTACTGCACCAAATAAACTTTGACCTACTTCAATTATTTCCATGGTCAAATCTTATATTTAATTCTTGGCAATATTGTAATTTCCTTTCTCTTTTTAACCTTTGGATAAAATGAAGAGTTGAATCTTGAAACTTCAAAGAAAAAGTAATAAACACTTTGAATAGTATTTCTTTGTCTCCTCTATGCCATTGCTGCCATGCCATCCTAATTACTACATTTACTTTAGTTTTTTTAGTTTCCACAAATTAACATGAAATGCACATTGCTTTGATAATATGTTAAAAATCTGTAATACCTCAACCCGGATGACATTTACAACAAACGTGTAAGGCCAAAACTATACTTAACATTATGAAATTTAATTATTGATAAATTACTTTATTATTATTGAATTGTTGACCTCACATCATATACTGAAATCAATTTCAATTTTATATTCACATGAAATAAACTCCAATAATATATATATATATATATATATAATCTAAATCCGAACTCAATTAACATGCATACATATTTTTGGGTACTTGACATGCAAATTCTTAAGACAGATATAAATTGTCATTATTCAAGAAAATAAAAAGAGCCAAATAGATCAACTCACAACGGTGAAATAAGTGAGCTCTTTTACCGTAAGCCCAAAGCTAAAACCTAACGGGCCGTCAAAGAGTGTGGGAGATTGGATAAAATCGATCCCAACCCGTCACGAAATCCGGGCATCTTTCAAACCCGATATTTCATTAGGGAAAAACTGTGTAACCCAAAACCCTAAAACCTGACGTGCAAGGTAGAGGAGCACGTCCCAGATCCTCCAATTTATCCGCACAAGCTCGGTGCTTTAGCTCTCTAAGGTATTCTCTAGCCCTCCTCCCTCCCCTTATGTTTTTTACTTTTTCTACTCCTTGACTTCCTGTTTGTGTTCTGAATTTCTGAAGCTTTCGTTAGAGATTGAAATGGGTTGGAAGGCAGCTGAGAAGCTCATTAGGCACTGGAAAATTCTCAGGGGTGACAATGTAAGCATTGGGTTATAAAATTCCATTTCCGTTTTTTAATGAGTTATTGGGAGCCAATTATATATTTGTTTTTTTTAATCCATTCACAGGTGATGATAATTAGGGGCAAAGATAAAGGTGAAACTGGCATTATCAAACGCGTTATTCGATCTCAGAATCGGGTTATTGTTGAAGGGAAAAATCTGGTCAGACTCTCTTTAAAATTTAAAATATGGGTCTTGCTCTGTTACTTGGAAGGGTTATTTTTCATACTTGTTTTTTATTTTAAAGGTAAAAAAGCACATTAAGCAAGGACCAGGTCATGAAGGTGGTATATTTACTGTTGAGGCTCCACTTCATGCCTCAAATGTTCAAGTTGTTGACCCCGTTACTGGGTATTGGCTTTAATTCTGATTGTATATTTGCTGTTTTGCATTATTATTTTTTTTTAACAAATAAAAGATGTTTTTGATGGATTAATATTGATGTAGGAAGCCTTGTAAGGTCGGAGTTAGATATCTAGAAGATGGAACGAAGGTGAGAGTATCTAGAGGTATAGGAGCAACTGGTTCTGTAATCCCTCGCCCTGAGATCTTGAAGATAAGGGCAACACCAAGACCTACAGTTGGTACTGAACTATGCTTATTGCTCTTCCCCACTTTAAGTTGAATGTTGTCGTTTTTACCACCTTTCTGTAACAGTATGCACAGCATATATGGCTTTCATTTTCACCTTAATTTTGGAATTTGCATTAGGAAGAGCTCTTTTTATTGAGAAAAGTGTCTTTACATTTCCATTAAAAAAAATTAATCTTTTATTGCTGATTGCGCATTGCCTATAAACTAGTCTAAGATAATTGCCCTATCAAAAAATTTGGTGATTAGAAATTGTAAATGTATTGAGTTGTGGATTCATTGGGAAGGCAATGTTGTCTGCGATGGTTTTTGTGGATAGGAAATATGGTTGAACCCTTGATTAATATGTTGATTTTCAGTTCAGTGAACTCAAATACACTTAACTATAAGCTATAAAGTAGTCCTTAAAGGAAGTAGAACAGAGCATTTTGCCATCTATGCAATATTGGATAATCTAACAATTGCAGCACTGGCCCTCTCTCCAATACAATTCTAGGAATGACAATAAATTGGGAATTGCAAAGACTAGACACTTGACATGCACATGATCCTATGAAGGCAATAAGTTTGTAAAAGATACCTATACATGCATACTCGGTAATCACGTCTCTTTTTGTAATTAGAAGACTACATAAGGGAAGATTGGTGTGTCAATCTGAATACTTATTGTAGGCTATGGTTATCGGTTTCTGCCATGGAGCTACTTACCAATATTGTAAAATTTTATATAATCACTTAGTTTTTTGAGATTTGAGTTTCATTCCCTCCTTTTAAGGAATATTGAAGAGCATATAGCATTGTGTTGCTAAAGAATGGGGTAACATAGATCAAAAACAGAACGGGGTAGCATTGTGTTGTTTGTTAAGGGGTCTGTATTATAGGGAGCAAATGAAGAATATTACATGCTCTTGGGTATTATGTACATATAGACAATTGGATTGCAGAAACTATTCCGCTTTCTTTTGTAGTTTTCTTATCTAACCATAGTTATTCTTGCTTGTCAGTTCTTTTGCCATTAGTAAGGGGCTGTTGTTCATAAGTATGTGAATGTTAGATTTAGTTTGTAGTTCCAATTTGTCTTATTGATTGTTGTATAATCTGTGGGTTACAGATAAGAAACTTGTATAGAACAGTAATGTAAATTAGTTATACAAAATATATGTTGTCTAAATATTACATGCAACTCATTTCGGCTGTTATGTTTCGCAGCTGGTCCCAAGGATACTCCAATGGATCTTGTATTGGAGAAGACATATGATTCTAAAACAGGGAAGGGTATGCCCGACCTTTAAAGAACCTCTTTCAATCTCATGGGAGGCATCAAACATTTTGTGCTGAGAGGCTATGGAAATATGGTACCTGGATCTGGGGCATTTGCCTAGCATGAATAATGTTCTTACGAGTCTGCATCTAGCTTTAATCTGGTTGGCAGATGTTGCAAGTAAATCTTCCGGATTGTATTTAAACGTCCAAGGTTTAGCACGTTTCTGTTGGATTACCATTCACCAATTTCTTGTGCGTCTATATCGCATCTGTTAAGAGAGTCTCACAGATGAAAATGAATTTGTATTGCTGTATCCAAAGTGGTGATCTCGAGGAATTAGATTGAAGTCACCCCGCTTTTCTATTTATCCAAAAGGGATCTTCTATTGGTTCCACCTAACTCAGTATGTGATCCTTGATCCGGATTAAGAGTTCTTTTTTGCATTTTAAAATAAAATTGAGGGCTCTTAATGATTTGAGACGTAAAGGAGTCAAGCTACTTGGCTTTTGTTTGTTAAATACTCAAATTGGATTTGTTCATTATCCAAGCTGAGATAGTTTGAGTAAAGTGGAGTTTTAACTTTGAACTTGAGTTTGAGTTTAATTTTTGAGCTATTTACATATGTTAACAATAATCAAGTTTAATTGAATCATATCAAATTGTAGTTCAATTATTTTTTGAGTCGAGCTTGAACACAAAAGCATAAAATTCGATGGAGATGAATTCGAGCTTAGAGTTTCTAGCTGAACCGTGCTGGATTCGATTTTCACCTTAAAGTAATGGTACATGAATCAGTTCCATACCAGATATATTTATGGGCTCGAGATTGTTTCAAGTTGCTAAGGTCCAAGACCTCTTTATGTTAGACTTGATAATTTTGGATACGACACGAGAAGATGGCCTCTTAATGTTAGACTTGATAATTTTGAATACGACACGAGAAAATACGGATTAAATAAGTTTTGAATTTAATCTTAATGTGTTTCGTGTCTAATTGTGTCTGATACGTTTAAACACGTTTACTTAATCGTGTTATCGTGTTTAAACGTGTATATGTGACACGTTTATTAACTTATTAAAAATTAATAAATAAAGACTATTTTAATTTTATATAAATAATTTTAAATAATTATTTTAATAAATTTTTTTAATTTTATAAAAGTAATAATGTAATTATTACTATTGAAAATTATAAATGATTTTTTATATTATTAATATGTGACGGTTAGATGTTAATGATGTTATTTTATCATATTATATAATAATGAATTTCATGTATATTATTTATATTAAATTTTATTATATTTGATGTTATTATTATTTTTATTTTGTTATAATTATTTTTATAATTATAAATTTTAAGTTTAAATAATAAAATTATATTTAATTATAAATATTTTTATTTAATCATTTTAAACGTATTAATCGTGTTAAACGTGTTAATTGTATCGTGTCGTGTTACATGTTTATTAAACGTGTACGTGTACATATTTTAAATTTAAGATACGAATATTAAATATGTTGTGTTCGTGTTTAGTCTTAATGTATTTCGTATCTAATCGTGTTTGACATGTTTACGACATGAAAATACGTTTTGACAAGTCTACTCTACGTGGCGCCTTAACTCATCTAACTTCCGCCTTTCAAAAAACGCATCCGAATCCGATCATCGCGTATTGATTGCAATTCTAAACGGACATCGCCGACAATGCCCCGAAAACGCTGCTGAATAATCCATAAAACGACAACTTTAAAGTCAGATTCTGCCTTAGTATTTGCCATGACCGTACGGTCACGTGAAGGCTCCATTCTTAAGACATCAGGATGCCATGCAATGGCTTCGCTACAGTCCTGACTGCCGACTCAAAGCCTCATCAGACAAGATTTTCTTTCTCGTCCCACCCAACATTACTCGGCGATTCAGCATTAACTAGCCTTGACACGTTACATGGGCACCCGTCTTCATGCATGCTCTTAGGGTCTTATTTGCCACTATCTTCCCCCTCCGTGCGCATCGCACGATATATATATATATATATATATATATATATAATCCAATGTTCATCTTCTCTCTGCATCAAGTGGGATTTTAAAAAATGGCTGCCAAAGGAAAGCTTTCTTGAATTTTTGTTTTGATCCTGTCTGTTTTGGTTCTGTATGCTGGCTTAGGCGTAGCCAAGCAAGACCCTGAACTAAAACAATGCAGGCACCAGTGCAGGGTGCAGCAACAATACAGCGAAGAAGAGAAGGAAGAATGTGAGAGGAAATGTGAAGATTATCACAGAGAGAAGACGGCGCGAGAGAGTGAAGAAGGAGGTGGCCATGAGCGTGATGAATATTGGAGCGTGGTAAACCCTTATCAGAGTCTGGGAGAGTGCCAGAGGCAGTGCGTGAAACTAGGAGGAGAGGAAAGGCAGCTGTGTCTCCTACGGTGCCAAGAGAAATGGAGGAGAGAACAGAAGAGACTGGAAGAGGAAGACAAAATCGAGAAAGAGGAACAGCAAGAAAAGCACAACCCGTATGTGTTTGAAGATGAACATTTCTCTACAGAAGTCAAGACAGGAGGAGGAAGAGTTGATCTTCTGACGAAGTTCAAAAGAAGTCTGAGTTGCTTCGTGGCATTGAGAATTACAGACTAGCCCTTCTTGTTGCTAATCCAAACTCATTTGTAGTCCCAATTCATTTTGATGCTGACGCTGTCTTCGTTGTTACTCAAGGTTATTCTTTCAACTATTCTCATCTGGGAATTTTAATTTGTGTTCATGTTTTGATATTTTTACACGGGCACTAATTTTGATTGAGTATTGCGCTTTTTACCATAATCATATATCATAGGGCGTGGAACAATCACATTAATCCATGAAGATAACAGAGAGAATTTCAACATTGAACGTGGAGATATCATCAGGGTTCGTGCTGGCACTCCTATTTATTTGATCAACAGAGAAGAAAATGAGAAACTCTACATCGTCGAGTTTTTCCGACCCGTTAATCTTCCAGGCCATTACGATGTAAATCCTCTTTCTCCACAATCATAATGTTTTATATACAATATAGAGCTTTATTTTCCTGATCTAGGTTTTTTGATGCAGCTATTTTTTGGTGCTGGTGGTGAAAGACCAGAATCATTCTACAAAACATTCAGCATTGAGATTCTTGAAGCTGCCTTAAGGGTAAGTCCTAATCCACACTCTTTCTAATAACATATATGGATCCAAGTATATTGTAAAGTTTTTCTTGAATCATCCAGACTTCAAGAGACAGGTTGGAGAGCTTTTTCGAGAAACAAGACAAAGGACCATTCCTCAAAGCCTCCAAAGAACATATCCAGGCCATGAGTAGCCGCCAGGAAGGTGGCAGTGGCGGTGCTTTCTGGCCTTTTGGAGGTGAATCAAAGGGTGCCTTCAACCTCTTCAGAAGGCGCCGACTCTCTCAGTCTAACAAATATGGCCATCTCTTTGAAGTTGATGCATATGCATTCTGGCCGCTCGCAGGCCTCGACCTCAGGGTCTCCTATGCGAACATCGCCAAAGTAATTTCCCCCTCCCTAAAAAAAAAAAAAAAAAAAATTTCCCCCCTCCCTATTTTGTGCATGCATGCAAATAGGAAATGAATCTTGCTTTACTACAATATCATAAAAATATGGAGATGATAATGTTCTGCTTATGTTCCAGGGCTGTATGTCTGCTTTATACTACAACTCAAGGGCAACGAATATAGCCATTGTTGTAAAAGGTGAATGACACTTTGAAATGGTGTGTCCTGATGTCTCCTCTAAATCAAGTGATCAACAACACCGGGATTTCACAAGCTCGGAACGAAGAAAGAGCGGCCCTAGTTACCAGAAATTAGCTCACTTTTGAAGATCTATACTGTGTTCGTTGTTCCTGCAGGGCATCCTTTCGTCACAGTTGCTTCTAGAAAAACCAACCTAGAGATTCTATGTTTTGAGGTAAATTTGCAAGACAACGTCCGGTACCCTCTCGCAGGTAAACATATTCGTAATCCATCAGTTTTTGAGCTAATTATCCCTTGTGTCTAGAGTTCGGTTATTTGTCTCGTTCTGTTTCTTTTGGTCCCTACAGGGAAGGGTAATATTGTGAAGCAATTCGGGAAGGAAGCCACGGAGTTAGCCTTTAAGACAAAGGAAGAAGAGGTGTATAACATCTTTGACAACCAAGAAGAGGAGTTCGTTTTCCCCGGACCAAGGCAACGAAGAGGACAAGCCTCTGAATGAGGAGAAGCAGGGGATCGTAAATATAGAAGGGCAGATGTAAAACGAGGCTTCAGCTTTCGGATTTTGATTAGAGGAGCCCTGAGCTGCTTGGTGGTTTTACAGTTTTGTAATTATGAATGTTGAGAAATATAATAATATGCGTGATCTACTTATGTTTTTGAACACGTCTGTAAGTATTGAGATTCAATAAAACCTATGAAGCTATCTATATTATCCTCAGCTGAAGCGCTCAACATATGCCTTTCTTATAATAATAAGTTAATGTCCAACGCAAAAGTTTATCAGGCATACGCACCCAAAAAGTTAGGTATGAACCTCCAAACACTACTTCAGTTTGACCATCTTTCCAGCATTTGCATAAAGCCATTTGTTGCATTAGCTTTACACGTGTCCATTCATCACCCACTTCCACACTAGGTGATTTTTGTCAGACTCCTAGTTCAGTGCTCTGTTAACAGACCGCCACAAAGTCGTTACTCTGTTAATAGACAGCCACAAAGTCGTCAATAGAGCTTTTACACTGGATCACCGGTAAGACTGCATTATATTGTAGCTATTGCTACTGCCTATGAAACATCAGACGCAGTCTGGCAGTCGCTCTGAACAGGAAAAGTACGAGTCTTTCATACTCATCCACACTGCACTGGACAGGAAGACTGGTTCTTACACACTCTTCCAGAATCCGGCACTATATTCGTAAACAATGGATGAACTACAGCTTTGTAAACAACGAATAAACTACAATAAAAGAACTGAGCGAGGCTGTTCCCAAGTATGGGTCTTTCATACTCATCCACACTGCATTGAACAGTAAAGACTATGGTTCTTTCCCACTCATCCAGAATCTGGCACTATATTCGTAAACAATGAATGAACTACAGTTTCGTAAACGACGAATAAACTACAATAAAAGAACTCAGAATGGCTGTTTGAAAGTATCTAAAAATTGAACTTTTCACCAAAAACAATCCTTCCAGTTCAAATGTCCGCTGTAAGAAAATTTCCTGATAGCGATACCTGGACGGAAAAATTATTCTATTTCTTCAGCTACATTGCTAAAAATGTGTTGGTACACACAAGCACATGGTGTGTCAAACATCTCATTAAAAATCTGTGTGTGCATATAAGAATGCATGCCTCAAGCAAGAATAACACGAGGAAACATACCTTCTCGCCCAGCTTGAACGGAGGAAGACCCTTATATGGGCATGTACTGCAGCGAAATGCATCACCTAGTCCACACTATGCACAGTTTCAAAGAGAAAGGAAAAGCAAAAGTATTAATCCACAGTGCCGATAGTTTCAAAGCACAAGAAAAGAAAAAGTATTAAAAAGAATAAAAGCAAAAGAAATCAGTCCTTGACTGCACCATAATAATAAAATCAGTACAAATCAACCAAACCAAAAAACAGATAGGAGATAAAACAAGATATACATTGCCACAAGCTGATTGAGGGTTATTCAACTGATCCATAGTCAGTTCGAGCTTCTGCACTTTCTCCTCTTGTTCGGCCCTTCCACAAATACAGTTCTTGCAGGCTTTCCTTGTGCTTCCTACTTCACAGTCACCGGCTGAAAAAACGATATTTTTTAATTGTGTTACATATAAATATCCCTAGAACTTTCCACACAAAGGATGGAAAACCAATAACACTGGGTCTTGTCAGGTCTTGCCATCTTACCAGCTGGTAATTGGGGTTTCTTAAAATCCTCTTCAGTTAAGAGGGAATCTTCATCAATGAGATCTGAATCATCATCCACCTGAATTTTCAATGGACTTTTCATGGTCTTTTTAATTGCAAAAGAAGACCCAATCTTCCAAGATGGCTTCTTAGCCTTAACCTAAAAGTGGTAACATTCAATAGTTAGCGTATTACAAAAGTCCTACAAAAAGAATACATAAGCCTTGGATTGACAAGAATGGCAAAATTAAGATAAAATGCCTGATTTCAATAGTAAAATAGTACAACCTAACGCAGCGTTCCTCCGTCACAGGTATCAAAAAGGGGAAGAAGATTAAATAAAATACCAAACGATAGAATGACTAAATTAGAATTCATAATTCCATTTCTCAACTTCAGAGCAGAAGGTTTTAACCAACGTGGATAAATAAAATTTGTACCCATTTAAAAGAGAAGATGTTTCTTTGTTCTACTATCTTAAGATTTCATCCGATAAAACAAAAATGAAGTCACAAAGCTAAACAAACATATTGTCAACGACAGCAGGGAAAAACTCACCCCAAAAGATTGTGCAATTGGTTTTAGTTGAAAACGTTCTCCTTCTAAAAATCCTGCCAATAGTAACTTGCACTCAATAGCAGACATTACCTGCAAGAAACTCTAGTAAGTTGTCTTACTACAAATTCATCCCATCAAAATCAGAAACCACAAGATCTTTACCTTATCTACTTCATTTGTTCCAGGCTGAAAACTCCGGTAAACCACCAACATCCCACCAGGTGTCAAAACTCTAAAGATTTCGGAAAACAACTCTTCAACAGGAAATTCCACTGAGGTAGATAAGGAAATGACCTTGTCTACAGAGGATGATTCCAGTGGCAGCTTAGCTGAGATAACCCCCGGAATAAAACATATACCCAAACATAAGTGCTGAAGTTATCATATAAGAAAAATCTAATAAAACAACAAAAGAATAATAGGGAAAATAACACGGTATGGAGATATTGAAACTATTCAATTGCGACTTACTTTTTGCGTCATAGTGAAATCATACATTTTTGCTATCGATTAAAATAAAAAATTGAACTTAATTCTTCAAAGACATATATTTTAAATTGAAAACTACAAAATTAAAAGTAGTGCAAAAATACCTAAAGAAGAAGCTTGCATAATAATGAGAGGGTCGGAGCGCTTGGCGTCTTTGTTCTCAAAATCCCTAATTGCATTCAGCGTATTAAGGGCGTAACCTGCATCATCCGTAAGCGCCAAGACAGTGCTCCGCTCCAACGTCGAATCCTATCAAGGGGAAAAACAAGAGTTTAAAATTAAAAAAAAATAAAGCTGCAGCAAACAGAATCGTCAACTATTTTACAGAATCCTCAATTTTAATCTTAAAAAAAAAAAGAAAAAGATTTTGAACAAGATGTAAAAAAGAAAAAAGAAAAGAAAAATTCAGTTCCGGAGAATAGATATCGAGAAAGCAACCGGCCAAAGATCCTAACATTTCACGAACCAAGCGATTTCCAGCGAAAATATAAGGCCAGAAATTTTGATATTCTTTGTCTAAAAAATGGAGATCAATAATTAAAAAAATAATAAGTTCTTTAAAAAAGAAAATAAAGGAAAAGAAAAGATATGATACTCACCATGTCGATCAGCGTTCAAAATCGTGCAAGAAGATCCGTAGAGAACTTATTTCTTGATTTTTCAGCTGTTATTCTGGTTTTAGTTTTCTGGAATGTGCGATTTCACACCGTGCAGCCTGTCCGCCTTTGAAATTACAACGTGAAGAAATGATGGCGGTGAGAAAGAGGCTGTGCTGGCTGTTTTTTAAATTAGGGCAATTAATCAGGTGTGACAAAGGCACAGGGAATACCAAACTCTTGCCCCGGCCACGTGGCATTTGGAACTAAGCCCAGAAAAGGCCCATGTTTAATACTCTAGGTCTCTCACAAGCCCACCCTTGCCCAGCCCATCTTAACTGATTTTTCTCCCTGTCGTTTTCCTGTTTCCCCTCCTACGGGAGTGAAATTTCTCCTTCAGTACTTGTTCTCTTCACCTGCATTTCTCCACGCCAATGTTGATGATCCTTGGCAACTTGACTGTTAGACTGTAAGTTTTAATTTATCCCCTTAAGAAAGAAAAAAAAGGAGTTTATTCAGTTTCCCTCTAGACGAACGTATAATCAAATTTTATTATGTCCTTGCTTTATTTGATAAAATGTCTCGCCGAGATTGGACTGCTGCTTGCTAGCCTCTCCTTGCTTGAAAGTTAAAACTGTTAGTATCTTCTTTCGTTTTTATAATATCGGTTAAGAAGAAGACGATTTGCCATTATTTCTTGTACTTTAAAGTTAGCTCTGTCTGCATTTGAACTCTCTTATGTAAGTTGCAGTTTTTTCAGTGGATTAGATTTCTCAGAAAAGCTGTTAATATTGCAGGTTGTGATCCATGTTAACATTTTCGTAACTTGCTTTCCATTACGAAAATGAGGCGTCCAATCATGGCTGTCTCCCCTACTTTCTTATTTGCCTTACTTCCTGATAGCCTTTATACTGTTGTAAGGATTTGCAGAGGCCAGTTTCCTGTTTATTGGAGTCACAGGCCGATTTGTGGGATCTCTGACTCCTTTTCGAGCAGCATAAGGACCCAAATTGCATCTTCAAGTCTTCGGAATAGGTTGATGCTATTTTCAACAATGGCTGCTCCAATCCTGGTCCAGGCTCGCGACCCAGCTAAATTAAATATGGAAATGCAAAATGCAGTTGATGAGCGTAGATATATGGACACATGGAAGCTGTATGAACAGCACATGCAGATGGAAGGGTTTCCTCGAAAATCTGTTGTGAACAGGCTTCTGACAGGTTTTGCAGAAAGCCTTGATGTTCAATGGCTTGAGAAGGCCTATGGGATGGTCGAACAAGCCTTTGAGGAGAGTAAACAGAACTTGCTGGAAAAGGAGCCTCTGCTTTATCTTTCTCTTGCTTTTGCCAAATGCGGTTTGTCAGTTCCTGCATCAACCATTCTTAGAAAATTGGTAGAAACAGAACAATTTCCTCCTACAACTGCCTGGTCAGCCATCTTGGCCCACATGTCACAAACAGCTCCTGGGGCTTACCTAGCTTCTGAATTGATTCTTGAGATAGGTTACTTATTCCAGGACGGGAGGGTGGACCCCCGTAAGAAGAGTAATGCACCTTTGATTGCTATGAAGCCTAATAGTACTGCATTCAGCATCGCTTTGGCTGGGTGCCTCTTGTTTGGGACAACAAGGAAAGCAGAGCAGCTCCTTGACATGATGCCTCGAATTGGTATAAAAGCTGATGCAAACTTATTGATTGTAATGGCACATATATATGAGAGAAATGGGCGAAGAGAAGAGCTGAGGAAACTTAAGAGGCACATAGATGAAGCTTGTAACTTAACTGATATTCAGTTTCGGCAGTTTTATAATTGTTTGCTTACTTGCCATTTAAAATTTGGTGATCTTGATTCTGCCTCCAATATGGTTTTGGAAATGCTACGGAAAGCAAAGGAAGCACAAAACTCTCTTGCTGCTGCTACACTTGTGCTTGAAGCTGCTGGAAATGGTAACAGGCCCCTCTTTACACAGATTTCTGGGCCAAATCAGAGCCAACAAGAACCAAATGGCTTGCATAACATTAGCTTAATTGAGAATAAGATTATATCTTACAATGAGTTCTCTAGAGACAGAACTTTTGCAAAACTTGGGAATGAGGCTAAGGAAGTACTTCTCAGTTTACTAGCTAAGCTGCAGACACAAGTTGAATTGATTACAACTGAACATGGAATTCTCCAACCAACAGAAAAAATTTATGTGAAATTGGTTAAGGCTTTCCTTGAAGCTGGGAAGATTAAGGATTTGGCTCAGTTTCTTATCACAGCAGAGAAAGAAGATTCCCCAGTTTCCAATGATGATTCAGCGTTGGTTCATGTTATCAAATCATGCATTTCACTTGGGTGGTTAGATCAAGCACATGACCTTCTTGATGAGATGCGCTTTGCTGGGGTTAGATCTGGTTCTTCAATATATGCCTCCCTCTTGAAAGCATACTGTAAAGCAAATCGCCTAGGAGAAGTCACATCACTTTTACGAGAAGCTCAGAAGGCTGGGATCCAACTGGATTCTAGTTGTTATGACACAATGATACAATTGCGGGTGCTGCAGCAGGATACCCAAGGAGCACTCCATCTATTCAAAGAGAGGAAGGAGGCTAAGATACCGAGAGGTGGTAATCAAGAATTTGAGAGGTTGATTCAAGGGTGTACAGGCAACGGTGAAGCAGGATTAATGGCAAAGCTCTTGCAAGAAATCAGGGAAGGACAGAAACTGGATAGTGGAGTACACGACTGGAATAATGTAATCCATTTTTTCTGTAAGAAGAGGTTAATGCAAGATGCTGAAAAAGCTCTGATGAAAATGAGGAGTCTGGGGCATGCCCCAAATGCTCAAACTTTTCACTCTATGGTCACCGGATATGCTGCAATTGGAGGAAAATATATTGAGGTAACAGAGCTTTGGGGCGAAATGAAATCCATTGCTTCTTCAACCTCAATGAAGTTTGATCAGGAACTTCTGGATTCTTTGCTTTATACATTCGTAAGGGGTGGATTTTTTGTCAGAGCTAATGAAGTGGTGGGCATGATGGAGAAAGGGAACATGTTCATTGACAAGTACAAGTACCGGAGCCTCTTCTTGAAGTACCATAAAACACTTTACAAGGGCAAGGCTCCTAAATTCCAGACAGAAGCCCAACTAAAGAAGAGGGAAGCAGCATTGACGTTCAAGAAGTGGGTTGGTTTATATTAAGGAGACTCGTTTGACTGCAACGTGTAATTTAGAGCAGTAATGGTGAGAGCACATTTTCTAAAATCCTAGAGAGAATGAAATTGGTACTACCGAAGTTACCAATATCTATTTTTGGCTGCTGGTTTAAGCAGATGTATGTAAATATAAGGAATAGGGATGACAGTAAAGGGGAGAATGGCGGCTGTGACTGAGGTGTGAGGCCATGTAATAACTTCAATTTTGTTAACAGAATTGATGTCTATGAGATTGTAACGTGGTTGGTCAGATAAGCTATACGACCTCATGTCTACTTATTAATTATAGTATAAACTTTGTTAGAATGCTGAGTAGAACACTTTTCCCTTGTCTTTTGAATAAATTGCAAAATAATCCAATTTGATTTTAATAAATATGAGACTAGTATAGAACTCGTATCTTGGTTCTTCTAACAAGTTCAAAACTGCCTGGTAGAGTGGCAGTGGTTAGACCAACTATTTAACCACAGCCGGACCGCAGAAGATTAATTCGCCCCTACAAAATAATTTTAAAAAGAAATAAAATAAAATAAAATAAAAAACTCTGGTTGGGCGGTTCAATGGGGGCCACAGTATCCTCTATAAACCAGCCACGAATTCAACAGCTCCAAACGGGCAAAACACACTCAGCCTGTTGCGTTGTTGCCGCTGCGACGCCACCCTAAAATTTCGCCTCTGTTTCCCGAATTTCCTTTCACATAATAGAAAAAAACTTTAAAACCCTAAAGTTTCACTTTTGGAACCAATATGAAGCGCTCTCGCCTCGTCTGCTCCTCTAGCGGCAACATCCGTGTCCTCAACCCTCCACCAGCTGCTGCTTCTGCTTCTGCTTTTCGGTGGGACTCACGCGCCACTTCTTCCGTAATCTCTGCCTATGCGCCTTCGCTGAAGGTTTGGGAGATGACGAGGGTAGGGGTTTTGATCGTGTCGGCGCCGGATGTGACTGTGGAAATCCGGCAGCGGCAGGGACAGCAAGTGAGTCATTTCTTGGACAAATGCTTCTTTTGCAGGAAGGGGCTGCGTCAGATTGATGAAAGATTTATGCTTTTATTTTTATCCCATACGAATTTTTTTCATCAATATAAATCTTGTAGTTTCTTTATTGTTGTCTATTATTGGCTCTCGCTTTAGCTTCTGAGAAAGAACCCGACAGTAATGCTAGTCTTACTAGACACTAGTAAATAACAGGAAATTGAATCTTTATTTACCTTTGTATTTTTCTGAAGCTGAAGCAGCTTAAGCCAAGTTGATTATAATGAAGCCTTCGTGTGAAGTTTTTTTTTTCTTTAATGTCTCATTTTTTATATTATAATTAAAAAACCCTTGATTTGTGGAAAAATTAAACAAATGCCTTGGATTTTTAAGTTTCTTTGTTTCTTTCTCCTTTTTTGTCTCTGAAAATGGTGAAATCGTCAATTAGACTTAAAAGTATGCATCTGCATTGCACATGCTAAGTGCTCATCTATAATAGTAGACTGTTTGTAATGTACTGCATTGCATGTTTCCACTATGCTTTTATTCTTTCTTACTTATGCATGTGTTCGTTAGACCTCTAATTGCCAGTTATATAGTGCATATTGAGAAAAGAAATGAATGAACAAGTTACTCTTAAGTAGCGTTTGGTACGCGAGTAGGGGAAATACATTTCGTCTAATTAAATTATATTATAGTGTTTGTTTTGCAACAAATCACTGCAATGTAAGATTGTAATGTAATCACATTACAGTCAAGGAATGTAATGTGATTGTAGTGTAAAACTAATACAATTATATTACATTGTACTTTGTAATGTTTTTAAAGATAGTTTTACTTTTTAACTTTATTACCTTATTAAAATTATTTTATAATATTATAATTCAAATAAAATATACAATATAAAAATAAAAAATTAAAATAAAATATAAAAAAATTAAAATTTATATAATATTGATAAAAGAAATTAAAATAAAATATATAATATAAAAAATTATTTTAAAAAAATAAAAAAAAAGATTATAATAAAAAATAAAAATAAAATATATAACATTAAAAATATATTTAAGAGATGATATTATATAAAAATTAACAATAAAAAATACAAGTACATTAAACTTATATTTTAATAAATAAGGATAATTTTAAAAATTAACATTACATTTTCAGTAAAATACTTATAAACCAAACACTGTATTGTTATCTTTTCTGTATTTTAATCATTATTTTACTTGTATAGCAAATACTGTAATATTATTTTTTTCTGCAATCACATTATTTACAAATTACATTACCTGTAATCGCATTGCATTATAAAGTACCAAACGTCACCTTAACGTTTCATTTGCATTTTTCTCTTTCTTTATCGTCCAAGCAGCACAAGTATAAGCGTGTAACCAAATGTGGGATTATATGTATTCTTCAATTTTTTACTTCTTTATTTTCTGTCTCTGGTTGCTTCTCATTTCATACTTTGATGGTTAAAGTTTCTGAGTCTCCTCTCTCCATGTCTAATTCAGGTCTTCTAGTTGGAGTTCAGTTAAGCATACTATTGGCATTTTACTCACACCTTAGCTTTTTAGATAATTAATGAACTGAACTCGGTTATATAATGCAGTGGCTTTCGTGCATGTTGCACTCCCTGAATGCCGCTCTAAACAGATTGCTGTTGACAAGGAGAAGGAGAAAGTTTCTAAACAATCAACTGGAACAAAGACAGAGTTTAGCAGGAAGAATGATTCGCAGTATTGGCCTGGTGCTCAACCACAGATGTACGCATATTAACTTTGTCGTACATAACTAGTTAGTTCACTAACTCTGGTGGTGCACAGCTTGTCAAGTTTTTGAGATTGGCATGCACTTGTTCACATGGCATCACGTCTGACACATCATCATCAGTATGGTACACTTGCACTAGTGGTTTCTCTAGGAGTAAAATCTCTAGGCTTTTGGAGGATTTAACATTTTGTTTCAACTTTGAAGCGGAATTATGATGCCATAATATGATATTTTTGATCTTTCAAAATGCTCCTTGCTCGGATAGTTTGTTCATTCATATATCATTTGGTTACAGTTACAGGTTCTTCTCCACTCTGTCAATCCATTTTACTGATATTTACAATTTTCAGAAGATGAATTTCACTTTTTTTTTTATTGGATTTGCTGTTATTTCTTCTTTTATGTTTCAGCCTGCATCTTTCCGTGAATATCCTAACCTATCAATATGAACTATATAATATGAGTAATTCAAACATGCATTATGTCTGACAATTCATCGTGTATATGTTTAAGAAGTGTACTACATGTGCAAAAAACATGGCTCGGAAACAGTTAGCCTAATACTGAACAAGTCTCAGTCGCATTAGCATTTTCTGAAATCTGAAGTTGTTGTGGCCGATGTTATTTTCATCTATCGGCTGACTTTTCTTTCATGGGAATGGGTTTTAACATTTACAGAACAATCTGAAATATGTTTTCAAAGAAGGAAAAATAATAATGATGAAAAAAATATAGGATGAAAAGAAAATAAGTAAATATGTTTTCCTAAAAGAAATATAAATGATAAAAAATATAGGGTAAAAAAAGAAGAAAAATAGGAATAATAAATAAATCAACAACAATAATAAATGAATATATTTTGAAAATTAAAAGTTATATTTAAAAAAATAATCTAGGAACAGATATATAATAAGTAAATACATATATCTTAAAATAAAAAATGATAAAAAAATCCAAAAATGAAATAAACATTCTTTTGCATCATCATCATTCATTGGAGATATTGATTTTTGTAAAAAAATTAAAATCTTCGATGATCAGGTTTTTTTGAGGGAATTGTATAGATGAATTTCTCAAGAAATTCCTTAAATGAAAAAATATTTCTAGATTCTACCATAGTATTAGGAGAATTTAGAAAAATTTTCAACATAAATATTTTCACTTGCTATTTAATAAAATTGAAAAATAGCATCATTGAAAGAAAAAAAATGGCAGTGCCTGATGACTGCTTGAGGAAAAATCGTAATTCGGCCTTGCTAGACAATAGAACCAGAAAAAAGATTCGACTATAAAAGGAGAACGTCAGCAATCTGAATAGCAGGCCTGTTGATAATCCCTCATTCAAAGAAGCGTTAGCCCTCTCGAAGTGTGAGGGTTTAATCTCAGATGGGAACTTATTTTTAGAAAAAAAGATGGAACACAACGATGATGCGTCGGATAACAATGAAAAGGAGTCAACTAATGAAATGGAGGAGGAAATGGAATTCTCATGGAGTGAAACTAAGAATGGCACTTTTTCTCTTATAATCTCTAACAGGAAACATGAAGAACTGGTCAAATGGTGGCAGTGTTCAGTGATTGTCCATATGCTTGGTCGTGTGATCTCTTATCAATTGCTATGCAACAAGATCGAGTCATTTTGGGCTCCCAAAGGTTGTTACTTGATTGTGGACTCGGATGATGAAGCTCACCTGGTGCGGTTTTATAGGGGAAAGTGATTACCTTCATGCTTTACTTGATGGCCTATGGATGATACAAGGACAATATTTGGTGGTGCGTCCATGGTCATCGAATTACGTAAAGGGTGTCAAGGACCTATCAACGGTGGCAACATGTATGCGTTTCCCGAGAATGTCATTACACTTGTATCACAAGCCTCTGCTGCGGCAAAATGGGTATCAGTTAGGCCGTCTACTAAAGATTGACTACAATATCGATCAGGAGAAGCAGGGCAAGTTTGCCTTGATTGCTATGCAGTTGGATTTAACGAAACCATTGATTCCTTGTTTTTACATTAATGGCCAACTTCAGTTGTTGGAGGGTGAAAGACTCCCCAAAGTATGTTTCACCTGTGGTATATATGGCCATATGTAGGAGGATTGTGGTGATACTGATGTAAATCAGAAAGACAAAGAACAAGAGGACCCTTCCTAAGATGGAGCGATGTGTGGCCCTTGGATGCTTGTCACTTGAAGGAAACCTAAGGCCGCAGAAAGGAAGAGACCTACATATGGATTTAAAATGGCGAATTAAACTGCTCAAAAGTCTCAGTCTGTGATTTTAGACACTAACCCTGGTATTATGCCTACTAAATTTAATACTAATGAGGGTAATACAGGACCAGAAACACATGTGGATGTTGCTGAACAGATGGTTAGTAAGGAAAAGTCAAATATTGACATAGTCAAAAATAAGGCATTGAGTGGTAATGTGGTCTCTTTATTAAGCAAGAAACTAGTTAAAAAGGCAAATAATTCATTGGACGTGGTGGCGGGGTCCAGTAATGGAAATAACATAACAAGGTTGAAAATACCGTCAGCTTGACCACTACAAGTAACGTCCATCAAGGGGACATGGGAACTGACCCACTAAGGAGTGTACAGTAGGGTGGGTAAAGGCCGTAGGAGGAGAGTGGTCCGTTACAACAGCAGAGTATTGGAGCAGATAGGCATGTAGCACAAGATCAGATTTTGGATCCCGATAAACACACAGCTACTTCTCGCTGATGCTCATCAACCTAGCAGCCCTAAGAGAACGTCTTTAATGCAGATCAAGGATGTTGTAACTAGAGCAGAAAAGATGGGTGGTATTCACATTAGGAAGAATGAGGAAAAACCCTTGATAAAAGAGACCTTGTTCGGCTACAAAAAATTTCTTTAAAGAAAAAAGCTAAGACGCGAGGGATGGCGTCTTTAGTTCATCATGACATTGATAGTAGCGTAAGCACTACTCAATAGATAGACATAACCAGTTCATCTCAAAGTGATGTTTTGGCAGTTGACATAAGTTTGTAGAGGGCTAATACCTCATATGTTCATTTCTATTTTAATAAAATATTTTATGGATTTGAATCTTTTGATCTGGAATTGCTGCGGTGCAGGTGACAGGAATGTTACTGGGGTGATAAAAGATTATGTGTGTCAGTATAAGGTTTCGATATTAATCCTTGTAGAACCCAGAATAAGTGAAAGGGTTGTAGACAAGGTAGGAATAACGGTGCACTAGGCATATCGTGACAAGACTGTCTGACATCTCTATGAAAGCCTTTTCTTGGAATAGATAGGTTTTTGGTAATATCTTTCTCATGAAGAAACGTATTTTGGCACGTTTACGAGGTATTGAGCAGGCCCTAGAGAATTGATTTTCGTTTCGGTTAAGGGAAATCAAGCATTCTTTGAGAGTGGAATATGAGAATATACTTCGACAAGAGGAAGTTTTTTGGGCATAGAAGGCAAAGATTGATTGGGTAAAATTGGGCGAAAATACAAAGTATTTTCATGTTAGAATAGCTCGTCGTAAGAGCAAGCTTAAAATTATGAGACTTAAAGATATTGCTAGGGTTTGGTGTGACAATCAAACTATGCTTAGAATGAAAGCAACGACATTCTTTGAGCTGCTATATTCAAGAAAATCAGATTGGATGCCGTTATACCCTATTAGAGGACATTTTCCTCCCATATCAAATGTTGAGTCAGCAACCTTGATGAAATTGATAGAAGGTGTTGAATATTGTTGGTTTTTTTACCTGCAAATGAAGCTACTGCAAAGGAAGAGATAAGGTTGATTTTAAGGCCTCAAGTTAAAAAGGAAGAAGATGTCAGATTCAATTTTATTTGTTCGTTTTTTATTGTTTATTTTATATTGGTTGAAAAGTCAAAATTTAGCTACTTGAATTAATTGGTAGTGTATGAGTCCTTGTGCTAAGGAACCTTTCATTTCAACACCCTCGGTCTTTGTAGTGCTAGATGGCTTCCTCTGGTTTGCTATTTCTTTTACATATTCTCTCTCCTTGAACAGCAAATATATTGTTTGTTAAAAAATGAAGTGCTGCAGAGAAGCCATTTGAGGAAACAGTATTTTTCTCTCTTTTCTCTCGACTATTTTCTCCCTTGTTCATCATCTTCATTCTTTGAATATTCAAAGGTTTTGACATGGTATCAGAGCTTCTATAGGGATCTTAAGAGATTATTAGTGCTATTTTTTTTGTTTTATCTACCTTACTTTGTTGGTTGTTTTTTTTTTTCATCCGATTGTGCTTATTTCTCCATGGCCACAGTTGGGTTCAGTACATCAACCCCATCGATTTTTTTGAGAACAATTATGTTTTTTGATCAGTCAAAATGAAAGCCTACTTCAAGGCTTTCAATATTTAGGAAACTGTGCAGACTGAAATTGAGCTAGAGCTAAGAGCTAAAATATGCAAACCTAACCATTGCATAGATGAAGCAACATGAAGAGGACATTGCCAAAGTTATTGTCAAGCTCGACCCTAAATTATCTGACATGACATTTATATATGTGACATCATGCCCGCATATCTGTATAGCTCTGTAGAATTAATAAAAAGCCGGTATTGTACTTAGAAGTACAAATAAGTTGATTTATGCCTCGAACAAGTTAAAATAGAGATTTTAAAGTTAAATAAGGAATTTCACAGTCCAGGGATTACTCGAAACAGTAATTCGGACTTCGAGAGCCAATTTGGAGTCCATCGAAAAAATTGACCAATTAGGGACAAAATGATCATTTTTCAATTTAAGGACAGAATGGAGATTTTTAGTAAAGATTTTGATCACAATTGATCAAGAATAATTATATGAAATATAATATGATTATTGGAGTATAAAATGAATTTTAGTAGTGAAAAATTGAGATTCTTGACATTTTTGGAGTATAAGGGTAAAATAGTAATTTTACCATTAAAGGACGAAATGAGAATTTTTAGAAAATATTTTGACCCCATTTGAGTAAGATTGATCAATTGAAGTGTTATTTGAGGTTGAAAAGTGAAAAAAATACAATTTCGGTACATTTCGAAGTATAGGGGTAAAATAGTAATTTTTCCGTTTCGGGGGTAAATCGGTAAATTTTTTGCCCCAGCACTTGTCAAGACCAAGGGATTTTGTTTAACTATGAAATGGATAAATATGAAATTGATTTTGGTGGAAAATTGAAAAGAAAAAGTCAAAAAGTTAAAAAAAATGGGCCAATGGCATTATGCCATGTGGCAACCCATTTTAATTTATTATTAAACTAATAAAATCAGCCTATAACTCTCACATTCTCTCTCCAAATTCGGCACAAACCAGATTCAAAGGAAAACAAAAGAGAACAAAGGAGAAAAACAAGAAATTTAGCCAAAAATCAAGAGATTTCAAGGTTTTTTTCAAGATTCAAGCCAAACAAAGGTAAGATTTCTTTAGTTTTACTCTAACCCTAGCTTACCCATGCTTTAGCTTTCCTTTTTCATGGCTGAATGATGAGGAATCATGCTGAATTGAGGAAGGCCGAATGGGTATAAGTGAGATTTAATAATGGGAATTGCTTGATTTTTAGTTATGTTGTTGTTTGATGATAGTTAAGCATAGTTATGAACAAAATTTCAAGAAAAATAATCAATTTCCCTAGGGTTCTTTGTTGGCTGAATTGTGTAGGTTGAATGTCAAGGAGGAATAGTTTGAATTACAAGGAAAATGGCTTGGAAAAATGAGAAATTAAGTGAAAAATGTGGCTAGGAAAAATTACGGTGTTAATACACCGTAATGTCCTAATTTTTATGTGAAGGATTTCAAGGCTGAAATTTAGTTATTTAGAAGTGTGTGTGATGAATTAAGGTGTTAGAAGAGAAATGGATCAATTTTGAAGTGATTTGGCCATAATTGTCAATTAATCGAGTAATCGGACGAAATTAGTCGATATCGCGTTTTAGCGATATTCAGACGCGCTTTGCATTTGCATGTCATGTATTAGTCATTTAAATTAGTTTATATCAATTTAGGGACAAATTAGTAAATTCCTTGACTTTATTATGTGTCAAGGTGGTGAGACGTCCGAAAAAGGCAAGGAGATCGCGCATGAGGACCATTAGTCTAAGTGCATCCGAAATCTGGATTTTCAAAAGCTGTGAGTGAACAATTTATCGCCTTACTTATCTAAAGGAATTTTATTCAATTTGATGATTTGATGATTTTGTGAAAATTATTTTAAATGAAAATTTCTTGTTTATTGAGAAAAATACGAATTTATGAAATAAATGAAATTTATTAAATACATCAGATTTTACCAATTGATTTGAAAATCGAATATTTGATTTGAAATTAAAGTAATTGGAGACCCCGAATTCTATTGCAAATTATGTTTTAAATTATTATGGCTTATGAAAATATGGTATGACTGGTTGTTGGTTTATTGTGTTGAAATCTATATGAACTACTGTTTGCCGTGCAGGCTGGTTAGTAATAAAATAGCCTAGTCATACTGTTAAAATTTTGTTAATTGGTGGATTGATATCTGCTGCAGTAGATGGGTTTCCGTGGACCAGCCTAATTAGAGGTGGCACGGTGAAAACCCTATATATCGATATCTCAGTTGTAGAGGCGTACAAGGTTATTTAATTATCTTGAGATATGACAGAGTCATTTCATGCTAAACCACCACGTGAAGGCGAACTCAGCTAACGCCAAGGAATGGCTGATTTTGAATAATTATGATAATTTCGATAGCCTTAGCGGCTTGGTTGAATACCTCTGATCAAGGTGCCACTGAGCACGAGATTTTATGGCACAAGCCATGATTTTGCGAATAAACATAAGCCATGTAAATTTTCAAGCGAAATGAAATTAATTTACTTAGCGAAAGGAAATAAAGTGTTATGAACATTTTACACTGGTTTATGTTAATCGTCTCCTTTTACTCGACTTTAGATAGTTTTGATGGTAATTGTTTACTCATTGGGATTTTATAATCTCACCTTTCATTTCCTCACATTTCAGGATCTGAATAGCCTGTAGCTAGCGGACTCGATCAAGGACCCCAATGGACTTGAATCGACAGAATCTGTAGGTTCACAGTCTCCATGCATTTCGGTTAGTTATGAGCCACGGGTCACTGTAAAATTTAAATTTCATATTTTAGTCATTTGTATAACAGTATGTAAAAATATATTTAGTTCTTATGCTGCGAAAATTGTTTATCAATAGTTTTATAAAATTTATTTTATGAGAAAATAAATTGTTTTATTAAATATTATTTTTGTATTCAAATAATCAAATTTTATTTCTAAATAAATATTTTAGATACTTAAATTTATTTTTATCATGATATATGTGTTTTATACGCAATTACTACGTTTTTAACAAATTTTGAAATTTTTAGTGAAAAATGACAAAATGCCCCTGTGAGCCAAATAAAACTATTTTAGCATTTTTAAATTGAAAATGACTAATGGCATTTGTACTGTGGTATTTAAATACCGTCGCTCACCGGGGAAGTGCGAAAGCTGATACGGAAGCCTTGTAGGGTTTCGGTCGGTATTCGAAAAGTGAATACTTATTGAGACTTCGCAGCGGTTGTCATGGGCTCGATGGGTAGTTCCGGGTCGTGATAGGTATAAAGCATTGTCTTGCTTGCAATCTACTGTCTCTGATGAAATATGTGCTAGAATAATGCATTTAGAGAATCCAAAGGAAGTTTGGGATCATTTGAAGGATGAATTTCAGGGTAATGAAAGAACCAAACAGATTCAGGTTTTGAACTTAACCAGGCAATTTGAAATGCTGAGTATGGATGAAGATGAACCTATTAGAATGTTTTCTAGAAGATTAATGGCTATAGTGAACCAACTTAGATTGCTGGGGAAAGCTATGCTTGAAGACAGATTAGTTAGCAAAATGTTGGTGAGTCTTCTTGAAAAATATGAATCTAAGATCTCCTCATTGGAGGATTCTAAAGATTTAGCACAGATTACCTTGAAGGAGCTTGTGAATGCCTTAGAGGGGTTAGAACAGAGGAAAGCTTTAGACAGAAGAAAGCAGTTGATAATGCTCTTGTAGCTAGAACTAAGAACATGAAATTGGGTGGTAATCGTTCAAAGAAAACTGATGGAGAGAAGAAGGAGAAAGGAAAGAAACTAATGGATGATAAGTCTAGGAAACAGAAGAGAGGGATCCGATAGAGAGGGGACAAAAAGACAGTGAATGAGATGGAGAAAGCAATAAAAGAGAAGAGAAGAGAAGAGGAACCATATCGTAGGTCACCGGGATAGTTGCTAATAAAAAAAAAAAGTGGAAAACGCTATCAACTTCACACACTTTCCTCCCCTCCCTCAACCTCAAAGAATGGCGACTGGAAGGCTGCTAGACCCCCCAAACCCTCTTTTTCCGACGTCACCACCACCCCCAATGGTGGCTGCATCAACCCCACAACCCTTGGCAGAAGGACAGTTACAGCAACTCCACTCTCATGGCTGTCTGCAAACCTCACCAGCCCAAATTCAGCCCCCATCATCCCCCAGATCCCAGAAAAAATCCTTTCTTACTGTAGTTTCTGGAGAGAAACCACCAATAGTGCCCCTCACCCGTTCCCCTTTAGTGTACAAAGACTGACCAACTGCTACATTCTTCGAAGATGAAATCCAAATATTAGCACTGCCTTTCAAGCTGTCACTAGTAGGGAAATTTTCTAGAATGCCAAAACTTCAAGATATCAGATCAGCGTTCAAAGGAATCGGGTTGGCCAGTATGTATGAGGTGAGATGGTTAGACTATAAACATATTCTCATTCATTTGTCCAATGAGCAAGATTTCAATCGGATTTGGACAAAGCAAAGTTGGTTTATAGCAAATCAGAAAATAAGAGTCTTCAAATGGACCCCAGAGTTTGAACCAGAGAGAGAGTCAACTGTGGTACCGGTATGGATTTTGTTCCCTAATCTGAAAGCTCACCTATTTGAAAAATCAACCCTACTATTGATTGCAAAAATGGTAGGGAGGTCGTTGTTTGTGGACGAGGCTACTGCTAATGGGTCACGACCAAGTGTGGCTCGCGTATGCATAGAATACGACTGCAGAAAACCACCAGTGGACCAAGTCTAGATTGTGGTTCAAAATAGAGAAATGGGTGTGGTAACGAATGGGTATCCTCAACGAGTGGAGTTCGCTCAGATGCCAGCCTATTGTGACCACTGTTGTCACGTAGGCCATAAAGAGGTGGACTGTATTGTTCTGGGGAATAAAGACAAGCCATCAGCCTTTGGTAAATCACAGCTCTCCTGTGAGGTTGTTACAGAGAAAACCGAAGGAGATGATGGTAGAGGGAAGAATCGGGTTAAAGGGAGAAATATTGAAAAAAGAAAAGATCAAGAAAAAGAAAAAATCTTAGGCCCGCCGGAACCAGTGAGCCAGGTCTGGCAACCAATGAGGAACGTTGGGTCGAGTGGAGCTAAGGACCTGAGAGGTAGAGAGGTTGACATTGAAAGGCTCCCTAAAGAAGTGAGTATCCTTGTCTCGAATCGTTTTCAAACGATAGTGGAAGAGGAAGAGGCTACGCAGCACCAAGCCACGGAACAAGAGACGATGGAACTAGCTGCTGGAATAAAAAAAGCATCGCCGGTGACACAACGGAATGTAGACAAAGAACTATCAACGGAACATCGTTTGAATATAGAAAGACAGGTGGCTAAGGCAAAAACAAGCAAGGCAAAAGAACAAACTCTAGTGCTAAGTTAAAAGAAAAGGAAGAAGACCCTTTGCGGGTGGATAATGGTCTGCAAACTATGGGTGAGCAGTTAACTGCTGCGGAAAAGGTAACTACAAATTACGTACAGCTGACTACGTTCGGTTACGTGCATGAAGAATGAGGTACGAGGGAGAAGGAACCCTTGGCTCCTACGGATCGAGAGATCCCACAAGTTAAAGCACCAGAAAGTGGACAAAAGGACGATGTGCAGTTCACGGGGGAAAAATGACAGAAAAAGGACAAACGATGAACGTTCTACAGTCACCGAAATCGACCATAAAAGCTGTCGGACACGAGCGGCCGAATGGACAACGGGAATGGATGGCCCAAATTATTCCAAGGATCGAAGCATCGGAAGGGAATGTAGAATCGTTTCACGAAAATAGTATGAGAGAGAGCCATGTAGTGGGACGTGGAAAAGTGATCAGTGAAAAATGCAACAAAAATAAAACAAGTCAAAGAGAAAAAGCTGATGGAATGGTAGACCCAAGGCTGCAAGATGCGGCTAAACAATGGCCAGAAAAAATTATTTTTAATTACGAACCCGCTCCAGCTGAAGTCGACAACTCAAGGGCACCAGTTGCTATTGACGATGATGATCTGACACAAGCTGAGAGTTCAAATAAACCGAATGAAGAGCAGCCAGCCCGAGCCCTTACACATGTAGGAGAGAGAAGGCAAAATGCAAAAACTGAAACATGCAAAGAGAACCAAGCACAAGGTACCATAACGGGTGGTAACAAGAAAAATAAACGAAGCAAAAAAAAGGAAAAGAGCAAGCTACAGCGGACTGCTCGGGTTACAGAAGTTCTGCATAACGAGGTGTGCAGCTCGTTTCAACCCATAACCGAGACCCTATGGATGTGCCACCATCTGCCTGGGATAATCAAACCTGTCATGCAGCAGAACAAAGCTGGCAAGAAAAGGAAAAACAAATAATAAAAAACTCCAATGAGAGAGAGCTACGGGCCATGCTTGTGACTGCTGGAAGTGACGTCCCAAGGGGCTCAGCAATTCTGCCAGGTCAGAGGGACCCATCAAGCCAACTCATGAGCCAAGGAAGTGCGACACAAGAGGCCTATGGAGAGACTAACGGGGCTTCAAAACAACATCATGCATCTTTGGGGCAGCTGGATGGGACGTTGGAGCAGCCTTCTAATTCTACAGGGCCAGTACATGCGGAAAATAACAACCCAAGGAGCCCAACGGAAAAACAGCTAGGCATAAGGGACACGTGCCGTTCGCCACAGCAGCGGAACCCCACAAGGGATGGCGGCATGGGACCAGTGGTACTAGCGGAGCCTGATGGAACCATAGGAGAAGCCTTTACGCAACACACAAATGACCGGTGGGGTCCACACAACAGTACAACAGACAATGAGGAGAAGGATAATCGCGAAAATTTGAAAAACCATCTTCCTAAAATAATAAAACAGGCAGAATTACTTCAAAAAAAAGCAAAAAAGTTGACCGAGGTAAACAAAAAAAATGAAAGAATACAGGCTGAAATGTCAGGGGCACTCGTGGATAGTCCGAAGGATAATCTCTCTCTCAATGAACATGGACAACGAGACCCAGCTGATTGTGCCATGGGGACAGAACCAATTGCAACTCTTGCAGAGGATGGGACACTAAGCAGGCCTTTTACGCAGAAAAGTGCAAGAAAGAAAATTAAAAATCACTTTCTTGAATCTCCAATTGAGCCAATGGTTCCAAAGGATGGAGACAGGCAACAAACATCAGACAACGAGTTGGTAAGGCAGTTAGTGACATTTGACATCGCAGAAGGCAGTGGAGATCACATTCCAATTCAAGAAAACGAGGGTCAAAACTGGAATGCACTTGTATACATGGGAACAAAAACTTGTCTACAGGAGATACGAGAAGGCCAAGAGGAATTTCCTCTTACGCAGGAGTCTGCTTCTGGCAAGTATAATTACAACAAGGAGCTAAGCGATGTTCCTTCCATCTAAGTCACCCATTCGACAGAACTTGAAGTGCACCCAAGAGTAAGGCATAGAAGGCATTTTGACACTGCAGTCACAATGGGCAAATTAATCAGTCTGGCATCCGAGGAAGCTGTGGATATGGGAGAAAATGATGGGGCATCTGATGAAGACTCCATCTCGGTGAATTTTATTGTTAAAAATTGATCATGACCAGTGCACTAGTATGGAATGTGAGAGGAGTGGCTGGTGTTGCAATTCAAAGGCGCTTGAAAAAATTAAAAATGATGCATAACATAAAACTGATGGTATATCTTGGAACCTATGGTAAGTGAAACACGAGCAGAATATTTTAGAAGACGCCTCGGATTTGATAAGGTAATATGCAACTGTTCACATAAAATATGGGTTTTCTCTGCTGCGGAAGTCTATTGTGAAATACTAACGGATCATATAATGCCTGCATCTGAAATTATCTCTGCCTTGGCTTCATAAACACTTGTTTGCTTCTTTTGTGTATGCCAAGTGCACTAGGCAGGAACGTTTAGATTTGTGGAATTTGCTGCGTTTGTTTTCTGTTGAGATACAGGGACTTTGGCTTGTGGGTGGTGATTTCAATGCTATTGTGAGTTGTTCTGAATGGTTGAATGGTGCCCCTCCCCATGGTGGGTCAATGGAAGACTTTGCTTCTGCTTTGATGGACTATGGTTTGATTGATGCGAGATTTGAGGGAAATTCTTATACATGGACCAATAACCATGTTTTTCAAAGGCTGGACAGGGTGGTGTATAACTCAGAATGGGTTGGATGTTTTTCCTCTACACGTGTGCAGCATCTGAACCGGGATGGATCTGATCATTGTCCCTTGTTAATCTCTTGTTCTACTGTCAGTCAAAGGGGACCCTCTACATTTCGGTTCCTCCATGCGTGGACAAAGCACCATGACTTTTTTCCCTTTGTTACAAAAAGCTGGGAAGCTCCTGTGTTTAGTTCTAGGGATGTCAACGGGTACCCTATTATAGGGTACCCGTGGGTATCCGACCTGTTTATATAGGGTTAGGGTACTCATAAACGGGTTCGGGTAGAGTTAGGGTAGTGATTTCACTACCCGAATTTTAATAGGGTAGGGTTAGGGTACCACCTCTTGGGTACCCGTTACCCGAACCCGATTACTATTTATAAATATTTTATTATTATTTTAATAATTAAATTAAAAATTTATAATTTTTACCAACTTTACAAGTAAATTTTTTTGTTAAAAACTAACAAATATCGAAAAGTATGATTACTTTAATTATTAATGTGATGACATTAATATATTTAAATTAAAAAATTATTATATTGTATTTATGTTTAAGTATGATTACTCTAATTATTAATATGATGACATTAATACTTTTATGAATGCGTGTGTGTATATATTATGTATTTTAAATATAAATATATTTACTTTTTATTTTGTTTTCACATTGTAAAAATTATAACTCATAAAATTATTAATTACAGTATATATATATATGTTTATTTATATAAACATATAACATATAAATCTAAAGGTAAGTTATGAGATTAGAAAAGTTAATTGGGTAATTGGGTTCCCATGAAGAAAATTTTAATAATTTTTTTATTTAATCGGGTATTTAAACGGGTTAGGATAATTATAGGGTAGTGGGAATGTATTAGGGTTAGGGTTAGGGTAGTAATTTTAAAATTAAACGGGTAGTTAATAGGGTTAGGGTAATTGATTTTTTATAGGGTTAGGGTTCGGGTATCTCGAAATTATAGGGTACCCGACCCGTTGACATCCCTATTTAGTTCAGGTCTGATGGCATTTGGGCTCAAACAACAATGCCTGAAACGGGACTTAAAGTGGTGGAATAAACATATTTTTGGAGATATATTTGCAAAGCTGAAGTTGGCAGAGGCAGAGGCAGAAAAGAGAGAATTAGATTTTCAACAGGATCCTTCAGTTATAAATCAAATTCTCCTCAATAAAGCCTATGCCAAACTCAACCGTCAATTAAGCATTGCAGAGTCTTTCTGGCAACAAAAATCGGGTGTGAAATGGCTGGTAGAAGGTGAACGCAACACAAAATTTTTTCATATGCGGATGCGGAAAAAACGAGTGAGAAGCCATATATTCCGGATTCTTGACTCTGAGGGAAATGTTTTAGATGATCCTCACCTGATACAACACTCTGCTGTTGATTATTTTCATAAGTTGTTGCAAGCAGAAAACTATGAAATATCCAGGTTCGACACCTCTCTTATCCCTCGGATCCTCTCTTCTGCTGACAATGATTTTTTATGTGCAGAACCGTCTCTCCAAGAGGTCAAGGATGCAATGTTTAACATCAATAAGGATAGTGTGGTCGGCCCAGATGGTTTTTCTTCCCTATTTTACTAATATGGCTGGGATATAATCAAGCAAGATCTTCTGGATGCAGTGTTGGATTTCTTTAGGGGGTCCCCGTTTCCTTGTGGCATTACTTCCACTACTCTTGTCCTGTTGCCGAAAAAGCCAAATGCCTGCCAATGGAGTGATTTTCGTCCCATTAGTTTATGTACTGTCTTAAACAAGATAGTAACTAAACTCTTGGCTAACCGGTTGTCCAAAATTCTCCCAGTTATCATTTCAGAAAATCAAAGTGGATTTGTCAATGGTCGTCTTATCAGTGACAACATCTTATTAGCACAGGAGCTAATGGACAAGCTTGATGCGAAACCAAGGGGAGGTAATGTTGTCTTAAAATTGGATATGGCTAAAGCTTATGATCGGTTGAGTTGGGATTTCCTTTTCTTGATGATGGAGCAATTTGGTTTCAACTTTCACTGGATAAGTATGATCAAGACTTGCATTTCTAATTGTTGGTTCTCTTTGCTGTTCAATGGTTCCATGGTGGGATACTTTAAGTCCGAGAGGGGCTTAAGACAAGGTGATTCTATTTCTCCCTTTCTCTTTATTTTATCTGCAGAATATCTTTCTAGGGGGATTAATAACCTTTTCAGCCGCTATAATTCATTGCATTACTTATCCGGCTGCTTAATGCCCATTAGTCACCTTGCCTTTGCTGATGATATTATGATTTTCACTAATGGATTTCGTTCAGCCTTGTAGAAAATTTTAAGTTTTTTACAGGAATATGAGCAGATATCTGGACAGCAGGTCAATCCTCAGAAAAGTTGTTCTATCACAACTGCAAGCTGCCCACCGTCAAGAAGGCAGATCATAGCTCACACCATTGGCTTTCATCACAAATCACTTCCTGTTACTTATCTCGGTGCTCCATTATATAAAGGACCAAAAAAGGTGATCTTTTTTTATTCCTTAATCACAAAGATTCGAGATCGTATCTCAGGGTGGGAGAATAAGATATTGTCATCAGGGGGCCGTATTACTCTGCTGAGAAGTGTTCTATCCTCTTTTCCTATGTACTTACTGCAAGTCCTCAAACCACCAATGGCAGTGATTGAGAAAATTGATAGACTGTTTAATAGCTTCTTATGGGGTGACTCAGCTGGAAACAAGAAAATGCACTGGGCGGAATGGACTAAATCCACATTTCCATGCTCGGAGGGGGGACTAGGTATTCGTAAATTGGAAGATGTTTGTGAGGCATTTTCATTGAAATTATGGTGGAGACTCCAAATAGGTAACAGCCTTTGGACACAATTTCTAAAAACCAAATATTGTCGTGGCAAGCTTCCCCATTATGTCCCACCAAAACTTCATGACTCTCAAATATGGAAAAGGATGATTCGGGGCCGCGACGTGGCACTGCAGAACATTCGATGGAAGATAAGGAAAGGGGAACTTTTCTTCTGGCACGATTGTTGGATGGGAGACAAGCCCCTGGTCACCGCCTTTCCTATGTTCCAGAACGACATGACGTATGTCAATAGCTTTTATAATGGTGATAACTGGGATGTAGGTAAATTAAATTCTGTTCTCCCTATGGAACTGGTTGATGAGATATTGCAGGTACCCTTTAAAATTTCCCAAAATGATGTTGCATACTGGACACTTACATCAAATGGGGATTTCTCTACTCGGAGCGCTTGGGAGATAGTTAGGCAGAGACAAGCACCACACGTCTTAGGATCTCTCATTTGGCACAGGAGCATCCCTCTATCAATTTCCTTTTTCTTATAGAGGGTTTTACACAATTGGATACTAGTTGAGCTACGGATGAAGGAAAAAGGTTTCCAATTGGCTTCGAGATGTTTATGTTGCTCCTCAGAGGAATCTCTAATACATGTCCTATGGGAGAGTCCGGTAGCAAAACAGGTTTGGGATTTCTTTGTCAAACCCTTTCAAATCTATGTTTTAAATCCCAAGCAGGTCTCTCAAATTTTATAGGCATGGAATTATTCTGAGGACTATGTCAAAAAAGGTCATATCCGCATATTGCTCCCAATATTTATATGCTGGTTCCTATGGCTAGAAAGAAATGATGCAAAGCACAGGCAATCTGGTCTGTACCCTAATCGAGTTATATGGAGAATTATGAAGCTATTGAGACAACTTCATGATGGTTCCCTGTTACAACAATGGCAATGGAAAGGAGACACAGACATAGCAACCATGTGGGGTCACAATTTTCCCCCGAAGCAACGAGCAGTTCTTCATATTTTTTTTTGGAAAAAGCCTTCCATAGGTGAATACAAGTTGAATGTGGATGGCAGCTCACGGAACAGTCAACAAGCAGCTAGTGGTGGAATACTTCGAGATCACACAAGTAACCTTATTTTTGGTTTTTCTGAGAATATTGGTTCTTGTAATTCCTTGCAGGCAGAATTGAGGGCTTTACTTCGAGGACTCCTATATTGCAAAGAACGCCATATTGAAAAGCTATGGATCGAAATGGACGCATTGGTGATGATTCAACTAATCCAGAAGTCCCAAAAAGGATCTCATGACATAAGATATTTGTTAGAGTCCATAAGGCAATGTTTGAGCAACTTCTCCTACCGCATTTCACACATCTTTCGAGAAGGCAACCAAGCAGCAGATTTCCTGTCAAATGAAAGACACAATCATTCAAACCTTTGTGTTTTCAACGAAACACAAGGTGAGTTGTATGGAATGCTCAAGTTAGACAGATTGAATTTACCTTATGTTCGTTTTTGATAACTGTAAAGGAGTAGTACTCCTCGTTTACATTTGCTGTTATAAAATCCAAATTTGCTTAGTATCTCAATGTAATAGTAAGGAATATCCATCCTTCTGTAGCATCAAAAGTTATGCACTTAGGATGGCTATCCTTACTTTAAGTACTTTTACGATTTTGCATTTTAGGCATGTAATGTTGGAGGTACGGTTTATGTCCCCCTCCTTTGTCCTTTGACCTTATAATTAATAAAATTTAACAGGGTAGCTAGGCCCTGCAGGAAATTCCAGTATAAAAAAAAAGTCTAGGAAACAGAAAATCAAATATCCTCTTTGTACTTATTGCAAAAAAACCACTCACACTGCTAAGTTTTGCTGGTATAGGCTTAATGTGAAATGTAGGTCTTGTGGTCAACAAGGACATGTTGAAAGAGTATGTAAAAACAAGAGTTCAAATCTTGATGAAAAGGTTGTTGTTGCAGAGGAAGTGAAGAATACAGATGAGGTGTTGTTCATGGTTCGAGAAGTCAGTAATTCGTACAAGAAAAATTTATGGTTGATAGATAGTGCTTGTTCAAACCATTTGACTGAAGATGAAAGTCAGTTTACCTCATTGAACAAGAGCTATAAAGCTAAGGTGGAGATTGGTGATAGGTCATTTCTTAGGATTCTTGGTATAGGGACAATAGCTGTCCAGACTCCAATAGGCAGCAGATACATACATGATGTCTATTTTGTTCTTGAAGCTACTCAAAATTTACTTAGTGTTGGTCAGCTCATTAAGAATCATTATTTACTTTTATTTAAAGGTTAATATTGTACCATTTTTTATCCTAAAGGTGAGGAGGTGTTGACTGTTGAGATGAAAAACAAGTGCTACCCTATTGATTGAAAAAAGGCAACTAACAAGGCTTTTATCAGCTATGTTGATGATTATGAATTATGGCACAAACGATTTGGACACATCAACTACCATTCTCTACAAAAAATGTACTTTCAAAAGCTGGTTGATGGCTTACTTAAGGTTGAAAAACCTGAGTTACTATGTAGGATATGTCAGATAGGCAAGCAATGCAGGCTTTCATTCCCAAAAGAAAGAAAATGGAAAGCATCTGAGAAGCTATAGCTCATACATACTGATTTGGGAGGCCTCATGAAAACTGTCTCTCAAGGTGGCAGTAAGTTTACCTTATATTTATTGATGATCTAACCAAGTATTGTTGGATTTACTTTCTTAAGCTCAAGTTAGAAGCTTTATCTTACTTTGTTAAGTTCAAGAATCTAGTTGAAAACCAAGCTAATGTGAGCATCAAGAACCTTAGGAGTGATAATGGTAAGGAATACATTGTTGGGGAGTTTGAGAAGTTTCTTTCTAAGTTTGGCATTACTCATCAACTCACTGTTGCATACAACCCTCAGCAAAATGGGGTTACTGAGAGAAAAAAACAAAACATTGATGGAGATGTCCAGATGCTTGTTGTTTCAAAAGCAATTACCAAACCACTTTTGGGCAGAAACTATAAATACAGCAAACTACCTACTGAATGTAACTCAAACAAGGGCACTAGCTAATAAAACACCATTTGAAGCTTGGTTTGGTTATAAACCTTCAGTTGCTCACTTGAAAGTATTTGGAAGCATCTGCTATGCAAAGATCCCTGATCAAAGTAGAACTAAGTTAGATGAGAAAAGTATCTTGGCTATTCACATTGGTTATAGTGAAGTTTCCAAGGAATATAAATTGAATAATGTGAAAACTCAAAAGTTCTTTATCAGCAGGGATGTCAAATTTGATGAACATTTTTATTGGAACTGGGAAAAGTCTACTGTTGAGTCTTTGAATATGCAAAATCTGGTGCAAGATCAATCAGTGAGAGAAGATGGTGAAGAAGTGGATATTGAAGATGAAAACCTTACTGTGAAGGATACTAGGTCACTGCAAGATATCTATGCCAGGTGTAATGTGGTAGTATGTGAACCTACCAGTTATGCAGAAGCAACAACTGACAAAAGATGGGTATAGGCAATGGAACAAGAGATGTTAATGATTGAGAAAAATGATACTTGGGTGTTGGTGGATTAACCAACAGATCAACATGTAATTGGAACAAAGTAGATTTTTAAGACAAAGCTTAATGCTAATGGAACAGTGAACAAGTATAAAGCAAGACTAGTGGTAAAAGGGTATTCTCAGATTTATGGAGTGGACTATTGGGAGACTTTTGCTTCAGTCGCTAGACATGACACCATAAGGTTGTTGGCTGCATTGACAGCTCGAGAAAGGTGGAACATTTGGCATCTTGATGTCAAATCTGCTTTTTTGAATGACTATCTTGCAGAAGACATCTATATTCATCAACCAGAAGGATTCATCAAACCAGGGACTGAGAATAAAGTCTTCAAACTAGTGAACGCATTATATGCCTTGAAGCGTGCTCCAATAGCCTGGTATGACAGAATTGACTTTTTTCTCATTACTGAAGATTTTCAAAGGAGTCAAAATGAGCCAACACTATATGTGAGCAACCCTACAGCCTCAATCAAGGTAATTCTTTCTCTATATATTGATGATTTATTTCTTACCGGTTCAGATGTTAGTTCCTTAAAAGATTTTAAGAACAAGCTGATGAAAGAATTTAAAATAACTGACTTGGGAAAGATGCACTATTTTCTGGGATTACAATTCATTCAAAGGACAGATTACAGTTACATACATCAAAGTAAATATGCAAATGAAATTTTGAAAAAATTTCACATGGAGAAATGTAAAGCTGTGGATACTCCTTTAGCTTCAAATTATAGATTAACCAAGAATTATGGTACCCCAAATGCAAAAAGTTCAGTATAAAAGAGCAACATTGGAAGTTTACTATATTTAACTGCTTCAAGACCAGATATTATGTTCTCTGCTACTTTGTTGTCTTGATTTATGCAAAATCCCTCACAAACTCACTTTGCAGCAACCAAAAGAGTGTTAAGGTAAATTAAAGGAACAATAAAGTTAGGTTTGAAATTTGAGAAGAAGAAAAGCTCTGTTTTTATGGGATATTGTGACAGTGATTAGGCAGGAAGTCTTAATGATTCTAAAAGCACCTCAAGTTATTGTTTCTCACTTGGCAGTGTAGTTTTTAGTTAGAATTCCAGAAAGCAAGAGGTGGTGGCTCAATCTTCTACATAAGCAGAATATATTGCTGCTGTTGTTGCTACAAATCATGTGATTTGATTGAGAAAAGTCTTCCATGACTTGGGGTATAACTATGAGAAGGGTACACTGCTATTCATTGACAACAAATCTGCTATTTCAATTGCTAAAAACCTTGTGCAGTATGGCAAGACAAAACACATAAAAGTGAAGTTTCATGCAATCTGAAAGGTTGTGAAAGATTAAGAAGTTGATATTCAGCACTATGAAACTACACTACAATTAGCAGATATCTTTACTAAAAGTCTACGTAAGGAACAGTTTGTTGGTGTATTTTCAAAATTAAAGAATAGTTCACATGATGGAGAGCTATCATTAGCTCAATAGTTATGTCACAAAAGTAACACAATATGTCTATTGGAATATAGACAAGTTTTCATATGAATAATTATGTTTATTGAAAATACATGTTGAAAAGACACCAACTAAAATGTACATGTGAAAAGTTACCATTGTAAAGTAACATGTGAAAAGCTACATGTGAAAAGTTACAATTGTAAAGTAACATGTGAAAGGTTATATATGAATAGATATTGTTTCAAGGTATAAATCAAAGAGTATGATTTATGAAATGAATAGTTATCTATTCATTAGATGTTTATTGAAACAATATCTTTTGCTCAAAAGTTGTGTTGGCAAAAAGTGTAGAGATACTTTTTGGATGAAAGAGATCTTTATGAAAAGGTTGTGACCTTGGAACATAAAGATACTTATTAGACATAAAAGATGTCTTTATGAAAAGGAAGTGTCCTTGAAGAAGAGACACTTTGAAGCCTATATAAAGGGCTTGTTGTCATCCATTTTGACACACCAAATTTTAGACACAACAAGCAAGTGCAAAGGAGCAAGAGAAAGTGTTTGTGTTAGAAAAACAAAACACTAAAGTTTCCACCATCTACAAAAGATTCCGAATTCCTTATTATCATCTTGCTGCAGAAAGTTGGTTTTAAGGCCAAACGACTTTGCAAACCCTCGGGTGTATCTAGCGGTCTAGTTTCGTAAAGTGCAATACGAAAGTTAGACGTTGGCTTCATTGTATCCTTGAGACTAGTCGCATAATACCCCTTTGCATACCTAGTGGTGGGGGCGAATTAAGTCTTAAAGATAGACGCCTATTTAAAGACTCGCCTTGAAGCCAATTTTTCCATTCTTGAATATCTATATAAACCCCTCAACACCAACAATTTTAAGACTTAATTTCGTGATATTCATTATGGCTTCACTCAAAGAGATGGCTACCAACATTGTGAAGTTAGACCGCTTCGAAGGAGGAAATTTCATACGATGGCAGAAAAAGATGCGCTTCCTTCTCACAACTCTCAAAGTGGCGTACGTGTTGGATACACCACGACCAAGTGAGGAAGATGATGAAGAAATCGTGGATAGAACTCGTCAATGGCAAAAGATGGAACGATTTGATGGTGACAAGGAAAGTTGGCAAAATGGTTCTACATCGGATCATAAGATAAGTATTCTTTACTTACTTGATATGAATATGCATGATATGATGCTTGATATGCATGGAAAATATTTATTGGTTGGAAATAAATGTCTTGAAATATTCATGCATAAGCTTGAACGTATTCTAGATAGCTTTAGGCAATATGATCTTAAAATGGATGAAGCTATTGTGGTCTCATCAATAATTGATAAACTTCCCTTTTCTTGGAGAGACATTAAGAAAGCTCTTAAACATAAGAAAGAAGATATGTCTCTTGAGGACCTTGCTAATCATCTTCGAATAGAAGAAGATTATAGAAAGCAAGAAGAAGTCAAGCATGAGGAAGATTCTAAAGAAAAGAATCTTGAGACTTCAAAGGTCCATGTGATGGAACACAAACCATCAAACAAGCCAAGCAAAAGAAAACATTCCGTGGGCAAGTATGACAAAAGTCATAAGTTCAAAAAGAACAAAAAGGGGCCATGTTTTCATTGTAACAAACTTGGTCACTTTAAAGCGGAATGTAGACTTTTGAGAAGCAAGACACAAGGCGTGAACCACCACAAGTTTGTGGCAATGGTTTCCGAGGTCAATCTTCTCCAAAATGATGGAGCATGGTGGATTGACACTGGTGCAACGAATCATGTATGCAATGACAAAAGTTTCTTCAAGACTTTGGAAGAAGTTGACGAAAGAAACGTGCTATACATGGGAAATTCCTCCACAACACAAGTAAAAGGAAAAGGCATCGTGGAATTCATGTTTACATCCGGAAAAACACTTGTACTAAACAATGTGTATTATGTACCGGAAGTTAGGAGGAACCTTGTGTCGGGAGGCTTGTTGAATAAGCATGGCTTTAAATTAACATTTGAAGCAAATAAGTTCATCCTTACAAAAGGTGGACTATATGTGGGAAATGGTTACTATTGTGAAAACATGTTCAAGCTTAATATTAATAAGAAAAATGATAGTCCTGCTTATATTGATGCCTTGCTTAATGTTCATGATAGTAAAGCAATGTTATCTAATCTATGGCATAATAGATTAGGACATGTTCATTATAGAAGAATGCATGATATGGCTAAGTTAGAATTGATACCTAGCATTGATGAAAATGATGTTATGTGCAAGACATGCATGGTCACTAAAATCACTAGGAAATCATTTCCTAAGGTAGAAAGAAATACAAAATTGCTTGTTTTGATACATTCTGATGTTTGTGACATACATAGTACTCCTTCAATTAGTGGAAAAAATACTTCGTAACATTCATTGATGACTTCTCTAGATATTGCTATGTTTACTTGTTGCATGCTAAAAATGAAGTTATAGAAAAGTTTGGAATATATAAAAGAGAAGTTGAATTGCATTGTGAATTATTTATTAAATGTTTACGAAGTGATAGAGGAGGTGAATATTATGATCCCAAATATTTTGAGTCCACGGGTATTATTCACGAGACTACCGCTCCATACACACCAGAACAAAATGGTGTAGCGGAACGTAAGAATCGAGTTCTTACGGAAATGGTGAATGCTTTGCTTTCTAATTCGGGTTTGGGAAAAGGATTTTGGGGCGAAGCCTTATTAACGGCTTGCCATATATTAAATAGAATCCCAAACAAAAGGAGTAAAATTACTCTTTATGAACTATGGAAAGGACGGAAGCCAAACCTTAATTATTTAAGAGTTTGGGGTTGCCGAGCCATAGTAAGGTTGCCGGAGCCAAAGAAAAGGAAATTGGGTGAAAAAGGAATTGAATGCATATTTATAGGATATGCTGAACATAGTAAGGCATATCGTTTCATGGTGATAGAGCCTAATGATTCATATTCCGTTAACACGGTCATAGAATCAAGGGACGCTATCTTTGATGAAACAAGGTTCAACTCAATTCCTAGACCCAAGGAACAAATAATAAAAACTGATAGTTCATCGGAAAACGATGAGAAAACTATCGAGCTTCGGAGAAGTAAAAGAGTTAGAAAAGCAAAGACATATGGATCGGATTTTCTCATGTACTTAGTTGAAGGTACAAGAGAAGAAATATGTGAATACCTACCTTACTGCTTTAATGTAGAAGGTGAGGGTGATCCTCAAACTTATGAGGAAGCAATGAAGTCTCGAGATGTTTCTTTTTGGAGAGAAGCAATACAAGATGAAATGGACTCAATAATGGGAAATAAAACATGGAAATTGGTAGACCTTCCACCGGGTTCCAAGCCAATAGGCTGTAAATGGATTTTCAAAAAGAAAATGAAAGTTGATGGAACCGTAGAAAAGTTTAAAGCAAGGCTAGTGGCAAAAGGCTTTAAACAAAAGGAAGGTATTGATTATTTTGATACATATGCACCGGTAGCAAGAATAGCTACAATTAGAGTGCTTATAGCACTTGCATCTATTTATAAGATGGTAATTCACCAAATGGATGTTAAAACGGCATTCCTAAATGGTGAATTGGATGAAGAGGTGTATATGGAACAACCGGAAGGGTTTGTCATTCCGGGTAAAGAAAATAAAGTGTGCAAGCTTGTAAAGTCCTTGTACGGATTAAAACAAGCACCTAAACAATGGCATCAAAAGTTTGATGAGGTTGTGCTAGCTAATGGCTACAAGATAAATCAAGCTGACAAGTGTGTCTATAGTAAGTTCCAAAATGGGAAAGGTGTCATCATTTGCTTATATGTAGATGACATGTTAATCTTTGGAATGGACTTGGAACAAGTGGAAGACACAAAAAGGTTCTTGTCAAAGAATTTTTGACATGAAAGATATGGGTATGGCAGATGTTATTCTTGGCATAAGAATAATAAGAGACAATAATAGCTTAACATTGTCTCAATCTCATTACATCGAAAAGATCGTAATGAAGTATGGTAAGTCAGATTGTAAGCCGATGACAACGCCTTATGATTCTAATCTAAGGCTCATACCCAATTTAGACAAGCCAATAGCACAACATGAATATGCAAAGGTGATTGGTTGCTTAATATATGCAATGGTCTGTACAAGACCGGATATTGCATTTGCGGTTGGGATGCTAAGCCGTTTTACAAGTAATCCGAGTAAAAAGCATTAGTATGCTGTTCATAGAGTTCTAAGGTATCTAAAGAGTACCAAGAATTATGGCATTTGCTATTCCGGTTTTCCTTCAATCTTAGAAGGATATACGGATGCAAGTTGGAACTCAAATAGATCGGATTACACATCCACGACTGGATGGATTTTTACAATTGGTGGGGGTGCTGTTTCTTGGGGTTCCAAGAAACAATCTTGTCAAGCGGATTCCACCATGGCGGCTGAATTTATAGCCTTAGCATCTGCTACCCAAGAAGCGGAATGGTTGAGAGACTTGCTCTATAAAATTCCGTTGTGGTCAAAACCAATGGCACCAATCTTGATACATTGTGATAATGAAGCAACTGTATCAAAGGCTTATAATCAAGCTTACAATGGAAAGAGTCGATATATTGGACTTCGACATAGCATTGTAAGGCAAAGGATTAGTGATGGTATAATCACTATAAGGTATGTGAGGTCTGATGAAAATTTAGCGGATCCATTTACTAAAGGTCTAAAAAGAGATCTTGTGTTAAAGACCTCAAGAGGGATGGGGCTCAAGCCTATTATCTAAATCTCCAATGGTGGGAGCTCACCCCGACGCTTATGGCTGACCTGTAAGTCTTGGGTACTGACCATTCCAACACATGGAGGTTGCAAGCACTAAATTAAAATTCCATCCCAAGGTGTATAGTGCTTGGTTCCCGTAATGTGTTAAGCAAGGATGAACGAAAAGTTCTTAATAGACCCATAACATGTAAATGTTGAAGTACAATAATTACGGGGTACTTCCGATGGGGGCTACCTATATGAGTGGAAGTGCGGCCGCTTCTAGGAGCTAAAGGCTTGACTCTGACAGCACTCATGAATGGATGCACAACACAAGGCCATAAATCGTGTTGGCAAAACTAGATACAATATGAGAAAGGAAGCTTGTGCGTGTTTAGTGGCCCGACTAGTCAAATGCTGAATCGGTGGTTCAATGCTTGGTCAACCACTTTATTCAGACTAGAACCAACCACACTCACTAGGTGAAGGTTCAAATCTGCGAGATACCTTCATTGATGCACAGGATTTCCCAAAGTTGTTGGTATTTGGAAATTTTGAAAATGGTGGGGGATTGTTGGTGTATTTTCAAAATTAAAGAATAGTTCACATGATGGAGAGCTATCATTAGCTCAATAGTTATGTCACAAAAGTAACACAATATGTCTATTGGAATATAGACAAGTTTTCATATGAATAATTATGTTTATTGAAAATACATGTTGAAAAGACACCAACTAAAATGTACATGTGAAAAGTTACCATTGTAAAGTAACATGTGAAAAGCTACATGTGAAAAGTTACAATTGTAAAGTAACATGTGAAAGGTTATATATGAATAGATATTGTTTCAAGGTATAAATCAAAGAGTATGATTTATGAAATGAATAGTTATCTATTCATTAGATGTTTATTGAAACAATATCTTTTGCTCAAAAGTTGTGTTGGCAAAAAGTGTAGAGATACTTTTTGGATGAAAGAGATCTTTATGAAAAGGTTGTGACCTTGGAACATAAAGATACTTATTAGACATAAAAGATGTCTTTATGAAAAGGAAGTGTCCTTGAAGAAGAGACACTTTGAAGCCTATATAAAGGGCTTGTTGTCATCCATTTTGACACACCAAATTTTAGACACAACAAGCAAGTGCAAAGGAGCAAGAGAAAGTGTTTGTGTTAGAAAAACAAAACACTAAAGTTTCCACCATCTACAAAAGATTCCGAATTCCTTATTATCATCTTGCTGCAGAAAGTTGGTTTTAAGGCCAAACGACTTTGCAAACCCTCGGGTGTATCTAGCGGTCTAGTTTCGTAAAGTGCAATACGAAAGTTAGACGTTGGCTTCATTGTATCCTTGAGACTAGTCGCATAATACCCCTTTGCATACCTAGTGGTGGGGGCGAATTAAGTCTTAAAGATAGACGCCTATTTAAAGACTCTCCTTGAAGCCAATTTTTCCATTCTTGAATATCTATATAAACCCCTCAACACCAACACAGTTCATGTTTTTAAGATATGAGTTGGGGATTTGTAGTTCAAACACAAAGGAGGTGTGTTGGATATTGTTGGTTTTTATATATGCAAATGAAGCTACTGCAGAGGAAGAGATAATGGTGATTTCAAGGCTTAAAGTTAAAAAGGAAGAAGAAGATGTTAGATTCAATTTTAGTTGTTTGTTTTTTATTGTTTATTTTATGTTGGTTGAAAAGTCAAAATTTAGCTACTTGAATTAATTGGTAATGTATGAGTCCTTGTGCCAGGGAACTTTTCATTTCAGCACCTTCGATCTTTGTAATACCAGATGGCTTCCTCTGGTTTGTTATTTCTTTTACATATTCTCTCTCCTTGAACAGCAAATATATTGTTTGTTAAAAAAATAAAGTGCTACAGAGAAGCCGTTTGAGGAAATGGTATTTTTCTTTTTTTTCTTTCGATTATTCTCTCCCCTGTTCATCATCTTCATCCTTTGAATATTCAAAGGTTTTGATAGAGGGTAACGAAGTTAAAACTATGTTGTTTGAGATGAAAGCCATTGAAAAATCCTAGAATCGATGGTTTTCATGCAATGTTCTTTCAATCATATTGGTTGGTTGTTGGATAAAGTTTGGTTGATTTTATGTCGAATACATTTGAGGAAGGCCATCTACGTAAGAGTATGTGTCGATCACTAGTTGTGCTAATTTCAAAAATATTATCCTTGGAGAATATCACCTAGTTTCACCCAATTAGCTTACTCTCTGTGGTATTTAAGATACTGATGAAAGTATTAACGAATAGATTAAAGCTTATTATGACAACATTTGTTATAGGCACATAGTCAAACGTCATCCTTGGGAGACAAATCTTCGACAATGTGATTGTAACATAAGAGGTAATGCACTCTTTCTAGAAGAAGCAAGGAAAAAGAGGTTGGATGATGATAAATATTCATTTGGAAAAGGCAAATGATAGGTTGAGATAGGAGTTTATTCAAGGCTCACATATGGATGCCAATATCCCCGAGTAGTGTTAGTCTCTATAAAATGTGCTAGAGGAAGGGTGAATAAAACAATTCGACTCTTTAACAAGATTAGAAACTAACCTTAAAAGCAAAGAAGGTAAAACAAATAAGACAATAGACAAGGATTTAGAGTGGTTCAGTCCAAGACCTACATCCACTACTTTGATTATCCAACCAAGGATTTTCATAAAAATTCACTAACAAACGATGAAATTACCAAGCTCTTACCAAATTTTTACAATGGCTTTCACCAGGTTAACCACAACTTTTACATTAGTTTTTCACGAGATCAACTAAAACCCAACACCTAACTTTTCAAGACTAAATTAAAACCTTCACTCTTTCAAGCAATCTAGCTTGAAACAATCACTTAGAGTGAATCTCTCACTCTAGGCATACAAGAAAAAGTGTAAAAAAAAGTACCTATGCTCACAAGTTGATCTAAATGGTACATAGTTAAGTGCAGAATACAAACACAAAGGATTGGTGTTTGAGTGTAGTGAAAGAGTAGAAAGTTTTTTTGGTTTTCTTGCTCCTTTTTGGACTTGGAATTGTGAAATCTCTCAAAAAACTTCTTTTCTAACCTTGGAGGGTTATTTTATACTTGGAGAAGCATGCCTGGTGGCTATTGGGCAGTTTATGATCGTTGGAAATAGTTTGGGGTAAGTTCTAGCCGTTAATCTGTCTTATAATGCTCTGGTGTAAGTTGCAGACAGAAAACTCTTAGTCCACTAACATTTTTTCTTGGTCGACAAAGTTGGTTCTGTCTTGTTCGCAGATTCTGGCAAAAAGCACTTAGTCGACTAACTCATTCTCTTGGTCAACTAAATTGGTTCTGTTTCTCAATATACTTCAGCCCGTCACTTCTCCAATTTGAATTTTGGCCAACCAATGTTCTTTATTTTTCAACCAGGGAGCTTTCTTTATGTTGATCGATCTTATTCCTTATCCATATCAACCTCTTATGTGTACATTTGAAAGATTGACTTATTGTTTCTTTATAAACTTTTGCCCTGCACACTTGGATAGAAATGTTAGACACACAAGAATAGGAATGTCTTATAATCATCAAAAACTAATAGAGCCAACAATCTCCCCTTTTTTGATGATGACAAAACATTCCTTGATTCAAAGCACATTGTCTATTTATTCATTTTTAGTTCTGCAGACAGTGAGGGATTTCTCCCCTTAAATGCATGCTCCCTCTTAGTGTGTGCATAGTTTTCATTCATTCTAGCAAGTTCTTATCTATGTTATATAGGCAGTGACATTGTATATTCTAGCCTTTGACAAAAAATATTCATATATGCAGGTTTAAAAATAAATGACAAGTTGACAGAATATTATCAATTTTCCATTTCTCTAAATTTCTGTCAATAGTATGTTGGTTCCAGATTTCATCAATGCCATCAATTTTCCAGCAAATTCTTTATGAATCATCATCCACATGTTATTCAAAAACACATTCAATTTGCAATATCATGACATAAACTATTTATCATTACAATAACTCAAAATCAGCACATTAGTGTAGCATCAGATTTTATCAGCAAGAAAAAATTGACAGCAACATTTCAAAATACCATGAACAACAGAGTATAACAATATTTTTAGAGATCAAATACCATAAATAAATGTCAACATGCATATTCTATACAACCACAAAACCAACAAAAATTTAAAATTTAGTGTTCAAGTGTCATCATGGCACAAATGGCATACAACCACACATTCAACAAATTTTGTTCTGAAAATACCCCTAAACCAGTTGTTGCTTTCTATCTTCCCTAGAACCTAGTACCTCTACTCTCATGATTTTTTGTTTTTCTTAGTTTTCACCCTAAAAGTCTGGTACCTCTACCCTAAAGATTTTTTTATTTTCTTGAATTTTACTACTCCCTATTTTTGTCATCATTAAAAAGGGATGATGTTTCATTCTTCTGAGGCAGAGGGTGAGGACTTAAAGCCATAGAATGGATTGAGAGGGAAAGGAAAAGGTTCATATATGGGGGATTTCTTTGGAGATGGTTCAGGAGAGGATTTGTCTAAAACTTCCAGTGGTGCTTGAGAAGAGGATGTAGGTGGAGATTTGGCCTTTTTTGCCAATCTGGAAGATTTCCTTCTCTTGAGTGATGCTGTCTTTGTAGCCATTGTCTTTTTCCTCATGACAAGTGGCTTGGACTTGGTTTCAAGAGCTTTTTCTGCTGCTTTTCCTTTTGTTTTAGCTTGAGCTGCAGTTGCTTCTTTTTTAATTTGTTCTTCCCTTACCATTTCATAGAAGAGTCTCATAACAAAAACTTCATCAAAATAGGGAGAGGATACTTGCTGTTGAGGCTCTTGCTGTTGAAGAATTTCAAGAGGTGGACTTGCAACTAGAGAACTAAGTACTTCTGTTCCTTGGTCAGAAGGCTCATTAGTCTGTTGTTCTGTTGAGGGGGATTTAAAAGGCTGGTCAATCCTTGGTTCAGGATCTTATGATTGTTGACTAGGACTGGCAGTTTGGTATGCTGATCCCTCAGCTTGGTGCATAGGATTTGCATCATGAAAGTTTGAGCCTTCTACCTGAAATGCAGGGTCTTCAGCATCTTGTTTTTCTTGTGCTAGGCTTGGTGTGGCAGAGGTATCTACTGCAAGTTTAGAAGACATGGCTGGCTTTTCTTTCATTTTCTTTTCCATTTCACTTAATCTGTCTTCAATCTTCAAGAGTCTTGCTCCTTGATTAGTTAGTTTGTTGTCCATTCTTATAAGCAGATTGAAGAGGACCTCACTGGAGAATTGTGAAGAACTTGCTTCTAGTTGAACAAGGGCTCCTTTTGGTTGAGCTGGTATGGATGTAATCTTAGATGTCTTAGTAAAGGTTTCCCCATACAGCTTGTATCCTATTTTTATTAAGCTTCCCAAGTAGATGGGCTAGTCTCTGCTTTTGACCATGTCTAAATCATATCTCTTTGCCCACACTTCTTTCTTCTTTACTAGGGAAATGATGATATTCTCATATGGCAAATGAATTTTCTCAACCTTGCAGGCTGCTCTCATTTTTTTCAATCATAAACCTCCCAAGATTTAAAGAAATTCTAATAAATGTATGTTCCATCAGCCAGAGGTCTTAGAGACTAATGTAACTCAGGCTGCCACTCTTTCCATGTAGGTTTGCTGCAACAAAGTAGTGCAGGATCCTAAATTGTGAACTTATTATCAGACCTGCATTACTTTTTGAAGAATATTTTTCTTTTTTTTCAGTAATAATTTCCCATATAGATGATGGGTCATACTTCTCAGGCATTTCAAATTCTCCCTCTTCACCCTCTATTTCCAACAGATTACTTTGGTCGACAGTAGTAACAATGAATTCTTTTCCATTTAAAAATACATTCAGGCTACTATCAGAGAAATCCTCAAAGTCATCAAGTTCTTCCTCACTCAAGGCTATGCTTGCATAAAATTCCTTCACTAGGCTAGCATTATAGAATCTTTCCTTAAAAGAACTATATTCTTTTATTCTCATTTCATTAAAATAATATGTCAAACTGGTTTGAATTTCTAGGGTCTCACTAAAACTGTCCCAATCAATATATTTCTCGCAAGTGATGAAAGCATTTTCAATTTTCTTAAATATTTCTTCATGAAATTGATTTTTGAACTTAGAAGAATAAGTGGTACCTTGCTTCAGTGATGAATCTTTATTTTTCTTCTTCTTTTTCTCTGATTTCTTCTTATTTTCCTTTAATGATCTCTCAAATTTTGAACTTGATGAGGCATACCCTTTTTTCAGTTTTTTCTTTTTCTGTAATGTGACCTCAAATTCTTCCTCTAATGGTTTTTTGCATTTCTTCTTTTCCAGAAGTTCCTTGAACAGAGTCGACTTTGCCATTTTGAGTTCTCAAAAAGATCTCGACACTTACCGCATGTTTGATAGCCATTCCCCCTCTATTCCCAATCAATTGACATTCCGACATTTCGTTGAAATATAGCACAAGGAATAAAAATTCCTCAAGAATTTCTATTTCGCATAATCGGTAAAAAGGCTGTAATAGATATTACCGACTCACCCCCTCGGTATTACCTATTCTGCGGCTCAAGGAATAGCTTAAGAAAGTATAATGACTAAAATGCCCTCATTACTTTTAGAAAATTACAAGTGTGTCCATATAAAACATAATTTTCTCTCTCTTCATCCTTTCCTTCTTCCTCCCTTTAGGTCTCAGCCAGTCCTCTTCCCTCTTTCTCTTCCAATAACAGTGCCTTTTTGATTCAGATTTCTTGCTTCGTTACTCTCTTCCATAGTCCAGGTAGATCCCTTAATTTCTTTATTTCTTTGATTGTCAATGCTCTAGTTGCTGTGATTTAGGGTTTGGTGTGAAAAAATTGGGGACACTGTGATTCAGATAATAGATTCGTGCTTTGGATAATTTTTGTGCATGTGGAGTCTGTCGATGCAATCTCGCATTGCCTGTTTATGGTGTTTGCATTTGCATTTGTTTCTGCCACAAAGAGTCAGTGGCCATATCCACCACTAGTTGTAAACTAGATTTGCAATGTGGTTTTTGTCGTTTCTTTCTACTTATTTATGGGTGTATACATCTTTGATGAATGGATTTGGATTAAATCCAATTGGGCAATTCGGGTATATCTTGGAAACTTGTCTGCAAATCCTTATCAATTGGAAATTGAGATTATTGGCTGGCCATAGCCACAGTTTCCATCAATTTTAAATTTGAATTCGTTTTCCATGTATTAAAAGGTTGCTTCAGCTTGTAAGTGCCTAAATATAAAAAGCAATGGACACCAATAACAGGGTAAGTAGCTTAGATGAAATCTCAGAGAAACCATGTGCTAAAGCTGGTCGTAAATTAAGCCTTTCCATAAGCTGGAAAAATTTTGTTAGACATTGGGCTAAAGAGTATGGACAGTCCTACTTGGGTAGAGCAAGTGGTCCTTTAAATGCTTTAAAATTGTTTTTAGCTACTGCTGGATACTTTTAGCTTGCCAGGATAGGTCTCCCTCATTAATTCAGCCCCATGATATTTTTAGGTGCTTTAATTGATATTCGCCAGATTGTTTTATTGAAACTGTTAATCACAATTCCTTTATTATTTCATAGTAAACTAGTAGATAAAAGAAAAGCTAATGATTCTTTTAACCTAGGTGGAAGTAAAGCCAGCAAGCAATCCATACACTGCATTTAGAATTGATTGCCACTTTAACTGTAATATTGCAATAGCATTGTTAGGACGTTGGGAACGAAAGTTATCTCTGACAGATCAAAAAAATCCAGTAAGTTCTGATTTCCTAATCAAAAAACCAAATATTGAGTACATAGAATGATAAAATATTGATATAATATTTATTTATTTATTTTTTGAATGTATACATCAAGGAGGTTTTGACAACTTAATATATACATCAAATGATTTCAAAATGAATAGCTGAAAAATTATTGAGAGTTTTAATTTGCAATAAATTAATTGAAAAGTTAAAACCTTGGGTGTTCCCATGTATTAGCACTTCTCCTAATGAAAACTACCAACACTTTGATTCAGTGATTGTTTCTCAACCAAAGCATTTTGAATAGGTGAAGAAAAATTAATTTATTTTTCCCATGTGAACATGCATTATCATGAACCTAAATACATTACCTTCATTTATGTAACTCATGGCAGGCATGCTATCGAAATATTTAAAAGCCAACATGTATGCATTTTTCACGTGATTTATGTGTATTTGATCGGAAAAAAAAAAAACTCATGGCAGGCATGCTATCCAAAATATTTGAAAGACACGTTTTTTATAAATTTGGCATTTATGAAGGAAGGAGGGAGGCGATGGGAGAGTTTCAGAAAAAAAAACATGCGCACGGAACTAGCTCTACGATGGAAAGCAATCGGCAAAATAAATTGCAAGAAGAAAATAAAAAAATAAGAAAAAAAAAAGAAGAATGGAAGACTATTTACATTTTTATTTAACAAAAAATAGAAGCTTATTTCTCTACTTGAAAAGATATGATTTTTTATTTAATATATCAAAAATATTATTTTTTACTTCTACTTATTTTGTCATTTTTTTCCCTAAATATTTATTCTCCAATATTTTGTCTATGAAATATTTTGAAAATTATTCATAATATGTAAGGCATTTACTAAAAATAAAAATTTATACACAAATTTTAATTGATTATAATGGATAAAACATAATATAATTAAATTAAATTTTAAAATAATTATCTATTTATAAAAAATATATTATTAAATTATAATTATTTTTAGAAATTGGGATAAAATATATTTATAATGGATAATTGTCTTTTAGGATAATTTACTTATTTAAATTATAATAAAGATAGTTTTATTTTTTAATGAAAATTACTAAGTAATAATGGCAAGGGTATTTTTGTTTTATTATTACTTATTCTTTTCTTATTCCAATCTTATTTCTACCAACCAAACATTGCATTAAGTAATAATAACAATTCTTGTTCTATTTCATTCACTATACCAAACAAAGTAATAACTATTCTATTCTATTCCTACCTTATTCTATTCCCATAAAATAGTTATTCTATTCTATTCATGTCTATTCCGTGAATCAAATGTGCGGTTAGGGTTTCAAACGGTGATGGGAAAGGGAATTTTAATTGGTTTCAGATGAGGGAATACAGAGAAGATTTCTTAAGTTTTGAAGAGTCGATTTTCAAGAAAGGGAGAGTGGGAGTTTTTAGCAGTTTCTAATTTCAAGAACTGTCTGCCTTCCCTTTAAATGTTGTCTTATTTTATTTCCTAAAATTTCAAACTTCCCTCTATATTTTTGTTATTCACATAACCAGGTTTTTCTTCTTTTCTTTTCATACGGTAAACACATTTCTTTCTATATTTTATTCTTTTCTTCATTCAAATGGTTGTGCCTTAGTTTTAATGAAACAGGGTGCTCTTAGTTGACCAAAGTTTTTACTTTAGTGGACTAAGTGTCTTTTGTTTTTCTCAGTTAGGTTCAAACTTTTCCTTACAATTCTTGCAAACAAATCATTCATAGATTTCTTCTAATCTCATAAAATCTATCTTCACTAAGAGGTTTGGTAAATATGTTAGCCAACTGATGCAATGTACTTACAAAATCAATCTCAATCTCACATTTACTTACATGATCTCTAATGAAGTGATGTCTAACCTCAATGTGCTTAGTTCTGGAGTGATGCATAGGATTTTTTGAGATATTAATTGTATTGGTATTATCACAATATATTGGAGTGTTATTCATTGACAATCCATAATCTTTCAATTGTTGTTTGATCCATAAAACTTGTACACAGTAACTTCCTAAGGACACATACTTTGCTTCTGCTATGGATAGAGCTACAGAGTTTTGTTTCTTGCTTGACCAGGACACTAGCATACTTCCTATGAGTTGGCATGTTCCACTAATACTCTTCCTATCAGTTTTGCTTCCTACAAAGTCTGCATCCGAATAGCCTACAAGACTAAATGATGATTCTTTGGAGTACCAAATTCCTAAAGTTTGAGTTTCTATGAGGTATCTAAATATTCTCTTAACAGCTGTTAGGTGTGTTTCTTTAGGTTGTGACTGAAATCTAGCACACAAACACACACTAAACTGTATATCTGGTCTACTTGTTGTTATGTAAAGAAGGGATCCAATCATACCTCTATAGAGCTTTTGATCTATATTTTTACCTTTTTCATCAACATCAAGTCTGGTAGATGGACTTATTGGTGTGCTGATAGGCTTTAGTTGCAGCATGTCAAACTTCTTAAGCATGTCTTGAGTGTACCTATCTTGGCTGATAAAAATTCCATCCTTGCATTGCTTGATTTGAAGGCCAAGAAAGTATTTCAACTCTCCTATCATGCTCATCTCGAATTCTCCCTATATTTCTTTAGCAAAGCTCTTGCAAAGAGATTCATTAGTTGCACCAAATATAATGTCATCGACGTATATTTGAACTATGATTAAATCATTTAAGCATTTCTTGATGAACAATGTAGTATCTATGCTGCCTCTAACATAGTCTTTTTCTACCAGAAATTTAGAGAGCCTTTCATACCAAGCTCTAAGAGCTTGCTTCAATCCATACAAGGCTTTGTGAAGTCTAAAAACATAATCTGATTTTTCAAAATCCTCAAAACCAATTGGTTTTTCAACATATATTTCCTCTTGAATAATTCCATTTAAAAAAGCATTTTTTACATCCATTTGATACAACTTAAAGTTCATATGATAAGCAAAGGTTACTAATAACCTTATGGCTTTAATTCTAGCTACGGGAGCAAAGGTCTCATCATAGGCTATGCCTTCCTCTTGATTGTATCCCTTTGCTACAATTCTAGCTTTGTTTCTAATCACATTTCCTTATTCATTAACTTTATTTCTAAATACCCATTTAGTTCCAACTATAGGATGATTTAAGGGCCTAGGACTAGTGACCATATATTATTTCTTTTGAACTGATCCAACTCATCTTGTATAGCTAAAATCCAACTTTTCTCTTTGTCAGCTTCTTCAAAACTTTTAGGCTCAATTTGAATTATGAAGGTTGAAAATTCACATGTTTCTCTAGTTCCTTTCCTAGTCTTAACTCCTTAAGATATGCCACTTATGATTTGTTTTTGTGGGTGATCTTACTCTAAGGCTCATTTCATCCATGTGTTTTTCTAAATTTTCTAAATCTTCATCATCATCATGAATTTCTTTTTCTAAATAAATTGATTCATCAAAAACTATATAGACAGACTCTTTAACACTTAATATCTTTTTGTTGAAAACTCTATAAGCCTTGGAGTTAATGGCATATCTTAGAAATATTGCTTCATCACTATTAGCATCAAACTTTCCTAATGGTTGTTTTCTATTATTTAAAACAAAGCATTTGCAACCAAAACTCCTAAGGTGAGAGATGTTTGATTTTAAGCATTTGCAACCAAACCTCATAAAGTCAGAGATGTTTGGTTTTCTTCCTTTGTACAGCTCATAAAGAGTCTTTGAGATAATTGCTCTAATTGAAACCCTATTAAGAATAAATGCTACAATGTTTATAACTTCAGCCTAAAAGTACTTTGGAATATTACTTTCACAAAGCATAGTCCTAGCCATTTCTTTTAATATTCAGTTTTTCTTCTCCACAACTCTATTTTGTTGGGGTGTTCTTGATGCAGAAAAATTGTGTTCCAACCCCTTTTCATTGCAAAACTTTTCAAACTCATCATTTTCAAACTCTCCTCCATGGGCACTCCTAATGCTAACAATAGCTATACTTTTTTCATTCTCAACTTTCCTACAATGATTTATGAATGTTGATAATACATCATTCTCATGAGTAAGGAAATAGACCCAAGTAAACCTAGAGAAATCATCAACTATTACTAAGCCATAAGATTTTTCACCTAGACTAGTAGTGCTAATTAGACCAAAAAGATCAATATGCAGCATGTTAACAGGTCTTGATGTTGACACAACATTCTTAGTTTTGAAAAAAGTTCTAACTTGCTTTCTTAGTTGACAAGCTTCACACATCCTATCACTCTCAAATTTCAGAATAGGTAATCCAACCATTAAGTTTTTCTTAATCAACTTTGACATGGTGTTCAAACTTACATATCCTAGTCTTCTATGCCACAACCAACTGTCATTTTTAACATTTGCTACTAAGCACATTTCACTATTCTTCTCAAGATCTTCAAGAAAGACAACATACATATTTTTCAATCTTTTTCCTATGAAGGTGATTTTGTTAGTGCCTGTATCTATTACTTCACATTTGTTGGAATTAAAGCAAACTTTAAATCCTTTATCACACAACTGACTAATGCTTAACAAATTATGTTTCAAGCCTTTGACAAATAACACATGACTGATTTGAGTGTGAGAGTTCTTACCAACCGTACATATCCCATGGCTTCTACTTTTTGAATCATCACCAAAGGATACAGTGCCTCCCTTTTTTTCTTGTCTAATTGAGCAAACAGCATTTCATCCCCTGTAATGTGTTGTGAGCAACCACTATCCATATACCATGGCTGCTTCTTTTTGAGTTGAGCTTTTGAGCATGTCTCCTTTAAGTGCAACTCAACCTACAAAGCAATTGTTCAGTTCTTCTTCATAGGTACCTATACCTTGATGGGTCATTGAGTGTTAGTGGCAATATATGAACCTTTTGGCACTCAATTTTTCTAGTTTTCTGTAAGTTTTTATTTCTAACACAATCATAAGATAAATGACCATATTTTCCATAACAATAGCATCTAGATGATGCATTGTGATGATTTTTCTTAACATAAGAATTTCTTTTTAATATATCATTTTCCAAACACTTAAAAGTTGTAATTTCATCAAGAGATTTTTGCAAAGCTGCGATTTATTTTCCAACTCTACTTTCATAATTTTGAAATCTATTTTTGAGTATTCTAACTCAATTTGCAAAAGATATATTTTCTCAAAAACAGAGTTGTCATCACATTTTATCTTTTTCAAATCTTTTTCAAGAAATGCAACCTTTTTCTTTAAGATTTTGTACTTTGAAAATAGATTTTCAAATTTATCGCACAAGTTGTCGCACTCATCTTGTAATTCATTCATCGAAATATCGCTAGGTGATGAGCATACCTCAGTTTCATCATCTTGAGCCATTAAGCAAATGTTTGCTCTTTCTTTTGAACTTTCTCCATCAGTTTCAGTGCTTGAGTCACTGTCTGACCATGCTGTTGTAGCCATTGCCTTCTTCGACTTTTTATTTTTTATTAGTGTCTTATTTTTTAGCAATAGACATTCAGACTTAAAGTGTCTTGGCTTTTTGCACTCGAAGCAGATCAACTCTTCCTTTTTACTAGAGTTGTTCTTGTTTTTTTTCCATGAAGGACCTTGATCTCTTTTGAAGCCTTTTCTTGCTATTCTTCGATTCTTTCTGCCTATCAGTTTTTTGAATTTTCTTGCAACAAGTGCCAACTCTTCATCATCATCACATGAAAGCTCTTTCAGCTCTTCCTCAAGGATGTTAGCTTTAAGTGTTATGTTCTTCTTTTTCTCTTTTGTTTCCCTCTCATCTTCTTCTTCTTCTTCCTTGAGCTCCAACTCATGTGTAAGGAAAAAATCACATATTTCATCAAGTGTGATAACATTTAAATCCTTGGCCTCTAGGATAACAATCACTTTAGGTTTTCAATTCTTTGGTAGGCTCCTAAGGAGTCTTTTAACTATTTCATATTCTGGTATTCGCTTGCCTAGCTGACTTAATTTGTTTGTGATTTTTGTGAACCTATCAAACATACTAGTGATGTCTTCACCAGCTTCCATTTTGAATATCTCATAATTATGTGTTAGGAGGGCTATCTTGGACTCATTAACTTGAGAAGTTTCTTCATGAATTATCCTTAACTTATCCCATATTTGCTTTGCTGTTGAACAGCTTGACACTTTGTTGAATTCTGTAGGGGTCAAGGCACAATGTAAGGTGTTGATGGCCTTAAAATTAGTTTGTACTTTCTTAGTTTCAGCCTCGGTCCATTCAGACTTTGACTTAGGCATCAACTCATTTGTGACTACATTTACGGTTGAAGGAACAAAAAGACCATCAGTGATGACATCTCACATTTCGTAGTCTATAGCTTTAATATATATCGACATTCTAGTGTTCCAATAAGAGTAATTAGAGCTATCAAACAGAGGTGGTCTGTTTGTAGATTATCCCTCAGCAATTATAGATTTTTGAAGAGCCATTAGATCCTCCTCAAGGGTGTTAGATCTTAAAATCAGGGAACTAGCTCCGATGCCACTTGTTGGTCCCCATAAAATATGCTAGAGAGGGGATGAATAGCACAATTCGACTCTTTAACAAGATTAAAAACTAATCTTAAAAACAAAGAAGGAAAAACAAAGAAGACAATAGACAAAGATTTAGAGTGGTTCGGTCCAAGACCTACATCCACTACCTTGATTATCCAACCAAGGATTTTCACCAAAATTCACTAACAAACGGTGGAATTAACAAGTTCCCACCAAGCTTTTACAATGGCTTTTACTAGGCTTAGTCATAACCTTTACACTAGTTTTTCAGGAGCTCAACTAAAACCCAACACTTAACTTTTCAAGATTAAGTTAAAACCTTCACTCTTTCAAGCAACCTAGCTTGAAACAATCACTTAGAGTGAATTCCTCACTCTAGGAATACAAGGAAAAGTGTAAAAGCAAGTACCTATGATCACAAGTTGATCTAAATGGTACAAAGTTAAGTGCAGAATACAAACACAAAGGATTGGCGTTTGAGTGCAGTGAGAGAGTAGAGAGTTTTTCTGGTTTTCTTGCTCCTTTTAAGACTTGGGATTGTGAAATCTCTCAAAAAATTTCTTCTCTAACCTTGGAGGGCTCTTTTATACTTAGAGAAGCATGTTTGATGGTTGTTGGGCAGTTTGTGACCGTTGGAAACAGTTTAGGATAGGTTCTAGCCGTTAATCTATCTTGTAGTGCTCTGGTGTAAGTTACAGACAAAAAGTTCTTAGTTGACTAAGATTTTTCCTTGGTCAACTAAGTTGGTTCTGTCTTCTTCACAGATTCTGGCAAAGAGTACTTAGTTGACTAACTCATTTTCTTGGTCAACTAAGTTGGTTCTATTTCTCAATATACTTCAGCCCACCACTTTTCAAATTTGAATTTTGGCCAACCAATGTTCTTCATTATTCAACCAGGGAGCTTCCTTTATGTTGATCAATCTTATTCCTTATCCATATCAACCTCTTATGTGCATATTTGAAAGATTAACTTATTGTTTCTTTATAAACTTTTGTCTTGCACACTTGGATAGAAATGCTAGAGACACAAAAATGGGAATGTTTTATAATCATCAAAAACTAATAGAGCCAGCAAGTAGTTCATTGATGTTCTGTTACGCAATTGGTAAATTAGTAGTGCTCAAATATTATGGAATGGTGAACACTCAAATGCATTTGCACCATCCCAAAAGGTTCATCAAGGTAACCCACTTTCCCTATACTTGTTTGTCCTTTGTATAGAGAGATTGTCGCATATAATTAATGAAGCAGTATCATAGGGGCGTTGGAAGCCTGTGAAGTTATTTCCTAGATGCCCACTTATGTCTCATTTATTCTTCGCAGTCGATTTGGTCTTGTTTGCGGAAGCTTCATTAGCTTAGATGGAAACCGTCAAAGGTGTCTTGGAATATTTCTATGCTTGTTTAGGTGAGAAGATAAGGATAAATCCATTTTCTGTTGTTCTAAAAATTTTGATAGGAACAACATCAACAAACTAAAAAATGTTTCGAGACTTGGTTATTAAGAAGACATGGGTAAGTACCTTAGGGTACCGATTTTGCAAGGAAAGAACGACATTAACAAGTTTAATTATTTGTTTGATAAGGTGAGGAGTAGATTAAGCAATTAGAAGGCATCTTTTCTTTCGTTTGGGGGAAGATTGACTTTAGTTAAATTAGTTTTAGCCACCATTCCATATTATGTCATGCAAGCAATTTCAATCCCTCTTGGAATTTGTTAGAAGATTGAAGTGTTGTGCAAAAATTTTCTTTGGGGAGTTGATAGAAAAGTGAACCTAATTAAATAAATGGATTTGTGCAAACCTCGACAAGAAAGAGGCATGGGCATATACCGACCACAGTTCATGAACAATGATTTTTTACTTAAGATATTGTGGTAACTTTTTATTAAACCTAATGCGCTCTTGGTGCAAGTTCTAGAAGGAAAATATGGTTTTGATACAAATTGTAGATCGAAAAGTATATGATGCCATGGTGCATCAGTGTTATGGGGCTCCCTAAACCGCTTATGCCAAACTTTTAAACGCAATTTACACTAGGCTTTGGGTGATGACCTTCGTGTCAATTTCTGGAAGGATACTTAGATTGATGATGAACCTCTGATGTCTTTTAGCAGGGGACAGATATGCAAGGCATTGGAAGATGATAGTGTCCGTGACTACTTATCTGAGAATGAAGACTAGGACTAAGGAAAATTATTAAGCTGTTTGCCAATTAATGTAGTCCAGAGGATTATGCAGTCACTGCCACCATCACAAGAGTTCCAAATAGATGAGCCTTATTGGGCATTAGCTTCTGGTATTTTTTTTGTGGCCTTAACATATAAGTTTTTGAGGAAAATAGCTACCTAAAATGAATCCATTACTAGTGGAGTTTGGAAATTGGATGGCATTGGTTGGACCTTCCACGAGTGAGACTTTTTTTATTTCAATGTTTTCATGGGAAGCTCCTCACGAACCAGGAGCGTGCTAGAAGACATATGATTAATGAACCCAAATGCAACAATGTGGCTTAGAAGAGGAATTTCTACTGTACGTTTTAGGGATTGTGTCTAAGCAAGTGTAGAGAATGGCTGAAAGGCAACCTTAGGAATAATAAGTTGGGCACTCACGGCAATGCTTGGCTAACTACATTTGGTGTAACCTGTTGGTAGATTTGGAATTGGATTATATGTTGTGAAATTACGGAATTATCTCTAAAGAGTTGCCCAAAATCTTATCCAATCAATAGAATAAAGAAAGAAAGAAATCAAGCATACTCACAAGAACACAAGAATTTACGTGGTTCGGACTTTTGATGACCTATGTCCATGGGCACAGCAACAGAGAAAAATTCATTAAGAGAAAAAATCAGGAGATTACAAGAACAATTTCAAACTCACAACCTTAATTCCACATTCACCTAAACCACTCTCTCTAAATCTAGGTGATGATTATTCTTTAACCCCATAAAGTTATTTTATAGTGTCAAATACAATAATCTTATCCTAATACAATTATGAATAATCTTATCCTAATATAATTAGGAATTATTATTCTAGTTTAACTAGATTTAAAGACTATTTAATAAGGTATATTAATTTAATTAGAATTACACAATCCTAATCATATAATAATTCAAGACTATCCTAACACTATACATTACCAGTTGAAAGAACGCAAACAATGATTAAAAGTATGGTAGAGGCAATATCTACTACCCTTTCATCACCTAAAAATGTTTGTTATTCAGAAAATAGAAAAGAAGAGATATTGATTAGTTGGCAGCCTCCTCCGACAGGGTAGTGGGTCATTAAATTGGATGGAGCATGTTGGGCTTCCTTTGATCAATGACATGTTAGGGGTCTTTTTCCCTATAATGGTTTGATAATAATAAGAATCCCTCTTTGATCAAAAAAAAATTGCATCATTCTTTCCATGTTTACATCATGTGCATTGAAAATGTTAATTTAGCTAATAAATGAGAATCTTTGATAATGAGATTTTTCAAGAAAATTATAGAGACAAACTTCTTGAAAATTCTTGAGGTGAGAAAATATTTCTAAATTTCACCAAAGCATTGGAAGAATTTAGAAGAGTTCCCAATATAGTAGATTTCATTTATTTAAAAATTGATAATTATTTTAAATATAATAAGAACATAAATAAACAAAATGAAAAAAGCATAAAGTTTACAATCAAAACCAGTTCTCATAAAATACTGAATGGAACCAATGATTAAGCCTTTTTAAGAAAATAAGAATCATTTGTTAAATGTTCTTGAGGTGAAAAATTTTTTCTTAAGTCTCTCCATAATGTTGGGATGATATAAGAGAAATCTCTAATTTTTAATAACAAATCAAAATAATAAATAGTTGGTGACTAAGGGAAATATAAGCAAAAAAAGATAAAATATCATTAATTAAGGTTAAGATAAAATAATACATGATTAATTGATACTGATCTCAAAATGGGCATCACGGTGTACTAATAGCTTCCCTGAATGTACTTGTCCTCATAAACCCTAAAACTGTTTCGAAAACTATAATTTAATTTTTTTTTTAATAAATAAACTTAAGTCAAGTTTAAGATCTTGTTAGAAAAGATAAATTCAAATAGGTGATCTATCTCACATAAACAAAAAAAATATTGATGACAACTTCTTTTTCATAGTAAAACGATTGTGTTCCCAAACTCACGCATTACGACATCCAAAATATTAAATTCATTTCCAACAAAATTTTTAAGTTCAATTTTTATCTACAAATTTTTCTATTTCCAACAAAAGATATTACTGACGAAAGGTATTCTTCAAAAAAAATTATGTTGAAAATCCATGTGTTTTACTAATGAATTATTTCTTTGAAAAAACTTAATTTTTTTATAGTAAGAATATATATTCTTAGTGTAAAATTCTATGAATTAAAATATAAGCAAGCAACGTTATTTAGTTAGCTAACCATATTCTAATCCATAAAAATTTCTAACTTAATAAGCTTCTTAACCCCAATACATTTTAACCTTACAATACTTTCCATATTGAAGCCTTCTAACCTTATAAGCTTCCCAATCGTAAAACCTTTTAACTTTAATAGAATGCTTTTCAATCTTAAAACCTTCTAACCTTACAATCATCAAACCCTTATTGAAATTATATTCAATTCCTACCAAATATCTTCATTGCTCCATAAATTAAAATTTAGCCAACAGTCAAACTTGGTTAAAATATATTTATTTATCAACAAAAATCTTAAGATTTTAAATTTAACTTTATGATATATAATTAGAATTTTGGTTCATAACATATCTCAACATTTAACTCAAAAGTTTATGCAAATTAATTGCTTAATCAATTTCATATCTTAACTTATTTCCATAACCTTAAGTGACTAATTTGGCTTTGTTGAAAATATATCTCAACATATTCTTCCAAATATGAGTTGTCCTCACTTGAGAACAATTTGAATACACCTTCTGTTGGAAAATTTAAGAAGAAGAAGAAGAATATTTTGTGAAGAAGGAAAAGTATTACTTTGAGGGCATGAATTGTCACTTTTCTTAAGATATTTTTTCAACCTCCAAAATATAACAAAGTCATTAACAGACTTATCAGAATTGTGAAATTGATAGTTTAAGAACATTGTTTATAAAATAAGCTAACGTATGCTTCTTTCAATGGAAAAACTTATTTCCTATCATAATATGACTCTTCAAATAGTATGAAAAGACTTATTTCTTTTTATAATATAACTCTTTAAATAGTTATTTCTTATAATACAACTATTTAATAGTTATATTAAATAACCTTTCAAAAGTTATATTTTAATAAGGTAATTATTTATAATTCTTTACTCACAACTTTTCATAATAAGTCCAACATTAACAAACTATCTAACAATCTCCCATTAGTTTGAAATGTTGGTTTTTTTTGTTTATAATATATTTATTTTTACATTTCACACAAATGAATATTACGCATACAAAAAGGTATCTCTCAATTTAAACCATCAATTAGCGAACACATCTCGTAACCCTAACAAAATAAATGGTGTCCGCAGATTAAACCTCAACTTTATGCGTTAAAATTGAAGATACATCACACATAATATTCATTTATATTTCTGTAAATGGTCATTCACTTTTAGCACCATAATGGCCATATGCTTATCATGTTCATAATAAACATTTACAAGAGAATCCTCTAGATTCTTTTTGCTGAAGCAGCACCACTCCTTATGTTTATGTAAGTGGCATTTTCATTAATATCCCCATCGTTCTAGATATTTTTCTTTTCATAATATAATATTCAAACTCTATTAAAAGTATAAACTCAACTTCTATATGTAATGGACTACATTATTTTCAAATAAGATTTTGAGGAATGGGTTCTAATAGTGCATTACAAATATATAACAATAACTTGGTTTTACCCATTAAACTTTGTAATTAGAGGTTACTAACTAAAAGTTGGGTTCTCACTATTAGTGTCTAATAGCGATCTTATACCTATTCCTTTTGTAGTATTACTTACTAAATCCCTTAGTAAACCTTTCGTCAGAGGATTTGCCAAATTACTTGCAGATTTAACATATATTATGGTAATCACCCCACTAGAGATTAATTCTCTAATATAATCATGTCTTAAACTAATAGGTCTAAATTATCATTATAGACATTACTATATGCTCTAACCATTGTAGCAGTATTATCACAATATAAAAAAATGGTTGGCATCGACTGTAGCCACAACTCTATATCTAATAACAAATTTCTCAACCATTCCACTTCCTTTCTTGCTGCATCTAAAGCTATAAACTCAGACTTCATTGTTGAATGTGAGATACAAGTTTGTTTCTTAAATACCCAACTAATGACCCCACCTTTTAGTGTAAAAATCCAACCTGAAGTGGACTTATTATCATTTGCACTAGTAATCCAACTTGCAATAAAGTATCTTTCTAGTACTCTTGGATAGTTTGAATAATGTAAGCCAAAATTTTTAGTTCTTTTAAGATATCTAAGAACTCTCTCAATGGCTTTCCAATTAATTTTATTAGGCCTACTTGTATATCTTGATAATTTGCATACTGCAAATGCAATATGTAGCCTCGTACAATGCATAGCATACATAATACTTCCAATAGCACTAGCATATTCAAGTTGTGTAATTACTTGGTCATCATTCTTATGCATGTTCATACTTGAGTCATATGGACTAATAAATTCTTTTATATTTAGATGTTTAAATTTATTAATCAATTTCTCAATATAAATGACTTTGATTAATAATATAACCATTATTATGTTTCTTAACATTAATACCCAAAGTGGTATCAACCTCATTCAAAATTTTCATTTTTAATACAAAAGTTAAGTATTTCTTTGTTTTATTTATGTCGATCATGTTATTACTAAATATTAGTATATCATCAACACAAGGACATATTATTACTCCATAATCTTTTGTAAATTTTGAGTAAACACACTTGTCAGCTCAATTTTAAAATGAAAAGATAAGATGAATGAGTCAAATTTTTCATGCTAGTGTTTAGAAGCTCGCTTTAGCCCATAAAGTGATTTAACCAATCTACAAACTTTTTTCTCATTTTCAAGAAGTATAAAACCTTCTAGTTGTTCCATATATACTTTTTCTTTTAAATCACCATTTAAAAAAGCATTTTTAACATCCATTTGATGTATATGTAACTTATATATCAAAGCTAACGCTATAAGTGTTCTAATGGATGTTATTCTAGCTATTGGAACCTATGTATCAAAATAGTCTATGCCTCCCATTTGTTTGAAACTTTTAGCAACAAATCTTGCTTTAGAGGTTTGTATAAAATAGTCAGTATTATATTTTCTTCTAAACACCCATTTACAGCCAATTAGTTTAGAACCTAAAGGTAAATCAACTAAGACTTATGTGTTATTAGACATTATTGAGTCAATTTCATCAGTTGCAGCTTCTTTCCAAAATGCTACATCTCTTGAAGATATTGCTTCACTAAAAGTTTTGGGTCTTCATCTATACTTAGTAGAATTGGTGTTTTTTTTAGTATATTGGTTCTATCTCATTCAACTAGAAAAATAATTGAATCTGGAAAAACATAATCAGAATCTAAATATTTTTCTTTTCTCAATCTTTGACCCCTTTTGGGCTCAATTAATTCATTAATTTCTTTTCTTTTTTCACCAACTATTGGAGCCAATTCAATTTTCTTTTTTTTCAAAATTAACAGAATTATAAACAAATTTATTTTCAAAGAAATCAACATGTATAGACTCAACTATAACATTAGAATTTAAATCAAATAATCTATATGCTTTTGAATTTTGTGCATAACCAACAAAATACTTTTGATACCTCTAGGTCCTAATTTTTTCTTATAAGGATCTGTGACTTTATTGTTGGTCCCAAAGTGAGTGCTAGAGGGGGTGAATAGCACTATCTCGGCTCTTTTGCAAGATTGAGATTTGATCTCAAAACAATTGAGGCAAAACAAAAGAGACAATGGACAAAGTATTTATAGTGGTTCGGTCCAAGACCTACATCCACTACCTTGATTATCCAACCAAGGATTTTCAAACAAATCACTAGAACGGTGGAATTCACAAGCTTCCACCAAGCTTTTACAATGACTTTTCCAAGGCTTAGCCATAACCTTTACACTAGTTTTTCACTAGCTCAACTAAAACTCTAATGTGGTTTTTCAAGGCTCAACCACAACCTATCACTAGTTTTTCACGGGATCAACTAAAACCCAAGGTGATTTTTCAAGGCTCAACCACAACCTATCATTAGTTTTTCCCGAGCTAAACTAAAACCCAACCCCAACTTTTCAAGGCTAAGTTGGAACTTACAAGCATCCAAGCAAACCTTGCTTGATGCAAACACTTAGAGTGAAACACTCACTCTAAGAATACAAAGAAGAGAAGAGAAAGTACCTATTGATCACACGGTTGATCTATGTGGTACAAGTTTAAGTGCTAAACACAAATACAAAGAATAGACGTTGAGGTTCAGTGAAGAGTACAAAAGATATTCAAGTTTAGTGCTCTCTTTTTGGCTTGAATATGATAGTGCCTTTGTGTATGAAGTCAAAAGTTGTTCAAAGTACTCAAAAGTAGTCCAAAATTGGTTCCTTGGCATTTGAAGATCCTTTTATAGTTGGAGAGGCTTGTCTGATGGCTGTTAGGACGTTTATAACCGTTAGAAGCAGTTTGGGGAAGATTCTGGTTGTTATTCTGTCTTGTAGTGACTTGGTGAGTGTTGCAGACAGAGAGCACTTAGTCGACTAAAATTTTTCGCTTGGTCGACTAACTCGGTTCTGTTTCTCAATATGATTCAGCCTGAAACTTCTCCACTTTTGTCACTTGTTCAACCAATGATCTTCCTTGTTCTACCAGGGAGCTTCCTTAATATTAATCATCCTTGTTCTTTATCCAAATTACAACTTTAAGTGCTTATAAGGAAGATTGGATTATTGTTGCTTTATGAACATTTGCCCTGCACACTTAGGTAAAAATATTAGATACAAATAACATGGGAATGTTTTATTATCATCAAAAACTAATGGAGCCAACATTTATAATAAGTTATACACCCCCCACACTTTAAAATAATTTAAATTTGGTTTTCTACCAATTTTTCATAATTTATATGGTGTCATAAGTAATTTCTTTAAAGGAACTCTATTGCTTATATGACATACTGTCAAAAGTGTTTTTCCCCAAGGATTAAAAGGAGCCTTTGCATTTAACAACATACTATTTACCATATCTACTAACGTTAAATTTTTTCTTTCTGCTAATCATCATGTTAGGGTGCATAAGGAACTGTTCTTTGATGAATTATTCCATTCTCTTTACAAAGGAGAGAAAACAAGTCTGGAAAATATTATCCTCCTTTATCACTTTAAAGTATTTTAATCTTCTTTTCTTGTTTATTTTCAATAATACTTTTAAATTCCTTAAATTTGTCAAATGCTTCATCTTTTGTTTTCATTAAATAAACATAAGTGAAACGAGAATAATCATCAATGAACATTATAAAATACTTTTTCCCTGCCTTTGTTATTAAACCATTCAATTCACAAATATCAGAATGTACGAATTCTAATAATTCTGATTTTCTTCCAACTTTTGAAAAAGGTTTCTTAGTTATTTTTGCCTCAACTCAAATTTCACATTTTTCAAAATTATCTTTTTGACATGAAATATAACCATGCTTTAACATAAATTTTAAAGATTGAAAATTCAAATGACCTAGTCTAGCATGCCATAAATCAGAAGAATGCTCAAGAGTATAAGTAAAAGAATTATTCATTTCATTGATACTGAGTTGAAACATTCTATCACAGGAATATCCTTTTCTAACAAATTCAGCATTTTTTAATACTACAACCTTATCAGATTCTACCACAATTTTAAAACCATTCTTACATAATAAATGTGCAGATATAAGATTTTTTCTAATTTCAAGAATATGAAATACATTTAAGTAAAGTTAATTTCTAACCTGAGGTAAATTTTAACTCAATCGTTCCTTTGCCAAGCACCTTAGCAAGATTATAGTTCTCAAATAGAATTTCTTCTAGTCTCTTGAGTTCTTCACAACTTTTGAACTATTTTTTGTCATTGCAAACATGAATAGTAGCACCAGAATCTACCACTATTCTAAATGTTTTGTTACAGTAACTACGTTTACTTTGATAACCATTCCAATATACATTTCAGTCACCATCGCAACAAGCATTTTGACATCACATTCAACAAGGTTTACCCTCTTTTTAGAACCAGAAGCAGCAATCTTGTTGTCAATACTTTCAAAATTTCTAAACTTGCAATCCTTGATAAAATGTTTTTTCTTTCCACAATGATAACACTTTTAATCACTTTTATATTTCTTGGATTTCTTGAAGTCAATTTTCTAGGCTCTATTTCTTTTTAATTTTACAAAACCCTTTTCTTTTTCATTTTTAAAGGCATAAATTGTCACTTTCTTTAAGGTATTTTTTCAACCTCTAAGATATAATAAAGTCCTTAACACACTTATCAGAATTGTAAAATTAACAGTGTAATAAACCAACGTATATGTCTTTCAATGAAAAGACTTATTTCTTTTCATAATATGACTTTTCAAATAGTTATTTTTTTTTTATAATATAACTCTTCAAATAGTTATTTCTTTTCATAATACAACTATTCAATAGTTATATTTGATAACTTTTAAAAAGTTATGTTTTAATAAGGAAATTATTTATAATTATTTAGTTACAACTTTTTATAATAAGTCCAATATCAACAAACTATCTAACACCCTCCTATCTCACTTTTTAGTCTATCTTTTATTTTTGAGATGTCCCGAGATAAAGTCTTTTTTTATTTTTGACCAATTGATACTTTTACTTTTTGAATGTTTCAAAGTAATTTTTATTTATTTATGGTCTTTTGTTGACAATAATAAGTATATATATCAATATTATAAACAAATTGAATTCATAATATGAAATACAAAAAAAAAATTCTTAATATACGTGAAAGTCAAAGATAAATAAAAGTAGTGTGCATTGATATAGTCATAAATTCTTGACTTTACTCCCTCCCATGGAAACGAGGCAAAAAAGGAGATGTCTCCTCTTGGAGCTCCAGTTCGGGTGAAACATTTTGCTCAAATTACTGGATACGGGCCAAGAATGTTCTGTTCAGTTTGACGTAAATTGTAAGCAGAGGACCGTCTACAATGGACCTCAAAGCCCAAATAAATATTCATCGAGTACAATCCACTAGGAAGCCTCGTATAGCTAGCCTCGTATTGCTAGTTTTTTAACTCCATATGTACTCGATGGATGACTTTGACTTCACTGTCACCAAGCTAGGCAATGAAATCACCTTAGCCCAGACTAGGGGCCCCGTCGGTTGCCTGATGGCATTTTCTGAAGATACCCTTTTCCTAAATGCTTCTAAAACCGAGAGTTATGGACATCGTGCAAAGGGCCGGTTGACTGTAACCTAAAAAAAAACAAATACAAAAGAGGCCAAATTACTGGCAGAAAGAAGTGTAACGTGAGTCAAAGAGATCTGCACGTGGACATCCCATATATATATAACCGAGCACGACACCAGGTATACGCCAACAATGATCTCACATTGCAGTCAGTTTCAGAGCGAAGAAGATCGTTTTTTGGCCTTGTTGAGTACAAAAAAAGAAAAACCCACCACAGTCCCAACCGTCGTGTGTTTCCTCCGTTGTCGTGTTTGATTTCTGATTACTGGGTCCCTGATCACTGACACCTTGTTTAACAAGCAACAATGCTTGCTTAATTAATATGACATCACCCCAATCTAATCAATGCTTAATTTGGTACACTGCACTCTTATTCAACGTAAAAGCCTTAATTTCACACTCCTTAAGTGTCATCCATATCGGTTCTATTCAGTTTGAAGGACCATGCCTTATCTTTCCTAGATACGGTGTTCTTTTTCTCTGAGAGGGGATCTGCTTAGCTACAGGCTTGGCGTTTCAGCTTTTGCTTTCTGCATGCAAGAATTTCACTTGTCTCAGTAATCTTAGGGAGCAAAAACTTTTGTCTCCACGCAACTCAGGCTATATTAAAGACTTTTGTCATGTTCAGGTACAGATGATGCATGGATTAAGAGGATTACTGAAAAAGCGAATGTGTGTTTTTTGTTACTTTTGTTGTTTTTCAAATTCTCAAAGGAGGGATTGGAGCAATTGTGGGATGGAGGGGGTGAGTGCATTGGCGTTTCCCTAGGAGGCTAGGACAAACAAAAGGCTGAGTCCCGTGGTGTTGTGTTGTTTTCAAGCGTGAGGGGCAGTTTGTCAGGTCTCAGAAAACCACCCATGCAGTTCATTTTGGGTTCAATCTTTTTACGTGAAAATAACATTCCCACCTCCCCGAAATCTCAAAAGGGTAACTTACTTTCGAAACGGTGAATAAAGATTGCACCACTTTATGTATGCTCTATCCTCAAATGTAGCTTTTGCCATTGATTCTCGCGGCCTATAGATTATGCAACATTTTTACAATAAAATTGAACAAAGTTGGTGTCTTGGAAATGGTGGTGCTATTTCTTAATCCAATATAGGCTCATGTAGCCTAACATGGAACTACACTGAGATTAAATGCAAAGAGGTAAATTAAGAAACGTCCATTGGACTCATTTTGGCCCATTTTCTTCATATACATATATAGTGAAAGCCAGTTCACTGAATTGGCAATTTCTCATGCACACATGCCCTGCAAGACTTCCAAGCACAGCATCAGCATGATTATTATGCACACCCCACATGCACCACCCGTCCATGTTCTTAGTTTCCTTGCCAAAAATGTTCAAATTGCATCATTCAAATATCGTAAATTCCCAAACCGTACGGTCTCAAAAGAATTCCCCTCCTCCCACTCCTTCCCTCAGTAGGGCTCAGTATCCCAACCATGACGTCACCTGTCCATCACGTGTCAGGGTGAAAGCCCTGCCACCTCAGAGATCTCAACAGCATGCGTAAGCAACCGGTACGGGATGACTCAGAGGTGTGCTTTTGCCTTTGCATTTGCTTTGTGTCCCTCCGAGGCTGACGTCAGAGCCTTGGAGATGTGTAAATATACAAAACCAATACTTGTTTTGAAACGTGGGCACCCACTAAGAAGTGTCAGCTGTCAGGCTTTGGGAGGTGCCATCGGTTGGCCATGTCCAGCCAAACTTAAGATGTTGCATAATTTATCATTGTTACCTAAAAAAGAGTACTTATGGGTTACTGACGTAGGAGAAAATTTTTTAAGAAAAATGAAAAGAAGGAGAAGAAGAAGAAGAAGAAAATGACAAATGAATAAAAATAAAATACTTTGCTGGGTCTCTTATCCCAAATGAAATTTAAAAAGAAATTGCTGAAAATAATCTGCAAATGGTGCTCTTTGTCTTTGCAGAAAAATGGCTGAGAGTTGGTCTCCTAACCAGGCAGCTTGAGTCTAGCATTGCATGTGAATCCTCCTGAACAGATAAAAACAGGGTTAGATTATTTTATCCTTTTAATTTCTAAATGTTAATCAAAGTTTTCGTCTGTTAACTGGAAGCACGATTAGGCTAACAAGAGATATGTTTAAGAAGCCGTCAAAACTCTTTCCAAGTGGCCCAATTGTGGCCAAGCCATGTTCAAGCTGGCTAATACCGTCCAGATTTTTTTTTTAATTTAACATAGCCATCGTTTTCATTTTGGGAGGCAGAGTGGTGAATGAATCGGAAAAAGGGAAGCACTTAAGCATAAATTAAGGAAAATGATGAAGTGCTTATGCACCAAATCTTGGTGTTTTGTAGGGCTGCTTGAAGAATTGCAGATATTTTAGTAAAGTGTAAAGGAACCATTGGAAATTTGGAACAACTGGGTTCGTTCTTTGGCTACATTATCAAAAAAAATTGATAGAAGATTTGTATTCCAAAACCATTGATCTGTATTATGAGAAAGCTAGCAGACCAATGAGTAGTGATACCACCAAATCCAACGCTGCAACAGGCAATCATTGAAAGCACATTATTGGAAGTAACCCAAATGTTGGAAAAAAAGAAATGATGGGTAGTCTCATATATCCAAGCTGCTAAAGGATAATGACACAGAAAGAGCTCTCCATGGCACTTACTTTCAGTTACTGCGCTGTGCCGTAGATAGCTACTAGGCAGAAGGCAACATTCAGGCATGTACCGGGAAATAGATTCTTGGAATCTTTAACTTACGATATCTGTTTCAGATAAAACAATTCTGGCATAGAGAGGACCTTGGACAATCATACTAAAGTGTTCATTTTGCCTTGAGTGACCTTTTCTTCTAGCTTGTTCTTTATGCTTGAGAAGCAATTGAATTTATCAGTTTGGTCATATCTGTGAAAAAGTTTTATGTACTGGCAATAATATTAGGAATATTCAAGTTCCGCTTTGGCTTTAGACCAATCAATGTTCTTTCCACTGAATCAAATCATTGTGGGAATTTACTCCAATCATGTTCATCATTAATATAGCAATCAAATCTTGGATGATTCGGATAAATTAGTTCTTACCCAAACGAAAGCGTGGATTATTACTTGTTACTGATATATATTTCTTTCTCAACGAACAGACAGATAAGTTAGGTGTACATTGCAGGCAAACAGTCATGTATATCATTTCATAGATTCGTTTTGAAGTAGAAAGATTGATCAAGTTTTTCAAGAATGGGATGCTCCCAAACTTAGAAACTTTCTCCATGATTGTGATTTGTGAGTGCACAGGATACCTGAACTTCAATCTGCATATCACCAATTCACGGGACATTTCCATGGGCGCAAGAGATAAAAGTGAATAAGCAACGAAAAAATATCAATGCCAGCTACTATATATATATATATATATATATATATATACATATATATATTCACTGTTTTAGGCAAGAGAAAAGAAAATTATGTTCTTAAGAAGACCCGCCAATGTAAACTCTCTGCAGTATTACCGGTACCACGAGTAAAGAAGGGCATGGACAACGGTCAAAGAGGTTTGGTGCTATGTTGATTTTGGGAAGACGAGCCCTCCTTCTCTGGCCTCTCTTTTTTTTTTTTTTTTTTGGCTTCTTCACATCACACTTGTCTTGGATTGCTGCACATGCATGTTCTTTAAAGGCAGGTTGTTTGCTTCGTTAAACAGAAACCAAGCTGCCATGCATACCCCCGCCATCCCCACTTAGATTTTCTGTCCCCTTCTTTGCTGCTACCTTAACCAAAGTTAAAGATTCATTAATTAAATGAATTGTTTCTGCTTTAATTTTGGAACAAAGGGGAGGAAAAAGCAGAATTGCCATTACTTGATCTATGCAAAATCTGATGGACTAAAGCTTTAGCAATACACAATTTGATCCAACATTATAAAGTGAAGATTACTTATTAATTTGATCAAGATGACAAGTTTAAACAAAATTGTTGGTATATATGGAGTTTAGATAGAATTTAAAAATTTGATAAAATTAATTTTAATATGAACTTTTCAATAGATGTTATTTTTTATCATTTGATATGCAGAACAAAAATCATTCAAATAATTTTAGGAATAAGCAAACGTTTAAATTCATCTTTATACTTTACGAAAATAGACCAATTGATACACTTAAAGATTTGTAAGTTGTTCAACTTTAAAATTTACTTTCTACAATAAATACATTATAAAAAATTTGAATCTCTTTGATAGATGATGAGAACTCAAGTATTTATATTTATTTGCAGAAAATATAAATTTGTATTTTTTTTTTACTTTTTTGCTCTTATGTTATTTGTTTTTTGTGTGTCAAAATAGTTGGCAATAAATCTTTTTATATAGGCTTGTAAGTGTCTCTTGTCAAGAATACAACATAGACACTTTTATATCTTAAAGATACTTTTACATTTTACAAGATACATCTTTAAATAAAAGATATTATTTCCATAATTATCTTATGAAAAGATACTTGTTCATTTCATAAAATATACTTTCATATTCAAACTTTTGAATTTGGTTGTTTTCCTAATTGTCTCATAACTTTTAAATTTAGAGATATTTTTACAGCTTGTTACTTTACTAAAAAATATAACTATTTATATGATAAAACTACTTACAATTCAATAATCACATTTTGTGATATAACTTTTTAATTAAAATAATTTTTTATATAAAAAAGCAACTCTTTATTTTAAAAATACACCAACAACAAAAATAATTAAAAAAAATGCAAGCCATAAAATAACATTGATTTCGTTATGAGAAAACTAGCAGCCAATTTCCACCAAATCTGGTTCTCAGTTATTCAATACTTTACATCAACTGATCTTGTCAAATCTAGCGGCAGCCAATTTTAAATGTAACACAATATATAAATGATTCAATGTTTCCTCACATGAAATAGGTGGAACCAGCTTGCACGAAACGTGATTTCAGATCTAATGAAATCGCTCATTGGTTAGGCTATAAAAAAGTTGTATGTTAGCATCCAAACATAAGCAAAAACCATAATCAATAATATAATCAAAAGGTAATAACAGAGCATTGAAATAAACTTAATTCCTTGAAAATGTGGATGTCAAATGAATTTCATTGTCATTATACGGCTAATTAAGACCCACAAAACTTTTTAAACCCGATCAGGGTGGAAATAGGATATGAAGTAATCATGAATTCATGATCATAAAATCCGGGTGGTATGAAAACAAATTTTAGGTTTGACATGGAATTAATTAAAATGATTATTTCCATTTGTAACATATACCATTATATATCCTTTCCTTGCACTATTTTCTGAGCTTTGTGCTCAGAAGGACCATGTTCCTTGGGACAAAATAGAGGGGAGCAAAGTAGTCAAGTCTGGTCGGTGATAGTGAGTACCAAAGAGGGAACTTCTCCCGTTGAAAATAATAATAAAAAAAGTGACAAGAAATATATACATACTAATACATATTAATAAGTCATTCAAATCAAAACATAAACTAGTAGTGACACATTTTCTTGCTGGAGATTAAGGAACAACCCATACTAAAATAAGAAAAAGGAAGGTTAAGCAGGGCGTGGGAGAATTCCGGGGTCCCATGCTTGCCAAATGTCATGTCTGTCTGGACTGAAGGCTTTATGGATTCTCTTTCAACCTGTAAATGTCTAAATATTTGTTGTTTTAAATCTTAGTCATTTCATCACACAGAAAAAGAAGCCCCCACCATTGCACTGCTTGTGCCTGCACTTAGACAACAAACCCCTTTAACCTACTATTCCTATGGATTTGTGCATCCAAATCAGATTTCTTGTGGCTTTTTTTTTTTTTTGCTTTTCAATAATTTCCACTTGGGGAGTGTTTGAATTATAGTTTGACAGTGATGACACCTAAATGTTGTCGATTCATATGATTCAACACTTGTGCCTTTATATATATATATATATATCTCACCCAAGTGCAAGCTGGAATTCCCCATTTGAAAGCAACCAATGGTACTACTAATCTAGTATTTATATATATATATATATATATATAAAAGATCACAATGCTGGTCTGAAAATCTAAATCCTATGATTCTGGACAAGAAAAAGCTTTTTCCTAAAATTTTTCTACTCAATGCTAGGGTCCCCTCCATGTTTTTCCTTTACACCCAATCCAAAATGGGTCTGGGTCCTCCTTATCAACCTTGTAAATTATTTATGGAGAGAAATCTTCGTTTAGACTATTCCTGTTTCCTAATCGGCCTCGCAAGCAAATTTAAGGCCATCAGCCATCGGCCATCAAATTTTTTGTTTATTATTATCTTTATTGCAAATCCGTTGAAGTCCAACTGATTGCAGATCTTGCAAAGTTTTGAACAACTTTCAAGAGTGACGACCAATCCAATCAAGTTGAATGGCGTTGAAGCTACAGTTGCATGCTCTTTCTTAAGCCATTGCTTCACCTACCAAATTTCGCCAACATCGTGCCATCCACATTATTTCCTTGTGATTGATGCTATTTATACCGCATTCGTGAGCTACCCTTATACAACGTGGACAGCACTCAAGTGGAATATCATAATCAAGGACTAGCAAAAGATGATACTCATATCAAAAACCTTATGAAAACAAAAAGAATGGAAAATAAAAAATAAATATTTCAGCTTCAAATTAGGGACTTCAATAGGTGCCATATAATCAAGCACTCTATTAACCGATCCGATTAAATAAAATTAAAATACCTTATAATCGAGTTTAGAAAAGATTCGAGTAGTAAAATTCTTATCTATCACAAATTTGAATAAAGTTCAGATAATGGTTTTAGACTATCCATTATATCAACTCACTTATAAATAGTTATTTTTGATATTAAATTTTAATTATATATTAATTTTTGTTTATTAATTTCTTATAATTAATGTAACACTTACTAAACTTCATTAATTGTCATCAATATAATTTTAAAATTTAATTTTTTTATGAACCAAATTTAATTAATTTATTTAATTTTTATTAATAATATACATAAAATTTAATTTTAAATTTATTTTATTAAATATTTCACCAATACGGATATTTAACGGATTCAGATATGGATAACAATTTTAAAATCTAATTAAGTATTTATAAAATTTGAATACCTTATCAAATAATCAAGTTTGAGTTATAATATTTCAAAACAAAAAAATTGAGTACCCACATCTAACATCTCTACATGAAATGTTGAGAAATGATGGAAAATCCTTGCATTATCACAACAAATTATCTATTTAGGTTTCATTTAATAAAAAGTGCTTGAAGCATGCCTCACTTACATGCATATTGGAAATCCACCTATTTCCTAATTTCTTTCTTTCTTTCTTTGTGAATTGGTGAGGATGTATCAATGGCGTTGATTTGCATTTATACATAGATGCGAAACATGGGAGAGAAACTATTCAAAAAGATGGCACGTGGCAGAACTTTGTTGGGCATGGGGTAAAGTGTTTTTTTCATTATAACCCACTTTAATTGGTCCCATCCCATGAAATGAAATCAAAAAACAACCCTTTTACTGTTTTCTGTCCGTACAGAAAGCAGAACTCTCCAGTATTTCCTCACGCTCCTTTTTTAAACACGTCCGGAACACGATCAAAGCCAGCCTCTAGAGTGGAAACCACGCGCACTCATTGCGGTTACGAGAAACTAGAACAAATAAGGCATTGTGGGCTCAGAAAACCAGCGAGAGAGTGACATATCTTCGGGACAAAAGCCGTTGCCTTGAGCGGGCGTTGTTTTCAGTTCGGTTTTTTTTTTTTGTCGTTTTGTTTTAACCTTTTTTAACTGGCTTTTAGTTAAAAATTCCTCTCCGTTTTCTAACCTTTTGATGTAACATATGCTGTTGATTTGTTGCAGTCCCGCAGTCTTAAGGGTATCTCATACTCTGCCATCAATGGCAAAATTTCACAGTGCGATTCGTTGTGTTTATTTATTTATACACAAACAACAATGCAGCCGATTTTGGCCACAGTAAATTTGAGGACGATGAAAAGAAATAAGAGTAGTCAAATCGAATTTCTATGGGCACGCTAGAAACAGCAACAGTAGCACTAAATTTTTTACTGGGTACAAAATGCAGCTCTTGATGATGAATCGTGCTTCTTTTTAGGGAAACGAATGTTCTATTCATTACCTCTCCTCTTTGTTCATGTAAACTAGTTTCAATAAAGAAAAGAAAATGTAAAATGTGATTACTTAATCGAATTCAGTTGATGAGACAAAATCTTTAACCAGTTATGACTTGTGATTGGTACTAGGAGGGACGAGAGTTGGACATTGATGTCTTTTACTTACAGTGGTGCAACCATCACTAACAGGAAAGGAAAACATAAATACGACATAGCTTAAAAAAGTTGAACGCATAAACTGCATAGGGGAAAAGAATTATTTCACCTTTAGTTTCATAAATTTGTTGCTTCTGACGGTTCCCAAAGGGTTGGTTGGTCTATAAGTCACACCCAACCCTGCAGAAAAATAATTGGCAGTAAGCAAGTAGAGCTACCCATGGCAGAGCATGCAGCAGCACATTGCTTCAACTTTGCTCCTAACTAAAATTTGCATTGATAGTTGAGCAAGGCTTCAATGCTTGCTGATGATGCTTCACCTTTTTGTTTGACAATAGCTGAAGCAAGAACTTGGCCTTTTTATTTTATTATTATTATTATTTTTTTTTTGTATTTTTCTTGAATGAAGTAGGTTTCAGGCTTTATTGGGATTCAATGTCTTCCAAACAGATATCACTAGATGATTGCCTTTTGGAAAAGGCATGCTCTCAAGAATTAGAATAAATAAATTCATTAAAACAGTTAACCCGTCCTCCATTAGTCAGTTCATTCTTTCCTTTTCTTTTGCTTTCAGAGAAGTAAATAAAATAACGGTAGAGATAAGCAACCAAGCTAGGTAGTTTCTCTTTATCAGTAAAATGATTAGCAGCAACAGAAAAAGAAGGTTCACATAAATCAAAACTTCTTCTCTTTTATCCACTAGTAATGAGTATCCATCACATCTCCAGGCTTTTATCTTCCAAGACTAGTACAAAAGGAAATGACAATTGATTCCATTATCTCTCTCCTTGGTTTTTTCTTTCGGTAAAAAAAGAAGAGAAAAGAACAACTACCAATCTTCCTGCCCTAATTTACAAAAGGGATTCTGATCGAGGCAAAAAATCTCATGTGCAGAGAGCTTTTACCAAATATGATATGGTGAAGCAATCCATTATTGTCCTGTAAATTTCTAAAAAATGTTGTAGAATTCGGACATGAACAAACTATCAACTTGTCCTGAAAATAATTGCTAAGATCATGGATGCCTTGTTGAAGCTGGATTTTTCAATATGGAAGTTAGGAATTTGGGGTGAGGCAATAGTATACCGTAAACTTGTGGAGTTAGGAATTGTTGACAATATACAATTTGCACCTGGTGCAACAGGGAAAAAGTCATGTAGAGAATTAGATAAATGAATTTAGGATAGGAAATTACAGCCAAACTATCAAAAGGAAGAAAGTGAAGGACCAACCTTTCTTTTGGACTGCAGGCAACAGAATGTCTTTATCGCCTCCACAATGTGGTTTCCATGGGGCAGTGCCCATCTGTATAATGGGGGACCAATCAATAGATAAGAATAAGAACAACCAAGAGATTTTCTCAAGTTAAAAAAATACTTTAACAGGGAAAGAAGACATGATTTACAGCAACACTTTCAGAAATTATTCCAAGTACACCTTCCATTCTCTACAGGGGAGTAAGACTTGACTATAAAATCTCTTTTTTAAGCAAAAAAGGTCGAGATCTCGATACATGGTAGGAAGAACAGTTGAAAGCTATAGGTACATTACAAAAAATCCACCAAAGAAGTCTACATCATGACATTAATAATACATATACTCCTACTATTCTTCCTACTAAGAAGACAAATTAGGACCGAGTTTACTTTTCTCTTTATTTCCATTTCGGGCACACATGAAATGAGTAAAATTACCTGACAGATTGTGGAGAGAAAGCAGGGTTGAAATTCCTGAGGAAATTGCACTTTCTTCATGAAACCTTCTAGGTATAAGATATCCTGTTAACAAACCAAGGGAACTAGCTTTAATTGTAAGGTTAGCAGGAATAAATTAGCAACAGCAAAGGGATTTAATGTTTAATTCCCTTGTATAGACAAATTACCTTATACATCTGTGCACTTAATCCTGTTTCATTTTCCTCAAGTGTAGCACATAATATGAATTGTTCACAGATTCTCTCAGAAGAAACTGAGTTCAGTATATCCATGTGAGTGTGGCAACAGCTCTTCAACCTCAATCCTGGAGCTGGAACAACTCATGCTTTTCCTGATTCGACCACGGTTAATAGACTCAACCTCTGCTGCGAATATACTATAAACAGGCCTATGATCTGAGAACCTTGACTCCCCGCGAACATAAGATAACTGATGGAGGCCTCTTCCATACCATAGTATACGATCACACCTTCACAAATATCAGCCCACTTACTTGCATGTGTTATCAGATCAATAGTTCTTTATAAAAGCAAAATCATGTGACAGTTTCTTCTCATGGACATAAATACCATAATTCTAATTTCCCCAATTACTTAAAAAAAAATACTAGGTAAATAGGGAGATTACCATGCAGGAGTTCTTCGCTTCTCCTTTGGGTGCCTATCCTCCCCAGCATATCTGTCTGAATTATTCGAGTACTTGTATGTAGGAGGGAAATATATTTTTCCTTCACTCCATCCCTCAAAAACACGGCCTCGCCTCTGCTCTATCCGAAGCTGGAAACCATCAATCTTTCAGATTGAGCAATTCTCATAGGAATTAAGAGAAGCACAGAGCTCCTTGAAAAATGAACATCAAAATAAATATATAGAATCAATTAAGAAAGGATAAGAACATGCCTGGTCATTCTCTAAAAGTTCCTTCCAATTGCGCATCTCAACCAGAGCCTTTGCAGAACGATATGACAGAGCAATCCGATAATTCAAATCCCCAAGCCAAATAATACGACTGTGCCAAGATATTCAAAACTTAGAATTTTATGCCAAAGGCTAAGAAAAAAATTCTAACAAGGAAGGAATTTCTGGGAAATTAATGTGGTATCTTAATCTGACAAGCATTAACGGAGTCAAAATTTGACATATAAATGCTTACTCATGCTCTAGAATCGTTTGGGGAGAATTCTCATCTCCCATACCATGAACCCTGGGAAACCTTGTTTTTCTGAGGATCTCCATAACATCAGAATTTCTTCGCAGCTCATCACCCTCCTTTTGCCCAGAGGTTAAATGACTACAGACGAAGCAAAAGCTTGTTTGATGCAAAGACATGCTAATTGAAATGGAACCCTGGAAAACCCAAGAAATGAGAATGCCACCTTACCGCTAGTTGAACTCTCAAATCAGAGAAAGTTTCATAAGCAAAAATGTACCTTGTTTCCAAGATAACCCATCAATCCTCTGCCAACACAAGATACTTTCATGTTGCGAATGTCATCTCTAAGATCACTCTTCACCCATACAGTTAGAAATATCCCAACCATTTGCTTGCTGGCAACCAAACAGTACCTTGAATGCCCTATCTGTCTATTGCTTTCCTCCATGGCAAAATATCCACCATAGAACATTGGAGAATATTGCGAATACTGAGTGTTACCTGGTGAATCCCCAGGTCCATTCTCGTCATCAGAGGAACCCCATCTGAAATTAGGGTCATAATCACTTGGTCTATGCCCAAAGATAACACGATCACAGACACTGAAGCGGCGATCAAGCCGGGGTTGTGGCATTACCATGTCATTATCCATTCTCATGCTGCGACTCAAGGATTGAAATGATCGGCGGTGAAAGAAAGATGAAGCTTTCTGCCTTGTTGATCCTTCAAAGTCTGCATCCAGTTCTACAAGTGGATCAGGGGTTGGTGAAGGTGTGTGGCAACCACCACTGGTGCCAGGAAGACTATTCAACGTTTTCCTAATGAGAGCTAGCCATTTCCTGGCCGGTCCATTGTCTTCAGTGCCCAAAACATTACCAGCATTTAAAGGAACAATTTCTTGAAACCTAAAATGCCAAAGGGATCCAAGAAGCTTCTGTCAATATCATAAAATTTATTTGTTTAAAAGATTCCAGTTGTAGAAGAAATCTGGATTAGTTTGGCATACCCGAGTACATAAATGTCAGCTGGAGGAGAGGTATGAAGCCAATCTTCAAGATTCAAATAACTAGGAGGAGATTTTCCGGCCACATTCCAAGTAGCTGCAAAAATCCTGCGCCCATATGGAAACAAAAAACGCACTGAAAACCAAATCCTATTCACAACAACTCAACACCAGAAAGCAATTAAGAATGCAACACATACCTATAATTATGCACATCTGTAACTTGCGAAACATCCAGATCAATCTTGCTTCGTCGAACTCGATCAGAATACCTCTTGCTCAATCTCTCTAGCATCCAAGTAACAAGTTAGAAGTTTGTGGAGAAGAAAATGGAACAGATTGAGGCAATATTAAAACTTTAATATTGGTTTAATTAAAATTCTGGAGAGGTGAGATAAGAGAGAGATGTGGTCCAAAGCAATCACTATGGTGGTGTCTGATTCCGAACCTGTTTTACTTTTCTTGATAGTGCATGCCTCCCTCTCTGAGAAGTTGTGCCTCCAATCTTCATCAACACCTGAAAAAGAAAAACCATAAAGTTGTTAAAGCTGATGCTCTCTCTCCTCTCTATCAGCAGTTCATCAATTTCACATATTCAAACACCATAAAAAACAAACAATATGGATTTCAGGAAGAGGAAGAAAACAAAGACCAGATCTTGAGCTGCAAATGGCAAGTATCAAACTCCTCGCAAAAATTAAAAACCAAAACACATTTTTGTATAAAACAAAGAGTAAAAACATAGAAGTAGAATAATGCAAGTGTCCAGGGTCCAGAATTAAATCTAAAATCAAGACAGTTTTCAATTTAAAAAAAAAATATCCCTTCGTTGTTCTTGGTATATAAAGGTTAAAGATTCCAAATCCAAGAACGAAATTCATGCAAGAAAACAGAATTAAATGATTTAAAAACCAATCAAATCACCTTGATAATCAACATCATCAGCATGAAAGTCCTCAGCTTTGCTCTTGATATTGAACCACTTCTTGACCAACGTCTTGGGCCATGAAAGCTTCATCCGGGAAATACAATTAACATAATCAGCAATTTCATAATTTACATAGAATGACACAAGAATCAAATGAGCTTTTCTGGCTTGTCTCAGAAATAACCTTGCTCTTCTTGGAGTTCCCATCTCTCATTGTTTCACAGTTTTCATATAGCCTATCCAGATTTGAAAGCGATAACTATGATTTTGTGAAGTTGCTTCTTTTGGCTCAACTATCACTTGATATTCTAAGATGTTTCGGCCTTTGATAAAATGTAAATAAAGACAAATAGAAAAATACAAAAAACAATCTTGAAAACACGGCTTTTCAGGGAGAGAAAGTTCGATTTCTGTGCTGAAAATAATGGTAGAAAAGTGGGGTAATTTTGAACGATAGCTGATAGCAGAGCCGGAAGAGAAGGGTAGTACTCTGTTCCCTCAGGTAATGAAGAGAAAATAGGTGAGGGAACAAAGGAAGTTCCAGTTTTTAATCTGCATTACTATTTTATTTCTAACAAGGTGAAAACCAAAAATACCCGGTTGGGCATTTCGTTTTCTTATTTGGTCTTTCACTTATAACTCTTTTCTGCTGGAAGTCTAGGAGAGAAACAGAGGAAAAAGAAAGGAAGAGAAAAAGAACAGAAACAGAAAAGAAAAACTGAAGGAGAATTGAAACGGAAACGAACAGAGAGAGACAACAACTGAAGCGTGGAAGTAAGACTAAGAGATTCTGAGGTTAGAACAAGACAATGTAGGACACATAAAAGAGAGATAGAAAGAAAGAGAAAGACAGTTTTTTTTTTTTTCTTTGAGCTGGCTCTCTATTGAAACAAAAACCTCGTTCAGGGTACAGGGCAAAGTATCGAATTTGAAGAGAATAAAGTGCAAGAGAGCTTGGGTTCCTCTCTTCCCTCTCTCTCTCTTCTATTTAACGGAGCCTTTTTTACCCCATAATCCAAGGCCTACCCAAAAACAAAACAAAGATTAAGGGCAAATGAGCGATGGAGGCAAAGATTAAGGGCAAATGAGCGATGGAGGCATCAGCCAAGACCCACCCACCCGCATCCAACCCCTGCCCGGGTCTCATAATTTTTATTTTTATCAATTCATTTTAATAATTTGTGGTTAGTACTATTTGTTTACTCCGTCTTTCTCTCTTTCCATGTAAACTGTTTGTCCCTGCCCATGGTCAGCAAAGTTAGGCTTATGCTTAATCTGATCTCCCAAAAGCTGTAACCAGTCCTCCATTTGGTCTCCCCTAAGGGCAAAAAAAGAGGCTAAAGAAGCAATAAAAAGATAAGAAAGTGCATTATCCAAGCATGGAGACTCTGCTTCCCTGACTTCTCCTATTTGAATAATCTGTTTGTTAAAGAAGATACCAGAAAAATACTATATAAGTTGGTTTACAATGTCTTAAAATCAAATTTTTATTTCAACACTTAATCCGATTATACTAATTTGACCAATGTATTACTCCACATTGGGTCAATTTTGAGTTATCAATTATACTTGGGAAATATGGAGCATATGGGAAGTTGAAAGAGGGAGGCTTTTGTGAGAGTCAAGACTGTTGCTGAAGCGTGGGTTTTTGGGCTTTCAGACATCTACATATCTACCCATCATAGGTGTGTAGTACAGTACAGTATAGTATAGTATAGTTTAGGGGGTTTGATAGAGGGAATTTTTGTGCCGAGGAAGGCTGCATCTCCAATGTGTGCAAAATGTTGGGGTGTTTACAACTTTAGAAGCATTGAATCTCCTCAAAACCTTCATCGTTGTTGCTTTTTAGTAGTCAATGGGTTAAGCCTGCTATCCAATTTGGGGGCTCTTTTGACTGAATCTAGACTTGTGTCCATGAGAAACAAAGCAGTTTGGTGCTAATTTTTTAGCTACCTGGTAATTTTTATGTGCCATTAAAGTATAAACTCAATGTTTCTAGCATAGATTAATAGGAATTTTGGGTGCTTGGAGAGAGCTCCCTATAAACTTTTTTGTTTAATTGAGAATAGGATCTTGTTAGGCCATTAAAGGGTCCCTAAAACCTAATTCAACTCGCTCGATGACACGCGATCTCCTAGGGTCTTGTGTATCTATGTATAAACACTGTTGTACTAGTACTACTAGTTTAGAATGCCAAGGATTAAAAAAATTAAACTTCTTGGTTTAAGCTTCGGCGAGCATGATTTCTTTAATTGACTAATCTTAAAACACATGCTACATGTGGGAGACCGTGTCTGGTTCCTTAAGCAAAGCCTTAATTTTCCATTTTTCAAGGGCTCTTAACAATCACTGGGTGTGTTAACTTTGTGTTAAACTAATGAGGCAGTATATATTAAAGTAATGATGTTGACGGCAAAACACTCCAAAGGAACCCTACCCCCTTGCTTCTTCCCAAATGGGGAATCCCTAACAAACAGCATTCAAATCCACTAATCTAAGCTACATAGTGAAGCTTCCACCAGCGCATTGTTGTAGCCATTTGGTCCCAATTATAAGTTGTCGAAAATTTGTCTTAAGTCATGGCTCTCTCGACGTGGCACCCAATTAGCATTGCTGGATAGGAGCCAGATAGTGTAATCAGCTTTTCATTTTATTCATGATTGCTATCAAACCAAAGCAGCGACTATCATCCATTTGTGCAGATTTGTCCTTTTGAAGACCCTCAGAAACTAATAGCCACCAAGCTTTGGGAACAATAATGTTCAAAGCAGACATAAAAATAGCTTAATGAAAGCTATTGGAGTTTCCGGACACTGGCCGGTCCAATGAGGTTCCTTTATCAACTTTGAATAGAAAAGGCTAGAGGCCTACATACAAGTTTATCCTGATAAAACAAAAAAAAAAAAAACGAAATAGTATTATAAATTTTCAATCAATCGATAGTTACAAACAATGCCTAAATTTGGGTTTTTTTTTTCTTTTTCAAACTGTAAATCAAATTGTTGGTACATGGTGTACTATAATATACGAATACCTAAATATTAAAGGGTTAATAAATTAAGAGGGAAACAGTGAAAGGACAATATTTGGGTAATAGTTGCTTAAAGTGTCTACAAAGAGCAAAAATGAGTTAGACACTCCCAGTAACTGTAGAAACTTAAAATCATAAATATGACAGGTGCAACTGTGCAAGCTCTCCATGGCATATATCCCCACAATAGTACAGTTGATGTAACAGGGAAAGAGGTGTATCGAAAATTAAAGAGCAATGGGCCCTATTGGTAAATGCTTGCTCATCTAAAATTCTAAAGGGTAAGAGAAGGAATCCCCTGCAACTTTTAAGATCTTTCATGTTTTGTTTTTCTTTGCCCAAGTGAGAGGCACCCATTTTATGAGAATGAGATCTACTAGGACTCCATGGATCTGGATTTAACAATGACATATATGTTGGGATTTATGGTTCCCCCATATCTTTCTTGCATGCCTTTCTACCTCATCCTTTGCCGGGGTTGCCAAGTGGAATTTGGTGCTGTTTCTGTCAGATTATTGGAAAAATTTTTGGACTTTAAAGGTCCTGCATTTGTTACAAACTAATGATTTAATTAATTGGATTTATATTATGGCAAAACAAGCCGGAATCTCATCAATTCTTTAAAGAAGAAACCATTTCTTTTTTAACCGGACAAAAGGCTAGTAAATTGGCGCAGCCCTTTCAACCATAAATTTTCAAACCGACCAGTCACATGAGGCTGCAACCACAATCATTAAACCAATATGAAAACATTTGTTTAACCACTTCATTAGACACGATTGTCCTGCAAATGGAAACCCTTTTAATTTTAATCCTGTTTATTATCGAAAGCAATCGTCCCCAAAAAGGAAAAGAAAATTGCCATTGTTCAAATTAAATAGTAACGAGGCAGTCAAAGGGATGATCTTTAATTGTGTACTTTGGGCAAAGTATCTTCTCTTGTAGAGAGACTTGGATCTTTTCATCGTCATCTTCTTCTTCTTCTTCTTCTTCTCCGTTTCTTTAGCTTTTTGACCCTTTTAAGAAATGGCCAAAGTCTCTTAAACCACCTCTCTTTTATACCACACGGTTTTCGTAACCAACCGTTTTTATTACGATTTGCACGACCTTTTACATCTTTAAAGGCTTGAGCTTTTCTTCTCGTCATTTTCCTTTTACTATCTGCCGAAAGAAATCGTATCTCCAAAGCATCCATCCTTTCTTTTTATTTTCCATGTACTTGAATACTGGGTGATGATGTCAGCTTCTTATGTAGACTCACTGTCTTTGATTTCTCCGCCAAGCATTTCATACATCTTGATACCTAGAGTTAATGGAACCACCAGATTAGATTGTTACAAACGTAAATTGAAACAGTATTATAATTATATATATATATATATATCATTTTAGTTTTATCATTCAATATTACTTTGCTTAATTTCGATACTATGGCATCATCCATGAATGAGAAAAATGTAGGCATCAAACTGCACAGGAGTTATGGTATGGGAGCCCAGTCCATGTGATTTACGGAAGGGCCCCCTTCTTAGAAAGTAGAAACATTGACATAAGCCAAGGGAAGTGAACCATCCAATAATATTAATGCCACTTCCTCTTGAATACCATTTAAATTGAATAATAGTACTTCAATTTCAGATATATCCACATTGAGAATGCAAGGGTCAGATGTCTGGTGTGCCAGAACAAGCGAGCAAAGAAGAGGCAAAAAAAAAAAAAATGGAAAAATGGAGGCGTTTTCGGCCGAAGTTACGAAAATAATGCAAAGGTCTTTCGTTCAAGTATAATACCCTCGAAGGAAAAAGAAAAAAATTGGCATGTTTCATATTTGATGTGAAGCTTTTCACTCCAAGGTTAAAAAACAAGGAAGCGTGGTGTCACCCAATTCTTTGGGCCTCATCTGCCTTCATTGACCTTAGAGGCAAGGAGATCTTGTCACTGTCTTTGTTGCCCTCCTTTTCCATTTCTCTAGCCTTCCCCAACCCTGAATTTGATGTTGCCCATCAAATCACGAGGGCCTACCTCCAGTTTCATCAATTGCGAGCCATACTCCCTCCATCTGGCCTTCTTGTAAGCTTATTCCAAGTTTTTAAATCATACATTTCTCCACGTTATTTTCACAGGCCTGTCTTCTCTGCTTTTTGTCCCTTCTTCCAATTAAAAGTATACAATTTAAAAGTGAAGGAACGGTTCATGAGGATGAGCTCTTGAAAGGGTCTTCAGCTTAAATAAATTTCCAACAGGTCGCTATCTTGCAGGAGCGGTTTCACCTACCTTGCCATATTGAATATGGGCGATATCTTGACTATCTCCTCTTACTTTATTTGCCCTTTTTTCGTTTCCCTCTTCCTCCTAAGCGGTAATTGGAATGTGCAATGCCGACATATCTGCCACATCTTCAAGCCTAAACTGTGATGTGATGAGAGAATTAGGGTGAGATCGGTGCGCCCTGAGTTCATTCCTGCTGAACTTCTGTCTCCAACATCGTTATCAAGAAATCAAGATTTCATTGCATGACCTGCTAAAGAATCAAAATGCTTCTTAAAATAATCAAAAGTTTTAATAGACCTTCCACAAAAACAAATGAAATCTAGTAAATACACCCAGCTGGATGGATGGATGTCTTTTTCCCTATTTAATGGGATTCTTATATATATATAGGTGTTACTTCAAATTTGTTGCTGGCAATATATATTAAATTGCTAAATTTGGCCATCTGGCAACCTCTTTGACTTTTGGTGAATCAAGTACTGTTAGAAAGACTGGTGTTTAACCTTTTAAACAAAGTTTGTAGATCAAGTTAAGAAGAAAAAGATGTTGCAGAAAGAGAAAACCCTGCTCAGTACTGATAAAATAAGTTCTAGCTAATAGCTCATCAATATAGACGCCTGAGTGAAACCTGAGGTGGATATGGCAGCAAAAACTCAAAGTAGCAGTATTTCCTAAGCAACCCCTTATCAAGAATTAAAGATCAATGGCACTGAAAAGAAATAACATAAAATTAATGACTATTAGTATCACATTGCTTTCATGGCTGACTGATCCTCACATGCTTAGGATGAAAGTTCTGCTCTAAAATAGTTACTCTTAGTTGCCCTGGTAACTCCATTATTGTTCAACTTTGATTAAGACCCAATTTGTAAACATAAAATTGAAGAACAGAGGAGCTTGGGAGCAGGGGTTTTTAAGTGAAGAAAGTTTGGAGAGTGAAAATCTCATCCTTCATTTTTTCTTTTTGAGTATATTTATACGAGTACTTACATCAGATCCGAAAAACTCGTCACTAGAAAAAGAAAATGAGAAAAGAAAACACCTGAGCTCAGGAATCCAGACATGGATTTCTGTGCATTACAATGGCCTCTAACGGCTAACAAAGAAAGCATCCAGCAAGGAAATAAACATGGCTTTTCAGCTTAACATCTGGTAAAGTAAAACGACACTAGCCAGAAACGTTTTAGCCAACAACAAAATAAAGTTCAAACGACAGCATACTAAACGTTTTATTAAACTAAATACCACAACGACACCATTTAAAAACTTCCTTCTTCCTTTCAAACAACAGTTGATCTTGGCGCTTGATACTTCTTCTTCCTTTTTTACCAGTTGGAATTACAAAGCTCTCAACACACCTCCTTAATTTCATATGAGTAAACTCCCAATTTACCTCTTAAGTATTCAAACTATTCTATATTCAAACATTTTGTGAAGATGTCTGCTAGTTGTTCTTTGGTAGGACAGGATTCTAGCTCAATTTATCCTTCTCTTATTACTTCCTTTAAGGCATGGAACTTAACTCTAATATGCTTTGTACGCCCATGTTGAACTGGATTCTTAGCTATAGCAATAGCAGATTGATTATCTTCTCATAGCAACATTCCTTTGTTCTGTGAGAACCCCAATTTAGCTAAGATCTTTCTTAACTAGAGTGCTTGGTTTGTAGCTACAACAATGGCTATATATTCTGCTTCTGCAGATGATTGAGCCACTATTTCCTATTTCTTTGAACTACAAGAAAAAACTCCATTTCCAAATTAAAAATAGTAGTCACTTGTATTTTTTGAATCTTCTAACGAGCCTGCCCAATCACTATCGGAAAATCCCTAAAGTTCCCCACTTTCTACTTTTATGAACTTGATTCCATAGTCAACAGTTCCTTTAACAAACCTTAAAATTCTTTTTGCTACAATGAAGTGTAAAGAAGTAGGAGATTGCATATACCTGGACAGAAGACTAGTAGCATACATTAGATCAGGTCTAGTTGCAGCTAGATACAGTAAAGAACCAATAATACTCCTGTATAGTTTCTCATCAGCACCAGTTGAGCCATCATCCTTACAAAATTTACTTCATGCAGCTAGAGGAGTTCTGGCAGCCTTACAGTGATTCATATGAAACTTTCTTAACAAGTCCTAAGCATACTTTGTTTGATGAATAACTATTGACTTTGAAGATTGAATGAATTCCATCCCAAGAAAATAGGTCATTAGACCTAGATCAGTCATTTCAAAGTCCTTCAACATCTGTGACTTGAACTCAACTAGACACTTAGTCTCAGAACTAGTGACAAATAGATCATCAACATACAATGCCACTATCAGGTTTATAGTATCACTACCCTTCTTTATATAGAGTGTTGCTTCAGTGGCACTTCTGATAAAACCTTGGTTCAACAAGTGAGCATCCATTCTTTCATACTAAGAAAAGCTGATTTTATACGAAAGTGATATATTAACCATCCTTCCCTTACAGACAAAGCTGCTAGCAGTCTGATTGTATCATGTCTAGCCATAGGTGCATATGTCTCCATGTAGTCTACTCCATATATCTGAGCAAATCCCTTAACTACTAGTCTTGCTTTGTACTTGTTTACAAAACCATCTGGATTCACCTTAGTTCTGTAAATCCATTTAACACCTACGTCTTGTTCTTCCATATCATCTTCATTTCAGCTTCCATGGCCTGTTTCCAATGCTAATAAGAGGCAGCTTCAGCATATGAGCTAGGTTTTGACATTGCTACATGACATCTAGCATAAACATCTAACAGACTTCTTGTTCCTCTCACTGGCATCTCATCCACATCATTTGGATTCAACTAAAAATTCTCTTCTGTCAACTAATTTTCTACTGAGACATAGTTATTTGACCTTGTAACTTGCTTGGCTTTCCAGTTTCACAACTTGCCTTCATCAAACATTGCATCGCTATTGATGAATAACTTCATGCTTTTGACATCCAGCAGTTTGTATCCTTTTGAAACTTCACTGTATCCAGGATGGATAGTTAATATAAACTTGCTATCTAGCTTGGTTCTTCTTGCATCCGGGACCTTAGCAAAACATATACATTTAAAGATTTTCAGATGTTTGACTGAGGGTTTCATTTCATACCAGGCCTCATATGGAGTTTTGCCATTCAAGGCTCTAGTAACTAACATATTAAGCAGATAATTAGTAGTATTGATTGCTTCAACCCACAAAGACTTAGGCAAGTTTTTCTCCAATAACAGGCATCTAGCCATCTCCATCAAGGTTTTGTTCTTTCTTTCTGTCGTTTCATTTTGTTGTGAGCTGTATGGAACTGTTAATTGATGTATGATACCAACCTTGCTCAAATAGTCTTCAAACTCATTGGCAGTATACTCAACCCCATTATCACTCATAATCTTCTTCACAGTCAAACTTGTTTGATTCTCAACTAAAACCTTGAACTTGGTAAAGACTCTCAAGGCATTAGATTTCATCTTCAAGAAATATACCCAGCAAAATCTTAAATAATCATTAATGAAAAGTATGTAATACCTACCCCCATTTAGTGATGGAATCTTTATAGGTCCTCCAAGATTAGTATGTATTAACTGCAATCTTTCAGTTGCCCTCCAAGTATTGGTTTTTAGAAAAGGTACTATTCTCTGCTTCCCATACATACACACGTCATAGATTTGTTTGACATATGCCATTTAAGGTAAACCTTCTATTAAGTTGTCAGAAGCCATCAACTTAAGAGAGCCATAGTTCAAATGGCCAAACCTCCTATGCCACATCTTTGTATCATTCAAAATACAGTTGTAAGTAGTATGCTTGATATCCATCTAATTTAATGGAAAGTATTTTTTTCTTCATTTCAACTGTGAAAAGTTCTGCACCAAATGAGTTCTTTACTGTGCAAACCTTGTCTTTAAAGTTTAACTCAAAGCCCTCATCCACCAATTGACCAACATTGAATAAATTCTGGCTTACATCAAGAGCAAAATAAACATTTGCTATTGATTTTGTTCCATTAGGAGTCTGTACTCCTACTGTACCAATTTTAAAGATTAGCAACATATCATCATTTCCAATTTCCATTCTAGTTCTAAAACTCTCATTTAGACTAATGAAGTTTTCTTTGCAACCGGTTATATAATTTGAATAGCCACTATCCAATAACCAGGTGTCATTCTTCTCTTTAATATCAACTTTCTTAACCATGAATAGAACTTCTTCATCTATTTGAGACTCTTCAACCACAGCAGCTTTCTTTTCAGTTTTAATGACTTTACTTTTACACATTTTCTCCACATGACCCTACTGGTGACACTTCTTACACTTGACATTTAGTCAAAACTAGCAAAACTTTTCTGTATGATTTTTTTTTTTTTTTTTTGCAATGAGAGCATGGTGGAAATGACTTCTTAGTTTTTCTATGTTTTTTCTCATTTAACTTCTTTCTTTTATGCTTCCTGTCAGTTTCATTCTTCCTAGAATTGCCACTTCCAAGTTTCACATTTTTAGATTTCACTACCAAGGCATTCTCAACAAGACCTTTTTGCCTAAAGGTTCTCCTCTGCTCTAAGCCTTCCAATGCACTCACCGGTTCTTTTAAGGTCATCTGACTAATGTCATTGGAGTCTTCTAATGATGAGATTTTAGACTCATACTTCTCTAGTAAATCTACCAACATCTTGCTCACTAACCTTTCCTTATCCATCCCCTTCCCAAGCAGCTTAAGCTGATTCACTATCCCCATCATCTTCCTATAAAATTCCCTAATAATTTCATTATCCTCCATTTGCAGCATTTCAAGCTGCCTAGACAAATTCAAAGCTTGGATTTTTCTAGTACGATCACTACCCTAGAATTCCTCTCTTAAATTATCCCATTCTTCCTTTGGATTATCTAGATGCATTATCCTAGAGAAAATCTCATCAGAAACTACAAATTTTAAACAGGAGAGAGCCTTATACCTCTTTCCCTTGCCTTCTTCAAACTGCCTAATTTGGGCTGGAGTTGGGTTGGCATATCTTTGAACAGCTTCTGCTCCGGTCTCTACCACTTCTTAGAGATAGAAGGTTTTGAGGTAAGACTGCATCTTCACTGACCAGAAAACATAGTTTTCTCCATTAAAGATTGGAGGAGCAGTAGTGCCAAGCCTTGAGGTAGACATGAATCAACACCTTAAAAAACAAACTAAAGGCAAAATAGGAGTGGGAAAGGAAAGGAAAACAGCCCCTTAAGACCCTTGGTGCTTTGATACCATGTTAAACTTTGATTAAGACTTAATTTGTAAACATAAAATTGAAGAACAAAAGAGCTGGGAGCAGGAGTTTTTTAGTGAAGAAAGTTTGGAGAGTGAAAATCTCATCCTTCATTTTTTTCTTTTTGGGTATATTTATATGAGTACTTACATCAGATCCGAAAAATTTGTCACTAGAAAAAGAAAATGAGAAAAGAAAACAGCTGAGCATAAAAATCCAGACATGGAGTTCTGTGCATTACAACGGCCTCTAACAGTTAACAAAGAAAGCATCCAGCAAGGAAATAAAACATGACTTTTCAACCTAACATCCGGTAAAGTAAAACGACACTAGCCAAAAACGTTTAAGCCAACAACAAAATAAAGTTCAAAATGACAACATACTAAACGTTTCATTAAACTAAATACCATAACGACACCGTTTAAGAACTTCCTTCTTCTCTTCAAACAACAGTTGACGCCTGACACTTCTTCTTCCTTTTTTACCAGCTGGAATTACAGAGCTCTCAACAATTATTACTAAGCAGCAACAAAGTGAAACATCATTCTACCAGCCAATAACCATTTATAACTCGAATTGACTTGCGATTTTCCACTACAAAGACTTATTTCAACTTTAACCAAATGGATGCCACTATAAGTATTCAGCAAAAGAAACCGGTGCTTGCCTATAAATGTTAAAAACTTCGGACTAGCAATTGAAGATTTTCTTGTACCTTAATTTGTCGTGGCTTGCCCACACAGCAATTCGTTTTTTTCTGTCAACATCATTAACTAACATGCAGTAACATGTTATTATTTTTATGCTTCTGCAATATCTAACAGCTAACTACTCAAGAAATCAATCCATTTTGGTGTAAGGATTTTCAAGTTGTTTACAAAAGGCACTAACAAATGGTTGGTTAAAGAGGAATTGAATACTTCACCTTTTATCTCTGCACTAATTACAGGCCAAAACGCAGCAGACTGGATGTTAAGATGTTGCTTTCGGCAGGTTTCACCAAAGCAGCGATCAAAGCTTGTCAGCATAATAATATCCCAGTACACCAATTAAAGCAGCATCACCTAAGACTCCAGAAATGTTAGCATCCTAACTATGGAAACCAAAGTGACCCTACAAAAGAAAAGAAAAGTAAAGTATGAAGCAAACAGTGATGTATCATTCCATTAGATCGAAACCAACTGAGGTAGTTCAATCAGCAAATTGCTTTTAACACGAAAAAACTATAACCCGTGACAAAGGCAGGAAAACCAAGCATGTTCATACCCAAAAATATCTAAATTAGTTTCATTAGGGATTCAAAATAGGCTTCTTCATAAACGTTTGACCACGTGGGAAATAATAAGCCGAACTGTTGCCGGTTGGCGTTTGCAGGAAACAAGGAGATTTAGATGGGGATGGGGTTGCCGTGGCTGTAGAAGGTGGAGGAGGGAGTTAAAGAAAGGAGATGGAAACCTAGGAGTTTTACGTGCGTGTTCTTCAGTAATTGTTCATCCATTGGTGATCGGTCCGAGAGGAAGGCTATAGGCAGTTACTTCGCTTGCTGAACAACTTGGCGGGAAAGGATTGCCTTTTTTAGTGATTTAAAGTTAAACTTTTTTTTTTTTGGAAGATTTAAATTTAAACTTTGGTAACATGAATTCTGTTATTATACTCAAATTCATGGATTTGTTAAATTTTTAATTAATAATGAATTTTATAGTAATGTTGTTTTATATGATGATTATTGTTTTCTATATAAAGTTTGCACCCCAATTCATAAAATAATTAAATTTAAATCGACTATCAATTTTTTTAATTCATGTTCTCAATAACCATAGCATGAAATTTGACTTAAATAATAATATACTCAATGTACTGTGTACATTTTATACCGCTAACACATATATTAAATGTGTCAGATTAAATTTTATAATTTTATAACATTTTTAATTAGTTTCATTGTCTTATATACTATATACTGGCTTTCTGATTTGCAACTAATAACACTAAAATGAAACTTACTCTGTAAAACCCTTGCACTAGAAGATTTTCTTTAATAAAAAAAGAAAACAAAATCTTAAGCTAAATAGACGTAGCAAGTGATGACAACCCATGATCGGCGAGTTAGTTAAACAATTACAAAAGTGTCCCTTTTACATATGATGTAACAGCTTCCATCCCTAATTGTGACCGCCGGTATGGCTACCAGTTGGTCTAATGGAATTAGCCGCGACGACGCTGGCCAAGGAAACATGACAACAATTGTGTGGGGATATCAAAGTTTTCACATGGAAGCAGTCCCCCTTAATGCATTAAATAGTGTTGGGAAAGGACATGTTTAGGAACGGAACGAAGATGACTGAAAGTGAAATACATTAATGCTTGGAGACCCAAGTACTTTGCACTTGCACCAAACTAATTAGAGTCTCTGAGGATCACAACATTCTCATCTTCCCTTCACATGCTGTCGCGTGGACGTTGTGTATAACACAATTTGCAGTTTTGCAAACAAAGCTCCAACTATCTTATAGGATTGCGTATGTATGGAAACTACAACTACTACTACTACCTTCGCCACTCTAATTTCACTTCTAAGTTTTGAATCCGGACGAGTATCTAATTGCAATCCAAGTCAGGGTGTTTTTTGCAAGTCGATATCAATATGGTCCCAACCCATTAAATCCCGCTTTTGCTTGGGCCCTAATAGGAGCTAAGCAGTTCAAACCCCCGACCTTGACTAAACGAAAGGATAAGGTCCCAAGTCTACCAAAATCTGCCCACAAAAAGTTTGTTTCAATTTCAAAATGAAAAGAATACATAAAAATGGAGAAAAGTATGCCAGAGCTCCAGGGCTTGCACACTGATTATGGCTGCCATTTCGGGAGCAATAACTCCTCATGTTCGGCAAAGGACATTCTGTATATGATTACTTCCAGAAAAAAGAAACCAAACACTACCCTGGTTGAAACTGAACCACAAGTACCAGTCCACCATTTTACACTTTCAGCCTTACATCTTCGCCAAGCCCGACAAATGCCAAGTAGATTAGAATGACTGTACTTTTAATCACTGGAATGCAGTAACAGCGTCCAACAGTAGGCCAAACTAATTGGAATACAGCATTCAGTATTGAAAGCCAGGGGCCAATCTACCTGATCCCACGTTGACATAATCATGTGTTTGTACATCATAATTAGGTCCAAGATTCAAAATGCGTGCATTACAATGCAATATACAGAAAATATCACAGCACAAAGATTTAACACTTTCTTCCATTGCATTAATCAGTCTAACGGATTTTCTCCTACTTTATACCCCATCAATGAAGGAGGCTCATCCAACCATGGTGCGCTTTCGGCCCCTTTGTCGCACTGCAGTTCATTGCAAAACAACAAGAACACAAGAAATGAGACTAGTGATGGTATAGATATGGAGGTTGTGAAGGGCCTGTTAAAATTAAAAAAGGGTGAGAAGAAAGGAGGGCTCATAGAATGGATTGGAAGACTATAGTACCTTGAGCAAGCTTGTTGAATGTGGAAGACCACTGCTTTGATGACTTCTTGTATGCAGCCAGTATAAGATCCATCTATGCATCAAGGTAAGCAACCATAAGATTCTAACTCCCATTTGAATTTGTAAATAGCTGAGAGAACATGCCATTTCACTTTGTAGGGCAACTTACCAGAATTTTCACTTAAATGACCCCTTTTAGGATTTTCATTAAATTCCATCAAATACTTAGTGAATCTCATTTTTGAATCCACAATTCATTGGGAATTGAATAAACTGTTGATTTCAAATTCAACATCGCACCAAGCCACATCAAAATTGACAGGCATTACAAATGAAGGGAAAATGCTACATAGTTTCCTAAAAATACTCCCTTGACATAGAATTCTATGGTAGAATTTAAAGAGCTCAACCTTATTTTAATTTGATGATTCCAAACATAATATCTTCATGATCAAACACAAACATAAGACACTTTTGACTTTCGAACATATCAGCAAAACTAGAACTAAAATGTACTAAAATATATTGTCTTAATCTTACCACATTCCCACACGAAGAATGCATGGAAATCAAGGCTCGCTCCAGAACATATAAGTCAACAGCTTTGTCTTCTGGGAGTGATGACGTAAAGCTCAGACCAAAATCAATCAGGACCTGACAAAAGAACATTGCAGATTGTAAAGCTAATTAACCTTTCAGTCATTCATAAAACAAATTAACTAAATAGAACAACTCACAAGCTGATTAGTTCCATTTCTGATTAACATGTTTGACGTGGTGAGGTCACCGTGAACAAGGCCACCATCGTGGAGTTTGCCAATTGCGTCGCCAATCTGAGTGGCTATATCATCTAAACGTTCTTGAACGACGCCACTTACTCCGAATTCAAGGAAAACATCTTTAACCGAAGGACCTTCCACGTACTCAAATGTCAGAGTATGGAGCACCGGGTCCACGGCGTAAAGAACCGGCGTCGAAACACCCAGTCGGCGAGCCTTCGTCATGCATCTGGCCTCCTGCTCCAAAGAAAATAAAGCACTAATTCATTGAATTTTATAGAACAGGAAAAAACATAAGGAAAATCGGTTTGGGTCTTGGGGAAAAAGAAAAACCGACCGCGTTTAAGCGCTTGAGAGTGAGTTTAGAATCAAGAGAAGGATGCCTGTATTTCTTGGAGAAACGTTCTTTGATGATGGACCTTTTTCCCACAAATACTGACTCGAAAACTCTCTGACAGGAGAAATAGTAATGAATTAAAAAAATTTGAAACAGAATCTGCGCAAAACAGTGGCTTTTTAGACTTACAGCTTCAGCTCCTTGCTTAACCAGAATGAGGGAGCCATTTTCAGCACCTGTCGTGGTATCCATCTCCATCGGGAAGGACTATGGTAGAGGGAATAAATTCAACAGAGTCTTCAATTTCCTGAAATGTCGGAGCTTAGCGGGCGGCTGTAGGGAGGGAGTGAGGAATTTGAGGTTTTTTAGGGTTCTAAGCGCCAATCAGGCGCGAATGATGGACAAATCTATAAGTTACAACAACCCAAAAAATATGTGTTGGGCTGCACACAAAATAATAAATTTGGGTTGGACCGCTAACGTTACAGCCACGGACGTTTTTTAACAAGAGCGAGACAGAGAACCCCAAAAATGTTCTTGTAATGGAGCAAAGATCAGTATTGTTTTGTTGATAAAGAAATCCCCGAAATCCAAATTCCTTCAGGTTAGTTGCTGTCTATATAGGAGGGAAGTTGAAGAACAGGGGAGATTACCTTCTTATTCAACTTACTCTCTCTTTTTTCAGTTTATTCTTTGCTAAATCAAGTCATACTAAGATAAAAGTAGGCATCAGCTTGCAAAATATAAGAATACCAAAACGAAAATGCAAACACCAACTTCAGCTTGGGATAGAGACCAACAACATTGCTTTGCTTTGCTTGAACTAAAGGTCAATACTACACATAAGTATTTAGCCTTCAACAAACATCAGTTAGACCAAAAATAAAATATAAAAACTGAGGAAACAAGAAACTAGCCCTCATATTGTTATCATTTCTAATGCCTCAAAACCCAAAACTGATACAAGCTGCATGCCCTTCACGAAACGAAAATCTCAGCTAGGACAACAGCAATTCGCACCAGATGTTAGGCAAAAGCTTGGGCAGGTATTGTCTTCAGACTTAAACTGGGAAAGAAGTTAGAAACTTAAAAGTTAAGGCACCTCAGCATCGAGTTGCATATATAATCAAGCTGCTCTATTTATTTACTGCATGGGTGCATTGGGTGCATCAGGAGATCTAGGAGAAAGTGTCCTGTATATGGCTCGGATAGTATTAGGAGTAGTTCTACAACAACCTCCTACCAGGGAAGCCCCAACCTGACACCATTTGCTTATGTATGAGACAAAATCTTCATCTGAGACTCCAGTATTTTCCTGTTACAGAAACAATGGTGAGGATAACTGAGAAGTTCAGTATAGCATATTACAAAATAAGATCATGAAAGACTTTGAAGGCTACACTTGGATACTAAAACAAACAAATTGATGAAAATCAATATATTTCAGCTTTCTTTTTTTTAAAATTATTTTTCAATTTCCTTTTCCCTTCCTTCCCTTCCTTTATTTTCTCTTTCTTTTTTTTTTTTAAGCCAAATGGAAATAGAAGTTTGTTACGTGTAGTTTAAAGTTGCAGAAAAATCAGGACCCAAAAATTGAGACATCACCTATCTTGCTATCATAACAAAACAACTTAAAGTAAGTGGCATCGCATATAGTCTACAACTAAGAAACAACAGTATCAGAATCAAGTAAGTGTACCACTTAATTTCATGTTGTTAAGCATAGCAATCAAGAGATGTGCACCTGACCATTTGGCTCATTGGTTGGTGCATGATCCCCTGCCTAAAGAGCAAATTTCGAATCTCCCCTCCCCCAATTATAAAATAAATAAATAAATAAATTGTTCCTTCAGCCCCCTTTTTTAAGGAAGGCATGTTTCATGCCTCATCCAGGGAAAAGAAAAAGATAAGAAAACAAACTTACCACCCATTCCTTCCGATCTGCATCATACCTCTCACCACTATTGGGATATATAATTATTGGTTTGGTAGTGACCTGCACAAATTATTAACCACATAAGTTTGCACAATCCATCAAAATTTCTAGACTACAACATTAGAGGAACAAGTTCCTCAAACATATGAAAAGAACTACGAAAAAAGGAAAGGACCCGGTCTGAACAGCTTCAACATATGCTCACAATAGGATGTATGCGCTAGTATCCATCACATTACAAAATTCAGAGTCTAATAATATGATCATGAAACATATCACAGGAACTGTCCTGTATTAAAAATTAAAAAGAACAGATACAAATATTGTATCAAAAAATGAATTTTGATAACACCGCAACAGCGGAATTTTTCAGCATCAAACAAGAGTATAGTACCAAAAAAATGAATCACTATAAAGTAAAGTGCAACACATCCAACAAAAAGGTGAAAAAAAAAAGAGACTATATTATAATAATTCAGCTAGAATGATTATTAACAAAATAACAGAATAGCAAAATCAAACCTTCTTAATAGCTAAAATCAGCTCATGAATAAATCTAGGAGGTGTGCAGTTGATTCCAACGGCAACAACTTGCTTGCATGATTCGGCAATTGATGCACATTCAAGCAAAGAATCACCACTAACTACATTGATGCCATCCTTTGAGTTGAAAGAGAACCATGCAGGAATCTTTATGTCTTCTTCCTGTAAGAGTTCGACATAAGCCTGCATGAAGACCACCCCCAAAATCTTAAGATTAAGAACAAACAAATTAAAAAACAAAGTGGAAATTGAACATCGAATCAATAAGCAGACACCATGCTAACCAATTTAGGAATCCTTTAGTGCATGCAAGGCATGAAGCAGTTTAGCAACTTAGGTTTGTCCCATACACTCTTACTTTTATCTAAGAAAAGGTTTCATTTAGAATCAATAAATGTCCAGGAATACCTGAGCTTCTATCTTGTTTGGAACTGTTTCAAATGCTATTAGGTCAGGACCCGCTTCTGCCAGGACCTGAACCCTTCTGCGATGAAATTCTTTCAAAGCTTCTATTGTCATTGAATCACCATAGTCCCCACTGGTATAGAGAATATATTGCAGAAAGAAGGAGACATGTTAATATGTCCTCAAAATTTAAAGATTTTCACTTACACAAAAAGAATAACAGATCATGACAGAGAATCTAGAAGCAACAAAGTTTGATTTGGCTTAAAAATTCCTTAATAAAACTTGCATAGATGGTTGACATACCTGTACTCAGATCCATCAGCCAAATAAGCCCCATAGCTGCCTACAGATGCTGCAACTAAGATGGGACGAATTTTCAGTATCCTACCATCTCCTAATCCATCACAAGAATTTTTATTACATCTTTCATAATATATATCCCTTGCCTCGAGGGCAATTTCCACACTTTTTTTAAGCAAGGTTTCACTTTCTTCCCTAGAAAAGCCTTTTGCTTCAAACCCCTGTATGGTGGCCTGTTAAAGATAAGTAAATACACATCAAATGGAGAGAGAGAGATGCATATGGGGAGGGGCGTGGGGGGGAGGATTATTCTTCATACCTGATAGGATGCTGTGATAATAATATCTGCACCAGCTTCAAGGTAGTCAAGGTGTACCTGATCAAAAAAGTACAATTTTAGGAGATATTGCAAACTGACAGAAACACTAGAAATTCAATGATTGGAGTTGTTCTTTATGAACATATAACTTGAAATAACAAAGTTTTTATCAAATGATATTACAGTGACATCAATATATTCATAAAAATTATTAATCTTCTGATCTGGCCTGGTGAATCCCGGACAACTGAACAAGTGCAAAACTGAAAAGGAATAACATGGATTGCTTGTTCAATACCTCAACTTCTAACCATGTACAAATTCTGAGGTTATTCTTGTTTACTTGAACTTGCATGCTTCTCCAACTCTGTCTCTCTCAATCCTAATACATTTAATTAGGATAGCTTAATTAATCTTGAAATAGTGGTGAGAACACCCAGGTTTCAACTTATTTGAAAGATAACTAGATATCCTCTTTACTCCTTTTCCCTTTATATATATTCTGAGAGAAAGAGATAGAGCAAGTACAGAAATGGACAACAAACTAAAAATGGTCAATTTTCTCACCATAGTATTAAATACCCAACATGGGGGTCCAAACCCAAGCAATTGCTCATACTGATATTTAAAGTTAATTGTATCAGTAAAATTCTAATCAAACTAATAGAAACAAAAAAACTGACTCGTGACTGATAAGTGGTTAGAGTCCGCCCATACCTCGCTCCAAATTCTGAAAATTAACCTACAGCAGCATCTCGTATCCAAACAACTTTTATAACCCTTCACTGCCACTGACTAGACCGACCACACACCACTTTCACTCTGTGGTCCGGAGTGCTATACATAGACTTCATCCATACTTAAATCAGAATACGTTTCTTTTTTCTTTGGGGGGCAATACATTATAATTAATCAGAGCATAATTCAGTTCCATGTGAAGATCAAGCTAGCTGAAATAACAGTCGAAATTCCCACAAAGACCTTCTCCAACCACTTCTTTTTCACCGCTAGGTCATTCCTCTTCCTTCAATCAAAACTTACTCACATTCACGTAACTATGAATTCTATATTATAACCACATTCAATTTTAAAAAAAAAAAGCGAAAAATAAATTAAAACAAAATCGACGTTAAAAAACCAATCTTGAAAGAGGGAGACAGAATTTTACGGCGCGAATGAGGTGAGGAGAAGTGACGAGGCATTTGGCACTCCAGAGGGGATCGCTGAGGTCAGCCCCGTGGCGTTCAAGCTCCGTAGCCAAGCCGCCATCGATAACGGCGGCGCCTCCCGCCTGGAGAAGGAAATCCCTCATCAATGACGGCGTCGTTGGAATGTTAAGAGCTTCCATCTGATTAAGGGCGGGAAGGGTTTTGTCCGCCGTTTAGTGTGGGTGCCCTTTTCTCTTTTCCTGTGTCTTGCCTTTTTGTTGGAAGTGAACCGATCATAAGTGGAGGAGTTCGACTGTACTATCGCCTCGGCGATATCCAATTTATAGAGCAAAAAGAGTTTTACCCATTGGCCCCGGGTAGTTGTCGATATTGCAATAATACCATCGCAATTTGTGGAACGATTCGTTAATGCTGTTTGGTAAGATTTTCTTTTTAAATATTTTCGAAAAAAATTTACGAATATAAAATATTTTTATAAATTAATGAAAAAAAATTGTATTAATTAATATAAAACATCTTAGACTTGGAAAGTTTTCAAATTAGGTGTATCTTTCAAAAACTCTCTTTTATATGGAAAGTTTGCTTGAGTTATAGTGACTAGCTTATGGAATTGTACAAGTTTTTTAAGGAAAGAAAAGAGGACAGCTGGATGTACTCCTATTAATTCCTTCATGATTTTAAAAACTGGGGGTAGAGAAGACTCAATGAAACAGCAGCATTCATTGGTTAATAATGTTAGGTACCTGAATTAAAGTCTAGCCAATAGACCCCTATCTTTGAATATTTCAATTGCATGCGTCTTTTATCATTATTCATGAACAGACAGCCTTAATTGGATATGAACATAATTGTAGTAATATGAGAAATGAGTCATCACATCTTATCCAACTCTTAATTCATTATCATTGATCATTATACGCACCTTCCAGCGTTTGGTCAGAAATCAGAGTCACTCTCATCAGCTTGGAAGTCATTAGTACAATTAATGAATAAACCAATTATAATTAGCCACTAAGAATTGGCCAGAATGATCATTGGTTCAATTTGAGTGTGTTGAAGTTTAAGCATCGAATCTCCCAAGCCCCAACAGTAACAAAATAGTATATACAGTTAAACAGGTGGTGAGAAGATGGCTTTGGAATTGAAATCTGTCTCGTGATCTCGTCCGTAACCATCCAAGTGCAATCCCAAACAACCCAGCATTTTGGTCCTCAGCATTCATCCACTAAGCCAAGAGATATAGTTCTCTTCTACTTGCTACCCGACTACACCACCAACCCGTGCTTGCACGTTAAAGATCCCTAAAATCTTCTAGGAAAAGCGGGTAAGCTCGCTTGGCAGACTCAAGGTTGTAGTGGAACATCCATCTGTATCTGCATATCACAAGTTCGGATTCTGGACATTGCCAATATTCCATTTAAATGCATCTTATCTACATACCTACTTTTATACTGATCAAAAGGTTATTCCTGGTGCTTTTGTCCTCCACTGACATAGGACTAAGCTATTGGAAGAAATTAGGTAACTATTACAACAGCTTTGTAACTTTTATTGGAGCCCCATTATTTAGCCATTCATGCCACTAAAAGAATTATATATGGAAATATTGACCTTTACATACTATGTAATGAACAACACTTTAAATCGAAGAATTGAACCAAGGGCTCTCACGGTCTACAATATGATTATGTTTTGAGTGCAGTGGAAATCAATGACCTGGTTATTCAAAGACCAGCTAGAGCCAAACAATGAACTGCATCACCTTCTCTCTCGAATTCAGATATGTACCACAAAATAAAATAATTAGGTAGCAAAATCATGGGCCACGAGCAGTGAAACAGAAACATCCAGGAGCTTGGTCATCAGGTATCATGCCACCTCCTTTGCTTGTATCCACTGCTTCTAGCAATCTCACTACCTCATCCATGTCAGGACGTCTTTCAGGGTGTGCATCCCAACACTTTCGCATGATGCTTGCCAATGAACTTGGGCAACACCTAGGAATTTCTGGTCGTAAATTCTGCAAACAGCAATTTCCAATGTCATTAACAAACCATCAGACATTACAACCAAAAGAATCAGTGGCAGGAAGGTAGAGATTCAAGTGCACAAATCCACCGCTTTGGCTAACAGATACATATTGAAGCCCCAATTTGTATCACAAGGGCAAGATATGAACATGGTGTTTCAATTTATCCATGATGTAGCTGCAGCTAGGATAATTATGAAGTAAAAGGTATAAATAATCATGATAAAATTGGACCATTTGCAAAGATAAGCAAGAAATTCTGGCAACTCCCAAAGCAGCAGTTGGTACAAATACATGCAAAAACTAGAACCAGACAATTTAAACTAACCAGCTGATCACTGAGGTATGCAGGAGTTAAAATATCTGGAATTTTTGGTATTATAAAAAAATACTTATTACTAATGCAGGGGCCATGCCAAAATTGATGCTTCCAGCTACATTAGTTAATAATGTGAGATATGAACTTTTGACTCATACCTGTCGTACTACTGCTGATGAAACTTCAGCGAAACTAAGATCAGCATAAGGCATGTCACAGCAGTATATTTCCCATAAGCATATACCAAGGCTGTAGACATCACATTTCCTATTGTAAGGCTTCCCATCAAGGACCTACACAAGTCATTGCATTAGATTCTAATTTGTTTAGGGAAAAGGGAACTGATGGCCAGAAAGGAAAAAAAAGAAAAAAATTAAAAAAAGGAAGCTTCAAATCCAATTGTTTTTGCAGTTGAGCCGAAAAGTTGGCATCACTATAATATATATTGGAGTAACAAATGATACAATCAATGGAGCTCTAAGTAGTGGATACCTCTGGAGCCATGTAACCAAGAGTGCCTGTTGCCCCAGTCATGTCTCTTGGGTTCTGAGCTTCAACTCGAGCAACACCAAAATCAGCAATTTTCAAAGTTCTGCGAGTATCTAGCAACATATTTTCTGTCTTGACATCACGGTGTACTATCTTTTTGGAGTGAAGATAGCTCAAACTGCAAAAATTGAACAAAAGACACCCTAATATACCTTAAAAATTGGAAATCCTAATATACCTGAAAAACTACTCACCCTCTAGAGAGGTCCAAAGCAATTTGAATCACAACCTTAAAGGCCAGTTTCTTCCTCCTGTTTCTGATCAAAAAATTCTTTAACGTCCCACCTGGAAGGTACTCAACAACAACACAACATGCTCTGGGAGGAAGAGAATTGTTATTCTCAGTTGTTGCACCTTTGGTTGGGATCTTAAGGTTGGAAGTTCCCATTGAAGCTCCAATAAACTGCAAGAGGCCATTTATTCATGATTTGAACGTTGTAATTCAAAATATTTAAAGTAATATGTCATGTTATTGCAAACACAACAACAGTCATAACACGTAGAGAAATAACCCCATCATATTCTAGCAGCTAACATGGGGGACTCTGTTGGTACCATACAACATAGAAGAAAACATATGCCTAACCTAACCAAAATATAAATTGATTTTACCTTTGTAACATTTGGATGGTCAAGCTTATGCCAAACAGCAACCTCTTGCCGGAATGATGCCCGAAGAGCAGCAGCTTCAGCAGCTGTGGCAATCCCATCCTCCCCCCAATCCAATACCTTCACTAAAGAATTAAGAAGTCTTTGCAGTTAGGGTATCAGCAAGATGGAGCATGATTAATTACTATTGCAGCAAAGTAAGAGAGGTTTTACTGGGCAACTGTGAATAAGCTAGATATACCAAGCAAATCTAAAGGGACATGAAGCAGTTGTTCGTGAATGAAAGTTTCCTTGCAGTAGCAATAGTCATTAGAATCAATATTAAAATTTTATAATTTCAAAGTGAAAAAAAAGAGGTACTACAGCGTTATCTCTTACACATAGATAAATGAGTGAGTTAACATGCAGCTTCATTCAGACAGTTGTATTAAGCCAAGATCATCAGTACGCTGCATCTAGGTAAATCAAAATTTACCAGTGTGTCAAAGCTTTTGCTTTTCTTTGCTAATAGTGAAGTTGTCAAAACATATGCCTTTCATTACACCCTCGTTTAAAGAACAAAATGCTTGAGGACGTCTTTATGAAAGAGTATACTACCTCAAAGTAATATAAAACTTACAGTCTAGTTAATAGAAATTATCCTAGTCATGATACAGCCTGTGACTCAGCTAAAGTTTCAAGCATGAACCTCTTATTAAACAACGGATTATGTTTTACATATGTGATCCTAGGCTTAATATCAGATCCTAAAGATATGAGTTGTTATTATATTATCATCTGATACTCCAAAAAAATCAGGTTCCAGGGGCACATTTAATCGACTTAGTAATTATAATTGAACCCATCAAGCGAGTCAAAATAAATAAATAAATACTCTTCAGTATATACAGTTGAATACAGAAAAAATTCTCATCTTGGGCAAAAGTAGCAGTTGATTGTCAACAAGATAAAAAAAGAAGGATTCAAAATTATGGCAACATATATAAATGTAATACCTGCAACATCTTGGCTATCATAAACGCCACGGTAAACGGTGCCATAAGTCCCATGAGCTATAACATGCCTTATATCAAGTTTAGCCAAATCAATTTCCCACTCTTCCTTCTTTGTCTTAGTTGAAATATCTCTGTCGTCCCTAGACCAAGCCCTGCTCAAGTGCTTATCAAGATGCAAATCCCAGCTCTTGAAATCTATCTTATCTGCTCTTTGAAACAAGTCCTTGTTGCTAAGATTTCCAATAGACCCCAAGGCCTTCTCCTCTGTTCCGGATTTCTCTGTTTTTCCAACAACTTCAGCTCCCTCACCATTGCTTGTAGCCATTTTTTTATGAGAAACAAATAAAAACCCAGAAAAAAAAAAACAACGGAATTATGAAACCAAAGAGAATGGATCAACAAAACATTGGGTTTTGAGGCAAAAAGAGCTTAGAAGCTGAGGGTGAAGAAAAAAGAAAAGTTGGGGAGGTGTATTATAAAGTATTATAACGTTAGAATAAGAAATAGATGATTGTTGGGAGAGTAAAAAAGTAGGGTTTTGTGGAGGAGAAATGAGGAGGAAAGCAGAAAGAATATATTTATTTCTAAAAGTTATAAAAGAAAGGGCAAAAAGAATTGGAAGGAAGGAGGAGTTGGGGGAGATTGGTTGTGGCCTAAATTGGATTTTAAGAGGGCACGACTGTGTCAAATTAAGAAATCAAGAGGAACAAGGATACGCTGTTATTTACCTGTCCCTCTTAACGGATTTACCGGTATTTTAAGATCTTCTGTAGATGGGATCTCGGTTCCCTCTCAATTTACCATATTGCCCCCTCTCTCTCTCTCTCTCTCTCTTTTTTGTAGTAGTACCACATTAGTAAATGACATCTAAACTAAAAGCACAAAACTTGTGCCAGTAAGGAAGGCGCAAGGGGTGTTTTTGGAAGGGTGGTGCAGGCAAAGAGTGATGTGGTAAAAGCCGCTGCAGGTATAGCAGTAAATCCAAAATATACTACTATTAAACGTAAACCTTGCTCCAATCTTTAGACAAGACAATAACATATTGACGGATTTTCGTCTTTTCGATATCAGAAAATGTAAAAAAAAAAAAAAAAAACCCCCTCCATTGAAACCATAAATATAAATAGGAAAATAACGGTTGTTTACGACACACACAGAAAAAAAAAAGAAAAAAAAGAGAGAGTATACTTGCACTACTCCGAGTAGCCTTAATTGATTCTTCTGTGTCATCCATGACGTATCCCACGGGGCTTTTTAGCACATTTGATGAATAACACTAGCATATTCCCGCATCAAGAAAGCTACGAATTTTATCTTTTCAAATACGACCTCAAACTTGGATTTCCCATTAGACATTTAGAACAAACATTACAACCTTTACAAACTCTTTGGACGACTTCAAACAAGAATATTTGTACATGTATTTATTGTATGGTCTAAAGAAGCAAAATTTATTTACAATAAGTGAAAAAGGTCTAGCACCACCTTGGACTTTTCATTTCTTTGACTATATTAATGTAAACGCCGTGCCGTAGTCCTTCGGAGCGTCCTTCAAAAGAAAATGAATGATGCGTGACAATGACACGTGCCCCACGGATCCTTAAACAAATCAATTTGGGGCATGAAAATCGTGGACTTTTCTCACTGCAAGCATTAGGCTTCTTTGTGAGACGTTGCCCAACGCCATAAGCCAGTTCGTTTCTTGAATAATATTACTCTATTGCTATGATGACGGTCATTAAACCATACAACACTCTCACGCTATGATTTTCTTCGCCAAAATAATGACGTCTCCCGACTTTCTTCAGAGTTCAGACGCCACAAAACTTTGAATATTCTCAACTATTACACTAATTTCTACCATTTCTTACAAATTGGCAACCCTTTTTCTTTCCCCTTTTTTTTAATATATTAATACTCGTGGCGTGAATTATTTGAAGAGCAGCACCGATGTGACTGGACTAGCCATTCCCCCTCTATTCCCAAGGAACATATGTTCCTTTTTTTGGTTCCTACATGCTTCAAGAAATAACCATTCCTCTAGAATGACTATTCCTCAAAATAGGTTAAAACTAAAGAATAACTAATACCAACACCCTCATAATATTAGCTATTCCTTAGTTAAAGAATAGCTTCAAAAAATTATAAAGGCTAAAATATCTTTTACAAGTTTAAAAAATTACATATTATATATTATAAAAATAATATTTAAATTTTAAAAATTAATTAAAATTATGAATATTTGAACCATAATTACATTTAAATTATAAATAAAATATTAATATTTAAATTATCAATCGTTAATATTATTATGAAAAGAAAAAAGTTTAAATTTCTAATAATATGTTACAAAAATATATTTTAAAATTAAAAATTGATTAAAACTATTAATATTTTAATCAAAATATCATTTAAATTATAAATAAAATATTAATATTTAAATGATCAATTACTAATATTTCAAATTAAGTATAAATTATTAATGTTTAAAAAATAAAATAAAGTAAAAATAAATAATCATAATAAAATATTTAATAAAATAGATAATCATAATAAAAATAAATTATTAATATTTTAACAAATAAAATAAAATAAAAATTAATCATAATAATATTTAAATTAAATAAAATATTAATATTTTTAAATATTAATAATTAAATTATAAATAAAATATTAATATTTTAATTAAATTCTAAATTATTAAGATTTAAAAAATCTAATATAAATAAATAATCATATAAATAATAAATTGTATTTTTATTTTTTTTTCTATTCCTTACTTATTTCAAAATTATTATTACTAATCAAACACTACAATAAATTATAATAATTATTCTTATCTTATTCCATTTATCGGATCAAACAAAATAATAATCATTTTATTCTATCCTCACATAATAATTATTTTATTTCATCCTTACCTATCCTGCTAACTTAATTTTTATTATTTCTTACAAGTTGGCAACCTTTTTTCTTTTCCTTTTTTAATATATTAATACTCGTGGCGTTAATTATTTGAAGAGCAGCACCGATGTGACTTGACTAGCCTAGTCTCATGGGCAACTTAACACCAAATCATCAATTAATTCGTGATTTTGGATTGGAATTTGGAAGTAATTTTTAAACTTCATTTTATAGTTCATGATAATCTATGTCAACCTGATAGAGAAAAGGAAGATAAGATAAACACAAGATGCAAACAGGAAGATTTGATGTCAAAGTGGGAATCAGATTAGCACGCGTGCACCAAAACAGTATTTATGTAGCAGGAATTATGCAATCCCACATTATTACAATATAGAAATACCGTCAGATTGGCTCAAATTAGATACTACCATAACATAAAATGATCAATCAAACATCAAAGATGCAGGAACAGGGCTCGGTTATGGGTGGTCTAAGGAAAAAAAAATGAACACATGACCCGATGAAGCATAAAATCCCAAATATGTTGCGAGAAGAGAAAATGCTTTCTTTTCTGATCATGAGCATTTCTCTTTATGTAAAGCATTAATCCAAAGCATATACCCAGTTTAAATTAACAGGAACACCTACAATGGAGTACTGATTTCTCTCATCATACACTACAGTAAAGGTTTACTTTAACCCACTTGGTTCTAGTCAAAATAGATGCTTAAGCACTTTGCTTGTGTGTGCTTGTGCTTGTGTTTGTGCACGAGTGTGTATGCAAGTAAGAGAGAGAGAGAGACCATTATCAAGCATGAGACATGAGGCAAATTGCAGAGGCAATATCTGCGAATAGAAACATATTATTTCAAGATCAAATGTTGTTCACATCTTGGAAGAGGCTTCTTCTTTATATTGTAGACATGGGATGTTTCCCTCCCATTCTCTCTCTATTTATGTTCGTCAGACACAGAAACTTACTATGACTTATTTTCCCTACCACAGGACCGTATTTGCAGCTGAGAAGACTCATCAGTCTAACCATGGACTAAATTTTCTTGGGCAAGATATTGTCATGAAAACCAAACTTCAAGATCAATTCTACTCATTCCTGGCCAAGGACACAATTTTCATTTAATTCAGGTTCAATTAAACAAGCACATACTTAAATTTTCTCAATTCAATTTTCACCACTGTCACTGCACCCAAGTCAAATTATCAATCAGTTGACGATATAGCAGTTTGATAAATTCTAAAAAGTTGACAGTAAATATTTCCCAGAACTTGTGCAACCAAGTAATGAATCTTCAGATGGTACAGAATCTAACAGAAAGCAAATTTACCAAAGTGATGCCCTTAAAATAAGGTTGTTAGATAGGGACAAATAATTTAACAAAAAACCACAGGCTAGTTGGTTTTGACACATATACTCACCATTTGAAATACATTAAAACAGTAGAATTATGGTACAAATGTTCGATATAATTTTTTTTAAAGAAAAAAGTTAATGGATTGGTAGAGTAGATTACTTAAAATTAAAACAAGTTCAAGGATGGCTTAAGATTATTAAAGAGCAAACCAAACACAAGACTTCTATCAGACACTAAGTAAGATGGCTAAGTACATGAAAATCAAAAGAAAATGATGTATAATATATACCAATCAAATCCAAACCCTTTTAACTTAGCAAGCATATTCAAACTCAAGAGGCATGAATTTTACTTAAATTTACACTCATTTGATGAAGGCAACAGAACAGACAGGTCACAACATTGTATGAGGTATTATATTGGAGCTAATGCTATCCATGTCAAAAGCTGAATTCTAAATGACTAACCTTGACTCTGAAGAGAACACTACCATCTGAAACCTGTTGACCAGCTGTGACTTTGAGTCCTTGAACATAACCACCAGATGTTGCCTTTACCACATGCTATCAAATGAAGCAACATTAAGTATAAGCGGAAAACAAAAATAACATGATGTTGGAGCTATTGTTGGTACAAACCTCCATCTTCATTGCCTCTAGGACCAATACAGGTTGTCCTTCTTCCACCTTCACTCCATCCTCCACCAGAACCTTGACAACTAAACCAGCCATGGGTGCCACCACAGTTCCAGAAGGGTGGCTTGTGGTCTCGAAACTGGTCTTATGCTGTGTTTCATCTTCATCAGACAACTCAAGGCCCAGTTTCTGTCTAAAATGATGGTGGTGTGGTCCATGCCATATATGTATGTGTTTCATCTGATCCTGTAACCCCACATTATAAGATTTACATCATTTTATCGACAGAGAAAGAGCAAAATAATGATTTCTGCACTCACTTTAGTCATGCTAGATCATACCTACGCACGTCTGGCATACCTAATAAGCTATGTTACTTGGACTAGGGTACATATGTTAGACATGATCTGTTCAAAAATTGTACATCTACCTTTACCAAATTTTTCCATATATGTGGATGGCTAATTGACCATACCCTTATACCCTGTACACTTTAAGGCGGTGGATAAGTGTCCAACATTGACCAAGTGCCTAAAGCATACAAATCAGATAACTGCTTAAAGATGGTTGTAGAGAATGGTGTTCACCTTGATATAAACAGCCAAACTAACATGCATGGTTACCCCATCAGCCTCAACTCTAAAAATATTGTTGCCCAGATGGGATGCTCTGACTTCCAAACTATGGGCACTGTTTTCTCCGATCTGTATATGCTGGTACGGAATCGTTAATCATATCAAAAGGAAGCCGAACACTGGGCAGGCTGTGTGACACAATTAAAAGAAAAAAAAGCAAAAAGAGGAGAGAGAGAGAGAGAATAACTGCACTCTGAAAAAGACAACTTCAAAAACTGGCTACTGAAATCAACCTTTAACATGCAGCATGTACTATAGGTTGGTAAAAACCTGAATAAGATAGTTCCCATCTCGCTGATAAGTTATGGCAAGCATTAAAGGCTTTGAGCTACTGCTATCATATTCATTTTCCCATTCAAGTTCCATGGTTCTCTGAGCATGATGATTGACTCTGAATGGAGAATGAGCATACCATATAGAAAGTAAGCTTGGACCCCCTGAACACAATTCAAAATGTAAATATTAAGAGGATGCTAAGAAACAAGTACTACTGATTCCAAGACAAGATTTCATCAACTTACCGGGGTGGCTTTCTTTTAAAGTAGAATGTTCCTTTTCACAAAGGCATGCAACTACCAGATTTGCACTGAGTCTGGCTGCATCATATGCTTCCTCAGAAATTTCTTTATTATGAGGATCAACAAATAGGTCATCTTTATGGTGCTCAATAAAATGTGTTTCTACATCACCCTCTTCAAATGCCCTATGGTTAGCAAGTTTTTGCAAGAAATTGATATTAGTAGGCACCCCTGCAACCTACAAAAGAACCAATGCTGAGGGTGATTGAAGTGAGGTTAACAAATATAATAAAGACAATAATGGCTTGAAAATATGTTGACTAGTCAAATTAATAATATATTTACCAACATGTAGAAGCTTTCATATAAGAGTTAACACATATCTACAAAGCAACTCACAAATTAATCCAGAAAAGACAAAAAGATGCAAATGAAAAAATATAAGTTCACCACTATTACATTCAAATACAAAATTCAACATGCAGAACCATCAATTATCTCCAAACTATTCATTTACAATTAAAAGGAATTAAAAGAACCCAACACTTGGTATTATGCTTCCATGTTTAACTATGACCCAGCAAACGATGAGAGAATCATATAACTGAGAACTCACCATAAAGCTGAAGCCAAGTTCATAAGTGGGCGTATATTCAGGGAGATAATCATGAATTCTTTTGCACTAAGTTTAGAACTGAAACTCTTAATAAAGGATTTTATACCTGAAACTTTGACAAACAATCCTTCAATTTCACTAGTGCTGCAGAACGGTTTTCTCCCCATACTACAAGCTTTGCGATCATAGGATCATAATGCATGCTAACAACATCTCCTTGTTCAACTCCAGTCTCAACCCGAACTGTTAAATAGGAAAAGCTCAAAATAAGCAAAAAGGGGGCGAAAGAAAAAGGAAATAAAACTCGAAGGCCTAGACATCTTGTTATCCTCAATTTAGAACAAATGGCTATAAGATATACCAATTATCCTATTTTCTCTACTATTTCCAAGTGCAAAAAGGTTGGAAAATTAGACTACAGGTTATCAAATTAAAGGATGGCTAGCATTGCCTGATGGAAACAACAGCACAAGGAGACTAGCCACCAATCTGACACAACTCCTCCAATGTGGCTTTGTTACTATTAGGATGATTCTCCAATATGTGGGTTGAGGTAATTGTTTTCTAAATCCAAGAAACTTGATGTTGCATACTGCATAGGAAATTCACCTGTTGATGAAACCGGCACAGGATGATAATGATGAAGAACTCCAGTTGCAGGAAGAAATCCTTTGGGAACATTTTCAGCATAGATTCTGGCTTCAAAAGCATGACCTGTCAAATAATGAGTAATCATAAACCTGTCCAGATGGTAACCCTATATAAACTTCATAAATATTCAGTAATGATGCTCTAAAACTTGAACTTTTAAAAATAAATAAAATTACAGATTAACAATTGACATTTACTTTAGATTAGAGGTCCACACATTTCACAACACTAAAGAATGTTTCAGCATATGAAAGACCCTCACCACTGTTCAAACAATTAAACATCCTGGGAAGTAATGATAAATCAAAATGGAAGCAGCCATTAGCCTATTCACTGGATCTAGGTCACCTTGTTAAGATCCTCTAATGGCTCAGTTACATTTTCAGAAAAAGGGGGGGAAATAGAGAAACCTTGAAAAATAGAACTTTCCATATTACTACTCCCAAAATTAAAAAATTGAAAGATATTAATAGCAATAACTTTCCTTTAAGCATACTTCTAACAAATTTTGCACCATCATATATGATCACATAAGCATTGATGCCTTAAGCTATACTAATAGCTAGAGTATATATTATTGATGAATAATAACAATTACTATTATCCCATTAGCAAACAGGATCATAATTCTAACCCTACAGTTTTCCCCAGTCAATTCCTTAATGATTAATGAAAAAGGACAGATGGCAAACACAAAAATGGCACATGCACTTGCAGACATGCAACCCTCTTTACAATTTCAAATAGAAGAAAAACAGGAAGGAACAGCAACAGCAAAATCATACACATAGCTCTTTTCAGAGGGCCAAAGGCTGACCTGATAAGGGCACCTGCACCTGACTTATAGGAAGAGGCTCCCCATTTGCAACACGAATTTGCCACTCCACAAGATCTTGACCAACAATCATCTCAGTCACAGGATGCTCAACCTATGAATAAATATGAGTGCTCTCTGTTAGGGTCTCGTCAAGCTTGAGGAATCAAGATAGGAATAAAAAACAGTGATCAAAGCACCTGAAGTCGGGTGTTCATCTCCATAAAGTAAAATTGACCTGTTATGGTATCAACTATAAACTCCACAGTGCCAGCATTGTGATAACCAACTGCCTTTAAATATCACATACATCAGTATATATCACTTATAGCAGTTAAAACTTAAAACAAGCAGGATGTCCAAAACCTTTTTCATCATGAAATGCAAGACAACATAAACAAGATTGTCAAAAAAATAAATAAATAAATATGAGAACAATATTTATGAGAGAAGCTATCAATGTGTAGGATTTGGCTCTCTCCAATTAGCCACAAAAACAACAGCAACAATCATTTATTGTCACACTGGCAGCTAAAGGATTTGCTAATCAAACAACCTTGCCATGTAGTTAACTTCATGTTCTTTTCTATTTCGGTAACAAGGATAAGTTTCAATCAAAAGATAGCTCATTGTTATAAAGTACAAAATAAAAACTTTTTCTAGTTAAAAAATTCCTTGACGGAAATAGCCCCTCCTTGGCCCAGCCTTACCATTGGTGATCTTTTTAATCACATAAAACTTTCATTAATAAAAAAATTTGCATTACTAAGAAATCCGAAACAAACAGGGATAATATTAATCCGATAATGACATTTGCAAGCTGCAAATCAACAATTATCAGCAAAATGATTATGAAGGACATCACCTTAGCAGCAGATACAGCAGCCTGACCCAAGTGTGAGCGAAATTCATCAGTAACACATGGCTGCATCGATGGAGTTTCAGTCAAAATTTTTGTAGATCTACAACAAGAGACTTGAACTGAAAAATATAGAAAGCAGCATTACAGCTGGAGCTTCTTCAATTATCTTCTGGTGTCTCCTTTGCACACTGCAATCTCTCTCATATAAATGCAGAACATTTCCATATTTGTCACCAAATATCTACTGACGTCAAACAGGAAACAAGCTTTTGATCAGTACATAAAACCAATAGACAATGAAATTTATCACAAGCATCTCCTCTAATGCAGCTTATTACATTTGCCAAAATGTCATACAGTTTCCAGAATACATAACAAGATCAGGTGACTAAATTTTCCAAATATGAAGCTTTAAAAATCCTATACAACCATACACTAATAGCCATAATAGTACCTGGACTTCAATGTGTCTTGGTTGTGTAATGTATTTCTCCAGCAAAATTGTGTTTATGCCAAAAGACGCAGCAGCTTCCCGTTGTGCTCCCAAAAAGGAGTCAATGAAATCCTTCTGATTTTGTACAATTCTCATGCCCTAAACATATAAACATGGTAAGAACCTCATCTGAACAAAACTCAATGATTCTAAATAAAGCCTATGGAATAGAAACAATGATAAAAAAATTAAGCTCACAACTCACACCATGCTTCCCAAAAAGAAAAATTCAACAACAATAAAATGAACGAGAAAGGGCAACAAAATGGGTAAACCTTTCCTCCTCCTCCATGAGTTGGCTTTATTAAGATAGGATATCCAATTTTATCTGCTTCCAACTTCATAATTTCTATATCTTGTTCACTGCCATGATACCCCGGCACCAATGGCACCCCTGCCGCACCCATTATTCTCTTTGAGGCACTAACAAGCACAAATAAAAACATCATTAATAAACACAAATATGATTCTGAACAGTTGCGGAGTGCATTAGTAATAGTACCTTTTGTCACCCATGTCTCGGATTGCAGATGCTGGAGGACCAATAAATGTAAGCCCCTTATCTTCAACAAGTCCAGCAAACTCAGAGCTCTCCGATAAGAAACCATAACCGGGGTGGATAGCCTAAAATGCTTAAACTCTTCACATTAAACATGACCTTTTGGAGACACTAATTCTTTAAATAAGATCGTAATTTAGAAGACGTGGCATGTCAAAATAACTCGGAGTTCGACCCGCTCACCTGTGCTCCAGTGCGAATTGCGGCCTCGACAATGGAAGAAGTGTTTAAGTAACTGAGCCGAGCGGGGGGTGGACCAATGTGGACCGCCTCGTCGGCCGATTTCACGTGGAGAGAGTCTTTATCGGCGTCGCTGTAAACCGCCACAGTCCGAATCCCTAGACGCTTAGCTGTCCTCATGATTCTGCATGCTATCTCACCTCGGTTCGCCACTAGAATTTTCTCAATGCGCTGCGGCGGCGTTTCAAGGTGAGAAGTAGAGGAAGAGAGCAATCTTAGTTGGAGAAGGACGGGCGTGGGGTGGTGAAGAACCTTTCGGCGGAGGATTAAAGCCATTAACGACATCGTTTCGAAGCTAGAACCTGGCAGAAAATGGTAGCCGACTGGAAATAGAGAGCAATAAGTAGAATAAGGAATTGCGGATAAGCATCGGCTACTATTATTTATTCAATATTATTACAGTCTGGATTGCCATAATCGTCGTTTTCAAACGATTTCTCCATAAAAAAAACCATATGAATAAAAGTCTTCTCCAGCGGACTCGCAGTTGCGTGTTTGTCGGGAACGTGACAGGGCGCTTGCCTGGCAAAATCCTTCGGCGTTGGACGTCAATCCTCATCCTTTACCTTGGGCCTGTGATAGAATTCTTTTCGGCTGGTTCTCTCCTTTACAATTAGACTGGGCTTGGCTCATTTTGCACGGATCTTCAAATGCCGACCCTCATTGGGCTTTTGTTTAGTTTTTCCTTCTTGCTATTTTACATTTGGTAAGCCTATGAAACTACAGACAGACTTAAAATTGACTCTTTTTAGTTAGCAATTTTTTAATAAAAATAATTAAAAATTAAGAAAACTGATTAGAGAATCAATTGATAATCGTATATTTAATTAATAAAATGCTTTAATCTTAGTTTGGACTCAATCAATTCTGGAAAAGTCTATATTTTAATGCCCATGAGAACGAGAAGTTGGTTAATTGAGTTAGAATGGCCTGTGACATTAATAGAGGTCAATCTTGCCAGTTGGCTACTTAATTTATTGAACAGAAGGGCCGGGGGTCAGCTGGTTACCTGTTTATAGCACAATTTGAAAAAAAAAAATTGAGAATGACTAACCTCTTTGTTTCTTACTTGACTCTTTCTATTTCTAACTAGAATCTTCCAATAAATTGAAAATTATTAAGTTAAATATTCAAATAAATCCTTAAATTATGTTAAAAAAATCAATTCAATCTCTATTCTTTTATTATGTTTAAATAAGTCTTTAAATTTCTATTTCGAGTCAAATAAACCTCTTTTCTTAACTGTTGACTAACTTTCGTTAATCAATGATATATGTGACACTTTTATACCAGATCATCAACTATGTGACAAATGACATAACATTAATTATTATTAATTAGAATTTATGTACTTACTTTTTTATCTATTTATTCAATCCTAATCAACACTATTTAATACCACGTTATCTATTACGTAATAAATGACTTGATATAAAAGTGTCACATATACCATTAGTCAACGGTTAAGGAAATGAACTTAGTTGATCTGAAATAAAAATTTAAAGGTTTATTTGAATATAATAAAAAAATAGAGGCTAAATTGATTTTTTTAACATAGTTTAGAGGTTTATCGAGGTATTTAACCAAATCATTACATTCAAATTCAATTACAAATATAAAGAAAACATTATTTTTTTGGAAAAAAGTAATTTTATTTTGTTGGGCTATGATTATCCAATGACATATAAAAGGTTTTTTTGAGCATTTTTTTACAGAAATATATCCTGAATTATGCGACAAGGTGAGGCCCGAAATTAAATCTAGCATGTCTCAAGTCTCTTTTCCATGCGAGCTTATTGAGTGAGGAGGGTTAAGTTTTCTTTTTTTTAATATTTAAGAAAAAAATTCAAATTTTATTTTTTTAAAGAAAAATTCATGTATTAACAAATGAATTAAAGGTTCGATGCATCAAAATGGTTAAGTTATTGCAGTGAAAAGCAACAAACTGAAAACCTCCCGAGTCCCAACAGCCCATCAAGAGCACCAAATAATGAGGCTGCGCGCATTTAACACCCATCACATGCAATTTGAAAAACAGTGATGGCAGTTGGGGAGAGGTGGGGCACTGGCTTCCCCTTCCTTCACACTTGCTTAAACTTTAGCTAACAACATATATAATAGCAATCATACAACTGAAGCTTTTAGAATCTTTGACGCTGTTGGGTGGGGTGAGTCATGTGCGCTTGCTGCTAATTAATACATCAGCTGGCCGAGTACTCCGTCGTCCATCCCAAGTTCAACAATTCGATTTTGCATTTCATCCCTGCACCTTTGAAGGGTCCCATCACTCGTCAGCTTTTCTTGTTTCACTGCCTTTCTATACAATTGTATAGGTTGGATGAGATCCTAAGTAAAAGAGGGTGGCCCCGACGTGGTTGATCGGTGGGTGCATCGTGACAGGGTTCTTGGAGATGGCTAAATTTGTCTTTATATAAGTCTTCGCGCCCCCCGCCAGATGCTCCAAGCAGAAGGAGGTTCTTGGCTGGCTTTTGTTTTTGTTTTGCCATTGTCTCCTTAATTCATCATTTCTTTTTTTGGCCAGAACTAGGACTTCTTTCTCTAGATCATGGCCGAACATAAACTAGATGACAAATGGTTTAATCTTATAAACAAGTTTGAGCGGGACAAATAATAAATTGATCCCTGGTCCTAATACTAGCTAAACACTGGTGTCAATTACCTACCAGTCCTTAGAGTTAGATAATACAAAAGCTGTTGTACTTGACCTTGAGTGACCATTAAATTTTGCCATGTTTTTCATTACAAAAGCGATGAATAAATGCTGCAGTGACGCTTTAATTAGATCAAGAAATATATCATCGCCCAGCAACTTAATCAATTTGGCTTCTGGTTCTGTTCATCTTTTTAGTGATGGGGATAGTGGAAAAGGGGAATTTCTCAAAATTGCCCACCCTAACTCATTAATAAAGGTCCTCCAGTTGAGTAAAGCTTCCGCATGCACTGAACTCATTTTGATGATTTGTCCAAACTCATGATTACTTTCTGTAAGATTAGAGGAAACAAATTAAGAAAGCCTGTTAACGGAAGTGAGATTTGCCCATTTGCCATGATGTTATCCTGAGGCAAACATTTGAAGGAACGGTAAAAAAAGGTCAAAAGAATTTGTACCAACCACAAAAGCACCACAAGGTGATGGAATCCATTACTCTGGCCATCCACAGCCTTAGGAATCCTTTGCTTTCTTGAATTCCTTATTAGGCCTGAACCCACTGTCAAAAGGTAAATATTGTCTGACTAATGCGTGTCCACGTCAGCCAACCGATTGTTCCAGACTTCCAGTCATGTGCGAGAAGCTTCCTTCCAGCCGTACCTCTACATGCGTCTTTTTCATCTTTACACAAGAAAACCCTCCTCAAAAACCTTTACTCTTAACCCAAACTTGAGTTTTGTTACTTTGATTGCATTGTCAACACAATTACGTTCAATTCTTTAAAAACAATCTTTGTTTACATTCAAACGCTCAAATTTTTATGTTGATGCTTCTGTTGACTATGAAACGTTGAGGCAACATAACTTGAAAACGAAGATATATAATGCTTATAATAGATTTCAACTTTTTGATATGACATGTTCCTTCTTTTTCTTTTTACTTTTTTTTGCTCCTGAAAATGGATTCAACGGTATGATCTTCACCCGTGCATGGAATCCTAAACCAATTTAGTAACATAGCCTTGCCCGAAATTTTATTCATGGACTGAGACGTCTATGACCCTATTCAATTTCATTTAATTAACTTGAAAGGAAGAGATAGAAGCAAAGTTGAAGGCTGAAGCACTTACCAAAGATGACCTTTTAAATGCTTAGAAGTCACCTCTCGTCTTTCTACCCCTTTTTCATAAATTTTGTTACCTAACGATCGAACCCCCAGTTGATTCAGCCTGCGTGGCCTTATTTGGAGGGTTCCCATTCCAAACTCTTGTCAACTAATTTGATTTGATGTACACAGCATTGGTATTTGAGTATCTGTTCCAACTTCCAATCCAAATTTCCAAGGATTCTTATCTTGTCTACCCATCAATAATTTAGGTTCAAAGTGTTGTTTTCAGTAGGAAGAGTCCACAGATTAATAGTCTCCCCGTAATTATACTTTTGAAAGCAAGACAGATCGCAACAAAATGCCAATTTATCTCCCCTTCCACAAAAAATCAAAAACGGCTGAGTGTACATTTGCATTTCTATATCAATTCCCGCACCAACCCCCCACTATTTTTATTATTGAAACGGAATATTGAGCAAAGTGATTGATTTACCTAGAAATATAAACAAAATATATTTCCCATTTGTCTGTTGGATGGGTGAGATAAATTAGGCGCAAGGCAACTAATTGATTATTATTTAGCACATATGCACCAATGATAGGACATAATTTAGTAAGCACACCTTTTTCAGACGCCCAACATCTTGTCATAATTGAGCCATCTTCGCCGTCCAACAATCCTTTTCCCTAGATGTGGACCAAGGTCACCGCTCATAGCGGCCGTCCCGCTGGATGCTGAATCGGATTTTTATTCGCTATTAGGTTTTTCTTGACACGTGCATCGCACTTGAGTATTATTATTATTATTACTATTATATTTATTTTTAAACTATAAACTATACAAGTTGAATATAAATTTAGTAACTCAATCAATAGGAAAAAAAGGATAATATTAACATGTTCTTTTGAATTTTTTTAGCTATTAATAAGTAAAATTCGAAGCAGACAAAAGTTATTAAGTATTAATTTTTTTTTGGTATAAAGTGTGAACTATAATTTGTTATAACAAGCAAAGATTATTATACAGACTAGATCTTTTTTGATAAAAAATAATGAGATTAAAAACCAAATTACAAAAAAATTATTTAGAGGAGGTAATAAAATAAGATTTTATTTCCAACAAATTAATTTTAAACATGCCAAATAAGTATAGAATTTTAAAAAGCTAAACAAACAACAATGAAGAAAAAAAGTTAGCTTGACATCAATTAAAGAAAGAGATGGTATATTTTCAATTATTGCTTCCTTGTGATTACCATCATTCAAAATGATTTTGTTGATATTCTAATCCCAACAAACTTCTCCATTTGGAAAGATTAATAGTGTGTTTAATTCTTACTAGCATTTTACCCTCGCGTTGCATTCGGAACATATTGTTATTTTATAATCATGAATAGAGACACTTTTCGAGAGGATAACTTCAAAAAGATATTAAAAGCATTTTAGTAATAATTACTGGATTCATGAAAGGATGAGAGGATTTCTCTTAAGACTAATGGATTCATCAAGGATTCTGAAAACATAAATAAAACTGATAAAATCCTTCTAAAAAATCAATGAATACATGCATAACCCCTTCCATATTTTCTTTCAAGTCTAAGCCAAAGCTTAAAACACTCTAAATTCACTTCCGCCAACAACCCAAAATCTTGAACAAAATCCAATCAACCTAGTCGACGTGGCAAACACTGAAAGCCAAACCTCGACTCAACATATGATATTAAAATATAAATAAAAAAGTATACAAAAACGTGACCACTCTTTAACATGTTACATGACAAAATGAAAAAATCCCTTTGGAGCTTCTTTTTAAGTATGTATTAAATATCTTATTCCTAAATGATCATAAACTTTGATCTCTTTCAAATGGTATATATGTTGGAGTTGTTTCCCTGGACTTATATAGCAGCAACTTGATCATAATCAAGGAACATATATCCTTTAATCTTTGCAAGACTCGCACGTATGGATTTTCTTCTAGAATTAATAGTAGCATTTTCACAACTTTTGCAATTAGATTTGCATTGTACTAATGATAAGTTGTAAATGATATAATTTAATGAGAGATATCTAAATTAGTAACTTTTAACATTTTTGGAATTCACACTTTGATATAAAGAATATATCATTTTTAAGACTGAATTATATAATTTCAAAATTAATAATGTATATATATATTGACCAGTTTGTTTTATATTTTTTTCGTTTTGTGGATTTAATACTGATAAATAACTATAATAATTTTTAGTAAATACTTTTCTCATGCAAATGTCATCTTTCATGTGTAATAAAATGCTTATCCAATTAATAAGCAATGATATGCACAAAACGACGTTGCATATATTTCTGATAAATAAAAAGATAAACTTTGAGTAATCAATTTAAACCTTATATCACCGATACAACCATTACATTGATTGTGTGAACTCTGATGTGAGTATTATATATAGATTAATATTGATGCATTTCTGTCTATACAAAAAAATTTATTTTGTTAAACTAAGATATTTTGATCTTATTAATCAGATAAAGGATGCATAAACATGTATAAGTCTAGTTAAAGCCCACAAATATCCACACTCTCCATTGATTAATTCATTAATAGCAACAATCAAAATCAATGACGGATAGTCATTCGTGAGGAAGTAGGTGGAGGAAATGATTCAATGAATTATTGATGTGTGTTTGCAGCTAACTCTATCTGTGTGCCTTTTGTTTTGACTCTAAATCCACCATTAAATACCATCAAAGTTCACCACCAATGTCTCCATCTCCATCTCTCTCTCTCTCTCTCTCTCTCTATCTGTATATATATATATACATATATAAAAGGCGATCGTCCTTATAAATTTAGGGATATGATTGTAATTGAATCTATTATTGTACTAGTGGTAGTAACAAAGTCACAACTAGATTATAATAAAAATAAATGAACGACACACTATTTTGCCTCTCTGCTTATGTCAAGAATGGCATGCCTTGGAACGGTGGGATTAAAAAATGTAATAAGTCATTTATTTTATTTCCGCTTACAATCCAGCACAGGAAAAAACTGCTCCATTTATCTTCTTTTTCTGCGGAAAAAGAAAAAAAAAAGAAAGAAAAAAGCTTAAACTAATTTTCATGATAAGTATAGTGTATAATACACGTGGCCATAATGGTCCAAAGGAATTTCTTAATGATGTGACGACAGGCGCCCGTCCTCGGCCACCGCCCAAAGAATGAATGAACCCACTTTTCTTTTCAAAAGAACGACACCGTGTCAAAGCTGCCAAGCTTAGAAGATTCTCCTACTCTCCCGCATTTACCAAAACCACCAGTCTCCTTCTGTTAAATGCGAATGATGCATTCCTCTTTTATTTGATTTTTGTTTCTTCTATCGTTTTTTCCAGGGTTGAGAGTTGAGTTTAATTAGGAGAGAAACAAATATTATTCAAAATTTTGAATGGCCCTTTGGGCAATTATCAACCTCTTTAAATAGCATTTAGTATTTTTCATTATATAGGAAACGTACTAACCAACGGCTAGGAAAGAAATTTATGGGCTGAAATTTCTCCAAATTGCATATATAGAGTGTTATTAGTCCACAGATTTGAAGCGAGATCAAATCAAAAATGAAAGAAGGAAGGCGGGGTTTTGAGTATTATGGTAACAAAATCTTCTGTTTTTTTTTTTTTTTTTTTGTTTACTCAAATTCATGCAAAACACGAGTCATCAAAGTGAAGCGTAGAGAAACACGAGGAACAACATTTCCGTAACCTTAACCCAAAGGGACAACCTCGTCATTTCACTTCCACCAAAACCGCTGTCCTGTTCTTATTAAGTTTTTTCTCTTCTCCGAAAGACTGCACTAAAAGCGAATATCAATACGAATAAATACCTATAAAGATTTTAGACTTCTTTTTCTCTACATTTATTTTTGGTTTGGAGGTTACTGTTTTTAATGGTTCTTGTCCTTTGTCCAATCTTTTTTGTTTTCTTTTCCTCTTTGACAGCCTTCTCAAATAGCATCAAAACCCAGCTCAGAAAAGCAACCCAAGGCAGCTGAGAGAGAGAGAGAGAGAGAGAGAGAGTAAAAGAGAGTTGCACCAGAGAGAGATCAATTAGAAATGGGTTGAGGCAGGAAAAAGCAATAGCCAAGCAGCTATCTTTTTAGGATTCGCTGATAATCAAAACCCAGAAACCATCTTTTTTTTTTTTTTAAATTTTTTATGGTAAGTTTTTTTATTCTAGTCTACATTTCCTGTTTGCTGAATTTAACGTCTCTGCAAATCAATTCTTTTGGTTCATGATTTTTTAGCCTTTTTTTTCTTTTGGTTTTGTAAGCCTTTTCAAGTAATTTAATTGGTACTTAATTATGCTTAGCTTCTCGAAACTTGACTAAACTTATGCTGATCAGATGGTTTTTGATAATTTCTATGCAATGTTGTTGACTGCGAATCTACAATTTCTCTTAAAGCATTTGCTTTGATTTATCAGATTCTACCTTACTTTTTCAACCGCCTGTTTTAATTATTTGTTTTTTTTTTTTTGATCAGGTAACTTGTGGAAGTTTTGAAGACAACAGTTACCGGTTCCTAGTTGCTTTTTTACATACATATTTGGACCGTTGGGTTATCTTGATCAGGTTATTTTATGCCGTTTCTGCTTGATCTTTTTATGTTCCTGATCATGTGATCAAGTTGTTTTTTCCTTCATGTCAAAACTGAATTATTTGGTTTTTGCTTGTTGATGTCAGGAATTAAGCAAAAGGACTGAGAGATTTCAAGGCTTCATATCGATTCTCAACATTAAAATTGGCTAATTTTCAGCCGTGAAAAACTGTCTCTGGGCTGATCCATCACCTGGTTTTCGTAGTTAAGAATTGTAATCTGCAGTCAGATTCAGGAAGTGATTGTGTTGAGTAATAAAGTCATGGCGACTGTGAAGCATGCAGATTCTAAAGGCATGTACTCGTGGTGGTGGAACAGCCACATAAGCCCTAAAAATTCGAAATGGCTTCAGGAGAATCTCACAGGTACCTGATCATTGCTACAAAGTGTAAAATGCATCTGTGTTATTGCCATTCTTGCAACTATGCAATTGTTACAAGAAGCAGTGATATGATGAGCTGTAAATAGTTGAGTGTTAACAGTTAACATTAGTTAAAATGAGCATGGAACCATGGTTTTGAAGCTTGATAAGTTGTTTGATCCTGTATTGAGCCAAAGGGTAAAATGTATAATCTTCTCTGCTTGGTGGCTTTCATTAATCAAACTAAGTTTGAAAGAGCTAAATTGATTAATGAAAGCCAATGAGATTTTCCTTGGCGGTAATGAGATTGTGCTTTCCTTTGGTGTCATGATTTTGTGTGATTGCAGCATTGAAATTTTCAATCTTTCTCTGTATACCTGTATTTTGACCATAAAATTTTCTTCCGCTTGAACAGACATGGATACTAAAGTCAAGCAAATGATCAAGCTCATTGAAGAAGATGCTGATTCCTTTGCTAGGCGAGCAGAGATGTATTACAAGAAACGCCCAGAGTTAATGAAATTGGTAGAAGAGTTTTACCGAGCATACCGTGCATTGGCTGAAAGATACGATCATGCAACTGGGGTGCTTCGTCAGGCTCATCGGACCATGGCAGAAGCATTTCCAAACCAAGTTCCCATGGTATTTGGAGATGACTCACCAGGAGGTTCTGCTACCGAGGTTGATCCCCGTACGCCTGAGATGCCACCGCCAGTACGTGCATTATTTGAGCCTGACGAGTTGCAGAAGGATGCTTTGGGACTCTCTCCACATGCTTTGAAGAGGAATGGAGCATTCACTGAAGAATCTGAATCTGTAATGATCAGAAAGGGTCTAAAACAGTTCAACGATTTGTTTGGTTCTGAAGAAGCTACAAACCATGTAAAGTTTGCAGAAGGAAGGGCAAGAAAAGGCCTCAACTTTCATGACGTAGAGGAGAAAGAACAAAGTCCACTAAACAATGGGGGCCCTGATCTCAAGGTTCGAGTTCCATCTGAGTCTGAACGGGTGAGTAAAGCTGAGATGGAAATTTTAACGTTGAAGAATTCTCTTGCTAGATTAGAAGCTGAAAAAGAAGCTGGCCTACTTCAGTACCAGCAGAGTTTGGAGAGATTGTCTAATCTAGAGAGAGAAGTCTCTCGTGCACAAGAAGATTCCCAAGGGCTTAATGAACGAGCCGGTAAAGCTGAAGCTGAAGTTCAGACTTTGAAGGATTCCCTCACCAAATTAGGGGCTGAAAGGGAAGCTAATCTTGTTCAATACCAGCAATGCTTGGAGAAAATAAATAATCTTGAGAATTGTATTTCTCATGCTCAAAAGGATGCTGGAGAATTGAATGAGCGTGCAAGCAAAGCTGGGATGGAAGCGCAAGCTGTAAAGCAGGACCTTGCCAGGGTAGAAGCTGAAAAAGAGGATGCGCTCTCTCAATACAAGCAGTGTTTAGAGACAATAAAGAATCTGGAAGAAAAATTATTGAATGCTGAAGAAAATGCCAGAAGGATGACTGAACGAGCAGAGAAAGCTGAAAGTGAACTTGAAATTTTAAAGCAAGTAGTTGTTGACCTGACCAAAGATAAGGAAGCAGCAGCTCTTCAGTACCAGCAGTGCTTAGATACAATTTCTATCCTGGAAAACAAACTTGCTTGTGCCCAGGAGGAGGCTCAAAGGCTCAACAGCGAGATAGATGATGGGGCTGCAAAGTTAAAAGGTGCTGAAGAAAGGTGTAGTCTGTTGGAGAGAACCAATCAGAGTCTGCATACTGAATTGGAGTCTTTGGTGCAGAAGATGGGGGATCAAAGTCAAGAACTAACAGAGAAGCAGAAGGAGTTGGGGAGACTTTGGACTTCCATACAAGAAGAGCGCTTGAGATTTTTGGAGGCTGAAACAGCATTTCAAACACTGCAGCATTTGCACTCTCAATCTCAGGAAGAACTCAGATCTCTGGCCACGGAGCTTCAGAAAAGGGCTCAAATTTTACAGGATATTGAAACTCGTAATCAGGGTTTAGAGGATGAAGTTCAGAGGGTTAAGGAGGAGAACAAGGGACTGAACGAACTCAATATAAGTTCAGCAGTGTCCATCAAGAATTTGCAAGATGAGATCTTAAGCTTAAGGGAGACCATAGCAAAACTTGAAGCAGAAGTTGAACTTAGAGTGGACCAAAGAAATGCTCTTCAGCAAGAAATTTACTGTTTGAAAGAGGAACTCAATGACCTTAATAGGAGACATCAGGATATGACAGGACAACTGGAGTCAGTTGGCTTAAATCCAGAAAACTTTGCATCATCTGTGAAGGAATTGCAGGATGAGAACACAATGCTAAAAGAGGTCTGCCGAAGAGACGGAGATGAAAAGCTAGCCCTCCTAGAGAAGTTGAAAATCATGGAGAAACTCATTGAGAAAAATGCCCTTTTAGAGAATTCACTCTCAGATTTGAATGTTGAGCTAGAAGGTGTTCGTGGGAGGGTAAAGACATTGGAAGAATCCTGCCAATCTCTTTTGAGAGAGAAATCCACCCTTGCTGCAGAGAAGGACACACTCATTTCTCAGTTACAGATTGCAACTGAGAATCTGGAGAAGCTTTCAGAGAAGAATAACTTTCTGGAGAATTCCCTTTTTGATGCAAATGCTGAACTTGAAGGATTGAGGGTAAAATTGAAGAGCTTAGACAATTCATACCAGTTGCTCACCGATCAGAAGTCTGGCCTGATAACAGAGAGAGAAGACTTGGTTTCTCAGTTGGATGTCAGTCAGAAAAGGCTTGTAGATTTAGAGAAAAGATATCAGGGATTAGAAGAAAAATATGTGGATCTGCAGAAAGAAAGGGAATCAACACTTTGTGAAGTACAAGAGCTACGAGAGTCACTAGAGGCTGAAAAGCAAGAACATTCTAGTTTTGTGCAGTTGAATGGAAGCCGAGTGACTGCTATGGAATCTCAGATCAGTTTTATAGAAGGGGAAAGTCTGTGCAGGAAGAAGGAGTATGAAGATTTAGAGAAACGATATCAGGGATTAGAAGAAAAATATGTGGGTCTGGAGAAAGAGAGGGAATCAACACTTCGTGAAGTACAAGAGCTACAAGAGTCACTAGAGGCTGAAAAGCAAGAACATGCTAGTTTTCTGCAGTTGAATGGAACCCGAGTGACTGCTATGGAATCTCAGATCAGTTTTCTACAAGGGGAAAGTCTGTGCAGGAAGAAGCAGTATGAAGAGGAACTGGACAAGGCCATGAATGCTCAGGTAGAAGTTTTCATCTTGCAGAAATGTGCACAAGATCTGGAAGAGAAGAATTTATTTCTATTGCTCGAGTGTAGGAAACTCTTGGAAGCCTCCAAATTATCAGAAAAACTTATCTCTGAATTGGAGCTTGGAAATTCCAAAAAACAGATGGAGATAAAATCCTTATTTGATCAAATTACCATATTGAAGATGGGGCTTTATCAGATGTTGAGGACTCTTGAGGTTGATGCTATCCATGGTTATGATGATAAGACCAAACAAGACAAACCAGTTCTTGACCTTATATTTCGCAGGCTTCAAGAGATGCAAAATTCTCTTCTAAAGTCTCTGGAAGAAAATCAGCAATGCATAATTGAGAACTCAGTTCTTATTGCATTGCTTGGGCAACTGAAACTAGAGGCAGAAAATCTCGCTACAGAGAAGAATGCACTGCATCAGGAGTTGAAAGTTCAATCTGAGCAGTTTTCTGAACTGCAGAGCAGAGCTGAAAAACTTGTGGATATGAATGAAGAACTGAGATCAAAAGTGATGGAGGGAGGCCAAAGAGAAGAAATTTTGCAGACTGAAATTGGGAGTGTTCGTGGGCAACTGTTAGATTTGCAAAGGGCTTACCAGAGTTCATTGGAAGAGAACTGCAAGGTGCTTGATGAGAAAAGGTCTTTGATGAAGGAAGTTTTAGACTTGGGCAAGGAGAAACATAAGCTAGAAGAGGAAAACTTTGTTGTCTTTGCTGAAGCAATTTCTCAAAGTAACATTTCTCTTATTTTCAAGGATATTATTGCTGAAAATTTTGAGGATATAAAGCATCTCAGTGACAATCTGGATAAACTCAAAGATGTCAATAATGATCTTGAGGGAGAAGTGAGGGTTATGGAGAGAAGGTTTGAAGATATGCAAATGGAAAACTCACATCTCAAGGATTCAATGCAAAAATTGGAGAATGAACTGGTTTCAGTTAGATCTGTTGGTGATCGGTTAAATGATGAAGTTGCGAGGGGGAAAGATCTGTTATGCCAGAAGGAGAATGGGCTTTTGGAAGCAGCACAGATACTCAGTGCAATTCAAGAGGAGAGAGCCCAACTGAATAAAGTAGTGGAGGACCTGAAGAGTAAATATGAGGAGGTCAAGCTGGTAGGAGAAGATCGAGAGAAGCAAATTCTGAAACTAGCTGGAGACTATGATCATAAAAGCAAGGAGAGTGAAAGCATTTGGCAGGCTAATCAGAAATTGGAGGCTGAGTTGTTGAAGTTGCATGAGGAACTGGAAGAAAGGAAATATAGGGAGGACAGTTTGAGTCTTGAACTACAAAAGGGAAGACGGGAGGTTGAACTTTGGGAAAATCAGGCTGCTGCATTGTTTGGAGAGCTACAGATCTCTGCTGTCCGTGAAGCATTGCTTGAAGAGAAGTCTCATGAGCTCAGTAAGGAATGTGAAGTCCTTGAAAGTAGAAGTAATTCCAAAGCTATGGAGGTAGAAGAGCTGGAAAAAAGTGTTATAATCTTGGAAGGTGAGAATGGAGGACTTAAAGCTCAGTTGGCAGCATATGTTCCAGCTGTCATTTCTCTCAGGGACAGTGTGACATCCTTGGAGAGTCGAACTCTCTTGCATAGTAAACTTCCCACACATTATAATGAAGAAGTAAAGGTAACTTCTGTTTGTTTGCCTATGACTTCATATCTGCTTTTGAATTTCAATAAACTGACGTAATATGGGCCTTCTTCATACTTTTTGGTTGAACATACAACTTCAGTTCTAATCCTACCCTGTGTGGACTGTATGAGCATCTAGTGATTAATACACAAGCAAATGATATTGCTGCTTACCATTCTTTTAGGTTCCCAACTGTTTTTTATTTCACTTTCAAAAATTTTGACTGCAGATTTATGCCCCTGGTTCTCTGAATTTGCACCAATATACTTTTACTTGCATGATCTTTTTTTGAAAGTTGTTGTTTATAATGAGAAAGCTATATAGTATTTGCGTTGAAATAATGTTTGGCACTTTGGTTATTATTCTATGACCTTTTAGGGGCCTTCTTAGATGTTATCGCATAGTGAATTTATGTACTTTTTCACTATTTGTTTTATTGATCTCTGCATTAACGGTATATGTGGTTTCTGGTTTTGTTTTACTTTTGCCAAGGCAATACTCCATTTGTTCCTAAGATGTTTTGCAATAGGAAAAGAATGTAAGCCTTTGTTAAAATGTAAGCTGGTACTGTTTAGATCTTAATTAGGTTGGATGTAAAAGGGCCTTTCTTGTTTGTAAGTTACCATTTATTTCAACAGTGTCCTGGCAACTTGGATGGTTATTAGCTGTGATTCTTTGACTTACAATTTGTCTTATTTTCCAGGATGCCAATCTGGGGACTGAATTGCAGGCCGAAAGCTGTCAACAAACAAGTGAAGATCAAATTGCCTCAGTTCCAGATGGTTTTTCAGACTTGCAGGGTATCCATATGAAAATTAAATCTATTGAAAGAGCGGTGCTGGAAATGGAAAAGCTTGCAATGCTGGAAAACTTAAATCTCAATTCCAAACTGGAGACTGCTATGAGACAGATTGAAGAGTTAAGATTTGGAAGCAGCTCACATCAAGAAAGTGTTAGAGCAAAGAGGCATGTGAATGCTAGACAAGAAGGGGAGGAACTTGTCCGTGGATCCAGTAACAAAGTCAAAATGCAGAGGCCAACACCTGAAATCTCTGAAGAGGATAATGAGATGATGACAAAAGACATTATGCTTGATCAAATATCTGAGTGCTCATCCTATGGGTTAAGCAGGAGAGAAACTGCAGAGGTTGATGATCAGATGCTTGAGTTGTGGGAGACTGTTGACCATGATGGTAGCATTGACTTAAAAGTCGGCAAAGCCCAGAAGATGGTCGGTGCACCAACTGACCACCAACAAATTGATTCAGTGAAGGAACACAAGGGCAAAAATCCCTCTACAGAATCTCTTGTTAAAGAGTTGGGTGTAGATAAAGAGAGCTCTAAGAGGTTTACAGAGCCCAACCATGAAGGAAGCAAGAGAAAGATTTTAGAAAGACTTGATTCTGATGCACAAAAATTGGCTAACCTTCAGATAACTGTGCAGGATCTGAAGAGAAAAGTGGAGATAACTGAGATGGGCAAAAAGGGGAAGGGAATTGAATATGGTACAGTTAGAGAGCAGTTAGAAGAAGCTGAGGAAGCCATCATGAAGCTATTCGATGTCAATCGCAAATTGATGACACATGTTGAAGATGGTTCCTGGTCTCTGGATGGGAAATCTGCATTAGAATCAGATGAGAGTGGGAGTGTTAGGAGGCGGAGAGTATCAGAACAAGCTCGGAGAGGGTCTGAAAAGATTGGGCGCTTGCAGTTAGAGGTGCAGAAAATACAGTTTCTCTTGCTGAAGCTTGATGATGAAAAGGAAAGCAAAGGAAGAACCAGAATCACAGAGCGAAAAACAAGAGTTCTATTGCGGGACTATCTTTATGGCGGGGTAAGAACCAGCCAAAAGAGGAAGAAAGCGGCCTTTTGTGCCTGTGTGCAACCCCCAACTAAAGGAGATTGAGGCTATTACTTGTCGTCGGCACATAATTAGTCTAGTTTACCAGTAATGAGTCTTTAGTTGCATTGTCCATAAGTCTGCCTTCCTAGTTTTTATGTTTCACATATTTATCTTCTTACAGAGGCTTTCTTCTCAAGTTTAGAGATCCTGCTGTATATTTCAGGCTCCATCTAATCAAAAGAAGCTGCTCTCTTACGGCCTTTTGTTTCCTTCTTTATACGTTTACTCGGCATAAATCTGGATTTTAATGGAAATTATTTTCTTCAAGGTCAATAAATGTTGTTTTCCATATGCATTAATCTTTTGAGTATTGCATTGGGAGTTGTTGAGTTTTTTTCCTCTCGAATGAGCTTTTTTATGTAGAAATTTTGGAATGAAATACCATGCTCAGAATTGTGGCCAAGTTGATACAACGGCTATGGTCAAAACATGGTATGCAGGTCAGATGGGTTTTCAAGGACGACAACATACAACTACACAACGCCAACAATTGAATCTCCGAACTGAATGCAAATTCATCTTCGCAGCTAAGCCATTACTATAACTGGAACCATATCAGTAGACGGTAGGGAAGAAAAATTATGACATGATCCTTAAGAGGCTCGTAGATTTGAGTCTCATTCCAAAGCTAGACCTGGACTTTCCAAACGCAGAATTACCAAAAGCATACCCAAAACCTGCTATCATGTCTACAAAAAATAAAGGCAATACGTAGGTTAAGAATAGTTATTCATTTTTGTGCAAAGAAAAAACCATTGTTGTTTTAGGGGTCCCTATTGCACCTTTTCAAAACGCAATTGAGGCTCAAACTAAGATGCTCTTTATCTTGCCCAATTACTTTGCTGGAGCTTTCACTTTACTTTGCAACAAGTATTTGGCTAGGTTTTCCCGCATTGTTTTGCCTGTTGGATCAACCTGCTTGCAGCATTCTTCTCCATAACCCGAGTCATGATGACCAGATAAAGCAACATCAGGATGTAAGTGATCTCCATTGTCAATGATAATATTGTGAAGTAAACAACACACCAAAATGATACTAGGCAATTTCCGCTTATCAGGTCTCCACATGACTTTGTTAAGGATTCTCCAACTGCCCTTTAACTGCAAAAATGCCCTCACTGCAAGCAACCTTGCTGCTTCATGCTTGTCATTAAAAGTAGCAGACATGGAGGACGAGAGGCCATTAGTTTCATATGAAGTTATGAGCCAGGGAAGAAGAGGATATGCAACGCCACCTACTATGAATTCTCTCATTTCTAATCCTTCTGACAAAGTCCTTATACTTCCATTCAAACGCTCACCAGCCTCACAGAGCCTGAAAAATCCTGAACATTTGAGTAATCTAGATACACTCATGCCGCCAGGCCAACCTGTTACAATATCAAGAAATCGCATCTCATGATCAACAATTGCCTGCAAGAACATACTGTAGTTGCTCTCTTGGTCACACCAATCATCGGAGGTCTGAACAGCTGGAAGAGTCATGATAATATGTGTTGCATCTATAGCTCCACAACAATTAGGCAACCCAAATAACACTTCGAATTTCAATTTGATTTCCTCCATTCTATTGGAATCAGGCCACTTGAGATGGTGCTTGGCACGTTCTTCCAGTGCTTCAATAAATCTCCAAGTCACTTGAGAAACTGTAGATTGGCCAACCCCAAAAGAAGCTCCAACAGACACCTGAGACTCACCGGAAGCTAGCCTTCTAAGAGCAATTGCAACTTGTTTCTCAACACTGAGAAGCCTTCCCTCAATGTTGATAAGCCCTGAAGGTGGCCTTGACACAAGGTCTTCTCTCACAAGGGAACAAATGTAATCAAATGTCTTCCTTGCAGCCCTGAAGAAATACTTGAAACCTTCTTCCTCAGTTGATGGTATTGAAAGACCTGCCAGTTGGGACTCACTTCCTATGAGATCAAATAAGAACATATCATTCCTCACTGTAAAGCAAAAAAATCAAATACCCAAGAAAAGAAAACGAAATCTTTTCCCTATTGGTCAAATTCAGTTCATGCACTGCAGGTCCATTATTCTGCTTCAAACGAATGGCAAACTAATGCAATTATCCAAGTTAAAAATGTGACCCAAATTCAGCTTCAACCTTATAATTAACCACGTTAATGTTGGGAAATCGAGCTATGACTATGGGAACCCATTACTTTAATGAGATAAAATTAAAGCTATTTTCAAATGAAATGTGAAAAGAACTTTTATTTTTTTTTTACTAAAAAAAAAAGAATTGGAAATTAGAACCTGGGGTTGTAGAGTTCTTGTGCCAGAAACTGTCCCACCAATCGGGTTCGCTAACTCTGGGTTCCACTGGAACCACGCTTAGGCTTTTGTTTTTCTTCAATTTCTTCGAAGATTTCTTCGTTTTCTTCGATTTCTTGGCAGGAGCCATAAAAGGCGTAAGAGAATGACAAAATTCTTCAACTGTTGTGGCTAATGAAGTTAACAAGGTCTGGTTTCCGCATATGTTTGATGCAGGAGCAAGTGAAGCTAAAAATGGAGCTCAATTGAAAGCGCAGTAGACCGTATAATATCTCTGGTCAATTTTGCTTGCTTTTTTGGAAATTTCGAATTAACCCTTCTGCAGACCAACAATTAAAATAAATTACCCCTCCAACTTTCCTCTAATGCATAATTTTCTTTTTTTCTTTATTCACTACTGCTGCTAGTGCTACTACTACTTTTTCGTAAACAAATCCAAATGGCTGATTAATTTTTCCCCTTTAATCCCAAACAACTAAATTGTAGTATTAAATCAATAAACATGATGACATCATGGAAAAAACTTCACAATGGCTAACATTATTTACATTATGTTAATTTTTAAAACTTTGATAAAATGGTAATCTTTATATAAAATTCCCTTCTAGTAGGATAATATATGTTTTGTTAAGTGTTTCAGAAAAAGTAAAAGTGTTTTAATTTCATATAAAACAGGTAAAAAAATTTTAAAAAATTTATAAATACGAACATTACATAACTTTTCAAAGAGATGATAATAGTTTAATGACAAAATGGAATCAAAGCAAATTCAACTTCGTTTTATGTTTTCTATAAGTATGAACTACCAAATAAGTTAGATCTTTTCTATAAGGTTTTGTTATTGGCATCCTAAATTTATGTCAACTTCGTTTTCCCCCAAGCTGTCACTAAGGAAAACAGTAACCCTTTTTTTCTCCTCTTTGTAGTAAATTACCATGTAGGCAAAGCTTTCTGTGAATTACTTGCCGGCAGAGGCGGGGCCTCCTTATCCCAAAATTTTTTAAATTTTTTACATAATATATAATATTTCTTTAAATTTTTTATAATTTTTTTAATGATTCTTCTCAAATAATTTTTTATTTAATAATTAATACAAATAAAAATAACAAAATAATTTTATATGCTTGATTCAAATTTAAAGCTTTTTTTAATTTTTTCTTTCAATTTATATTATTTTTATCTATTTATATTATATTTACTCATATGTTCTAAATCTCTATAAATTTTCTTTCACAAATTCCTACGAACCATCAATCATATTCTTTTTTTTTTTATTTTGTCATATGTGGATTTTATCTTCTACTTATCATGTTCTTTTTTTATTTATTATGTAGATTTTATTTTTTATAATTTTAATCTTTAAAAATAAATAAATTATTATGTAATTTTTAAATATAAGTTGCAGTGTTGCACTGTTACTTAGAATTTCATCAATATATCATGTTTTATTTAGAATAACCAATTTATTCTAACATGTATATTGCAAACTTTAAATAACAAGGATATGCATGTAAATTGATAGAATGAAATACTTATATTTCTATCAAAACAATTTTGTTTATTATATATATTTTTAATGACTCTCAAAATAATTTTTTATTTAATAATTAGTTTTATTCTTCAAATTGTTTGATAAAATTAGAGTCATTACGGTTAGCATATTGCTAGCTCAGCCCAACAAATAAATTTCAAACTAATATGTTAAGCCTATTAAATTTAAAAAAAATAAATAAAAGTGAGTCTACTAATCCAAACTCCTTAAGTTCTAATATAAATCTAAATCTATTATAACATATTATATCTCAATAGTTCAATCCAATAACCCAATATATTAATTAACAATTTAAAAGGTAAATAGAAAATAAGAAGAGAGATAGAACACACAAAGTAAAGAGACAATTTATTTGAGTTTGAAAAATTATTTTTTCTTCCACTCTTATGTGTAAAGAGTGAGAGAGACTCTTTTTATAATTTCATTTAATCATATATGTAAATGACACCATTATTACTGTTAATATGCATTTTTTATATGCCCATTATCTTTTAAATTTTATTTAATTTTTTAAATAAGTGATAATTGAATTATATATAAAATTTTTTTAAATTGTTTAATATCTCTTTCTATATCCCCTCTTTTCAAAATGCTCTAACTCTACCCTTATTTGCCAAAGGTTTGCCCTAACAAGAGAATATAGTAATTGCAACTCCAATCTAAGTGAAATGGGATACTGCATTAATGGCTTGAGTTGGAGAACTTAATCTAAGCCAAATGTGGATATTATATATATTATTCAAAAAATAAAATAGGGTAAATTTTATTTATTTTTTTGTAATTTTAACTTTTTTAACACGATATTGGGTGATTTTTTATTTTTCAATTAACATTTTGTAGATTTTTTTTCCTAATTAACACATTGTGAATAATTTAAATTCTCATGAGAAATTTTATGCTATTAATTATACCTATTAAATTTACAAAAATACCCTTAGATGTAAAGAAATTAATAAATTAACTTGAATTAAAAATATTTTGATAATATGATTAGACAAATGAATAGTCTAATCTCTTATTAATCCGATAAAAATATATGTACAAAATGTTAATTGGAAAAAAAGAAACATATATGCGGTATCGTATATAAAAAACTGGAATCATAAAAAAATAGACAAAATATTAGTAGCCAGTAGCATTGTCAACACTCGACAGCATTCCAAGATGCTTCTTTGTTAATAATTTCATTGCCAGGATATGTATCGTACAACTTGCATGTTTGTGGGAAGAGGAAAAATGCCCTCCAACTTTAAATTGAAGCGTCTAGGCTTAATTTGGCTATTTGATCATTTCTTGTTGATTCAGCAATGCCTAGCTAACATGCCATGCATCATGATTCTCAGATGCACGAGTGAGTAATACATGGTTGCCCCTTTAATTAAAAATTAAAAGAAAATATATGTTGCTGTTGGTGAAAAGCTCTGCTCCATCAGAATCTATTAGCTTAGACATTGTTCCATGGCTGTGATTCCTCTTTGGTGGAGTCTGGTTTGCATGTATGAAGCTTGTAATTGCAGGCTTCAACTGCTTCTCCTACTGTCAAGTATATCCATTCTTGACCTATGGTTTCTAGGAACTTGGATTTGTTGAGTTTCTTCATCACTTCAGCTCCAGGGTTGGCCAGTACAAGCTACAAAAGTAGAAGGGTAAAATTAGGATACGTCACCTAGAGCCTAGTGTTAGATATTCACCATTTTAACAGAATGCAAGTAATTGCAGGAGAAAATACCTTCAGCCCCCTTCTGTCAGTAGTTTTCTTGACCTCATCAAGCATGCTGATTCCACTGGTGTCAATGTTACCAACAGCTGTATACCAGAAAGAATCCTTGTGAGATACTAAATTTTTTCTAACGCTAGAAATTATGTATATTTATATGCTGCAGTTCCTGTTGCATAAATCACTCACCACTCATATCAAGTATAATATACTGTAAGCTGGTTTCCCCTGTAGATTTCAGCTTGTCTTCCTCTTCATCAATCCACCTAGCGATCCTGATAAGATTAGCAATCACATTGATCAGCATAAGTTGGATTTGATAAAATGAAGATGTCTGATAACTTTGAAAACTTGATTTGGTGTTTAATGGAGTATTAAGCAATGAAATTTTAGTACCTTTCTCTCAAGTAACTTGAGTTGGCAAAGTAGATTGGAGCATCTATCTCAAGTATAAGAACCCCGGCAACATTGTTTGTATTTGGGTATTGCTCAACGTTTCTATAAATGGTGGAATTTGGAATGTTACCGAGAGCAAGGGTCTTTGGTCTCGCAACAAACAGCAACAATCTGAGCAAAGAAATTGCAACCTGCATTTTACACAAAGGATTAGGTGAGGGTTAGAAAAATTTGTTCTTGGATGAACAAAATCAGTTGATTTCAGCTGTATTTGGGGCACAGTGGATGATATGATCGTACCGCTGTGACTAAGCCAACCTCCACGCTTGCAAAAATGACACCAATATATGCACCCATGCACACAATAAAATCAAATTTGTCGACCTTCCAAAGATGAATTGCAGCTTCATAATCAATGAGGCCAAGCATTGCAGAAATTATAATTGCAGACAACACTACGAGGGGCGTGTAATGGAACAATGGTGTTAGGAACAGCAATGTGAGCATAACTGCAATGGCCATGATAACGTTTGACATTGCTGTTTTGCATCCTGCATTGAAGTTAACAGCTGATCGCGAAAATGGCCCTGAACAATATCATAGTTGTGGAACGATTAGCAAACGAAACCAACAAGAAGAATATCAAAGTTCCCTTTAGTTTATACTTTTGTTATTCATTTGTTATTGCAACTGAGCTGCGTTTAAGATGTGATTAAATTAGTGAACTGTCAACTGAATAAACTTTGAAAATTTCACCTGTCGTGAGATAGCAAGAAAAGCAAGAGCCAACAATATTCATGGTCCCAATAGCTACCATTTCTTTGTTCCCATCAATATGATAGTGCTTGAACATTGCAAAACTTCTTCCCACCGCTATTCCTTCCTGTATTGACAACCCAACAACAGCTTCAATCAGTTAAATCTTTTGTAACTTCCCATATAAGTCCAACAATAAAAAATTTTGCAGAAAGAAAAAAATATACTGCATACTATTGTTCTTCTGTCGTTAGCTAAATAAAAAACCCACCCGTTCTTTCACTTTCTTGTTGTCTTTCAAATTTTGGTTGTTCAAGGAAAATACATCACATTTTCCCATCAATGGAGGCAATTTTGGCATGGTAATGGTAAAAAAAAAACACAAGGATGCGAAAATGCTCACGGGCACTAAATTAGCAAAGATAGTAGAGATAATAAGTTAAAGGCAGCTTACAGCAAGGGCTATGATGCCCGTGATCATGCCAGTTTTCACAGCTGTTGTCATATACGGCGAGGTAAACACAAAATCCCCAAAAGACGGTGGATTCAGTCCCTTTTTCAGGTTTCCTATCTGCCATTGTCACACCACAAAAACATTGCACCATATCACAACTCTTCATCTTGCATGACATTTTTTGAAAAAACCCAGAAATAAGTAGTAGAAGTAGTAGTAGTAGTTCAAGTAGTACTTTTCTAGTTAATTAAAAAAAAAAGTAAATTTCCCTAGTCCATTTTGTCTTTTTTGATCGGAACACAATGTGATCTTACATCATTTATTAGGAGATTTGGTAGGAACCGCCCCTCTACAGCAATCAAGAGATATGAGGGGATGGGACCAATCCAGTGGGAGGAGAGGCTGCAGCAGCGCTATTATTGGTGGGGGGCTCACTGAACAATTATTCGTATTGGCCCAAGACAAGTTACCTCAAAGACCGAAATTACATTTGCGCTTAACTATCATCTGAATCTTGTTCTGGTGGAGTAATATTTGCATTCTTTAACCAAACATCCTTCAAATAACCTTTTTAGTCTACTAAAGCTACCATCGTTTTTTTCAATAAAGGTAGGTTGAAGTTCAAGAAGATTGTAATAAGATAAGAAAAGGGCCACCTAATAAATTAAAAAAAAAAAAAAAACAAGAAGCTTACCACTTGAACACCGTGTTTTTCGGCATGGGTGAGATAAACTAGGAGACTTCCAAGAATGACTGATGTCAAAGGTGCCATTGCTGATATCCAAAAGAATTTGGGTCGTCTCTTGCTCTGTTCGTCGTCAAAGCATCAAACAAACATATTGTAGATTATGTTATAATATGTATTATAATAAATTAACAATTAACTAGTAAGTTATTAAGAAAAGAACATGCTGCTTTTCATATAATAAGCTCGACAAGCGATTTCTCTAAGCTCTAAAGTCCAAGTCCAAGTCTTTGCCAATTTGAAAAATTTGAGGCCACGGAGATGGTAGTCTACCCATCGAACATCTTTACAACTTCTCTAATTTGATATTATAAATTTTATAGTATATAAAGTGGGAGCAGGTTAGGCCTAAATGGAGGCCCCTGATGCACACTGGAGAGTTTTTAAAGGGTAAAAATATACTTAACAAAGATATTATTTATAGACAACAACCCAATAAGAGAAACTACTTTTTTAATCAAATAGCCCTTTTCTTAGAAAGTTCATTCCTTATTTGTGTTATTTTACTTTCCGCGGCTATAAGTTTGGTAGTTGACATCATGTCGGAGTGTGGAAATAATAATTTGAATTATAATTTAACGCGCCCTTATGATATAACATAAAAAATATTATTGATTAGATCCAAATTATCTGATATAATTAAATTAATGATTAAAGGTTCTTACGAAGTATCTGGTGACGAGGAGGAAGAATAAGAAACCAACGCCCAAGACACCACTCTCCCATCTCCACTGTCAAATATACATATTGCTGTCAGACAATTATATTACCAAAGAAAACTAAAATACACAAAGTAGCTCATAACACTAGCTACCTAGTAGAAGATAAAAATCTGATCAAAAAAATATCTTGCTTTATAAATAATTAGCTTCTTTATAAGTGCTATATATATATATATAATAAAATTGATGTATGAGTATTGATGATCTGGTATGTAATTATATATATATATAGATATTTAATTTGTTTTTACAATTGTATTATATACATACTGAAATACCCGTGAATAATAACAACAATATACATCACATGCCATATAGAAAAAAACTAGTACTATCTAATTAGTAATAATTTTTTATATATTTGTTTATGAATAACGATGTATGTTTAATAAGTGGCTAAAAATATTGACCTCATGAGTTTGGGAGAAGACAGAGCGCAAGACCGAGATAAAATCGGTAGATTGAGTAAAGTGCTCAAGGCCTAGAATCCCCTTTAGCTGTTGCAAGCACACTACAGTGGCTGCCCCTGCCATGAAGCCTACTATCGTCGCATGTGAAAGAAAATCCACAATAAACCCTAGCCTGCGCTTTAACAAACAAAGGAGTTAGTAAAAATTTTCCATCGATTAAGAAGATGCCAACTATTGTACTGTAAAAACAAGGTTTCTTTTCTATATTGTTGAATTTATTATGTAGGCTGACAGTAAATGACAATTGCCTTGAGAAAGCAATGGTTCAATCGCATTCTGGGCAGATTCTCTGTTAGTATTTTTTTTTTTCCTTTTTTTAAAAAATTACAAGTACTAATGTTAGGGCATGAATTTTTCTTTTTTAATTACTAGATCGCGATCTAACGAATCCAGCCAGAGAGGACAGCAGCAAAGGACAAGAACTCCAGCAAGAAGCATACAAAGTACAACATACATGTTCCGTTATTAACTTTTCGTCAATTTTAAAGAGCCTATTTAACCAAAAATGACGCCTCTTTAATTTTGGTTTTGTTATTTTTTGCCAAATAAGTTCTTTTTTAAGCGTGATTTTCGATATTTTTAACGCGGACCTTGCAGACGTGAAAAAGGGCAAAAAGAGACGTAGGCCGGAACCTCTACTAATGAAATAATGTAGTACACTTGCTAGCTCGTACCTTAACAGGCCTAACGAAGCTTGGAGAAGCCCGGCGAAAAAAGTTGCTGTGAAAGCAAGGTGAAGGTAAAGCTTGGGATTCTCGGTAGCATTCACTTCCTGCCCCAACATAGAAGCTGTGAGAAGTGATGCAACAGCAACAGTCCCAACTGCCAAATCTCTTGAGCTCCCCATCATTGCATAAACCAGTGGTGGAATAAAGCTTGAATCTTCATTTCCCAAAAAGAAAAATAAAAAACGTTCAGTACCCCTTCACAACAACTCATCACACTGGAAATAAATTCACTTGTTATGTTTAATCCAACTTACATAGGCCGAGAATGGGAGGCAAGTTAGCAAGCTTGGCATAGCTAATACCCTGTGGGATTGCAAGACTGGCGATGGTGATCCCAGCAATTAGGTCAGCTTTCAAGAACTGTAAACTGTAACTAGGAGCCCATTCAAGAATCGGCAAGAAGTATTGCAGGCCTAGTATGAACTTCCGAGAGGGCGTTTTGTTCTTGAATTGCCTAAGTGGATCGTCAGGGAAAAACGTCTCCTTAAGTGAGTTATTGAATGACTTGAAAAATGGCTGTGGCGGAGGAATCGCCACGCGATGAGCACATTGATCATTCGCGGAAGGGTAAACGTAGTCAGCGTTGCCCATGAAAGTATTAGTTTAGCCTAATTTAGCACACGGTTTGGACACTAAATGCGAGGCAAAACCGCGTGTGCTTTTTACAGTGATTAAGAGGAAAAGTTAGAGATGTGGAGGAGAAGAGAAGAGAGAGGAAATGGCGAAGCAAGAGTGAGGGGATGGGAAATGGGGTGACCCTGGCTTTATAGAGGGGGATGATGTAAGGGATTGTTTCACTTGTTTGAGTGGGTTAAGGGACCCGCCTGAATTTTTGACACAATATGCTAGATAGCCACGTCCCCATATAAGCTTTTCAAAGGTTTTTTTACTATAAATTCCTTGGCTGCCCACCTCGTGCATTTATTTTGTGTTGAGGAGGAAGGTCTCCTTAATCAGCCAAGAGGAGGAGGCAAAATCCTGGAAGGTCACGTTTATTTATAATTCAAATTCTACTGCGTTTATTGCGGACGTGGAACAGCACTCGCGACGTGTTAAACTCTCGTTGGATAATCCATTGGATCAGTGTCTTCGAGTGACACATTACCAATGACAGTTAAGTTCAGGTCATTAAGTTTCGTAAATTAACTACTTAATAAATCAACACCCCACAACCCACCCCGCCCCCATCCCAACCCCAAATAAAAAAACATGGTTCACTATTTTCACCCTAGATTTTTCTTCAGATTTTTTGTTGTTCAAAAACCTAACGGTACTGTGCCAAACTAGGAAAGGAGTCGAGTCAGCGCTTAAAATTTGGGCCGTATAACCAAAGTATTTAACTAAAAATTGAATACCTCTAAGCTTACATCTTTCAAATCGTTTGCTTGCAGGGAATTGCCTACGGGGGCTACAAACCACAATCTTGATGTATTTCTTTTGTCGTCTTTCGCCTGCAATAAACTTGAATCTAACAAACCATACTCAATTTATCAATCTTAAACACTATTGACCACGTCGTGTCAAATTAACTTATATATAGGTCATGAGTTGATTTCCTCTATCGTCTCAAAGTTGATGGCTAACAAGGGTAATAAGACAAAAGCGCAAGGGTTTTGTTTTTGTCTATCTTAAGAGGGGAAACACAACCCAATTTCGATTCATTTGACTTAGTCCCATGTAATAAGGGTAATGCAAAAGTGATATATGCAATTTTAATTTTTTTCACTTTTGAGTAAGTATAATGTACTTTTTTTTTTTGAAAGGTGGATTTTATTCAACCACAAGCTTGGATGCCATTTCTAGTCTAGCACCTCACTGGTGTAAGACTGTTCATGGCATTGATGAAAACGATAAATCCTAATTAATGCCAAGGAAATATCTTTCTTGCGTTGGTTCAAGACTACGACAGTATTGAGCTCTGCCTTCTTGGACAACTTTTATAAAGCTATTTATATAATAAAATCATATTGCTAATTTTTTTTTTAAAAAAAGTACAACAGCACTCCCACCCTGAATTTTTCTCCTTGATTCATCAATTATTTTTCATCTTTAGTGCAATGGATTTGACATTTGAGGAGATAAAAATCCTAGATATTGCAAGTTTTGGGGTTGAACGTACCATGGAGGCCAAGTCTAGGGTTGGATTAACACATCGATTTTACATTTCTGCTTCACATATTATACTAGTATTTAACATATTAAATCAAAGATGGAAAAATGACCGTATGGAATAATGTATATCATCGTTCCATATACTAGCAACAAACTTGGGTTGACGACACGAAGATAAAGTTGAAATTTGAATCAAAATATTCGAGCTTAGATATTAGGCAGAAAGTGTCGCTCTTCATTCATTTTTCTCTCTTTATACTAAAAATTTCCATGCTGACTTGTGAAGCTGTTGCACACGTGCGGGTGTTCTGCGTGTGTCCTATGGCTCTAGAAGTCATCCCACGTGTCAACAGCTCGGTGATGGCGGGACCACATCGGCACCCCTTCCTTGACGGTAGGTAAAGTGATAAAATTACTCCTAAAGTTACATTATATACTCCATTATTATTCTGCTTGGCAAAACTAATACATCATAATTGGATTTGGATCAGCTCGTGAAGATCCCGTGACGCCAAATTAACAAAGCAAAATCTTGTCTCAGTCTCACGGTAGATGCAAAGCCAACGTCACCTTTTCAATAAAATTTTATCCATCCCAACAATTATTGGTGGGTCCAACTCCAAAGACCACTCACATTTATTAATTTCTCGACCACCACCACCCTCCTCCCTCCTCCACCATCCCTACCTCTTACATCCTCCTCTACCTCTTCTCTGGCCAAGATGTCTAAAGTGTCTCTCTGGAGCTGAGCGTCACTGGTGACGGTTGATGCTTGATTCTATCATCTCCTTTATTTTTTTAATCTCTTTCATTACTAAAAAAGAATCATACCTTTGAAACCAGGTCCAAAACAACAAAAAATAGTAGTATTTATTTGGTTTTTATATAATAGTAGATAATTTAATAAAATATTTAAATTTTAAAAATTTTAGAATGAAATCATAGTGAATATAATTTGTTTATACTTCCCTTAATCATATTTAAAAGAAAAAAAAGGAGGGGGGGGGGGGGGGTAGGTTACAAATTTTAGACTTGGGGAAACCAAAAGTCATTTTCTTTTAGACTTTGGGACAAAGCTATGTTAGAAAAGAATTGAAGCCTAAATCTTTAATCTTCTTCTATACTTAATGTTTTAATAGAGTATTAAATGTTATAGTAGAGTGAAAAGGGGAAGCTGTTTTCTAATTAATGGTCACATGAATGGAGTATCATTAGGGAAACAGAAGAGTGCGAGCGAGACTATCACGGGACTGAAGCTCTTTCCCATGAGACAAAACAAAGACAAGCAATTAATTATGAAGGATTTGAAGGGTACTCCCCCTTTAATATAGTTTCTAATTAAGTGATTAAGTGAGTTTTTGTCCTTCTTAGGTGTCATAATTATCGTTTTCTATGTTTTTGAGTATATCTTATGAATGAACAAATTGAATAGAATAATTTTTGTGGATAAAAGTCCAAATGTTGAAGGAGAACAAATAGCTTAATCAGACGTTGCTGATGACATGATTAAGAGGTTTCAGACATAAATTCTCAGCATCAGAATACTGTTGTAGCTTAAATTATTGAGTAATGGTCAACTAGCGGATATTATATATTTTTCTGTTTTGGAGCTTGTTGAACATTTTCAAACAATGGCATTTTGATATATTTCGCACTGAATTATGGGATAAAGCCAGAATTCTCCTCGCTGGCCATAGCAATATTCTTTGCGTCCAAGCTTGAAAGTGAATAATCAGTGTGGCAGTACCTATGCAACCCTGTCTCATAATGCATTGGAACTGAAAATTAGTATAATATTTATTAATTATTTTAAAGACATTGTAAATTTAAACATAATATCTGAAAAAAATTGGAAAATTATTTTAAAACATTTAAATAAACATTTATTCTTATATTGTGTTAAATCAAGTTTTTATATTTTTATTTTGAATTAAATATAACTTTTTGAATAACAGTTGACTAACTCATATTAAAAAAAAATAACATATGTCATTTTATATTCATGTGACATTGATGTGAAATGAGAACAATACTATATGGTCATACCATTATCCCACATCACCATTCATTATGACATATCAACATATCACATTAATATCACATAATATAAAATGACAAATAATATTTTAATTAATAATAATTAATAAATCATTAATTATAAAGATTTATTTAATTAAAAATAAAAATATAAAACTTGATTGAATATAATAAAAAACATATATTTTTAAAATTTTTTAAAATAGTTTAAATTTGTTTTAAATATTATACTTATAATTTATAAATAAGAGCTCCGGATGTAGTACTTGAAGGTTCACGACCTTTTTCTGTAAGTTTATCTTTTTTAATATTATGTTAAAATATTTTCAATTTTTGTTTTCAATTATATCTTATTGGGATGTCATATTAGAAGAAAATAATTCAGAGGCTAAATTGATTAAAAACTTAAACTTTTAAGCATATTTTGTTTGTAAAAACATAAAAAGAAGTAACTTGTCTTTGAAAAATTGTGGAGTTAGCCGCATCTCTTACAAAACCACTGAAACTCAGAAAGTAGGAATTGAGCAAACATCACCTCCTAGCGCATAGCAGCCATGGGAGGAACATGATAATAACGTAACAAGCCGCAAAAGGTGACACACAAATTAATTAAGACCATACTCCTCAAATAGTATTAGTCGGTGGTCAAATGGTTCACGTGGGGGTTTTGTTTGAAAATGGTCGGAAAGATAATCAGATAACCACGAACTGGTCTTTCTTTGACTCGATTTTAGAGAGAAGCGTGGCTCCCTTTGTCTTTCCTTCAAAAAGACAAATTATTCTATTCCATAAGTGGAATTGGCCTCCTCTTTTCTTTGGGTTTCCATGGTTCCTTCTTTTTTGAATAAAGGTTTTCCTTAGTAAGGGATGTTCAGCCAACTGCCCCACTTCTTTGGACCATTTTATCATAGTAATATTAAGGTACATTTAGTTCATAGAATAAATAAAAATAAAATAAAATAATTATTTCACAAAAATAAAATAAAGTAAAAATAAAATAAAATAGTTATTACGTAATTTGATATGATAAATATAATAAGATAGGAATAATTATTATGATTTATTACAATATTTGATTGATAACAATAATTTTGAAATAAGAAAAAAATAGAAAATAAAATGATAAAAATATTTTTTATTATATATATGATTATTTATTTTTATTTTATGTTTTAAATATTAATAATTTATAATTTAATTAAAATATTAATAATTTATAATTTAAATATTAATATTTTATTTATAATTTCATATTATTATGATTAAAATATTAATAATTTTAATTAATTTCCAAATCTAAAATATTAATTTTTATAATATATAATTAAGAACTAAAACTTTTTATTATAATAATATTTAGTTTTTAAAACAACAAAATACTATTTACATAATTTAGTAAAATTTATACCAAAAGACAAATATAAGCAAAATTTTTTTAATTATTTAATTTTTATTTTCATTAAAATTTTAAAAATTTAAAAATTTAAAATTTAATAATTTTTTATTAAATTATTAGTATAATTTTTTATTTTTTTATTTTCATTTTTTATTTTTTATTTATACTCATTAAAAATTTAATATATTAATAATTTAATAAATAAAAGATTAATATTTTCAAATATTAATTTTTTATAATTTATAAATAATTTTTTTTATTCTATTTTTTCCTTTTTCCTTTCTTCTTTTTCATGGGAAGGCTATCGAAAATGTGACCGGTGTAATGAAACGCCGATTTGGCACACCATGGTTAGATTTGGCCATTAGGGCATTAGATCAACGATTCTCGTGATTGGATTTGACCGTGGGGATTTGGTCGATAAGCATCAAATTTGGTGCTTTCCATGACCAGATCAAGCAAGTAGATCCCAAATCTGATGACTTTTCGATTAATCTTGTCTGAAAGTATTAGATTGACGCTTTCAATCATATTCTGTAAAGGAACCGTCGTCTCACTACCTCTGCCATCATCATCTTCGGTGATAAGTGCAAGTTAGAGAAAAAATGAGTGAGAGCGGCAAGAACATGAGAAGAGAGAGAAAGAAGAAGGGAAAATGAGAAGAAAAAGAGATATTTATATGTTTAGGGTTGTAATATTTCTAAGTTATAAAAGGTATTTTTGTCTTATCAGATTTTCAAGCTATTCCCCCAATCATGGAATAGCAAACACCATGGGAGGCTTGGGTTTAATTAAGCTTGAGTTTTACCCTATTTTAAGAAATAGCTAATACTAAATAATAGCTATTCCTTATGACATTGCCTACCAAACGGAAGTTAAGAGAAAACGTGAGAATAGACAGCTATTCTCTATACCAAACATGCGGTTAGTTCATTGCTTAAAACTTCAAATCTGCTAGACAGTGCAGAGCTGAGAGTTGAGCAGACTCCTAATTAAGTCCCAATCCTTGTTTTATCATACATAGTGGCTGCTGGTTCCTACTAAGCAATCCACTGAAAAGAGCATAAGGGCACCAGAAAATTGAAGCTACAACATTAGCATATGCAAAATATGGGATAAATTAGTATTTTAGATTTTCCAAAATATTTTACCTTCAAAATGTAGTTGCTTCTTCTTTCCTTTTTGTTCTTTTTTTTTTTTTTGGGGGGGGGGGTGGGGGGGGGGGGGGGGGGTGGGAGAGAAAGAGGGGGTGTGGAGGCGTTCTAGAAAAGCCTGCTCACCAAGTTGAAAGTTATATCTTCTAGGATCGGAAAATCCTAATTGAATGAAAATATGGAATCTATGTATGGCCCCCTTCTTTCTGGATCCCTTTCACAATCATAAGATCGTTACTGTTTTTCTCCTTCCAATTATCTTTTAATTACAACAAGTTGAGCAATTGATCAACGATAAGCACAATGATGAATTAGAGAATTTCTTATTTCAATAATGCATTTTTATCGTAACCCATTTGACAAGTGGGATTTGCTTTTTCGTGGCACCTGCAAACTCCTCCACTTAACCTGATTGCTAAAAGCTAGTGAATTGTGTTGGTTAAGGGTGTAAAATATCAGCCTAAAATTCTGTCTTGATGCTATTGGCACTCATGATTTCACTAATATTTATTAGAATGGATAACTGTTGGTACATTAAAGATAAGAATAATTGAAGGTAAAAGCTCCTACCTATATATGAACCCGAAGTTCGAAACCCACTTTCAATTAAAATATAACTCTACGCATATATCTAATCCTCACAAACCATTGCCAAATCCAAAATATTGATCTTGATCTCTGCTTATAGCATTCAATATTTACTCTTCCTGCATGGCTGAATAAAATGCCAAACAACGGCCAGCTCAAAGGATATTAAATAAGTGTGGAGTTGAGTACAAAACAAAAAATGTGTGATGTGTACGCATCTCATTTGCCACTATTTGTCAACAAAGTAGATAGGACAATCTATTTAGATCTTAAATTGAGATTGGATCAGTGATTTTCCCCTCATTTTCTAAGCAATTTGGATATTAACTACTTGTATCACCGACGCAAACATATCTTCCCAAGTGCGGTGACGACTCAAGGGGTTTCCCCTCATCAATTCTCATTAGTGCCATATATTTACCACAGTTCATGCACTTTGTACTAATATAAAGATAAATTTCAGTTCCTTACTATTACAACCATTTCATGATTACATGTAAGGAAGGAGTCAAGGATGTGTGGTCACTTCTCAATTTTTAATTTTTATTATTATTATATATATAAAACTGGATATATATAAATGATTATCTTATAATTAGTTACCTTTTAATCATATTTTATATAGTTTGAACACTGTAATGAAATTATAAATTTAAATATTGATTATACGTTATAATTATAAGACCAAAGAGAATTTCATTCATATACATTTTTCTTTCTAATAATATACAATTTCTTAATTATTGAAAAACTTTTGAAAATTTAATATTTTTTCCTATTTATTAAGAATTTTAATTGAGAGTATGCACGCGATATATGCATGTTGTAAAATTGCGTTTTGTTTAGTTGGTTGATTTTTTTTCTACTTACTTTGTTTTTTTTTTATATTTTATAAAAAAGTAAATTGCAAAAGTACTATTAACTAAACATATACGTTTGAATTAGGAATTTTGATATTTTGAAAAATTTTAAAATGAGGGCATTTTTAACATGCATCAATTAACCATATGAATAATTACAAAAATCGAATAATAATGTTGAGGATGAAAAAATGGAATATGGATGCCAATACATTTGTAGAGTACAGATATGTTTTTTTGAGAGAAAGAGTATAAATGTTATATTTTTTATATATTTTTGGAAGAAGGAAGATTCAAACTTTATTCTTTTTTAGAAGAAAACCATATGGATGTTATTAATGATATGAAAAAGTCAAAATATATACTTAAAAATAAAATTTTTAAAGAAAAGAAAAGTTAGCTCAAATGTTATGTTTTTTTACAAAATTGAGAAACCCCATAAATTTCACGTCAAGATGTGGAATTTGAAACGAGATGCTTTAGCTTCCAAAATCACTTATCCAAATTTCAAGAATTTTGACAAATTCAAAATTTATTTTGTCAAACAAGATAATTTTGTTTTAAAATTATGAAATTCTCTCTTAATCTTCTACGTCACCCTACTTTAGTCCGACGATATATCGATGTTGATTGCTTTACCACATAATTATGTTTGCATGATAATAATTTTTTTAAAAAAAAGAAATTTTAAAAGATATTCAATTCTAAAATTTTTTTTTATCATCATATGCACGTATCTAGGTGGTAGAGTAGTTGATGTGGATATCTCATCTGATCAAGGGAAGATGATGTTGATTGCCTAGTGATAAATTCATATATATCTTTTAACCATTGAATGATTAACACAGTAATATTTATAAATGTTAATAATTAAAATATTAATTTTAAAGTTAGATGATTAAAATAAAAAACTTCAAAAAATTAGATAAAACGAAAGGTAATTTTTTTAAAAATAATCTTGCAAAATTGCAAAGAAAGAACAATCTCTATTGAGTTAATTAATTTATATGGTACAACGACCTACAGCTTTTTCTCCTTACTTTAATATTTAATCAATATATTTTATAGTACTATTAGTTAATCAAGGATAATGGAATGAAAATGAGTTAATTTGGTGTTAATGGATGCAAGTCTACTAGTAGTAGACTTTCAACAAAAATGCGAAGCAGCACGTACGAATAACAAGTACCTAAAAAGTCACTTTTAATTAAGATCATCCTAATTTTATTTAAAATTCATTTTCAGAAAGGTTTATATGCTTGCAAGCCACACAATCTTCGTAACTATTATTACTGTGAGTAAATTTTTTATGGATATGCCAACTATTCCAACGCATCAGCTTCTTCTTTTAGTTATATCTGCTTGAGAAGTAAACTTAAGTTGAAAACCAAGATTTGCCCAGTTCCGGTTTGTTATGAATGCCGATGTGGCTTAAACATCAAAGATGGCGTTCATGGAAAAGAAATTGAAGAGATAACTTATAACCGTACTTATGTTAGTGTCATAGGCTTACGTTTTCAGTTCAAGAAACATTCTTGATAAGTGAAGAAGATTATCACTTATAAAGTTAAGATTTACCCATCTTTTAGTAATGTGGTGGAAGGAGTCCTTACTTATCTCTTACAGATGTAAAATTCGTGACATTTTATTAAATTGTGCAACGCACTAGCTTTTTTAATTGTAGAAAAGAGGGATATTTGTATCTCAGTCCGAGTTTACCTTAACCTTGGTATCTCATGAGATCAAGGAACCTCATAGGAAATTTTCACGTTAATGAAAAGTTGAGTCTATTTTGATATTACTTGTCACGAGCTCTCATTTCAATTCAAAATGTATGTCAGGATGAAAAAAAATCTTTATTTATGCTTATAAATCAAAAACTCATCCCATATGATATTAATCTAAGATTCGAGACACTAGCTCAATGATGATGCCCATTAATCCAATCATGAGACATTGGAATTAATATGCAAATCCATTCCAGACAAAAAAAGGTTCATATCCCTAATGCTCTAGACTGCACTGATGTCAATCCCCGTATACTTGTAATCTCTATTTTCTGCTGTAGCATATACAAATTTGATTCGAAGTAATTCGAATTTTGCCTTGGGTGATGGATTTTCAAATCGGCTCATGATATCTTTACTAACATTAGTGGTTCACTTTCATGAAAATTCTTGGGTATTTGGGAGACAAAATAATAACTGGAGTGGCATCCAAACGGCAACCAAGGGCTTGAAAAAAAAAGGTCTCAAGTTTGATGGCCGCAGAAATTGTGTGCCCACACTGACCAATGGTCTGCTCGGAACTCAAGGATCCAACAAATCTTCTACCTGAATTGTGGCCATTAAGTCCTGTTCCTGTTGGGACTTGGGACATTTTACACTATTTAGATGACCCGTCGACCTCATAAATGTGGAGCAGTAGATGCATTTGGGAGAATGACGACCCCATCCAAATATACGTGGGAGGACTGTTTTCTGCCATCATGATACTTTTAATTTTGAGTTTTACATAATGGTTCAGACTATATAGAACCATTTTGAGGAACAGGAAAATTTTAGATGGAGAGGTCCATCAAAAAGGATTAACAATGAAATGGAACGGAAGCATGTGAGAGAGGGAAAAAGAAGTGGTGACCACTTGAGGTTGAATCAAGCTTGAGAGGTACAAAGATTGAGGAAAAAAATGTATGGTGCTGATATCATGTGAAAGGGTGAAGAGAGTGGATAAGAGACAAAAAAATAACTGAAACCCCAAAATTGAGAAAGAATTTCATGGTTCATTTCTTTCATCATAGCTGGGTAGACTCTAGGAGAGGTCAAACAGGCCTAATATGGCCCCAGAATGATGAATTTGTTATACTACTTTTTACGAATGTTACATGCTTAGATCAAGCAGTATTAAACTTGTTTTGAAGTTTCCTCTGAATGAGAGAATATTCAACCAAATAAAAAGGTTTCAAAGGTGTAACAACCTTTAAATTAATTAATCAGTTCTTTTCTGGTTCTGGCTACGTATTAACTAGAACAAACCTGAACGTGTTATGACGGCAAAGCATGGGGTTCTTAGATTGTCTTCATCATCTCAGTCGACTGCCCCTCTTAGTTTCATCCAAAAAAATATCACATTACAAGTTCCTGGATAACAAGCTTCAAGGTTTTTAAGAATTACTTCCTCCCTTTGGTTTCATTATTCATCTGCTTAGGAGCAGGAGTAAAATTGGAGCGTGAAGGGATAAGCTATAAAGCAAAATGACATGATTAGTAGCAATACCGATAATTGACAATCTGGAAATAGAAGGATCAACTACTTCCTTTGTAATCTTTCCAAAATAAAGGTAGTAAATGGATGTTAAAGTAATCCTAATTATTTCTAATGTCGTGTCTTCCTATAAACTTTACGTGCCTAACATAACATGCCGTTATACACTGATCATAATACATGTGCCTTGCTAGAATCTCAGTAGCTTTAAATAAGAATGGCCTATAAGCTGACAAGAACAGGATAGGGTGATCATCTATGGCCATGGATCATCAAGAATAATTCAGAATTAAGAAAAGACGATCTAACAAAAAGAAAACAAGTAGGCATATCCAGAGCTGCAAAATGGAATTTGAAAACGAAAATTGAAAGAAACAACCACTTCTTCTCTGTCACTAACCAGATCACATTTCAACATGTTCCTGTAACACCTTTTTCCCATCGTAGAAAGTGTATTAGCAAGCATATATCTCATGCCCTTCAACCTTTTATTGCCTGCTAGAAAGGTGCTAATTTCTTGTCCACCTCTGGAAAGAAAAGCTTTTTCCCAACTTCTTTTCCATATCCCCATCTTCGTCTGCTTAATTTGCTTGACTCCTAAATAAGTCCTAACCTTTTGTCATTTTCCAGGTGACCACATTCATGAACATATAGGCATATTGGATATATATTGTGTATACAAAAGCTATAAAAATGTTGGAAATATGGGTTGAAATATTCCTGTGGTCCAAACTTGAAAAATGCTGTGGGATCTCCTCTTGTCCAAAGAAGCCGTTCCACGAACATTTCCCATGCCAACTTTTGCAGCTTTTATTATTGTGTGATCTATACATGGCTCATTTTGACCCTACCTCTAGTATTGTGATTATCACTTCTAATCGAGGACTTATGGAAGGAGTAAATTACATCTGTCTACTTCAAGAGCAACGATCAATGGTTGAGCTCTCAAGTGGGCATCCTAAAGTTGGGAATTGGCAATTGGGATGCTCATCATGAATCATCATAGTGTCGACTGGCAACACATTCAGGTAATGGAAAAACAAAATGAACTCAACCCAACGTGAAGTTGCAAGTTGTCTTTTTCCTTAGTCAACAGACTAATGTTTCCTGTTATCTATGGCCTATAATTCGTTTTGAAACAAATTCCTAGGAAGAAGGTTTCAAAATTTTAACCACCCGACTTGCAAAAATTGCAGGCAACACCAAATCTTTTTTTGATGAATTCTTAGTAAGATTTTTTTTTTTTTGGGTTTTGTTTAATCTTTTAACGAATTCTTCTCACCACATATGTTTCCAAATGCGAACGGAGAATCAATGCAGTGGATATTGACATAAGACCAGTGCCTTCTACCATACGCCAACTCCAAATTAATGGAACCTCCTTTTCAAGATTCCTGTGGTGAAATCTATGTTGAGTTGTCCCATACTTTCTTGTCAATTTCCTTCTTTAATTTGATGACCCTTTCTTTTCGAAAATTCATTATTGATCTGTCTCTCTCTTCTAAAAAGTAGAGTAGAAACTTGAGAGAAGTGGGTGATTAATGTTAATCGTATAAAAAAGCTCAGCATTATTTATATTAATTAAAAATTGGTAGCTCAAGAAATTTGTGGAAACAATGACTAAATGGAATGAACCAAACATGCGAACAAAAACAATGTTCAAAGTAGATACCAAGAGCTTCCTGAAATATCAGAATAATTTGTTCTAGTAGAAAGAATATGAAAAAAGCCAGATATGGCCAAAAAGATAATGTTCAAGGAAAAATGAAGCAAACATTTTGATTGATTTGTTCATTCAATTGAAAAGGGAATGTGAGGTTGTAAGTAACAAGAAGATAGTCTGAAAATTGATTGATTGCATGAATTAATTTGATTTACAAAGTTAATATATATATTGTAACGACCTAAGTTCAACCACTGGCCTAATAACTTTTTGAGTCTAAACCACGTGACCTTCAAAAGTTTAAGCTCAAGTTGCTAGTAGTGGTGGGTTTGGATTGTTATTTAGGTCTTAATAATCACATTCACAACAGATGTGGGATGTTGGGTATCACAATCCCACCCACTCAAATCCTTGATGTCCTCATCAAGGCCACATATCACATCCAGAAGACCAAGATCTCACCAGAACAATGTGAAAGCCCACATCGGACCGGTTGTAGACACCTTTTTTTTTTAAAATAAAAAAATATAATAAAAGTAATAAAAATAAATAAATAAATAAAATAAAAAAAATCAAAAAATAATAAAAAAATAAAAAATAAAAAAAATCGAGAAAGGACTGAGCTTGTTCAGTCCCCTTCCCCGGGGCTTCCAAGGTCCCTGCAAATCACCGAATTTTGGGGGATTCCCCAAATCCGGTGATCAGCCCCCCCTAAGCAGCTAGCTTAGGGAAATCATGCTCAACAGAGCATGATTTCACCTAAGGGGGTTGTCCAAAATATTGGACAACCCCGTTGTTAAAAACGGGAAGCAAAAATCAGAGGGGAGCAGTTTGGAAACAAAAAAAAAACAAAAAAATTCTTCTCAGTTCTGAAACCAAAAAACAACAGAGAGCAATTGCAAAAAAAAGAGGGGCAGTTTCAATTCGAAAAAAAAAAAGAGAGCAAAAAAAGTAGGCAACCAAAAAACCTAAATCTCTCTAAACAACCGGTGAAATACCCAATCCACAAAAAAATCGTCCTAAAAACTCTCTACCAACCGAAGCCTCAAAAACAAAAACAAACACAAAAAAAAGAAGGGCTGATCGACCTGTGATTCGGAGGAGAGGGTGTTTGTGTTTGGGCTGTGGGAGTAGGCACCGGTGGAGAGAGAGGGAGATCTGTGACGGGGAAAGGTTGATCGGGAGTTCGATCGGTGCGAAGGTGGTCGGTTGTCAACGGGAGAGACCACTGGTGAAGGGGAAGGCCACCGGAGAGAAAAGACCGATCGGTTTTCTAGAGAGAAGGCAGAGAGAAGGATCTAGAGAGAGAAGGGGGAGGGGAAAATAGAAGAAAAAAAAAAGGGGAGTTTTATACTTAGGAAGAAGGGGCAAAACGGTGTCGTTTTAGTGGGAAAGGGAGCTGAAACGGTTGAGGCAGAAACGACGTCGTTTTGTGGAAGGCGCTGAGCAGTAAACGGTGCGTTTTGGTGAGCCAGACCGTGGGCCTGTTGAGCGGGTTTCGGGTGCTGGATTTGGAACCTCCCGTGGGCTGCGGATCTGGGCTGACCCAAGCCCAGATAGGTATGCTCCTTTGGGCTTTGCTTAAATCTGTTTTCATTTATGTATTTATTTTTCATTTTAATGTATTTTAATTTTTATTACAAAAATGAAAACATATAAAATCTTAGTAATAGGCACATAGAAAAGATAGGATAATAAGAAATAATAATAATAAAATAAAAAATAAAAAAAATAAAAAATAATAACAAAAAAATAAAAATAATAAAATAAAATAAATAAATGTAAAATGTGCATAAACATATAAAATTTTGAGTATCCGATGATGGAATTCGATCTAAAAAGAGGTAAAGAGTTACTTCTTTCGGATCGATTTTTTAGGTGAGGAGTTTGAGACGGATTTTCACCGAAGCATCGGGATAAATCCGAATTCTATACTCCAATATTTATTACTCAAATGGTCATTACTGAAAATATACATAAAAACAAATAAGAAAATAAATTTGCATAATTAAAAAAACTCAAGTTAATATAATTAGTTAATTAGTTTAATATCACAAAATAAAAATAAAAAATAAGAATAACATAAATAGTAAAAAAAAATGAAAAAAATGAAAATGAATGAAAAAAAATGAATGAAAATAAAGAGATAAAAAAAAACAATGATAAAAACAATTCAAAAAAGAGGTAACAGATGATAATAAAGGCAAATAATGTGATAAATCACCCCGAATCATCAACCATATAATCGGGTGAAGTACAAACCCTCTAAAATTAATAAACGCGTGCATATAGGCATAATCATTCTTTCTTGTTATAGCATGCGATATTTATTCTGTAAATGAGGCGGGACTCCCGATGATGGGATTTCTCCGAAGAGCTTGTAGAGACGAGTCTTTTTGGAGATATCTCTAGGTGAGGAAAACATCGAGACTTCACCAAAGCGTTGGGATGGTCTTCGAATGATTTTCCAATAAAAGATTTTCGACCTCATCATTTAAAATAAGTAAATCATGACATCATTTTATGTTTGCATCATGTGCATACGTAAAATCGAATAAAATATCAATTCAAATAAAAAAAAATTTCAATAAGCAAAGATTGAGGAAACATAACAATAAATCAGGTCGTAAAAAAAGAATGACTTAAGATTAAATGGTACCGTTCATGGAACGGGCGTCACGGAGGTGCTAATCCTTCTCCGTGTGTAATCGCACTCCCGAACCCCAATTTTGAAAAAACGTAGACCAGTTCTCGTTCTTTCGATGGACCTAAAATTAATTTGGGACTCCATCGATTAGAACCGAGTCAATAGGTGACCAATCGCACCTACAAGGAACGATTGGTGGCGACTCCCAATTTTTCAATCTTTATTTTCGCCCGCGTCTGGCGGACGGGTTCCACGGACCCGCACGTTGCGACACCGGTGTAGGCTCTGATACCATTTGTAACGACCCAAGTCCAACCACTGGTCCAGTAACTTTTTGAGCCTAAACCACGTAACTCTTAAAAGCTTAAGCTCAAGTTGCTAGTAGTGGTGGGTTTGGATTGTTATATAGGTCTAAACAATCACATTCACAACAAATGTGCGATGTTGGGTATCACATATATAGTTGTATATCTTTAGGTAGGCGTAAAATAGAGATGCTTAAATACAAGGTACTAATATAACCAATTAAAGGAAATTTGTGGAGGTAAAAGGTGTTGAGTTTGTTGAAGTTGCTGCAATTGAAACACTTGAGTCTGGTGAGAGAAAGGTGGTGCTCGAGGTTTGAGGTGAGATTTGTGGAGAAACCAAGTCTATTGGTAAAGACATTGAAGTTTCTACAGTTTGTTGAAATATTGTCGATATGGCAACTTCTGATGAAGATTCTCTAACATGCCCTTCAAAGACGATGCTTCCGTTAGAGATATTGAGCTTGGAGCGTAATGTTTGAAAGATGATAGACGTAGGGGCTTAATGAGGGCATCAACTAATTGATATTTGGATGAGATATGAAACACAGTGAAATACCCTTGAGCCACATCATCATGAACAAAATGATAATCGATGGAGATGTGTTTCATTTATCAACGAAAGACAGGATTAACGGAGGATATGTTGAACCACTATTATCACAACAAATCTATGGAGTCGATAACTAATTAACATGTAACTCACTAAGTAATTTTTAATCACAAGCATCCTAGCAACATAAGATGCAAGAGCTCGATATTTCACTTCTGTCGAGGAACGAACAACAGACTTTTGTTTCTTTGAACATTAGGAAATTGCATTACCACTGAAATAAATAATGTACGCTGAAGTGGATGTGCGATCATCACAATTGCCTGCCCAATCAGTGTCTCTAAAGGCAATAACACCAAAGCTTTTGATGACATTCGAGAAAAAACCCTAATGATGGTAGCTTTCAAATAACGTAAAATATATTTTGCTGTAAGCCAACGAGTCTTGGCTGAAGAGAGCATGACTTGTGCCATTTTGTTGACTATGTAAGATATGTCAGGTCAAACGAGTGGCAAATATTGTAGAATGCATATTTGTCGCAACGTGCGGGTCCGGGAACCCGTCTGCTAGACGTGAATAACTTGGGAAGTCGCCACCAATCTTTTTTGTTTAGGTGTGATTGGCCACCCAATAAATTTATTCTATTCGACGAAACACTAAATTAACTTTAAGTTCGTCGAAAGAATGATAAACTGGTCTACGTATTTTTTAGAGTTTGGGTTCGGGAGTACGGTTACGCACGGGGAAGGATTAGCACCCCCGTGACGCCCGTTCCACGAACGGTACCATTTAATAACTTATTGTCTTAACCCTTTTATTTTATTTTTTTTGTGCTTATTTTGCTATTATTTGTTGGATTCATCTTTTTATTCTGTTGATCAAATATTTTAAGACCTAAGCGTACATGTAATGCAATTATGAAATGCGTGGCATAAAATCGAAATAGTACCAAACGAAAACCTTTTATTAAATGTACTTTCCGAATCCGCCCATCATACTGGTGGGATCCAGGAGTATCCTCGCACCTAGAGAGATACCTAAGAAACTCACCTTCGCAAGTTCGCTAGGTAAATCCCATAATCGGGATAATCACTTATGAAAGGAAACAATGTTTTCGTGAATGCAAAAAATCCTAATACAGGTAAAAACCTTTTATTAAAGATATCTCTCCGAACCCTCCCATCATACTGGTGGAGCTTGGAAGTATCTTTTCACCTAGGGAGTTTACCAATGAAACTCGCCTTCGCAAGCTTCCTCGAAAAGTCCCATCATCGGGGTTTATATCCGTATACAAAATAAGTCTATATGCCATGACAGTTAATAATGCCAACATGATACGCGTAAATTTCATATTTATTCCATGTTTATTATTTTTTTTATGCTTACTTTTTATGAATTTATTTATTTATTTATTGTTTTTTCAGTCATTTTTATATCTTCGTATATTTTAGAACATATGTACTTATTTTTTATCACATGAACTTTCCTATAGTAATAACTTTGGATCACATGTTTTTATTATTATTATTATTATTATTATTATTATTATTATTATTTTATGTGTATTTTTATTTATTTGTGTTATTATGATTTGATAAATTTATTATTGTCATTCATTGATTTTTATTTATCTTATTCATTTCATTTATGATTTTTTTTATGATTAAATATATTTAAAGGTATTTATTTATTTATATTTTCTTATTCATATTTTTTATTTTATTTTTTATTAGAACCATTGAAATTTTGAATTAGGACCCTCCCATCATACTGGTAGGATCCTAATTAAAATTCCTAACCTAAGGAAACTCACTTGGAATTGCGATTTCTCGCGTTCCGAGTGAAAATCCTATCGTCGGTCTAGTTCTAAAATAATTGTTTAACTTTCAAAATTTATTATTATTATTATTATTATTATTATTTTATTTATTATTATTTATTATTATTTATTATCCTATTTTTTTATGTGCTTATTACTAAAATAAATACTCATATTTTGTATTTATATATTTTTTTATTTTTTATTATTTTTTTTCTAACAAAACTTAAACTAAATTAACATACTTTGGAATTAAAAATAAATACAAACCAATTCAAAACAAAAGCCCAAATAAGGGATGTACCTATCTGGGCTTGGATTAGCCCAGATCCGCGGCCCACAGGAGGCCCGAGGTTGCCTTGGACGGTCCACTCCGCAGGCCCGCTGCTCAGCTCTCCAAAACGCACCGTTTTGTTCCACCTCCAAAACGACGTCGTTTGCTGCTTCAGAAACTCCTCCAAACAACGTCGTTTAGGCGTTGATCCCTTTTAATTCCTTGTTCCACTAAAACGGCACCGTTTAGGCTCCAAACTTGAGTATATAAACCTCTTTTTTGTTATTTTCTCTCATTTCCAGCCTTCACTTTCTTTCTCTAGCCTCAATATCCTCTCCCCTCTCTCTAAAAAAACAAACCTCTTTGTTTTCCAGTCCCCCAAATCGAGCTTCTCCCTCTTCCGATCGACCTATTCCGTTTTCCCGTCGATCTCGTCGACCTTAGTCACCAGCTCACTACTCCGTTCTTTTTCTAGCTCGCTCCTCCCCGAACTATTTTTCTCCCTCACCGACCAACCTCCGATCGCCTTCCCTTTCACATATCTCCCCCTCCTTCACCGGTCGTCGGACTCTCACCCGATCGGCCTCTCCCTCACCCGAAACAGCTTCTATCTCGACTCCAATCAGCCCTCTTCCTGAATCAATTTTTTTGATTTGTGGTTTTTGGTTGATAAGGGTTTTGAATCGATTTTTTTTTTGTTTGGGGTATCTCACCTGCTGTTTAGAGAATTTTAGGGTTGTTTTTTTTGTTTTCGGTTTTTTTTTTTGTTCTCAAAAAATGCTCTCCTCTTCCCGAATGCCCCCTTTCCCCCTTTTAGCACTCGGATTGTCCAAAATTTTGGACAATCCGGAATGGAGCTCTGACAATGGAAGGGGGGGTTGGCTGCTTGGGGGTCAGTCACCAGATTTGGGGCAATCCCCCAAAATCCGGTGATTGCAGGGATGATGATTGCTTCCCCCTTTTTTTCTGATTTTTTGATTTTTTGATTTTTTTTTGTTATTTATTTATTTATTATTATATATTTTTTTATTTTTAGGTGTCTACAGCTGCCCCTCTTTGCACATTCTTGAGGATCAAGAATAGTGCAAAGACATAGACACCGCTTTCAAACCCAAATTGAATCTTTTTTTTTATAACATAACCAGAAAAGCTCCTCATCTCAAAACGAGACTACAAAATTTCAAAAAATCTTGAAGCTAATCACCCGGAGTTTTTGAAGAATGCACCCGGAGGTTTTGAAGATGTACCTAGAGGTTTTTTTTTTAAAAAAAAAGGAAAAAGAGCGTTCCTCATCTCAAAATGAGGCTACGCTACTCGGAGGTTTTGAAAATGTACCCAGAGGTTTTAGAAAATGTACCCGGAGGATTTGAGAATGTACTTGGAGGTTTTAGAAAATGTACCCGAAGGATTTGAGAATGTACCCGGAGGTTTTGAGAATGTACCCGGAGGTTTTGAAGATGTACCTGGAGGATTTGAGAATGTACTTGGAAGTTTTAGAAAATGTACCCGGAAGATTTGAGAATATACTCGGAGGTTTTGAAAATGTACCCGGAGGTTTTAGAAAATGTACTCGGAGGATTTGAGAATGTACCCGGAGGTTTTATAGATGTTCCCGGAGGTTTTAAAAAGAAAAAGAGCGTTTCTCATCTCAGAATGAGGCTACGTTACTCGGAGGTTTTTGGAAATGTACCCGGAGGTTTTAAAAAAAGGTACCCGGAGGATTTGAGAATGTACCCGGAGGTTTTATAAAGAAAAAGAGCGTTCCTCATCTCAAAATGAGGCTACGCTACCCGAAGGTTTTGGAAATGTACCCGGAGGTTTTTTTTTTTTTCAATGAAAGACTCAAATTTTTCTTCACTTGATTGTCTGAAAACTGCATTAGTTTTGACATTCATTTGAAAACTTTCAATTTTGATGATGCATGGTCATGTGCATGATTGGACATGTATGCATGATTGAATGATGGACAAATGATGCATTTCTTCTTTTTGTTTTGCACCACATATTCCATGCTTGCAAGATCGTTTTCTTCAACTCCTCATTCTTTGACAGTGTTCTTGTGCAACTGTCAATTTCTTTGTCAAATAAAGACCACCAATTCAAATTGGGTTTCAATGCATTGATGCCTTTGATCTTGAAAGCTCTTTTTCACATTGCCTTTTCTCACTTCTTCTTGAGAAATGAATGTCTTTTTCAAAAGTGCTTGTCTTATCTCTCAGTGATTAAAGAATTTTCCTCACAAAGATCGTAAAAACTTTCATTTTTTCTTTTTCTTTTTGTTTTCAAAAACATCTTGATTTTGACAAAATCACAACAAAATTGCCCCACACGATTATTCTTATGATCAAAGATAGCTGAATCTTGGAACAAGAATGCATCAATTCCACACTTTCTTATTAAAGTGATAAAACAATCAAGTTGGAAAAACATGTGATATTTGAATCTCTTGAAAATTGATGATTACTGTTTGAAATGATTTTTTATGACACTTTGGCCTTTCAAAGAGATAGGATGGTTTAACACATCAAGGTCTTGGTCAACAACAAAGTTTTCTCACCATTTCATGGAGAACAGAAAAAGTTGAAATTTCTTTGTCTAAGCTCACAAATGTATGGTGATTTAAAATCAAATTTTGCAAAAAGATTTCTTTTAAATCACAATCAAATTTGACATTCTCTAAGCCTCATGACGTGTGGCAAGATGATAGATGTCAAGACCAGCCATTACAGGTTTTGCATTGCAAAAGGCTATTTTAAAAGAGATCGGCTCAAAATTTAATATGGATTTTTTCAATAGATCTTGAATCTTTATAGTGCTTGAGATTCTTATACTCTTAAAAAGTGTCCAACGAATTCTAGTTGCCTTGAAATGGCCTCTCTCTCTGGTGCTTCTTGTTATCATCTTAGTTAAAATCACGAGTGGCTTCATAAGTTCTCATCTTCGTTCTAGATTGCCCTTCCGGGTTTTCACCCTAGAGCTTCATCTTTTTCACTCACTTTTTCTTTTCTTTTCTTTTCTTCTTTTTTCATTGATCGTTCCACCATGCACTTGAGAAAATTCAAACTCTATCCAAAATGGATTGAAGGATTCAAAAATGTAATTTTGGCAAAGAAAAGAGGTCAAAGTCTCATTTTCTATGTGATGATCTTTCTTTATAAGATAGCTCTTCAATTTAAGTATCCACACTTGATCAAAATGGACTTTTTAAGCACGTAATGTAGACTATGGTTAAGGGTTTTGAAAAAATGGATACAAAGGCCCAAACGTATATTTAAAGGTGATTGAACCAAGAATCATTTATTACCGCGCAAAAGATTCTTTAAAGGCATTTGTCTTTTTTTCAAAGCATGCTTTTTCATTTTTTCTCCTATGCCTTTTTTTTTCTTTTTTCTTCTTCTTTTTTCTTTCTCTTTTTTTTTTCAAATTTTCATATTGATCGATTGAGTTCGAAATCTTCAAGAACTCAAATTTGCTTCTACACCTATAGTATACCAGATGTTCACTTGTCATTTGGAATGAATCTTCCCTCCTCTGTGCTTTTGACAAAAAATTTTCTTCATAATTACCCCCCAATGTGGGAGGTGATCCTTGGTTGAGGTGCATTTAGGAAAATATTCAATAAGCTCAAAGGGGTAGCAAGTGGATAATTTTTCATTTGTGAAAGGAAAGCGAAACATGGCCATTTATCCTCTCAACTATGGTTACTTATATTTGAAGAGCAATCCCTAGAAAGGAAGAATTTAAGATCAAAGGTTAACTTTTCTTGGTTTTTTCACTTTTAGCATCATTGGAATATCTCAAGTGCATAATGTCACTTTCCTATTTCTTTTCTTTTTTTTTTCCCTTTTCTTTGTTTTTTCTTTTCTTCACAACTCAAGATTAGAAGCCTTCAAAGATCAGAATATCTTATCATGATTAACTCTTTATAAAAAGAAATGAGAGAGGAAAAATGGCTATTTTGAAGCCAAGGTGTTTTGGAGGAATTGGGCAATCTCGTTTTTTCTTGGTCATCATGCCCCAGAATATGGGTAAAGAAAAACTTTAGACAATGGGTTCAAGGTTCACATTTGGTATCCAAATTGGAAGAATTTGAAAGGTATTGGGGTATTTAAGATTTCAGCATAATCTTGACATTTATTAACCTACCCCATTTAGAGTCTTTATAGGACTGTTTGATTTGCTTGCTTTTTAAAAGAAGAATTTTGCAAAACAAATCAATTAACATTGATCATTGCCTAGACAAATATCATTGTCTTTGGGTATCACAAGATAAGGTTGATGCATTTTCAAAACTTTGCTTCTTTTTGGATTTTGAATTCTTGGATAGCCTTTATTTGAGTGATTTTGGATTCCCATGTTTTTGGAGAAATGGTTGGAGAATGTTTGCAAGGACAAGTTCATTCCAAACAGTAACCATTAATTCTTTCGAGAACATGTGTGCACTTTATTACCTAAACCTTTTTTCTTTTTTTTTTTAAATCATAAACATGAATCAGATGCAATTTTGGTGCGTGAACACATTCTTTTTATTTTCAGATAAAAAAAACTTATTGCCATGAAATGCATGTATGAATGATCATGTACTAAAACTATTTGTCACATAAATCCCATCAATAAAGTAGTTCATTGCATAAGATTATTCTCCTTGATTACCTCTACTTTGTCAATGGCTATCAGGTGATAAATAATTTTCCTATATGCAAAATTATGATGCAAAATAAAAATAACCAAAAGTTCAAATCAGTAAAAATGTTTAAAAGTAATTCTCAAGAAAAAAAAGAAAATGATTAATAACATGGGTATACATGATACCTTTATTATTTTGCTAGGAAAATTTAGAGTAAAGGGAGTGTTAAAAATTCCTTCATGTGTACCTAATTGTAGACACCCAAAATAAAGAAATTAACTAAATAATAATAATAAAAAAATATAATAAAAAATATAATAAAAAAATTTTTAATAATAAAAAAAAATGAAAAATGGTGAGGGAAAAGACAGGTCGGGAAGAAGACTGAGCCTGCTCAGTCCTCTTCCCCGACCATCATTGCAAGGGGCATTCAATGCCCCTGCAAAAGTCACCGGATTTTGGGGGATTGCCCAAATCCGGTGACTAGCCCTCCCAGGCGGCTACAACCTAGACGAAATCATGCTCAACAGAGCATGATTTCGCCTAGGGGGGTTGTCCAAAATATTGGACAACCCCGGTGTTGAAAGAAGCAGGCAGAAACCAAATCGAGAGGGATTTTGGGGGAAAACCAAAAAAAACAAACAAAACACAGAGAGCAGTTTCAAACCGAAAAAAACAACAAAAAAAATTTTGTTTCCCTGCAACGAAAAACCATCGCAAATCCAAAAAAACAACAACAAAAAAAAAACCCTAGATCTAGCAGCCAAAAACCACAATAAAAAAAAAATCAAATCACAAAAGGGGAGGTCGGTGAGTGTTTGGGGGTGGTGTTTGTGTGAGAGAGAGGAGCTGGTCGGTGGCTGAGTGACGATCGGTGAGAGGGACACCCAGATCCGGTCGACAGCAAGGCAGCGACGACGGGAAAGGTCACCGGAGAGAGAGAGATCGGACGGGAGAGGGCACGGAGGAAAGATTTCTGTCTTTTAGAGAGAGGGCAGAGGATTCGAAGTTAGAGAGAGAAAGGGGTAGGAAGAAATAGAAAAAAATAAAGGTAGCTTTTATACCAGGCAAAAAGCACCAAAACGGCACCGTTTTGGGAGACAAGAGGAAGCTGAAGGGCCTGAGGCGAAACGGCGTCGTTTTGGGGAGAATTCAGCACCGAAACGGTGCGTTTTGGACTGCCATATCGCGGGCCTGCAGAGTGGACATCCTGCCGCGATTTTGGGCCTCCTACGGGCCTGTGAATCTGGGCCAATCTAAGCCCAGATAGGTATTGTCCCTTGGGCCCTTCTTTTTGATTTATTTATTTTTACTTTCTTTTTAATTAATTTAGTTTGAATTTTATAAAAAAAAACAAAAAACAAAAAACATATATATATATAATGTGAGTAGCTATTTAAACAATAAGCACATAAAAAAATAATAATAAAAATAAATAAAACTTTAAGCAAAAAATATAATAAATAATAACAAGTAAAATACACATAAACATATAAAATAATTTTGAGTATCTGATGATGGAATTCGATCTAGAAAGAGGTAAAGAGTTACTTCTTTCGGGTTGATTTTCTAGGTGAGGACTATGAGACAGATTTTCACCGAAACGTCGGGATAAATCCGAACTCTATACCCCAATATTCATTACTCAAATAAGTCATTATTAAAAATATACATGGAAAAATAAAAAATAATAATAATAAATTTTCATAATTTACATAAAAAAACTCAAATTAATATAATTGGTTAATTAGTTTAATATCACCAAATAAAGTTAATTTCACCATAAAAAATAATAATAAAAAATAAAAAATAAAAAATAAAAAAAGAAACTTTGATTGTTCATTCAAGAAATTATATAATTAGATAAATTACTCACCAATAATGTTAATAAAGATTTCAACAGAAAACAAAAGGCAAAAAAAAGTGAAAAAATAAAAATATGAAAATATAAAAAGAAAAGGGTAAAAAAAAAGAAAAAAAGAAAATAAAGAAATAACTTAAAAAGAGGTAACAAATGATAATAAAGGCAAGTAACATGATAAATCACCTCGAACTATCAATTATATAATTGGGTAAATTACGAACCCCCAAAGTCAATAAACGCGTGCATGTAGTCATCATTATTCTTTCCTGTCATAGCATGCGACATTTATCCTGTAAATGAGGCGGGAATCCCGATGATGGGATTTCTGCGAAAAGCTTGTAGAGACGAGTCTCTTTGGAGATATCTTTAGGTGAGGAAAACATCGAGACTTCACCAAAGCGTTGGGATGGTCTTCGAATGATTTTCCAATAATAGATTTTCGACCTCATCATTTAAAATAAGTAAATCATGACATCATTTTATGTTTGCATCATGTGCATACGTAAAATCGAATAAAAGACCAATTCAATAAAAAAAAATTTTTTTCAATAAGCAAGGATTGAGGAAGCATAACAATAAAATCGAAATCAGGCCGTAAAAAGAATGACTTAAGATTAAAATGGTACCGTTCATGGAACGGGCGTCATGCAGGTGCTAATCCTTCTCCGTGCGTAACCGCACTCCCGAACCCAATTTTGAAAAAATGTAGACCAATTCTCGTTCTTTCGATGGATCTAAAATTAATTTAGGACTCCGTCGATTCGAACCGAGTCAATAGGTGACCAATCGCACCTTTAAGGAACGATTGGTGGCGACTCCCTTTTCTTTTATTTTCGCCCGCGTCTGGCGGACGGGTTCCACGGACCCGCACGTTGCGACAGCTTGGCGACTCCACTGGGGACGAAAGAGAGTCAAGCCATTAAATAATCATAAGTCATTCACGACCTTAAATAATTTAATGTTTCCCTTAATTTTGTGCATTTGCTTTTACTTCTTTTATTGTATTTATTGTTTTAATTATTATTCAATTGTGGGGAATTTAGGATAGAGGGATGTGAGATTGTTGATCGAAAGTCGATATATTCCTTCACACACAAGACACGTTTGGCATTCATGCATAAGCCTTCTACCCGGGCTTAGTCCTTAATTAGGAGGGGGTTAAGTAGCTACGCTCTCGTGAGGTGATAACCTCCGCACGGGCTAGTGAAGACTCCTACTCAAATCGAACCTAGTCCGATTGAAGCCTATAATGGGCGAGGACCGGGGTGCCTTACTAGTCCATGTGGACGACAGTGAGGAACGATTTGGGAACCTTTAGCTCCGCTTTCAACCCAAACTCAGCATGTAGAATACCGAGAGCCACCTCTGCCTAGGTAGAACCTTACCCGTGAGAATATACCTTTGATTAGGTACACATGAAGGAACTTTTCACACTCCCTTTATTCTAAATTCTCCCAGCAAAATAATGAAGGTATCATGCACACTCATGTCATTATTCATTTTAATCTTTTCTTTCAATAAAAATCGCTCTTAAATATTTTCTTGCACTAATTTGAACCTTTTTGTTATTTTCATTTTGCATATGCACATTTGCATCATAATTTCGCATATAGGAAGAGTATTTGTCACTTGACAACCATCGACGGAGTAGATCCAATTACATTCATGGAGTCATCGTGGCCGCTCTCAAGCTATGACGGAATACATGAGGTAACCCAACACATGGCGAATGTCCAACAAATCGAAGGGGATTGTCTGTCGCAAGATCACGTGCCATCACTACCTCAAAGGGTCCACCTTGATCTGACACAGAATGACCTCACTGATCTACTTGACATATGGGAAAGGTGGGGGCCCTCAACTCGAGCGAATTTCGATAAGAAGTATGGCCACATAGCTCGACTCCTTAAGGTCCACATTGATGAACAGTTGTTGAAAGCCATCGTGCAATTCTGGGATTCGTCATACAGATGTTTTGTGTTCAACAAGGTGGATATGGTTCCCACAATCGAGGAATACACAACTCTCCTAAAAATTGATCTCGACAATCCGGACAAAATATATTGGAGGGGACAGAAGACTGGGCATAGACGGAAACTAGCCAAGATGATGGGTATCACCCCGGGCGAAGTCGATCAAAACTTGAAGAGAAAACGAAACAATGAGTGTATCCCGTGGAGTTTCTTACGCAATTATATCATGAAGCATCGAGATACCGAGCAAGGACAACTTGTGATGGCTTTAGGAATTTACGGGTTGGTCATTTTTCCTAAAGTTCTGGGGCATATAGAGGTCGGAATTATAGACTTCTTCGAACAAGTCGTCAATAAGGCCAATCCTTCACCTTCGATCTTAGCCGAAACTCTCAGATCTTTGAATTATTGTCGGAGAAAAGGAGAAGGACGTTTTGTGGGATGCGCGCAGCTGCTTTCCGTTTGGATAGTAAGCCACTTCGAATGCAATATCATGAGATTCAGGAAGCCATATCATCCGCTAAATGCCCCTATCAGAGAATTTTGTGAGAGTGAATGGCCGGAAGGTAGGACTAAGGAACAGTGGATCTCTAGACTTCAGAAACTGATAAGTGTGGAAGTAACGTGGAGAGCTCCGTGGATGCCTCATAGTCCGGTCATGTACAAATGTGGAGATAAACCATGGGTACCACTGATGGGACCGTGGGGGGGAATTAGTTACGCCCCAATTATGGTGAGAAGACAGTTCGGGTCAGAGCAATTTGTGCTAATGACGCACGGCCTCAACACTTTAGAATTTGCTTATGGAGAGCCGGGGTTCTTGAAAAAGATTGAAGACATTGCACGAGCTTGGAAGAAGACGAGCCGAGTCGACCAAGGGAGGTACAACGATGAAATTACTGCTGGGTATGAAGCGTGGCACGACAAACGAGTTAAAGACGTCGTGTACCCGAAGGAAGATACACTCAAGGGCCCAATTAATCCGGAACCTCATGATGCCTTGCTCGAAAGTGAATTGGGCCGGAAAAAGTCTGAAGCTGAAAGCGCCAACTGGAAGAAACGATACGAGAAGCTCCAAAGAGAATGTGAAAAGGCGAAAAAGGAAGTAATTGAACAGAAAAAGAAAGCCCGAAAGATAGAGGATGAATGGGAAAAGAAGTATGAAGCTTTGAATGACAAGTTTTCTACCGAGACGAGTGAACTCCAAAGGGGGATACAAGCCAGAGAAAGTCGAGGTAATGAGCTTCAAGCGTACAACGACGGACTGAGAAATCAAATGCGATTCCAACAAGAGTCCATCAAATTGCTACGACAGGAGTACGAGGAGCTCGAAGCAGCTATGGGGACTCACCGACAGGAATATGAACGCCTCAAGCGAGAGAGCCTCCGAATTCGAGAGTGGGGAGAGTCCTACAAACAAGCCTACCTAGAGAAATATGATCAGATGGATTATGCATTGAGGCAAATGAGGGAAGTGGCTTACAAGGCGAGAAGCATGGCTAGGAAGACGGACATACTGAGGAGCCAAGTCTTTCCGATCGGGAAACAAGAGCAACAATTGATCAGATATTATGATGAAGTGTATAGCCACTATAATAAAATTGGTGAATATTTCTGAATGTAAAAGATGGTTCCTGGATTGTAATGAAAGACAATATCTTTTGTAATGCATTATTTTGTTGACGGGTGTTATGTGGCAAATACTCCCTATATCATTCATACATGCATTTCATTCGCAATAAATTTTTCATCTAAAAAAAAAAAGAAAAAAAAAGAGAAAAAAATGTGTTCATTTTCATTCATGCGCCAAAAATTGCATCTGATTCATGTTTATGATATAAAAAAAAAAGCCTCAAGTCTCAAACAAATTGCTTGCAAGAAAAGTGGTTGACTTGGATTTTTTTCAAGAGCATGACAAGAGTAGGATTTTGCTAAGGAACGTAAACTTTAGAAGTTGTAATTGAAGTTTTAATGTTTTGTTGGATTAAAATTTTTGAAGCTTGGTGTTTAATTTGTAAATTGATTTAGTCAAGGTTTCTATAACACGTTTTCAAAAAAAAAAAAAAAGAAAAAAAGAAAAGGTTTAAGCAATAAAGTGCACACATGTTCTCGAAAGAATTGATGGTTATTGTTTGGAATGAACTTGTCCTTGCAAACATTCTCTAACCATTTCTTCAGACACTTGGGAATCCAAAATCATTCAAATAAAGACTATCCAAGAATTCAAAATCCAAAAAGAAGCAAAGTTTTGAAAATGCATCAACCCTATCTTGTGATACCTAAGGACAATGATCTTTGTCTAGGCAATGATCGATGTTGTAATTATTTGTTTCGCAAAATTCTCCCTTTAGAAAGCAAGCAAATCAGATACTCTCATAAAGACTCCAAATAGGGTAGGTTAATAAATGTCAAGACTATGCTGAAGTCTCAAATACCCCAACACCTCTCAAATTCTTTCAATCTGGATACCAAATGTGAACCTTGAACCCATTATCTAAAGCTTATCTTCACCCATATTCTGGGGCATGATGATCAAGAAAAAAAAAGCAAGATTACCCAATTCCTTCAAGACACCTTGGCTTCAAAATAGCCCTTTTTCCTTTCTCATTTCCTGATATTCTGATCTTTGAAGGCTTCTAATATTGAGTTATGAAGAAAAAAAAAAGAGAGAAAAAAAAAGAAGAAAAAAAAAAAGAAATAAGAAAGTGACATTATGCACTTGAGATATTCCAATGATGCTAAAAGTAAAAAAACAAAGAAAAGTCAATCTTTGATTTTAAAGTCTTCCTTTCTAGGGATTGCTCTTCAAATATAAGTAATCATAGTTGAGAGGATAAATGGCCATGTTTCGTTTTCCTTTCACAAATGAAAAATTATCCACTTGCTACCCCTTTGAGCCTATCGAATATTTCTTCTAAATGCACCTCAACCAAGGATCACCCCCCCCCCCCCCACATTGGGGGGCAATTATGAAGAAAAATTTTCGTCAAAAGCACAAAGGATGGAAGATTCATTCCAAATGACAAGTGAACATCTGATATACTATGGGGGTAGAAGCAAATTTGAGTTCTTGAAGATTTCGAACTCAATCGACCAATATGAAAGTTTGAAAAAAAAAAAGAAGAAAAAGGCATAGGAGGAAAAATGAAAAAGCATGCTTTGAAAAAGACAAATGCCTTTAAAGAATCTTTTGTGCGGTAATAAATGATCCTTGGTTTAATCACCTTTAAACACATGTTTTGGGCCTTTGTATCCATTTTTTCAGAACCCTTAACCATGGCCTACATTACGTGCTTAAAAAGTCCATTTTGATCAAGTGTGGATACTTAAATTGAAGAGCTATCTTATAGAGGAAGATCATCACATAGAGAATGAGACTTTGACCTCTTTTCTTTGCCAAAATTACCTTTTTGAATCCCTCAATCCATTTTGGATGGAGTTTGAATTTTCTCAAGTGCATGGTGGAATGATCAATAAAAAAAAGAGAGAAGAAAAAAGAAAAAGAAAAAGTGAGTGAAAAAGATAAAGCTCTAGGGTGAAAACCCGAAAGGGCAGTCTAGAGCGAAGTTGAGAACTTATGAAGCCATTCATGATTTTAACTAAAATGATAACAAGAAGCACCAGAAAGAAACCATTTCAAGGTAGCTAGAGTTCATTACACACTTTTCAAGTGCATAAGACTCTCAAGAACCTTAAAGATTCAAGATCTATCAGAAAAAGTCCATACTGAATTTTGAGCCTATCTCTTTTTAGATACCCTCCTGCAATGCAAAACTTGCAATGGCTGGTCTTGACATTTATCATCTTGCCACACATCATGAGGCTTAGAAAATGTCGAATTTGATTGTGATTTAAAAGAAATCATTTTGTAAAATTTGATTTTAAATCACCATACATTTGTGAGCTTAGACAAAGAAATTTCAACTCTTTCTTTTCCCATGAAATGGTAAGAAACCTTTATTGTTGACCAAGACCTTGATGAGTTAAACTATCCTACCTATTTGAAAGGCCAGATTGTCATTTAGCTTATCCAAAATCATTTCGAGCAGTAATCATCAATTTTCAAGAGATTCAAATATCACACGTTTTTCCAACTTGATTGTTTTATCACTTTAACAAGAAAGTGTTGGAATTGATGCATTCTTGTTCCAAGATTCAGCTATCTTTGATCATAAGAATAATCGTATGGGACAATTTTGTTACGATTTTGTCAAAATCAAGATGTTTTTGAAAACAAAAGAAAAAGAAAAAATGAAAGTTTTTGTGAGGAAAATTCTTTAATCACTGAGAGATAAGACAAACACTTTTGAAAAAGACAAATTCATTTCTCCAGAAAAGTGAGAAAAAGCAATGTGAATAAGAGCTTTCATGATCAACGACATCAATGCATTGAAACCCAATTTGAATTGGTGGTCTTTGGTTGACAAAGAAATTGGAGGTTGCACAAGAACACTGTCAAAGAATAAGAAGTTGAAGAAAACGATCTTGTAAGCAAGGAATATGTGGTGCAAAACAAAAAGAAGAAATGCATAATTTGTCTATCGTTTTCAATCATGCATACATGCCTAGCCATGCATATGATCATGTTCAGAACAAGAACCAGAAAGGATTCATGTTCCAAGTTTCAATAGTAGAAATTCACCCAAATCCAGGAATTTTAACTTTGTCAAAACCGAACCTGTTTGGAGATAGGTCGAGCCTAGATTAAGTCTAGGAATTTCAATTTCAAAATCGAACCTGTTTAGGTCGAGCCTAGATTAAGTCTAGGAATTTCAATTTCAAAATCGAACCTGTTTAGGTCGAGCCTAGATTAAGTCTAGGAATTTTAACCTCAAAGTCGAACCTGTTTAGGTCGAGCCTGGATTAAGTCTAGGAATTTCAATTTCAAATCGAACCTGTGTGGAGATAGGTCGAGCCTAGATTAAGACTAAGAATTTCAATTCCAAAGTCGAACCTGTGTGGAGATAGGTCGAGCCTAGATTAAGTCTAGAAATTTCAATTCCAAAGTCGAACCTGTGTGGAGATAGGTCGAGCCTAGATTAAGTCTAAGAATTTCAATTCCAAAGTCGAACCTGTTTAGGTCGAGCCTAGATTAAGTCTAGGAATTTCAATTTCAAAATCGAACCTGTTTAGGTCGAGCCTAGATTAAGTCTAGGAATTTCAATTTCAAAATCGAACCTGTTTAGGTCGAGCCTAGATTAAGTCTAGGAATTTTAACCTCAAAGTCGAACCTGTTTAGGTCGAGCCTGGATTAAGTCTAGGAATTTCAATTTCAAATCGAACCTGTGTGGAGATAGGTCGAGCCTAGATTAAGACTAGGAATTTCAATTCCAAAGTCGAACCTGTGTGGAGATAGGTCGAGCCTAGATTAAGTCTAGGAATTTCAATTCCAAAGTCGAACCTGTGTGGAGATAGGTCGAGCCTAGATTAAGTCTAAGAATTTCAATTCCAAAGTCGAACCTGTTTAGGTCGAGCCTAGATTAAGTCTAGGAATTTCAATTTCAAAATCGAACCTGTTTAGGTCGAGCCTAGATTAAGTCTAGGAATTTCAATTTCAAATCGAACCTGTTTAGGTCGAGCCTAGATTAAGTCTAGGAATTTCAATTTCAAATCGAACTTGTTTAGGTCGAGCCTAGATTAAGTCTAGGAATTTCAATTTCAAATCGAACCTGTTTAGGTCGAGCCTAGATCGAGTCTAGGAATTTTAACTTTGCCAAATCGAACCTGTTTGGAGATAGGTCGAGCCTAGATTAAGTCTAGGAATTTCAATTTCAAATCGAACCTATTTGGAAATAGGTCGAGCCTAGATTAAGTCTAGGAATTTCAATTTCAAATCGAACCTGTTTAGGTCGAGCCTAGATCGAGTCTAGGAATTTTAACTTTGCCAAATCGAACCTGTTTGGAGATAGGTCGAGCCTAGATTAAGTCTAGGAATTTCAATTTCAAATCGAACCTGTTTAGGTCGAGCCTAGATCAAGTCTAGGAATTTAAACTTTGTCAAATCGAACCTGTTTAGGTCGAGCCTAGATCAAGTCTAGGAATTTTAACTATGTCAAATCGAACCTGTTTAGGTCGAGCCTAGATCAAGTCTAGGAATTTTAATTTTATCAATTCGAACTTGTTTAGGTCGAGCCTAGATTAAGTCTAGTAATTTTTAACTTTGTCAAATCAAACCTGTTTAGAGATAGGTCGGCCCTAGATCAAGTCTAGGAATTTCCTCAAATTGAAATCAGACGCGGTGTCTACGTCTTTGCACTATCCTTGATCCTCAAGAATGTGCAAAGAGGGGCAGCTGTAGACACCTAAAATAAAGAAAATAAGTAAATACTAAAAATAAAAAAAAAATAAAAAAAATATAATAAAAAATTTTTTAATAATAAAAAAAATGAAAAATGGTGAGGGAAAAGACAGGTCGGGAAGAAGACTGAGCCTGCTCAGTCCTCTTCCCCGACCATCATTGCAAGGGGCATTCAATGCCCCTGCAAAAGTCACCGGATTTTGAGGGATTGCCCAAATCCGGTGACTAGCCCTCCTAGGCGGCTACAACCTAGACAAAATCATGCTCAACAGAGCATGATTTCGCCTAGTGGGGTTGTCCAAAATATTGGACAACCCCGGTGTTAAAAGAAGCAGGCAGAAACCAAATCGAGAGGGATTTTGGGGGAAAACCAAAAAAAACAAACAAAACACAGAGAGCAGTTTCAAACCGAAAAAAACAACAAAAAAAATTTTGTTTCCCTGCAACGAAAAACCATCGCAAATCCAAAAAAATAACAACAAAAAAAAAACCCTAGATCTAGCAGCCAAAAACCACAATAAAAAAAAAACAAATCAAATCACAAAAGGGGAGGTCAGTGAGTGTTTGGGGGTGGTGTTTGTGTGAGAGAGAGGAGCTGGTCGGTGGCTGAGTGACGATCGGTGAGAGGGATACCCAGATCCGGTCGACAGCAAGGCAGCGACGACGGGAAAGGTCGCCGGAGAGAGAGAGATCGGACGGGAGAGGGCACGGAGGAAAGATTTCTGTCTTTTAGAGAGAGGGCAGAGGATTCGAAGTTAGAGAGAGAAAGGGGTAGGAAGAAATAGAAAAAAAAAGTAGCTTTTATACCAAGCAAAAAGCACCAAAACGGCACCGTTTTGGGAGACAAGAGGAAGCTGAAGGGCCTGAGGCGAAACGGCGTCGTTTTGGGGAGAATTCAGCACCGAAACGGTGCGTTTTGGACTGCCATATCGCGGGCCTGCAGAGTGGACATCCTGCCGCGGTTTTGGGCCTCCTACGGGCCTGTGAATCTGGGCCAATCTAAGCCCAGATAGGTATTGTCCCTTGGGCCCTTCTTTTTGATTTATTTATTTTTACTTTCTTTTTAATTAATTTAGTTTGAATTTTATAAAAAAAAACAAAAAACAAAAAACATATATATATAATGTGAGTAGCTATTTAAACAATAAGCACATAAAAAAATAATAATAAAAATAAATAAAACTTTAAGCAAAAAATATAATAAATAATAACAAGTAAAATACACATAAACATATAAAATAATTTTGAGTATCCGATGATGGAATTCGATCTAGAAAGAGGTAAAGAGTTACTTCTTTCGAGTTGATTTTCTAGGTGAGGACTATGAGACGGATTTTCACCGAAGCGTCGGGATAAATCCGAACTCTATACCCCAATATTCATTACTCAAATAAGTCATTATTAAAAATATACATGGAAAAATAAAAAAAATAATAATAAATTTTCATAATTTACATAAAAAAACTCAAATTAATATAATTGGTTAATTAGTTTAATATCACCAAATAAAGTTAATTTCACCATAAAAAATAATAATAATAAATAAAAAATAAAAAATGAAAAAAGAAACTTTGATTGTTTATTCAAGAAACTATATAATTAGATAAATTACTCACCAATAATGTTAATAAAGATTTCAACAGAAAACAAAAGGCAAAAAAAAGTGAAAAAATAAAAATATGAAAATATAAAAAGAAAAGGGTAAAAAAAAAGAAAATAAGAAAATAAAGAAATAACTTAAAAAGAGGTAACAAATGATAATAAAGGCAAGTAACATGATAAATCACCTCGAACTATCAATCATATAATTGGGTAAATTACGAACCCCCAAAGTCAATAAACGCGTGCATGTAGTCATCATTATTCTTTCCTGTCATAACATGCGACATTTATCCTGTAAATGAGGCGGGAATCCCGATGATGGGATTTCTCCGAAGAGCTTGTAGAGACGAGTCTCTTTGGAGATATCTCTAGGTGAGAAAAACATCGAGACTTCACCAAAGCGTTGGGATGGTCTTCGAATGATTTTCCAATAAAAGATTTTCGACCTCATCATTTAAAATAAGTAAATCATGACATCATTTTATGTTTGCATCATGTGCATACGTAAAATCGAATAAAAGACCAATTCAATAAAAAAATTTTTTTTTCAATAAGCAAGGATTGAGGAAGCATAACAATAAAATCGAAATCAGGCCGTAAAAAGAATGACTTAAGATTAAAATGGTACCGTTCATGGAACGGGCGTCATGCAGGTGCTAATCCTTCTCCGTGCATAACCGCACTCCCGAACCCAATTTTGAAAAAATGTAGACCAGTTCTCGTTCTTTCGATGGATCTAAAATTAATTTAGGACTCCGTCGATTCGAACCGAGTCAATAGGTGACCAATCGCACCTTTAAGGAACGATTGGTGGCGACTCCCTTTTCTTTTATTTTCGCCCGCGTCTGGCGGACGGGTTCCACGGACTCGCACGTTGCGACACTAATCAAAGGTATATTCTCACGGGTAAGGTTCTACCTAGGCAGAGGTGACCCTCGGTATTCTATATGCTGAGTTCTTGTAGAAAATAGCGCTAAAGGTTCCCAAATTGTTCCTCACTATCGTCCACTCGGACTAGTAAGGCACCCCGATCCTCACCCATTACAGGCTTCAAACGGACTAAGTTCAATTTGAGTGGGAGTGTTCACTAGCCCATGCGGAGGTTAACACCTCACGAGAGCGTAGCTACTAAACTCCCTCATATAGAGGACAAAGCCCGGGTAGAAGGCTTATGCATGAATGCAGCACGTGTTGTGTGTGTGAAGGAAACATATCAACCTTTTACGGACACTCTCACATCCCTCTATCCTAAATCCCCCACAATTCAAATATAATAAATTAATAATTATAAAATGATTATTGCACAAATTACAATGCACAAAACAAATGCTCAAAATTGAAAAAAAGACACTAAATTATTTAGGGCTTAAGACAATCTATGATTAATTATGGTTCGACTCTCTTATCTTCCCCAGTGGAGTCGCCAAGCTGTCGCAACGTGCGGGTCCGGGAACCCGTCCGCTAGACGTGAATAACTTGGGGAGTCGCCACTAATCTTTTTTGTTTAGGTGTGATTGGCCACCCAATAAATTTGTTCTATTCGACGAAATACTAAATTAACTTTAGGTTCGTCAAAAGAACGATAAACTGGTTTACGTGTTTTTTAGAGTTTGAGTTTGGGAGTACGGTTACGCACGGGGTAGGATTAGCACCCCCGTGACGCCTGTTCCACGATCGGTACCATTTAATAACTTATTGTCTTAACCCTTTTATTTTGTTTTTTTTTTGTGCTTATTTTGCTATTATTTGTTGGATTCATCTTTTTATTCTGTTGATCAAATATTTTACGACCTAAGCGTACATGTAATGCAATTATGAAATGCGTGGCATAAAATCGAAATAGTACCAAACGAAAACTTTTTATTGAGTGTACTTTCCGAATCCGCCCATCATACTGGTGGGATCCAGGAGTATCCTCGCACCTAGAGAGATACCTAAGAAACTCGCCTTCGCAAGTTCGTTAGGTAAATCCCATCATCAGGATAATCGCTTGTGAAAGGAAACAATGTTTTCGTGAATGCAAAACATCCTAATACGGGTAAAAACCTTTTATTAAAGATATCTTTCCGAACCCTCCCATCATACTGGTGGAGCTCGGAAGTATCTTTTCACTTAGGGAGTTTACCAATGAAACTCGCCTTCGCAAGTTTCCTCGGAAAGTCCCATCATCGGGGTTTATATCCGTATACAAAATAGGTCTATATGCCATGACAGTTAATAATGCCAACATGATACGCGTAAATTTCATATTTATTCCATGTTTATTATTTTTCTTTTATGATTACTTTTTATGAATTTCTTTATTTATTTATTGTTTTTTCAGTCATTTTTATTTCTTCGTATATTTTAGAACATAGGTACTTATTTTTCATCACATGAACTTTCCTATAGTAATAACTTTGGATCACATGTTTATTATTATTATTATTATTATTCTATATGTATTTTTATTTATTTGTGTTATTATGATTTGATAAATTTATTATTGTCATTCATTGATTTTTATTTATCTTATTCATTTCATTTATGATTTTTTTTATGATTAAATATATTTAAAGGTATTTATTTATTTATTTATATTTTCTTATTCATATTTTTTATTTTATTTTTTATTAAAACCATTGAAATTTTGAATTAAGACCCTCCCATCATACTGGTGGGATCCTAATTAAAATTTCTAACCTAAGGAAACTCACTTGGAATTGCAACTTCTCGCGTTCCGAGTGAAAATCCTATCATCGGTCTAGTTCTAAAATAATTGTTTAACTTTCAAAATTTTTTTTATTATTATTATTTATTATCCTATTTTTTATGTGCTTATTACTAAAATAAATACTCATATTTTGTATTTATATATTTTTTTATTTTTTATTATTTTTTTCTAACAAAACTTAAACTAAATTAACATACTTTGGAATTAAAAATAAATACAAACCAATTCAAAACAAAAGCCCAAATAAGGGATGTACCTATCTGGGCTTGGATTAGCCCAGATCCGTGGCCCACAGGAAGCCCGAGGCTGCCTTGGACGGTCCACTCCGTAGGCTCGTTGCTCAGCTCTCCAAAACGCATCGTTTTGTTCCCCCTCCAAAACGACCTCGTTTGTTGCTCCAGAAACTCCTCCAAACGACGTTGTTTAGGCGTTGATCCCTTTTAATTCCTTGTTCCACTAAAACGGCATCGTTTAGGCTCCAAACCTGAGTATATAAACCTCTTTTTTGTTATTTTCTCTCATTTCCAACCTTCACTTTCTCTCTCTAGCCTCAATATCCTCTCCCCTCTCTCTAAAAAAACAAACCTCTTTGTTTTCCAGTCCCCCAAATTGGGCTTCTCCCTCTTCCGATCGACCTATTCCGTTTTCCCGTCGATCTCGTCGACCTTAGTCACCAGCTCACTACTCCGTTCCTTTCCTAGCCCGCTCCTCCCCGAACTATTTTTCTCCCTCACCGACCAACCTCCGATCGCCTTCCCTTTCACAGATCTCCCCCTCATTCGCCGGTCGTCGGACTCTCACCCGATCGGCCTCTCCTTCACCTGAAACAGCTTCTATCTCGACTCCGATCAGCCCTCTTCCCGAATCAATTTTTTTGATTTGTGGTTTTTGGTTGATAAGGGTTTTGAATCAATTTTTTTTTTGTTTGGGGTATCTCACCTGTTGTTTAGAGCATTTTAGGGTTGTTTTTTTTTGTTTTCGATTTTTTTTTTCTCAAAAAATGCTCTCCTCCTCCCAAATGCCCCCTCTCCCCCTTTTAGCACTCAGATTGTCCAAAATTTTGGACAATCCGGAATGGAGCTCTGACAATGGAAGGGGGGGCTGGCTGCTTGGGGGTCAGTCACCAGATTTGGGGCAATCCCCCAAAATCCGGTGATTGCAGGGATGATGATTGCTTCCCCCTTTTTTTCTGATTTTTTGATTTTTTATTTTTTTTGTTATTTATTTATTTATTATTATATATTTTTTTATTTTTAGGTGTCTACAATATTACCCGATGAAATTAGGTTACATCGGTGGATGTAGAACTGTCATGCAATGAAGAGACAAAGTGGAAGACATAGGCATAGTGCATTTTTTTGCACTTATCATTTTTGTTAGTTTCAATAAGTCTTGTATATATTTGTGTGGGGTTAAGAGAAGCCAAAATTTGGTTGGCAGAACTTCAATACCAAGAAAATAGTAAAGATCGCCAAGGTCTTTGATAGAAAAGCGAGTTGCCAACTCTTGCAAAAAACATATGAGAAACCCATTGTCATTACCTATGATAATTTAAAGATGTTATTTTTGGAGTGAGTGGTCATGGAATGAGAAAGAGTGTGCTAAATTGATTTTGTTGGGTTTGTTGGCATAGGAAGCGTTGGAAGTTGTGCTAATGTTTCAATAGGAGGAAGATCTGTAGCAGGAGAACTAGAGATACAAGGTGAGAAAGAATCATTATTTAAACGAAAAGAGGTATGAACGGAAGTACTTGACTCTGTAGAAAGAGGTGGCAACGATGTAATGATAAGCTGCGGTAGAGTGTGCAAATGAGCTACCATGGTGGTCTCTATTGGTGGTTATTGCACAACAGTGGCAGAGATGTAGTTTGTGGAGAAAAAGAAGTTAAAGGCAAATTCCAAGCATAAAGAGAAGTAAAAAGATCAGTGGAAAAGGATTTTGAAAAAGGAAACTCAATTTCAACAAATCGAACATGATGCACGGTGTAAATTTTATTTGTTATAATAGTCAAACAAAAATATGCACTTTGATTAAGAGAGTAACCAAGAAAAATACATGGAAAGATTTGGGTTCAAGTTTATTGGAATTATATGGTTTTAACAAAGGAACGCATGGACATCCAAAAACTTTTAGTTTATTGTAATTTGGTTTTCAATTAAACAATTTTTCATAAAGGGAAGCAAAATTTATTATAGGAATAGGAAGCCAATTAATTAAATAAGCCATCGTTTGAAAAGTATAGGACCAATATTTGTGAGGGAGTTTTGCTTGATGAAAGAGAGTTAGGCTAGTGTGGACAATGTGTTTATGATGTCTTTTAATAGTGCCATTGTGTCGAGGTGTCTGAGATGGTGTTTTAATATGTTGAATATCCATTGTGCTTAAGAAATCTTTTAGAGTAGTATATTCTCTGCCATTATCTGAGTAGACAAAGATTATAAGTCATTTAAAAAATTTCTCAACCACAACTTTATAATGACGAAAAATAGTGCACACTTTATTAGATTTGAGAGGCAAAAGATAGAGCCAAATATATTTAGTAAAATGATTAAAACAATTATGTAATAATAAAAACCATTAACAGATTGGACAAGAAAAGATCCCTAAACATTAGTATAAATTAATTTAAGAGGCCCATGGCTTTCTAAAGTGGATTCAATAAACAGTAGACTTTGGCTTTTATTACATAAACAAGATTGACACATAAAATTGGGAGGAATAGAAAAGGAAAATGACATTGAACTAAACTGAACTAGATATTTTATTATTTTTAAAAACGGATGACCAAGTCACCCATGCCAAATTACCAGGGATGCAGAAACAATTACACAAGTAGAGGAAGCTATGACTGGGCCATTATTTGCACCTTTTACAATCGACCATTAATAAAAATCATGCCTATTCTTTCCGCAGAGTAGAGGAGTCTTCGTACATAAATCCTTGACAACAAAATAAAAAGGAGAAAATTCAATAAAGATTTGATTAGATCGATAAAATTTGGAAATAGATATTAAACTTTGTTTAATAGATGACACACATACAGCATTAGAAAGTTTGAAAGAATGAGGAAAGGAAATAGATCTAATATGAGTTATTTTTAAACTTAAACCATTACCAATTTGAATGTCATCAAGATCCTCATAAGGTTGATGAAGACAAATTTGACATCTGAGAGGTAACGTGGTGAGACTCACCAGAATCAACTATCCGTGGATTTTGAGTAGACGGAGATGTGGTGACATGATTGACAGATGGATGTTGAGAGCAAAATTGAGGAAAAAGCTTAAAACATCTCTTAACATCATGTCCATACTTGCTGTAGAAGTGATAGACAGCTGATGGTGTAATTAAGGGGTTGGGTTTGGACTGTTTTGTTGGCAATAGTAAGATTAGGAAGTGGGCAGGTGCTGGGGAAGGTAAATTTTGCTTTGAAGTATAGTAAGAAGATGGAGAATTTTTGGCCAAATTAGTAGTGGGTGGGATAGAATCAAAATTTTATTTGCCATTGTGAAAGAAGAAAGTTTCATGGTCAATAATCTTATCAAACAATTATTCAAATGGAACAATATAATCTTGAGTGCACATGGCAATAATAAGTACCTTGTAAGCAAGGACGAGACCATGGGTTGCATAGACAAAATGGTAGGCATCACTTGGAGGATCATCAAAAGCAGTGAGTTCATCTACAATTTGTTTGATGAAGACAAAAAGGTTAGTAACAGAGAGAGAACCATGAGTAATCATAGTGAGTTTATCCTCGAGATGAATCATGTGAGTGGTAGATCTCCTGGCATAGAGACTAGAGAAACAAGTCCAAGCTTCTCGATTAGATGTTGCAACATATATCAATGGTATGACAACTTCACTTAGAGACGCAAGAATTGCATGAAGAATTAGTTGATCTTGTCGACGTTAAGGAAGATAATTTTCATTAGGAATGGTTTGACCATTTTGAGTTGCTGTTAAAGAGGGACATGTGAAAGTCCCTTTGAGATATCTTTGAAGATCTAGACCTAAGAAAAGGGCGTTAAATTAGGCATTACTTGAGAAATGGTTGAGAAGCGTGCGCTTTATAAGCAATTAAGTAGTAGCATTGATCATTATTAAAATTTGAGTAGGATTTGAAAGAACAACAACAATTGTTGACAAATTGCTTGTAGCTGAGTTGGAGGCCATTTGAAAAAAACTATAGAAGATAGGAAAGAAGAAGGATCTAACTCATTAAAAGAAGGCGCTCAAATACCATAAAAAGAATAAATAGTTTGAATATTGATTGATTGCATGAATTCATTTGATTTACAAAGGAAATATATATCCTGAGTTGTACATCTTTTAGTTAGGCGTAAAACAAAAATGCCTTAAAGGAAATCTGTGGAGATAAAATAAGAGTTGAGTTTGTTAAAACTGTTGCAATTGAAACATTTGAGTTTGTTGAGAGAAAGGTGGTGACCCAAGCTTGAGGCTAGAATGGTGGAGAAATCGAGTTTAGTGGTAAGGACATTGAAAGTTCTACAGCTTGTTGAGATATTGATAACGTGGCAACTTTTGATGAAGATTCTCCAATTTGTTCTCCTCTAAATCCAATGAAGAAAAAGATTTCCTTTTTGTTGTCGTCTATGCTATCTTGTTAGATTGCTGATTATGTATCCTTAAGGAAAAGTTTATCTATGATTGACTTTTTTTTTTTGAATAGCAGGGATTTTATAAATAAAGAGGTTACCCATAACGGAGTAAGCCTTTTAGAAATACGGCAAATTAAGATAAAAACTAATGGCATGCTTGGTTGAGGGGAATAGAATAGCCATTCCTCCCTTATTCTCATTGTTGAGATAAATATACATTTGGTTCAATGGAATAGCTATTTTTCAGAATAGCTATTTCAAGAGAAGCCTGAATAGCCATTACCAAGGCCCCTTAGTAATTTAGTAATGACTATTCTAAATTGTTGGAAATAGAAAAAAGAGTTGATTAGACAAATATATCTTTTTACAATTTAAAAAACTACTTTATAAAAAAAATACTAAACTCATTTTTTCTCTCTCTCTTCCTCACTCCTTCTCTCTCTAAAGCACAGAAAATACAAAATTTTTTACTTCATTTGCAAAAAGAAAGGGAATGAAAATATTTAAATATTATTTAATATATTAATATTATTTAACTATAATAAATATTATAAAGCATATTATTTAAAATTATTATTTGAATATTATAAATGTAATAAAAAATATTATTTAGTATTATTTAAATTTAATGAAGAATATATTTTATCTTTTAATATTAAATATTATTTAATTATAATAACAGGTTTAATTATCTTTTAATACAAAATATTATTAAATTATAATAAAAATATGTTTGTATTTTGGTGAAAATATTATTTAATTATAGTAAAAGTTATTTTGATTTTATTACCTAGAATATTTTTATTTTTTAACAAAATAAATTCTTTAATTTTAATAAAGAGTATTTTTTTCTCATCATAGTTTTTTTTAATTGAAAAATCTTTAAATTTAATAAAAGATATTTTTATCATTTACCCATTATTCATTAATTATTTTTAAAATTATTCCTACCAATCAAATAATAAAATAATTAATAATAGTAATTTCTATCATATTTTATTCTCATAGGCCAATCTACATAATAGTTATTCTTCCTTTATTCTATTATCTTAGAATGACTATTCTATTCCTATTCTATTCTTCTCAATAAACCAAGTATAGTGTAAGAGAAAAAAGCTGCAAAGAACAAAGGCAACAACAACCAAAACTCCGAAGCCGTTAAAGAAGGCAAACAAAACAACTACACAAAACCAGAAATCATCAAAACAATGAGAAACACAATCTGGAGCAATATTAGAAAAAAACATCTTAGCGAATTAGATGAAATAAGAGCGGGAAGAACATCAGGAGGTCATGGTTGATGAGGCAACAGCAGAACAAAAGCCTCAGAAAGCAATGAAAAACAAACCAGCTTAAGCAAAAATGAACATAGCCAAAGCAAAGATTATAGAAAGATCTAAATGAAATCCTTTGAACGATCAACACCCTCTTTAGCTAATTGACCCGTAAGCTAATTAGCAGATCTAGGAATGTGCACAATAGACTAGTTAAGAAGCCTTCTTTTTAAGCAGTTAATTAAATTTAAAATGCTTCTCATTCATCAAGGAATCACAGATCTATGACTCACTCTAAGCTTTTTCTTAAGCTTACCATTGGTATTTCTTTGAATTTCTGTTTTTCATATGCACCAAATGATTACTTAAGATCAAGATCGATTAACATAAAACTATGTGGTATTATTCTTTAAATTGATGCCGTAAAAGTATTCTTTCCCATACGTAACTGTATTTTTTCCCATACGTAACCGTATTTTCAAATTTGAAAATTGTTTATAGACTGAAACTTATCTTTTAAACTAAACTTAAATTAAATTTAAAATAATGTAATTATGTGATAAAAAAGATTGATGATGACTTCATTCTTAGGCTAGCAATTAAAGTTCCCATATTTGGACGTTATTATAAGTTGTCGTATGTGCTATCTTATTAGAGGACTGATTATGTGAGGACGGAGGGTACACCATTTCTCTAGAATTTTAAAATTATTTATTTATTATATATTTCTTAATAAGGGGTACAGGGTAGTATATTTATGGGGGTTATGGTCCTCTAAAATTGTTAAAAGTTTTTATTTATTATATATTTATTAATGACCTCTTCAAAATAAATTTTTATTTAATAATTAATATAAATAAAAAATAATAAAATGACCACACAATTGAGTCATTATGAGCTTGATATACCTCATCACTCATGTTTTGAAAATATTGAAATATTTTCTGAATTGTGCTAGAAATTGGTGGAAATAGAAAGTCAAGAAATTATCACTTGATTGATATTAATTCACCTAATTTTAACTCTTTCGATTTCTGCAGTAACTACAAAAAAAGCCTTTTCAATAATAAAAATTTTGAAAACAAAACTTCGGAATAAAATAGATGATGAGTTTGTTGTAGATAATTCAGTTTATATTGAAAAAGATATTATTAGTCTTTTCATTACAGAGTCAATAATTGATAAATTTGAATTTAAAAAATATCGTAAAACATAACTTTTTTAAAAGACTAAGACAGATTTTTTTTAATTTTTTATTTACATGTTATATAAAATTATTGTATATTATAAATTTTTTGATCATTAGTTAAGTTTAATATTTTTTATTTTAAAAATTTTTAATTTTTGTTTTTTTTAGTCCTTAATCTTCCAACACAAGTTGGATAGCTCTGTTCTTATGATTATGTATCCTTTAAGAAAAGCTGCTTTATGGGAGACTCTATGCCTTTACTCAAGCTTACCATGGGTATTTCTTCACGTTCCCCTTTTTCACATGAACCAAATGATTTTCTCTTCATGATATCTTTGGTGGAGAGAGGGTTATATAATGTCCTAATTGTGAATATTCTGGAATTTGTCTCTAGCACGATGAAAAAGAGATGGTCTTAACCATTTTAATGAGATGCAATGATCAGTGTTGTACACGGCCAAGCTTGAAACCGAAGGCCCAAAAGCAGCCCACATCTTTTATCACCATTGTAGATAGCCGACAGCAAGATCCTCCAGCCCACTTTACAAAAGCGTCACAGTGGGTTGCGTATCACTAAAATATTAGAGGAAGAACATCACATGGTACCACAAGATTGGAAAAAGAGAAGCCTTCTAATGAAGAACTATCATGTACCTAAGACTTTGACATTGCTGCTGTAATTAACTTAAAATCAATTATATATATATATATATTTAAAGAAAAGGTAGCAGTGGCACTGCCTTAAGTTTAGATATGTCAAAATTCACATGGTTTTTGTTTAATGCTTTTTTTTTTTAAGAAGGGTGTCATCCGGTAGATTGGTACCAAAGAAACTTACATTCAATCAATTTAAAGGTTGGCAACTCATTATCAAATATCAAGAATCAATCCAATTGAATCAAATTACCTCTATTGGGCCTACCATGTCAATTCGGGGCCTTCAACTCTTTGGATTACTATTTAAATTTATAGTTGGCCTTTAAAAGCCGACGCAAGATTTTATTTATTTATTTAAAACTATTAATTGGATTAAAATAATTCATACTAGCAAGGTCTATATATATATATATTTGTCTTCTTTATATTCCCATTATTATTTATATTAAAAAAATGTCATAATTAAAAATGATATTGGTTTGAAAAAGAAAATAGAAAGGCCAGCAAATCTTGGGTAGTCCAGATGAAATCTTGTAAGGTGGGGAGTCAATGTACAGGTGGGGTAGCAAAATCAACTCACCGTCAGATTGTCTTGTGCGTAGACCATTGAAAACACAGCCGTTTTGGGTCTGGACAACATCATAGAACAGGGGTGACGTGGCTAAACACCTTCACCGCGTTGCAGAGAATCCAAACTTCAACCTCTCACCCGTGCGCTTCTTTTGATCCTTCCCCTTTTCTTGTCGCCTCCCTAAAAAATCCAAATAAAAACAAAAATGAGTTGAAAAAGCCATTTGACCTCTCTCTCTCTCTCTCTCTCTCTCTCACTCTTGTACAGTTTTTTGAAATTTAAATTCTTCTCACCGTCACCTTCTTCTTTTCTGCCCCCACAGTTGGTTTGCCGCTCCCTCTGTTTCTCTTTCTCCCAAATTTATAATAAAATAATATTTGAAGAAATAAAAATAGAAAACAGATTGTTGCTGCAGGTAGGAATCTTCCACGTTTTGAAATTCCATTTTACCCTATCAAAATTCAAAAACTTGTATAGTTTAAGTTCACTCAAGAATTTCTTTTCGCTTTGTTTCCAAGGAGGTTCAAAAGGATCCCGCTTGTTCTCTTTCAGCTGCCTTTTTTTCCACTTCAGGTACTTCTCTTTGCCTTCTATTTCTTGTTTCTCTTCTTAGATTTTCGTTTCTCCAACAATTTACGTTGTCAATACGTCAAAGATTTGCTTTTTTACTGTGAACAGACAGAAGAAACTGATTTCTCTTTGTTCCTTTTCCCCCCTTAATTTAGCTTATTTTTGTTGGTAAAGAAACAGAACAGAGAAGAGTAATGCATTTTACTTAGGCCAGTACTTAACAGCTGCTTAAATGCCACAAGAAACATTCCGTTTTTTTTCTTTTTCTTTAAAATTTAAAATTTAAAATTTAAAGTTACTTGATTTTAAAACTTTTCAGGAATGTATAAATTTTCGCCCAAAGATTTGTAAAAATGAAAATATTTTCCGGTTTAAAGGCCGAGTTGTCTTCATCTCCAAAAGCGGCAAAATTGGCGTTTTTCAAAGCTGTATTGCTTTGTTTCTTTATAGACTTGTGTTAAGTATTAATATGCGTCATATCCGGTGCTTCTGTACATTATTGATCATTACCGCTGTAAATTACCTTATATCTGATTCATTACTATAGATAGGATAGCTCTGCGTACACTTTTTCTTTTTTTCTCGTTGAGAAGTCATTATTTTCTCATGTTTTAATGTTAGTGTTGTTGCAATTCAATTGTAGTAACTAATTTTGTCTGGTGAATTTACTTGTTGGAATAACAGTAAAAGACTTTCAAACGTTGCCCCAAGAGGGCGCAGCATCCTCCAATATGGAGCAATACGATATTCTGGAGCAGATTGGTAAAGGGTCTTTTGGTTCTGCTCTTCTTGTGAGGCATAAACATGAAAAGAAGAAGTGAGTATACTTGCACCTCTCTCTCTCTCTCTCTCTATCCTGCAATTTATAAACATATGCGCTTGTGTGTGCTCTTGTTATGTGACTAAATGCATGTATTCAGTTATGTTATGGTATTTGTTTCCATCTGTTGTTTGTAACCTTGATCTTCATTGTGGGATTATGTGGGATAAGGCAATTTCTTTTATGTTTCCTATGTCGCAAGTTTCCTACATTTTTCTTCCCTTTCAGGTATGTCCTGAAAAAGATTCGCCTGGCTCGCCAGACTGATAGGGCTCGTAGATCTGCCCATCAAGAGGTCAGTTTTTTTAATATACTCCTTTTATTCTTCTTCTAACAATGTGAATAAAATTTGTTGTCAGTTGATTTTTGTGTAAATACTTGCTCTCAATTTGGAGAAGATATCAGGATGGGAGCAATTTTTGAAATGAAATACATGCTTGGTTTGTGTAGGAAGTGCCACAAGTAAAAATATCTATGGTGGCGGATATTTTGACCTAGATATGATTGTTTATGAACATTTGGAAACTTGACACTTAACTTTATGTATATTTAAAGATACATTTGTTCCCCTTCCTTTTCTCCTTTTTCCATGGTTGGCATCTTTAATACTCCAAAATTATGCTCTCATTGTTTAAAGAAATAGTTCTGGTTTTAAAATTCTCTTTTGGTTCCAATGATGCAGATGGAGCTTATTTCTAAGGTGAAGAATCCATTTATTGTGGAATACAAAGATTCTTGGGTAGAGAGGGTGAGTAGATAGTGTTTTCTTTTTCTGTTTATTCTGCCTCTGGCTTCTTTGTCTCTTAGTTTTTATGTTTTGGTTCCTCTTAAAAGCTCTAGAATCTTCAACCATCACTCAATGAATTAAAAAAGAATGTATACAATGTTGTAGCTTGTCTTCTTTTGCAGGGTTGCTATGTTTGCATAATTATAGGATACTGTGAAGGAGGAGATATGTAAGTTATGCTTGTTATTTAAGTGGGTTTTTGAAATTGTTCAGCAATTGTGTAAGGCATGATTTGTTGTTTTGCCCTTTCTTCTTAACTTCTGTGCACGGACATTGCTCATTATACAGGGCAGAAGCTATAAAAAGAGCCAATGGTGTCCATTTTTCTGAGGAGGTAGTAAAACTTTCGCCCAATTTTGCAAGGACTTAGCTATTTGCAATACTTAAAAATGTAATTTCTATTCTTCAACTTCATAAATTATGTACAGAAACTTTGCAAGTGGCTAGTTCAACTCCTAATGGCACTTGATTACTTGCATGCCAACCATATTCTTCATCGTGATGTCAAGGTCAGTGGTACTTCTCAGAGAAGATTGGTCAGCTTCATGTATGGGCTTATGGCATTCTAAAGTATATTATTGTTTCAGTGCTCAAATATATTTTTGACAAAAGATCAAGACATACGTCTAGGTAACTGGTTCTTTTATGGCTAGTTTTAATGATTTACTTTGTTACCTTTTTTACCATGTCTGAGTTTCCATCTGTGTCTAGCATTCTGTAATTTGAACATGGTGAGTTGCTAAGATGTGGACGTATGCAGGTGATTTTGGTCTTGCTAAGATGTTGACTTCGGATGACCTTGCTTCATCTGTGAGTATCAGACTGATGGTGTATGGTTTCTATACGGTTTCACCATTTGCTTTATTTTAATACTATAGTTTTTTGCTCCATATACAGGTTGTGGGAACTCCCAGTTATATGTGCCCTGAGCTACTTGCTGATATACCTTATGGTTCTAAGTCAGATATTTGGTCTTTAGGTACCTTGCAACTACTGAAATTTGAGGGAAATCTAAGTCTGATCACTGTTCTCTTCCCCCCCTCCCCTCTCTATTCAGCATATATCTAATGTAATACATGCTTTCAGGATGCTGCCTGTATGAAATGACTGCTCACAAACCTGCATTTAAAGCTTTTGTAAGTTGCTGATCTGCTGTTAAACTAAGACCTTTACTCTTGGCCAATGCCTGGCATTATCAAAATCACAATTTCGTAGTAATGTGGAATTTAATGAACTGATTGCCGCAAACTATTCTTTCATTCATTTGTTCTTGAAGAACTCAACTATGAGCATCTAATTATTGAGTGCTATGAAATGTAAATTTTTTCATGCTGTTGCTGTTCTTAAAGGATTCAGTTGTTGTACAGTTTAAAATCTTGTCCTTGTTGAGCGTAGTATTCCTGCTTTTACACCCTCTTCATTCCTCATTAAAGAGCTTGCGGTGCTTGCGATTTGATAATTCCAACCTTCAGCTGAATAGGGTTTTTTAAAGTTAGCCAGGGAGAAAATTTAATTGGGAGAAAGGTGATTACCCTAATTTTAGATTGACTTGTGATAGGTGTCTTAAATTGAAGATTCTCTAAAGGATCATTGGGATAACCATTTAGTTTGGAATGGTATTTGTGTCTACTTACGTTGAAGAAGCAAATTGATCTTCAATTGTGGATTTACAATATTATGGATTATCACCTTCCACTCATCATAAATTAGCACACAATCTTAACATACTAGTGCTAAGCTAAATGGCTAATTATGCTGTGAGATGATAGAATCACATCCAAAGATAAATGCTTATTAATATGCTATTTGTAGAACAAGGAATGATTCCATATCTATGGATGTGACATATCCCTTTAATGGGCATCCACCCTTATGCATTTGGTGCATCCTAATGGCTACCTTCTGTTTCTATCAGGATATGCGGGCTCTGATTAACAAAATAAATAGGTCTATAGTGGCTCCTTTACCAACCATGTATTCTGGTGCATTGTGAGTCTACTATCCTCTTTATGCATATAAATGTCAAGTTCTAGATACCATTTGTTTTCAAAGTATGCTAGTGGAATCTTGTCATATTGCAGAAAACCATCATTATGGTTATCTCTATTGTTGCATTCAGCCTTCATTAATAACGTTGCTTTCTCGTATTTCTTTTCCCTTTCTTCAGTCGAGGACTCGTAAAGAGCATGCTACGGAAGAATCCAGAACTTAGACCAAGTGTATGTTTCTTCCCCTTTCTTGTTTAATCTTGAACTGCTTTTACTGAGACAAGCATGAGGAGGTATCCTCAGGAAGAATAACAAGTATTAGAAAAATTGTTACTTGGACTTGATTTATTATATTACTTGTGGTAGTGGGTCAAGTTATCAATGATTGTGATTAGGCTGACAGATATTGGTTTCAAGAAATTAATAATGGTGACCCTTTCCTTGTATATTATCATGTAATAAAAATTTACAACTCTTGCTTGAATCAGTATGTGATCTACAGAAGATTTGTTATTCTCTTTAATTTTGAAATTCTGGCCTCAGAGTTGAGATGTAAGAGATGCCAAAAAAGAAAAACAAAATCTTGTTCTATCATGTCAGACGTCTTTTTCGGTATATTAGCTTTGTTGATTGCAATATGGTTTTGCCAAACTTATATTTTAACTTCTTTATCTGCGAACTAAAGCACCTCAATAAAATGGAAATGCGTTCAGGCTTCAGAGTTACTCACTCACCCACACCTTCAGCCATATGTCCTCAAAATTCATCTGAAATTGAATAGCCCTAGGTGCAACAGTTTCCCAACCCGGTGGTCTGATTCCAACTTCATAAAGAAAACAAGATTTGTTGAGCAAGATGTTATGCTTCTTACTGACATGGGGAGAAGGCAGTCATTCAGCAATGACAGGGCTTTGAACCCCAGTGTATCTGAAACTGAACAAGACTCCTTCTGTTCTGCTCAAAGAGAACAAGAAATTCCAAGTTATTGGTTTGAAAAGTTCACAGAATTTTCTGTCAGTATTGACAATGAAGAGATAACAATTGACAATTCAACAGCCACAAAGTTTCCCACTGTTGCTAAGACCCCAAGATTGATGCCAGCAAAAGTATCCGTCACTCCAAGAAAACATCCAACCCCAGCAAAGATGTCCCAGACTGGTCAAAAACATGATTTGGTGAGTTACATGTCTATATCTGTGTTAAATAGAGGAATTTATTTGATCTTAATTTCCTAGGTTCATTGACAGTGACATGAAAATATCATCTCTCAAGTTCCATATTATTCACATTTCCAATTGATAGAGAGTATCATATTTCATTAATGTTTTCTTTTTTTTTAATTTTTAACTTTCCTGGAATCTTTTGGTTTGACACCTTGACCAGTCACACTAATGCAAAAAACTTATAATCCTACAGTGTTGGACTTCTCTATGGTATACAAATAGTGGAAGCTTTCCTTTGTCACCAAATTATGAAGGCTATCCTAGCCTCCTAGATGATAGGTGTCCTCTGCTTTATGTTCTTTACATTTTCATCCCTTGTTTCACATATTTGTTTCATCTTTCCCTTAATGTCATCAAATTTGCCCTATATTCTTCCTTTATCTTGTTGGATTTTCTGTGTATATCTGTGTTTAAAATCTAGTAGGAGTTTTGGAAACTAAGAAATTATTAACTTTTATGAAGTCTAGAACCAAAATGTAAGTGCATAGCATTGGCCATGTTCTTGTTTGTTAGACATGAACATGTCTATGAACTGAGAATGATAATCTTTCAGTGGTCAGTTAATTTCGCAAGATGATTAGTTCTGGGTGCATTTATACTTAGCCTGCTAATATGTGCAGGTCCCAGTTTCAAATACCCCAGCAAGCAAATCATCCTACTCATCGCGCAGAGTATCTCTTCCATTGCCAACAAGGACTGCAGCCTTAGTGACCCCCTATAGAGCCAATGTCGGTTTGCTTCGCAGTGTGGACTCCCCGGATGTTTCTGTTAATGCTCCACGAATTGACAAAATCGCAGAATTCCCTTTAGCTTCTTCTGATGATCCCCTTTTACCCATCCGTGGGACCTCATCAACGTCTGCAAAGTGCTCTTCTTCATCGATTGACAGTGCTGACCGTTCTATAACAAAGGACAAGTGTACAGTCCAGATTCTGGACAAAGTTGTTACGACAATGAATGGCAGTGATCAAAGCCTTGGAGTTGCACAAGAGGGTAGCGAAGGCTCAGAGCACAATCGTGCTGCTGTATCCACCCATTCATCTTCTGAGTCACGACAAAGGCGGTTTGACACCTCATCGTATCAGCAGCGGGCAGAGGCATTAGAAGGGCTGCTTGAGTTCAGTGCACGACTCTTGCAACAACAAAGGTATGACGAGCTTGGGGTGCTATTGAAGCCATTTGGACCTGAGAAAGTGTCTCCCAGGGAAACTGCTATCTGGTTGGCTAAGAGCTTCAAGGAGACCCAAGTCTAAGGTAAAATACTAATTCTCGCCAATGGTGCCACTTGTACATATTTGACGTTGTCCCTTTTCCTGGTTTTGAAATTCGAAGTATAATTAGGATGTCTTCTTTCTCGAAGACAGCATGGTGACTGGTGATGTGGATTCGGATCTTTGCATTAACCCCTCCAAATGTGTGATCTTGTGTTTGAAATATGCAATTTGTGGGAAAGAGATGAAAATTTTCTAGATTTGATTCCATTAAATGATAGTTAAAATCTGAATTTAATTTTTATACCTTATCAAAATAAAATCAAATTCTTATATTTTTAAAATTTATTAAAAAAATTTTCAAAAATTTCATTTCAATTCAATGTTACATTAATAATTATACTATGGAAAACTTGATATTAACAATTGATTAACATTAATAAATTATTTTGAGAATATAAAATTTTGATTTATAAAATTTATAATTAAAAAGACTGACTTCAATATTTTAAGAAAATACAAGGACTAAATTGAGATTTAATCTTATATAGTTAGCCGCTTGGTGACCCAGGAAAAAAAAAGCATGCTAGGATGCTTGATACCATTTGATGTTGTGCTGTGGTCATATTGAATGCTTGTAGTATTAGTTTATATCAGAATACGAAAATCCTGAATGTGGAAAATAAATGGGATTTCGAGCCTCGGCCTGGACCCTGGAGAGCTATTTTTTGCGGTCAAGGTCGTACAAGTCCGATGTGTTATGTGTTGTCCATTACTTAAAAGTCCCATGCCAACTGCTTCGGGTTTCGATTTAGAACAAGGATACCATGCCACGTTGAAGTGTCATAGTCGACACTCGCAGCTACATTGAAGTGAAGAAACGAAAGATGGAAGGAGCGGAAGTTCTGGAACTCTACGAAATTCAATACTCCGATCTCATGCTCCTATCATCATCATGTTCGCATCATCAAGAAAATATGATAATGGAAAACCTGGGCCCCACTGGCCCCGGTCTCCTCGCTATTACAAACGTTCCCGATGCATCTCTTCTCCGACGAAAGCTCCTCCCTCTCGCTCGCAAGCTGGCTCTCCTTAGCCCCGAAGATCGCAAACAAATTCTCAGAGTAATTTCAACGAACATTTTGTTCGCCTTACCTTTTTCATTCATAATTACCTTCAATTTTCCTCTTCTTACTGTGTGCCTTTCTTTGTGTTCCTTGTCTTAATATATTTTCGAAGTCTTTGCAAATTTTAACTTATTGGGTCGGGAGCTTTTAATAACGTACAGAACTTTTGATTTTCTTTTTCCAAATTCCGAAGCAAGAGTTCATTAAAGGCCTATTCCTCTCCTATAAAAATACTGTTAAATTAGATATGTCTTATATATTCTTTTCATTTCAATCTTTATCATGTTGTATATTGTTTTCATCGGTCTTGTTTTCTTTGTTTAAGCTATGTTTAGGAGCACAACTTGGGGAGTGATGTCCCATTGAAAAACCCAGATAGGAACGTCTCCTCTTTCGCGATGCAGCTCAAATACGCTCAAGGTCTTGAATCAATTGAAACTAAACCAAGTCATGGAGTAGGTAGCCATTTGAATTTGGAAACCGAAAATATCTGTAGAATCAGTGATTTTGAGGATGATGAATTTGATGATCTTGAGAATATGTTCAAGGCGCTAGGATTTTGCATGATGGAGCTGGGGCTCTGTCTTGCTCGAATTTGTGATAGGGCCATTGGAGGCAATGAGCTTGAGCAAAGCTTATTGGAATCATGTGCAGCAAAAGGGCGCCTTATACATTATCATTCAATAGTAGATAGCCTTGTTCTTAGAGAAGCTGGTCGAAGGAAGGGATCAAGTAAAAGACATGCTAATAATTATTCAAGGAGCGAGCAAAGATTATCAAAAGTTGCTAACTTGGACACAAATGTTAATGAAGTTGGGTCATATGATATGCAGCCCAACCTTTGGCAACAGTGGCATTATGACTATGGTATCTTTACTGTTCTGACTGATCCCATGTTTCTTCTAACCTCACAACCAACAACAGCAAACAATGAATTTTCCATTTCTCGTTATCAAGAATGTGCTTCTCCTAGAGGGCATTCATACTTGCAGATTTTTCATCCTAACAAGAATAAAGTCCTCATGGTGAAGTCCTCTCCTGAAAGTCTCATTGTTCAAGTTGGGGAATCAGCAGATATATTATCCAAAGGAAAACTACGGTCAACCCTTCACTGTGTTTGCAGACCAGCAAGGTTGGATAATATATGCAGAGAAACTTTTGTTGTATTTTTGCAGCCAGCATGGAGTAAAATTTTCTCAATCTCAGATTATCCTATGGAACATTGCAACCCAGTTTGTCAGCCTTTGGAGCAAGCTAAGGAGAGTAACGTCGCTGATCAGGACCAAAATGCGCTGACTCAAGAAATTCAAAAAATAGTTCCTCCACTTTCAGCACGATTGAAGGATGGGATGACATTTGCAGAATTCTCACGTGAAACGACTAAGCAGTATTATGGTGGCAGTGGTTTACAATGTAATAAATGATTAGCTCCTTTGATGTTTTTTTTCCCTTAGGAACATAGGATGTCCATGTTGGTAGGGCAAATCTTGCATCATATAGATGCATTTACATTTACGATTCTCTCACAAGTATGAGCCAAATGTAGTAATTTGTTCCCACTATATATATGCTCACTTGTATTTTTTTTTTCAATCATTGAAATGCAGTTGTTGCTTTGCTGTAGTGAACTAATGTTTGGTTTTGAATTCTGGAATTGTGTCAAATTCATAAGTTATGTTTAGACTATTCCTTTCATGTACAATTGATAGGTCACAATGAAAAATATTAGGTCAGAAATACTGTAAACAGTTAAAAGCTTGAAGGGAAGCATTAATAGGGAAGGTGTTTTGGGCCTTTTCAAGAGCTGAATCTTAGCATCTGATCTAAATGATTTGTTGTCGTCTTTCCTTCAATTATTGTAATTTGCCCTCAATGTTTGGCTCTTATTGTTAAATTATAAATTCTTAGTGGATGTCCTTCATGGACACCTTAATAGTTAGAACTTGAAACTTTGAGGGTTTGAATCCTGAAAAATGAGGATGGGTTCAGGAAATGGAAAAAAAATTACCTTTCACTATGTAGCCCAAGGGGTAGTGAGTTTTTTATATACCAAAAAGCTAAATTTGAAATGGATGATCAAACAGCATTATCATTGGTGCGTCAAGCATGATCATTTATTATATTTGGAATATTGAGAATTGGCTATGGGTCATTTAGGTCATTTAACTGGATGCTGCATCTAAATTCTTTGCGTCATGTAACTTTATGGTGGTGCTATACTTGCTCATTTGCCTATCATATTATTTGTACGAAGTGGTAGCTTTATGCGACGTATTCAGCCTCAAAAAATCAGGTACCAACCTACTATTGAGCAGGAATTAGCACCTTTTCCCGGCTATGGCTGAAGGACAGCGAAAACAGACAGTTGGTGTAGTACTACAGTTTGTATGCGACAGAGGTTTGCTCTGTTTAAGATTGCAGTGAAGGAATTTCATTCGAAATCTGTAATGGTTGCTATAATCTACTGGGTAATTATTACCACCTCATGCAGAAATAGTAGTTTGGACAGTGAAGAACTGATTGTTCGTGGGTTGTTTAACAGCTACAGCCCTGATTTCAAACAGCAGGTGATTTGATTCCATGAACAGTGCTTTTCCGGATATCCAAATGAAATAGAATGGGCATTCTGAACCCAGCTGAAAGTTTAGTCTTAATGCCAAAACCAGCTGCAGGAATGAACTGGGAGCTTTTGTGCTTCTGGACATTGGCTTTTGGGTGCTATAGTTCCGCTTGTGTTAAATCTGCCGTTTGCTGGGTGCTGAAGTACTGTAACCGTATCGTATAAGCTACAGTCTGCTGCCCCCTCTGTCTTTGGCTTCAGTATCCTCCTAGCTAATGCCTGCATGCGAAGAGTAAAGTTAAATGGCTCCATAGTCTAGTCTTTATGGTCCACAGTTAAAGCTTGATGTTGCTTTTATCTCATATATTTAACTTTAGCAAGAAGGTGGAGGTTTAAAGTCGTGAAGGGCAACTGTGACAACATATCAAAAGTTGATTTGAGCTAAATATTTACTTTATAGCATCATAGATTCAACTGGTGTACTCGAAAGAGAAAGAGAACTTGCCTCCATAAAGTTTTTAAGAGAGATAAGTTACATTACAAGGAGTGTTAGAGATCGGCCCTTTTTGTAACAAAGCCTCTCTGATTACGTCTTGGATTCTAAACCAGGTGGTATCTCTGAGTAATAGCACATTCATCATTCAAGGTTGAAGGACAGCCTTGAATCTTTATGACGAAATAGTAAATAATAAACGCTTGAAGGAGAAGTTGTAACTTGGAAGGGACTCATTCAAAATGTGCGATGCAAAAGGAAAACGAAAGGAGGGATGATCATTGAGAAAACGAGGCAAAGGGAATAAAGGTTGTGTCTTTAGTCAGTGGTCACGTAGCAAGAAACAAAAGACTAGAAAAAGAGAAAGCTGTGCCTCTTCTCTTCCTTTCGCCTTTGGCTCAGAAAAAAATTTTAAAAATTAAAAAAGGGCAAAGAGAAGGGCAAATATGTGCCCTTTGTAAGGAAATGAAGGAAGAGGATCGTGGATGAGATCAAAAGAGCGATGATGACGTATCCAGGCACGCTCATTTTAGCATTGGTCTCTCTCCTGAGTCCTTTGAGTAGGCAGCTTTGTGTCCAAAACTGTAGTGAAAAAAGGGCAAAAACACATAAAACCGGTCCAAGGCTCGAATTTGTCGTTTCAACTGGACATCTCAAGGCCTGTCGGCCTTGGACATCAACAAGACCTTGGACAGCCTTGGAACACAATCACTTGGGTCACCTCCCCCTGCCATCTCAGGTAAGTGACATTGTCAGGCCTACACAGGGTACACACAATCTTGCTACTATTTCTCAATTAATTAGGTTGTAGATGGGTTCCAACAAATTGCCAGGCTGGTGTTATTACAAGGTGGGATTACATTTTGTTTTCTTGTGGTTAGCGTCTAGATTGCGTAGCGATATGCCATCTTCTTTTGCGGTGTCATTTATGAGGTTCTCATAGATATTATTTCCATTGTAAAATACAGTCGGTGGTGACTCACTTGCCAGTTACCAATACCCGTCAACTCTTTGGCATTAATTCAGCATGGCTTTGGAATTAGATTGGAATTGATGCCCCTTTGGCCGGTGGGGAAATTTTTGTTAGTGCTGGGGTAACTGCTGCGTATTGTTGGAAAAAAACCCCACCCCCAAGTTAACGACTTCGACAACAACCCACGTCTCCATGGATTATATGGTCTTCGCGGCGGAGCATCTTTCTTCGTTTTCACCCTTAGCTTTTCTCCCGGGGCTGATTGCTTTTTAGTCACATGCCATCCTCCATTAGTTATTTCAAGTAGGGAGTATCTTTAGGTCCTGCTTTCTGGATTTAGGCAGCCGTCTAGGGAAAAATGTTCAAATAACATTCAGGCTGTGACACGCGTCACCAGAATGCAACATCACCATACTCCCTTCACCTCCACTTCTTTAGTCTCGACCGTAGCTGAACCTCTTCTCTTTAGCTTGGAGTAGACCTCACCATAATTCATTTCTATAGGAACAATAGTGGGGAATGCCAGTTGGAGGATAATGATTGATTTGGGTAATTGCTTTTTGTCTTATTAAATGTAGTTTTCAAGTTTTCTACCCGCTCTCTCACTTTGAGCAATGTATATCACTAGTACTTGTTAATTATTGAATTTTATAATGATTAATTTATCATAAATTTTAGTACGTAAATAAGAAAGACCGGTCCACTCTTCAAACGTAAATGACACCAAAAACCGAACGTAAGCCAAAAGCCTTTCCCCCCCATATAAAACCCCCCGTAAATGATTCCTCTCCCTTTCTCTTCTTTATCGTCTAAAAACCAAAAACCAACGCCACTTCCACTTTCAAGTTTTAACTTCACTTCATGGAAGAGGCAAGTCCAAGGACCCGTCGTCGCCCGGAGCACATTTCCCACCTTTCAATCTCTGGGACGCAGCTACCAGAGAGCCCAAGAGGTCCAATGGAGTTCCTGTCAAGGTCATGGAGTGTTTCAGCTCTCGAAGTGTCCAAAGCCCTTGCCCCTCTTCCTCCTCATCATCATTATTCTGTCAGTAGTACCGGTACGGCTCCCAAGTCTGCTAGCGGCTCTTCTTGCACCACCACTTCTATACCAGAAGATATAAATGGCGAGACTGAGGAGCTTGATAAGGCTGCTGTTGCCAATCAGTTCTCTTTCACTTCTTCTGCTACTTCACAACTCGTTCTTGAACGCATCATGTCACAATCGGTAAGCGCTACACTACCCATATGAGGAAAAAAAGAGGTGATTAACTTTAGTTTCTTTTTATGTTCAAAGAAGTGTTAGAGACTCACGGTCTTTACTCTTTTTGCTTGCTTTGCTTGTTATTTTTGCTGGTTTATATTTGTAGGAGGTGTCACCATTAACGTCAGGGAGGCTCTCTCACAGTAGCGGACCTTTGATTAATGACAGCCCTCCAGTTTCTCCGTCTGAGGAATTCGACGACGTCGTTAAGGTCTCGAACACGTTCCTTACTGCCCCTCTTTCTTTCTTTTTACTTCATAATAGTTGTATTAAATTTAAATAACTGGTACCATATGGTATATTTTATATTTTATATTAGTGATCTTTTCGGTGGAAGAAAAGAAAGGAAAGAGAATGAAAAAGGAAATGTTGAACAATGCACTGAAGACAGGCAGGAGACCAATATCTCAGCTTTCTCTGTCTCCTCTCTGCAACGTACACCATCCACTTGTCCCTCTCTGTTGGTAGTAATCTGTGGATTACTTTAGTACAACACTGAACAGCAAATACAGAGCCGGAACTTTTGTCTTGTTCCAATAAAACCCTTTTATTTCGCTAACAATCTTTTAAGCTGTCTGTCTTATCAGCTAAAGCTGCCTGTTTCCAGGCCTTAAAAAAGTACTAACCAGCTATTACATCAAATTATTATACAATGTGACTGCCAGCTGTTGGGCTAAGCTTTAGCTCCGAACTGGTTTCTTAATTCTTGTGGCCCAATTTTGAGCTTCAGGCTGTGATTGTCTACTCCATCATAAAGCTTTTTCGCTGACACATACTGTAAATTGTTTCTTTTACGGAAAAGCTCTTCTTTGGAATGATGAAGTATATTGGAGTGAACAGCTGATCTGTACAAGTTGTGGATTAATTAACTAATTCTTTGAAATTGGCTTTAAATTTTGAAGACATTAGGGTATGGGGACGAAAATGTGGAGTAGGAAAGTGGGAAACGATGCTGGGTTTCAGTTGAAAATGTCATGTGACCCAATGCCATTGCTTTTCTGTTATTGGTCCTTTGATCCAGCTCCAAAGTCAAAACAATCCCCTCCCACCCCCACTCACCAAAACAATCTCTCACTTGCCTTCACCTGAAAGTACTGCGGTAAGTAGGGACATTAGATTCTTTAGTTTTCAGGTCACATCTGTGCAGGAGTGGCACATTTCCGTGAGCTGTTGGTTTTGTTCCATAGAAGTTATCTTCTACAAGGCTCACGTATTAAATCCAGAAACTTTTCTGTTTGCTCAACTTTATCAAGAAGCAATGATAATGAATGAGCTTATATTTCCTTTCCTATTATCCTCATTTTGTTTTAACTTGAGTAATATCTGTTTTTCAGCATGGAACTTATAAAAGGTTAGAGTTTTTGTTCATTAACAAGGATAAAGTCATTGTTACACCGACTGCTGATTAATTAAGTTTCCATTGTTGTCCCATTTTCAAATATTCAAGAGATATATTAACAAACTGGCTTTGTAATTACAATTCGTGCAGTATTTCCGTACCCACAACTCCATACAACCCTTATTCAATGGGGGCCGCGCAAGTGCGGGTAACGGCGTTAACACTCCTAGCGGGGCAAAGACAGTTGGGAGATGGTTAAAGGACAGGAAAGAGAAAAAGAAAGAAGAAACCAGAGCTCACAATGCACAGCTCCACGCTGCTATCTCAGTTGCTGCAGTTGCCTCAGCCATAGCAGCCATTGCAGCGGCTACCGCCGCTTCTTCTTCTACCTCAGGAAAAAACGAACAGTCAACGAAGACCGACATGGCCGTGGCTTCAGCAGCAACGCTAGTAGCGGCGCAGTGCGTGGAGGCTGCAGAGGCTATGGGAGCTGAGCGTGACCATCTTGCTTCGGTCGTGAGCTCTGCTGTTAACGTTCGTTCACATGATGATATCGTGACTCTTACAGCTGCAGCAGCTACAGGTAAAGATTACTGGCCGGAACTTTCATTCTATTTGCAGTCTATTCTTAGGTATGATGGTTGAACAAGCATGTACTTGATCATAAAGAATTAGCTCCCATAAGACTTTCATTTGTATTCACTATGATTAAAATGAACCATCATTAATGGAGAATTGTTCTTTCTTTGCAGCTTTACGCGGGGCAGCCACCTTAAAGGCAAGAGCACTAAAAGAAGTTTGGAACATCGCAGCGGTCCTTCCAGCAGAGAAAGGAATAAGCACCGGATCATGTGCTAAAGTGAATAACGGGCATTCAAACCGCAACTACAGTGGAGAACTTGCCCCAGGAGAGGATTTCCTTGCTGCCTGTAGTCAAGAGCTCCTCGCCAAGGGTAGTGAACTTCTCAAAAGAACCCGGAAAGGTAGTAAGTCTGTTCATGTTTGCATAATTACACATTTTCTAGACTATGATCACAAATCATGTATAATTTTGCATTTTCTGAATATGCAGGGGACCTTCACTGGAAAGTTGTCTCTGTTTATATGAATAAGACAGGCCAGGTAGCTATTGCTTTAGTCCAACACATCAGAAATGTTACCATTTATATATAGCTGAATTTTATCCCACGCAATTACTCAAACATCATAACCATTCATATTTTTAACTTTTGAAGGTGATTTTGAAGATGAAGAGCAAGCATGTTGCTGGGACATTCACCAAAAAGAAAAAAAGTAAGTTTCTTGTAGTAGCAAGTTTCTTGTAGTCAATGTTAACATAAGAAATTCCTTAGATATATGTATTTTCTTTTTGGGGTTTCAGATGTGGTTATGGAGGTGTGCAAGGACATGCCAGCATGGCCAGGGAGACATCTGTTCGATAGTGGAGAGCAGCGTCGTTACTTTGGATTGAAGACTGAAACAAGAGGAGTTGTAGAGTTCGAGTGCAGGAGTAAGAGAGAATACGATATGTGGACTCAAGGTGTCTCAAGGCTTCTGGCAATTGTTGCTGAAAGAAAGCACAGGAGACAAACCTCAACTACATGGCCTCTTGGCGGCAACAATTTGGACTAATGAGCTCTTCTGCCTGACTTTTAGCTCTATCGCTGCTAACATGAACTAGGGGATCATACGAACCAGGGGCAAATATCTAATTCCGCCATGCATACTTGAAACTTTTTGAGCTGGTCTGTGTCTGATTAATTTTTTGTAGGGCCGGGGCCTGGGAAGGGTATAACTAGTTAGTAGTCTATCAAACAGTAGTACATGTGTAAGATTGGGCTCTTTGCATGATTTATGGGTATATTTTTCTTCAGCACATTGTTAACCAGTTCAATCATTTCTATACAAATATAATCAAATTTTAGTAAAGCAACAACAAGAAGGATAAAAAAAAAAATTCATCAATAAATATTTACATGGTTTAGCAACAGGGTTTCATCTTTATTATATTATTCATAGGATAAAAGTGATTCATTAATTTTTTTTTTTTCTGATTTATCCCCGTGTTACGCAATTCTTACTAAAAAACTGTATTCACTTTTTCCATGGTGGAGATAAAGATTCCCCCTAAAGAAGCCAATTGGCATCGATCATTAAAGCTTTCCTTATGAGGTAGCATTTCCCCTCAAGCCAAGTTACATGGGAACGGTTCTTTGCTTAAAATTGATGCAAGAATCTAGGTTTCCCTTCAGTTAACACGCAAAGATCATAAGGCCATGCATAAACAATTCCGAATCGAAGATAATCAAGAAAATCAAGTTCACGACAAAGACTTGGTAAGTTGTTGTCTTATCACCTCATTTCCTTGACATTATCTGTTGCCTTTCGCTTTTTGTCAAATATCAATTGAAAACAAATTTTAGAGATATATTTGGTTGGAAATTATCAAATATGGATTCAAATTTATATAGTTATCCGCAAATATCAAATATTAAATTTTGTTATGTATGACACTTTTCCCGAATGAAAATTAAACCACTTTCCTAATTGACACAAAAGGCTGAGATAGGAGTAGATTTAAGTTAATCCTATAATGTTGGACTCAGAAAATCCTAGACTGGACGACTCGCGCACGCTTCAATGTCCCTAAGGCAAGCAAAATTTAAGTTACGTAATATCCCTAAATATAAATCAAGTAAACTCAATCACTTTTTTGTCTGATGAAGAGGTAATCGACTAACTCTTTGACGACAAAGAAGACGAAATAGAATTTACCACGCTAACTACTGTTCTATTATAACTAGATATGATGCTCAGGCATATGCCTGCCTGCCTACCTACCTACCATCGTCCCAACACACAGAGTCTGCGCCCAGCTGACTGTACCTACCGCACTGTCCCCTCCATCGGCACTCCGGTTCCGACTGTGAGAGATATCCAAGTAAAGCAATTGGAACCCCCATTACTTTTCAGTAACAACAGCCAAATGAGAAAGCCTACGTGAGCATTAAGTTAGTTCTTCTACATCCCTTGGAAGTTGTTATCAATCAATAGAAGCAAAGATTTTCCAGGAGGTGAGATACCGCACCATAAAAATGCAAGCAAACAAAATCTTCCTTCCTATCAACTATGACATCGGTGTAACAACACACATTTGGCCATTTTTACATCCTGGACATTTACCACTTACAAAAAATATAGGAAAAAGAAGATAACAGCAACATTTATCTGGTCAATAAGAATTTGTTATGAACCTGGAAAAGGAAATAGGATAGGCACTGTGATCTTCTTTTAACTATCTGCAGCTCTGAAAACAGTAAGCAGCGAGAGGAAGAGATTGATTATGTCCAAATACAGAGCTACAGCAGCCCATATGTATTCATCATAAGAGTAGCGCTTGATCAAGTTGTCTGTGTCATATATGATATAACCGCAGAATATGATAGACGCCAGGCACCCATAGATCATAACAGATAATCTACCCAGTGGGAAGAGAATCTGCAGCCAGGAAGACAAACAGATTTCAGTAATGAGAAATCAATCATTTGCATATAATACAGATATATATAAGAAAATAACAGTTAACTAAACATAGCAAGATCAAAGTACCTGGATCAAAGCAAAAACCATAAGAACAAGGACGGCACCAAACAAGAAAGGGCCAAGGAAGTTGAAATCATGGCCTCTCCTTGCAGCCCAGAAGGTGTACAGAGTGAGAGCCACGACCACAACAGCTGTCAGAATCACAGACTCCAAAATAACCTTCCCTGCTTACAAACAAAATGCATACAAAATTTTGTTAACACAATGCCACAATAGGTAGCATATATGTAAAAATTTACTGCATTCACCAATTATACAGTGAGTTAAGCTACTCCTAACATAGTTATTCTTATTGAAATGCCAAATATACATGAAACTACAAAAGTCAAATAGAAATGGAGCAGCAATAACTAGCAATATTTTTTTTGTTGTAGAGGGAAAAAAGAAGTGACAGAGGAAACTCATTACTTAACCTGCCAATGGTAATTCATACTGAGAAGCTATATACTAATGATCAAGTTATCTATCTTAAAATACAAATTCAACACGCTTGACAGTTATTCATAAGGAAAATGAAAAAAGACAATGAAAGAAAATAAATAGAAAAAAAGCATACAATTAGATAAAGCCCCAAAAACTAACTTCCAATTGCATTGGAAGCCTTGCAATTTTGAAAAGTAAGAAAAGATTAATTCACCCATACAACTTAATTACCAAAAACTCCGTTCACAAAATTCAGTCAAGTATTTAACTTAGTATTAACTAATAATCAGTATAAGTTCCTTCATCTAATTCTTAAAAGAGGCAAACATCACAATCATCTTCTGAGAAAATATTAGCTCAAAGTTCCAGATATTGCTATAATTTTAATCAAAAAAATCATTTCAAGTTCTACAGTTGTGCCAAATAACTTCAACATTGAGTCAATAAAAGAACCTTGCCCAAGTTATAAAAATAAAAGAACAATTTCAAAAATCCATTCCATATCTTACCGCTGGTAAAAGCGCACGTTAATCCAACTGCAAACGCCAGAGAAACGGTAAAAACTCCAAGTAGAAGATAGTTCACGGGATGCCTCTGGTGATAGTAATACAATGGGCACAAAACTGCAAACAACAAACCAATTTTCGTTTTAGTCAACCAAAAAATCACAAATTACAAACACCAAAAGAAAAAAAAGAAACAAAGAAAAGCAGAAACACACCAATGAAAGGCGTGATTATTAGGACTATGTAAAGAGCCAATCCGGCGCCACTGCTGACGAAGAAGTGAGCAATCGGGCGGACAGTCACCACCGTGGAGGCCACCGCGATTGTAGCCAACAATTGGATGGCCACGATTGAGTAAATTTTCCGGATAAAAGCCCACCTCATCTCCGGCGGCTCCAACATCATCGGATACAAAGGCCTGGGTCCGGCCTCCGTATCATTTTTCCGGTACGGCTGATTCCACATCATCCCAAACTTCAAAAGCTGAGAGTGGATGGAATGGACTTATGGAAAGTGCTGCAAACTTTTAGGGCTGAATTTTTGGTATTCGATATTTTTTTTTTCGTTCCTTTGTTCTCCGGTTGTGAAATGAAGGAAGTTTTAGGGGGAAATTATAAAAGCGGCGGTTACGGGTGGGAAGAAAGTTCTTGATAGGTCTTGTAGCTGCGTGTAAGAGCGGTGAAGGTTGAACGCGATGTTGACACGTGGAAAAAATAAAAAATTTGAGAAAACTTTGATGTCTCGGAAATATTCTAGAGCGTAGGCTACCGAGTGGGATTTGGATAATGCCTTTTTCTATTATTATTTTTATTTAACATCGTTATTGCCAAGGAAGTCCGCGGAAGAATATATGCAAAAATTGCAAGCGATTAATCAAAGAGGAAAGCATATACTTTTAGAATAAGGTTCCTTGCAAGTAAATGCACTTTTCAGTTCCTTCCTTGGAAAGAGTTTTCTAGCAAAGTTCCATTTTTAGTTATGTTTTAGTTTTTAGAAGTTTCAGTTATTAGGGAATGGTTTATTACCAAACAAAATAAAAGCTACATATAATAGTTTTAGAACATTGAATCCACTGGATTTAAAGTGGATGCATATACTAATAGTTTTATTGGTTCGACTAAAATAAACTAAAAAGAAAAAGTGAGAAGAAAAGCATTTAAATTTGGGCTCCACGCATTCTTAATTTGACATGTAAAGATAGCTTTTACACTTGGAATTGTCTATCAATTCATATCCTCTTTCCTTATTCTCTAAGCATTTGATTCAATACTGTTGGTGTATTTTCAAAATTAAATAATAGTTCACATGAAGGAGAACTATCATTAGCTCAATAGTTATGTCACAAAAAGTGACACAATATGTCTATTAGAATATAGATAAGTTTTCGTGTGAATAATTATGTTTATTGAAAATACATGTTGAAAAGACACCAACAGAAAGTTATATGTGAAAAGTTACCATTGTAAAGTAACATGTGAAAAGCTACATGTAAAAAGTTACAATTGTAAAATAACATGTTAAAGGTTATATGTGAATAGATATTGTTTCAAAGTATAAATCAAAGAGTATGATTTATAAAATGAATAGTTATTTATTCATTATATGTTTATTGAAACAATATCTTTTGCTCAAAAGTTCTGTTGGCAAAAAGTGTAGAGATACTTTTTTGATGAAAGAGATCTTTATGAAAAGGTTGTGATCTTGGAACATAAAGATACTTATTAGACAAAGAGATGTCTTTATGAAAAGGAAGTGTCCTTGAAAAAGAGACACTTTGAAGCCTATATAAAGGGCTTGTTGTCATCCATATTGACACACTAAATTTTAGACACAACAAGCAAGTGCAAAAGAGTAAAAGAAAGTGTTTGTATTAGAAGAACAAAACACTTTAGTTTCCACCATCTACAAAAGATTTCGAATTCCTTATTATGTACTTGCTGCAAAAAGTTGGTTTTAAGGCCAAATGACTTTGCAAACCCTCGGGTGTATCTAGCGGACTAGTTTTGTAAAGTGCAATAGAAAGTTAGACGTTGGCTTCATTGTATCCTTGAGACTAGTCGCATCATTCCCCTTTGCATACTTAGTGGTGGGGGCGAATTAAGTCTTAAAGATAGACGCCTATTTAAAAGACTCGCCTTGAAGCCAATTTTGCCTATTCTTGAATACTTCATAAATCTCATAACCCCACTCCCACCAACAATTTTAAGACTTAAATCGTGGTATTCATTATGGCTTCACTAAATGAGATGGCTACCAACTTTGAAGGGGGATGTTTTACTCATTGGCTAAAGATGGATCGATTCGATGATGACAAGGAAAGGTGGCAAAATGATTCTACATCGGATCATAAGATAAGTATTCTTTCCTTACTTGATATGGATATACATGATATTGTATGTGATATGCATGGAAAATGTATGTTGATTGAAAAGATGGATTTTATTATATTCATGCATGGGCTTGAACATATTCTAATTAGCTTTAGGCAATATGATCTTAAAATGGATGAAGCTATAGTGGTCTCATTAATAATTAATAAGCTTCCCACTTCTTGGAGAGACGCTAAGAAAGCTCTTAAACATAAGAAAAAAAATATGTCTCTCGAGGACCTTGGCAATCATCTTCGAATAGAAGAAGATTATCGCAAGTAAGAAGAAGTCAAGCATGGGGAAGATTCTAAAGAAAAGAATCTTGAGACTTCAAAGGTCCATGTGATGGAACATAAACCATCAAACAAGCCAAGCAAAAGAAAACATTCCGTAAGTATGCATGACAAAAGTCATAAGTTCAAAAAGAACAAAAAGGGACCATGTTTTCATTGTAATAAACTTGGTCACTTTAAGGCGGAATGTAGACTTTTGAGAAGCAAGACACAAGGTGTGAACCACCACAAGTTTATGGCTATGGTTTCCAAGGTCAATCTTCTCCAAGGTGATGGAGCATGGTGGATTGACACTAGTGCAACTAATCATGTATGCAACAACAAGAATTTCTTCAAGACTTTGGAAGAAGTTGATGAAGGAAATGTGCTATACATGGGAAATTCCTCCACTACACAAGTAAAAGGAAAAGGCACCATGGAACTCATGTTTACATCCGAAAAATCACTTGTACTAAACAATATCTATTATGTACCGGAAGTTAGAAGGAATCTTATGTCGGGTGGCTTGTTAAATAAATATGGCTTCAAATTAACATTTGAAGCTGATTAGTTCATCCTTACAAAAGGTGTACAATATGTGGGAAGTAGATATTATTATGAGAACATGTTCAAGCTTAATATCAATAAGAAAAATGATAGTTCTGCTTATATTGATGCCTTGCTTAATGTTCATGAAAATAAAGAAATGCTGTCTAATCTATGGCATAATAGATTAGGTCATGTTCATTATAAAAGAATGCATGATATGGCTAAGTTAGAATTGATACCTACCATTGATGAAAATAATGATATGTGCAAGACATGCATGGTTACTAAAATCACAAGGAATTCATTTCCTAAGGTTGAAAGAAATACTAAATTGCTTGCATTAATACATTCTGATGTTTGTGACATGCATAGTACTCCTTCAATTAGTGGAAAGAAATACTTCGTAACATTCATTGATGATTTCTCTAGATATTGCTATGTTTACTTGTTGCATGCTAAAAATGAAGTTATAGAAAAGTTTGAAATATATAAAAGAGAAGTTGAATTGCATTGTGAATTGTTTATTAAATGTTTACGAAGTGATAGAGGAGGTGAATATTATGATCCCAAATATTTTGAGTCCACGGGTATTATTCACGAGACTACTGCTCCATACACATCGGAACAAAATGGTGTAGTGGAACGTAAGAATCGAGTTCTTACGGAAATGATCAATGCTTTATTTTCTAATTCGGGTTTGGGAAAAGGAATTTGGGGCAAAGCCTTGTTAACAGCTTGCCATATATTAAATAGAATCCCAAACAAAAGGAGCAAAATTACTCCTTATGAACTATGGAAAGGAAGAAAGCCAAACCTTAATTATTTAAGAGTTTGGGGATGCCGAGCCATAGTAAGAGTGCCGGAGCCAAAGAAAAGGAAATTGGATGAAAAAAGAATTGAATGCATATTTATAGGATATGCTGAACATAGTAAGGCATATCGTTTCATGGTGATAGAGCCTAATGATTCATATTCCGTCAATACGGTCATAGAATCAAGGGACGCTATCTTTGATGAAACAAGGTTCAACTCAATTCCTAGACCCAAGGAACAAATAATAAAAAGCGATAGTTCATCGAAAAACGATGAGAAAACTATCGAGCTTCGAAGAAGTAAAAGAGTTAGAAAAACAAAGACATTTGGATCATATTTTCTCATGTACTTAGTTGAAGGTACAAGTGAAGAAATATGTGAATACCTACCTTACTGCTTTAATGTAGAAGGTGAGGGTGATCCTCAAACTTATGAGGAAGCAATGAAGTCTCGAGATGCTTCTTTTTGGAGAGAAGCAATACAAGATGAGATGGACTCAATAATGAGAAACAAAAGATGGAAATTGGTAGACCTTCTACCAGGTTCCAAGCCAATAGGCTGTAAATGGATTTTCAAAAAGAAAATGAAAGTTGATGGAACCGTAGAAAAGTTTAAAGCAAGGCTAGTGGCAAAAGGCTTTAAACAAAATGAAGGTATTGATTATTTTGATACATATGCATCGGTAGCGAGAATAGCTACAATTAGAGTGCTTATAGCACTTGCATCTATTTATAAGATTATAATTCACCAAATGGATGTTAAAACAACATTCCTGAATGGTGAATTGGATGAAGAGGTGTATATGGAGCAACTGGAAGGGTTTGTCATTTCGGGTTAAGAAAAGAAAGTGTGCAAGCTTGTAAAGTCATTGTACGGATTAAAACAAGCGCCTAAACAATGGCATCAAAAGTTTGATGAGGTTGTGCTAGCTAATGGCTACAAGATCAATCTAGCTGACAAGTGTGTCTATAGTAAGTTCCAAAATGGGAAGGGTGTCATCATTTGCTTATATGTGGATGACATGTTAATCTTTAGAACAGACTTAGAACAAGTGGAAGACACAAAGAGGTTATTGTCAAAGAATTTTGACATGAAAGATATGGGTATGGCGGATGTTATTTTTGGCATAAGAATAATAAGAGACAATAATAGCTTAACATTGTCTCAATCTCATTACATCAAAAAGATTGTAATGAAGTATGGCAAGTCAGATTGTAAGCCGATAACAACGCCTTATGATTCTAATCAAAGGCTCATACCCAATGAAGACAAGCCAATAGTACAACATGAATATGCAAAGGTGATTGGTTGCCTTATGTATGCAATGGTCTGTACAAGATCGGATATTGCATTTGCGGTTAAGATGCTAAGTCGATTTACAAGTAATCCGAGTAAAAAGCATTGGTATGCTGTTCATAGAGTTTTAAGGTATCTAAAGAGTACCAAGAATTATGGCATTTGCTATTCCGGTTTTCCTTCAGTTTTAGAAAGATATACGGATGCAAGTTGGAACTCAAATAGATCGGATTACACATCCACGATTGGATGGATTTTTACAATTGGTGGGGGTGTTGTTTCTTAGGGTTCTAAGAAACAATCTTATCAAGCAGACTCCACCATGGTGACTGAATTTATAGCCTTAGCATCTGCTACCCAAGAAGCGAAATGTTTGAGAGACTTACTTTATGAAATTCCGTTGTGGTCAAAACCGATGGCACCAATCTTGATACATTGTGACAATGAAGCAATTGTATCAAAGGCTTATAATCAAGCTTACAATGGGAAAAGTCGATATATTGGACTTCGACATAGCATTGTAAGGCAAAGGATTAGTGACGCTATAGTCACTATAAGTTATGTGAGGTCTGGTGAAAATTTAGCGGATCCGTTTACTAAAGGTCTAAAAAGGGACCTTGTATTAAAGACCTCAAGAGGGATGGAGCTCAAGCCTATTAATTAAATCTCCAATGGTGGGAGCTCACCTCGACGCTTACGGCTGACCTGTAAGTCTTGGGTACTGACCATTCCAACACATGGAGGTTGCAAGCACTAAAATTCTATTTTCCATCCCAAGGTGTATAGTGCTTGGTTCCCGTAATGTGTTAAGTAAGGATGAACGAAAAGTTCTTAATAGACCCATAACATGTAAATGTTGAAGTACAATAATTATGGGGTACTTCCGATGGGGACTACCTATATGAGTGGAAGTGCGGCCGCTTCTAGGAGCTAAAGGCTTGACTCTGACAGCACTTATGAATGGATGCACAACACAAGGCCATAAACCGTGTTGGCAAAACTAGATACAATATGAGCAAGGAAGCTTGTGCGTGTTTAGTGGCCCGACTAGTCAAATGCAGAATCGGTGGTTCAATGCTTGGTCAACCACTTTATTCAAACTAGGACCAACCACACTCACTAGGTGAAAGTTCAAATCTGCGGGATACCTTCATTGATGCATAGGATTTTTCAAAGTTGTTGGTATTTGAAAATTTTGAAAATGGTGGGGGATTGTTGGTGTATTTTCAAAATTAAAGAATAGTTCACATGAAGGAGAGCTATCATTAACTCAATAGTTATGTCACAAAAAGTGACACAATATGTCTATTGGAATATAGATAAGTTTTCGTGTGAATAATTATGTTTATTGAAAATACATGTTGAAAAGACACCAACGAAAAGTTACATGTGAAAAGTTACCATTATAAAGTAACATGTGAAAAGCTACATGTGAAAAGTTACAATTGTAAAGTAACATGTGAAAGGTTATATGTGAATAGATATTATTTCAAGGTATAAATCAAAGAGTATGATTTATGGAATGAATAGTTATCTATTCATTAGATGTTTATTGAAACAATATCTTTTGCTCAAAAATTGTGTTGGCAAAAAGTGTAGAAATACTTTTTGGATGAAAGAGATCTTTATGAAAAGGTTGTGACCTTAGAACATAAAGATACTTATTAGACAAAGAGATGTCTTTATGAAAAGGAAGTGTCCTTGAAGAAGAGACACTTTGAAGCCTATATAAAGGGCTTGTTGTCATCCATATTGACACACCAAATTTTAGACACAACAAACAAGTGCAAAAGAACAAAAGAAAGTGTTTGTGTTAGAAGAACAAAACACTTTAGTTTCCACCATCTACAAAAGATTTCGAATTCCTTATTATCTACTTGTTGCAGAAAGTTGGTTTTAAGGCCAAACGACTTTGCAAACCCTCGGGTGTATCTAGTGGTCTAGTTTCGTAAAGTGCAATATGAAAGTTAGACGTTGGCTTCATTGTATCCTTGAGACTAGTCGCATCATTTCCCTTTGCATACCTAGTGGTGGGGGCGAATTAAGTCTTAAAGATAGACGCCTATTTAAAAGACTTGCCTTGAAGCCAATTTTACCTATTCTTGAATACTTCATAAATCTCATAAACCCCACTCTCACCAACAAATGCTTCTTGCGGGAGCACAAGTGATGTGTTGTATGCCATCAATGCACCCACAGAGACGATGACCTTGTGGCTAGAAAACTTGATAGAACTCTTGATGACTAATTCCTAGTTCGAATGTAGAGTATTGACACACTGGTGTTTTTGTCCACGGCCCTCCTTTTATCCATCTCTTATCTACTTTTTCCTCACCACCACAACCTTTTAACTTCTTCAATTTCTAGACTCGTAATAAGAATTTTCATTGTACTATGGTCAATGTTCGGAGGATAACTATTAAGAATTATGCCATGATTACATGTTAAGAATAGGATGAAAAAGGGAGAGACGGTATTTGACAAGAGTTTAGAGAGAGGTTTTATATAGAATATCTAAGAGAATCCATTGAATTTTTGATGTTTACTGAATTAAAAATAGTTTCTTAGAAATGGTTGGTTGAAAATGTTTATTGGACATCACGGAAAACACATATTTAAGGAAAACATGTTCATTATGAAAATAATATGTTTATCATGACAAGAACAAGTCCATTATGGAAAAATATGTTCATTATGGGAATAGTGCATTATCTTTCTACACATATCTCTCTAATATTGTAGAGCGTTCTTATGGTTAAAAGAGAGGACGTGTTGCAATAAGTAAAGCGAAATGCACAAAAAGCGATAAAGAGGAAAATTAGAGCAGTCTTTGAAGCGTAAGTGCTTTGATGACAGGTGGTGAGGAATAAGAAAAGGTGTAGAAAGCAATGGAGAACGGTAGATGGAAAAAGTTGGGTAGAAAGAATATTTGGAAGAGTTTAGAGAAAGTTTTGAGAGTAATCTTTGCTGAGTTTCTAATTATTCCCTTCCCTTCCTTACTTAATTGCTAAACTCCTATATTTAGACTAACAAGAGTGCTCTCTTAGGAGTAGTTGAGGAGAAGGAGAATACTTTTAGGAAAACATGTTCAATGCTCGAAAAAGGTGCATGTTATGGGAAGGGCACGTTAATGTCTAATAAGAAGGGCATGCATGGAAGAATGTGCCAATTATGGGTAGAGCACGTTCACTATCAGAATAACGTCTCATTAGAAAAGCACGTAGTTGAGTAGTGAGCATAAGTTTTGGGTAGTGGAATAGTGACACTTGATAATGCCTTATGTGTACTTTAAGAAAGGAAAAAAAGGTAAATTACATATGCTTCAAGGAAAAGATAAGAGAATTTCTCTTAACTACCTTCATAGCTAAGCCACCAAGTTAAATTCTCTAGAGCATCCTAAACATGAAGATAACTAGTGAACCCTGCCACTCGTTTTGAGTTACTTTCACTTATTTGTATGAAAAAGCTATTCCACGCTTGTTCTTATTCTGTAGCACAACATATGAAATAATTGTTCCATGCTTATTTTTATTTTGTAGCATAACACTTTTAGAAATAATAGTTAGCCAAAATTGAGCATCTACATTTTGCCCCCTACATAAAAATTCTTATAAGGAGTTTTATGTATAAAATAAGAAGATGCACATAGAATAAGCAAGATAACACTTTTCTATATGTTTTAAAGAATAATGAATAGCTTGCAAATTTATGCATTTATTTGTTTTATTATCATTTTTTGTCATTAAAAAATTTGCTTGTGGTTAAAAACATACTTGGACATTACGTACTTGGGAACATCCCTAGACATTAAGCACTTGGGAAACATTCATGGGTGATACACACTTAGAACGTCCTTGGACATTATGCACTTGGAACTTCCTTGATCGTTATGCACTTGGGAATATCTTTGAACGGTATGCGCTTGGGAGCGTCCCTAAGTGTTATGCACTTAGGAACATCCTTATACTTGCAATCAAGAATGTCCCTGGTTGTTACACTCTTGGAGACGTCTTTAGGTGTTATGCTATTCATTTGAAATGTCTTTATGCATTACACATTTTGGTACATCTCTGTGCGTTATACACTTGAGAACATCTCTAGGTGTTACTTTACACATTTAGGACATCCTTATGCTTTACGCATTTAAAAATGTCCATAGGCATTACATTTTGCATTTCAAACGTCCCTGAACGTTCCATACTTGGAATGTCACTAGGCGTTTCGCATTTGGAATGTCCTTAGGTGTTATGTCCTTGGGAAACACTTAGTCTAATTTTACCTCCTGCATGAAAATTTTATTATTGAAAATAAAAATTTTATGGATATCAAACAAAGAAAAATAGAAAATTACCCTTTATTTAGCTTATCATTGACTTGACGATATCCTTCACATGGAAATTAAAATTTATATTAGTTATATTTTTTTTATACAAAATGAAGTCAATTTTAACACTACTCCCAAGAATTCAAAGAAACTTATATAGAACAAAAACATCTCAATTTCAGTATTAGTCAATTTTTTCATATTCCATAAAATAAGTAAAATGAAAAGGCTATGAATGCCACTACCAATCAAGTACCCAATTTAAAAACTACTAATAAACTTTGAAGGCAAAAAGTTACATATAACGACATGCAAAACTACTTTTGAATGATCGGGAATAATCATCTTTTTAGTAAATATTGTATATCTATTAACCTTACACTATTTCATGTTTTAAAATCAATAGGGAACCTTAAATTCAAGTTTAATAAACACAAATAAAGTAATTATCGTTAAAAAAAGATTTGTTAAGAAAATTGAAAGTGTTAGATTCCTATTAAGAAAATAATTCCCCAAAGTCTATAAATAAGATAGAATAGTTTTGTAGAAATTGACATTTAACTTCTAAGATTTTCCCTTAAAATTTTTTGAAAAAGTAAATTCTTTACAACAATCAATATATATGTGTTATACTACTTTGTCTTGTTTCTCTTCTCTTCCACTTGTTTCTTTTCTTTTTTGCTACAATGTAGCTTTCATAAAGGAGAAGGGAAATTTTTTGATTACTATTTTTACTTTCTACGATGCAACGCAACGTTCTCCCATAAGAGAATACACTAATTTGTTGTTCTTCTTTGTATTTCAAGTACGTCCCTTTGCTAAGATAATATATGTCTTGGATTTTATGTTGGTCCCAAATATAGGTGCTAGAGGGGGGTGAATAGCACTATCTCTGCTCTTTTCGGTGGGATTGAGACTTGATCTCAAACTAAGGAAGATAAGGCAATGAAAACAATTGACAAGGTATTTATAGTGGTTCGGTCCAAGACCTATATATACTACCTTGATTATCCAACCAAGGATTTTCAAATCAAATACTAAACGGTGGAATTCACAAGCTTCCACCAAGCTTTTACAATGGCTTTTCCAAGGCTTAGCCACAACCTTTATACTAGTTTTTCACGGGATCAACTAAAACCCAATGTGGCTTTCCAAGGCTCAACCACAACCTATCACTAGTTTTTCCCGGGCTAAACTAAAACCCAATGTGGCTTTCCAAGGCTCAACCATAACCTTTAACTCTAGTTTTTCATAGGCTAAACTAGAACCCAACCCCAACTTTTCAAGGCTAAGTTGGAACCTACAAGCATCTAAGGAAACCTTGCTTGATGCAAACACTTAGAGTGAAACACTCACTCTAAGAAAACAAGGATAGAAAAAGAAAGTACCTAGTGATCACACGGTTGATCTATATGGTACAAGTTGAAGTGCTGAACATAGATACAAAGAATAAGCGTTGAGATTCAATAAAGAGTACAAAAAATTTTCAGGTTTTGCTACTCTTCTTGGCTTGAATGTGATGGTGTCTTTTTGTGTGAAGCCAAAGTTGTCAAGAAGCTTGTTTTTTGGCATTTGAATTATAGTTGGAGAAGCTGGTCTGATGGCTGTTGGGATGTTTATGACCATTAGAAATAGTTTAGGGAAGATTCTAGCCATTTTCTTATCTTGTAGTGGCTTGGCGGATGTAGTAGACAGAGAGCACTTAGTCGACTAAAATTTTTTCCTTGGTCAACTAAGTTGGTTCTATTTCTGATGCAGATTCCAGTGATCGTTTAGTCTACTAATCCCATTATCTTGGTCGACTAACTTGATTCTGTTTCTCCCCAAGCTTTACCCTTTCAATTCTCCACTTTGACCTTTGTTCAACAATTGATCTTCCTTAACATATCAGGGGACTCCATTAATACTGATCTTCCTTGTTCTTTATCCAAATCACATCTTTGGGTGTTCAATAGGAAGATTGAAATATTATTTCTTTATAGTTATTTCCCTTGCACACTTAGTTAGGAATGTTAGACACAAATGACATGGGAATGTTTTATTATCATCAAAAACTAATGGAGTCAACAATCTCCCTCTTTTTGATGATGACAAAACATCCCTTGATTAACAGCATGGTGTATATTTAGTTCCTCTTTCAGCTTCTGCAGAGAATGAGGATTGCTCCCCCTAAGTTCATGCTCCCCCTAAGTGTGTGCATATCTTTCATTTTTTCAGCAAGTTTTTTTTTCTTGGTTACATTCCTAATGACTTTGTACGTACTTGCTCTTATCAGAAGCTATTCACATATGCAGATTTTTAGAGCAAATGACATGTTGACAGATTTCATCAGATTTTCTACTTTTGCAGATATTTGTCAATTGCTTGTAATTTCCAGATTTCATCATGTTAGCTCTAGATTTCATTCACACCATCATTTTTCCAACTAAGCTCTTATGAATCATCATTCATATGTACTCAAGCACATGTTTTACTTTGCATTATTGTCTCAGAAATGATTTAACAACATAATAACTCAATATCAGCACACTATTAGAAAATTATAGCAGTTTTGCACAATGTCATCAGATAAATTTCTAGCCATGTTTCAAAATCCCATAGATATCATTTTCACAGTTCAAGCATTTCAAACAATCAACAATGAGCATATTCTACGCATTCATAAAGTCAGCTAAAATTAAAAGCATTGTTTAAATGCCATTTTGGCACTGATATCCAACAAAATAGTAATCAGAAAAACTGTTCCAGAAATACCTCTAGTCCTGTTTTTGCTACCTATCTGCCCTAGAAGTCTGGTACCTCTACCCTCAGGTTTTTTTGTTTTTCTTAATATTCTCCCTAAAGGTCCCGTACCTCTACCCTCAGGATTTTTTATTTTTCCTTGTAAATACTACTCCCCCTTTTTATCATCATCAGGAAGGGGGTTGAGGAATCAGTTTTCAGAAGGAGATGGTATGGATTCAGGGGACATAGTCTGTTCCCACCAAGGATTTAGGGGAAAATGAGAAGGTGGTCTCAGAGGGGCTTGAGAGGTTGCTTCTGGAGTCTGCTGAAGAGATGTTTCTGTAGCCTTTTCTAGAGTTGCTTGATCAGAGACTTCTATTGGGGCTTGAGGAGTGCTTGCAGGAAGTGACTTTACCTTTTCTGCCAATCTTGAAGACTTCTTTGTTCTTGGAGGAACTGGTTTTCTTGTTGTCTTCTTCTGTCTCATGGCAGGTGGTTGAGTCTTAGAAGTAAGAGCTGTGTCTTTTGCTTTTGTTTTTCCTTTCTTCTTCCCTTTTTCTGCAGCTCCTTGTTCTGAGGTCATTGCTTGAGTAGCTTGAGCTACTGTTGCCTCTTTTTCTGCTTGCTCTTATCTGACCATTTCATAGAAAAGTCCTATAACAGATACTTCTTTAGAATGTTGAGGGGATGCTTCATGTTCAAGCTGAGGTGGAAGCTGGTGCTCAGGAGAACCAAGTGGTGAACCAACTACCTCAGTCCCTTGATAAGATATTTCTTTTCTTACTGAGGTGGTTTGGTGTGGTTCTTTAGGTTCTGGTTCAAGGTCATGATGACTAGGACTTGCATTCTGGTAGGCTGATCCTTCAGCTCGAAATTCAGGGCTTGCATCTTGGAATTCAGAACCTTCTGGTTGCAATGCTGATCCTTCAGCACCTTTTCCTTCTGGTGCCATGCTCTTAGTAGTAGAGGAGTCAGCATTTGTAGGTCCCGTTGGCATTTCAGATCTAGCTTTCAAGCTGGTTTCAATTTCATTCATTTTTTCTTCAATTTTAACAAGCCTTGCTCCTTGATTAGTGAGCTTAGCATCCATTCTCATCAACAGATTGAACATCACTTCATTGGAGAATGGAGGGGCTACTGTTTCTGGTTGTGTAGGGGCTGCCTTTGGTTGAGTCTGAACTGAGGTAATCTTATAGGTCTTGCTGAAGGTGTCTCCATATTCTTTGTATCCCATTTTGATCAGACTTCCTAGGTAGATTGGTTGGTCTCTACTCTTGACCATATCTGTATCATACCTCTTTGCCCACACTCCTTTCTTTTTGACAAGGGATGTGATCACATTCCCATAGGACAAATGAATCTTTTCCAGTTTACAAGCTGCCCTCATTCTTTCAATCATGAACCGTCCAAGGTTCAGAACTTCTCCAGTGAATGCATGCTCCATCAGTTAAAGGTCTTGAAGGTTGATGTAGCTTAGGCTTCCACTCCTACCATGCAGGTTAACAGCAATAAAGTAATGCAGGATTCTAAATTATGGACTAATAATCAGTCCTGCATTACTCTTTGAAGAGAATTTCTCTTTCTTTCCAATGATAATTTCCCACATAGAAGCAGGATTATACTTGTCAGGCATGTCATGCTCTCCTTTTTCTCTTTCTATTCCTAGCAGGTTACTCAAGTCTGAGGCTGTAACTAAGAATTCCTTCCCATTCAGAAAAACATTGAGATTATCTTCAGAATAGTCCTCTGAGTCATCAAGCTCCCTTTCATTATATGTAATGCTAGCATAAAATTCTTTAACTAAGCTAGCACTATATGTTCTGTCTTTGAAGGAGCTATATTCCTTAATGCTTAGTTCATTGAAATAATCTGTCAGGCTTGTTTGGAGTTCAGGAGTTTCACTGAAACTCTCCCAATCAATGAACTTCTTGCATGTAATGGGGGCATTTTCGATTTTCTTAAATCTCTCTTCATGAATTTTGTTTCTAAATTTCATAGAAGAGGCAGATGAAGTACCTTTCTCTCCTTTGCCTTTCTTTCCCAGTTTCTCAGTTTTTTTCTTCTTTTCTTTTTGTTTCTTCTTCTCGAACCCTTTCACAGTCTTCTTTGTTACAGAACTCGATGCACCTTTGTCTCTTTCTTGAGTGCTCAGCCTCGAGGTTTTTTTCTGCTGGTCTCTTCCCTATTTTCTTTGCAAACAAATCCTTGAGAAGGGTCGACTTGGCCATTGTGACTTATGAAGATGTTTTTCACTTAGGGTTCAGGGGGTGTCAGAAATAGGGCTCTCGGTTGATTTCAGAAGATGAAGAGAAGCAACTAAGATTGATAGAGATGAGAGAGTCAGTTTTCAAAGAATTAAGAAGTGAATGGCAGTTTCTAACTCAAGGAACCGTCTGTCTCCCCTTTAACTAATGCCTCATTTTCCCAAATTTCAAAACTCCCTCCCATATTTTTACTATTTACTGCATTAGGTTTCCCCTTTTCTATTTTGTCACCCGGTAGGCACAAAATCTCCTTACTTTAATCCTTTATTACTCAGTCATTAGTTCTTTTGATTTAATAGAACAGAATACTCTTAGTTGACTGAGTTTTACAGTTTAGTCGACTAAGTCTCTTCTGTTTTCCTCTATTCAGTCCAGACTTTTTCTTATAACTCTTCCACATAACACATTCCTAGATTCCTTCTAATTTCACAAAACCTATCCTCACTAAGGGGTTTTGTGAATATATCTGCAAGTTGGTGCAATGTGCTCATGAATTCAATATTGATTTCTCCCTTAGTTACGTAATCTCTAATAAAATGATGTCTAATTTCAATGTGCTTAGTTCTTGAGTGTTGCACAGGATTTTTTGAAATATTTATAGCAATGGTGTTGTCACAATATATGGGTGTGTTATTCATGGACAATCCGTAGTCTCTCAATTGTTGCTTAATCCATAAAACAGGTGCACAGTAACTTCCTAGGGACACATATTTTGCTTCAGCAGTGGACAAGGCAACAAAATTTTGCTTTTTGCTCGACCAGCATACAAGCATGTTTCCTAGCAACTAGCATGTTCCACTAGTGCTCTTCCTATCAGTTCTACTTCCAGCAAAGTCAGCATCTGAATATCTTACAAGGTTGAATGGTGATTCTTTTGAATACCATAATCCTAGGCCTTGAGTTTCAATGAGATATCTAAATATTCTTTTTACAGCAGTGAGGTGTGTTTCTTTAGGTTGAGACTGAAATCTAGCACACAACACACACTAAACTGAATATCCGGTCTACTTGCAGTTAAGTAAAGAAGAGATCCAATCATACCTCTATAGAGCTTTTGATCTACATCTTTACCTTTCTCATCAGCATCAAGTTTTGTAGATGTACTCATTGGTGTGTTGATGGATTTCAATTTCAGCATGTCATACTTTTTGAGCATGTCTTGAATGTATCTGTCTTGGCTGACAAAAGTTCCTCCTTTGCATTGCTTAATTTGAAGGCCAAGAAAGTACTTCAATTCTCCCATCATGCTCATTTCGAATTCTCTCTGCATTTCCTTAGCAAAGTTCTTGCAAAGAGATTCATTAGTAGAACCAAATATTATGTCATCAACATAGATTTGAACTATGATTAGATCATTTAAGTATCTCTTAATAAACAATGTGGTGTCAATGCTGCCCCTAGCATAGTCTTTTTCTACCAGAAATTTTGAAAGCCTTTCATACCAAGCTCTAGGAGCTTGTTTCAATCCATATAAGGCTTTATGAAGCTTAAGGACATGATCTGGTTTTTTGAAATCTTCAAAACCAGTAGGTTGTTCAACATATACCTCTTCTTGAATAATTCCATTTAGGAATGCACTCTTCACATTGATAACTCTATTATATAGAGTTATCATAAACCATTTTGGGGTTAAAAATATGCTAAGTCTTTGAGTTTTAGTGTAAACCTTAGGAAATTTTTATGCTTTTTAGTGGTAATTAACTTAGATGTCATCAATTTCAATTTATGCACTTTTAGCTTAATTTCTTGTCAAGCGCCTTATCTCAGCCTCTGATCATTTAATCCTTGAATATTGAAGGTAATGCAAGAGAGTGGACCACAATTCCAAAGGATGATGCAAGTGAGTTTAAAGGGGAACAGAGCAAGCAGAAAGTTTCTGGCTGCAGCCAGAATGCAAGTTGGCTGCAGCGAGAAACAGGGTCAAAGTTCACCTGCCAAGTCAGAAAGCTTCTGGCTGCAACGAGAACCAATTCTCGCTGCAGCCAAAATGATGCTGTTAACAAAGGCCAAATAGAAAGTTTCTGGCTGCAGCCAGAACTTAATCTCGCTGCAGCCAGAACACGTCAGACAGAAATTTTTGACACGAGATTTTAGGTTAAGTTGAGATAGGAGGAGCTATAAATAGATAATTTTGGACTGAAAAAAGGGGGATTCTGGAGAGGTTACTTTGGGCAAGCTGAGGCAAGAACAAAAAGGGAAAAGGGAAGAAGAATCAAGAGCTGGAAATCAACAAAAGGGCCGCTTCAAAACATTCTCTCTCTTTTCAGATTTGATTCTCTCTCTATCTCATCTTGTAAAACAATGCTTTTGCTTGCTGAAATGTGTATTCTCCTCCTTAATATGTTGAGCTAAACTTTCTACTCTAGGATTATGGTTGATTTTAATATGTAACTGGGATATTTGGTTGGTTTATTGCTTATCTTCAATGGAAAAACTGATGTTTACTCACATTAGTACTTATTGCCCATTTATTTGCTTGATCACCATTTAAATGTGTTTAGGTATTTAGATGACACTTGAAAGAGTTAGTCTAAATTAGGCATTGATTTGGGTAATGTGTGTTTAATACACTTAGAAAGAAATTTCAGTGTGTTGATTTGCAATTAGAGTAGACATACATCTAATTGCTATACATAATCAATTTGTAGAACCTTGGCTTAAAGAACTTAAGCTAGTTGTCTCCTATAGACATATAGTGATTCAATTAGACTAAGTAAGTGTGTAATATCTCGACGGAGAATTACACATACTTTAGGATTCTAGACTAACATCAATTTTCATTGAAATTAAGTAATTAAGCCAACCAAACTCCAAGTGAAATATTAAAGGATACCATAATCCTAGCTTATCATATTATAGTTCCCACCTCAATTTATTGATTGCATCATTTAGGTTAGCATTAGATAATTAGGTTACATTTTAATTATCATTCAAAAATTGGTACTTGGATAAAACTAGTTTGTGTTAATTTTGGTACTTAGCAACAATTAATAGATCAACTCCTGGAGGAATGATACTCAACTCACTACTTTACTACTTGTTGCGATCGCGTTCACTTGCGCGTAATCTTTGCTTGTACTTTGCATTAAATTTTGAACATATCTCATATTGCTCAAGCCAAAGAAAAAAAACTTTTCATAAAAAGCAAGCAACAAGTTTTTGGCGCCGTTGCCGGGGAGTTGTTTTCTATTCTTGTGCTAATATTAATACTAAGCAAGCTAGTCTTAATTCAAGCTTTATTTTTCTTTGTTAATAGGTACGTAAAACCATCATGATATGAGAAGAGTAAGAAGCTTGGAATGGGTTTTGCGTGATCCGGAGATAGGGGAAACTTTTCAGAGACTACTTAGACAAGATCCCCAAGAAGGAGAACAAGTTGAAAATATGGCTGAGAATCCAAGGGAACAACATGTTAGGGAACATGAAGTAGCAGATAATAGATCTTTGAGAGATTATGCATTCCCACTGGTACAAGGTCTTCATTCAAGTATTCGGAGGCCAGCAATTCAAGCAAACAACTTTGAGATCAAGCCGGCCATTATCCAAATGATACAAACATCAGTTCAATTTGGAGGCTTGCCCAATGATGACCCCAATGCTCACATTGCTAATTTTTTTGAGATTTGTGACACTTTCAAGCACAATGGGGTCACCGATGATGCGATACGACTAAGATTGTTTCCTTTCTCATTGAGGGACAAGGCAAAAGTTTGGTTGAACTCTCTTCCTACTGGCTCCATCACTACTTGGGATGACCTTGCACAGAAGTTTCTAGCCAAGTTCTTTCCTCCAGCAAAGACTGCAAAGATGAGGAACGACATCACTTCTTTCACACAGTTTGATTCTGAGTCTTTATACGAAGCATGGGAGAGGTATAAAGACTTGCTCAGAAAATGTCCACACCATGGACTGCCTAAGTGGTTGCAAGTGCAGACTTTCTATAATGGGTTGCTAAACCCGATTCGGACTACCATCGATACAGCAGCTGGAGGAGCTCTTATGGCAAAGTCTATCGACGATGCATATGATCTTTTGGAGGAGATGGCATCCAACAATTATCAATGGCATTCTGAGAGAGCTTTACCAAGAAGAGTAGCTGGAGTTCATGAGCTAGAAGCCATCAATGCACTGACTGCTCAAGTGGCTGCTCTTACGAAGAAAATCGATTCTTGTGGAGTCCATGCTGTACAAAGTCCATTTGTTACTTGTGAATATTGTGGGGATGGGCATGCTATTGAGCAGTGTCCAATGAACACGGAGTCAGTGCAATTTGTGGGAAACAAGCAGCAAAATTTTCCACAACAAAACAACCCATATGCAAACACATATAACACAGGGTGGAGAAATCACCCTAATTTCTCTTGGGGCGGCCAGCAAGGATCTTCATCAGCTCCACGTCCACATTTTCTTTCGGGTTTTCCTCAACAACCTAGACCCCCAGTGCAGGAAAAGAAACCTTCTATGGAAGACTTACTCATGCAGTATATGGCAAAGACAGATGCTCTTATTCACAGTCAAGCGGCTTCGTTGAAAAATCTGGAAACTCAAGTGGGCCAGTTAGCCAATGCTGTCAATGCTAGACCACAAGGAACATTGCCTAGTGACACAGAGCCAAATCCAAGAAGAGAAGGGAAAGAACATGTGAAGGCCATCACTCTTAGGAGTGGAAAAGAATTGGTTGGCAGTAGCAGTAAGCAAGAAAAGCCTGCAGAAAAACAAATTAATAATGAAGTTGCAGTTGAAGAGTCTGACCAGCAAGAGCAAGTCAAGGATACACAAGTCACAAACCCACCACCACCTCCATTTCCTCAGCGTCTCCAAAAGCAAAAGTCAGAAGCTCAATTCCAGAAGTTTTTGGAAGTGTTCAAAAAGCTCCACATAAATATACCTTTTGCTGAAGCATTAGAGTAAATGCCCTCATACGTCAAGTTCTTGAAAGATATCTTGACAAAAAAAAGAAGACTCGGTGAGTATGAGACTGTGGCTTTAACTGAGGAGTGTAGTGCCATTATTCAAAACAAGCTTCCACCAAAGCTCAAGGATCCAGGGAGTTTCACTATACCTTGCACTATTGGGGCATTGTTCTTTGCTAAAGCTTTAAGTGACTTAGGGGCCAGCATAAATTTGATGCCTTTGTCAATTTATCGGAAGTTAGGATTGGGGGAAATCAAGCCAACCACGGTGACACTACAGCTAGCTGATCGTTCTCTTACTTATCCTCGAGGTATTGTGGAGGATGTGTTAGTTAAGGTTGATAAATTCATTTTCCTAGTGGATTTCATTGTTCTTGACATGGAAGAGGATAGGGAGGTACCAATCATACTTGGGAGACCCTTTTTATGCACAGCAAGAGCTCTTATTGATGTGGAAAAAAGAGAGCTTACTTTGAGAGTTCAAGACCAAGAGGTAACATTCAATATTCTTCGAACTTTAAAGTTTCCCAATGATCATGATGAATGCCTTGCTGTAAGTATTGTTAATAGTGTCACCCATGAGGTATTTGAGGAGAGTTACCCCCATGATCCTTTAGAGGCATCTTTAGTAGCTAGTTTTGAAAGAGATGATGATGATTTTATTGAATGTGTGAAACTATTGGATGCATCTTCTCGAGTGTCACGGACACCATTTGAAGCATTAGATTTTTCTGCTACTTCATCATCAACAAAGCCATCTACTGAAGAGCCCCCTTTATTGGACCTTAAGCCACTACCTTCACATTTGAGGTATGCATTTCTTGGTAGTTCATCTACTCTTCCTGTTATTATTTCCTCTGCTCTTACTAACTTGCAGGAAGAGAAACTTTTGAGAGTGTTGAGGGAGCACAAAAAGGCTATAGGATGGACTATTGTAGACATAAACGGGATTAGCCCATCCATTTGCATGCACAAAATCCTTTTGGAGGAGGATCACCATACTTCCATTAAGCACCAAAGGAGACTCAATCCTGTTATGAAGGAGGTGGTAAAGAAGGAAATTATCAAATGGTTGGATGCTGGTATCATCTACCCCATTTCAGACAGCTCATGGGTGAGCCCAATTCAATGTGTCCCGAAAAAAGGCGGGATGACTGTGATCCCTAATGCAAATAATGAGCTGATCCCTACGAGGACGGTAACCGGATGGCGGGTATGTATGGATTATAGAAAGCTCAACCGAGCAACAAGAAAAGATCACTTCTCACTTCCTTTTATAGATCAAATGTTGGACCGCTTGGCCGGTAAGGAATTTTATTGCTTTTTAGATGGTTACTCGGGTTATAATCAGATTGCTATTGCCCCCAATGATCAAGAGAAGACTACATTTACTTGTCCTTATGGCACTTTTGCCTTTAAGAGAATGCCTTTTGGTTTATGCAATGCTCCAGCAACTTTTCAAAGATGCATGATGTCTCTTTTTTCTGATATGGTTGAAAAATGTCTTGAAGTGTTTATGGATGATTTTTCTGTGTTTGGTAATAATTTTGATGAATGTCTTTCGAACCTTGCTAGGGTCCTTCAACGATGTGAAGATACTAACTTAGTGCTGAACTGGGAAAAATGCCATTTCATGGTTGAAGAAGGTATTGTGTTGGGACACAAAGTTTCCAGCAGAGGCTTGGAAGTTGACAAAGCTAAAATTGAGATAATTGAGAGGCTTCCACCACCAACTTCAGTGAAAGGTATTAGAAGCTTTTTGGGTCATGCTGGTTTTTATAGAAGGTTCATTAAGGATTTTTCAAAAATTTCCAAACCTTTGTGCAATTTGCTAGAGAAAGATGTCCCATTTAAATTTGATGATGCATGTCAGGCTGCATTTTTAGAATTGAAAGGGAAATTAGTTTTTGCTCCCATCATTGTAGTTCCTGATTGGAATCTTCCCTTTGAGCTGATGTGTGATGCTAGTGACTATGCTGTAGGGGCAGTATTAGGCCAAAGAAAATCCAGAATTTTTCATTCAATTTATTATGCAAGCAAAACATTGAACGAAGCTCAAATGAACTACACCACCACTGAAAAAGAATTGTTAGCTGTAGTATTTGCATTTGATAAGTTTCGTTCTTATTTGGTTGGCACTAAGGTTATTGTATATACTGACCATTCTGCTATTAAGTATTTAATTGCCAAGAAAGATGCCAAACCAAGGTTGATTAGGTGGATCTTGCTGCTACAAGAGTTTGATTTAGAGATCCGTGACAAAAAGGGAACAGAAAATCAAGTTGCAGACCATCTCTCAAGACTGGAGCCAGAACATCAAGGTCAAGAGGAAACTTTCATCAAGGAATCCTTCCCGGATGAACAAATCCTTCATGTGAATGAGAAATCAACTCCTTGGTATGCTGACTTTGTCAATTATTTGGTAAGCAACATCATTCCCTCAGATTTAAATTCCCACCAGAAAAAGAAATTCTTGCATGATGTTAAGTTTTATGTGTGGGATGAGCCCTTTTTGTTTAAGCAGTGTAATGATCAAATTTTGAGAAAATGTGTACCAGAAGAAGAAGTTCAAAGTGTTCTTCATCATTGCCATTCTTCAAACTATGGAGGACATTTTGGAGGAACAAGAACTGCTGCTAAAGTCCTCCAATCAGGTTTGTATTGGCCTACATTGTTTAGAGATGCTTACAAGTTTGCTTTGCATTGTGACAGATGCCAAAGGGTGGGAAATATCTCTAGGCGACAAGAAATGCCTCTCCACAACATGTTGGAAGTAGAAATTTTTGATGTGTGGGGCATTGATTTCATGGGGCCATTTATATCTTCATTCAACAATAAATATATCTTGCTTGCTGTGGATTATGTCTCCAAGTGGGTGGAAGCAGCAGCTTTTCCTCACAATGATTCTAAGGTGGTAATGAAGTTTATCAAGAGAAACATTTTTACTCGATTTGGCACTCCAAGAGCAGTCATTAGTGATGAGGGGAGTCATTTTTGCAACAAATATGTTGAGGCACTTCTTGCAAAGTATGGAGTTAGACACAAGGTTGCAACTGCGTACCATCCTCAAACTAGTGGCCAAGCAGAGGTGTCTAATAGAGAAATCAAAAGGATCTTGGAGAAAACGGTTTGTCCTTCAAGAAAGGATTGGGCAAGTAGATTGGATGATGCATTGTGGGCTTATCGGATTGCTTACAAGACACCAATTGGTATGTCTCCATACAAGTTAGTCTTTGGAAAAGCTTGTCATTTGCCGGTGGAACTTGAGCATAAGGCTTATTGGGCAGTGAAGAAATTGAATTTGGACTTACAAGCAGCTGGTGAGAAGAGATTGTTGCAATTAAATGAGCTTGATGAATTTCGCCTTCAAGCTTATGAGAATGCCAAATTGTACAAGGAGAAAACAAAACAATGGCATGACAAGAAGATAGTGCAACGAAACTTTGAGCCAGGTCAATTGGTGTTGTTGTATAATTCTCGGTTGAAACTATTCTCGAGAAAACTTAAATCGAGGTGGTCAGGGCCGTTTATTGTTTCAAAAGTCTTTCCACACGGTGCTGTGGAGGTAATGGATAGCAAGACAAATGAAACTTTCAAGGTTAATGGACAACGTTTGAAGCACTACTTTGGAGGGATCGTTGATCGTCAACGTTCGTTTATCCATTTAACCGACCCTCATTAAGCTCTCGTAAAGTCTGGCTGAAGACTTAAAAGCAAGCGCTACTTGGGAGGCTACCCATGTTCTTTACCCTTAATTCTCTTATTTTAAAGTTTAGTCATTAGGTTATAGAATGCTTTACATTTTCATTCTTGCAAAAAAAAAAAAGAAGAAAAAAAATGATGAAAAAAATGAAAATGAAAAAAAAAAGATGAAAAAAATGAAAAATGAAAAAAAAATAAAAAAAAAGATGAAAAAAAATGAAAAAAATGAAAAATGAAAAAAAATAATAAAAAAAAAAGGCCCCGAAGGACCCCTGAACCCGAGGGGTCGTCGTTGCAGCGAGCTCCAAAGCTCGTTGCAGCGGGGTCCCTGCTGGGTTAGGGACCCTAGGCCGAGACCAGGGTGCTGCAGCGAGCTTGGGAGCTCGCTGCAGCGGAGTCCCTGCTGGGAGCAGACCCCTTCCCGAGAGTCCTAGGCTGCAGCGAGCCCCCTCTCCTCGCTGCAGCAGACACAAGCACACCCCCAGTCCCTTCCAACCCGAGACAAGCTCGCTGCAGCGAGCACCCCTGCTTGCTGCAGCAGACACAGGCCCCCCCCACCCCTTGCCCGACAGTCATGGGCTGCAGCGAGCACCCCTGCTCGCTGCAACATATAATTCCCCCCCCCCCCCCCCCCACACCCCTCTCCCCCATGCACCCCCTAACCCGAGATAAGCAGGCTGCAGCGAGCACCACTGCTCGCTGCAGCAGACACAGGCCCCCCCCACCCCTTGCCCGAGAAGACCAGGCTGCAGCGAGCTCTTCTGCTCGCTGTAGCAGCTGCACCTGCAGTATATCAGCCCCTCCCATGCAACCCCCAACTCGAGAGAAAGGTGCTGCAGCCAGCCCCCTTGCTCGCTACAGCGGGAACTTGCTGGGGAGCAGACTCCCCAGCCCGAGAGTCCTGGGCTGCAGCGAGCCCCCTTTCCTCGCTGCAGCAGACCCATGCACCCCCCTTCCCACCCCTTTCCCGAGAGAACCAGGCTGCAGCGAGCCCCCCATGCTCGCTGCAGCAGATCATAGGCCCCCCCACTCCTTTTTTACCCGAGGCAATGGGGCTGCAGCGAGCACCCCTGCTTGCTGCAGCATATCATCCCCCACCCCCCCCACACCCCCCCAACCCCACCAACACCCCCCCACCCACCCAACACCCCCCACTCCCCCCACCCCCTTACACCCCCCCCTCACCCCTTGCCTGCAGCAGCTGCACCTGCTAGAGCAACACCCCAACACCACCCCCCCTACTTGCTGCAGAAAAGCTGTCTCTTTCCCCACTATAAAACAGACCTCCTTCTCTCTCTCCATCCAATTTCTTCTACATTTTAAATTCTCTCTCTCTCTCTCTCTCCTATTATTATTATTTTTTTTGTTTGCAAGCACTAACCCCTTCTCCCTCTAAAAATTTTCCCTCCTAACTTTCAAACACCCTCATACCCATTAACAAAATCTTCACAAAAACATCAAAAGCTTGTCACTAAAATCAGAGTTTGAAGATTGTAATCCAAATTTCTCTATTCGAGTGTAGGTTTGAGACTGCTGAACGAAAATCACATGAGAATGGATGTGGTTGAATTTCCACAATCAACAGAGGACACAGCTGATGATGAGGATGAAGAGGAGGAAAGCGAATTTTCTTGTTGAAGGGAAGTATTCTTTCCTTAACTTTTATTAACATTGAGGTCAATGTTAGATTTAAGTTTGGGGGGGAGTTTTAATTGATTTATTATGTCTTGTTTTTAGATATTTGTGATAGTTTGTTACTTTTGAATTTCAAGTTAGTAAGTTAGCTTAGTTAACTTCTGAAAATGATAGATTGAATAATTCATTGCATCAATTGTTTAGGCTGCTTATCCAATGAAGAAACATAGTAGCTTTTTATTCTTCTGCTCTTAGTGAATAGGAATATTGTGCAAGTGCTGTATTAAACTCTATTGTTAAGCATCATTGTAAATTGTGTTTTTCCACCTTATTGTGCACTTGTTTCTTGCTTTAACTAGTTGTGATCACTTAGAGAAAGGTTATGCAAATGTGAATCTTTGAATCAAATCTTGAGTTTTAGAATTTGTTCTAGTTTCTCTCGAGGCGAAATCCTAGGCTACACTTAGTTAGGGAGATGACTTAGGCCATCTTTGGATCGATTGAGCTTTTTGAGCCTACCTTATATAATTATATCCTTAGTCTCCCTTATTTGAGCCAAATTTTCTCCTTTATTTCATTACACACTTAGCAAAAGCCTTAACCCATAAATAAAATGTCCACTTTAACACCCATCACTCCTAAGTGCATAGGTTATTTTAAGAGATGTTTTGAGCTAAGCATTGGTGAAAAAGGTAGAGAAGTGGAATTTACTAAAAAAAAAAAGAGTATAGAAATACACCCTAGGACTTATCATAAAATGACATAAGTTTGGGGGTGTCAATTGAAAAAAAAAAAAGAGAATAAACTGTTTGATGAAGTTAAAGGATGAAAAAAAAAAGGGATGATTAGGAGCAGTGCAAAGCAAAGCTCATTAGAGATTTTAGAATAATCATGTGCTTAGGGTGATTTGAGCTACATCTTATCCTTTATCATACCTTAACCCAAGCCCTTCATTACAAGCTAGACAAGTCCTAAAGATCCTTGATTGAGTGCTAGCCTACATTAGTGGAGAGAGAATCAAAGAACAAACATATGAAACTTTTGATTAATTTAAATTCTTGCATGAGCATAACCTGATCCGAGTGACGTGATGAGTATTGCAAGGAATTTTACACACACTCACGGGAAACCAATTGAAAATGAGCTTGCAATTTTGTTGATACATGAACTTGCATAATATTGATGATTTGCTGTGAGCTGGGATATTAGGCAACTTACGAGGAATTTAAAAGCAACCTTTGAGTTGGTGCAATGAATTTGTCAGTTAATGTTTTCAGTTCTTAGGTATCTTTTAGCATTTTATGTTTTGCTCGAGGACTAGCAAAATTTAAGTTTGGGGGTGTGATAACTCTATTATATAGAGTTATCATAAACCATTTTGGGGTTAAAAATGTGCTAAGTCTTTGAGTTTTAGTGTAAACCTTAGGAAATTTTTATGCTTTTTAGTGGTAATTAACTTAGATGTCATCAATTTCAATTTATGCACTTTTAGCTTAATTTCTTGTCAAGCGCCTTATCTCAGCCTCTGATCATTTAATCCTTGAATATTGAAGGTAATGCAAGAGAGTGGACCACAATTCCAAAGGATGATGCAAGTGAGTTTAAAGGGCAACAGAGTAAGCAGAAAGTTTCTGGCTGCAGCCAGAATGCAAGTTGGCTGCAGCGAGAAACAGGGTCAAAGTTCACCTGCCAAGTCAGAAAGCTTCTGGCTGCAACGAGAACCAATTCTCGCTGCAGCCAAAATGATGCTGTTAACGAAGGCCAAACAGAAAGTTTCTGGCTGCAGCCAGAACTTAATCTCGCTGCAGCCAGAACACGTCAGACAGAAATTTTTGACACGGGATTTTAGGTTAAGTTGAGATAGGAGGGGCTATAAATAGATAATTTTGGACTGAAAAAAGGGGGATTCTGGAGAGGCTACTTTGGGCAAGCTGAGGCAAGAACAAAAAGGGAAAAGGGAAGAAGAATCAAGAGCTGGAAATCAACAAAAGGGCTGCTTCAAAACATTCTCTCTCTTTTCAGATTTGATTCTCTCTCTATCTCATCTTGTAAAACAATGCTTTTGCTTGCTGAAATGTGTATTCTCCTCCTTAATATGTTAAGCTAAACTTTCTACTCTAGGATTATGGTTGATTTTAATATGTAACTGGGATATTTGGTTGGTTTATTGCTTATCTTCAATGGAAAAACTGATGTTTACTCAAATTAGTACTTATTGCCCATTTATTTGCTTGATCACCATTTAAATGTGTTTAGGTATTTAGATGACACTTGAAAGAGTTAGTCTAAATTAGGCCTTGATTTGGGTAATGTGTGTTTAATACACTTAGAAAGAAATTTTAGTGTGTTGATTTGCAATTAGAGTAGACATACATCTAATTGCCATACATAGTCAATTTGTAGAACCTTGGCTTAAAGAACTTAAGCTAGTTGTCTCCTATAGACATATAGTGATTCAATTAGACTAAGTAAGTGTGTAATATCTCGACGGAGAATTACACATACTTTAGGATTCTAGACTAACATCAATTTTCATTGAAATTAAGTAATTAAGCCAACCAAACTCCAAGTGAAATATTAAAGGATACCATAATCCTAGCTTATCATATTATAGTTCCCACCTCAATTTATTGATTGCATCATTTAGGTTAGCATTAGATAATTAGGTTACATTTTAATTATCATTCAAAAATTGGTACTTGGATAAAACTAGTTTGTGTTAATTTTGGTACTTAGCAACAATTAATAGATCAACTCCTAGAGGAACGATACTCAACTCACTACTTTACTACTTGTTGCGATCGCGTTCACTTGCGCGTAATCTTTGCTTGTACTTTGCATTAAATTTTGAATATATCTCATATTGCTCAAGCCAAAGAAAAAAAACTTTTCATAAAAAGCAAGCAACAAGTTTGAAGTTCATATGACAAGCAAAGGCAACTAGCAATCTTATGGCTTCTATTCTTGCTACTGGAGCAAAGGTTTCTTCATAATCTATTCCTTCTTCTTGATTATACCCTTTTGCTACCAATCTTGCTTTGTTTCTCACAACATTTCCTTATTCATCAATCTTGCTTCTAAACACCCATTTAGTGCCAACAATAGGGTAATTTGAAAGCTTAAGCACTAGTGATCATACATTATTTCTCTCGAATTGATTCATCTCCTCTTACATGGCTAAAATCCAACTTTTCTCTTTTTCAACTTCCTCAAAGCTTTTAGGTTCAATTTGAGAAATGAAAGCTGAAAATTCACAAGTTTCCCTAGTTCCTTTCTTAGTCTTAACTCCATGAGATATGTCTCTTATGATTTGATCTTGTGGATGATCTCTCACATATCTCTAGCTCTTAGGTAAGTCATTATGTTGGATTTCTTGTCCTTGTAGATTTTCAAGAGGTAGAGCTACGGTTTCTTCTCTTGATGAGTCTTTCTAATTGTTCTTACTATCATTTAGACTCATTTCATCCACGTGTTTTCCTAGATTTCCAAAATCTTCATCATCCTCATGAACTTCCTTTTCAACATAGATTGATTCATCGAAAGCTATATGGATAGATTCTTTAACAATTAGTGTCCTTTTATTGAAAACTCTATATGCTTTTGAGTTCATGGCATATCCCAAGAATATTGCTTCATCACTTTTAGCATCAAACTTCCCTAATGGCTGTTTTTCATTGTTCAACACAAAACATTTGCAGCCAAAGCTCCTAAGGTGAGAGATGTTTGATTTTTTTCCTTTGTACAGCTTATATGGGGTTTTTGACATGATTGCTCTAATTGAAACTCTATTAAGTATATGCTGTATTGACAGCTTCAGCCCAGAAATATTTAGGGAGGATGTTCTCACAAAGCATAGTTTTTTCTATCTCTTTCAATGTTCTATTCTTTCTTTCCACAACTCCATTTTGCTAGGGTGTTCTAGGTGCTGAAAAATTATGTTCCAACCCCTTTTCATTGCAATATCTCTCGAACTCATCATTCTCAAATTCACCTCCATAGTCACTCCTAATCCTAATAATGGATGTACCTCTTTCATTCTCAACTTTCTTGCAAAATCTTATGAAAGCTGATAATGCATCATTCTTGTGAGCAAGAAAATAAACCCAAGTAAATCTCGAGTAATCATCAACAATCACTAAACCATAAGATTTACCACCTAGACTTGTGGTGCCAATTGGACCAAAGAGATCCATGTGGAGAATTTCAAGAGGTTTTGATGTTGACACAACATTCTTAGCTTTGAATGATGTTCTGACTTGTTTTCCTAGCTGACATGCTTCACATACTTTATCAACTTCAAACCTAATGCCGGGTAGTCCAATAACTAGATCTTTCTTAATTAGTTTTGACATAGTGTTCAAGCTAACATGTCCTAGTCTCCTATGCCACAACCAGCTATCATTTTCAGCCTTGGCTACTAAGCACATTTCACTATCTTTTTCTAGATCTTCAAGGAAGATTACATACATGTTTTTCAATCTATTTCCTATGAAGGTAGTCTTCTTTGTGCCTATGTCTATTACTTCACATTTGTTGGAATCAAAACAAACCTTAAACCCTTTATCACATAGCTGACTTATGCTTAACAGATTATGTTTTAGACCTTGAACAAATAACGCATGGCTAATTTGTGTGTAGGAGTTCTTACGAACCGTACCTATACCTTGAATTCTTCCTTTTGAATTATCTCCAAAGGATACGGTGCCTCCCTTTTTCTTGTCCAGCTATGCAAATAGCATTTCATCTCCTGTCATGTGTCGAGAGCAGCCACAATCCATGTACTATGGCTGTTTCTTTATGTGTTGAGCTTTTGAGCATGTTTCTTTTAGGTGCAGCTCAACCTACAAAAATATGGTTCAGTTCTTCTTGATAGGTACCCATGCTTTAATGGGTCCTTAAGTGTTAGTGTCAATAAAATAACCTTTTAGTACCCAGATTTTTCTGGTTTTCTCCACATAAATGTTTTTGACACACTCGTATGATAGATGACCATATTTTCTACAACGATAGCATCTAAATGATGCATTATGATGATTCGTCTTGCTATATGAATTTTTCTTTGAAAGATCATTGTTTAAACATTTAAGAGTTGCATTTTCATTAAGAACTTTCTGTAAAGTATCCGTTTTATTTTTCAGCTCTACTCTCATGATTCCAAAATCTGCTTTTGAGTGTTTCAGTTCAGTTTGAAGTAGATTTCTTTGTTCAAAAACAGAGTTGAAATCAAGTTTAATTTTTTCCAAATCTTTTTCAAGTGATGCAGCCTTTTTCTTCAGATTTTTGTACTTTAAAAATAGGCTTTCAAACTCATCACATAACTCATCATACTCATCTTGCAAATCATTCATAGATATATCACAAGTCGATGAGCATACCTCTGTTCATCATCATTTGCCATCAGGTAGATGTTTGCTCTTTCTTCTGAGCTTTCCTCATTTGATTCTGTGCTTGAATCACTGTCTGACCAGGCTGTAGCAACCATTGCCTTTTTTGATTTTCTGATTCTCCTTGGAGTTTCTTCTTTCAGCAATGGACATTCAGATTTGTAGTGTCTTGGTTTTTTGCATTCATAACAGATTACTTCTTCCTTGTTACTGCTTTCATTCTTGTTTTTCTTCTATGAATGACCTTGATCCCTTTTAAAGAATTTTCTTACAAATTTTTGATTCTTCCTTCCCATCAGTTTTCTCAATCTTCTTGCAACAAGTGCAAGTTCATCATTGTCATCGCATGAGAGTTCTTCCAACTCATCTTCAAGGATGCTAGCTTTGAATGCTATGTTCTTTTTCTTCTCTTTTGCCTCTCTTTTATCCTCTTTTTCTTCTTTCTTGAGCTCCAGCTCATGTGTGAGGAGTGACCCGTAAATTTCATCAAGTGTGATGATGTTCAAGTCTTTGGCTTCTCGGATGGCAGTCACCTTTGGCTTCCAAGACTTAGGCAGACTTCTAAGAAGTCTTTTTACAAGCTCATGCTTAGGGATAGGTTTTCTTAGCTGGTTAAGCTTATTTGTAATGTTTGTGAACCTATCAAACATGCTGGTGATTTCCTCACCAGGTTTCATTTTGAACATCTCATAGTTGTGGGTCAAGAGGGCAATTTTGGACTCCTTAACTTGAGAAGTCCCTTCATGAATTATTCTTAACTTATCCCACACTTGCTTAGCTGTTGTACAGCTTGAGACTTTATTGAACTCAGTGGGAGTTAAGGCACAATGCAAAGTGTTGATTGCTTTGAAATTGGTCTGCACTTTCTTAGTTTCAACCTCAGTCCATTCAGACCTTGGCTTAGGCATTAACTCATTTGTGACAACATTCACAGTTGAGAGAGTAAAGGGACCATCAGTAATGACATCCCACATTTTATAATCTATGGCCCTAATGAAAATTGACATTCTAGTGCTCTAATAAGGGTAATTAGAGCCATCAAACAGAGGTGGTCTGTTTGTTGATTGTCTCTCAGCTACAACTGATTTATGTTGAGCCATTTGGATCCTCTCTAAGAGTGTTAGACCTTATATTCAGAGAACTTGCTTTGATACCAATTGTTGGTCCCAAATATAGGTGCTAGAGGGGAGGTGAAAAGCACTATCTCGCCTTTTTTCGGTGGGATTGAGACTTGATCGCAAACTAAGGAAGATAAGGCAATGAAAACAATTGACAAGGTATTTATAGTGGTTCGGTCCAAGACCTACATCCACTACCTTGATTATCCAACCAAGGATTTTCAAATCAAACCCTAGACGGTGGAATTCACAAGCTTCCACCAAGCTTTTACAATGGCTTTTCCAAGGCTTAGCCACAACCTTTATGCTATTTTTTCACGGGATCAACTAAAACCCAATGTGGCTTTCTAAGGCTCAACCACAACCTATCACTAGTTTTTTCCGAGCTAAACTAAAACCCAATGTGATTTTCCAAGGCTCAACCACAACCTTTAACTCTAGTTTTTCACGGGCTAAACTAGAACCCAACCCCAACTTTTCAAGGCTAAGTTGGAACCTACAAGCATCCAAGCAAACCTTGCTTGATGCAAACACTTAGAGTGAAACACTCACTCTAAGAATGTAAAGATAAAAAAAAAAAGTACCTAGTGATCACACGGTTGATCTATATGGTACAAGTTGAAGTGCTGAACATAGATACAAAGAATAAGCGTTGAGGTTTAATAAAGAGTACAAAGGATTTTTAGGTTTTGCTACTTTTCTTGGCTTGAATGTGATTGTGTCTTTTTGTGTAAAGCCAAAGTTGTCAAGAAGCTTGTTCTTTGGCATTTGAAGATCCTTTTATAGTTAGAGAAGCTGGTCTGGTGGCTGTTGGGATGTTTATGACTGTTAGAAACAGTTTAGGGAAGATTTTAGCCGTTTTCTTGTCTTGTAGTGGCTTGGCGGATGTAGCAGACAGAGAGCACTTAGTCGACTAAAATTTTTCCTTTGGTCAACTAAGTTGGTTCTGTTTCTGATGCAGATTTCAGTGATCGCTTAGTCGACTAACCCCATTATCTTGGTCGACTAACTTGATTCTGTTTCTCCCCAAGCTTTACCCTTTCAATTCTCTACTTTGACCTTTGTTCAGCAACTGATCTTCCTTAACATATCAGGGGACTCCATCAATACTGATCTTCCTTATTCTTTATCCAAATCACATCTTTAGGTGTTCAATAGGAAGATTGAAATATTATTTCTTTGTAGTTATTTCCCCTGCACACTTAGTTAGAAATGTTAGACACAAATGACATGGGAATGTTTTATTATCATCAAAAAATAATGGAGTCAACATTTTATACAATTCTTTTTCCTTTCTCACACACACACACACACACAATTTAGAGTATAGCAATTATTTTATTAACTAGCACACGAAAATTAGTAGTGTCCACTAAACGTTGAGCTCTATGCACAAGAAGTCCATTGTTTCCTAGATTTCTTGCATACAATTTAGTATGCGTGCTGCTAGCATCTCTGTCAAATTTATATATATATATATATGTATGTATATATGTATCATTTTATGTTTAATAATTCATATATTTTTTTCTTATCTATTTTGTTTGGCATAAAAACAAAGATAAACAAACAACATGGAATTTTATTGTAATTTTGAGGGCCTAATAGTACATAGGTAGGAATGATGATGCATGAACACTTATTTGGTTGTTTGTCGTTTATGCTTATAGGGATTTTGCTTTTTCATCTCATGGCCAAGGCTCATTTTATATCAAAAGTTCACTATGGTGAGCCTGATAGAGCTACTTTGGGAAAAAAGAGAAAAAATACTGATGTAGCTTCACTTTTTAGGAAAATGCGAGTAGAAAGAACTGGTAAAGTTCCTTTTGTGTTTGAAAATTGAGATGATGATGTCATTAAAGAAGGAGGAGAGGATTACTTTTGGAAAATAGTGCATGCAAAACAAGTGGACAGACTTCTTTGTGCATTTGTTGGCTATCATTGGGATCGTTTTTGTAGTGAAGTCACTCTAGATAAAAGTGTTCCATATCAAGAACGTCAATATTGAAGTTTAGATTCTCTCTTTTTGTTACTAAATTTGGATCTAACTCACAATAGGTCCTTAGTTGGGATGAATGGGTAAAGAAAATCTTTAAGAATTCTACCTACGTGACTATTATTAACAATGATGGAGTCCTTGATGCCATAAAAGTCACCATTAAACTTTGTATTTGTAGGGAGACCAACGTTGAAGTATGGCGCACTATTTTTGCAAGGTGGAGTACCTTTTTACACATTATGATTATTGTTTGGGAAGAGTTTACTTTACTTTTGAAAACATGTGCGTTTTTTTTCTGAACTTCTTTGTACTAGTAGAGATGACTTTTTTTCCATCATGCTTTCTAGGCAAAAGAAGAGTATCAAGGAATTCTTTGTAGACTTGTTTAAGAGCCAAGCAAAAACTTCAAAGGTGACGCGTTTTTCCAATTAGGTAAAGCTCTTCTATAAAAAGTTCAATATTAATGGCTAGAGCAATCCTTTTAAGTATCCAGATCACGTTCATAAGTTAATGGCTTTATTTGTCATATGGTTGGCTCGATATGTCTTCCTAAGTTGTCCAAATGATGGAGTCTTATTTTTAGTTATTCCTTATGCAATCAAGATTTCTAACTGTATGAACTTTCTTTTTACTCCACTATAGTTGGGATCTCCGTATAGAAGGTTAGACTTGTATCATTCTAAGACTACTGAATCAGTTGGTCACTACAAAGTGTTGACTTATGTGAATGTATCATTCATTCAAATGTGTTTGTGAGAAAGATTCTGTAGTTGTGCCCTATTTCTAATGTGTATAAGCCTTTTGTGCCTTTCTCTATGAATAAAGCCTTAAGGAATGATTATAGGGATTAGGCGTGGCATGTCTAAACTTCTAAAGACAACATTCTTGAGGTGTTGGATAAGGCAAATCAATTTACTATAAGGCTTTATGTGCGATTGACTAATGGTTTTGGTGATCTTGATGTTTATTATGACACACAACCTTTTAAGACTAAAAACTGAGCTCGTATGGATTAAACTTCTTATTATGGATTCATTTTTCTCAATTGCCTTCCATAGTTAAGACGACTAGTTTAGGTGTTGACAAGGACTCACTGTCTGTTAAAGTGTACTCTCATTATAAAATGGGGTGCCAATTTGGATACAATCAATCAACTCCACCTAGACCTTTTAACTTGAGAACTTTTCCTCTTGCACTACTTTATTTCTTATTAAGGTACTGAATTACAATGTGAATAAGTTCAAAAACAACATTATCTCGGTCTTTGATAGAATAAGTGCTTACACTATTGGTTGGTATGCTTATTAGGGAGACTATTTTCATGAATGGACCTCATTTGTTGTACTTAATCCTAAGATGCAGGTGTATGCTCCTTGCATAAGTAGTAATGATGTGTCACTTTGCTTGATTCCTTCTAAGATGATTAAAACCTTTCATTAAGTAAGCTCATACCTTACTTTTTTTTTATTTCCCTTTTCATCAGATTCTCACCTTGTTATTAAACTCATCTTTTATTTTTTTTTAGAAAAAGTCAACTCCAACTGCAAAAATGAAGAAACGAGATATCTCAAAGTTTGAAAGTGAAGAAGAGTCATGTGATCACATGAATGATTATGAATTGCGTGATGAGTTAGTTGAGGAAAGGTTTCCCAGACATGAATATTACGTTTGGGAGAAAAAATGGATGGTACTACTATACAAGAAGGTTTGATAGATATGACCAATTTTCTACCTTATACCATGTAAAACGTTAGTGATTATGTGAATGCCACTATTGGCGTTGATCAAAATGTTCTTGAGATTGTTCACGGTAACATGAATTCTGATTTTGTCTTTAGAATGACTCAAGATAACAATGCAACTACCATTTATGGTGAAACCTTTGGAGTTGCTCGAGAAACCTTTGGAGTTGCTTGAATCGTTCAGAACAACTTTGGAATTAGTGCTACACATGGTGTTACTTGCATGATTTCCTCTTCTCCAAAAAGTAACTAGAATACTTCTCACAATGTTTCATCACCTGAAGGTGTTTCGAATACTACTCGTAATACTTTTTCTTCCTCTAGAAGTGTTCTGTATATTATTCACAATGTTTCTTCTTTTCTTAGGGATGTTCCAAATGCTACTCGTAATGTTTTTTCTTCTAGGGTTGTTTTGAACATTACTTATAATGCTTTTTCTCCTTGGGGTGTTCTAAATACTATTCATAACTTTTCTTCTTTTGGAGGTGTTCTGAACATTACTCACAATTCTTTTTCTCATGGAAGTGTTCCAAATGCTACTTGCAATACTCCTTCTTCTCCTAGAGCATTCTGAATAACTCAAATATTATTTATTTAAGTATTGTTACACTTCTTTTTATTACTCACTATGTGTTTGTGTATAATTATCGTAACAATATACATGTGTGGGGGGTGAAGGGGAAGGGGCAAATTTGTACATCATTAATAGTGTATATAATTGCACCTATAATGGATTTGGTTTTTGAATTATGAAATATCATCCCTCCTAATGGATCAAAAAAGGTTGAATGTGTAGCAAAAGTGGTAGATTGGTTACCATGAGGCCTGCCATCCGTACTCCCTGAAAATGTTGAAGCAAACTCAGTAAAACTTACTCTTGTAAGGCACAGTAGAGGTGGGAAAACAACATTTACACTAGCTCTTAAATAGGACAAAACTACCCAAAACTTTTCTGCACTAGTTGGTATCAACCCTGTTACTGAGATTTGTAAATGTTGCAAAATTAATCTCAAAATCCTAAACCATGTCCCTTGTTCTTTCAATTTATCAATCCTAGTCATTGTCATTAGTACCGATTTAGTTCTTGAGGCCAAGAATTACATGATGTTGTCTTATGCTCTTAAAAGAATGAACTATAAAGAGTTTTTCAACGAGTGTAAGCCTCCATGCACTCATTTTGTTGCCAAAAACTATGTTCACATGGATGTCTTAGATCATGCTTTATCGGGAATTATTGAAAAAGTTTCTGATTACATGTGCATGAATGGTAAAGGTCCAATAGATCCCATGAGGAGATGCGTTGGTGGTATAATTGTTGCATCTTTGAATTATTATTTTGATAGGGAAAAAGGGGAGTTCATGACCATTGTGAATGAACCTTATGTTGATCTTGTGAAGCTTGATCAAGTTAAGTTCAAGACTGAAGGTTATTGTTGAAGTTTGTGGCTGACTTATGTTGTAGCATTAGTTTTTTAAGCTTAAATCTCATTTCTTTCTATAATTTTAAACCTTTTAGTTTAAGTCTATGCCTTTGCAGTAATTTAATGCATTTCTTTATTATATGTTATTTGAGATATTATGTATTTATCATTAATTAAGATACAAGTTAAGGTAGTTAATAACTTTTGAACTTTACCTTATTTATATATTTTTGTTTCGGTAACAAAATTTGTTAGCAAGTGTTCTGGGTTTTCCTACTTAGCTTTCTTTTCTTTTAGTTTTCTTTGCATTTTTTTGTTCTATTTCCAATGATAGTGCAATTGCCTCCCATTTTTCATCACACTTTCTCTACGCCTCTTAATGTCATGTGTTCAACTAATGTGTCTTTGTTATATTACTATCATAGGAATCATTCTAGTGTTTTGGAACTCATCTTGGTGTGAACACAAGGTAGGCTAGTTTTATACTCTCGAGTGTTTTTTCATTTTCCTTAATGGGATAATGGTGATATATTCTTTTTCTTAGTTTATGATTAATTTTGGATGACTATTTGCATTACAATAAGATAGCTTACAAGGTTTGTGTAGTTTACTTTTAGCAAAATTTGTAATTTAGCTCAACTTTTGTAGCATAGGTTAATTTAACTTAGGCTTGCGATTCTTATATATTTGACTTTTGTGACATGTGTTGGATATACAGTGGTATCTCATAAGGTTTCTATCTGACTTTATTTGAATACAAAAAGATGTTAGTGCTTTATATAAGCAAACTCATTATCGACTTGTCGTAAGCAAGAAAAGAAAGTAGGTTCGTGTGCACATGAGATCAGGCCAAGCTTTGAGAAAATGTGGATTTTCCCCTTACGTACGAGTATACATGTGGATTAAGCCCAAGTGATATTTTTTATACCTAAGCCTTTTTATCAATCTTTTTTGCCAGAGTTTGATTTGGCCTTTAACTGTTTTTATTCTGCCAATGTTGGAGTTGATTTGGTCCAAAGTTTGTTACACAACATTTTATTCTGCCAACGTAAAGATTTGATCTTTGGTCTAGAGTTTGTTGTACAACGTTGGTTTTTGATTCTTTAACTTTATAAAATATTTTATTTTGATTTTTTTATTTCTTCAATTGCCCTTCCCTACAAATACAAGATTGCACTTCATTCTTAAAGCACCAACAAAAATTAAATCCACTTCTCTGCTTTTTTTACTCTTTCTTCTTTGCTTTTGTTGGGTTTTTTCTTATTTATAATTTCTTATTGTTCCTGTATCCTTGATAGTTTGTGCAAACTATTCAGAAAAAGTATGTTGAATCTTGCAGATAAACATTTTTGTCCTTTTGTACCGAGTTTCATATTTCAAAGAGGCAAAAATTATCCTTAAGGACAATATAACACACTTTAAACTTGTTTAAGTTGTTTTTCTGTTTGGATCTTTAGCCAACAATTTTAAAGATAATGGATTCTCACACTAATAATGTTGTTGCCTTTAACGTTGCTTCCACCATTTTGTCAATGGTTGTACCTCAACAACAACTATCGTCATTGTAAATACTGTCAATCTGGTGCAAGATAGAGTACAGCATCGTCAATAGAGGTACATTAATAACAACAACAACAACAACAACAACAATAACAACAACCCCATTTGGCATCATAGCTTAGTTGGTTGGTTGGTTGGAGTGTAGTTTGGTGAATGGGTTGCATACAAACTCTTTTAGTATAAAAAATTCATGAAATGTGATTTTTGGAAATGTGAAATTGTTGAGTGTTATATGCTGGTCCATATGTGAATATTTGTGTTCTTTATGTGTGGATTGTGTATAGATTAAAAATATCTTTCAAAAGTTATGTCCTATTATATCTATATACTTATATACCATACTAGTTGTAATTGTATAGGAACAAGCTTTGATTTAAAAAATGAGCCTTGTTTGGTGAGTCATTATGATTAAATGTGATACTAAATATATTGATATTTAGCTAAAAATATGATCGTGAACATGCTTGAAATTGATGATTTGGTTATGTTGACAATGGTAACTAATATCTAACAAAGTATGGCATGTAAGTGGAATTTGGTTGGAAATTGTGTATTATTGAACTTGTATAATTAATTAGAATAAATATGCTCTTGTAAACATGGATTATTAATTGATTTTAAGGTTGTGAGTATGTGTGAAGTCAAAGGAAAATAAGATGTGACCATGCATGTCACCTAAGGTTAGATGTAACATTGTAATGGCAAAACTAGCTAGATAAGAATGATATGTGGATCTTGGATGGTGGAATTACAGTGTTGGTCATGTAATCCATAAATTTTACTATATGTTTATTTATATATATATATATATATATATATTTCTAGATGTGATGTGATGATGGATTATAGTTATGTATAATGTTATTCAACGTTTGCTTTTGGTAAAAGTATGATGTTATTCAACTAATGCCCTAGATAAAGGGATTATACCTCTGTCCAAGATACATCCTAGATGGAGGGGATCATACCTCTATCTGTGTCAAGCCCGACATTTCTATATGCATGTCATGACATTTATATGCTTGACGGAATAGTTGCAAATTTAGAAAGCTTCGAGAAATCGTCAAAAGACGATATTGCCCATAATGATATTGTTAAGTTGATTAAACTTCGAATTAGTTGAAAGAGGGATTTTAAAGATGAAATTGAGAATTTCATAGTCCAAGGATTACTCAAAATAGTGATTCGGAGTTCGAGGTCCAGTTTGGAGTTAATTGGGAGAATTGATCGATTATGGACAAAACGGTCATTTTGTCATTTAAGGACAAAATGGAAATTTCTATAAAAGAATTTGGTCACATTTGACCAAGATTTATAATTTGAAGTATAATATGATTATTTGGAATATAATATGGGGTTTAGCAGTGAAAAAATTGAATTTTCGATATTTTTAGAGTATAAGGGCAAAACGGTAATTTTACCATCCACGGACAAAATTTGAATTTTTGAGAGGATTTGAATCAAATTTGATAAATTGAAGTATGATATGAGTTTGAGGAGTGAAAAATATGCATTTTGGTAATTTTTCAATTTTTGAGGTAAAAATGTAATTTTTCACTTTTACGAGGGTAAAAGTGTAATTTTTGAAAATTTACTCCACCAAGACCTTGGATAAGTCTACAAATTTTATTTAAGCTATGGATAAGAGAGGAAAATTTTATGGTGGAGAAAAAAAGTCAAATGGAAAATCAATAAATAATAAATTAATAAAAATTTAACATGTGATAAATATATAATTATTTTATTAAGTTTATAAAAAGCCCAAAAATTCAGCCAATGAGCCATGTGAGGGTCGGCCATCAAAAGGAGAAGAAGAAAGAAAGAAAACTAAGAACCCTAGGTGGAAAAATTTGGGGAAAAGTGTGAAAATCCAAGCAAAGTCACAAATCAAGGTAAAATTTCTTGATTTTTCATAGTGTTTTTCATTACCCACGCCTTGTTTTCCATTTTCCATGCAAAATATGCATGTGGGTATGTCAAACCCATGAAGGCCGAATGTCCATGAAGGAATTTTGAGCTCGGATTTTGCTTGATTTTAATAGAATTAAGTGCTTTTAATTAAGTAGTAATGAAATGTAGTGAAATTTATTAAGAAATCAAAATTTTCCATATTGAACCCATTTATGCCGAATATTATAGGGTGAGATTGGCTACTGAATTTGAGGATATTTCATGGTATTTAAGTGTATTTGGATGAATTAAGGATATATAAATTAAATGAGAATTTTCGGTGCGAAAATAAAAAATTTTACCTAATAGAGGTAATTTCGTAATTTGTGGCCTAGACTGATAATTTGCACCATATTTGTGGACATTAAGTTAAATTTGGTATAATTGAGGTATAGAAATTGAAAGAAGTTGATTCGAAATTAAATTGAGGATTTTAGCAAATTAGACACGTGTAGATGAATCGGTCGAACATCATAATTTAACGACTGTCCGAACCCTTTTTATCGCATTTCATGCATTCATATAGAATTATGGAGCCTGAAATTAATTATGATTAATTGACACAATTTATTGAAATTCATGTCACGTGTTACATATAGGTGGTGAGTCAACTAGACGCGGGAAAAATATAATACAGTGGAAAGTGAAAACAGGAGTATTGTGCACTCCTGACAAAGTGAGTGGATAAATTATCGTCTGTAATATCTAGAGTGGTTTTTAGTAATGTATATTATGCTTTTAAGGCATGATAAATTTAAAGTACAAAATATCATGATTTTCAATTTAAAAGTGTTTTGATGAAAAATGATTTGAATAATGAATTTTTTTTATAAACTATTTTGAAAAAAAAACACTGCTTTAAAATTGAACGTTGATTTTATTAAAATAGAGTACATGGAGACTTCCCTGGTTGATTGAGAATTTTATGTACTATTAAAATTATGACTTATGATATTATGTTAGCATGCTGGCTGAGTTTTGATATTATTGTGAAATATATGTATTGTGGTTTATTTGGATGTGATATATATAAAACTGTATTGGCCATGTATGCCACTTAAAGGTTTTAATGAAATGGTGGGTTAACTAGTGCTGCAGTGGTGGGTTTTCGTGGACTGCCTTTAGGAGGGGCACGATAAACTAAAGATTTATATCACCTCGGTTGTAGAGGCGCAGAGGGTAACTCTTGAGGTAACCATAGAATTCACTCCATGTCTAACCCTACGTGAGAGTGAATTCAGCTAATACCAAGGAACGACTGTATTTTCAAATATGATATAATTTTAACTGTAATACCCGACCCTAATTTATCTGTGATATATCATTCACATGCAATGGATAGCATATTTGTATATCGAATTGCCCCGGGAAACAAGATAAATGACAATATTGCCCCTAATGGTATGGTTAAGTTAATAAAGTATTGAATCAGTTTAAACAGAGAATGGAGAATGAATTTGAGGAAACTAAAACCTATGGATTGGCTTAAAACAGTGATTTGGAGTTCGAGGTTCAATTTGGAGTCAATCAGAAAAATTGACTGATTAGGGACAAAACAGTCATTTTTCAATTTCAGGACAAAATAGAGAATTGTAATAAAGATTTTGATCACATTTGACTAAGATCAATTATTTGGAGTATAATGTGATTTATTGGAGTATAAAATAAAGTTTAGCAGTGAAAAGTGCAATTCTTGATATTTTTGAGACACAAGGGTAAAATAGTAATTTTACCATTAAAGGATGAATTTGGAATTTTTAAAAATGATTTTTTTATCCCATTTGATTGAGATTGATCATATTAATCAATTGAAGTGTTATTTGAGGTTGAAAAGTGAAAAAAGAAGCAATTCCAGTGATTTCTGGAATGCAGGGGTAAAATCATAATTTTACCACCGAAAGGCCATATTTAATTTTTCGAGAGGATTTAAATCAAATTTGACAAATTGGAGTGTGGTATGAGTTTGAGGACTGAAAAATATGCCTTGTGGTAATTTTTCAATTTTTGAGGTAAAAATGTAATTTTGCACTTTTTCGGGGGTAAAAGTGTAATTTCATAAAATTACACTATAAAAATCATTGAAATTTCTTCTAGAAGCTCCAGGAAAAATCAGAGGATAAGGGCTGGAATTTTGGGTTGAAAAGAAATTCAAAACAGAAAATAAGTAAATAATAAAATAATGAAAAAAGGTAATTACCATGTGTTAAATTAAATATTTAATCATTTAACTTATAAAAAGTCAAAATTCAGCCTACTTCTTCTTCTCAAAACCGTGTAAGTGAGGGGAAAAGCTGAAAACTTAAAACCCTAGCTGAAAATTCAAAGAACAAGTGAGAGAAATCAAGGAAATTAGCTTGAAAAAGGTAAAATCACTTGATTTTCTTTGATTTTTTCATTACCCATGCATTTTATTTCAATTTTCATGCAAAATTAGAAAGTGGGTATGAACACCCATGCTGGTTGAATCTTGATGAGAGGATTTGGGGTGTGATTTGGTTGAATTTTAGCTTGATTAAATGTTTGTAGGAAGTTTGGTTAAGTGTAGAAATGAAAACTAGCAAAAATAAGCAAGAAAAATAGAATTTTCCATATTGCACCAAGCTTGACCGAAATTTTAGAGAGAGAAATGCTGCTGATTTTGAGTTTATTTTGAGGTGTGATGATGAATAATGGTGAATTATAAGCCTAGGAAAATTATGAGAATTTTTCGAGTAAAAATCAGAATTTTTACCCACTAGATGTATTTTTGTAATTTCAGTCCGAGACTGATAATTTGCATCACACTGAGGGACAATAAGTCCAATTGGATATAATTGAGGTATAGAAAGTGAAAAAAATCGATTCGGAATTAAAATGGGGATTTTAGCAATTTAGATGCGTGTAGGCGAGTCGGTCGGACACCGTAAGAAAACGACTGTCCGGACCATTTTTTACCCATTTCATGCATCACATAGAGCTTGAAATTGATTATGGTTAATTAACACAATTTATTTAAATTGGTGTCACACGGAACACATAGTTGGTGAGTCCCCGGATACGAGAAAAAGGGCAGTGTAGTGGGAAATTGAAAACAGGAGTATCGGGCACTCCTGTGACAAGGTGAGTGGATAAATTATCATCTTTAATATCTAGAGTGGATTTATTATAGTTTATGCTTATTAAAGCATGGTGAAATTGGAATTTTCAAAATATTATGATTTTCGATTAAAATGTATTTCGATGAAATACTGCTTTAAAATTAAATACCGATTTTATGGAAATTGAGTATGTGGAGACGTACACTGTGATTTGTGTTGTATATTCATGAATTGAAATTCTGGCTTATGGCATTGTGGTAGCATGATGGCTGAACTTTTGTGTTGGCATTAAATGTATAAATTGTTTATTTCCTTGACAAGCTGGATTAAATTTTATTTGCCATATTATGCTACTGGAAATTTTATGGGTCTGGTGGTATATTAACGGTCACTACAGTGGTGGGGGTTTCCATGGATTGCCTATGAGAGAGGCGCGGTAACCCAATTATATACTTACCTCCGAGGGGAGATGGCGGGTGAAGTGTCTCTTGAGGTGAGATTTGAGTGCACCTCACGTCTGGGCCACCACGTGAGAGTGAGACTCAGCCAACGCCAAGGAACGACTGTGTGTGTCAGATGTGAAAAATATGTTTATGGGTATGGGACACTTAACAGCCTTGGCGGTCTCGGTCAGATACCCAAGTACAAGGTATCCCCGAGTATAGGTTTTGGCATCAGCTAAGTGTTTTTAAGAAATTCATAAACCTGGAAGTTTTAAATGAAAGGAAATTGTTTGGTATGGATTGGAACAAATTTTGGCTTTATAAATATTATTGAGACATAACGTTTTTATATTGTCTCCACCTACTTGGCTTTAGATACTTTTGATGGTAGTTATTTACTCACTAGGTTGTAAAACTCACCACCATCTCTTCCCCCCATTTCAGGCTCGAGAAAAGCACTAGATAACTGTTGCATCAAGAAACTAGGTGGAATCGGAATCCAGTACATTTAAGGTACATAGTTGTACATAGTGGGGCCCACATGTCATTGTAAAATTACAATACATACTATGGTTATTTGTACTACAGTATGTATTAATTTATTTTGCTTTCACGTGCGAAAAATTATTTTCAGATATGTTGGTAAATATTATTTTATAAGAAATTAAAATATTTTTATTTAATATTTTTAAATAGTGTTATTAATCTTAAAACCGCTTTTAAATTAATGTTTGAGATTTCTAAACTTATTTTTAGTTACGAGAAGTGTAACTTTCATCTATAAATTGTTTTTAGTTTAAAAAAAAAAGAGTGGAAAACTGGTACAAGAGCCTTGCGATGTCTCGATTTGCATTCGGGGGATGAGTGCACACTGAGACATCGCAGCAGTTGTCACGGGCTCGGTGGGAGTTCCGGGTCGTGACATTAACAGCCTTGACAGACTCGGTTGGATGCTCGGGCCAAAGCATCATCGAGTAAGAGTTTTAGCAATAGCCTGATTTTTACGAAGAAATCATAAGCCTTATGTCTTGATAAAAATGAAATTGTTTTGTATGATTGCACAAAATTTAGTGTTATAAATTACATTATGATATTGTGTTTTATATTGTCTCCATCTACTCGACTTTAGACGTTGTAGATGGTAATTATCTAACTCACTGGGTTGTAAAACTCACCACCCTCTCTTCCCTCTTTCAGGCTCGAAGTTATTGATAGATACTTGGATTGCACTGAGAGGTTAGTTTGAAGTCACATCCTAGCAACAAAGATACATAGTCGTACACAGTGGGGTCTACGTGTCATTGCAATTGATTTACATACTTTGTTTATATTCAATACAGTATGTATAAAATTTATTTTACCTTCGCGTACTGAAAATCGATTTTTGATATTTTTAAAAATATTGTGTTATAATTGAAATGTAATATTTTATTCAATACTTTTATTTTATTCTATTATCTAAAAATTTAACTTTTATAAGGGTTTTAGGTATCCAATTTTGTTTTAGTTTGCGAATTATGTTTATTCTACTTGCATGCAATGATTTTACTGATTTTGAAAATTTTAGATGAAAATACCCCTGTGTGGTGAATTGTGCGTTTTAATTATTTTAATCTAAAAATCTGGATTATTATTTCTTAAAAAAAATATTTTTGGAAACTAATACCCATGGGGGAGATGGAAAACTAGTACGAGAGCCTTGCGAGTCTCGATATGGTACTCAGGGAATGAGTGCATATCGGGACATCGCGGCTGTTGTCACGGACTCTAGGGTGGTTTCGGGTCGTGACAGTCTGCATATTATGTTTATTGTGATAATAATATTAGAAGTGGTGAACATTATCTAAATGTATTAAATATATGAGTTTGGAATTCTTGCTATGCTTTTAGGCATAATGTCATGAGTTAATCATGATGTTGCACATAAATGGTGTTTGACGAATGACGATTATAGATTTAAATACTTACATTAATGATTTGTGAATTGTTGTTAGTAAATACATTTTAGAAATAAATATTGATTTTAATTATATCTCACATCTGTTTTAAGTTCTTAAGAACCATCACCCTTTTTAACATGATTTGAACTCTCATATGATGATTTAATTGCTGATTGAGATTGCATGAATTGGTAGCTATAAGCATGATTTTGCTATCACTGAATTTAAATGTGTTGATACCTTTTGAGCTTGGTTGATTGAGTTTGATTTAAACTATAAAACTGTCATATGAAGAAGCATGGCTTTGATGATTTTATTTGCGATTGAGCATGGTTGTTAAAACTAATTTAAAACATATTTAAAAAGATATCATTATATATATATACTACAATATCTAGTAATTTACAAAGTTGGGAAACAAGTCTTTTAAATTAGATCTTCAATGTTTATTTCAAAACAGAATCCTTATTTCTAATGCATAAAATGGTTGTTTTATGAGATTTCTACTCTGTTTTGGAAATATGCAAATGGTATATGAAATGTACTTGCTAATTGTGCACAAATGGCATAAAATGTTGAGCTTGACATTACTGCTTTGAATACTTAGCAACATCAATGTTTATAAATGTCATGGCATGCTTTAGAAATTCATTTTGATTTGAAATGCTTAGTTTTGAACCATATTAGAAACCCCTTGATTTAATGACCATATTTTTAAAACCATCTCGAGTTTAGGTCCTATAGTTACAGCAGTAAATGTGACCTTTGTGTACAAAAGTATCTTCTAGCTAGAAATGTGATATTGATGTAAGGAGTGCCATGAGATTTAGAACTGCGTGAAACTTGGTATGCTTATTATTATATTGATGTTTTGAATATTAATGGGTACATGCATTGATGTGGTTGATAAAGCAAAATGATTTTTAACTTCTAAATTTGATATGAAAGATTTGAGAGAAGTCAATATTATTTTTGGTATTAAGATCATAAGATGTGATAGTGGCATAATGCTAACACAAAAGCATTATGTTGAAAGGCTACTTAAGAAGGTTGGACATTCTAATGTCACATGTGAGTACTCCTTATAAGGCTAATGCCCAATTAAAGAAAAATAAAGGTCATAGTTTGACTCGGTCTAAGTATGTTCAGATTATTGAGAGTCTGATGCATTTGATAAATTATACTAAATCCGATATAACTTATGTTCTGTATAGATTGAGTAAATATATACAAAGTCTTAATCGAGATCATTAAACTACCTTAAGCAAAGTAATGAAATATTTGAGAGGTACCATAAACTATAGTATTTTATATAATTGATTTCCTACTGTATTAGAAGGATACAATGATGCTAACTAGATTTCATATTCAAATGAGATAAAATCCATAAATGAATATATATATTCACTATTGGTATGGGTGATATAACTTAGAAATCAACCAAACAAACAATAATTGCTAAATCTACAGTGGAATCAAAATTTATTACTTTGGAGATAGCTAGCAATGAGGTTGAGCAGTTAGAAAACCTTTTAGCAGATATTCCGTTGAGAAGCCAACACCTTCTATGTTTATGTATTATGATTGCTAAGTAGTAATAGCCATTACAACAAATAAAACTTTCAATGGTAAGAATAAAAATATTTGTTTAATACATAATGTGGTAAAGCAGCTTAAAGATGAAATTTAATTCATTAATTATGTGAAGTCAGAACTGAATTTGACCGATTCTCTGAATAAACCCTTAAGCAGAAAATTAATTAATGATACATCAAGGAGAAAAGGATGTAAACTAATTGAGAAAATCAACAATAATGGCAACCTAACTTATGTGAGTGACGATCCCATGAAATAAGTTCATATGGGTAATAACAATTATTTGTTGATAAAAATTGATGCATTATTAAAAATTATTATCCCTCTTATGAGATGTAAATAGTTTAAGACTATAATGAAGTAAAGGTTGAGTAAAACTCTTAATGTATTCCATGTTCCTTATAGATGGTGTATTAAATTATCGTATACACTTGATGGAATCACTTATATAATTGTGGAGTGGGGCTGCTCTTATGAGAATTGTGACAAATTCTAATAACCAAGCATGCACATGGCTTATTCACGCAAAACCATAATGAACATCAGTAATTGTGGGGGTGTAATGTAATTGATGAAAATCATATTTCACATAAAGAATTTTTTGTGTATATAAGTTATAAACTTCACCAAAATTTTGTGATGTATATTTCACTCTTTCTAGGACTGATTCATAGCTTAAAAAGCACCAGTCTTGATGCATTAGACTCAAGTGAGATTAGACCCAACAAAAACTTTCTATTATGAAATCTTATGAAATATGTGGGGGATTGTTGGATGTATAGTGATATTTCATAAGGTTTCTATCCCACATTGCCTTGGTACAAAAAATGTTAGTGCTTTATATAAGTAAACTCATTATGGGCTTGTTGTAAATGAGAAAAGAAAGTGAGTTCGTGCGCACACAAGATTGGGTCAAGCATTAAGAAAATAGAGATTTCCCTCTCTATGCACAAGTATACACGTGGGTTAAGTCTAAATGATATTTTTTGTACCTAAGCTTTCTTATCAAGCCCTTTTACCAAAGTTTGATTTGGTCTTTAACTATTTTTATTTTGCCAACATTATGTTGACTCCATCAGTTTTTGATGATAATAAAACATTCCCATGTCATTTATGTCTAACATTTCTAACTAAGTGTGCAGGGGAAATAACTACAAAGAACTAATATTTCAATCTTCCTATTGAACACTCAAAGATGTGATTTGGATAAAGAACAAGGAAGATCAGTATTGATGGAGTCCCCTGATATGTTAAGGAAGATCAGTTGCTGAACAAAGGTCAAAGTGAAGAAGTGAAAGGGTAAAGCTTGGGGAGAAACAGAATTAAGTTAGTCGACCAAGATAATGGGGTTAGTCGACTAAGCGATCACTGGAATCTGCATCAGAAAAAGAACCAACTTAGTCGACCAAGGGAAAAATTTTAGTTGACTAAGTGCTCTCTGTCTGCTACATCCGCCAAGCCACTACAAGACAAGAAAACAGCTAGAATATTCCCTAAACTATTTCTAACGGTCATAAACGTCCCAACAGCCACCAGACCAGCTTCTTCAACTATAAAAGGATCTTCAAATGCCAAAGAACAAGCTTCTTGACAACTTTGGCTTCACACAAAAAGACATAATCACATTCAAGCTAAGAAGAGTAGCAAAACCTGAAAATCCTTTGTACTCTTCATTGAACCTCAACGCTTATTCTTTGTATCTATGTTCAGCACTTCAACTTGTACCATATAGATCAACCGTGTGATCACTAGGTACTTTCTTTTTCTATCTTTGCATTCTTAGAGTGAGTGTTTCACTTTAAGTGTTTGCATCAAGCAAGGTTTGCTTGAATGCTTGTAGGTTCCAACTTAGCCTTGAAAAGTTGGGGTTGGGTTCTAGTTTAGCCCGTGAAAAACTAGAGTTAAAAGTTGTGGTTGAGCCTTGGAAAATCACATTGGGTTTTAGTTTAGCCTGGAAAAAACTAGTGATAAGTTGTGGTTGAGCCTTAGAAAGCCACATTGGGTTTTAGTTGATCCCGTAAAAAACTAGTGTAAAGGTTGTGGCTAAGCCTTGGAAAAGCCATTGTAAAAGCTTGGTAGAAGCTTGTGAATTCCATCATCTAGTGTTTGATTTGAAAATCCTTGGTTGGATAATCAAGGTAGTGGATGTAGGTCTTGGACCGAACCACTATAAATACCTTGTCAATTGTTTTCATTGCCTTATCTTCCTTAGTTTGAGATCAAGTCTCAATCCCACCGAAAAGAGCCGAGATAGTGCTATTCACCCCCCTCTAGCACCTATATTTGGGACCAACACATTAGAGTTGATTTGGTCTTTAACTATTTTTATTCTACCAACGTTGAATTGATTTGATCCAAAGTTTGTTACACAATGTTTTATTCTGCCAACGTAAGATTGATCTTTGATTCTTTAACATTACAGAATATTTTATTTTGATTTTTTGATTCTCTAAGCTATTCCTCCCTATAAATGCTAGCCTCCACTTCATTCTCAAAGCACCAAGAAAAATTAAATCCTCTTTTCTGCTTTCCTCTCTACTTTTGCTGGATTTTTTGTACTTTATAATTTCCTACTGTTCCTGTATCCTTGATAGTTTGTGCAAACTATTCAGGAAGAGTCTGTCAAATCCGGAGGGATAATTGTTTTTATCGTTTGCACCGAGTTTTATATTCCAAGGAGGCAAAAAATTATCTTTAAGGACAATGTATCATGCCTTAGACTTGTTCGAGTTGTTTTTCTGCCTCGATCTTTAGCCAACAACATGTACTTAATTATACTTTGTAATGATATTTTAGACATCTTTAGTTGAGATAGTTTTAAATAAAATTAGAAGTAATCATGTATCAAGCTTAATGAAAACATGCAAATTGTTCCGAATTCCTTATTTGTTAAATAATTTTAGGCAAGTAGGTTGATAAAAAATTCTCTATGTCTCACAACATTAAGACAGCCTTCGCATAATAATTTTCACAATGCCATAGTCCAATGAAAAATAAACATAACTCTATGACAATGTACTCGTCCAAAATTATCAACTATGGCATGTGTTGCACCAATAATTCCAGACTTTATTCCTACTTGCTAATCCAAACATCAAAAATTAAACAAAACATTAAACCATCATGTACCCACACCAACCAAGCATTTATCAATTATATTGGCAGCAAATAAAATCGATGAATCCATTAAATGGGTAACAAGAACTAAGCACCAATCATAAAAAATTTCTACACTCAAAGCATAAATCATGAGGAAATAGAAAAACCCATTCACAAACATGTATAATGGACTCATTTATTTTCTCTTACTAAAAAAAATCACATATATGGTAGAGAGAAAGAGAAAGAAAGAGAAAAAGCATACCTGGAGGAAAGAGTGAGCAGGTCCATAGAATCAATCAATGTAGTCTTTGAATGAAAAACAAACAAAGACTACAAAACAAATCATTAGCTTAAAAGATGCACAGTGATTTACAAACTTCAAATGACATGCTAACATGTCAGTGCCACGGGGTAAATAAAAAAGAATTTAAAAAAAATTATATCACATCATAGGGACTAAATTGAATAAAATTGAGATGTTAAGGGTCTAAATTAAAAAATATTTAAAAAATACAAATCTTTAAGTAGATTTGAAAAATACAAAATTGATATGTTTATTAATAAGCCAAATATTTAAGTGTAAAAGATTTATGGTGTTAATATATATATTTTCTTACTTGATTATTTGATTTTAGAATATGTAAATTAATTTATCTTTTTTACAAAAATTAAGTTTGAATTCTCCTTTCATAAAAAAAATTTTAAAAACACTCCATACCTAAAATCAAATTTAGATGAATAACTTGTATTATGTTAAAATAAAATAATATAAAATGACTAACTAAATTATTTTTTCTTCTATTTATAATAGTGTAAAAATTTAAAATTTATTTAACTTAGGTTTTAACTTGAGTTAAAGTCAAATTAGCAAAATATGTTGATTTAATTTTTTTTTCTTTTAAAAAAAAAAGAACGGAGATTTGGAGTTAGCGATAATTATAAAAATAATTCCTTATTCTGACTTGTTTAATTTGGAAATGACAAACCTCTTATTACAACTATAGAATCTGAGCTCCACCCTTCTAATTTTTTATTTATTTTTTATGTTTTTATTTTGTTTAATATTTCAAATTGTATTGTTTAAGTTGAAATTTCCTAGATTAAAAACTGCATTTATGGTTGATAAAGTTAAATATAACTGAAAATATTTGTACCATTTTATTTTATTAATAAATTTTTGTAGATACAAATTAATAATTTAAATTTAAATTTAGTAAAATTTAATTATAGTATTTGAATTTAAATAAAATCATTTTATGAGAAATTTTGAGTAAATTTAAATAGTAAATTTAAATGGTGAACGCTACAATAAGTCTAACCTTACTGTAAAATCAATTAATAAAATTTTTAAAAAATAATAAAAACCTGTATAACAAGTTAATAGGTAAACAATATATATAATTTTTAAATTTATCTATTTTAGGATAACAACATAGATAATTTTTAAATTTGTTTAGTTTATTTTAAAAGTTATTTAACTTTTAATTTTATTTTATTTTTTACTTTAAACTATAAGAATATTATTCTTTTTAATATTAAAATTATATTTAATTGATTAATTAAAATTATATTTAATCTTATAAAATTATAAAAATTTATCCATTTTAGGATAACAGCTCAAATGGTGAAAAGCGTTCTCTTCGAGAAAAACAAAAGGCATGGGTTCGAACCTTGCCATGGCAGTCTGCAGGCTGGAATAGCGGAAGGGATGAGGACCAGGCATAACAATACCTTGAGTAGTGGTGGGCCCCAGAAGGGATGTCACAAAAAAAGCTGCAACTCAAATTGTGAAAGGCGTTCCCTTCGGCGGAAACAAAAAGCCTGGGTTCGAACCTTGCCGTGGTAGCTTGCAAGCTGGAATAGCGGAAAGGATAGGGACCAGGCATAACAATACCTTGAGTAGTGGTGGGCTTTGGAGGGGATGTCACAAAAAAGACAGCTCAAATGGTGATAGGTGTTCCCTTCGAGGGAAACAAAAGGCTTGGGTTCGAACCTTGCCATGGCAACCTGCAGGTTGGAATAGCTAAAGGGAGGGGGACCAGGCATAACAATACCTTGAGTAGTGGTGGGCTCCAGAGGGGATGTCACAAAAAAAGTGCCTTTTTTTGTGACATCCCCTTTAGGGGCCCACTCAAGGTATTGTTATGTCTGATCGAGCGTACTGGGTCCAGTCCGCTACAGCGGCCTTCACCCCCGAGACTTGAACCCTAAACCTTTTGTTTCCCCCGAAGGGAATGCCTTTTACTATTTGAGCTGCAACTCAAATGGTGAAAGGCGTTCCCTTCGGGGGAAACAAAAGGCTTCGGTTCGAACCTTGCCGTGGCAGCTTGTAGGCTGGAATAGCGGAAGGGATGGGAACCAGGCATAACAATACCTTGAGTAGTGGTGGGCCCCACAGGGGATGTCACAATTTTTATAAGATTTTACGTCAAATTTTACAATTTTACGTCAAGCCTTTTCAATAGTAACTTTTAACTATAATTATTGTTATCTTTATTATTCTTTATTTCAAATAAAAATTTGAATGTTGTTACATACTTTTAGTCCAATAATATAAATATAAACATTTGTTTTTCATTAAAATTAGATTTTTTACTTAATTTAGTTAAGATTTAAATATTTATGTTAAGATTTAAAATTTAGTTATTCTACCCTTATAAGTTTTTACGTCAATTGTTATAATTTTATGTCAAGACTTATCTATGTCAATTTTAAAATATAATTATTTTTATTTTTATTATTATTGTTTATTTAAAAATTAAAATTTGTATATCGTTAAACACTTTTAGCCCGAGAATATAAATTTAAATATTTATTTCTCACTAAAATTAAATTTTTTTTTTACTTAATTGACATGTTGTGTTAACTCTTACACATTTACATTAAGATTTAAAATTTACTTATTCCACCTTTATAAGTTTTTACGCTAATTGTTACAATTTTACATCAAGACTTATCTATGTTAATTTTGAATTATAATTATTTTTATCCTTATAATTCTTTATTTAAAAATTAAAATTTGTATATCGTTAAATATTTTTAATCTAAAAATATAAATATAAATATTTTTTTGACTAAAATTATTATTTTTATCCTTATAAATATAAATATAAAATTATTATGTTAATTCTCACACATTTACGTTAAGATTTAAAATTTAATTATTTCACCTTTATAAATTTTTACATTAATTCTTACAGTTTTATGTCAAAGCTTTTTTATGTCAATTTTGAACTATAATTATTTTTATCTATTATCTTTTATTTAAAAATTAAAATTTATCTATTATTAATGTAAAGCCCGACCTTGTGTTATCTTTAACATGTCATTCACATGCATTGGATAGCATGTTTGCATATTAAATTGCTCCGAAAAGCCAGCTAAATGACGATATTGCCCCTAATGGTACTTGTAAAGCCCGACCCTGTATTATCTTTAATATGTCATTCACATGCATTGGATAACATGTTTGCATATTGAATTGCCTCGAAAATCTAGCTAAATGATGATATTGCTCCTAGTGGTATAATAAATCGATTAAGCCTCGAACTAGTTTAAATAGGAATTTTAAGGTGAAATTGAGGATTTCACAGTCCAAGGATTACTCAAAATAGTGATTCAGAGTTTGAGGTTCAGTTTGGAGTCAATCGAAAAAATTGACCGATTACGGACAAAATGATCATTTTGTCATTTAAGGACAAAATGATCATTTTGTCATTTAAGGACAAAATGGAGATTTCTATAAAAGATTTTGATCACATTTGACCAAAATCAATTATTTGAAGTATAATATAATTATTGGAGTATAATATGAAGTTTGGCAGTGATAAATTTAATTTCTCGGTAGTTTTGGAGTACAAAAGCAAAATAGTAATTTTGCCATTAGAGGCCAAAACGAGAATTGTTAGAAAAGATTTTGACAACAATTGATCAAGATTAATTATTTAGATTATTTAGAACATAATTTGAGGATTTAGCAGTAAAAAATTTCAATTCTCAGTACATTTCGGAGTATAGGGGTAAAATCGTAATTTTACCACTCGAGGAAGAAAATTAAATTTTCGAGAGAATTTGGATTGAATTTAAGAAATTGGAGAATGGTATGAGTATGAGGAGTGAAAAATATGCATTTTGGTCAATTTTCAATTTTTGGGGTAAAAATGTAATTTTTCACTTTTTCGAGAGTAAAAGGGTAATTTTATAAAATTACTCCACCAAGATTTTTGGATTGGTCTAGAAACTTCATGAAAGCTTTGGATAAGGGAAGAAAACTTTGTGGTGGAAAATAAAGTCAATTTGGAATACTAAAGAAAAAAATAAATTAATAAAATATATGCCATGTGTAAAAATTAAATAATATTTTAATTTGCTTATAAAAGGGTTTAAAAAAATCAGCCAAGGGCATGAGAGGGTTGGCCTAAGCAAGGGGAAAGGAGGAAGAAGAGAAACCCAAAACGTAAGCTGAAAATTCAAGAAGAAATCAAGGAAAAACAAGATTCAAGCTTGAAAAAAAAGGTAAAATTCATTAATTTTCTTAGTGATTTCCCTTACCCATCCATTCTTTTTTCATTTCCATACAAAATTGACATATGGGTATGATGATCCCTTGCTGACCGAACATCCTTGGGTGGGTTTTGATTCATTTTGTTGGTAGATTTTAAAGTGATTTAATGTTTTTAGTTAGGTAGAATCGAAAAATAACAAAAACTAGTGAGAAAAATAATTTTTCTCCATTGAAACCCTTAATGCCGAATTTTCCAGGAGAGAAATTACTGCTGAAAGTGATGAAATTTCACGGTATTTAAATGAATTATGGAGTTGGAAAAATTATGAGAAATTTTGATGCAAAAATCAAAATTTTTGCCTAAAGTGCATACTGGTGCACTAGGTGATTCAAACTGATGTTTAGCATCACATTCATAGTCATTAAGTCAATTTGGGTGTAATTGGAATATAGGAATTGAAAGAAATCAATTCGAAATTAAATCGAAGACTTTAGCCAATTTAATCGCGTGTAGGCGAATTAGGTCGGATACCGTGTTTAGACGGTTATTCGGACAGCTTACATTACATTTCATGCATTCATATAGAAATTATAGAGCCTGAAATCAATTATGATAAATTGATTTAAGTTATTGAAATTCGTGTCGCGCGTAACGCGTAGGTGGTGAACCATCCGACAGAGGTAAGGAAATAGTGTCGAATGAGCGAGACTAGGAGTATTCTGGACTCATAAGACCTATGAGTGGATAATTTACCGTTTTCAATATCTAGAGTAGTTTTATCTGCTTCTATGCTTTTAAAATAAATTGAATTTTATAAATGATTCTTTAATTGAGAAAAATAGATTTTCTTAACACTGAGTATGTGGAGACCAGTACTAATTTGTGTTTATGTATTAAAATTGAAATTATGGCTTATGATCTTGGTGAGCATGCTTGGCTGGTTCATTGTGCTAAAATTGCATAAATTGTTGTTTGTCGTGCAGGCTGGCTAGTATAAAATTGCCTTGTTATGCTGTTGAACTTTTTTATGAATTTGGTGGGTTAATAAAACACTGTAGTGAGGGTTGCCGTGGACTACCTTTAAGAGGGGCACGGTAAACTCGACTAATTGTTACCTCGGTTAGAGAGGCGAGTAGGGTAACTCCCGATGTAAGATTAAGATTCACTTCACGTTAAACCACCACGTGAAGATGAGTTTAGCCAACGCCAAGGATCGACTGTATCTGAGAAATTATGAAATTCGAACAGCCTTAGCAGATTCGGTTGGATGCTCTGATCAAGTGTCCACGAGTATGAGATTTGGCTTAAACTTGATTTTTATAAATAAATCATAAGCCTTGTGTTTTGCTAAAATAAGATTGATTTGTATAATTGTATTAAATTTAGTGTAATTGGTGCTATGAATTACATGATAGCATTGCGTTTTTATATTGTCTCCATCTGCTCGACTTTAGAGGTCGTAGATGGTAATTATCTAACTCACTGGGTTGTAAAACTCACCCCTTCAATTTTCCCCATTCCAGGCTTACAGGCATCCGTAGATAGAGGATTTTGTTGAGGAGAAGGTTTAGAGTGATAACCTTCAATGCAAAAGTTCATCTCTTAATCTATATTTCTCTATTTCGGGCCCACTTAGCATTGTAAATCAAATTTTATACTTCAGCTAACTGTATTACACTATGTAATAATATATTTTGCTTTTACGTTGTAAAAATTATTTCCGGATATCTATATAAAAATTGTTTTATAAGAAAATATATTATTTTATGAAATATTATTATTTTATTTCATTAAATGTAATTTTACTTAAATTTCACGTTTTAGATATCCAATTTCAATTCTGATTTCGAATTATGTGTTCTCGTCGCCTAAGTAACATTTTTACCAAATTTCAAAATTTTTGTCAAAAATTGACGAAAACGCCCTTGTGTAGTAAATTTCGTCTTTTTCCCTATTTGGATCCAAAATTGGATAAAATGTTTCAAAGCATAAAATTAATAAATAGAAACTCACAAGGGAGTTGGAAAAACTGGTACGAGATGTCACGACCCGGAACCACCATCGAGTCCGTGACAACCGCCGTGATGTCCCGATATGCACTCATCCCCCAAGTACCATATCGAGATCTCGCAAGGCTCTCGTATTAATCTTTCTAACCCCCCTGTGAGTTTCTATCTATTAATTTTATACTTTAAAACATTCCGTCCAATTTCGGACCAAAACAGAGAAAAAGACAAAAATTACTACATAGGGGCATTTCGGTCATTTTTCGTCGAAAATTTTGAAATTTGGAAAAAATGTTACTTACGCGTAAAGATTTTATAAATTGAAATCGGAATTGAAATTGGATATCTAAAACATGAAATTTGAGTAAAATTACATTTAATGGAATAAAATAATAATATTTTATAAAATATAATATTTTCTTATAAAACAATTTTTATATAGATATCCGGATATAATTTTTATAGCGTAAAAACAAAATATACTATTACATATAGTAATACAGATAACTGAAGTATAAAATTTAATTTACAATGCTAAGTGAGCCCAAAATAGAGAAATACAGTCTACGAGATGAACCTATGAGAGCTAAGGTCGCCACCACAAATGCACTTCGTGTCAAAATTTACTATCTACAAATGTCTATGAGCCTGAAATGGGGAAATTGAGGGGGTGAGTTTTACAATCCAGTGAGTTAGATAACTACCATCAACGACATCTAAAGTCGAGTTGTAACGACCACTCCCCGGTCGCTACCGGCGTCCGAAACTTCCGAAAAAAACCCGCTAAGTCCCGAACAAGCCTGACCAAATTGCTCGTTAATCCATTACATTCACTCATCAAATAGTAGTATTACTTTCATATACTGAATTAAATCATAAATATAAAAATCACTATAAACTTTTTCCTTATTTATCCACAATTACATATACGCCAAAATCTATAATTTTTCAAACTAATGTTTATATACAAATTTAAAATTTATTTACAACTTAATAAGTAGAATACTACGATTTGACTTCTAACATAGCAAGTACAGGACACAGCGGAGCGACTCGAAATAGTGTGCTAGGAGATGCCTTTACCTATTCATGGTAGACCAACATGTCGATGACTTCACGCTAAATCAATCCCTGTCTGTAAAAAGGGAAATAGAATTGGGGGTGAGTCTCATAGACTCAGTGAATATCATCGACCCAGTGAGTAGGGTGTAGATGGGAAACAAGCAAGCGGAAGATCAGTTGAATGTAAAATACAGAATCATAAAAATAATTTGTCTCAAATAGGGGTTTTGTGCCTTATATCGAAATTCAAGAATTTTTGAAAGTATAATCAATTGAAATAATAATATTTTCTCATCAAAATATGTTGATAACAAATTTCGAACTAAATTGATAAAATCAAGCTAGCTCCCGCGAGACCAACATTGTTTAAAATCATGCACTAATCATAGCTCGCCTTTACGCGAGGAATTTTAAATCCATTTCATGGAAAAACAAATAAAAGAACTGTAAAAATCCGTTTAAATCAAAGTTTGCCATGCAAGGAAATACAACTCATAATATTACAACTTATTTCAATCCACGTAAAATAATTACATTTTATCAAAAATAATTAGTAAGGCTTATGATATTTTTAAAAACATGGCTCGTGCCATAAAAACTCATATTCGGTGATACCTTGCGCTGGGGTATCTAACCGAATCCGCCAAGGTTGTTAAAATCTCATTTACATGTAAAACATACTTTTATTTTAGAAAACACAGCCATTCCTTGGCGTTAGCGGAGTTCACCTTCCCGTGGTGGGTCGGCCGAAGGGAACTCTAACCATACCTCAGGAGATACCCTCCGCGCCTCTACTACCGAGGTATGAATATAACCGGGTAACCGTGCCCCTCCTAAAGGCAATCCACGGCACCCGCCACTGCAGTGACTATCCTATAACCCACCAATCAATAAAATTTAAATAGCATGATATGGCAATCAAAGTATTACTAGGCCAATTAAGGCAAAACCATCAGTTCATATAATTTCAACATCTCGTTAGACTAGCCATTCATGCTATCATAATCATAAGCCATTAAAATTCAAAATAAATTTAGAAATCTCATTTCCAATTTATTACTAAATGTCCAGTATAAAAGTCATAAAAATCTAACATTTGTTCACAAAATAAAGTTCAATGCACGATTTATGAAACATCGAGCATAGAGAAATTTAAATCTCATCCTCACGTATGTACATTACACAAACATACAAGGCACAATTTCTTTGATGGGAATCATTTTGAAAAGCTTGTTTCCCGGTTTGAAAACACTTTATGTATAATATACATATATATATTTCAAATTATTTCTAAAATAGCTTACACCTACAATTTCTTAAAATTTCACCAATTCATACTTCTCGCAATTTATGCGCAAATTAAATCATATATATATATCCATACATATATAATTAGGAATAATTTAAAATCGACACCCTCTACTCACCTCTAAATAGCGGGATATTACATCGCTATTTTTGTACGCGTGTATGATTATTTCTATTTTTCGATCACCTATTTCGTTCTGCTCGCCTCCTCGATAAACGTTCCTAACAATCATTTAAATCCAATATATTTAATTATACATTTGTATGGGTAATAATTCAATTAAAATTCTTTATATAATTTGCATATTTTTCTTCTAAAATATACATAATATTAAATTACCATAACCTTAAAATTCAAAAACAAACTTACCATTGGGCCTCCCCTTCATGGCCTTTTGCTTTTCCTCCTAGCCATTAAACCTTATCCATGGGCCTTTCAAAATTTTCTATTGGGTCAAGTCCGTTTAATTATTCTATTGGGCCTTGCCCATCTAATTGTCATTGGGCCATGCCCATGTTAATTTTTTTTTCATGGGTCATTCCCACCCATTTTTTTTTCCTTTTCTTTTTTTTTTCTCTTTTTTTTTCTTCTCTTCTACGTTGCTTTCTTCCATCTTTTTCCAGCCCATTTCTCTTTCTTCTTCCTCCTCCCTTCACCACCATGATCTCCTCCCTTCACCACCATGGCCTCCTCCTTTCTTTCCTCTCAAAATTGGGCACCACTAGCTCAACTTTTCCATGGCATGAGACCTGGAAATTTCCAGCAACTATGCTGTCTTCTTTAACTCCAATTTGCAGCAGCCAAACATCACCATTTTCAGCCACCAAAACTCTCAAAATTTCAGCAACTTAAAGCTCAATTTCTAACATCAATAACCTGGAATTTTCAGCACCTAAAACCCCCTCAAAAGGCATCAAAACAGGCCCCAAACAAAGTGCAGAATTTTCAAATTAAACTCTCTCAAGAACCGAATTTTCTTCTCTTTTCTCTCCTCTTTTGCTGCCAATTTTCTGCACTTGAAACCAACCTTTTTCTTCTCCAAAAGTGCAGCAAGGATCAGCTTCTACCTCCCACAAAATTGTCAAATTTTTCTGGCTTCTTTCTCCCCCCTTTCACGCCACTTTCTTCTCTCTATTTCACCATTTCTTTCTTTGCTCTCCATTTTGTTTTTTCTTGTCTTTTGTGTCTTTCTTCAGCTGATTCTTCTAGAGCCTCCTACCATCTTCTTTTTATCTTTTTCTTCCCTCTCACTCTCCTTGACCAGCCCCCTTCTTTTGACTTAGAAAAGTCTCATATTTTACACATGGGCTGCTACCCATGTTACCTTATACATATATATATATTTATATATACTTATTATATTTATAACTTAAAATTTTAACCAATTCTTACCCTCATTTCACCTTCTACATATTCATTTAAACCTTTAATTAATCTAGGATTTAATTAGACTCAAAATTGTACTAAGAGACTCCAAAAATTTAACTATCAATCTTTGAAATTTTTATTTTCGAGATATGACGCCTCATTATTTTCCAACATGATTTTCTCTATTTTAGATATAGAACTGGATGAATTAATCTTCATCAAAGTTGTAGCTTTGTCTCTTAGCTTTCCAATGGTCCAAGAATTGCTTCAATTGGAGTTCTGTAACTCGAGATATGGCCAAAATACTCAAGCATATACAAGAACATTTTTGTGTTTTTCAACATTTTGCTCTCTAAAAATTAAGTTCAATATTTTCATTCCTATCCACACTTATTAAATTTCAATTTCCTTCAAAATTATTCTTCCTTCACATATATAAAATCAAATTATTGAGATTGCATTCCAACGCGGTATCTCCATAATATTTAAATATTTACTTACCACGTTAACTCGATTTAATAAATATCGCGCAATCTCACTTACGGCATTTCCTTCCAAAAATTCAGTCTTAATTCTTCTCCCCCACTTAAATTAGTCATATTTCATTTTTCATGACTAATTCTGACCTCCAATAAAATATTAATATTTTAATATTATTTTATTTTAAAAATTTTCACTTGCCTTCTTTAATCTCGAAATGCATTATTATGCATCGATTTACTTCCGAATCATCTTTTAACTCACTAATTTGTCTCTGACAAAAATATTATTATTTAATTGTGAGTTCTGCGCGTGCGATACATTTTATTCTTAAGTGTTCCTTAGCATGCTAATTCACATCAAATAATCATTCCTTTGATCAATAAAGTCTTATTTGTATCTAACGAGGGTACGGGGTATTACACGAGTAGATGGAGACAATATAATAAAAATACCATATCAACAAATAATTCATAACACCGAATTTAGTAAAATCATGCCAAATAATTTCATTTATTCAAACACAAGGCTTATGATTTATTTCGTAAAAACTAGGCTTAGCCAAATCTTATACTCGTGAACACTTGATCAGAGTGTCCCATCGAGTACGCCAAGACTGTTACAATTTATACCATAATTGAAAAATATAGCCGTTCCTTGGCGTTGGCGGAGTTCACCATCACGTGGTGGTTCGGCGTAATGTGAACTCTAACCATACCTCAGGAGTTACCCTCCGCGCCTCTCATATTGAGATATAATATAACGGGGTTACCGTACCCCTCTAATAGGCTGGTCCATGGAACCCGCCACTGCAGTGACTCATCAACCCACCAATCGATAATAATTCATTTAACATGATTTGGCAATTTTTATTTCTAAACAATTTATCAGAACAAAGCAGTTAATTCACATTTTCCAATACCATAAACAATTTAGTCAATCATGCCGTCATCCTTCTAAAATTCATAAGCCATAATTTCAATTTTAGTACATAAACATAATTTCATGACAGTCTCCACATACTCAATATTAAAAATCCGTTTTTCGATTTAAAAATCATTTATAAAATTCAATTTATTTTAAAAGCACACAATCATGTAAAACTACTTCAGATATTGAAAACGGTAGATCATCCACTCACCTCGTCACAGGAGTGCACGATACTCCTGTTTTAATTTCCACTACACCGAAATTTTCCTGCGTGTCCGTGAGCTAACGACCTATACACGATTCACGACACAAATTTTCATCACTTTTGTCCAACCAATATAATTAATTTCAGGCTCTACATACTTGGAAATTGGGTAAAAATGGTTCGGACAGTCGTTAAATCACGGTGTCCGACCGACTCGCCTACACGTGTCTAAATTGCTAAAATCTCCAATTTAACTCCGATTGGACCCGTTTCAGTTTCTAATTGTTCGATTATATTCCAATTTCTCAATGTCAGCATCTATGGGTCCATTTACCAGTCCTAGATTGAAAATTACGATTTTACCCCTAGAGGGTAAAAATTCTGATTTTTGCTCCGAAAATTCCCATTAATTTCCTATATCCATAATTCAACATAATTCACTTAATTACCACAAATAAACATCATTTCAGCAACCAATTTCTCTCTCTAAAATTCTGCATAAATAGGTTTCAATATGAAAAAAATTTTATTTCTTGCTATTTCTCATTTTTACACTTACTAAACTCACTAAAAACATTAAATCAAGTTAAAATTCAACCAAATCAAGACCCAAAATCACTCCAAGAAATTCTGCCAGCATGTGGGGAGCATACCCACTTTCTAAATTTGCTTGGAAATTAAAGTAAAATGGGTGGGTAATGAAGAAATCAAAGGAAATTAAAGAAATTTTACCTTTTTCTTGATAACTTTTTGATTTCTACACTTTTTCCCTTTGATTTTCCCCTAGGGTTCTTGATTTCCTTCTTTCCCCCTTTCTCCTGGTTCTACCCGACCCTCCTAAGGGTCATTGGCTGAAAAATCAGCCTATTTAAAAGCATAATAAAATATTATTATTTTATTTATTTTTTTAATGTTTTATTAATTCTTCACTTTCTAGCCATTCATTTATTCTAAAATTTCTTCCATGTATTTATCTCTCTTATCCACAGCTCAGAAAAATTTTTCAGACTTATCCAAAGTCTTGGTGGTACAATTTTTAAAAATTATACTTTTGCCCCGTAACAATCAAAAATTACATTTTTGTCTCAAAAATTGAAAAATTACCACAAGGTATATTTTTCACTCCTTAAACTCATACCACACTCTAATTTATCAAATTTGATCTAAATTCTCTCAAAAAATTAAATTTGATCCTCCGGTGGTAAAATTACCATTTTGCCCCTATTCTCCAAAATGTACCGAAATTGCATTTCCTTTCCACTTTTCAACCTCAATTTATGTTTTAACTAGTCTAAATAATCAATCTAAATCAATTGGGGCCAAAATCCTCTTTAAAAATTCTCGTTTTGACCTTAAGTGGTAAAATTACTATTTTACCCTTGTATCCCAAAAATACCGAGAATTGCACTTTTTCACTGCTAAACTTCATTTTATGTTCCAAAAATCATATTGTATTTTATATAATTATTCTTGGTAATAAAAATCAAAATCTTTATTTAAAATTTCCATTTTATCTTGAAATTGAAAAATGGTCGTTTTATTCCTAATCGGTCAATATTTTCGATTAACTCCAAACTGAACCTCGAACTCCGAATCACTGTTTTAAATCACTCCGTGGGTTTTAGTTTTCTCAAATTCATCCTCAATTCTCTGTTTAAACTGGTTTGGGACTTATTTAACTTAACCATACCCTTAGGGGCAATATTGTCATTTAACTTGTTTCCCGGGGTAATTCAATATACAAACATGCTATCCAAAGCATGTGAATGACCTGTCACAGATAAATTAGGGTCAGGTGTTACACGAGAGCCTTGCGAGGTCTTGATATGGTACTCGGGGGATAAGTGCATATTGGGACATCGCGACGGTTGTCACGGACTCGAGGGTGGTTCTGGGTCGTGACAATTCGATTGGTATCAGAGTTTTAGGTTTTAAAGCTTTTGGTTTTAAAGCTTATGGTTTTGAAAGTTGTTTTAAAAGAATTTACAATGTTAGTGTGGCCCTAGTTGAGATGAGTTAGTTGCATGTAGTTGCATATAGAATCTTAAGTCGCTTAAACATGTTCCGATTCTTCTTATAGATAATTATGCTTCCTCGACATGGGCGTCCACCTCTCCTTAGGGTCGTAAAGAGAGGAAGAGGTTGTCCTAGACGGAATTAGCCAACCCCCGTGGAAGAGGAGTCAGCTACATCTACGTTTCAGGCAACACCTGCTGCTAAGCCCACTGATGTTCCTCCACCACATACTACTACTCCTGGTGTCCCTGCCATGTCTTCAAAGGCAACCCAAGTATTTACAGCTTTTATTGCTGTTATTATGGGCTAGGCACAAGCTGGTCCAGCCCCAGCCGTTGTTTCTCCGACAGCACCTCCAGTGCCACCACCACTACCTCATGTTTCGACCTTGGTACTTGACGTTTCTATTTTTGAGAAACTCAGGGAAACTAGGCAGTTGGGTTGTATTTCTTTTGCGGCGACTTGGACCCAACCATTGCTAGGGATTGGATTGTTCAAGTATCAGAATGCTCACCGATATGAAGCTAGATGATGAGATGAAACTAATGGTGGCCACACGATTACTCGAGAAGAGAGCCCGTATGTGGTGGGGTTTAGTAAAGTCACGTTCCACTACACCACTGACTTGGACAAATTTCTTACGTGAATTCGACGGTCAGTTTTACACATCCTTCCACCAGAATGAGTAAAAAAGAGAATTCCTAAGTTTAAAACAAGGGAATTCGACGGTAGAGGAGTACGAGGTTCGTTTTAGCAAGCTGACGACATATGTGCCCGATTTGGTGAGGACAGAGAATGATCAGGCCAACTACTTTGAGAAAGGGCTCCAAAACGAAATTAAGGAGCGTATGCCCGTGACTGGCAAGGAGTCGTATAAGGAGATGATACAGATGGCTTTACGAACTGAGAGACTCTTCACTAAGAATCGACGAATTCGAGCTGAGTTCGCCAAGAGAAGGAATCTGCCTGCATTTTTTGGCCAGTCATCAAAGAGAGGCAAGGATTCGACATTTACTGCGGGGAATGCTACCTCTGCATCAGTCGCATCCACTAAGCCTCCATCTCAGCAGTCACAGTCGAGATCTTCTAAATTCAGTAGGCCAGTGACGAGAGTCTTTGGGAAGAGTTCTGCAGGATTTGACAAGTGTGATAACTGCAAAAGATTTCATGTTGGGCAATGTAGGGAGCCCCTACGATTCTTTCAGTGCGGTCAACAAGGACATATAAAAAGGGATTGTCTGTAGTTGAGATGAACTACAGTAGCTGTTCCCTCTCCTCCAGCTCGCTCTAATGTTTCGAGGAGAGATTCCTCTAGGTCCCAACCCAGACAGGGTCTAGTGATACGGTTAGAAGTGGGGAGTAATAACCTAGTGCATCCATCTACCAAACGGCAGGCTCAAACTTTTACCCGGATTTTCGCTGTGACAAAGGAAGAAGCCCGAGTTTGACCTAGAGTAGTAACAGGTACTATGTTTCCATTCGATAAGGAAGCATATGTTTTAATAGATTCTGGCTCAGATAGGTCATATGTGAGCATAACATTTGCATTATCCTCGGATAGAAACCTGTCACTATTAGGATAAGAGATTGTCGTACACACTTTTCTAGGCGAACACTTAGTCAGAAATACTTGTTATAAAGATTGTGGAATAAAAGTTGGTGAAGAAGAATTTAGAGGTGATTTAATTCCCTTGGAGATTTGGGATTTTGATTTAATCTTAGGTATGGATTGATTATCGGCTCATCGGGTGAAGATGGACTGTTTTAAGAAAAAAGTTATCCTTCAAAATTCTATGGGAACAGAGATTGTATTTACGGGGGGAACGTCGAGTATTACCGTCTTGTGTAATCTCGACCCTTAAAGCTTTGAAATTGGTGCAGAAAGGGTACCCAGCTTACTTAGCTCACGTAATTGACACTTCAAAGGAGGAACCTAAGTTGGAAAATGTCTCAGTGGTAAATGAGTTTTCTGATGTGTTTCCTGATGAGTTATTGGGACTTCCTCCTGATCGTGAATTTGAGTTTACTATTGATTTACTCTGGGGTACTGCACCTATTTCTATTCCTCCGTATAAGATGGCTCCAATGGAATTGAAAGAGTTGAAAGTGCAGTTTCAAGAATTGATGGACAAGGGTTTTATTCGCCCTAGTATTTCTCCTTAGGGAGCACCAGTTCTATTTGTGAAGAAGAATGATGATACTCTTCGGTTGTGTATAAACTACCGGCAGTTAAATAGGGTGACCATCAAGAACGAGTATCCATTACCATGGATTGATGATCTCTTTGATCAACTGCAAGGTGCCACAGTATTTTCTAAAGTTGATATGAGATTTGGGTATCATCAGTTGAGGATCAAAGAGTAAGATGTACCCAAGACAGCTTTTAGGACTCGGTATAGGCATTACAAATTCTTGGTCATGCCTTTTGGTTTGACAAATGCTCTAGCAGTGTTCATGGATCTTATGAACTAGGTATTTCATCCTTACTTGGATAAGTTTATCATAGTATTCATTGACGACATCCTGATTTATTCAAAGGACAATGATAGGCATGCTGCCCACTTGCGTATAGTGCTACAGACTTTGCATGAAAAACAGCTTTATGCTAAGTTTTTGAAGTGTGAATTTTGGTTAAAGGAAGTGGTTTTTTTGGAACACGTAGTATCTGGAGCTGGAATATATGTTGATCCCAAGAAGATTGAGGCAATTCTATAATGGAAGCAACCGAAGACAGTAACAGAGATTCAGAGTTTTCTCGGATTAGCTGGTTATTATCGGAGGTTTGTTTAGGGATTTTCTTTGATAACAGCTCTGTTGACTCGTCTAACTCGTAAAGGAGTTAAGTTCGATTGGGATGATGTGTGTGAGAGTCGATTTCAACAGTTGAAGAATCGGTTAACCTCTGCTCCCGTGTTAACACTTCTTGTCAATGGTAAAGAGTTTGTGGTATATAGTGATGCCTCTAAGTTGGGGTTAGGATGTGTGTTGATGCAGGATGAAAAAGTTGTAGCTTATGCTTCTCGGTAGCTGAAGAGGCATAAAGTAAATTACCCTACCCACGATTTAGAGCTAGCAGCTGTGGTGTTTGCATTGAAAATCTGGAGGCATTACTTGTATGGTGAGCATTGTCGGGTATTTACGGAGCATAAGAGTTTGAAGTACTTGCTCACTCAGAAGGAACTTAATTTGAGACAAAGACGATGGTTGGAGTTGATAAAAGATTACGACTTGGTGATCGACTATCACCCAGGAAAAGCAAATGTAGTAGCTGATGCCTTAAATCGTAAATCTTCATCGTCTTTAGCTACACTTCGGAGTCATTATTTTTCGATATTATTAAAGATGAAATCTCTAAGGGTCCAATTGCAAAATGGTGAGGACGGATTCCTATTGGCTAGTTTTATTGTGAGACCCACATTATTCGATCATATCAAAGAATCTTAAGGGTCTGATGATGAATTAAGAAAGGAAATTTCAAGGTTGCATGATAGAGAGATTAGGGAATTCAGATTCGGGGATGATAACATATTAATGTTTAGAAACCGGGTTTGTGTACTTAAGGAAAATCAGTTAAGGCAGGCTATAATGGAAGAAGCCCATTCATCTGCTTACGCCTTACATCCCGGAAGCACCAAGATCTATAAAACCATCAAAGAGAATTATTGGTGGCCGGGTATGAAGCGAGACATAGCAGAGTTCGTAGCAAAATGTCTCGTATATCAAAAGGTTAAAGCAGAGCATCAAAGGCCAACAGGTACTCTTCAATCCTTACCTATTCCTGAATGGAAATGGGAGCATGTGACTATGGATTTTGTATGGGATTGCCACGGACGTAGAGTGGAAAGGATGCCACTTAGGTAATCGTGAATCGGTTGACTAAGTCCGCTCATTTCTTAGCAATTCATAGCACATATTTTATAGAGAGATTGGCTAATCTCTCTATTGATGAGATTGTAAGGCTACATGGAGTTTCAGTTTCCATAGTGTCAGATCGAGATCCTCGGTTCACTTCTCGATTTTGGTCGAAGTTCCAAGAAGCTCTCGGGACCAATTTGAGATTTAGTACTGCTTTTCACCCACAGACGAATGGTCAGTTAGAGAGGACCATTCAAACCTTAGAAGACATGCTACGGGCTTGTGTTATGGATTTCATTGGAAGTTGGGATAGACACTTGTCGTTAGCAGAGTTTGCTTACAACAATAGCTTCTAGGATAGTATCGGTATGGCAACATACGAAGTTTTGTATGGAAGGAAATGTTGTACTCCAATTTGCTAGGGTAAAGTAGGTGAAAGAAAATTGGTTAATATGGAATTGATCGACTTGCAAAATGATAAAGTCAAGATTATACAAGAGCGATTGAAGGTAGCTCAAGATAGACAGAAGAGTTATGCTGATAAGCAGAGGAAAGACTTAAAGCTTGAAATCGGTGATAGAGTTTTTCTTAAAGTTTCTCTATGGAAAGGTAACAATTTAGGTGAATTAAGATATTAAATCATATCTGATTTTATTATGATAATAAAATGTGGTATTTTAAATGGATATTGAAAGGTGTGATCCGATTTGTGAAACGAGGAAAGCTCAACCCGAGGTACATTGGGCCATTCTATATCAGTGAAAGAATTGATCCAGTGGCGTATAGATTAGAACTACCTCCAGAATTAGATCGAATCCACAACGTCTTTCATGTCTCAATGCTGAAGAAATATGTACCCAATCCCTCACATATTCTCGAGGCACCTCCTATCGAGTTGCACGAAGATTTGAAGTTTGAAGTGCAACTAGTGCGTATTCTAGATCGGAAGGATCGAATGCTCAGGAATAAGAGCATTCCGATGGTCAAAGTTTTATGGAGCAATGGTCGATGGAAGAGATGACATGAGAGGCTGAACACCAAATGAGGAAACAATACCCCCACCTTTTCTTGGAGACAAGTAAGTTAAATTTTGATGTCAAAATTTTATTTTAAGGGGGGTAGTACTGTAAAGCTCGACCCTGTGTTATCTTTAACATGTCATTCACATGCATTGGATAGCATGTTTGCATATTGAATTGCTCCGAAAAGCTAGTTAAATGACGATATTGCCCCTAATGGTACTGATAAGTCGATTAAACTTCGAACTAGTTCAAATAGGAATTTTAAGGTGAAATTGAGGATTTCACAGTCCAAGGATTACTCAAAACAGTGATTCAGAGTTCGAGGTTCGGTTTGGAGTCAATCGGGAAAATTAATCGATTAGGGATAAAACGGTCATTTTGTTATTTAAGGACAAAATGGAGATTTTCATAAAAGATTTTGATCACATTTGACTAAGATTAATCATTTGAAGTATAATATGATTTATTGGAGCATAAAATAAAATTTAGCAGTGATAAATTTAATTTTTCGGTAGTTTTGGAGAACAAGGGTAAAATAGTAATTTTATCATTAGAGGACAAAATGGAAATTGTTGGAAAAGATTTTGACAATAATTGATCAAGATTAATTATTTAGATTATTTAGAATATGATTTGAGGATTTATCAGTGAAAAGTTTCAATTCTCTGTACATTTCGGAGTATATAGGTAAAATCATAATTTTATCACTCGGGGACAAAATTTAATTTTTCGAGAGAATTTGGATCAAATTTGATAAATTGGAGAATGGTATGAGTATGAGGAGTGAAAAATATGCATTTTGGCCAATTTTCAATTTTTGGGGCAAAAATGTAATTTTACACTTTTTCGAGGGTAAAAGTATAATTTTGTAAAATTTCTCCACCAAGATTTTTGGAATGGTCTAGAAACTTCATGAAAGCTTTGGATAAGGGAAGAAAATTTTGTGGTGGAAAAGAAAGTCAATTGAAAATTAATAAAGAAATAATTAATAAAAAATTCAAAATGTATTAAAAATATATATTATTTTAATTAGCCTATAAATAGGCTTAAAAAATCAGCCAAGAACATTGAGAGGGTCGGCCTAAGCAAGGAGAAAGAGGAAGAAGAGAAACCCAAAACTCTAGGCTGAAATTTCAAAGAGAAATCAAGGGAAAACAAGATTTAAGCTTGGAAAAAAGTACAATTCATTAATTTTCTTAGTGATTTCCATTACCCATCCATTCTTTTTTCATTTCCATGCAAAATTGATATATGGGTATGATGATCCTTTGCTGACCGAACATCCTTGGGTGGGTTTTGATTCATTTAGTTGGTAGATTTTATGGTGATTTAATGTTTTTAGTTAGGTAGAATCAAAATATAACAAAAACTAGTGAGAAAAATAATTTTTCTCCATTGAAACCCTTAATGCCCAATTTTTCAAGAGAGAAATTGCTACTAAAAGTGATGAGATTTCATGGTATTTAAATGAATTATGATAAATTATGAAGTTAGAAAAATTATGAGAAATTCTGGTGTAAAAATTGAAATTTTTACCTAAAGTGCAGACTGGTGCACTAGGTGATTCAGACTGATGTTTAGCATCACATTCACAGTCATTAAGTCAATTTGGGTATAATTGGAGTATAGAAATTGAAAGAAATCAATTCAAAATTAAATAAAAAACTTTAGCCAATTTAACCGCGTGTAGGCGAATTAGGTCCGATACCGTGTTTAGACGGTTATTTAGACAGCTTACATTGCATTTCATGCATTCATATAGAAATTAAAGCCTGAAATCAATTATGATTAATTGATTTAATTTATTGAAATTCATGTCGCGCATAACGCGTAGGTGGTGAACCATCCGATAGAGGCAAGGAAATAGTGTTGGACGAACGAGACTAGGAGTATTCTGGACTCTTAAAAACCAGTGAGTGGATAAATTATCGTCTTTAATATCTAGAGTAGATTTATTATGAATTTATTCTTTTTAAAGCATGATGAATTTGAAAGTATAAATATTACAATTTTCAATGAAAATGTATTTCGATGAAATACTGTTTTTGAAATTAAATGTCAATTTTATGAAATTGAGTATATAGAGACCTATTTGGTGAATTGTACTATTTATCTATGAATTGAATATGTGGCTTATGACATTGGGAAGCATGCTGGCTGAATTCTATATTTTTGTGAATGATATAAATTGTCCATTTATTTTGATTACTGGACATAATTTATTAGCCATGCTATGCTGCTAGATATTTACAAATTTGGTAGATTACGAAAAATAAAACACTACAGTGAAGGTTTTCATGGACTGCCTTTAGGAGGGGCACGGTACACCTGACTAATTGTTACCTCGGTTGAAAAGGCGAGTAGGGTAACCCCCGAGGTAATGTTAAGATTCACTTCACGTTAAACCACCACGTGAAGATGAATTTAGCCAACGCCAAGGATCGGCTATATTTGAGAAATTATGAAATTCTAACAGCCTTGGCAGACTCGATTGGATGCTCTGATCAAGTGTTCACGAGTATAAGATTTGGCCTAAGCCTGACTTTTATAAATAAATGATAAACCTTGTGTTTTGAGAAAATGAGATTGCTTTGTATAATTGTACTAATTTGGTGTATTTGGTGTTATGAATTACATGATAGTATTACGTTTTTACATTGTCTCAATCTACTCGATTTTAGATGTCGTGGATGGTATTTATCTAACTCATTGGGTTGTAAAACTCACCCCCTCAATTTTCCCCATTTCAGGCTTACAGGCATCTGTAGATAGAGGATTTTGTTGATGAGAAGGTTTAGAGTGATAACCTTCAGTACAAAGGTTCATCTCTTAGACTATATTTCTCTATTTCGGGCCCACTTAGCATTGTAAATTAAATCTTATACTTCAGTTAACTGTGTTACAGTATGTAATAATATATTTTGCTTTTACACTGTAAAAATTATTTCCGGATATCTATATAAAAATTGTTTTATAAGAAAATATATTATTTTATGGAATTAAATGTAATTTTACTTAAATTTCACGTTTTAAATATCCGATTTCGCTTTCGATTGCGAATTATGTGTTATCGACGCCAAAATAACATTTTTTTCAAATTTTGAAATTTTTGAAAAAAATTGACCGAAACGCCATTGTGTAGTAAATTTTGTATTTTTCTCGATTTTGATCCGAAATTGGATTAAATGTTCACAACATGAAATTAATAAATAGAAACTCTCAAGGGAGTTGAAAAACTGGTACAAGATGTCTTACGAGGTCTCGATTTGTTCTAGGGGAATGAGAGCCTATCGGGACATCGCGATAGTTGTCACGAGTTCGATGGTAGTTCCAAGTCGTGACAATTAAACACTTTTATTTCGAGAATGTAAATTTAAATGTTTGTTTTTCACTAATATTAAATTTTTTTATTTAATTGACTTGTTATGTTAACTCTCACACATTTACGTTAAGATTTAAAATTTAGTTATTCCGTTTTTATAAGTTTTTACATCAACTGTTACAGTTTTACGTTAAAGCTTATCTTTATCAATTTTAAACTATAATTATTTCTATCCTTATTATTTTTTATATAAAAATTAAAATTTGTATATCGTTAAACACATTTAGTTTGAAAATATAAATTTGAATATTTATTTTTCATAAAAATTATATTTTTTTTACTTAATTGACTTATTACGTTAACTCTCATACGTTTACGTTAAGATTTAAAATTTAGTTATTCCACCTTTATAAGTTTTTACACTAATTCTTACAGTTTTACGTCAAGGCTTATCTATGTCAATTTTGAACTATAATTATTTTTATCCTTATTATTTTTATTTAAAAATTAAAATTTATATATCGTTAAATACTTTTATTCCGTGAATACAAATTTAAATATTTATTTTTTAATAAAATTAAATTTTTTTCCTTAATTGACTTGTTATGTTAACTCTCACATATTTATGTTAAGATTTAAAATTTAATTATTTCACTTTTATAAGTTTTTACGTCAATGCTTACAATATTATGTAAATGTTTTTTTATGTCCATTTTGAACTATAATTATTTTTTATTTAAAAATTAAAATTTGTATATCGTTAAACACTTTTAGTTTAAAAATATAAATTTAAGTATTTACTTTTCACTAAAATTAGGTTGTTTTACTTAATTGACTTGTTACATTAATTCTCACATATTTATGTTAATATTTAAAATTTATTTATTCTAACTTTATAAGTTTTTATGTCAATTCTTACAATTTTGCGTCAAGGCTTTTTTATATCAATTTTGAACTATAATTAATTTTATCCTTATTATTTTTTATTTAAAAATAAAAATTTGAATATCATTATATACTTTTAACCCGATAATATAAATATAAATGTTTATTTTTCATTACAATTAAATGTTTTTTACTTAATTAACTTATTACGTTAACTTTCAAATATTTACATTAAGATTTAAAATTTAATTATTCTACCTTTATAAGTTTTTACGTCAATTATTATGGTTTTACGTCAAAACTTATCTATGTCAATTTTAAACTATAATTTTTTTTATTATTATACTTTATTAAAAATTAAAATTTATATATTGTTAACCACTTTTAGCCCGAAAATATAAATTTAAATATTTGTTTTTCACTGAAATTAGATTTTTTTACTTAATTGACTTGTTACGTTAACTCTCACATATTTATGTTAGGATTTAAAATTTAGTTATTTCATCTCTATAAGTTGTTACCAATTTTACGTTAAAACTTAAAAATTAAAATTTGTATATCGTTAAACACTTTTAGTCTTAGAATATAAATTTAAATATTTATTTTTTACTAAAATTAGATTTTTTTTACTTAATTAACTTATTATGTTAATTTTTACACATTTACGTTAAGATTTAAAATTTAGTTATTAACATTTATAAGTTTTTACGTTAATTCTTACAGTTTAATATCAAAGTTTTTTATGTCAATTTTAAAATATAGTTATTTTTATCCTCATTATTCTTTATTTAAAAATTAAAATTTGTATATTGTTAAACACTTTGAATCCTAGAATATAAATTTAAATGTTTATTTTTCACTAAATTTTTTTTTTTACTTAATTAACTTGTTACGTTAACTCTCATATATTTACGTTAAAATTTAAAATTTAGTTATTCCATCTTTATAAGTTTTTACATCAATTATTACAGTTTTACGTCAATGTTTATCTATGTCAATTTTGAACTATAATTATTTTTATTATTTTTTATTTAAAAATTAAAATTTGTATATCGTTGAACATTTTTAGTCCTAGAATATAAATTTAAATATTTATTTTTCATTAAAATTAGATTTGTTTTCTTAATTGACTTGTTACATTAACTTTTACACATTTATGTTAAAATTTTAAATTTAGCTATTCTACCTTTACGAGTTTTTATATCAATTCATATTGTTTTACTTTAAGAAATTTTAATCATAACTTTTAAAAACTTCACGTCGAGGTTTTTTAATGACAACTTTAAATAACATGTGTTTTTATTTTTATTATTATACTTTTTTTAATTTTGACCTTTTGATTTATTATAGTTATAACCCTATTTATAATATAAAATTTCAGCCATTGAATAAAAGCAATGCAAATAAATGATTTCTATTAATAAGGTATAAAAGAGTCCATCAAAGGAAGGATTTTTTGTTTACCGGTTGAATTTGTTTACCAGTTTCTTTATGGGTTTTAAATTAATGACTGTAATTTAATTTCATAGATCAGATGGTCTTTATTAATTGACCTTACAGTAAGATCAAAAATGATGATCTTACTACAGAATTTACCAAATTTAAATAAAAGGTAAATTGGATAAGAGTTGAATAATTTCAAAAAAATGTGTATTTGCAAATTGTAAAAGTTGTAAATAAATCAACATATTTAGTAATTTTATATTATATTATTATAACGTAATGCAAATTATTCATTTAAATTTGACTTTAGGTATGAAATTTTTTCAAAAATTTTTTTATAGAAGGAGAATTCAAACTTAATTTTTGTAAAAAAGATAGATTAACTTACATATTCTAGAATTAAATAATCAAGTAAGAAAAATATATATATATATATTTTTAATACCGTAAATCTTTTACAGTTAAATACTTGGCTTATTAATAAGCATATCAATAATCTACCTAAAGATTTATATTTTTTAAATATTTTTTTCAATTTAGTCTCTCAACATATCAATTTTATTCAAGTTAATCGCTCTGCTACATATTTTTATTCAATTTAATTCCTATGACGTGATAGAATTTTTTTTTGAAAATTTTTTAATCTGCCACGTGGCACTGACATATTAGCATATAAGTGCCACGTTAGCACTGTCACATCATTGTATAGTGCCTCATGGCATTGCCATGTCATCCCTCGGTGCCACGTGGCATGCCACGTCATTATCTCAATATCACGTCATCAAAATGTGACACATCAACACTAACGTCATCCTTTAACGATAAAATTGAATGTCGTTGGGGAGGGACTAAATTGACGTAATTTTCAAGATCAATGGATTAAATTATTTTGATTTTAAATATAAAAACTAAATTAAATAAAATTGAAGAATATAGGGACTAGATAAGTCTTTTGAGCAAAAAGAAATTTGGCATTTCAATAAATGAGTGGTGTCATGTGACACCACTTCACTTCATATAGGCCCACCCATGGTAGAACATCGGTGTCATCTAATCATAGGATTGAGTGCTTTTGCATAAGTAGAGCTCTCATCTTTTTTGATGCCTAATGTACTGATTGTCATGATTCTTCAATTTTCATTTCCCTTTGTTCTTATGGTATTAATATGTAAGATCACCTCCTTAACCGATTGAGAATATTTGGTCGATGGGGTATTTTATTTTTAAAGCTTATTTATCATATATATTAATCATATTCGATAATTTAACATATTTGATAAAAGAGCTTAAGAAATATAATACTCCAACAGTCGAAGATTTTCAACCGACTAAGGAGATGAGCTTACATATTAATACAATAAACATAAAGCGATGAAGTTGAAGGCTTTTGTCACTAGGTTAGGCATCAATCCTCTACAAAATTTCAAGGCATATGAAGCATTGAAGGCAAACGTGCATCGGATGGAGAACTATTTAAAGAACTACATGAAATGAATATGTGGAAAAGTTTTGGTATTTTTTGAGATCTGTTTTTTCTCTCTATTTCCCAACAAACTTTGGTGTAAATTTTTAATTTTTTTAACAAATATCAAATAAAACATCTTTTTGTCCTAGGTCTATCCACATACGATACCAACAATAACTCCCATAATCCTTAGTCTGCCCACATAAAAATCAAGGATAATATTTCATTTCTTTGGTACTAATTCTTTAAAAAATTTACGGTAATAGAAACCAAACATTTTTATTCTACCTTTTGTTACTTCACTTTGAGTAACCTTGGATGAGTATTATGAAAGTGTCATTTAAACCAAAACAGTGGTTATTGAGCTCTTCAACGGCAGAAACTTTCTCTGCATTCTTTACTGTATGAGCTGCCATCAATCCAATAAGGATGTCTAACAAAAGATCCTTACTTAAGGAATGTTAATTAAATAAAGAATTTGGAAAAATGGTTCAAAATTTAAGAAAATTAACCGAGGCCGAGCAGGCATATATAGAAGAGAAAGAAATGTATGGAAGGGAAAGTAAGGGAGGCCCACCGCCCATGGTCCTCGACTCCTTGCTGCCTGCCCCCCCTCAAAGGTCTCTTCGCTTCCTGCATGCTTTTGGTAAAATTTAAGGAATTATGCATTTGCTGAGCAGAATACGGCCATCGAATACAGGAAAAGAAGTTAATGTCTGACAAAGTATAACAGCGGGCCAAGGGAAGCACTCTACCCAACAGAAGTTGATTATGCTTTACAGATAATGATTTGTTTACGTGTTACCATGCGCAATACCTTGCTTGTAAGTTGGAACTAGACGAGGCGGCTTCTTCCTTATTGATAATTTTGGGTTCAGGACATCGAGGATGTTTAAAGCGTTAATTGATGTTGTACAATGCCGGCTACGCTTTGCGGAACTTGATTGCAGTTTTGTAATAATGGCGATATCACTTTAATAAAATCTGGTTTGAGTTTATTAATTTACTGTGAAATAATTATTAATGTCATGGCAATTGCACAAAATATCCGTTTGTTCCCTGAACGCCGGACTGTTTATTTCTTAATTGTCTCGTATCTTCATGTGTATACATAGGGCATTAAGAATATATATCACATGGTGGAGTTGGAGATTGATGCTTAAAAATTTCCATTCTGAAAAGCATGTGATTGCTCTCATTTTTTTCACCAATTTTGTTCTTCCTGAAGTCTCAGAATTATTCCTTTCTTGCGATTGGAAAAACCACGAGCATTCCTTTCTTTGGCTCTGGCATGTCCCCTCTTTTCTTTTCCTTAATTTAACAAGCAATTGGTAGCAAAGTAACTTTCACAGAAATTACCCAGAGCATCAGTTCAGAGTAGGTTTGTCAGTACTTCAGCTTCCACTGGGAAGAGGAAGAAAGAAATGGATTCCAGCATCAGTATAGAAAAACAATTGTTCGGAAGTGCCATGAAAGGAGAGTGGGATGCTGCTCTGGAAATATACAAGAACAACCCAACGGTTCATGTGGCCAAGATCATTAGATCAGGGGACACAGCATTGCACATTGCCGTCTCCAATGTCCAAGAAGGCGTTGTACAAAACCTGGTCGATTTGATTTCCAAGCAGAGTGAACCCAGGAAGGCTCTGGAAATTAGAAATGAGCAGGGGAATACCCCTCTGCATATTGCAGCTTCGCTAGGGAATGTGAACATGTGCAAATGCATGGCTGAAGTAGACTCATGGTTATTGCAAGTTCGAAACAATGATGGAGAAACCCCTCTCTTCGTGGCCGCTCTTCATGGTAAAAAGGATGCCTTCCTATGCCTCAACTCTTGCTGTCAAGGCAAAGAAGCAGGCTATTCTTATTGCAAAAGGAAGGATGGTGAAAATGTTCTCCACTGTGCCATCTCCGGAGACTATTTCGGTGAGAATCTCAACTCTTTTTTTGGAAACTTAACATAGTTGTTTATGTGGTGTAGAATAGAATTAGAAACAGACTGGTTGTATCGATTAGTTTCTCTAGTTTCTGTCCTAATGATTGTTGTACCCAACAGATTTGGCATTTCAAATCGTTTACCTTTATGAAGATCTTGTCAACGACGTAAACGAGAATGAAATATCACCCCTGCATCTCCTGGCTACCAAGCCAACAGCCTTCAGAAGTGGTAGCCATCTTGATCATTGCAGTCAGCTCATATATCATTGTAAGTGCTATTGGTAACTATCAAGTTATGAAAATAGTGCATCTTTTCCTGGTCAAAAAAGCTTAATAAATTCATAGTTTCATTTGCATTTAATTGCTCTTATGTTCTCCCATTGTCTCTTTTTTTTTTCTTTTGTGTTCTTTTTTCCATTAATCTTCAAAAATTTCTTTCTAGCAACGAAATGAAGCTTAACTGGTACTGGATTTTATTTGGAAGGTATATTTGTGGATCAGCTTAAGGTGGATGCATCTTTTTCACAATCTTCAAGGTATGATCAATCCAAGGGAAGGATGAAATCTAGTTATCCAGACAACTACGGCACATGCATGCACCTGTTTCACTTGCTAAAGCAGCTGGTTCAAGTAGGTACGTAAATAAATCATTTTTCTCTTTACTAGGAGACAAGTACAATCCATAGGTTGATTTTATCTTATTATTACCTTCTCATTTCGTCCTTTTGCCAAAATGTTTATTTAACACTTTGTCAAATTTATCACATTTTCAGTGACAAAAAGTTCACAGAGCAAAAGCCAACAAGGAGACGCAGTTGGAAACCTTGAAGCGCCTAAAGTTACCTCCGAAGTAGGATCAAAAGGTGAGTATGCCTAATTATGGTCTTTTTCTGATGGACCTGTCTCTCAGCAAGTAAAGAAAGATAAGAAATACACAATGAATCCGATGCTAAAATAAAAGGGAAGAGGAAGGCGGATCATATGTTGCTTAGCTGCACTTACATATATAGCTATCCTGACTTTGAGACCTAATACTATGACGCAATTCGCTAAAACTTCAAATTATTTGTTTTGCCTGGCATGTTATCACAGGACATAATATTTCTACTTCCAACTTTTTAGTGAAATAGAATTCAAATTAAGAAACCCGACCGCACTGAGAATCCTTAGAAATCATCTGCACATCTCAACACAAGCAAAAGTCCAGCATCATTACGTGTTACTCTTGCCCAAAACATGTTTAACAGTACAAAGACCATAAGCCTGCAACGAAAGATAAGGCATAATGTTTAGTTTCACAAGTTTATCCCCACAGACATCCTGACTCATTTTAACATGCTCTGCAGGCATCTCATGGAAGTAATCTTGTTTTGTGATTTGTACAGGAGACAAAGGACTCCATAGACATGAAGGACATCAATTCTTTCCTCCCAATTATGGCACCTTCATTGATTTTCTGAAGTTTCTATCCAAAGCAATGTTAGTTATACTAGGATTAGGTAAGTCTCTTGATTAGCTTGATCGGAGTTGGGTCTCTTTTATTGGCTCATAATAGCTATTTATATGCATAATATAGCTCCTTGATAGTATTTCAATGCTGGCTGTTTGCAAGGATCAAGAAGAATAAGGCACCTAAGGGAGAAGAAAGAGAAGCATACTTGGGCTGTCCAGATCATGAATGAACTTCTCCAACATGCTTCTATGTACCAGTCTGAAGACAATCACACCAGACCCCAGCTATCATTGTATGATCACGATGAGACAAAGCCTTATGAACTTACTGAATGTGGTGATATTAAGATGCCTACCCCAACCGATGGTTCAGATTTAGCTAAACAACATGAGCAAAGCAAGGAAAAAATGTTTGAGGGTAATTCTCTCGCTTCCCTCCAACACATTTATACACAAATTCTCAGAAACAATTAAGCTAATGTTTCTCCCAAATTCTAAAGTATTAGCGACACATCAATGTTATGACTTACAAAGTAATTTTTACAGTCAATTATGACCTTTTTTTTTTTTTGTTATTATTGCCTTTCATACGAAAATTTATAACATAATAAAATAGTACTAAAATTTAAAAATAAAGAAACCTCTTGTGGATTTGGTTTTAATTTGTTGAGCACTGCAAAAAAAAATCACTTACTGGCAGGAGAGAAGGAGAAATACAAAGACGTAACAAAAGGAGAGACACCAATATTAATCGCAGCAAAGAGCGGAATCACTGAGATGGTGGAGAAGATCCTAGAACTTTTTCCTGTGGCAATACAGGACAAGAACTCGGAAAAGAAAAATATAGTATTATTGGCAGTGGAGAACAGGCAACCGCATGTTTACGAGCTGTTGCTAAAGAAAAATATCATGAAAGATAGCGCCTTCCGAGCGGTGGATCAGAAAGGAAATAGTGCATTGCACCTAGCAGCAATGCTGGGAGACCACAAGCCTTGGCTCATTCCAGGGGCTGCTCTACAAATGCAATGGGAAATCAAGTGGTATGAGGTATGATCAGATAAATCAGCATTGGGTAATAAACTTTATATTTAGTTTATTGTATCACCAATTACTATGGTTTTGACACCGTGAGCATTCTTTGTTAAATGCAGTTTGTTAAGAAGTCCATGCCTGTCCACTTCTTCGCTCGTTACAACAAGGACAACAAGACCCCAAAGGACATCTTCACCGAGACACACAAAAACCTCGTCCAAAAAGGTGGTGAATGGCTAACCAACACTTCCGAATCATGCTCCGTCGTGGCTGCATTGATCGCAACCGTGGCCTTCGCCGCATCAACCACTGTGCCAGGCGGGGTCAAGTCAGAAAATGGTAAACCCACTTTCGAAAATCATCCAGCGTTCGAAGCCTTCGCGATCTCATCTCTCATTGCTCTCTGCTTCTCCGTCACAGCCGTGGTGACGTTCCTGTCAATACTAACGTCTCGGTACGAAGAGAGAGATTTTGGCAAAGATTTGCCCAGAAAGCTTTTGCTTGGGTTAACGTCGCTGTTTGTGTCGATAGCTTCGGTGTTGGTGTCTTTTTGTGCGGGGCATTTCTTTAATTTGAAAGATAAGTTGAAAGACGCTGCGTTTCCAGTGTATGCGGTGACTTGCCTGCCCGTCACGCTTTTTGCGATGGCGCAGTTCCCACTTTACATTGATCTGGCTTGGGCTCTCATCAAGAAGGTGCCACAGCGTAGCTACAAAGCTATTCCTCTCTGATGTCTTGCATTTTTCTTCCCTGTTTTTTGTTCTTTTATTCTGGTTCTTTTTTACTCCTTTTTATCATGTTGAACATGTTGCTACTGGCCCATTAGTTCATTTGGGGACAGGGACTGAAGTGACATATACATGTAGCATGTTTTCCTGTTCATGATGATGCCGTTGGAAAAATTCTATGAGCTGTTTATTCATTTTTTGAGAAGACAAAAACGAATTTGATGTACTTGAATTAGAAATGTATAATCATTTTATGACATAACAAAGAAAATATGGGATAAGCGATCTTATGCATTTTCTATCATCATTTAAAAGTGATATCTTAAACTTTTCATGTAAATTAGTTTAGTCAATTTTTATTTTTTTAATAATTAAAAAAATAAACTTCACTTATATTTCTTGTTTTTCTTTTTTAACATAACACTATATAATTTTTTTCAAATAGTACCTTATGGATATCTTTTTTTCCTTAACATTTTGTGAATCACTTTTGTACTTAGATTATTAATTTTACTTAGTAAAATTATAAAAATATCCTTTTAAGTGTGAACAAATAAACTAACTTTAAATTAGTATCAAAGCATTTGATTTATTAGTTAGTGTATGATTTTCTTACTTAAAGAGTAAAGTTCAAATTCTTTTTTCTTAAATCCAAAAAAACAAAAAAACTAACTTTGAAATTTTTTTTTTTAAATGGCAAGAGAATGATATTAAATCAAAGTCGTATATGGCAATTACGAGAGGGAACTGAGAGAATCAATCCCATGAAGAAAAGCATACAAAAAACCCAACCAAAAGTTTAACCCCAAAAAGAAGAAATAACATGCCAGCACAATCAAACACAATAAATCCAACCATCAGAAATAAACCATAAAGTTAAAAAAAGCACTTAACGTGGCCAAAGTGAAAGAAAGGATAACAACGAATCACAATCACAGCAAGCTTAATTTTCAGCAAAGGAGTTCACACCACATCAACAGAACAAAGTTGAGAAACAATTAAACTTGATAGTCCCAGCTTTGGCAAGTCCATCGGCTAAGCTATTGGCCCCTCTATTGATGTGTTTAAAAGTTAACTCCCTAGCCGTTGCCTTACAAGCTTCGAAGCAATTGGAAAGATTCTTCATACGCCAAGGGACAACGGTGTGATCAAATGCCCAGGAGATGGCGTTTTTAGAATCGTTTTCAACCAAAAGGGTGCAGGTGACCCAAGGTGAAGAAAGAAAGAAGGAAAGACCTTATTTGATATCAAAGAATTCAACAAAATCGGAGTCTTCAATTCCGATGGGAAAAGAGAAAACTCATTTGATGAAGCTATCATGGTCTCTGATAGCACCACCAATTCCAACAAGGCCAAGTTTACCAAGGGCAGATCCATCCACATTAAGTTTGAAAGAGCCAAGAGGTGGCCTTGTCCACTTATTGACAGGTTTGGCTTTGCATTTCTTATTCTTAAAAGTGATTTTGCTAGGTTCATATAGGAAATGGGAAGCAAGTATGTCATTGAAAGGTCACTTGCCTTTACACCAATAAGCTAACCTAACTATTTAAGATGATGTCTTGGAGCTGACTCACGTTAAGATGTTTACCTTGAAAAAGAATTTCGTTCCTACAAAGCCACATAGACCATAAAGTAAACAAAAAGAACATGTACCAAATCTTAGGAGACCTTGTCGAAGACTTGGTTTTTTGCCACGAGTCAAAGAAAGAGATAGCTTCACATGGGTGGACCCAACTTAGTCCCCAAAGGCTACAGTTATGCATTCAAATATTCCAAGCGACTGAACATGTGAAGAAGAGGTGGGAAGAGGTCTCAAGTTCTTTGTTGCACATTGTACATAGAGCAACATTAGCATTGATCATACCCATTTTAAGTTCATACTTCACTGCAATTTTCCCAAGAATTACTTACCAAGTGAAGACTTCAACTTTTGGGGGTGCAAGACCTTTCCAAAGTTGTTTCCAATGATTTTGAGAAACACATTTGTCCGTTTGATAAAGGCTGATAAAAGATGAAGACGTGTAATCACCACTAGTGGACTTCTTCCATATGGCTTTATCAGGGTCAGAATGGTGAAGTTGGATTGGTGTGATGATGTCCACAAAATTAGACCATTGCCCAAGCTCCCAACTAAACAGATTATGCCTAAGGAGGATGGACCACTTCCAAAGATTTCCTTCCCATGAACCATAGTTAGCAGCCACTCCTGTTTTGTTGGAAGCAAGGGCAAAAATCCTTAGGAACATGAGTTGAAGAGATTGATTACCTAGCCGTGGGTCAATCCAAAATGAATGGATTGTCCATTACCAAGGAGATATCCAAGATTAGCAATCACTGACTCATGAAAAACATCATCAACTGTAAGAGGGCGAGAAATATTTCTCCAAAGAGTAGAGCCTTGTGAGATGGAGCAATGGGGAAGAGAACTCTAAGGTCAAGTTCACATTTTGTAGAAATTAACATGTATGTTTGGTGATTTTATTAGATAAAATTACCATGTAATCTCCTATAAGAATAGAAATGACTCATAAAATATTAATTAAGAAAACATACCCTCAGAATACTATTTTACAAAACAAAATTCATATGAAAAAAATTGGTGAAGTATATTCTTCAAAAAAATTTGAACATGTGAAATTAGTTGACTACAAGAATATATATATATATATATATTTTATTGTTTTGGATCTGTGCAAATAAGGGAGGTTTTATTTTATTCTATTCACATATTATTTTTCAATTCTTTTGATTGTTTTTCCATTGTAGTTTGCTTCAATTATTCTCATGAATCAAATTAACATGGCCTTAAAAGACTATATATCAACTTTAGTGGGCAAGGAAGAGGGTAGTTGGGGAAGGTTACCTAAGTTAATTTAGGTTCAAGATCTTGATGATGTGGTGGTGGAAATTGGGAAATGATTCGGCTCAACTTCTCAATGCGTTTACTACGAATGCTAGATGGAGAGTTCTTCGCTTCTGCTAATGATTTGATTAAAATAATGGTATATCACTTGACAAAATAGTTTATAACTTTGTGTTTTGTCTTCTACTGCAAGCCTCCATTGCATTAGTTAGTTGGGTCGAAGGCACTTGTCCATTTGTTGCGAGAATATATTGTTTGGCTTGATAAAGATTAAAGGTCTAAAGGAGGTTCTTAACTTTATTAGCTCTATTTAACCAACTTGAAATATATATATATATATACACTGTATATCAATTTTTGTGTTATTATTGATATTGATGATTGTATTACTATAAATATCTAACAATTTGAAATCATACTAAAATAATTATGATTGTATGATCATAGATTCAATTAGTCCACAAACCGTACCATACTTTATTTAAAGAAAATTAAACCAGACAAGCTCATATCTTTTCTAAAAGAAAATAATTAAACAAAAATCCCATGAGTATTGTTTCGGTATTTATAATCAAATAATGGGAATAATAAGAACAACTTGCAAACAGCATCACTCAGGAACCCCAAGCATAATTTAAAACTCGAATACAAAGTAATGGAAGGACAAGGAAGAGAAAAAAAATCGAGAGAGAAAATCACCATGTAAAAACCATCCATAGCCTCCCAAGACCTGCAGGTCTATCAATTTTCATTGATCTATTTTTCTGGTTTTGTGTTTACATTGAAACTTGTACAAATTAAGTTGAGTTTTTTTTTTATCATGTTTGAAATGACCATCATAGAGGCGAGGATGACATTGAAGACTTGAAGTTCCAAAAGTTATGGCCAGAGCAGGATTAAATAAAAGATAAGCCATGGTTGTTACTATTTTAGGTCAAGACTTGCAAGGAAGAACAATATTGTCCCTTATGGTTAAAGGGGTGCAGTTTTTGTCCATACCTATATGCTGGAATCTTTAATCTTTCTGTGCCTAGAGAAGTAGCTAGGAATAACATGTTGCATCTCCGGTGACTGCAATAGCATGCCTCCCGCTGAACTTTATTGCTATGGTGCAATTTCCAGTTTCTTAATGATTGCATTCTTCATGAATCTGATCCCACTAGGGTTTGGGTTGTACTATACAAGACGAAAATATCATTTTTTTTTTTATTATTTGGTTAAAGAGTGTAAGATGTGCGTCGAAGATGAGACAGTTAGAAGGAGAAAAAGTGTCTCTTCCTAAAGTTCCACCTCCTAATAGCATGCACTAACAAGGAAGTGAGTTTCTTGTTTCTAAGACACAAGAATAGAAGTGTTGACAGCAAGTTGTGGGTGACAGGTTAAGAGGGCAAAAAACTCACATTCAGAGTAATCAGGAACATATCGCCAAGGGTCTTCGGAAAAAACGGTGTGTTGTAGAAAAATAAGGTCATTCCTAGCCAGTCACATACCCCAAAGCAGAAAGGGAAAGTTGAAAGCCCAAGAGATGCGAGGTGCGCAAATGGACTTCCTCGCTAAACAGTTTTGGTCGAGGGAGAAGGATGGATTGGTCCACTAACTTTTTTCAATCATGACATATATCAACAAAAGAAAAAATAAATCATTCCATAAAAACCAAAAGAAAAAATAAATTAACAAAGAAAAATAGAAAGGAAAGGAAAGATTAGAAAAAAAGGGGAAGGGATAAAACTTGGGAGTGACGGTGGTGAGCTTGCCTTTAAATTTAATCTTCAAAAATTAAAATGAATGTAGGTAAAAATAAATAAATAAGAATCCAAATAAAAATAGAGAAAGAGTTAAAATAAGTAAGAGTAAGATACAACATGTAATAAATTTTTCATTGTATTTTGTTTTTAAAAAGAACATATATCTTGTAATTATTGGATGAAAAATAATAAAACTCACTTTTATCTTTTTCAATCATAATACTTGAAAAAATCTTTAAATTATTTAAAAAAATTTAAATAAATTTTTATTATATTGTGTTCAATCAAATTTTTATATTTTTATTTTGAATCAAATAAGTATTTATAATTAATAATTGACTAATTATCATTAGTTAAAATGCTATTTATCATTTTATATCTACATGTTGTTAATGTGTCCGGGGTGAAAAAAATAAAAAAATGTCACGCAATTATCTCAATTTGCCACATCAATATAAAATGTCATCATTCATTATGACATAGGATTTAAAATGACAAATGACATTTTAACTAAATCAATCATTAGTTATAAAAGTTTATTTGTTTCAAAATAAAAATAGAAAGGCTCAATTAAACATAATAAAAAAATAAAAATACCCGAGCATTTGACTCATTGATTAATGCATAAAGAGATCAAATTCCCATTTCTCTAATTATAAAAAAAATACAATACAAAAATAATTTAAGATTTTTTTAAATATTATATTTTTTTATAATAACAGAGAAGATATTCTCTCCTAAGTATAGATTAGTTAGAGATTCTTTATGGCTTTTTGAAATAGAACAATCTTTAAGAACATACACATGTCACAAACTTATATTTTTAACTTAAAAATATGTTTATTAGTTGAGATCTGTGACATTTTCTTTCACTTAACATCTTTGTTGCATTTGCTCTATCACCTATAAAGGAGAAAGATCTATTTTGATTAAAAAATTATTTTGATCTTAGTATTAAGCATGAAATCTTACATCAATTGGATAAATTCCAATACCACTTGTCACATATTTATATTTAATTCAAAAAAATGTTTATTAAATAAAAAAAAGTGCCCAAGTGGCAATAGAGTAGGAAATTTCTATAAGATATTCCATCATATCATATATCACTACTCATCTTTTCAGAAAAATATATATCATTATCATGATTCTGACCCAATTAATGGAATTCATGCCATAAAGGAAACGCATTGATAAAAAGATATTAAAGTTGGTATTTTCTTGAGAAATTCAAAATTTTGCTATGACTGGGGTTAGTTTTAATTAATTCTAAAAAAAGGAGAAAGAAAGATAAATGTCTGTAATTCTATAATTAAAAAAAAAAGAAAAAAAATTACCACTACTACTTATTACAAACCTAAAAGGCCATATTATTATAGTGTATAAATAAGAAGAAAAAAACAAAAGTAAACAATGAACGGCACCAGTAAGGTGTGGCTGTCTAGGGAACGGCGGGCAGGAGCGGGGTCTGGAATGAAAGGAGACGAAACGCAGAGATAAAGTGAAACGTGGTCGCCTCCAAAACCGGATAAGTGGGCCAGTGACACTACTTCGGCCAGGCCCGTAGCACCTAGTGCTAGTTGACGAGGGGCCTCAAAAGATGTTTTCAACATGCAACGTGGTCCTCTCGTTTGGTTGCGGGGAGTGGAAGACACGTGGGTTGTTTGACAAGTGGCGGTAGAGGGCGGATCAAACCCCTCTAAATCATGGGTCTTGGGTCCCTCCACTTTGTCGTCCGTACCACGATTCTGCTGGCGATCACGTGATTCAACTCACCCCATCGCTTCATCTGCTTTCCCTGTCTCTTCCCCTCCCCCGCACTTTATTCTTTTTCCGTCTTTAATTCTCGCTAGCCCCTGCCCTCTCTTTAATCAGCCTTCCACAGTTCCCCCTCTACCACGTTGTAAATGTTTTTAAATTTGGTAGTAAGAATAAGAATTTCCGAGTTAAAATTAATTACTTATTATTACTAATACCCTTTTTTTTATTCTCTACCACTAAAACGTTATAGTTTTAATTTTGTAATTCAAATTACATTAAAATATTTAACTTATTAATTAATGTACAATTTTTCCATTTAAAAGATTGAGTTCGAATCCCTTACTCTAAGTCTAAAAAAAACTTGTAATTCAAGTTCTTTTTTGTTCAGAAAATTGGTGCAACAGGCTTGATTCTACATGTAGGATCCGGACATATCCTGGTTTGCCGCTTTTAGAGTGTTTTTCCTTCCAAAATGAAGTGGGTTAATGCGGTAATTTGACAGAAAGCGAGCGATTACGTGGCGTCCCGGGGTGGCAATAACATTAAATAATGGAGAAAAATAAAAGAAAGCGGAAAATGGAAAATAAAATAGAAAAGGTTTGAAAAAGAAGCCGAGACGCCGCAACCTTAGCTTCTCTCTCCCTCTCTCTTCATAACAAAAAGCCCCTGAGCAACTTCGAATTTACGAAATCAGTAATCATTGAAATCATTGGACACTGTAAGAAATCCCTTTCCCCTTCCTCTCATCGATCGATCTCGCGGCGACTTGGAGAAGAAACTAAGAAATTGGTGCTCCAAGGCAGCAGATTACTTAACCGGAAATTGGACGCCATGTCACCGGGAGAAACGGTCTCCCGGTCACCTCTAGACAAGCCTCTCAACCAACTCACTGAAGATGACATTTCTCAGGTCACTCGCGAAGATTGCCGCCGTTACCTCAAGGAAAAAGGTCTCTCTCTCTTTTTTTGCATCTTTTTGTTTTCATTTTGCATATTTTCTTATGTAAAAGTGCGTACGCGTTGCGTTTCTAGTTTTCTTTTTTGTTCTTCTTTGCTTGTAGGGATGCGGAGACCGTCGTGGAACAAATCGCAGGCTATTCAGCAGGTGATCTCGCTGAAAACGCTTCTTGAAACAACGTCGGATTCGGACGCCGTCGAAGCTTGCAAGAAACTCCACATTCCCTGCCCTGAAAATCCGCCTCGTGTGCGTGGATGTTTTTACAATTAATAGATCTTATTTTATTTTATTTTTCTTTTTTTTAAGGCATGAAAAATAGTACTAGTGGACATTTTTTATATACTTTCCCTTTTCTTTTTTGTAGTCAAATAGTTTAATTAAATAAAATTTTCTCAGGTCGTTTCTGATTCAACGGTTCTAGTGAATGAAACGACACGGCATAACGGAAATTCGGCCCCAGTCAACGAATCTGTTCGTTGTCCCCATCCAGATCCCTCTAAATCCGACTTTTCTGGCGATAATTCCAGCCTTAACGCCATCTCTGGAAATGACTCTGTTTCTCCAAGGTTATTCTTTAAATTTTGCACTCTATTGTTTTCAGTTTCTAAGAAACCTAGTTTTGCATGGAATAAAAGCATTTGAGCTAATTGCAATGAGTGTGAGGTCATTTGATTCTTCTGTTCTTTGGGAAGTTTAATCCAATATTGTTGGTCAAGTTTGTTCATTGAGTGATGGTTGCTAGAGTCAACGGTTTAAATTAACGTTTCAATGTGAATGGAATATGAATTGCACATGTGCGCGAGTGCCGTGTGTGTTGTCTGTTATGTTCCACGTCAAATTTGTGCCGGCAATTATTAGCAAATCTTTGGGTCAACAATGACGGCATGCCACCCATAAGGGTTCTGTTCTTTTTTTTTTTCTAGTATTAAACGTGCAATCTGGAGGATCCTCTAGAGTCAATCCACCTAGTTATGTTCTAAAATTCCGACCATTTAAATTAGTGGATCATCAGATGGTGGCAGATCAGCATATTTGTCTCATGAGTGTTGTGGGACGTGTGCGGGATCAGTGACGGTATTAAACATGTGATAAGTGATGTCGCACCACCCAAACTGTTCATTAAATTAGTTTGTCAGAGTCATAATAGAGTACCTCTATTGGGGTCTTGTCTTGATAATTTAATTATAATGATGAATTTTTAGCTGGATTAGTTCCAACTATGAAAGCGAATAGTTGACAACTCACTGGTCTTGCATTAAAAAGAAATGATGTTGAAGTTAGATATCAAAGAAATGTGTAGTAAGTTCCAAAAGAGAGTTTTCTGCTGCTTAGAGCACTTGACTAGTATCTCATAGGGGAATAAGAGCACTAGGTTGGGATTCAAGTTTCTCAGTTGTTATTAATGTCTCGTTTCTGTCTCAGGCTAGCTTGCATTGGATTGCTTCCAAATTTATGGTCCTACATCTTGATGAGAGAACCAGATTTAGCTCCTATAGATAAATCAAGAGCTCATGATGGAAAAAGTAGGTGATGGAAATTTTGAACCAACTGAAGAAAATAGGGCTTTTGTAAAGGATGTTTGCTTAACAATTTAACTGAAATGTAAAGTAAGAAAGAAGGCTACGGTTAAATCTTATGATCTAATGCATGTTATACGGTATAGTACAGCACTTAGATTGGACATTTGCTATTTATGCTTGTCAAATGTGGGTTTGTTTTTTATGTTATTCTGTGATCAATACCAACTGTAGGGGAACTAAATATTTCTTTATGAAAAATTCACAAATGAAGTAGTTAAAATCATGTAGTTCTGTAGTTAAAGTTTCTGGCCTGTCTTAGATCCTCTGTTTATAACTTGTATGACCACTGGTTAGAGGTTTATGAAGATATGTGAGGGCAATTAAAGAGTATTTTTTTTTACTAAATACCTGTTCTTAGTTTTCACAAGTTTGGCATGTAAGACTACATAACTAATCGAAGCTTTTCCTCCTAGGTATGCAGTTATAATTCATTAATAGTGCTGATTTTATGATCATTTATTTATCTTTACAAAAAGTCTTTAAAATGTTTTTACCACCTTCAAAGTGTTAAGATACCAATTGATTATTTAAATGAGTGTGGATTTATAATTACATGGAGATGGCGGTGGCTATGAGTGTTTTCTTTGTCACCTTTTGTAGTGAAGGATTTTTGAGATTACACTTCATGCTTTACTGGTTGAACTCCATGACTTTACTTTGATCACCAGCCTTTTTTCATATTAGATTTTTCTTATTGAAATCTTGTATCTTGTTAGTTCGGTTAAAAATTTGAGTTTATTTGTGGTTATTTGTAAATATATATATATTTTTTAAATATATCCATTGGTGTGACCAACTTATGAACAATTTAGATCAACTTGTTTTTGAGTGAAAATTTTGAGCCTTGATCTAGACTGATCTTGAGCATGTCTAAGATATTACTAGTTTTTCCTTAGTTGTATATTAATAATTGAAGTTCTAAAACTGAAGAAATCTCAACTGTTCAGAACTGCAGGAGCTGCTAAAGAGCAAGCAGGACAGATGACAATTTTTTACTGTGGGGAAGTGAATGTCTATGATGATATGCCTGGTTGTAAGGTAATACACCCTCCTCTCTTCTTTAGAGTTCAGACATCATAAGGGGTATCTCACCGTAAACATGTGTTATAATTTTGATTTACGATGGTTATGCAGGCGCAAGCAATCTTGCAACTTGCTGCAAGTCCACTCTCACTATCTCAGGAAACTGCAGCTGATCGAAGCAGAGCACCATGGTCTGTTCCATGCCAATTACAGGCTGCAGGTGTCAAAATAAGCCCATGTTCACCAATGGTTATATTGCCATCACCGCAAACAGGTAGGCTTTTGTGTTGGGTTAGGTGTCTGCTAAGCACCATACGTAGTTTGCATTACCTAGAGAGGTAAAAAGGAGACATGAGCAGAGCTTAACTCTTTTCTTGGATGAACCTGTTTTAGTTCATAATGAATCTATATTCCAATAGTATCTATGATTGTTAAATGTAATGTCTTGATTCAAGTTGCAGTGAAAATGGGTATGATACAGTGCCTAGATAGCGGATAATTCTCCACTGATTATTGACGTGCCATTTTCATTTCCTTTGCAGTAAAGGTGGCAGAAAACTGTCAGTTTCCTTGGGAAGAGAGCAATATATCTCGTGAAGACAGCCTTGGTAATTGCTTCCTTCTAATTATCTTGTAAAATCCCATTTCCTTTAATGGGTAGTAGTGATTATGCATGCTTCTTAATAACGTCATATATCTGTTTTACATCTGTGCACAGCACCTCTCTTTGATTAATTGTTCGCAATGACAGATTTTCCTGTTGTCATCATGCTATGACTATAAATACTCACTATTAACTGCATTTCATTTTGGTTTTGGTTAAATTTTAATCAGCCTGTCTTTGCAGCATGAGGCTATCTCCATTGAATAATAAGTTCTATCGCTTTTAAGTAATGAACTACACCAAGGGTGCAAGCGTGATGCTAATTTTTTATTTAAATGAATTATGATTGGAATTTGCGTCTCCCTTGTTCACAGTTCCCATGCTTATTAGCACTCTGTTGTCTGTATGTCTTATCATCTCAATAATGAAGTTGATTTAGCAGAGCCAGCCTCCTTTTGCACCCACGGCCCGACCCCCCTCCTTTTGTATCCTTGGTTCTCTTCTTGTGTCGAGGAGTTTTGCATAAGGACTTGATTTTCTCTTTCATCCTTTCTGCTGGTTGTAATCTAGAATAACTTTTTTGGTCAATCCACTTTTTGTTGTTATACTGATTGCAGGTTAAGTAAAATAATGAAACTCTAGAACTTGTGTTTTAATCAACTTGGTCATGTTTGTGTTGGAATGGACATCATGCCATCCAACATGGTTTATTTGCTGGAGTAACCTGTATCCTGTATCATGGTCTATTTTAACAATATGAGAATAGAAGTTACAGATTTTAACCTCCACTCCATCCCCCCTGCCCATCCCCCACCCAACCAACCTACAATAAAGGGAAGGAAAAAGACAAGAAACAGTTGGTCTGTGCAGTGTATTAGAAGTTACTTTTCAATTTTTTGTCTGCTTAAGTAGATAATTCTGGTATTTTTGATATACAGATTTTTGGGTCATAGCCTGTGTGATTATTTCCTGCATCTCATCTTTCTTTTTTCTTTTAATAGAAAAGAATTATAAATAAGCATGCTTTAAGAAAGGGTAAACTCCACCTACACTCTTTGTGGTTTCAATTTTTCTCACATAGCATTATGTGGTTTCTTTTTTCTCAATCAGTACTTTATTGATATCTTTATTTTCTCAATTAGCACCCTATGGATAATTTTTGTTCTCATAAAGGGTTAAGTTGTTAAAGTTGCCCGGTAAAATTATCAAAATATTATCAATTCAAAGTAGCTTATTTGTTCACACTTAGAGTATTTTTGTAATTTTACTGGGCAAAATTAACAGTCTAACCTGTTACGGAAACAGAAGTTGTCCACAGGGTGCTAATTGGAAAAAACATATATATAGCGTGATAATTGGTAAAAAAGAAATTACAGGGTGCCATGTGGGAAAAATTGAAACCACAAGAGGTGTAGGTGGAGTTTACTCTTTGAGAAAAGATATGAAATAGGTCATAATGTTTCTTAGTTGGTGCTGTACCAGGATGGCTTGACTGAGCCTTGAGGACCACTGTGGTGGACCTTGCTAAAATTTTAAGAGATGGATGTCTAATCTGAAAAGTGATGTAGCAAAAGAATTTGTCATTTTGCGTGCATTTTCAGCTTTATATGTTGGTTTAGCTGGGTAAATACATTTGCCACAAGGATTGCAGGTTTATTACAGATTTCGCTTTTTAGCATTCTGAGTTTCACATTCTAGTACAAATTGGCCAATCTGCAGAAGTAGAGTTTTGTCCTTTCTTGTGTTTTTTCTTTATTTTTGGGGTCAGGTCAGGAAGGTTTTTTATTTTAACAGTCAAATAGGATTATAACTTTTGGTTTTTGGATGCTTGTTTTATATATGTTTGTGTATAACCTTAATCTGATAACTATTACTGTCAATAAAACCCCATAGAGCACAATCTCATTGCAGGAATAAGAAGATACATGGTCTCTAGTCATTAATATAATCATATGATCTACTGATTAATGAATGAAAAGAAACCAATATACCATGGTTTTCATAAAACATACAAGACTGATGCATCTTTTACTTGCTTTAAATATTCTTTATATAACTTGCGTCCAGAAGGTCCCAGTAGCAGAAAAGCATTGGTACAAAGATATCTTGAGAGGAAGAAAGACAGGTAACTTTCATGGCAAATGTGTCATACAGTAGAACCAAATAGGCCTACAATCTGGTTTGCTTTGCGTCTTTGTTTCTCATACCCCTGTTAGGTGAAGGTTTAAGAACAAGAGAAAGTTGGCAACGTCTTCATCTCCTACCTTAGACATCTACATAAATCAAGTGGGAGATCAGTTTGCGAATGAGCAGTTGAAGCCAAGTGAACCATATTCTTCTTCCCAAACACGACCACCTTACACACCCCTTCGGTGCAACTCCATTGAGAATGTCCCAAAGATTGCCAGTCTTGCTACTCATCCTGATGCCGAAGGTGACACTGACTTGTCTCGTGCACACTTTGTCTTGTCTTTATGTGATAATATGGTTTGAACCTAGGAAATCCAGGACAAATTTAAGAAGCAAATGTTCCATGCTGTATGCCAATAACTGAATTTGAAAATTCCACCCCAGCCCAAATTTCATCATCGTTCTGCAATTTTCATATGATAGTACTTAGCAGTGATGTTAAGTATTTACCGAGCATTATGTATACCTTGTTTAGCTTCCAACAGCTGGAAAGGAAGCCTGGTTGTGGCTTCTCTTATCTGGACAATATTCCTACGGCTTTATCATATGAAGTCTCAAACTAGTTACACTAGTTTAGTCATAAAGTTCCCTGTCAGTTTCAACATATTTCAACTGCCTGTACTGATGATCAGCAAAAATGCATCGTATTTATATAGTCAACTGGTGTCACTAGGCCAGCTAGTTAGCTCCTTGCATTTCATCTTCTATAGTTTTTCACATTTTCTTATTATTATATGAAATTATTATCATAACATGGAAATAAATATAAATGAGATGTGATTGCCTTACTGCAGATGTATATAAAATATGAGCTTGGATCAGCAATGACATGGTGGTTAAGGACTAAGCACGGAGTCCATATCAAGTATTCAGGTTAACCATGTTGACCCGGAGGGAGTATGCTCAGTGTAGCCCTCATTTTTAGAGATTGTAGCATAATATTAACCAGTTGTATTAGTTGCGGCCATTATTACTTAGACGAGGAACCTAGTTCAGGTTTGCTGATCTTTTGTATGATTTCATTTAGTGATGTGCAGTAAGCTAGATGATCATGTAGGCAACTAAAAAGAGAAGATTTACTTCTGCTGTCCCATGGTCATTTTGAGCATTAAAGGCTTTTCTAGCTGTAGCATCCTTGATATGAAATTGAAATCAAAATGTGCTATTTGAAGTTGTCGATTACATGATGGAGCAAAGTTTAGGGTTCATCTCCAGCGAAAGCAACAATGATCTATCAAGCTTAAGATGGAGCTATTAATGGCCAAAGAGCTGGAAGGAATGGTTGGCAAGATTGTCCATGCTTGATTTGATTCAAAAACAATGATCCAAATGGAAGATGGCCTATGACTGAATCAATTCAAAGTCGAAACTTGAGCAGTACTATGTAGTAACTTGTGAAGTTTAATTTGATTAGATATGTAAAAGTATAAATACAATTTATTATAGGAAATCGATGTTGAAAATCGAATTAGACTGGTTGGGTTTATCATATTTAATATACATTTAAATAATAAAATTTTATTTATTAAAAAAGTTAGGATTAAACCGACTGAATGAGCCGGTCGAAATGAATTGGAAAACGAATGGTATTGTCGGTTCAATTTTACAATCTCGTTATTTAATATTTGTAGGAAAAAACTTGACCTTAAATCGATTGAATTAATTTTAAAATGTTATTTATTGTACTTGAATAATTTGAAATCTGAAATGAGTCGACATATCGAAAGAATCAAATTTGAAATGCCCTACTCAAATATCACCCTACCAACCATTCTGACGTTTCACTACGATTTCTTTGACAATATTACAAATGCTTGCTGGTAAATAATGGGTTCTGTTATTATTGTTGTTGTTTTTTTCTTATGGTTTAGGGTGTTGTTAACATTTGATTGGAAAGGGCAAGGAAAACCCCAAACCCACCAGCCACCACACGCTCGAGCGATGAATAATTTCTCAGTGATGTCCCAGTCCCACCACCAGCACTAGCGAGCCTACCTCAAAGCTTTACCTTCACCTGAATCCTGACTTGTATTATTATAAAATCTTACTATTTTTGTCTTGTTGTGATTTAACCATGCTTTCCTGCTCATAATAAAGTGGGTCCGCTACTGCTGCATGATGAACATGATTTGCCTTTCAAACTAGTTGCATTTCATAAAGCTACCAAAGTCAGGGTTGCTTTTCTCTCCTCAAATTAGTTACGGGCTAAAGGAACCCAAGAGGGGGTGCACGTGTCAAGCCTAGGGAAAAGAAGAAAGGGTTATTGTTGTCCCGTTGGAGCATAGGCTATTGGCAATGTGATCGCGGCCCAGCGGGTCAACTTCAGGTAGGGGCTTGTCTTGTCATTGGATTTGGATATGATATGAGTAATGAGCCTATGTCTTTGTAGTCTATGGAATGTCCAGCCGCTCCAAAACAAATTTCGGATCAATTTTATAACAATACCCTGACAATTATTAAGGTTTTTTTGATAATTGATATATTATAAAATTTTAAAAATTAATATTTAATACATTAACAATATATAGATTACTAAATCATAACATCTCATTAATGAACCTTTTAAATCATAGGATCTTATTATTTTGAATAAAGTATCACAATTTGGTGAACTAATTATGCTATATAATGTCGATGTATTAAATATTTTTCCAAAATTTTAAGGTTAAGCTCAGTAAAGAGAGGAGGGAAGCAAATAAAGAGATTCTTTCTTTTCTTTCCTTTAGTTAAAGGGAAATATTTAGTGAAAGAATAATATATGAATTTTTACTTTTTTCTTTTTTTTTTCAAAATCTAATCATTTTCAATTAAAAAGAATATACTTTTTTACCTAAGTTAATCATTTAATTACAAAATTTACACATATTCTATTTTTCATCTTTCACAAAAAAATAGGAAAAAATAATAATTTTTCTTTCTCAATCATATAATCAATTAGGAATGTTAATGAGTACCTTTATTATAATCGGATACCTTATATTACGTTACTCGATTAAATAAGATTAAAGTGTCTTATAATTGAATAGTAAAACTATTACTCATAACAAGTTCAAATAAAGATTCGATAAAAAAAATTCAAACTTTTATTTTCAAAATAACCACATCCGACTTATTTAATGATAATGACATACTCTCAATAAAATCAAATTAAACAATATTATGATCAATTTTATATTTTAAAATTAATTTTTTTCATTAATAATTTTACCATGAAATAGAATATGCTCTCAATAAAATCAAGTTAATTAATATTACGCTCTATCTTATATAATAAAGTGTTTTTTCATGGATGATTTTATTACTAATTAACAATAAATTTATTTGTTTTACTAATATTTTTTTTAATATTATTCTTTGCTTTTAACATAATTTAATTGAAAACTTTCATATCGATTAAGACAATAATCCAAATTAACAAAATAATTTTTACAAAAGGCCGTGACGAAGCGTGGGCATAAAGAAAGATGGAGGGACGAATGTTAAGTAGTTCCAAGTTGTGACTAAAATAATGGTGTAAATTCAATTAGCAAGAGCAGGAAGTGAGAGGGATTATCACTTGATAGAGATACTACGTTGTTAATGGAAAGTAGGCTGGCCAAATACGCTTGGGAGTCATCCCCCTCCTGACCACAATGAGTTGGTTCCAGGCCAGGCCAGGCTCCCAGCAGCATTTGTCAAATACGCTTTGGGTCATTTCACATGGTATTTTCCCCTCCCCCCGAGATTTTAAAGGCGAAAACACCGCCACTTGCTGCTGTTGTGTATTTTTGTTAAAGAGGACCATGTGCATTTCCTAGTTTTTCATAATATTCTATTTTCCAGGCTCAAATGAGGGAAAGTCTTGGATGTAATCCACTCACACATCTTCTTCACACTTTCTTCTAATCGCATGTTGAGCACGTGGATCCAGTGGGGCCTCAAATCATGACTCTAATGAACAAAATCTCTCTCCCCCCCCCCCCCCCCCCCGACCCCGATGTTCCATTTCTCAATATTATCTTTTTTATTTTAAAATTCTCCCTAGTAAAAACACATAAAAAATCGAACTAAATATATTCATCTTTTTTGAACAAATAATGTTATTTTGTTCCAAATTTAGATAGACTAAGGTAGAATATTTTTAAAAAATCTCTAAATTATTTAAAATTTCTCAAACAAGTTTTTATTATTTTATTTTTATTTTAAGTAAAGTAAGTTTATATAACAAAGCATGGATTAATTTTTTTTAAAAAGGAGAAATGTTATTAATTTTTAATCATTCGTGGGAAACAAACCCCTAACAAATCATAAAACAACAAATTCATGATTTCTTTAGGAGGAGAGTCATAAGAAACAAAATCAACATCTACATGAAAACTAATATTAGCAATGTGATCCGTTACTACATTTCCTTCTCTATAGATAAGGGAAATATGCATTGACCATTCACCTCATATCATTCTACATATAACTTCAATTAAGTCAGAATTACCACAAGGATAGGATAAGGCATCAGCTATTGCTTGAGCAACTATTTTATTATTAACCTGTAACCGAACCTTACAAAAACCTTTGTCCCAGGTCAATTAAAGCCCTAGATATACCCTCTTAAAGCTCAACTTTGTAGGCCAAGCAAGTACACAACTTGGTGACATATCCACCTCTCCAATGTCCACAATGGTCTTTAATGATGCCAGCAGTAGAAGCCAACCCCATATTGCCTACAAGCCCTATCTTTGTTCAAGATCACCCATTCAGTAGTTAGGCATTGCCATTCTATCAGTGTCTCCTTCTTAAATGGCTTTTGTGAAGCAGTCAACTGAGTCGAGTTATAGATCATGCTCAACATACTTTTGATGAGATTCAGCTTGTTGTCAATTGGAATTTGCCTGTATTCAAAAACAACTAAATTACGCCACTTCCAAATGTACCAGCAATTAACACCAAACTAAGTCTACCATGACACCTCATAAACTCTGAGCCAGAAAATTTTCAAATTAAAGAGCAACCATTCCACTAAAGGGTAATCGAAGAACCTCCCTAAATCCTATTGAGGTAATAATCTCTTCCAAACTTAATATGCTTGTGAGTAGTCAAGAAGCATATGTAAGAGTGATTCCTCCCTTCCATTACATAAAGGACATGATGATGAGAAAGACATGTGCTTCCTCAAGCGTTCAACATTTGTTAGCACTTTCTCATGCATGCATTGAACTAAGAACATACAAATTCTTTGTGGACCAAATCACTTCCAAGCTTTATCCCATTTACAACTTGGTTGACCATAATAACTCTGTTTCCTATGTCGCAGACTCATAGCATATTATATGTTAAAGCCACTGTAAACTTACTTGAATGGAAGGGGCCTAGTAAGGCACATTCGACTTGAATTGCAACATGGGAGACATAACAATTGTGATTTTGTTCACCAACTATTCTGGTAAAACTACAGCAAGCTTTGCCACATTCCAACTCCTATCCACTAACAAAAATTTCCTTGCACAACACTTATCATTCGCAATATTGTGAGAAAGAGGCATTAAATCCATAAGAGCAGAAATTTCAAACCAAATATCCTTCCAAAACCAAACCAATAAACCATCATCTAGAGCCCATCGAATATTGCTTGTAAAGAGAGGCCATACCTTACTCAACGAATGCTACAAGGAAGAAGCACTAGGTTGCAATATTGAGTTAGGTCTCTTATCCATATTGAAACCATATTTTTCGTGGAGAATTTTAACCCATAATGCACGAGGTCGAGTAGCCATTTACCATAGTAATTTCATCATGAAAGCCTCATTCATCATATGAAGTTTTTTCACTCTCAAACCCTTTTAATCTTTTGGTTTATAAACTATAATCCATTTTATTAAATGATTTTTCTAATATTATGATCTCTGCCTCAAAGAAAATTTCTATAAGGTCCTTCTATTCTATTACAACACTCAATTGGAATTGTCAACGTATGTATCACATAATAAGGAATTGTGGATAACATTGACTTCACTAAAGTAAGTCTTACAGCAAAAGATAACAAAGCTGCTTTCCAACCACTAAGTTTGCTGCGAACTTTTTCCTTCAATTACTTAAAGGTAGTAACTCATTTCCTTCATGTAAACAAGGGGACTCCAAGGTATTTGCCCATATTGTTAGAATACTGGAAACCAGAACAAGCTTTGGGCTCCTCAATAACATTCAAGGAGACATTATTTGAACAACAGAAAATAGATTTTGACACCCTAACCTTTTCACTTGAGCAGGCACAGAATCATCTAAAACTTTTATGATAATCTCCATTTGTGAGATAGAAGCCTTCGTAAAATAGATAAGGTTATCAACGAAAAATAAGTCGGACAAAAGAAGGCATTGTTGACCTAGCTTGATTGGTTTTCATAAACCTTGTTCTACAGCCCTGTTGATTGCATGCGACATTCTTTCAATACATAGTACAAAGAGATATGGAGAAAGTGGGTCACCTTGCTTTACTCCTTTAAAAAAAGAAAACAATTCTGATAGAGAGCTATTCTAGAGGATTTGAGATTTGATGCTTGCCCAGTTTTGAACCAAAATATTAATAAGCATATTTATAATCCCTGCATTTATAAAGGTGTCATAAACAAACTCCCACTGATGCTTATCATATGCCTTTTCTAAATTAATTTTCAACATCATCCAACCCACCTTGCTTTTCTTCCTTTAGAACGAGTGTAATGTTTTTTGGGCTACTATAATATTATCAATAATTAGCCTTTTGGGTATGAAACTAGCTTATGTATCAGAAAACAAAGGTGGCATAACTGGCTTTAACCTATTAGTTATTACCTTTATTAAAGTTTTAAAAATTACAAGTAATAAGCTAATAGGTTTGTATTAAGATATGAGTTATGGAGAAGATACCTTGGGAATTAGAATAATTAAAAACCAAAATAGTTTATCCTTGATTCGTCCACCTTGGGAAACATCCTGTACATATTGTATTATATGTAGTCCCACTGCACACCATTGCATCTTTAGAATATAGATTTTTAAAAAAGTCAATTGCATGATTCGTAATTACGTCCTGCCCATCAAGCTAGTTACCATTCCCATCCTTGAGTTGAAGTATCTTCGCTTTATTCTTTCTTCGAATCATTCTAAGGTGGAAATATTTGGTGTTTTTGTCCTTAAAATTGAGCCAATCCGCTCTAGCTTTTGCCTTCCAAAATATTTCTTCCTATTGTTACACCAACTTGTAATATTTCCTCAACTTTAGCTTCAACTTGCTTAGATAATTTGAATGGCAAATCTCTAATGCTTTTTCTATGCCCACAATTCTTGCTAGAATTCTCTTTTTCTTTAAAATATATTTTTGTAAACCTCTTTACTCCACCAACGAGCCTTTTAGTGAATTTAGTCAAAGTTGAATAAATGTCATGAAAAGAGTCCCAAGCTTGCTTAACAAAATTTCCAAAATTGGAGTGAGAGATCTGAGCTACTTGAAATTGAAAATTGGGACCTTGCTAACTATCCTACAATCCTCAACACAAATTAGTAAAGGTCTATGGTCAGATTTAACTCGAGGCAGGTGCTGAACAAAAGCCTCACTAAATTGAACCTTTCATGCACTATTACAAATCGTTCTGTCAATCCTTTTGGAGACCAAACTTTTTTTGCATGTGTAATTAGGTCTTTTGAAGCCAAAATAGAGTAGTTCACATTCATTAACAAAATTCTAGAACAAACGACAAGGTTTTCTACCATTTTGTGAGCCATCAACTTTCTCAGGAGTAAAAAGAAAATAGTTGAAATCTCTTGTCATATGCCACGACGATCAATTGAAGCAGCAAATAACAATATTTCAACCCATAAAGCACGAGGAACTCTATAATCTGGATTACCATAGATTGCTATCAAAAACCAAACACATTTATTCCATTGCCTAACTACAAGATGAAGACATTAAAGATGATTACAAACCATCGAAATCTGTATTCTCTCCTTCCATAACACCCATATGCCTCTTGAAAATTTAGATGCCTCCACGCTATATGATCTTTGAACTTAGCGAACTTATTACCTTGTCCGTCGTAATTCCATTTATTCTTGACTCCACTAGAATTAAACTAGAAAAGCTATAAATTTGACAAAAGTCATTCAATACACCTTTAAAGGTATAATCTCTAACGCCCTGACAATTCGAAACTAGCAACTTCAAATCCATACAAGTAATAGTAAAAAGAAAAAGCTCATGTTGCCTTGTTATTACTCTCAAACACCATATTGGCCGAACTTGAGGCATTAGACATAAGAGCCTGAACCAACATTGAGTTTTCATTCTCCAAAATTAGAAAAGCAATTCTCACTTGTTGGGAAAAGAGATTGCTCTTTGATCGACCTTTTTCCTTGAGAGACATCCTTTGTAAAGCCACTAAAACTTTTTACCTGAAATTTAAGTGTCACCCCTTGACAAAGAAATACCTCAATTCCTTTTAGTTGAGACTGGATCCCTTACATGATAATAATCCTTGCTGTCCACATTATTAACAATATATGTCTTATTTGCCAATACCACCACGGAGTGCTTTATTATATCTAGTGTATTAGGTGCGATTGCTAATTTATCAACCTGAATGTCATTCAACTGATTTTGAAATAATTGCACATTTATAGAAGCTTTAGCATTCATACCAAAGGTAGTGTCATGGTTACATGGAGATATTTCTTTTGTTGGAGCATCTAGTAAAAGGGTTGCTCTTGCCCTTGAGTCATTATCTTTCCTTTGAAGGACCATCCTTTGGCCTTCAAGTCCATCGTACCACACATCCCTACTATTACCTTCTTTTGCAAAAAACTTGGCATCTTTGTCAGATTTCTCATGGTCATGGTTTACTTTTCGACCACCATGAGATGTACCTTCATGTTGCAATGTATCCCCACCTTTGATCATATTATTAAACCTTAAGCTTGAGCTTGTTGAACCGTTATTATTTATCGTTTCTCGAGCTTTACCTATAGTATCCATCCCATATTATTTTTTTCGAGTCACTAGCATCTAAGGTCTATACGAGTTGTCTTCATTTTCCTCTTCTAACATCATGTTATCAAATTGCCTTTTAGAATTAGACTTTTCCACTTGTTTTGGGCATACTTCCTTGGTGTGTCCATACATCCCATATGAGAAAAAAATTCATGGCAACCCTTCATAGTCGATTCTTTGAATAGTATCATTAAAGATGAATTGAGATAGCAAAGGTTTTGGTAAGTCCAATTGTACTGCAACGCTTGTAAATTTGCCTCTTTTACCTACAGTGGTATGTTTTAATCATTCTACCAATAAAAGAGATCACTTTTCTGAGGATTGCCTTATGATACATGTGCAAAGGCATCTTGAGAAATCTCACCCATGTAGCCATTGTTGTAAGTTCCTGAGTTTCCTGAATGTATGAAGAGGTCCATGGATGAACAATTAAGTAACACCCCATTACGAGCTAAAGGCCATCCAACAACACCCTAAAATAACCTTTTAGCTTTTCAAATCTAACTAGACACTTGTTCTCATCAAGATCAAAAATGGTATATCTACCAGCTGGCTTCCATATAACAAGGATTTTTTCGTTGAGAGTTGTATGATAGAGGACGACCAAGCATTCGCACAATGATCGACTTTCCCATTTCTTCGATGGTACCTTTTGAATACATTCAAAAACCTAACAGATGGGATACCTTTAATTGAACTCACTTAGATATCATCAAAGTCTGAAACATCTAAACCATTCAATAACTCTACATCATCGTCATCCAAAAAATTGTTTTCCTACTGATCATTAGTTTTAGACCCAAGCCCTTTACCATCTGAACTTAATAAAACATCCCTAAAGGAAGGATTGTTATGCATTTTTATTAGATCTTCATTAGGTGAAGAGTGCCTAAATCTACCTCTTTTTGTAGAACGATCGTCAAGAATGGTCAAGTTAAGGTTTTTTTGTGGCGAAGATGTTGACACAAGAGTCGCCATTGGCAAACCCTACACCTTTTTTAGCATTGATTAATTATTGTTAGTCAAATATCACTTGTCATTTATATCACATAGTGTTAGCATGGTATGTTGACATGCCATAGTAAATTTTGACATAACATATTGATATGACATAACGACGTAATTATATAACCATTTTACCATTTACTTTAGCGTCATGTTAACGTCACATAAATATAAAAGATAAATAATATTTTAATTAATAACAATTAGTCAACCATTGATCATAAAAATCTATTTGACTTAAAATTAAAATATATAAATTTGATTAAATGTAATAAAAGAATAATAATTTATTTAAATTTTCTTAAATATTTTAAAATTTTTTAAGTATTCAATCATAGATTAATTATTTACAAATAACACGAATATGTTACAAAATTATATATATATTAATTTTGTAAGTAATAAGTTCTCCTATTGAATATTTTAATATTTATATTATAAAGTAATTAAATCAAATAAAAAATATTAAAATGTTTCAATTGTTTCTGGTTAAGATAATACTTATAATAAGTTTTTATAATGAATATTAATTTTGTAGATTTGATGTAAATAGCATATTAAATAAAGAATATTTTTCTAAAATAATTCCAATTAAAATTTTATAAACATACGTTAATTAGAATGGGGAAATAGAATTATGAATGATTGGTCCCGTTAACCTACTTACAAGTTACAAGTTCACGAAAAGAAGAAAAAGAATAAAAAAAATGATATGGACTAGCAAGATAAGGCAATTGAAAATGCCTGTTGTGCATCAATGGCTTTTGACTATGTACCACGTGGGCCCAAGTTATAAGTGGATCTGTCACATTTTCAATTGAAAAGAAGTAAATGAATCAATTATTTATTGCTTCCGATATGAGCAATATATACAGGAAGTTCTCCTTTTTCATAAGTAATATACTTAAATCTCCACTGACTATAATTCAAAGGACCCCAGTTGGGCAAGACAATTATTGATGCAAACAAGACAATTATTACTTTAATCACAATTTCCATAATTCTTAACCGCACGATGTCGTATCAGCCACTTGTTTGACCCAAATCGTCATCAATTCATCTACTTGTTCTTTTTTTTTTTTAATTAACTCATTTCCACATCTCTCTGAGCCTCTCTCTCTCTCTCCTTTTCTTTGTTTTTATTTTATTGATTTATGGGTTTGAGGTTTTCTCTTGTTTGTACTTCCAACGAACGGTAGCTGCAATCTTTCTGGTCTCCAACGTAAGGAAAGCGAGTGAGAAAAGAAAAAGGGGAAAAGAAATAATCTTTCCCTTTTACCAAACAAAAGAAACGTTACAAAAAGCATAGGAAAGTGGGAACTCAGGGTTATTTTCCCAATTGGATTCCCTCTTCAAACTATGATCTCCCTCTGCCTTCCCCTAAACCTCAGCTCAGCTTTTCTTCAAAATTTCAAAACCCAAAATCTAATTCTCTGTCTCTCTCTCCCACTCTCTCTCTCATAAGAGTGTGTTTCTGAAGGTATTTTGGCTTTATTGTGAAAGCCTATAATGTGGGTTTGGTTGCCTTTGAGGTAAAGATCTTCGGTTACTGTTGGTGGGTAATTGGTAGTTTCTTATTTTATTGCTTTTTTTTAGAATAATTTTCTTTTAAAGAGACAATTTTTTTTTTGTATTTGAAAACCAAGCACTAGTCCTACTTGATCATTTTTTTTTGTGGAATAGGATCAGCGAGGAAAATATGTTTTTTTTTTTTTTACAGTGAAATGAACCCTTTTTTGTAATATATTGGTGTAAATTCAAGGATGTACCAGCTTGTTGAGATATGCCCATATTGAAAACATAGTGAACGATTGTTTGTTTCTGGTGTTTGTTTGCTTGTATTAAATGTTTATAATAGAAATTTTGTTGCTTGGTGAGGTTGGAAGGGATTCTTAGCTAAATAGGGGTTGTGTGATTATTGACAAGGGGGGAACCATTCTGCCTTGTGTTTTTGTGTTTTCCCATTTTATCTTTCCTTTTTGCAAATTTTTTTCCTGGTGTTGTTTTTGACTTCGGGAAAGGGAGAGAGAGAAGACCCCATTAGGCTATTGTGGAGATCTGGGACTTGTTTAATCTGTTATGCCCAATGAGGACTTTCTTTCCCTCTGATTTATGTAAAGAATCACAGCTCAATGCTATCAATCCTCAGTCTTGGCTTCAAGTTGAAAGAGGGAAGCTTTCCAAATTTTCTTCTTCTCACTCTACCTCCTCATCCATGTAAGGTTTTTTTTTGTTCATTTTCTGAGTTTTTGCTAGTCTTCTTTTTCTTTTTTAATTGAATTGGGATAATTTTGGTATAATTGCTGTAGAGAATCATTTATCAAGGTTCCTGAGCCACCAGTAGTGCCATTCTTTAAACCTGTTGATTATGTAGAGGTTTTAGCTCAAATTCATGAAGAACTCGAGTCATGTTCTCCAGAAGAGAGGTCGAATCTTTATTTATTACAATTTCAGATCTTTAGTGGCCTTGGGGAAACCAAATTGATGCGGAGAAGCCTCCGCTCTGCTTGGCAGAAGGCTGGCACTGTCCATGAGAGGCTTGTATTTGGGGCATGGTTAAAGTATGAGAAGCAAGGGGAAGAACTTATTGCTGACTTACTTGCGACTTGCAATAAATGTGCACAAGAGTTTGGGTCAATAGATATTGTTTCTCAGCTTCCAATCAAGGTGAATGGGAGTTCCCAGGAGACTGCTGTGATGAATGGGGACCAGAGCCTGAAAAACGTGAACTTTAGAATTGGAGATGAGAAAATAGTTTGTGATAGGCAGAAAATTGCTTCTCTTTCAGCTCCATTTCATGCTATGCTTAATGGGTACTTCACTGAATCACTCTGTGAGGACATAGATCTATCTGAAAACAATATCTCTCCACTGGGTATGAGGACAATTGGTGAGTTCAGCATGACAGGCACCTTGAGTGAAGTCTCTCCTCATCTTTTGTTGGAAATATTAGTTTTTGCAAACAAGTTTTGTTGTGAAAGACTCAAAGATGATTGTGATAGGAAACTCGCATCTTTGGTTTGCACCAAAGATGATGCTGTGGAGCTCATGGAATATGCCATTGAAGAGAATTCCCCTGTCCTTGCTGCATCATGTTTGCAAGTTTTTCTGCATGAACTGCCTGATTGTTTGAATGATGAACGGGTGGCAGAAATATTTAGTCATGCTGATAGACAACAGAGATCAATCATTGTTGGGCAGGCCTCATTTTCACTGTATTGTTTATTAAGTGAAGTGGCTATGAACCTTGATCCTCGATCTGATAAAAGTGTTTGTTTCTTGGAACAATTGATTGAATCTGCTGAAACTGACAGGCAGAGACTGTTAGCTTTTCATCAGTTGGGATGTGTAAGGCTTCTGAGGAAAGAGTATGATGAAGCTGAAAGTCTTTTTGAGGCAGCTGTCAGTTTAGGTCATGTTTATTCTATTGCAGGTTTGGCTAGACTGAGCTACATTAAGGGTCATAAACTTTGGTCTTATGAGAAGCTCAGCTCTGTGATTTCTTCTGTTTCCCCACTGGGATGGATGTATCAGGAAAGGTCACTATACTGTGAAGGTGATAAGAGGTGGGAGGACCTTGAGAAAGCAACTGAGCTGGACCCAACTCTTACCTATCCCTACATGTATCGGGCTGCTTCCCTAATGATGAAACAGAATGTTCAAGTTGCTCTTGCTGAGATCAACCGGGTTCTTGGGTTTAAACTTGCTTTAGAATGCTTGGAACTCCGGTTTTGTCTTTATTTGGCTATTGAGGATTACAAAGCAGCCATATGTGATGTTCAGGCAATTCTAACACTTTCCCCAGATTACAGAATGTTTGAGGGACGGGTGGCAGCATCCCAGCTCCGTACACTTGTGCGTGAGCATGTTGACAATTGGACAACAGCAGATTGTTGGATGCAGTTGTATGATCGGTGGTCGTCTGTAGACGATATCGGATCTCTCTCTGTAATCTACCAGATGCTTGAATCTGGTGGGGCAAAAGGTGTTTTATACTTCAGACAGTCGTTGCTTCTCCTCAGGTATGCACAGACTTCCAATCTTTTATGGGCCTTCTGACATAAGTTCTGACGTTTTAAAGTGGTCAACCTGCAGCCTTTTACCCCTTTTAAGCGTTTGAAACCAAGTTCATAGTTTTTAATTCACATAAATACGTGCTTATTTTATGTATGTCAGAACCTTGTAGTGTTTATACCATGCTGAGTAATTTGAGAACAGATGCATTGACAAATGGGTCTGCTCTCATATCTCTTTTATAGCATCCATTGTCTTCCCCATCTACCCTGCAACCATGTTTGCTTACCGCACCCCCCCCCCCCCCCCCCCCCCCTCTCTCTTGCTTTGTTTACCCCCTTTTATAGTTAATTCTCTCTTTTAAATGACTTTTAAGAATGTTGTGCCTTCACTTGATCAGGTTAAATTGTCCTGATGCGGCTATGCGAAGTTTGGAATTAGCTCGTCAACATGCATCCAGTGAACATGAACGCCTGGTTTATGAGGGATGGATCTTATATGATACTGGTCACTGTGAGGAAGGGCTTCGAAAAGCAGAAGAGTCTATCAAAATTAAGAGATCCTTTGAGGCCTTCTTCCTTAAAGCCTACGCATTGGCTGACTCTAGTCTCGATCTATCTTGTTCTTCAACAGTTATTTCCCTGCTTGAAAATGCCTTGAAATGCCCCTCAGATAATCTCCGGAAAGGTCAGGTAAGGTTTCCTTTGCCTACCTTTTTTATTAGAAAATCTTCTCTATGTCACTGCAGTTTCTTCCAGAGTGTACAACCATAACTTTTGTGTGTCCGCCATCAAGTAGTTGCGTCACTTCTAAAAAACATTTCATAATTGTTACTGTGAAATGGAGAGATTCTCATAAAGTCTACTCTCCTTTGTACTTGGCTTTTTGAACTTCATTTATTTGTTTGTTTGCTTCTTGCGTCTTAGGTTTGGTTAGACTCAGTGATTCAACATTTGAAGAGCGTGAAGACTCTTTGTTTACTATTGCAGACTGGTTCTAAATTATGCGGAATATTTTTGAGTGATACAATGAATAATGCATTTGCTTAGGCTGGATTGATCATGTAATTAGATTCAGTCTCAATTATTCCCAAAAGGGCCAATTTGGAAAATGCAAAAAATTCTAAATGGCACAATATGAATCTGGTCAAATCCTAGGCTGATGTTTACTGATTGTGCGTTACAATACAGTGCAGTAAATATCATTACTAATTTCTGGCAGTTTTTAAAGGGAGCTACTACTTTTGAATTTGGTTGTTTTTGCTCTAGTGACGCAACATGGCTACCAAATCTCTGAAGATACTATACTTGTGCTTCCATGATTTTAATTTTGGTGTTAGAAAACATAGAAGGCTTTGGGCTTTCAGCATTATCTTATCTTTGTTTGAGCTCTGTTTTTTCCAGGCTCTTAACAATCTTGGAAGTGTGTATGTTGATTGCGGGAAATTAGACTCAGCAGCTGATTGCTACATTAATGCCCTTAAGATCCGACACACGAGAGCCCATCAAGGCCTTGCACGTGTTCATTTTCTCAGAAATGATAAGGCTGCAGCATACGAGGAAATGACTAAACTGATTGAAAAGGCTAAAAATAATGCATCTGCCTATGAGAAGAGGTCTGAGTACTGTGACCGTGACCTTACGAAGGCAGATTTGGAGATGGTCACTCAATTGGATCCACTTCGGGTGTATCCATACCGATATAGGGCTGCAGGTTAGATCATATTTTGTTTCTGTTAACATAGTGTTAATTAAAATTTTCACTTAGCTGAAAGTAAAGGCTGTGTTGGAACAGTGTTAATGGATAGTTACAAGGAGAAGGAAGCCATCGCGGAACTATCAAAGGCTATAGCATTTAAAGCAGATCTTCACCTTCTACACCTACGGGCGGCCTTCCATGAGCATGTTGGTGATGTGTTGGGTGCACTCCGAGATTGTCGAGCTGCTCTCTCCGTAGACCCGACTCATCAAGAAATGTTGGAACTACACAGCCGCGTAAACAGCCATGAGCCTTAAAACTTTCTTTTTTCTATTTTGGGTTAAAAATGTAAACAAAAAAAAAAAAAAAAAAAGAAGGAAATCATAACTTGAAAAAACAAGGAAAGAGATTTTGAATTGAATCATTACCGTGTATACGAGCGAGTGTGTGCTTGTAGCATCCATGTTTCCTTTGTAATTTATATCCTGTAAGAATTTTGTTAATGAAATTTATTCAAGGCCTACTTACTCTTGTCCTCCAACAATGGCTCCGTTTTTTTTCCCGCTTTCCTTCTTTGAAAGAAACAATTGCGGCCGGCATAGTCTTGTAGTTATTGTAACCTACTAAATAAAATTTCATTCGGTGGGCAAAGGTCAAATGCGCAATATTATATTAGAATTTAGGAATTTGTTTGCAATGATTTCTCCTCGAATGGCAACGGCAACGGCAACGGCAACGGCAACTCCAAAGTGGTGTAATGTAAACCCCCATTCTATTTGCTTTTCTGACTGCAATGATGTGCTGACAGTTGTCGGTCACAAGGTAAAATCTCTATTCCTCACTCACCTAGCTCGTCTCTTCCAAAACAGAAATTCCCATTAACAAACTTTGATATAACAATGCATAATTTTAATAAGTTTTATATAAACAACAATAACGAATACTATAATTATGTGCATTTTTTTTACATTCATTTATTTTTACTTTATCTAACAACTTTCTAAAATACCAAATACCAAAACCAGCGTTTAGCAATACAAGCAACATAATTTAGACAATGCAGCGTTTATCTTCCATCATAAAAAGGAAACTGTACACACATACAAACAAACAAACAAACGAATATTACAAATAGCTAAAAGGTTTTTATAAGAAACAAAAGCGACATGGATTGGATTTCTCTGAATTCGGTTTGACATAGAGACTAGAATCCCCCTATAACGGTGATATTAAATATAGTAATAACCAGTTAGGGCTCGATGCACATCAAACTATTGTAGCTAGGGCCTAGAGGGGCCTAATAGGAGAGTTTACATAAATAACGGGGGTAGAATTGTCCCCAAGGTGCGATTGGATTGAGCCCAATCGCAGTGTTAGTGCTTTGCCCAAGGGACTAGCCCGAAAGCAAGGTTAAAGCACCGTACGTGCTGTTGGTGCCAAACGGGGCCATCACAAAGCGTGTGGATGCCGCGCGTTTCCTCATGGGTGAAGTGAAGAAGCTTTTTTATTACCTCAGACCCCGCATTGACCGCAGCCCTCTGTTTTGTTTTGGGGCGGCGACATGGACGGCACATAACTGAGTCATCGGTCTCTAGAGAGAGAGAACCCCACCTTGGCCAACATTCACAAAGAACAAATGTCATGGCATATTCCACATTAGAGAGGAAAGGATAGTGTCCAAATAAATACTTTTAATATTATAATAAAGCAAATAGCTCAGGAAGCAATCTGCCTTTCTAGCTACTAAGAGTCCAATATATGATGTCTGCTAACCCACCTAGTATCGTATGAACTTTCAGTTTTTTATTTGAGAAAACAAAACACAAAATAACTTTTATCAAAGCCAATCGCAAAACTTATCCATTTTTCACAACAATTTTATCTGACTATTAAAGCCTATGAAGAACAGGCAAGACTATCACAAATCTAGAAAAAGCAACCCCGAATATAAAATACTCCCAGCACAAGGCCCTCTCCTCTCTCTACATGCCTCCCCAATCACTGTCAATATGTACAAACTATATACAGTCGCAGAACAATTTGGATTACTAGTGTCAATCTACACACACATATATGATGAGGAACCGCTTAAGAGCAAACCACAAGTAATTGCACATGCCAAGAGACACAGCCACCAACTGAGTTCAAAATGCCTGAGTAGAAGATGCAAGTCTAGACCTCATACTAAGTTAACCCACTATTACTAGGCTAAATCTGAGATGTTTCAGCCGGTATTTGACATATTTTACCCAAGAACATTTATATCACAAGATAACCAGCATACCTTGTGGTCATCACTTCGGAAATGACATAGGATCCTTTACTGGGTGCCACAGTAGCATCCAACTTCATCTAATGGCACTGGAACTCAAGCATTCTGTGTTGCAAGGAACTTGGCGACTGAAACTTCAGGATAAATCCACCTTCCATCTATTTCATCACATTGATCTTCAAAATGGATCAAATTTTCAATTTTCTTGGATCAAACATAACTAATTGCATGTCTTCCATGTTTAGACATTAGTGACAAACGTACTTCCCAAGGAAAATGGTTAACTTCAGAAAAAAATGGTTGACCTGTGTACTTCTGTCAACTTTTGCGAGGTTGGAAATAAGGATGCCTCAAAGCATCATCAACACTTAACCGATCATCCTACAAAATACAAAATGCATTTCAAACCCAAAAACATCACATTTACAAAAACTAGTAGTAAAAGACAAGTAAAAAGATAAATTGCACTAGAACTTCTGTTTTATAAGAAGGATTGCTGCTTCATTTTTCATCTAGACCCCAGTCACCATTAAACATCCTACCAGTTCAAGGAAGAGATATATATGCGTATGATGCTCAGAAACCACTGTCACCATGGAAAGACATATTTCTCTAAAGACGGTTGAAAGCACCACTCAACAACTACCTTTCATTGCTAAAATTAACCATATGCCATTATATATAATTTAAAAGAACTGCACAAGGATGTTAAAAAGAAATTATATGCATTTACAGATAAATTATAGTTTTCAAGAATATTTTTTATAAATCCCAACTATTTTTATCTTTTTTTTTCGTTAACAAATGAATCATAACTCCTTGCTATTCTCAAGCCAACAAACAGAAATAGCAGACCTAAAAACTATTTCTTTTGCTCTTAACTACTTCAAAGAACATTGAAAAGTTTAAGTAGATATTCTCTTTAAAAGCAACTTGAGCCTATGAATATTATGAAGAAAACAGATGATCTGCAGTCCACCACAAAGTTCTTGCTAAAATGCAAAATTAAAACACATTTGTAAAGTCCCCACCAAATGTGTTTCTATATGAAAGCACTGTAACAGCATAAGAAAGGTAACAAATTAAAGTTTTATTCATTTTATCTTCATATACTCCGTCACAAAATTTTAAAAAGAAAATGCATCAATCATTTTCCATTGAAGTTATAAATCTGAAAGCTTACAGGGTCCCAGAGCAACAGGTCACGCACTAACCGCAAAGCCCAAACATTTGGAAATCTGCAGATAATTTTGAACAAAAATATAACAAGTGGGGGGAGAATATAACAAGTGAATAACACCAAGAAACATCACAAAATCAGATAATCATGTGCACTTCAAATATTATAGAGAGCAGGAAACCTACCCAAGCTTAAGAGGGTCTCTACTCCTTATTTGATGGGAGAAAAACTCTTCAGAGCATTTCCAGGAAGCAGGTGAAATGCCACCCTATATCCAATGATGTGGTTAACTACTAAACATAGAAAATCAACCTCATTGCAGGGAAAACAAAGACTAATAAAGGCATTGACAGAGCACCATCCCTTCTAACACACAGTATTTGTCTTTAACAATGACTTAAAATTTGATCACAAGGCCTTCATTAACCGTCACCAGAAGAAATACAATGGTGGCATACCAACTGAAGTAACATTAAGCATGGAAAAGAGTAGAAAATAAAATTCTGTACGATTCATTACTTAACAATTTTAATCATTCAATACACAATCTTAGCCACTATTCGATGATATAAAATATTCGATATTTGAATTAATTTTCTCCAGATTGATAGACTAATTTTATGCATCACTAACTTCCCTTGTAATGCCGTGAACTATCGCCTTCATTTTATTTCCTATTTTATGACATGACAATATTTGGACCTAAGTACATGCTTCACATATTCGTATTTACTAGCTTACACAGGTCATATCACCAATATCTAGTGGTAGTATCACATAATTCATCACCTACACTAAAAACATCAAACAGAGCAAGAAGGATTGTACTTAAAATGGTTTAGTTGCTGGTCAGATGACAAAAAGCAAATATAGTGATGGAAAAAGAGGTGATTTAATATTCACAAAGAAAATTATAAACATCAGCAATCAGCACGTCAATTTAGCCAAATTGTCAATTATAGAAACTGCCTTCTACTTGATTAATAGCCTAAGCAACATGAAAATTTCAAATAAATTAGAGAACGCGGAATTGAAGACAAAATATAAATAATATATTACCATGCGATATTACTGAAGTAGCATTGAGCATGTAAAAGAGTAAAATAATGTTCAGGACAATTCATTATTTAATAATTTTAATTGTTCATTATGCAATCTGAGCCCCTATTATATGGTATAAATCTTTGATATTTGGATTAATTTTCTGCAGAGTGACAGACTAAACTTATGCATTATTAAGCATCACAATTAAATTCTTCACCTACATTGAAAACATCAAACCAGAGCAAGAGGGATTCTACTGATAAATGGTTTAATTGCTGGTAAGATGACAAAAAGCAAATATAATGCTGAACAAGGTTGAATTCATATTGAAAAAGAAAATATAAACATCAGCAATCAGCACATCGATTTAACCAATTTGTCAATCATAGAAATTGACTTCTACTTGATTAATAGCCTAACCAATGTGAAAATTTCAAATAAATGAGAATGGAAATTGTACACAAAATATCAAATAATATATTACCATGCAACATTACTAACAACATGTTCTTGCAATAGGATACACAGGGAACCTATATAACAAAGAGGATGGAACTCACTCGGTTCACTGCACGATGATGTTTTGAGGAACTTCCGGTGATTAGGATGCACAATTCCATGAATGATCTAAGCCTGAAACCACAACTCCGGAGTTAGAAGTATACTACACACCAATTCTTTCAAGTAGAAAACACACTCTTGGCATATGTGATCACAAACATAAAAATAACAGTAGATTGACAACTTTCAGCATAAAACTTCTTGGTTGTTTCAAATAAACAATTTAGTTAGACATATACAAGCCTATGTGGTATACAAGTTATCAGAAACACAGGAGAACATATACATGAGATTCATAGGTGCTTAGAACATATAGTTCATATTATCCTATCTTCCACCTCCGGTGATGTAGCTGAAGGGTTTAGGGCAATTAAAAACTCAACAATTAGGGCTAGAATAGGATTGATTGTGTTGGAACAATAGAAAGATAATAGGGTTTTCAAATAAACCTCTTGAATAAATATTCAAAATAACAAAAGATAATAATAATCATATATCTAGGGTCACCTATTTATAATAGTTAAGATAAATCCTAATCAAATAATAATTCTAATTCTAAATAAAGACTTAAAGTACTAAAATTCTAATAAAATAGAAAAAGAATCTCAAACTAAATAAAATAAAGAAAATAAAATCCTAAGCTAAAGAAAATACTAAATAAAATAAAATTCTTTATGCGCCTGCATCAGTCCCCTCGGGTTAGAAAAACTCGACTCCGACGAGTAGGCCTTGATATACTCCTCATAGATATTAAAATCCACTCGTTTCAATTCTTCTTCTACCATCCAAGTGCTTTTACTAGCAGGTTTACCTTTGAATAAATAATCTTCAAGCATCTTATAAGGTAAATTTTCAACTTGTAATGAACCTTGCAAACCAGCTATTATCTTGCTGAAATAAGGGTCAGAACCATATTGTTTTTTAAGTTCTTCAAATCCTATGACTTGAGTGCTTATAACTGATAATAGTACACATCGTCTTAAAGCTTGATGGTCAGAATAAACAACAAACTCACGATAAGCCAAGTAGTGCTGCCAATGATGAATGACGCTTACCACAGCATAAAACTCTAAGTCATAAGTTGAATAACGTCATCTAGAGTCTGTCAACTTTTCACTAAAAAACTCTATGGGCCTTCCATCTTGACTAAGAACTGCTCCAATTCCTATATGTGAAGCATCACACTCAACAACAAATAACTTCTCAAAATCTGGTAATGCAAGTAGTGGGGCTTCAGTTATCAATGCTTTCACTTTTTCAAAGGCCTTTTGTGCAGAATGTGATCATTCAAACCCATCTTTCTTCAAAGATTCAGTTATAGGACTCATAATAGAACTAAAATTTCAAATGAATCTCCTATAAAAAGATGCCAAACCATGAAAACTCCTTACTTCTTTGATAGATGTAGGTGCTGGCCACTCTGAAATTGCACGAATCTTCTCGGGATCAAGTTTCAAACCTTCTGCTGACACAATGAAACCAAGAAATACCACTTCTGATTGCATAAAATTGCACTTTTTTAAGTTAATATAAAGCTGCTCCTTTTGAAGTACTTTCAGAACTTGTCGTAGATGTTTTAAGTGCTCTTCCTTAGTGCGGCTATAGATCAAAATATCATCAAAGTAAACCACCACAAATGAATTCAAGAAGGGTTTGAGTACCTCTGCCATGACTCTCATGAATGTACTTGGTGCATTAGAAAGACCAAATGGCATCACCAACCATTCAAATAATCCATCCGGAGTTTTGAAGGCTGTTTTCCATTCATCTCCATTCCTCATTCTAATTTGATGATATCCGCTCTTCAAATCGATCTTTGAAAACACTCTTGAACCAGCTAATTGATCAAGCATCTCGTCCAATCGAGGAATGGGAAATCGATATTTGATTGTAATTTTATTTATGACACGGCTGTCCACAGACATCCTCCATGAACCATCTTTCTTAGGAGCTAACAAAGCTGGGCAAGCACAAGGACTTTTACTTTCATGCATTAGACCATTTTCCAACAACTTCTCCACTTGTCTTTGTACCTCAGCTCGCTGCATAGGTGGCATTCTATATGCTGGCAGATTTGGTAATGATGCTCCCGGTACTAAATCGATTGCATGTTGGATGTTCCGTAGAGGTGGTAGACTTTTTGGCAAATCCTCATTGACCAATTCTCTAAACTCCTTCAATAGCTGCTGAATTTCGGTTGGATATTCAGGAGATTTACCCATCTGATCGCTCTTCAAATGCTTAGTTACCGAGGCATACATAATGCCCATCTCACTACCTTCAGGTTCAAAATTTTCAGCAGATAAATACCTAGTGATTTTGCTGATTTTGCTGTTTGTAGGGCTTGAAGTTGCTGATTTCTTAGTCTCTTCTTTAAGAGGATATAAAATATACCTCTTGTTATCTTTGTAGAAAGAATATGTATTTGGCTTCGTCTTATGATCCATATCGTGATTATACAACCAAAGTCTACCAACAAGAATATGACCAACATCCATAGGCACAACATCACATAAAACCTCATCATTCAAGTTACCTCCCATAATGAATTTCACCAAACATTGAGTAGTTACCGGTATTTCATGTCCCTTCTTTAGCCACCCAATCTTGTAAGGATGAGGATGTTTGCTTGTAGGAAGTTCCAATTTGTCTACTGCCTCTTTTGAAATAATATTTTCCATGCTTCCTCCATCAATGACAAAATCACATACTTTACCTTCACAAACAACTCGTGTGCGAAAAATACTTCGCCGCCTCCAATCTTGTGCTTCCTCATTTGCTGTTGTTGTCATCACTCTCCGTACCACTAATGACTCACCTTGTGCAGGGTAAACATCGATTTCCTCTACCTCTTCCTCATACTCATCATAAACAGGCTCTAATTCTTCTCCTAATTCTGCTAAGTTCACCCTTCGTTGTGGACAAGCAAAAGAAGTGTGTCCTTTCTCCCCACAAGTAAAACATCGAATATGGGAATTGCTGCCTCCTTTATTTGTAGAAGAGCCAAAACTATTTTGTCCACCATAAGGCATTATACTCTTACCTTTATCGTTCCTTTCAACATTGCTTGCACCCCTATTAGTTTTATTGATTGTGGCAGCCCCTCGATAATTTTGTTGGAATGTTTGATAACCTCGTCTTGCTTCTGAGTTACCTTGCCAATGGGGGGTATATAAGGGCTTTCTAGCACCATAGCGTAAAACTCATTTTTCTGCTGATAAAGCATATTGACGAGCATCTTCAATATTATATAAACGCACTACTCCCATCTTGTCTCTAATAGAATGATTCAAACCAGCAAGATAACGAGAAGTAATTTGTTCGTTACTCTCAACTAAACCAACCCGAATTGATAAGTTATTGAATTCTGATGTGTACTCCTCAACAGTCATGTTGTTTTGCTTCAAACAATGAAACTTTTCATATAATTCCATAGTATAATCAGCAGGTAAAAATTGCTTTCGTAATTTACTTTTCATGTGCTCCCAAGTGCTGATTTTAAGCTTCCCTTGTCGTGCACGTTGCTCTTCAACTCTCTTCTACCATTGAAGTGCAATACCTTTCAATTTCAACTTTACAAATAACACTTTTCGATTTTCAGCCTTGGGTTTCCATTCAAAGTAATTTTCCAAACTAGTTTCCCAATCCAAATATTCCTCCGCATGAAATTTTTCATGAAAATCAGTTACTTCGATCTTGATTCCTCCACCATTTAAATCAAGAGCATGTAACAACCGGCCTTCCAATCCAACTCTTGCTGCTTGATTTACGGGTCTATCTTCATGAAAGGGGTTCTCATTCTCAAGATCATCATCATCCTCAAGATCATGAATCTCAAGAGGATTGTGGTCACCTTCCGGATTCTTCATTCGGGCTTCCACTGGTTCCTGACGCTGCAAGGCTTGCACAGCTCGGGTCAAGTCATCAATCATTCTCCGCATTTCTGCCAACTCAGTTTGTTGGGGCTGATTGCCTCTAATTCGTCCTCTGCCTCGGCCAACCATAGTCTCCTAACTCCAATCCTTACCTTTGCTCTGATACCACTTGATGTAGCCGAAGGGTTTAGAGCAATTAAAAACTCAACAATTAGGACTAGAATAGGATTGATTGTGTTGGAACAATAGAAAGATAATAGGGTTTTCAAATAAACCTCTTGAATAAATATTCAAAATAACAAAAGATAATAATAATCCTATATCTGGGGTCACCTATTTATAATAGCTAAGATAAATCTTAATCAAATAATAATTCTAATCCTAAATAAAGATTTAAAGTACTAAAATTCTAATAAAATAGAAAAAGAATCTCAAACTAAATAAAATAAAGAAAATAAAATCCTAAGCTAAAGAAAATACTAAATAAAATAAAATTCTTTATGCGCCTGCATCATCCGGAGTGAACCCAAAATAACTGATCAACAAAAAATTATTAAAGTGGCGACAAAAGTAAAGGACAAGAAAAATGCAACAACAAAAAGAAGAACAAAGAGAAGAATGTTTTAAGACAGTATGGTGTATGCAGAGAACTGAATTTCTTCAATCTTTTTGTTATTTTCTTTCCAGCAAAGTTCTCACTCAAAACTTGCCTATGCATCACGTCAAACCGACTTCTGCAGAATTCTTCTAAGACACCAACATAGCCAGCATTAACCTCCCCAAGCCCAAGAATTTGCCAGCTTTAATAAGTTACCCTTCTAACACCCTCACTTTTGTCATTGACAGAGCTACAACTAAGCTTTAACCCTCCATTTGAAGCTTAAACTGAAGAGAAGCTCAAATTACGGCATAACTTCATAAAACCTTTTAAAGAAACTAATTTCTTCCGCTGATACTACAGGGCCTATAAAACAAGCCTAAGTCCAAAATAACTTGGCCACAATATTTCTTTTTTTTTTAACTCAACAAATATGATTATAGAAAAAGATAAAGGATCAAAAACAGAAAAAGGATCCTTGTCAACCTTGTTCAACAAAAGAAAAAAAAGGAAGATTCAGAAATTAGCATATAGTTCATATCTTTCAAATTCATCCTACAGAAGAGATGCAAATTAAGCTACTGGATATTCATGATTGTACACATTAAAGAGGAGGTTAGCAGACTAATCATCTTATCCATGTCAAGAGAGTCCTGCTCTCAGAATACATTTAAAGTGTCAAAGGTACCTTGCTAGAGACACATCATATTCAAGGAAAGCCATTTCTAAATCATTGTCTAAGAGAAGAAATGGAGTTGAAACTTACTTATAAGCAAGCTCCTTCAAGCCTTCATTCCAACCCTCAAGATGATGATCTAGCAGAGTACGTGTTACAGCACTTATCTGAAATACATTTGGTGACCCTAAGATCATCTCTAAGATCACAACACCCACGCTCCACATATCATATCTGTCAAAATAACAATGATTACAATGTCAACATAATTCCAAAAATCACAACACTAGTTCAACAAACAAAAGTCACAAAACTTAAATCAAGAATTTTGAGACAGATTTCATAGTGTGGATGAAGAACTTTGGATAGAGACAAATCATGAAAAGGAATCTTGACATACTTCAAAGTAGCGCTTGTCGCCCCCTGATACCAACTAGCGTTAAGAAGAGCTTCAGGTGGACTATAATCATGAGTTTGCTCAGATCTGGAAAGACTAGAGTAGATATTAAGTTCTTTTCTCTTTTTGGAAACAAGACCATGGATAAGGAAAAACACAAAGATTTTAAACAGGAACACACCTAGAAGGTCCAGTTGATCCATATAAATGCTTCATTGTAAACCCATCTATTGCACTTCCAAAGTCAATGATGCGCCTAAATAATTGGTGAAAAAGGCATTATTAACAATTTGTAACTCGGATGGTTTTCAAAGCACCTGATTATAACAAGACCTAACTACACACCACACACTAAAGTGGGACATAAACTTTGCCACAACTGCAAATGCTAACCATTTTATGAAACCATTCTTTCCTATTAACAACAAAATACCCATAATTCATATTCTAAAGTCCTAAATGCTAAAATTGAAAACAAAGCGTAATGAATTAGGTTCTTTAATGGCTGCATCACCTTTTGAAATTCATATGCTATTATTCATTGAAAAAGGTTCACTTGTAGTATTCAAAAGATAAGCTCATGCGAGCCAAACACAGACTCATACAAACAAAGGACTAAAACCTGACTTCAAGTTTCATTCATTGATTGATATGCAAATCACTAGAACTGTAGTAGTCAACAAATCTTAAAGAAGAGAGCACTTTTGACCATAAGTGTAGTAACAGAGAAATTGTGAAATACATATGTACTGTGCAACTGAAAATGGCAGCATAATGCACCTTAACTAGAATATGAAAGTAATGAATTATTGCTCAATCAATTTTGAGCATGCGAGGTCTCACAGAAGGTCTAATGAAGGTTGAAGACTTCAGGAAATAAAAGAAATGAGGAGAGTGCTTTCTTATTATTCTAATATGGACCAACCACTTAGGATATGCATCAAACACACCGTAAGGCTAAGAAATGAGACCTTGGAGAACTACAAACATATGCTTCAACTATTTAAAAACAATGCAATAAGTAACAGCGTAAAACATGCATAGCAACTTCAAAAGAGAAGCAAATTGAGCATTAAAGCAGTATTAATGAGATATGAACAACAATACATTCTAGTGGTAAAATTCTTATCTCCACTTGGAATTCCTCTCAAGCATCTCCCAGTCTCCTGGTCCTCAAAGCATATAACCATGTTCTCTTCCAGTAAGCAAATATGAAAAGCATACAAATTAGCACAAAGTCAATAGAATAATTCTCCCAAAAGGTAAATAGGAAAATTGAAGAAACAAAGGGATCATTATATATCGTTTTATCCCGATGTTTTATCACTGCAGATATGAATGCAGAACATTGGACAAGGGAACTCCTAAAAGTTTTTGACAGTAGATGGCGATATTTAACTATGAGGCCAGCATTTATATGCTTTGCAAAGATACACGGATAGTGGAAAGTATTAAGCACATGATAACATATACTAGTTTATTAACATAAAACCATAGCATCCTTAAAAGTAGACAAGAGCAATGCCATTCACATGCACAGCTCTCATCCCAGCCCTAACCCCATAACAGTCAGCACAATCTATAGAAGCATACACTCCTAACTGTACACCTACAAGCACAAATAATAATGGTCAATCCTAACATAATAGACTAGTTAAAAACAATGCACCGAATGTAAGGTATAATTTTTACTTATGTAATATGTGTCATTAGTGTATCAACAGGAAATCCAAGTGGTATAATATTTACCCAAATACAAATCTTTTAAGCCAATGGGACCAAAAACTAAAGCTTGGACCTAGCAATGGCAGTTGGTAGATATCTTTACAATATCCTAAGTCTTACTTTTAAATATATACTACATGATAAACAACATTGTAAACAAGGCATTGCCATCCTCACCAGGTTTGATATCCCTGTGGGTGATATTGCGATCATGACAGGACTTCAGTGCTACCAACTGTGCAAATGAAAACAGAAGGGATAGATGATAACAGCAGTTAAAACAAACAAAAGTAAATATAAGATAGTGGAGGAAGAATGTATATTGGTACATGAAAAATTTCTCAAAGAAAACAATATAAGCCACATTTTGTACTAAGTTGAGATTTGAACTAATTATGTTTTACAGAGCACTGCTCACTAAGTTGAGCTAGAATTTAAGGATGTAGCCAAGAGTGCTCAAACTGAGTTAAAGGCTTTTAGTACTATATGACTTGACCAAATTTTGTTGCACAAACAAAAGAATAGAAATAAATTTAACCTCCATGTCATTAAATGAAAGAAAAAGAAACAGAAAGAAGATGAGAGCTGCAAAAGGAAAAATATGGAAGAGAATGGATAATATCTTTTGAAAAGGTAAGGGAAAAGGGCACACCTGAAATCTAGAGGTTAAAATGAATATTCCTTTATCGCTTAACATTAATTCATTTCAGGGAAATTTTTGAAGGAATTTGAATGAATGATAACAATTTTAACTCAGTGGGTTACCAATAAAATCATGACAGTTTAAACTTAAATCTGAAATTCATAAGTAGGTGTACCAACTGTCGAATAAGATTGCGCATTTCCTCATGTCCCTCTTCTGTTGTCTTCAACCAATGCCACCATTTTGATGGACGCAATACCTGAACTTGTTTTACTTCTTCAACCTTTTCTACAGTTGCATTATTTTCTGCTTCTTCCACAGTATACATAAGCTTCGATAGTGACATGCCCTCATAATGAAATACAAGCCATATTTCATTAGATCGCGATTCAAATGATTCTACATATCTTGCAATATGGTTCAAACCTTCTTCATAGGCAGCCTTGTGCCATCCAATTTTTTCAGAACTCCAAGTGATTCCTAATTCTGGATTCATATCTAACGGGTCATTGAAACCAGATTGTGATTCCTCCAAGAAAGGTTCCAACACTTCAGTTGAAGGAAAACTTCCAAGATTTCTGGAGGCATTTAAGAAGACTTCACCAAAGTACTTCTCCCGTAGACCACTTAAGTAAACAGAAGCCCCTCTCTCCACCTGTAATAGGGAAACCGACTACATTAAATCAAAATCATTTTCCATTTTCCTTTTCTAGATTAATGTCAAAATCATTTTCCATTTTCCTTTTCTGGATTAATGTCAAAATCATTTTCAAAATTTTATCCTCCAAAATTAAAACACACTTAAAATCATAGCCAGAAATTTCCTTAATTCAAAATATGTTTAGACAAAAGGTCAGAAACATGAAAAAGCAACAAATTCGTTAAACAACCCAACCAAAATAACACCTCTTTCAATAGTCTACCTCAAGGCAAAATAGGTAACCTTAATGGTAACAACTCCAAACCATAAGATGTATTAAGACAAAACAGTCATAAACAAGGTAGAAACAAACACTCCTTCAAGGAAGATAAATGGCATTGCACGAGATGGGTTCAACAAGCATAAAAGCCTCCAGAATGGCTTACCATTATGCGTTTCAGAATAAACAAGTTGCCATCAGGAAAACCAGCATTACTATCATGGCTAGATGTATTACTACATGAACTAGTGCCACCGAAAATGGTGTTCTGGTTTTCTTCACTCCAGCTTGAAGCATTACTGCCTTGATGGCAATTCCAACTGAACGACAACCATACCTCACCATAAGAGCCACGACCAAATCTTTTCTTTAGTACATACCTAATAAAAGTAAAAGTACAAGTGTCATAATGGTGAAATGACAATAAAGAACAATCAATTGTCTTTTTTGTTTTAAACCTTTGTATGCTGATTGGAGGAAACCCAATCACTTTAAACATACAAAATTGCACATAATCAAACTTTATCCATTGTTTGGATTAAAGAGAATAACATTTGATATAGGGAATTTGAGGGAAAAATCAAAGGGTCCTCTGAGAAAATATGCCAAAAAGAGATACTTTAATTTCCTCCAATTCTGTTCTCCTAAAACTTTTAGGGATCCATTGTCCTTGCAAATGGAGAATATAGTGATCCTATCAATGGTGATTTTCTATCACTCTATTAGAAACAAAATAGTAGGATCAGAATATTATCCTTGGAAAAGTAGTCCATGTCTTTTTTAATGGAAAAAATGTCTCTAATTTGATGTAAACCTATATGTACATAGATGTGAAGAAAAATAAATAAATAAATAAATGACAATACTATGAATATAAATATATAAATATCTGTTTATTTATTTTACATATATTTGCATGAATTAGGGCAATTTTGTCCAAAGATCACTGCCAAGAAGGCAATCCAACATTATTGAGATTTTGGAGGGTAATTAATGCCTTTAAATTCAGTGAGGGAGGATCGATGCCATGGAAGATCACCAAGGTAACGCCAAATGGGGAGGAAAGCGTTAAGTAAGGAAAAGAATATACCTTGAATCTGGCATTGGGTACTCTTCTGACCCATAACTTGAACTAGTATCATGGAAGGGTATGGATTCAAGCAAACCAAGGAAACTAGCAAAGCCCTCTGGATTTACACATTGATCATTAGCTCCATCAACAGTCATCCCAAAGTTTAAGCATAAACTCTGATCACTGTACACATTTAGAGGTCCACCTAACAAAAAGTTCAAAGAATAAAAATTTTTCTGCCCATGTATTGTGACATTGCACTATCGGTTTCAGGAGCATTAAGGAAGTCAATATGCTTCAGAACCAACCAAATAAATCAAACAGGCAATGGATCAAAGGGTTAACCAGCCCAGCCCAATATCCAATATAAAAAAGAGAGAGAAAGAAAACTTTACATACCACAGGGTTGTTCAAAGGCATTAGGTAAAGCATGGTGTACACCAAGCACATAATCTTCCTGATCTTCCTTTTGAGTTTGAAATGTATCATCCACATCATTGTCAAGCTTCTCAAATAAATAAAAACAGCCATAACTGCCACGTTTTCCTTCAACCTAGGTAGCAAAAATCAAACAAAATCATATACACAAACATTTACTACACCATGGTGCAAGCTCCTACAATAGTGATTCCGTCATCTCAATCAACTCCAATGACTCAACCAGTATGAAGGTCAAATTTCCTTAACACCAAAGGCATACTACACCTAAATGCCTTAGAAAGGGTAAAAATGACAACTAAATCAAAATTTGTTTAAGCTCCAATTAAAACATGTAAGAGATTAATATTGTCACAAAGCAAAGGAAATGACGGTCAGAGTAATAAAAAATAGACTTTGAAGGGAAAAACAGGGAGAACCTAACTCATAGGTGCGCACAATTTGAGATTTTAATAAATCGACAAATTCTTTCCTTAACAGGGAAAAACAGGGAGAACCTAACCGTAGATATCTCTCTCAGAATGGAAACAAAAAATGGAAATGTATCTCCAAATCAAAAAAAAAAAAAAAAAGCAAGAAAAAATGAAACGCATTAGCTTCTCAGCCTTACCAATAACCTGCTAAACTTGGTTCTGATTGGATGAGTATGTTCCAACTGCAGTAGATCAGGAATAATACCATTACCTGATCATGATGGCAAAAGGAAACAAGCCCATTAACAAGTGGAAAATAATTATTAGTCATAGTAGCAAACTTCTTAAATGAATAAAATTTTAAAAACTAAGATGCATCTTGGAACTACAGTTCAAAACCATACAGCTAAAGATGCCAAAGAATATAGCATATAAACAAGATTCTTCAAGAGAAATGAAAAGATAAATGACAAATGCACTTAAATGGAAATCATGCCCATGACACAGATGCAAGGAAACCTTACCTAAAGAAGACAGAAAATAAATAAGCCTGCACCTTGAGAAGAACATAGTTTAACAACAAATGCAAGGAAGGATGACACTGTTGCAGTGGTATTTTCTCTACCAATGAAGATGGCTATTTCAAACAAACATGCTAGCTAAATGGCTCTAAGCTTAAACTGATTTGTGTATACATAAAACTGAAAGAGAATATACTTAAAACAACTAGTTCTCTCCTGAACCAAGTAGTGAAGGTCAAATTCATTAAACTTCCTTAAGTTCTCATTAAACTTTCTTTACATAAAATTTCTTTAAATTACAAATAAATTCAGTCAGTTCCCATTCCTTTCAAAAAAATCCACAAGAAAGTCTACCAAAAGATGCTTGCCTGATCTCTCATAAATGAACTCTTGTAGTTCATTAGATGGGAATTCCTTCTGCCCTTTTCTTCCATACCTCTCAGTCAGCAAGCTTTGAGAATGATAAGCAGATCCCAATGGAACCACAACAGTAGCCATGTTGTCCATGCTGCCCTTTTCAAAGGCAGTATTGACTAAGCAATCAGCTAGTGAAAGTGAGCATGAAGAAGACAGTCCTGATCCCATAGTTCCGTGAGCCTTTACTTCCCAAATTAAATCACAAACATCCTGCAAGCTCAACTTTTCAAATACGCCATCAGAGCCAACCACCAGATAACTATCATTAGCAGTCAGAGATTGCCAATCTGTCACCTCAGGTGCAGCAGTAACACCATAACTGGAGAAAATGCACAGAAAAATTTTAATACATTTTTTGAGAATAAAGAGCTTTTCTTAAAATATAAAAAGTAAGATGTTAAAAGAAAAATGTTGATTGGAAAAACAAACAGAATGTAAAAGTAAATCAGAAAGCACAGACACACATAACTATGTACTATTTTAATAATATATAGCAAAAGATTAATCTTTGCATACATCAAATCAGGATATTTTCCACTTTTGAGTAATATGTCAATTTTAACAGATTTTTTAAAAATAAAGCAAACCATTTTATATTATGTAAAAACAGTACAACAATCTCCCAGGGAAGAGGGTATGGCTACTGTCTTCATCTGCCCCATATGAAGCAGTGCAAGATCCAACCACAACTATAAGATGACATTAAGGCAGAACCTGCTGCTTGACATGCTTCATCAGGAATTCACAATTGCACACTTCAGGAAGGAAATACCAAATCTATACATTTCTTGCAGGAAAAGCCCATCCAGCCTTCTTACTTTCATTTTCATTTTTACACTATTACACTGCACATGCCTTATCATATAAAAAAGAAACCTTTAAGAAACCTATATATGCACAATAAAACACCTTTTTATGAACATGGAGCCATGCACCGACATAAGAAAATAACTCTCTTCGTAAAAAAATTACCAAGATGTCCGTCAACTTTGACCAGCAAGTTTAGTTTTATTCTAAGCATTTTAAGCTGAATTATGCCATGCCATAATCTCAAAATTTTCATGAGGTTAATGTCAAAAAGAAGATAAATGAAGGTAAGCTACATGAAATCTCACAGAAACTGACTCTTCCAATTTAGAACATCACCTTTTAAATAAAACATCACCAATAGCACGTGAAATCGCCAGCTGACCATTCACACGTGGCACACCACCCCAATCAACAACATAGCCACCAGCAGCTTCTACTCGAGACCTTTCATCATCTCGATCAGGATGATGATCTCTAGTTAGTTCCTTGACAATATAACGTAGTAGTCCATTGGATGCAGTTAATTTAAAATTGGAATTTCTTAAAGGTGAAACAACACCATTGCGCCTCTGTTCCCTGTACAATTGTAACAAAGATGCTGCAATATGCAAGCTACATGAAATGAATAACAATTACCATGTTCTTGTAAATATAGAAAAACAAAATCTAACTATGATATATCATACTCTACAATCTGACATGCAATGACGCAATTTCATAAACAAAACTCAATCAGCAACTTTTTCAAAGGGAAGGAGGAGGGACAAAAATATTCTAATCATGCTACAGAAATATATGTGAGCCCAGGGATATTTTAATCAATTCAAGTGTCAACCAAAGATTCATCTAACCTTTAGCCTCAACAGGAGAAAGAAATTTTTCAGAACACAGAATGGCTTTTGAATCTCCAATGTTGGCAACTAAAATCTGACCATCTGCTAGCAGTATAACTGTCGCTGTTGAACCCGAACCAAGGTTCTTTCTAGATGCTTCCTTCACAGATTGAAATCACGTCAATATAAAAGTTTAATGCCACAGTTCAGAAGAAGTGAAAGAGAAAACTAATTGAACTTACCTTGGAAAATACCACATCTATATCATGGATTGCCCTCAACAAAGCTTCCTTCAATATGTCCAAGTGAAAAGAATCATCAAGATTTTCTGGGACTGAAAACTTAAATCTGTGCAAGCATTCATACCAGGGATTAGAAATCACCAACAATAATAAAACAGCTATATCCATTTTTGTGAAACAAGGAATTGAAACATGCAGATTCCTGCGTGTACATATGAAAGCACCTCTCAAAGTTCAATTCATGCCCTCCAAGTTCTTCATCCCAATTAAGCGCTTGGAAAACAATATCCTGTTCTCCCATATTTGGCAATCTACCAGAGGGTCTCTTCAATATAACAGAAAATGTTGCATCCAAAAGGAAATATGTATGCAAAGCAAAATAATCCAGTAAAAGTTTTGAAGCCATCTCACTAGCTTCAGCGCCATTATGACCATCAAAAACTGCCACAATTCCAACTGTAACTTGCTTGACACCCATTTTGCCTGCCGCAATATAGCAAAATATTAAAACAACTAATAGAATGAGACTTAAGACAGGTAATGAAATCATTGATATGTACAAACTTCTTCAACCATCACAAAATCAGCAAAAGTACAGAATCATTCATCATTTAATAAGATCATTCTTAAAAAAATTGTCCCAATAAGAACACTAAGTCAGTAGCAAACTTTGAAGTTAATCTAAGTCTAGTTTAGCAAAATTTCTCCCCTCTTTTACAATTCAACCTTCTTTGAGTTAAGCTAATATCATCGCTACACTGATTAGGGTCACTAGAATCAAACACAGCATTTAATTAGAAGTCAAAACTTCACAACCTTAATCTTAAAAAAAGCTCCATTTTTTTCCCCAAAGTAATAAAGCTTTAATAAAAGAACCGCTATAGGCAAATTCATTCTCATTCTGAAACCATAGCATATGAACTGTTAATTAATTGCATCATAAATTTCTCCTTTTCTTTTCTTAAACTCTGCAGAGTTACTAGTAAAAGAAAATTCTCCGATAAACATATTGTTAAACCTAAAAAAACCCTAACACGACGTGATGAAGCGTAAAGACACATAAATAGGAACAGAGAGGAAGATGGAGAGATACTTGGGAAGGGAATGTGGAGATCAAGCATGCAGAGAGTGCGATCCTCCATGTGCTTTCTTCGACCCTGGAGCATGGCCGATTGGCAACGGGCCGTCGTGGAGGTGGCTGTACTTTTACCGGAATCGTGATTCGGAAGCTTCCAGAGAGGGCATTTTGGGGATTGAAACACGGCGGGGGCACCGCCTTCCTTGTACACCATCAGACAGTTCGACGATTCTGCGTAAGAGGGTGTCGTGGAGCACACCAGAAACCCTAAAACAATGACCACTAATTTGAACGACATCGTGGCCGCGTCGTTAACCAACTCTTGATTCTCATTGATGGTATGTAACCACCAAGGTGAACAGTGGAGAAAGTTTGTGAAGGAAGAAAGAAATGGAGCTGCCCGGCTCTAACGGCAAGTTCGTTTGCCAGGTCAGCATTTATTGTAACCAGGGGAGAGCATTGCTCAAGGAAATCGACCAATTTCTAAGCCCTTTACTTGTTTCACACTAGATTTTTTACAAGTTTAGTAATTTTTTGTTATTGTACATATTTAATTTTATGGAATACTAAATACTTTATATTTGCTTGAATTTATCACAGTGATGTAAGGTTGAATTTATTTTGAATAAAAATGTTAAAATGAATAGTTTTTATTTTTTTATATTATTAAAAATTATTGAAAAAAAATTGATTAAATATTTAAAAAAAATCTTTAAATTATATTTAAAATGTTAATTTAATTTTTATTTTTTTATTACGTTCATATAAATTCTTAAACTTTTATTTTAAATCAAATAAACTCTTCTTACTAATTGTTGACTAACTTTCGTTAGTCAATTGTATAATCAGCCATTTTTATATCACGTCATCTGTCACATGATATGATGATTTATCATTTTGATAACATTAATGCTATGTGACAAATGACGCGACATTAAAAATTACTAATATGAAATTGAGTTTTTTTTCTCAAATATCCAAAAATTATTAGTTAAAGATTTGAAATAAAAAATTAAAAAAAACTAATTACTTCAAGTTGATTATCATCATTTCTTAACATTATGTGTTTTTAATAGTTTCAATATTATAAACGTTGCATGTCCTACCTTAACACTTTCTATTTTTGGGTAGTTTAGGATTTTTTTACTTCAACTTTCAATCGAGCAACAATGGCTTCAATCAAATTGGAAATGTTGGATTAAGGTTTTTTTTTTTTAGGAATGATGGATGGTATTCAGTTAAGAAATAATGATAATCAATTTAAAGCAATTATTTTTTTTAATTTTTTGTTTCAAATCTTTAACCACTAATTTTTAGATATTTGGATGGATAAAAAGAAAAAAATATAATTTTTAGTTAGTAATTTTTTATGTTACGTCATCTACCACATGACATCAACATGTTACATGAAAGATGATATGACATCATTAGTCAACAGTTAATGTGAACGACTTATTTGACTTAAAATAAAAATTTAAAAGTTTATTGGAACGTAATAAAAAAATTAATAGAGATTAAATTGACTTTCTTGATATAGTTCAAAGGCTTATTTGTATATTTAGTTAAAATTTTTGAAAAAATAAAAAAATTACCAAACTAATCGAATATTAATCAATTTCGATAATTTGATTCTAATGGTGCTATTCAATCAATTTGATTATATTTTAAAGCAATTTAGTTTTTTTATTTTTGAATTTTTTTGGTTAAACTGATGGATTACTTTCTTCTAATTGTAACACCCCTTTCGTTTGCTTTTTCCATTGGGCTTTTTGGCCTTTTCATCTTGTTGACAAGGCTACCTATCTCATAAATTTGAAATTAGGCTTAATATTGATCTTGAGAACAAGAAAAATTAAAATAATCTTTCTAAGTCTGTAGAAATGTTTTTAAGATGATAGTTAACCTAAGAACTTTTCAATTTTTTAATGTCAAAAACTTGCAAGTTACGCCAACACACACAAGGAGGAAGATTTACTTCTTGGAAGTATGAAGACATAAAAAGCTCATTATAAAAGTTAACTATGTTTATAGTTATCTACTAAAAGTATATTTCAAAATTGTTCTACTTCCAAAAATGCACCTTTTTCAATTTTTATACCTAAATGTATGTTTTATTAGGTATAATACATAAAAAGCTCATAAATTATTTAAAAAAATTTAAATATGTTATTATTTTTCATTTACGTTCAATTAAACCCTTATATTTTTATTTAAATCAACTTATAATGGTTGACTAATTATAGTTTCTCAAAACGTCAATTATCTTTTTTATGTCAAATAAAAAATAGTGAAATGACATGATAATATGATCATGTGTACTCATTTTTTACTTTTTACGTCAATGTCACAAAAGCATAAAGACAAATGGCTTTTTGAATAACAATAGTTAGTCAATTGTAAGTCATAAGGTGTCACAACCCTTTCTTGGAGGTTTATGATCGACACATGGACCTAGACGGGTATAGCTCGTTAGACCCAAACAAACCTCTTACAATCATACATAAGCTGAACGATTATATAAATCATTAAACATTCTTTCATATATTGTATAAACTGTAGAAAAGCATCATTACATTGTTATGAAATGCTACCTCATAGCGTGCGGAAACGCTTTCATGCTTATATCATGTCATTTCAAAACATAGTTTAAAATCATCACATTAAACATGTACTTGCCCTTGATGCTCAACTAGGCCCTTGTTCATGAAAACATAAATCAATAAAATATGCACAATGCCATGTAAGGTTACAACTCCATAACATATTCAACATTCATAACATAACATAAATAAAGACTAACTCGTCAATGAAATATGACACGACCTCTAAGTTGCAAAAGGCTACTAGATCACCTACCAAAAGAAACAGAACGAATTACATTTCCATGACACTGAATGCTAGTGAGAAAGCTATCATTAATCTGCAACAAAAATATGAGAAATTAACATGTGAGTCACAAAGATTTTGTAAGTGAATACGAGAAGGAGACAAGTCAAGGGGTTAGAGTTTTTACACAAATATAATCTTTAAATAATCATGTATCTATGATCTTTAAATACTCATTCATCAACTCTTTGAAAATGAGTAAAAATCATGCCTTTGAGTACATTTTAAAAATCATTTGAAAATGAACACACAATCTTTAAATCTTTGAATATAAAATTTAATCAACCTTTTGAAATACTTTTCAAACACATTTCGAATCGTATAAACCTTTGGAAACAAGTTTTGAGTGTAAAACCATTTAGAACACATCAAAGGGGCTAACTTTACCATTCTGTATTTGAGGTCTCAATACCTTCAAAGGAGGTATTGAGACTTCTAGGGAAGGTCTTAATACCTCTTTTGAAGGTAACGAGACTTCCTTCACAAAATATTTTTCCAGCATTCTTTTTTGTAGGTATCAAGACTTCTTTTTCATGTCTCGATATTTTTTTCATAAAAACCTAAAAATTAGACTGTTTCCAACTCTTATCCATCCTATTTAACCATCTAGACTTAATATCAATCTTGCATCATAACTTTCATCCATACTTGGCTAAGAAACCTCGTTTTAAGCATTTCTAACATAACACGTATTAGAAAAACTAAGCAACTCACACATTACCCAAGTCAACAAATAAGCTAAGGTTTAATTACTGACTATGAAAATGTCCATCTCTTATGGGACATGTTATTGGTAATGGTATATCCCCTATTATCTTGGGATTGCTAATGGTATAACCCTTATTAATTTAGACAAAGTGTGGCACACTTGGGAATGGATTCACTGCCTCACTCCCATTCTCATAAAGAGAAAGTAATGGTATAACCCCTATTATTTTAGTGCTCATAGTTATGAATGGTATAACCTGAATTAACTTGGGCAGCCTATCAATCTATTCTAATATATTATCATTAACACACTCATCATATAGTTCATCATTCTCATTCAACATTGTCATGTATATGGTATCTTAGACATGTTCTCATGCTTACATCATATGGTACACGCAAATAACATCACATACATATCATAATTTACCATACATCGTGTGCTTAATCCCATGTAATGTACATCTATGCCATCCCATAAACTCATAGGTAGGAATATTATCCTCCACCATAACATCATATAACATCTTAAGCATAGATTCATTCCTATCTCAACAATATGTGGAAACATCATCACATACATATCACAATTTAGCATACTTCACGTAATCTATACATATCTCATTGAAATAGTGGTTTGGTTCAAAACAATTAAAAAGACTCGTTTTTCTTGGTTGAAAACTAATACATAGTGTGTGTGTGCGTATGTGTATATTTGAAAACTTTTTCAAAACTTGGGTTTAGTCACAAACATATTTTCACCTTCAAAAAAAGTAACAAATATCATGTCAACCAAATAACTCATCAAATCATGCTTTTAGCTTTACATATTAAAATAATTTCAAAGCGGCGTATCCATTCACTTTTTTGGAGCATATCAAATCTTTTCTCAATTTTCAACAAATATTTAGTTTTTCCAAAAATACCAACTTTCTCTATCGTACCTAGAAACATTTAAATGAGTATCAATAATGTTCCTAGCATCATAAATCGTATTTTAAGCATAACCTTAAGCATGAATCATCATCTAATTTAATTATATCTTTATTTAAACTTACTGCTTATATATCAACCATAGTCTAGTCTTAAAAACTTATTTTTGTTAAAGATAACTTTACCTTGATAAGCTCTTTAAGCTAGAAAATGATTGAAACCTAACAATAAAGCTTAAAAATCACAACTTTAGGATTTAACAAAAACTTTGGAGTAAAACCCATAAACATAAATATTGGAAAATTATTTTCTTACCTCCAAAAATGTTGGAAAACAAGTTTAAATGGCTGAAATCAAGTTGTTCTTCAAGAAAATGAATTTGAAGCTGGAAAGAAAGTTGAAAGAGTTGAGATGGTGGCAAAAGAGAGGTTTGGTAGTTAAGGAATGTAAGAAACCATCAGATCTTGAAATTGGTGACCTATTTATAGTGTAAGGGGTGATATGACAAGTTTAATCCTTATTTTTTTGAAGTTTAATATTGAAGTTTCAATACCTTTATGCCTTGATACTTTTTGAAAAAAAATGGCTTTGTTTAAAGTTTTTCGACTCAAGTCTCTAGACTTCTTATGGAAGTTTCAATTAGGCTTGGTAATTTTGGACATGACATAAGAAGACATGAGGTAAATAGGTTCAGATTTAACATTAACGTGTTTCATGTCTAATCATGTCTGATACATTTAAAATATCGAATTTTCATGTTTTAATGTGTCAAACACGACAAGTATATTTAAAACACGTTTAAATACGTTACTTAATCATGTTATTGTGTTTAAATATGTATACATGCTTAAACGTGTATATATGACACGTTTATTAACCTATTAAAAATTAATAATCAAATACTATTTTAACCTTATCTAAATAATTTTAAATAATTATTTTAATAAAACTTTTTAATTTTATAAAAGTAATAATATAATTATACTATGCCAAAATCTAATTTTTAACTTTTGGCTATCATTTTGGATTGCCTCACGCATGGTGCACCAAACTTTTCTTCGCTCCTTCGGTTAACAAACTTTCTTCTCTTCTTCAATTATTCTTCTTCTTTTCCCTCTAAATTTTTTTAATATAATTATACATGACACCCTTTTACACTAGTCAATGAATGCATTTCTTTAATCAAATGCATAGCACGAATATAGTCATACGATTTATTTCTTGAAAATTTGGAGGATATTTCCTTTTCTCTCCAATTTATTTCTGTTCAAAAGTAGTTCTAAATTTAGTTTGTAAGGAAAGCCACATCTGTGGTTCATGCAAGCTATTCTTTTCATAAGTTCATTATGTTCTTTCTTTAACCTGTGATATGTATTTTTTTTCCTACGACCTATTGATGTCCATCTATTGTAATTAATTGCCAACTCTATTGTAGGTTCCTTGTTAAGGACTCTTGAGGTTGTTGATTTAGAGGCTGTTTGGCCTGGCTTTTTTTTAGCTTAAAAGCTATTATAAAGCTCTTATGAAAAATAATAGCTTTTAAAATTAAGCTAAAGTTGTTTAGTAAATTTTTTTATAAGTTTTTTTATATAAGTTATAATTTTGATTGAAATTATCTTAGAGGGTATTTTTTTTTTAAAAGGATAATATTGTAATTATTTTTAATAGATAAGGATATTTTTAAAACAAGAATAAAAATTTTTTTTGTATTTTTAAAAGAAGAGAAGAAAAAGCTCCTCCCAAGAGCTTTTTTTGAAGTTTTTTTTTAAAAATTTTACTCTTAAAAAAAAAGCTGCTTGTTTTTTAAAGAGCTTTTCAAAATTTATATTTGGCTTGGCTTTTACTTTTAAGAGGTAGATAAGCTGAAAAAAAGCCAGGCCAAACATGCACTTACTTGGATGGAAATGCCTTGCCTTTTGCATCATTTGGTACGTAGATTCACCTTTAGATAAAGGAAAAGGAAGGGGAAAGTGGGTTGTTTCTTTGTGGGGAGAAGTATTCAAAGTTCAAACTTTGCTTTTGGATATCAAAGAGAATTTTGAAATGGTCCACGAAAATACTCTTGTAAATCTAGTTAAAGTTACTTTAGTCTGCACAGGCAACAGATCATGCTTGGATCGATGGAAATCTTCATGGTTAAAGTTAATTTTGATAGATCATGTTTTGAATGAGAAAAAGTGAAATTTTTATCCAACACAAAAATATGGTAAGTAGTTATTAGCTAACGAAAAAATATGGGTTCCATAAATCTTTTTCTTAATTTTTCTCTTTAAGTGAACAAATTCATACAAAAAATGAAAAAAGAAAAAGAAATAGTGTATATTTAGCTACTCTTTTTCTTAATTTGCTCTTGTTGTTAATTTTGCATTTTGAGGTTTGGGCATGCTATATTTCTTTAGTTTTTTTTTTTTGGTAATTTTTGTTTATAGCCTTAAGGTGTTGAAAAGTAATGGACTCTATTAGTTCTAATGAAAAATGATTTGACTCATTTTTGTTAACATTTAATATGTAATCTGACAATATCAATATTTCTAATGTTATTTATGTTGCTGATGTTTGCAGATGGAATCTGACAATATCAATGTTTTTCTTGAATCGAATGTTCATTTTTTAGAAGAATTTGATGATTGTGTACAAATTAATGAGATGGGAGCAACAGATGAAAATAAGCCATGCCAACTCAAAAAACGAAAATTAACTTCAAAGATTTGGACATTCTTTGAATGTTTGCCAAAAAAGAACTCAAGTGATTAAAAACCAAAAGCAAAGTGCAAGCTCTATGGATATGTTTTGAATTATGAAAGCACGTATGGGACAAGTAATTTGAAACATCATAATTATAATTGTGTTAGGAAAGACACACGTGATATAGGTTAAATGATTTTTTCTAAGGAACATAATTCAATGTCAATGATGTCTTCAAAGTTTGATCTTGAAAAGTTTCGTGAATTAGTGATAGCTACAATTGTGATGCATAATTTGCCTTTATCATTTGTAGCGTATACTGGCATTAGGTTTTATGTTGTCTTATTTATATGAAGATGTTGTTCTAATACCTAGGAACATTGTCAAAGCTAATATAATTAAGATGCATAAAAGAGAAAGATAAGATATAATGCTTACTTCAAGAATCACCTAGTAGGATTTATTTGACTTCTGATTTGTGGATTTCTGTTGTTATTGATGGATATATATGTCTTCTGCTCATTTTGTTGACAAAAATTGAATTCTACAAAAAAGAATCTTGAATTTTTCCTTTATGCCATCTCCACACAATGGTGTTGTTTTGAGTGAAAAGATTTATGCATTGCTAGCTGAATGGGGAATTGAAAATAAATTATTTTCAATAACATTGGATAATGCTTTTACAAATGATACTTTTGTTGATTTGTTGAAAGTGCAATTGAATATGAGAAAGCAACTTGTAGGAGAAGGCAAGTTTTTTCATATAAGATGTTATGCTCATATACTTAATTTGATTATGCAAGATGGTTTGAACGAAGTTGATAGTGTGGTCCAAAAAGTAAGAGAAAGCATTAAGTATGTGAAAAGTTCTCAAGGGAGAAAACAAAAGTTTTAGAGTATGTAAGCCTAGTGAATTTGAATGCAAAAAGAGACTTAAAACAAGATGTTTTAACTAAGTGGAACTCTACATTTCTCATGCTTGAAAGTGCATTTTATTTTCGCTTGGCATTTTCTGATTTGAAAATTAGTGATTCAAATTTTAAGCATTCTCCATCTAGATATGAGTGGGATAGAATTGAGAAACTTAGCAAGTTCTTAAGCGGTTTTTATGAGATTACTTGTGTGTTTTTTGGAACAAAGTGTCCCATAGTCAACTTGTACTTTCCTTCAATATTCATGGCACGCATGACCTTACAAGAACATATGAGTGGAGATGATGTGTATTTGAAAAATATGACTACTTAAATGTTTGTTAAGTTTGAGAAGTATTGGTCTGAATTTAGTTTGATTTTAGCTATAGCTATGATATTTGATCCTGGGTATAAGATTCAATTTATGGAATGGAGTTACACAAAGCTTTTATGGGCATAATTCAGCTGAATTTAAAAAGGTTAAAGATCATTTATTTGCTTTTTATGATGAATATGCTATCAAGGTTTCTAATACTCCATCTTCTTTAGATGACACACCTTTTGATGGGAAAAAGGTGCAAAAGGGAAAAAAGGAGTTCTTCAAGGTAATTTTTTTTAATTTTTGAAGTATTATTTGTTATTAAAATTTAATTTTCTTTTTTTATTTTTTATTTTAATTTTTTTAATTGTTTTGTTTTTATTAATTATGAGTTCGACAATTTTCAACGTGAGTTTGGGGCTGTCAAGAATAAATCTCAACTAGAGCAATATTTGGATGAACAAAGGATTGAAACAATAATTGAATTGGATATTTTATAATTTTGGAAGACAAATCAGTTTCGTTATCCAAAGGTTTCTGCCATGGCTCGAGATATCTTGGTTATTCTTGTATCGACAGTGGCTTCCAAGTTTGCTTTTAGTATTGGCGGTAAAGTTCTCAATCAATATCGGAGTTCACTTAAACTAGATATTGTGGAGGCAATTTTATATTGTAAGGATTGGCTATTTGGGAAAATTGGTAATACATTCTTTCACTTATTTTTAATTATGTTTCTTGTGTTTAAATGCATTATTAGAGTAAGTTCGATTTATTTAAATGTTTTTAATAAATATTTTTTTATATTGTAGCATATGTAAAAACAAATATGAACAATCTTACAATAGATGTCATGAATTTAGGAATTAGTAAGGAAAAAATGTTATCAGTCGAATGCTTTAATACTGTTGATGTCGATTAATCATCAATGAAAGGTAATGCTTTAAACTAAATTTTACATTTTATTAATTTTTTCTATTTTGAACTAATTTTATTAATATATTGTTTCCATTTCATTATTAAGTTTTGTGACATTGGAATGATGTGACATTGGCGAACGAGTTTTCAATTTTAGTGTGTTCATGGTTGATGATGTGGTTAATGATATGTATTTAATAATGGTTGAAAATTATGGATGATTTTAGATATTATTAATTTTTAAAGGTTAGATGTTAATGATGGATTTTATTATACTATATGATAATGAATTTTATGTATGTTATTTATATTAAATTTTATTATATTTAATATCATTTTTAATTTTTTTATTATAATTGTTTTTATAATTATAAATTTTAAATTTAAATAATAAAATTATATTTAATTGTAAATATTTTTATTTAATCATATTAATCGTGTTATTAATCGTGTCGTGTCATTAATCGTGTCGTGTCATATATTGATATGTTTAATAAATATATTAATCGTGTTGTGTCAAGTTACGTGGTTATTAAACGTATACATGTACATATTTTAGATTTAAAACACAAATATTATTCATATCGTATTCATGTTTAACCTTAACGTGTTTTATATTTAATCATGTCTGACACGTTTAAATACGAAAACACGAATTGTCAAGTCTAGTTTCGATACTTGCTCTTTTGGGCAACAAGTCTCAATGCTTCTTGTGAGGTCTTGAGACTTCCTTCTTCCCAAGAAGCAAGCCTCAATACTTCTTGGCTATGTCTTGATACCTTGGCCCTAAAAATTATTTTTAAGGGAAAATCAAGTCTCATAACCCTTATTTGAAATCCAACTTTCCCAAAACTTATTGAAAATATTTAGAAAATATTCTTAAGCTAAAAAGTGTTCAAGGTCAAGCCTAAGCTCACCAAGTTAAGTTAAAATTTTATCCTTAAGTTAAAAGGTGAGATTTCAGATAAAGGTATTTTTTGTTTAAAATAAAAGTACAAGGGTTTTATTGAACGTAATAGAAGAATAAAAGCTTATTTAAATTTTTTGAATAATTTAAGTACTTTTTTAAATATTATGTCTATTATAATATACTCTCTCTATCTCCATTATAATAAATTTAATTTTTATAATTATTTTTTAAAATATTAAATTTTCAAAAAAATATGCTTTGAAAAGTCTGAAATTTAAAATTTGTAAATTTTATTTTTAAAAATTTTATAACTTTATAATTTTATTAAAAATAAAGACTAAAATTAAATTTATTCGACAAAAGAATCAATAAGAGACAAACAAAATGAGATGGAGAAAGTATAATATATGTTTGGAAAGCTAATTTTGTTGCATACTCAAATAGAGCTTAAATCGTATCACATAAAATTTTTGTAATAAACTATTACTTTTTTCGAGCATATAAAATTTTTAATCACACAATGCAACATAAATCCCATCTATTTCACAAATTCCATCCATTCCGTCTCAAAATTAGAATCAAAAGCCTTCAAGATCGATAATTCCAAACACAATATACAATTAATTTAGCAAGAAATGTATAGACCTTTTGCCCCATGGCTCTACGCTTAATAAAGGATAGGATTCTCTTCATTGTTAAAAATAGTGGTCATCTTCATTATTTTATTATAAATTGATACACATATTTTCATATAAATCTATGATCAAAAGTAATTCACATTATTATTTTTTTTTCTTATCTTTTTACTCAATTTAAAATTATTAAAATTGTAATCATAAATTAATTTTAATAGACATCAATGCCTTTAAAATCAAGGATCTCCACCGGTACCCGCTGTACAGCTGAACAAAGACATAGAAGTTTCCGTTTTTTGTTTTCTTTTCTTTTCTGTAACGGTCTATTAAACAATAATTAGTACGGAAATGTTACTGAGTACTAGTAGATATTTTGCAATTGTTTTATTAGTTATTCTAAAAAGAGTATTAGTTTATAATTGATATGGCCGTGGTCCTGCCACTATGTTTTCTAGTCTCATGCCGATATCAAGAAATATACCACTAATATTAACATATACTACTTACGATGTCTGCTAGTTGTATTTAAATAAAGGCAAGTGGGGGAGAGTGGATTTTGTGCCTGGACTTCACTTTTATAAATTCTTAATTAAGCTCTCCAAATAAAGTGGTTCTTCCGAATGTCTCGTTACCAAGTCGGCTCCTCACCTGTTATGTTTATTATTTACACTCGTTGAGTACTGCACATGACCAAGCCCCATGTAAATTTTTATTTTTTGTGGTTTCATGCTTTTTCCTTCATTAATTATACTTTTTTTGAAAAAAATTATCTTCATTAATTGTGCTTAATGCTTAACAATACCAACTTGCATAATCAAATAATTAAAGGTGATTATAAGAGATCAGAGTTCCATCTATTACCTGCAAACTGTTCTTAAATAGGGATGTTAATGGTTATTTTGTAATCAGGTACTTTGTATTACTCATTAGATTAGGGTACCATATAATTGGGTTCAAAGTAGGATTTAAGAAGTAAAACTATCACTTGTCACAAGTTTGAGTAAGGTTTAAACAGTGGTTTTAGGATACCCATTATCCGAATTTTATTATAAATAATTATTTTTAATATTAAATTTTAATTATATATATTAATTTTTGTTTATAACTTTCTTCTAATTAGTGTAATACTTACTAAAATTCATTGATTGTTATAAATATGATTTTAAACTTTAAATTTTTATGAATGAACTTTAACTTATTAATTTAATTTTCATTAATAATATACATAAAATTTTTTTAAATGTATTTTCATTAAAAATTTTTTTCAAAGGAAATTTTTATTAATTTCTAACTATTCTTGGAAAACATACTCCTACTAAGTCATCAAACAGCAAAGAGTTGATTCCTGGAGGTGGTACATCATAACAAAGAAAGCTATTGTCTAAATTAAAACCTATATTGGCCATGCCATTTGCTACTATATTCCGTTCTCGATTAATGTGAGAAATCTTTACCTCCCAGTCAAGTTGCAGCAAGTTGTAAATAGCGTCCAGTAAATTGGAGTTTGCAAATGGATGCGATGAATTGGCTGTAATTGCCTGAACCACGATTTTGTTATCCACCTAGAGCGATATCCTATGAAATCCTTTATCCCATGCTATGTGAAGGCTATGTAGAACACCCCATAATTCAGCCCTATAGGAAGAGCACCTCCCCAGCCTTGCAGCAAAACCCCTTAACCAAAATCCGTTATAGTCCCGTAAAACTCCACCCGCAGCAGCCAAATTAGTACTTCGGCGTAATGCGCCATCACAGTTTACTGCCACCCAACCTTGTGGAGGGTTTTGCCAACCAACTAACGTTTCTTTTTTGTAATCGTTGGAATTGCTACATGTGCAGGAAATTGAGACAACATTATATGACACGGCAGCTAAACCTTTTAGCATCAATATCTTCCTACCCAAATGGACCAACTTGCTTTCAAAAATTTTTGCATTCCTCCATTTCCAAATATACCAACATGCAAATCCAAAAAGAACAGCCCAGGGAATCCCATCAACACAAGCATTATAATTTTTTAGATTAGTTAGCAGCCACTCTAGTTATAATAAATCAAAAAAGCTTCCATAATCCATTTGTACTCCCAATTTCAACCATACCTCTTTTGAGTGTGGGCAGTCTCTTAGAAGGTGCAGGACTAATTCTTCAAACAATAAGCATGATGCATAAATAGGCGAGATTGACATGTTTCCTTTCCTTCGTTCTAGGTTTGTCAATAACTTGCCATGAAGACATTGCACTAGGAATGTACGTACCTGTTGGGAGCCATCCCACTTCCACACAATATCCCATTTTCTACTCGATTGTCTTAGGTAGTTAGGATGATCCTTCCACAACAAATCATATGTTGATGCTACAGTAAAGAATCCTGATGCTGATAGAGCCCGATATGGATTATCTGGTTTGTGAGATAACGATGGAGGCAGTATCATCAAGATCTTGCTCACTAGTGCGCCAGGTAGGTACGCAGCTAACTTATCTCGATCCCAATCTCTAATATCTAGTAAAAACTCCCACACTCGGCAGTTTTTGTTTAACACCATGCTGGGAATACGAGCTTGTTTGAAGAGAGGGGTATCCTCTAGCCAAATATCCTTCCAAAAAAGGATCGAAACTCCATCGCCCAAAGACTAACATATGTTGTTATTGAAAACAGACTACAATTTACTCAGCAAATTCCAAGTATGAGATGCTCCATAATAATGAATTGAGTTAGGCTGTTGATCAATATTGAAATCATACTTTCCACTAAAGATGCTAACCCATAGGGACTTGGGACGAGTCATTAATTGCCATAGTAGTTTCATCAAGAAAGCATTATTCATCAAGTGTAACCTTTTCACACCCAAACCTCTTTCCTTCTTAGGTTTACAAATTTGATTCCAACTAATTAAATGAGTGCTTTTATGATTAGCATCATCATCCCAAAGAAAATTACAAGAGTATCGTTCAATTTGTTTGCAACATTCTGAAGGAACCGAGACTGTTTGCATAACATAGTATGGAATAGTAGAGAGTACCGATTTTACCAGCATTAGTCTACTAGCAAAGGACAGAGAAAAAGCTTTCCAACCACTCAGCTTGCTTCTTATTTTATCCTCCAAAAAATTAAACGAAGTAACTCCTTTTTTACCTTGAAATAGAGGTATGCCTAGGTATGTGCCTAAATTCGTAAAATGAGAAAAGCCTAAACAATTTCTAAGATCATCAATACACTCTTTAGAAACATTCGCCAAACAGCAAAAGGAAGATTTTTGAACATTTACCTTCTCCCCTGAGTATGCACAAAAATCAGCCAGCACTCTCCATTTGATCAACTAAAGCTTCAACAAATAAAATGAGGTCATCAGCAAAGAAAAGGTGAAAAATAAGAGGACAACGTTTACCCAATTTAATTGGTTTCCACAAACCTTGCTCTACTGCAATATTAATAGCATGTGATAACCTTTTAATACATAAAACAAATAGGTATGGGGAGAATGGGTCACCTTGCCTCATGCCCTTAAATGGTGTAAAGGATTCCGAAGGTGTACCGTTTCAAAGAATCTAAAAACTTGAACATTTCCAGCTTTGGATCAACACTTCAATAATTTGGCCAGGGACATGTGCATCAAGTAATGTGTCATGAATAAATTCCCAACGAAGTCTATCATAAGCCTTTTCTGGATCAATATTCAACATCATCCATCCCACCGTACCTTTCTTCCTTTTAAATGAGTGCATAACTTCTTGAGTAACTATCACATTATCAATGATTGCTCACTCCGAAATGAAACTAGACTGGGTTTCTGTTATTAGTGTAGGCATAACTAGTTTCAACCTATTAATTATTACCTTCATTAATATCTTGAAAATGACAAGCAATAAACTGATAGGTTTGTACTGGAAATAAATTTTGGAGACACTACTTTTGGAATTAGGACAATGAGCAACTTACATAAATCATCTCATATCTCGCCACTTGTGAATACTGTCTGAACGTATTTGACAACACTCGATCCCACCACATTTCGTTGATTTTGGAAAAACAAGGCATGTATCCCATCAATACCAGGAGCTTTCATAGGCTTCATGGAAAATAAGACTTCATGTATTTCCATGTCACCAATCAGCGCCATCAACTTATCATAGTCTGTCATGTTCAGAGAAGGAAATTTACCACTAATGGGGTAAACTGGTAATGCTTATGTATCCTTGGAATATAGCTTTCGAAAGAAATCAACAGCGTGTATTCGAACTTCTTCTTGTTCTTCTAACCATATGCCTTCTGTATTTCTTAATTGTAACATCTTCACCTTATTTCTTCTTTTTATTGCTCGGAGATGGAAGTACCTAGTATTCTTATCACCTAATGTAAGCCAGTCTACCTTGGATTTTTACAACCAAAAAATCTCTTCCTGTTGAACAGTTAATTCATATTCTTTGCGTAGTTTCACTTCCAACTCTTGTAGATATCTTGATTGTCGGGTTTCTAATTCCCTTTCAATACCGCCCAACCTTGCTAGTATCTGTTTCTTCTTGCTAAAAATATTGCCAAAGACCTCTCTATTCCATATGTAGGCACTATCAGAAAACTTTTTCAATGCACCCTGAATATCAAAAGAAGCATCCCAATTTTGTTTAACAAAATCACTAAAGTTTGAGTGAGAAAGCCATGCGGCTTGAAACTGAAACCTCGGCTATTAATCTACAGCCCCTCTCGCATCTAATGATATTAATAATGGTCTATGATCAAATCTAATCCGAGGAAGATGTTGAACAAATGCATTTTGAAATTTCAGTATCCAATCAGTATTATATAACTCCCAATCAATCCTTTCAGACACCAACCCTCTCTTCCATGTGTACTTCAGACCCTTAAATCCAAGATCGACAGGGCCATACGCATTAATAAACTGTTGAAAATAAAGACAAGGCTTGCTGCCTTGTGATGAACCACCACTCTTTCCGTGGGCATACAGAAAGGCATTAAAGTCCCCAAATAACAGCCACGGACAAGAGATGTGTTCTGCAAAGGAAGATAATTCTGCCTATAATGCTATTCTGTTCTTGTAATCTAGATGTCCATACACTACTGTTAATATCCAAGATCCGTCGTAATCATCCTGAATGTTTAGATAGATACATTGATCGTGGTTTTGAATTGCCGAAATCTGCAAGTGTTCCATCCATAAAACCCATATACCCCCTGAAAATCCAACTGCTTCAACCTTATGTGATCTATCAAACTTTAAAGAACGGATGACATTGTTTACAATGATTCCGCTAACCCTTGGCTCCAACAAAACCATTATTGAAAAATCATGCATCCTCTGCAAATCGTTAGCAAAGTGAGGAAATCCTCCATCACCAACTCCCTAAAAATTCTAGACAAATATTTTAGGATTCATAAGAAAATAAGATAATAAGAATGAGGGGTTTAGATAACCTCCTTATTAGCCTTTTTCACCATACTCATTTAACATTCCTCATCAACTATCGCACTATGGGCTAGACCAACCTTCTTCTACGTCAAATTATTACTTAGTTGAACCATTTTTTCCTACAATAAAGGAAGAGATGACGAGTCGTTTTAGGAGCCATTATGTTTAGCTCTGGCTTTTTTCTTCAATGAAGATTGTTGTAAGCCGATATTCCCAATCTTATTTGATTGTTTCACTTCACCATTCGACAAAATAACCCCTCCACTCAACTCTGCTTTGGCTAGTCGTGTTTTTTGAGTATCCATGATGTGTGTTGTCGCACTATTATCAACATTTTTGTCCTTGGGTATAACTACAGAGTGTTTTGTATGGTCTAAAGTGGTCATAATAGGCCCACAGGCTTCCACTTGCAGATCATGTGGTCCATACTGTGATAGAGATCCAGGGAATTGACCATCGCACATTTTACTACTTTCCTGCACTATGTTGTAGACCCTCACAGCACCTTCATCTGCCATTGTTGCCTGATCATCTTGTTCAACTAGTTTAGCGTTATTCATAGGATCGTTGGTTCCGAAGTCAGCGTTGGGAGCTAGTTCGACCTCCTTTGAAACTTGAAGGGTTGACGCAGTATTTATCGATGATATTTTTGAAACAGATCCACTGAGGGTTGTTTCATAGGTCGTTTTGTCAACACAGGCTGCTCCATCTTCTTATTATGAAAGCTAGTCACAAGGTTAGACTGAACTCTATCAAAATGAAAAGTTTGTTGCATGCCATACGAAACTGCATTAGCTATCCCACTATCCACCATATCCAACACTGTAAATCTTGATCCTGACCCCCCTACTTTCTTGATTTTTGATTGGCTATAGGCATAAATTTTTTATCCATTCCCTTTGTCTTTTTGCGAGATACAAGCATCCATGGACCATAAAGGGAATCCCTTGAGCTTTCTTGCGAGTCTTGTGGGGTGACAGGTGCCTTGGTGGGAGAAGGTTCTCTATGATTCAGCAAACCTCATTGGTGTGCCCAAAAACCCCACATGTAAAGCACACCTTAGGCAATCCTTCATAAATAATTTTCTGTTCTTTACCATTCAAGAAAAATTTTGGCACCAAGGGTTTAGAGAGGTCAAGTTCAACACGCGACTCTAGCAAATTTGCCTCTCTTTTCTGCACTTGTGTTGTAATCAATCCTCAACAGTCTGCCAATTAACGAGGTAATTCTTCTTAGAACATATTTGTGATACATATGCAGAGGGATACCAAGAAACCAAAACCCAAGCCGCAACTGCAATGAGATCTTGCATATTTGTTAAGAAATTCAGAGTCCAGGAATGTACCATTAAGTAGTGCCCCATGATTACCCAAGGACCATCCAATAAAGCTCATAAAAATCCTCCCGATCTACAAAATGAACAATAAATCTGTTATCCGCAAGGTCCATAATATCATATTTACCTTTGGGCCTCCACAGGGAAGCCACTCTGTCACACAAAATCCGGTAAGAAATCACGCGTCCAAGCATGTGTACAATAACAGAGTTCTGCCACCTTCTGGCTAACGAATCTTGCCTCTTATCAGACACTGTGATCGAAAGGAAACCTCCAATCGAACCATATTCAAAGTCCTCCTCATCAGAGTCAGCAGAATCGTACTCCATTTCGAAGTCTATTCCATCGTTTGAACCCTCGACAGGGTCTTCATCCCCATCGAAAAAGAGTTCTTCTCCATTCAAACTCAATATCGTTGCCTTGAATGATGGGTTGTTGTGGATACCCACTGAATCATCTTGCCTGGGCACCTCCCCTAAGGGATTGCAGAGGCAAACTTTCTTCCGCGACCGATCGTCGAGCAGTGTCAGGTTAGGGATTTTTTGGAAAGAGTTCTCAAACATCGTCTAGCTTGAAATGTTGAAATTTTTTCAAAATTTCTTTAATCAATAGGAAAAGTACTTTTAATTAAATATTTAATAAGTAGTATCTAGAATATTCGGATAACAATTCAAAAATTTAATCAGATATTTACAAAGTTCAAGTTTCCTATCAAATAATTGGATTTAGGTTAAGGTACTTAAAAAATAATAAGTAGTCTAGCCATCGACATCCCTAATATTAAAAAAAAATAATGAATTTGATCCTTATTAATTACCAAGTCCCGTTTTAAAGTGAATAATCATATTTAATAGGTTTGTACATGGTTCAACCAAACTAGAGAATTAAAATTAAAAAATGCACAAGTTATATGATTATATAAGCTAAACAAATTCTCCCCTTTTTCTTCGATTGAAATTTAAGTTTGGCAAAATTATTCAATTTTAAGATTTCGAAATAATTTTTACTTGTTGAGTTTGGTGATATATTTTTTTAAGTGATTTTTACATTTAATTTAGGATCCAAATAAATAAATTAAGGCTTTACTTTTATTTTAATTTAGGGTAAATGATAAAAATGGTAAAAGTATAATACAATCACAACTTTTTTTTTTAAATGGCAAATACGGTTACAACTTAATGAAGGATTTTCTATTATAATTAGGGATCAAATCTACTCGCTGCCCACCTCAGCTTTATACAACGTTAACCAGCAAAAGAATTACTTCTTTTTGAGCTACAAGGCATTCTGCTTCTGCGTCACTTTTTTTCTCTTTTTTTCTCAACAAAAAGAAAATCTCCATACCAAGTTCTTCACTCAACTCTCTCTTATATTTCAACAATACTCTCTTTCTTAGGGATTCAATAAAATTTTAGTCTGAATGTCTGCTGAATAACAAGAAAAGTAAGTGAAAGAGATTTTGGAGAAAAGTGAAAATATTTTAATTTTTAATTCTAATGGAAGAAGGAGGGGAGAAAAAGATGATGCAGTTAGAAAGAGATAGAAAATAGAAATAATAAATGAATGTTGTGAGAGAGTTGGAGAGAGAAAAAGAAAGAAAATTTTTATTTTTATTTAATTAATTATTAAATTTTTTAATTTTTAAATTTAAATTTAACTTATTAATGAGATGTAGTATTTTGTGAGCTGAGAATGTATAAAACTGTCATTGCATAAAATATGAATCAAATATAAAGAAGAAGAGACTGCAAATTCTTCCCATGATGTACAGTGTTTTAGGTGTTGAGAAGAGAGGAATATCCAGCTAGGCAGTGAACCGCCTAAAATAAAAGACCTCGAGGCCTTTGTGGTACTGGAATGCCGAATACAAAAACAATTTTTCCCCCGACACGTGTATGTCTTACTGTTGTCGTCTGTACTTAAATTTGCGCTTTTCCAGGTAAATGATTAAATACTTTCCTCATCCAAATCAGAACAAACCTAGGACACGTACGTGTCGTGTTGCAGCGTTACAGTCTTTACATTTAGTAAAGTACAAACAATTTTCTTTTATGATCGGGAGTTGCTGAAGCGTTAAGTACGAACTAATATTGCAACAGGCGTAAGCTCTGTTCAGTGGACGATATAGGTAGTAGATTATTTTTAAATATTTTATAACTTTATAATTTATTAAAAATAATTATCAAAAATTAAATTTATTTGATAAAAATATTAATAAAGGATAAATAAAATTGGATGGAGAAAATATAATATTTATTTACAAAAGTAAATTTTGTTGCATACTCTAATAGAACTTAAATTGTATCGCTTAAATTTTTGTAATAAAATATTATTATTTTTAGTATATAAACTTTTTAATTTCACAATGCAACATAAATCTCATCTCTTTTATAAATTCCATCCATTTTGATTCCAAGTCGAAATTAAAATCTAAAACTTTCAAGATCTATAATTTCAAACACAATATACAATTAAAATAGCAAGAAACGTACTAGACCTTTTCCCCCACGACTTTATGCTTAATAAAGATAAGGATTTTCTCAATTGTTAAAAGTAGTGGTCATATTCATTATTTTATTATAAATTGATATATATTTTTTCATTATTCTTTATAAGATGTCTCACATTGGTAAAATTAGTATTAATAACTATTCCGAACTACACAATGCAAGTAATGTCGATGCCTCTAAGCATTTGTCAAAGAATTGAACGTCTGTGCAAGAACTTTCTGTGGGGGGGTGATGAAAATCATCGGAAGATTCACCTTATTAAATGGGAACAATTGTGTTGACCAAAAGATGAGGGTGGTACGGGAATAAGAAAGCTAAAGCTTACGAATGAGGCCTTCCTCCTGAAGTTATTGCGGCAATTGAGAAAGAGACAAAAGGCATTGTGGGCTAGAATTTTGTGTGGTAAATATAAGGTTAACACTGCTCGAAGCCAGAAAGTATTCAAAAGAGTGGAGCCTCTAACATTTGGACTGTAGTTAGTCGATTATGGCCAGTGGTTATGTTTGCTACCATATGGGTTATTGGATATGGTATGTTAGTGAACTTTTGGACTAATAAATGGCTAGGTGACAGGACATTAGCGGAGATAACTTATAGAGTGGCACATCCGATGTTTAAAAAAGTGGTGGTGAGAGACTTATTGAGTCCAAGTGGACACCTGGGACTATGAAAAGTTATGCCATTGCCTTCCGCATGACGCGATAGTGCAAGTGCTACAAATCATGCCTCCTACGTTAGCTTTTACACAGGACAAATCATATCGGGTGTCATGACCCGGAACTCCCATAGAGCCCGTGACAACCGCCGCGACGTCTCGATAGGTATTCACACCCCGAATACCGACTGAAATCTCGCAAGGCTTTTATATCAGTTTTCTTACCTCCCCTGTGAGCAATCATTACCAAACATCATGTCCTAAAGGATTTTAAGTTTTTTTTTTTTCAACTCAAAATAGTAGAAAAATAATTGTCACCTCATATGGGCATTTTGGTCATTTTTTCTCAAAATTTTCAAATCTGACCAAAAATGTAGCAGATGAGTGGAAAACGCATATGTCATGATTAAAATTAAATTTAGATGTCTAAAACGTTCTTTTAGATTAAAATTATAACTATTTGAATATAATAAAAATATTCAAAAAAATATTTTATTTTCTTATAAAATAATTTTTATAGATTTATAGGTAAACAATTTTTGAGACGTAAAATTAAAATAAATTCTTACATACAACAATAAAATTAACCAGAGTATACAATTTCATTTACAACGACATGTGGGTCCCCGAATATTCAAAAGTAGAGAGGATAGTGAACCTACTGTTGGTAAGGTTGCAAAGCCAACTGTAGTCCTTAGCAAACTCAACTATCTACTAACTAATCTGGGCCTGAAAGGGGTGGAAAGGAGAGCGGTGAGTTTTCACATCTCAATGAGTAAACAAATATCACCTAAAATATCTAAAGGCGAGTAAAATGAGACAATGAAAATTGTCTATCTCCAAAAGAGTTTCATATCATGAAAATTCATTTAAATCAATTACAATAAATTCATTTCACTCGAATAATTTCTAAGGCTTATGATTTCTTGAAAATCGTGGCTCGTGCCATAAAAACTTATACTCGGGGATACCTTGGCCGAGGCATCTAACCGAATCCGTCAAGGCTGTTAAAAATCTCATATATATGTAAAACATATTTTTACGTTTAAAAAAGATAGTCGTTCCTTGGCGTTAGCTGAGTTCGCCTTCACGTGGTGGTTTAGCGTGAAGTGAACTCTGTCATACCTCAGGACATACCCTTTACGCCTCTACAATTGAGATAAAAATATAAATGGGTTTACCATGCCCCTCAAAATAGGCTGGTCCACGGAAACCCGACTACTACAGTAGTTCATATCCCACCAATTCAATAAACATTTCAATAGCATAACTTGGCAATTTCATTGCTAAGCAATTTATCAGGACAAAGCAGACAATTCACATTTTTCAATACAGTTATCAATTCAGCCAATCATGCCATAATATCATAAGCCATTTGATTCAAATCATAATTTACAATACAGTGTGTGGTTTCCAATTACTCTAATTTCAAATAAATCATCTAATTTTCAATTCAATTTATAAAAATTCAATTTATTTTATAAATTCACATTTTTTCTCATAAAACAAGTAATTCACCAATTAAAATCATTTTTCCACAAAATCACCGAATTGAGTAAAATTTACTTTAAATAATTAAGACGATAATAAGTTTACTCACTATTTTCGGAAACCAAATTCGGGTACTTCGACTATAAATCCTCGAGTACAATTTCTTTGCCTTTGTCAGAGGATTCACCACCTAGACATATTGCACAGTCAAGAAATTTACCACATTGGTGCTAAACCGTAATAAACTAATTTAAACTACTAATGTATGATATGAAATGTAAATTGTCCGAATATTGCCTAAACACAGTGTTGGCCTACTTTGGTCTTTCACCCGATTAAATGGCCAACGCGTCCAATTTAGTTCCAAATTTCCATTTCTTTTTTGATACTTCAAATCACCAAACATAAGCTAAATAACGTAAAATTTAGCATAACCACCTTCACATTTCTTCATGGGAAATTCGGTCATGGTAGATGCACTAACACCATGATTTTTCCTACTTAATTTCTACACCATAATTCATCATTTCCTAACCCATTTACTTGAATTAAAAATCAAATTCATCCTCAACACACTACAAGGTAGGTTCGGCCAATGAAGGGTGGTGGGGAAAATAAATTTTTTTCTTGTTGTTTTGCTTCCAAACATGATAAACTAACTAAAAACACTAACATATCTTAAAATCAAACCAATTCCAACATCAAATTCTCTCTTTACCCATTTGGCCAGCCATGAACCCATTATGAAAACATGTAATTCAACCATAGAAAATAAGGAGAAATGCTTGAGAAAGATAGATTTCAAGTTTAAATTGATAAATCTTACCCCTTTTGTCACTTAATCCTTGAAAAATCAATGAATTTTCTTGATTTTCTTAGCTAGGGTTTTTGTTTTTCTTCTTTTCTTCCCTTTTCTTCCTTTGGCCTACCAACATAAGTGAGTGGGGAGGGTTCATGTGCTGATTTTTAAAGGAAAAGATAAAATAATCAAGCTTGCCACATGTCACTTTATTATTGATCCATAATTTAATTAATTATCCTTTAATCTTTAATTCATCACCACATAAAACACTTTAATTCTCCTCCACATAAATTGTTAATAGATGAATTCTATGAGCATGACAAGTGTTGGTGGTGTAAAATTACCATTTTACCCCATGGGTGATAAAATGACTATTTTGCCCTTATGCTTCGAAAAATATAGAAAATTAAAATTTTTCACTTGTCAACTTCAAATCATACTCCAATTAGTCCAATTTGATCTATATCTCATTTAACAATTCAAATTTTTAACCTTGGGTGGTAAAATTACCATTTTACCCCTAGATCTCGAAAATTTCATATTAACTCCAAATTGGTCATCGAACTCCGAATCACCATTTTAAGTCATTCCTGAAATTTGAAATTTTCAATTTCATCTTAAAATCCCTATTTTAACTAGTTCGAGGCTTAATTCAACTTAGTTGTACCACTTGATACACTATCGACTTTTACTTACTTTTCTGAGATATTCAAATATGCAGGCGTGATGTCAAATATATGAATGACATGGTAGACATTATAGGGCTAGGTTTGACACTGGGGATTATTTGCTTCAGGTCAATTTACTATAGCATCAGCATATGATTACTTGAGACAATTATCATCATCGTTAGATGTCGTGCCAAAAGGAATATGGCAAGGAGCTTGGAAGTGGCAGGGTCCACAAAGAGTAAGAGCGTTTCTTTTCCAATGTTTATATGAGAAACTCATGACCAATAAAGAACGGCTGCGCAAAAAGCTTACAACAAAGTCATTATGTCCACATTGTAAAATGGAGGATGAAACCATTATCCACGTGCTACGAGATTGCATGATGGCGACATCTCTATGGGTGTGAATTATTCCTCAACGAGAGCACAACAAATTTTCTCTTCATCACTGCGAGAATGGTTGGTATGCAACCTACAAAAACATTAGCCACTAATAGGTGGAAATCCATGGTCTGTGGTATTCGGATTGGCGTGTTGGTACTTGTGGAAATGGCGCAACAATCTGGTATTTAATGTTGTCTCCAGTCCAACACGCAACCGCTTGAGCTTGATTAACAGTATGGCAACTATTACAATAGCAACACTGGCAAATTTTGATGGGGTGCAAACTGAGAAAAAAAGGAAGGAAGAAATTTTGATTAGGTGGAGGGCCCCACAGGCTAGGTAGAGGGCCCCATAGTCAGGCTAGGTAAGCCTAAACACAAATGGAGCATACAGAAAGTCAAGTGATGAAGCTGCTGCAGGCGGAGTAATTCATAATTTGGTTGGTGAATGGTGAACCGGTTTTGTCTCACAATTTGGCAAATGTTCATCGTATAGAGCTGAACTGTAGGGAATGCTCTTTAGACTTTGACTGGCTTGGGAGTTAGGTTTCAAAAAAGTGATAATTCAAGTTAACAATAAGATGGTAATTAAGGCAGTTTTGATGGATAAGTGTCAGTTAAAAATCCACTACGCAAGTATACGTATCGAATAGACAGTATATTAGCAAGTAGAGTATCGTTCCCACGGAGAATTGATCTAAAACTTTACTAATTACTAAAATTAAAACAATTTAATTTTATCCAAATAATCCCAATTAATTAATTAATTAAAACTAATAAACTAGAATTTAAAATAACAAGAAAAATAACAACTGGAGAAAATATCAGATTAAACAAGCCTAGGATTACAATATCTCTCACACTTCATCTAAATTTTACCTCTCCTCCTTAACTTATTTCAATGGGTTGAATTGCTAACCTAGAGTCCTAAATTATTTATAAGGGTCTCCCGACTCGTCCTATAAAAATATCTATTTTAACCAAAACACTATATCCCTATGTGATTTGAAATTAAAACAGACTCATTAAGTTCAGGCTCTAATCTGGCTACATATGGCCTATAGGTATATCCCTATCCTATACGCAAATCATTTAACATGATCATATGCTATCTCAGTTTTAGTCTACTCTAAACTCCCTCTCCCAATTTTGTTTAGGTTCCTAAATCAATTTAATTGGTGATCAGGCAATTAAAAGCATTAAGAACAAATTGAAATAAACAATTCAATTCCCATTGAAAATAAGTAAGAAAAAGATTAAAAACTTAGACTACATGTGAGTTCAATTGCAATCCTAGAAAAAGAAAATTAGCTACTCATAATTGTAAAATCAAATAACATTGTATAAAGTTCAACCATTGAAAATAGCAAGAAAAATAAAAGCTAAAGAAGAAAACAAAATAGTTGCAGCTCTGATCGCCGGGTTTCTACTTCAACTTCTAGCTTCTTGAATCTCCAAAGGTCTCCCTTTTTAGGTCTCCAAATATCCTATATATACTAACAAACTTAACCTAGATTTCTCCAAGTTGACCTAGGGTTTAATTGGGCTTAAAACATAATGAGAGGCCCAAAAAATCACTTAACAATCTTTACAAATTTCCATTCCCGGCACAGTACGTCTAGCTACTTTTCGATGCGATTTTCTCTATCTTCAATGCAGAACTGGGCAAAGTGATCTTCATAAAAGTTGTAGCTCTGTCTCTTAACTTTCCAATGGTCTAAGAATCGTAGAAATTGGAGTTCTGTAGCTCGAGATATGACTAAAACACTGAAATATATGCAAGCAGATTTCTGGATCTTTCAGCACCTTACTTTCCAAAATTAAACCCAATGACTTTAGGTCCTACCAAAAATATAAAAACTAATAAATATTAACCAAATTAAAGGAAATAACATAAAATTAAATAACTTACTTAAAAACAAACTAAATATAAAAATAACTAAAAATTAAGTAAATTACAATTAAAAACTAAGGACTTAGCTAAAATTTAATAACAAAATTGGAATAAAATAATTCTATAAAATAGAATTATCACACCCCCAAACTTAAGATTTTGCTAGTCCTCGAGCAAAAGAAAAGAATCACAAAAAGAAAATGCAAACATGAAAATCCTTGAACGAGAGATAGAAATACCAAATCATGATTTCTCAATTTTTCCTCAGAAATTAACTCAAATTCTAGCTTAAGGTAACATACAACTAATCCTTAAATTCATGCATCAATTCAAGTGAAACTTTATTTTTCGAATGGACTTCCGTGTGTGTGTGAATGCTCTTTTACAAAGAATATCATGCAATTCAAATTAGTTTATGCCAAATCTAAGCATAGATTAGTACTTGGATCCCATAAGTTTGCTTTTCATCTCTCTCTCCACTAATGTAGTTTAACACTTATTCAATAATCAATAGGTCTTTATCAAGCTTGTAATGCAAGGCTAGGGTCAAGGTATGATAAAAGATATATTTAGGCTCAAATTCACCCTAAGCACTTAATCAATCTAGGACACATAAAGAGCTCAAATTTTTTTTTTAGCACCCTCAAACTTGAAGTAAACTTTCCTTTGTAACACACATTGCTTTCTTTTTTTTTTTTTCAACCCCTAAACTTATTTTTTGACAATTATAACAAGGGGTAATTTTTCCAACAAACTTTTACTCTTTTTTTTTTTCACACCTTTCTTCCTCAATTCATTTTTTTAAGCTCAAATCATTCCTTAGAAAGATTAAAATACTTAAAAGGTGAAAGGTTCAAATTATTGGATTTAAACAGACAGGCCAAGGCTACATAATTAGGTAATTACAAAGAAAAGGTAAATTAGGCTCAAAAAGGGTGACTAAGGATAAATATAACAAGGTAGACTCAAAAGGCTCAAACGGTCCAAAGATGGCCTAAATCACTTCCTATCTTAAGTGTTATCTAAGATTTCGCCTCGAGAGAGAATCAAACAAATTCTAAAATTTTTGACTTCACTATACTTTTTCATCAACATAAACTTTATCTAAAGCACATAAAAATTCTAAGTAAAAGAGTATAGTGCTCAAATTATTGGAAGTCACACTCTAAAATAGAATTAACACAAGAATATCACATAAAATTAAATCATAACTATATGCTTCCCAAAAGCTAAGAATCAAAAGATAATTAACATATTATCATAGGATTGGGACAATCATGAATAAGGTGCAACTATCTCAAAATTTTTTTTTTTTGGTTAAAAAGAAAACACAAATGAAACATGCAAAACCTGCAAAACATGCAAAATATAACTAAACATGCAAGACAAATTCTAAACCAAAGCTAACTAAACATAAAAAAATTAAATCAACAAAATTCGACACTACAAAATTCTAAACCACTCCCCCAAACTTAAATTGCACATTGTCCTCAATGTGAAAAGCTAAAAAAAATAAATAAAGAAATTAAACTCCTTTATCAATGGTGGTAGTGCCTTAAAAGCTTTAATTTTCTTTCTCCTCATCTTCATGCTTTCCAAATCTGCATACATAACAAACAAGCTAGGCAAAGGTTATAACTACTTATTTACATAGAAAAAAAAATAACTAAAATAACAACTAAATCTAAAAGGATATAACTTGGGTTGCTTCCCAAGAAGCGCTTCTTTATAGTCACTAGCTTGACTTTGGTTGAGGTCTTCATTCACCCTTTAAGGAGGTTTGAGTTTGCATGGAAAAAGTTTGAGGTGTGAAAGTAGTCTCCTCCTAAGATGAGGTTGTAGTGGCTTTAACTCAAGATTTGGTGCTTGCTCAACCCAAGATGATGGAATAGGCTGAATTTTACCCAACTTCTCAAATTGAGTTTTACTTGGATAATGCACTTTCGGTGTAGCTTTCAAAACATATGCAACATTTGTAAGTTCTTCATTCTGGTCCTTGGTTGTTGCATTTTGAACCAAACAAGCTTCAAGAAACTTATTTGAATTTTCCATATCAATAGCCTCCTTAGGTAACTTATCAACTATATCTAGAAAAGGAATGAGAGGCACATATGACTTGACTTGTGGTGGTGTAGATACTTTCTCCTCTTGCTTAATTTTTTCTTGAACTTGATTGCTAAAAGTATTTCCTTGATCTACTTTATCCCCATCATCTACAACATTCTTGCCATTTACCTCATCAAGATGCTTACCATATTCTTCTTTTTTAGGATTAGGCTCAATGTCATTTGATAAAATTTCTTGAGGCATATTGTTGATGTAATCGACAAGTTGGCCCACTTGAGTCTCAAGATTTCGGATTGATTCTGCTTGACTTTGAATGATGGCATCATTCTTTGTCATGAATTGCATTAACATATCCTCCAAAGTTAGCTTCTTCTCAAGAATAGGGGCTCTAACTTGTGATTCGAAATCATGTTGGAAAATAGGCTGTGATGAATATGTAGGACCCTGATCATTACTCCATGAAAAATTTGGGTGATTCCACCATGAGTTGTAACTGTTGGAGTACGAATTGTTTTGTTGCCCATTGAAGCTTCCATCAAATTGCATTGATTCATAATAAGTTGGACAACAATCACTTGAATGCTTATCTCCACAAAGCTCACATGCCACAAAAGGACTTTCAAAAACATTAACACCCCAAGTGTCCATTTTTTGAGACAAAGCATCTACTTCGGCGGCCAAAGCACTGATAGCCAATTCAAAATCACTAGCAACCCTCCTAGGCACAAATTGTTCATATGTCCACTGATAGTTACAATAATTCATCACCTCAACCAAAAGGACCTGAAAATAAAATAAAAAAATTTGAATTAAGACTAAATTTGCTTGGTATTAGTATTAGTAAAAATTCTAGAAACAATTCCCCGGCAACGGCGCCAAAAACTTGTCAGTTAAAAATCCACTACGCAAGTATACGTATCGAATAGACAGTATATTAGCAAGTAGAGTATCGTTCCCACGGAGAATTGATCTAAAACTTTACTAATTACTAAAATTAAAACAATTTAATTTTATCCAAATAATCCCAATTAATTAATTAATTAAAACTAATAAACTAGAATTTAAAATAACAAGAAAAATAACAACTGGAGAAAATATCAGATTAAACAAGCCTAGGATTACAATATCCCTCACACTTCATCTAAATTTTACCTCTCCTCCTTAACTTATTTCAATGGGTTGAATTGCTAACCTAGAGTCTTAAATTATTTATAAGGGTCTCCCGACTCGTCCTATAAAAATATCTATTTTAATCAAAACACTATATCCCTATGTGATTTGAAATTAAAACAGACTCATTAAGTTCAGGCTCTAATCTGACTACATATGGCCTATAGGTATATCCCTATCCTATACGCAAATCATTTAACATGATCATATGCTATCCCAATTTTAGTCTACTCTAAACTCCCTCTCCCAAGTTTGTTTAGGTTCCTAAATCAATTTAATTGGTGATCAGGCAATTAAAAGCATTAAGAACAAATTGAAATAAATAATTCAATTCCCATTGAAAATAAGTAAGAAAAAGATTAAAAACTTAGACTACATGTGAGTTCAATTGCAATCCTAGAAAAAGAAAATTAGCTACTCATAATTGTAAAATCAAATAACATTATATAAAGTTCAACCATTGAAAATAGCAAGAAAAATAAAAGCTAAAGAAGAAAACAAAATAGTTGCAGCTCTGATCGCCGGGTTTCTACTTCAACTTCTAGTTTCTTGAATCTCCAAATGTCTCCCTTTTTAGGTCTCCAAATATCCTATATATACTAACAAACTTAACCTAGATTTCTCCAAGTTGACCTAGGGTTTAATTGGGCTTAAAACATAATGAGAGGCCCAAAAAATCACTTAACAATCTTTACAAATTTCCATTCCCGGCACAGTACGTCTAGCTACTTTCCGATGCGATTTTCTCTATCTTCAAGTCAGAACTGGGCAAAGTGATCTTCATAAAAGTTGTAGCTCTGTCTCTTAACTTTCCAATGGTCCAAGAATCGCGGAAATTGGAGTTCTGTAGCTCGAGATATGGCTAAAACACTGAAGTATATGCAAGCAGATTTCTGGATCTTTCAGCACCTTACTTTCCAAAATTAAACCCAATGACTTTAGGTCCTACCAAAAATATAAAAACTAATAAATATTAACCAAATTAAAGGAAATAACATAAAATTAAATAACTTACTTAAAAATAAACTAAATATAAAAATAACTAAAAATTAAGTAAATTACAATTAAAAACTAAGGACTTAGCTAAAATTTAATAACAAAATTGGAATAAAATAATTCTATAAAATAGAATTATCAATAAGTTAATAGAATGCGCAAATATGGACTTAGTACGTGAAATCAAGGGTATTTTGCAAAATGAATGGGAGGTCCATCTAGTGCACATTTACTGTGAGGGCAACATGGTGGCAGACTACATAGCCAATTATGGTTTTGATTCAGAATATTCTCATGTTTCCTTCAAATACCCTCCTCCTGGAGCGAGAAAATTTTTAATGTATAATATGTTGGGAGTTTGTATTCCACGAATGATTTCAATTTAATAAAAGAACTAGCTTTCAAAAAAATAGTAATTCACATTAATATTTTTTAATTAACTTTCAATTATCTTTTTATTCATATTTTTAAAGAGAGTACTTTTATTATTATACTTAAATCAATCCTTGTCCTATCCTCCATGGATAAGTAGTAATCTTTTAAAAATAAAAAACATACTCGAATCAGTTTTGAAATACAAACTCTTAACATGTCATACATTAACAATCTCCTAACTTTAATTGAAGGACTCTCAAACATGACATAATCATCATCTAAATTAAAATCATAGCTAACCATATAATCAACTCCCATGTTACTTTCACGATGGACATGTACTAGATGAACTTTCGATTGTTTTGTAAAATATCCTCAATTGCACATATTAAATCTATATTTGTACACATAAGTAACTTATCCACCAAAATGGACTCTACTACCTTATTTTTTTCAACTTGAACCATCACCTTCTTAAACCCCAAATCCTAAGCTAGTCTAAGCTCATAAAGCACTGCCTAGCCACAACTCAGCTCTATACACTGAACAAGTGCCCAATTTTGCTACAAAATCGGCTTATTAATAACCCTTAAAATTGAGAATCAACCCCTATTATAGCTATGCCTATTGATTTCTTATACGATCCATCAAAATTTAAACTTATCCATCCAACCAGTGGTGCACTCCATTAAATTAATACTTCTTATTTCCTTCGTCTCTAAATTGTTACACCATCAAAATCTACAAATATTATTTTTGTAGCAATTAACATGTTTCTAACTAAACTCAAGCGATTTTCAGTTAGTATAGAAGTAGCACCAAACGTAAAGTTATTGTGGCACTTCCACAAATATCAAAATTGTAATCATAAATTAATTTTAGTATACATCAATTCAGGATCTTTACCCGCTGTACCGCAGAACAAAGACATAGAAGTTTCCGTTTTTCTTTTCTTATCTGTAATGGTCTATTAACAATAATTAGTACGGAAAGGTTACCAAGTACTAGTAGATATTTTGCAATTGTTTTATTATTTGTTCTAAAAGGACTATTAGTTTATAATTGATATATGGCCGTGGTCCTGCCACTATGTTTTCTTGTCTCACGCTGATCTCTAGAAATATGATTGTTACCAATAATACTAATATTTAAATAAAGGCAAACGGGGAGAGTGGATTTAGTGCCTTCACTTTTTTAAATTCTTAATTAAGCTCTCCGAATAAAAGGGTTCTTCCGAATGTCTCATCACCAAGTTGGCTCCTCGCCTGTTATTATCATGCTTATTATTTTCACACGTTTAGTACTGCAAATGACCTGACCCCATGTTTTTTTTTTTCGTGGTTTCATGCTTTTTCCTTCATTTATTGTGACTTTTTCTTGAAAAAAAATTATCTTCATTAATTGTGCTTAACGCTTTACTTACCAACTTGCATAATCAAATCATTAATGGTGATGATAAGAGATCAGAGTTCCATCCATCACTTGCAAATTGATCTTGAATAAAGATGTTAATGAGTATCTTATAAGTAGTTATCTTGTATTATTCACTATGATAGATAAGATTTAGGTATCATATAATTGGGTTCAAATATGATGTAAGCAGTAAAATTATCACTCGTCACGAGTTGAGTTTGAGTAAGGTTCAAATAGTGGTTTTATGATACTTATTATTCAAGTTTGATTATAAATATTAATTTTTAATATTAAATTGTTTTTTTAATTTTTAATATTAAATTTTAGTTATATATATTGTTATTTTGTTTATAACTTTTTTATAATTAGTATAATACATACTAAAATTTATTAATTGTTATGAATATGATGTTAAACTTTAATATACTTTTTTATGAATTAACTATAATTTATTAATTTAATTTTTATTAATAAAATACATAAAGATAATTTTAAATTTATTTTAATTGAGTTTTTAATGGATAGCATCTAGAATATTCGAGTAACAATTCAAAAATTTAATAGGGTAACAATTTGAATATTTATAAAGTACTTAAAAAATAATAAGTACTTTACCTGTTAAAATTCCTAATATTGAAAAAAAAATGATAAATTTGATCATTATTAATTACCTAGCCCCGTTTTAAAGTGAATAATCACATATTAATAGGTTTGTACATGGCTCCACCAAACTAGAGAATTAAAATTAAAGACTGCACAGGTCAAATGATTTTATAGGCTAAACAAACTTTAAATCGAAAATCCCACTTTAAAACAATATATTTGTATTATGGTGAAGTTGAAAGAAAATTATAGTTGAATTTAAGGTATCATTATTAATCTAAAAGGACATTATAATATATAGTTATAGTGTATAACTAAATATTATCAAAATATACAACAGAGGATCAATTAGATATTGGAAGGGGAAATAAACCGTAAATACAAATGTTTATAGTTGATGCATTAACAGTTTATATACAATGTTAGTTCATCAAATGCTATCATCTCATTAATGTGCTGAAATTAAAAATCTTTATAGACTTAAACTTAAATATTAAAAAGTTTTTAATAATTAATTAAAAAACAAAAAAAATCTCCCTCTAACTCCATCACAAAGTATTTTTATTGCTCTCGTTTTTATCGCTTCTAACTCCATCATCTTCTTCTCTTCTACTTCTTCCATTAAGATTAGGTTTGGCAAAATTGTTCAATGTTACAAAATAATTTTTATTTATTGACTTTAATAATATATTTTTAAGTGATTTTACATTTGATTTAGGGTTCAAATAAGTAAATCAATCTATTTTGCTAATTTGAGTTCAACTTAAGTTAAAAATTAAATCAAATAAAATTTAAAATTTTATATTATTATAAATATAAGAAAAAAAATTATGTAATCTTTTTATATTATTTTATTCTACCATAATGCAAATTATTCATCTAAATTTGAGTTTAGGTAAGAAACTTTTTTTGAAGTTTTTCTTATAAAAAGAGAATTCAAACTTAATTTTTACAAAAAGAGATAAATTAATGTACATAATTTAGAATCAAATAATTAAGTAAGAAAATATTTACATATATTTTTTAACACTATAAATATTTTTACACTTAAATATTTAGCTTATTAATAAGTATATCTATCACCTACTTAAATATTTATATTTTTTAATTTTTTTAATTTAATCTCCTAACATCTCAATTTTGTTCAATTTAATCAATCTACTATATATTTTTGTTCAATTTAATCCTTATGACATGGCACAATTTTTCTTAAAAAAATTTTTTAATTTGTCATGTGGCACTGACATCAGCATTGCTCACATCATCATATTAGTACCATGTGACATTGCCATATCATTTCATTGATATTGCGTGGCATGTCATGTCATCATGTCTATGCCACACATCAAAATTACAACATCAACACTGACGTTATTGTTTTTAATGGTAAAATTAAATGTCGTTAGGAGGAGGAACTAAATTGAAATAATTTTCAAAATCAATAGATTAAATTATTTCAATTTTGAATATAATGACTAAATTAAACAAAATGTATGAGTATATGACTTGGTGGGTAGTTCAACATGATAAAAATGGTAAAAGAATATTACTATCATAACTTAATGGAGGATTCTTCTATTTTAGTTAGGAGTCAAATCGGCCTGCTGCTCACTTCATCTAGTTATAATGGTAACCGATAAAAGAATTACTTCCTTGTTGAGTTTCAGGGCACTTTGGTTCTACAGCACTTTTTCTCATTCTTTTTCTCAACAAAAAAAAAAATCTTCATATCAAAATTCTTCACTGAACTCACTCTTAAGTTTCAATAGCACTCTCTTCATTAGGGATTTAGAAAGATTTTAATTTGAATGCGAAGAACAAGAAAAGAAGGTGGAAGAGGTTTTGGAAAAAAGTGAAAATATTTTAATTTTTAATTTTAATGGAAGAAGAAAGAGAGAAGAAGAAGATGATGGAATTAGAGAAAAGAAAAAAGGAAAATAATAAATGAATGATGTTAGGGAGTTGAAGAAAAAATAATTTTTTATTTAATTAATTATATAAAGTTTTTATATTTAAATTTAAATTTTAAAAAAAATTAATTTTACTAATAACATGTCAACATTTGATGAGTATCAGTGCATCACTGCCGAATTCATCCCATGATGTACTGTGTGAGGTGTTGAGAAAAGACGAATATCCAGCTAGGCAGTGTACCGCCAAAGGTAAAAGACGTCGAGGCTTCGTGTCACGGAAATGCTGAGTACAAAAACAATTTTCCTCCCGACACGTGTATGTCTTATTATTGTCTGACCATGCAACTCCCTATCATCGTCTGCCACGTATCTATTTGACAGATTACATTTGTTCTTTAGAACGGAATATCATCTGTACTTAAAATTTGTGCTTTTGCAAGTAAATAATTAAATACTACTATATGCAATTGCTTTTACCTTTTCCTCATCCAAATCGGAACTTAGGACGCTAACGTGCCGTGTTACGTGCCGTGTTACGGCGTTATAGCCTTTACATTTACCAAATGGCAAACATTCTTCTTTTATGGTCGGGAGTTGCTTAAGCGTTAAGTACGAACTAATGTTGCAACAGGCGCAAGCTCTGTTCAGTGGACCATATAGGTAGTTGATTATTTAGGTGGTTATTTAAATTACCCAAAAAATAAATAAAAGAAAGAAGGAAATTGAACTCTATAACTATCTAATACTTTGTTCCAGAACATTGTAGAATGTTCGACTTAAAAACTAAATATTTGGAAGTGACGCGGTCGTGATCTCTTGGCATTCGCGAGGTCTGCATGGCTTTTTAGATAATAGAAGTCGGAGCATAGTTTATCTCGAAACTAATAAAATAATGAATTGTTTGCTTTATTTTGGCATTAAAAGAAGAGCAACTTGCATGATAGTGTTACCAAACAGAGTTGCCCACTTGTCGGCTTCACCATAGTCGAGAAACGTGAAACGTGTCGCGTACATGCATGCCACGGTGTCCAGCATATCTATTTTTGGGTCTGTCATTCTACCTCATCTATACCATCGAGAAGCCAACCTCGAAACTGTCCTGATTGTAGTAATCAGTCAAAACGGAATCACGGATTATTGCTAAACAAGATGAGACTGCGTATTCATTTTGTTATAGTAATGTAGTTGGTCAACCAAAATTTTTTGCAGTAATCATAAGTGGTAATAATAGAAATTTATCACTAATATTTAAACAACGTTACTACAATAAAACGACAATTACTAATGAATAAAACGAAGTCATATTAGTTTGTTAAATAAAATAAGTACAAGGTAAAATTTAAGTAAGCCATACCAATAATATTCATCAATTTTCTTAATCCTTATTATTTTGAAATCATATTAAGTTGTTTGTTTCCATTATTTTTTTAGTAGAAGGAGGAAGCAGGCAAAAAAGTATAGGTACTGCTTAGCTTTTTTTCACCTGAAACACTAGTGTTGGGCAAAGACTAAATCCTTCCAACAATTAGATATAACGAAATTGATCTTTTTGTATTTGTTTTGAACGTCATAATCACCACAATCACATATTTTCTCTCAATTTATTTCTTTAATTAATAAATAAATATACTTTTCAAGTTGGGAGATAGATCAAAATGAAAAAAAAAAAAACCCTGAAGTCCATTATGCATCCTTTCTCAATTGTCATTCCATTAGCCCATGATATTAAGTTACACCCTACCAACCAACACACATCAATACACCCAAAGACCAAAACCGTAAAATCTTACATAATTTGTGAGATTTTTATCTTAATCTAGCAGTGATCTTTGATTGATTGAGGCCCCAATTATATAGAATCCATTATTTTTTAAAAATAAAAAATATATATACAAAAATGGGTCCCCCACCATGCCTCCACCATACTGTCCTTACCCTTGAAGTTCCAGAACTTTCTAAGGACCACACACAATCTCTCATTCTCGCGAAATGAAGAAAGAGATACGATCAAGAGAGGAAAAGGATTATTTAATTGATTATTTATTTAAATCATCTTCTAATTTCACCCAAAAAAAAAAGAGAATTAATAAAATAATGAGTTCCATTTTATAGCTCTAGAACTTTCCAAATGATTATTTTAAAGAAATCCCCAATAGTTTTCCTTTTAACCCTTTAGACATCTACATTCATGGCTTCTTTATATACGGGCGTGACAAAAACTACCGAACTCTACCATAACGGCATAAACGACCTTCCCAAAGAAGAAACCTCTCCACCAAAAAAAAAAAAAAAAAAATTCTAAAGCATTACTTTGTCCTCCTCTTGCTTTTGTCTAATTTTCTGTTTCACTTTCAATCTATAGTTGTACTGATTCTCATAAGATTCAGCTTCAAATTTTTTTTTTTATTTTTTTGGTAGATTTTACATCTTTGAGTCCGTAGCTTGGAGTGCATGAAGTTTCCCTTGTTTCCTTTCTTCTCTGCCTTTTATCCTTTTCTGCGTTTGATCAAAACAAATCTTCAGAATTAAACTTAGAAATCGTCAAAGAAAGAAATTGAATTCTATAAAGAATCGAATCAAATAGTATCCGTATCCTGGAAGAAAAAGTCCTGCAGAGTTTGTGAACCATGAATCCATATTTTCCGGTGAAGGAAGAGTACCCGAGTTCAAGTTATTCACAGCCCGAAGATGACCCGCCAATGATGCCGCCGCCGCAGCCGATGGAGTGTCTCAACTATACAGGGCCACCTCCATTCCTTACTAAAACCTTTGACATGGTGGATGATCCTAATACTAATTACATAGTTTCTTGGAGCAGAGAAGGCAGCAGCTTTGTTGTATGGGATCCTCACTCTTTCTCCACTAATCTCCTCCCTAGATATTTCAAGCACAATAATTTCTCTAGTTTTGTTAGGCAGCTAAATACTTATGTAAGTGTTCTTATCTCCTAAGTTCCGTTTTCAATTTTGATGTTTCCTCTCCCGATTTTTACTTCTCTCCAAATATTAGTACATTTCAGAAAAATTAAAACAGGGGTATTTTGAAAGTCTGGCAATGATTTTGATAAACATGTTATTTTTCTTTTTTTTTTCTCCTGTTTATGTTTTCATGGCTCTCTTGCATTAGAGTCTATTCAGTTCAAACTTTGGAGACATAATCGGTTCTTTACTCGTTTCGTATTGGGTTTTCTCAAATAGTCAAATATCTCTGTGTTCATTGGATGCTAAGAATTTCCACTTACCGTGTCTTAAGAAATTCTTATTTATGTACGTAGTAATTGATGCTTTAGATTGTTTTTGGTAGTTCTAGAATCTCACATGACTTACAGATCATAAAAGCCAATAAATCCATGCTAGTATTATTCTATTCCGTTTTGGTAGAATGTTCTTTCAAGCACTTTTCCGGTTTTCCCCTCTATTATTTTCTGCATTTTAACTTTTGAGCAATCAGTGAGCAGCAGCTTAGTCTCACTTGGTCTTTTATTGTTTTTTCACCTCCATTGCTTCTTTCTGGAAGTGGGACCTTGCTCAATTATGTTTTGGTGGCAAGACTAAAAAAATAAAATATTACTTTATTCGGTGTGCTGTCTGCATACTCTTGTTTTGATGGGTAGTTGTCTGCATCCTCTTGTTAAGTGTTTGAATTGTTAACTTAGTCTGTCTCCGTCTTCAACGAATTTAAAATCAATTATTAGTGTCTTAAGCTTTTGATTGGTTACTGTGTGATTTCATTGAGCCTGAAATATTGGTAATTGATAATGAATGTGGAATTTTCTTTCTTTTCCTGTAGGGTTTTAGAAAGATTGATCCAGACAAATGGCAGTTTACCAATGAAGGGTTTCTCAGGGGCCAGAAGCATCTCTTGAAGAGTATTAGGAGAAGAAAGACCACATCTCAGCCCCCACCATCTCATCAAGCTCTCGGTCCTTGTGTAGAAGTTGGCAGGTTTGGACTAGATGGAGAAGTTGATCGTTTGAGGCGTGACAAGCAGGTTCTAATGATGGAATTAGTGAAGCTAAGACAGCAGCAACAGAACACTCGAGCCTATCTTCAGGCCGTGGAAGAAAGGTTACAAGGCACAGAAAAGAAGCAGCAGCAGATGATGTCTTTCTTGGCTAGAGCAATTCAGAATCCAGCTTTTCTCCAGCAACTAATGCAACAAAAAGAGAATAGGAAAGAGCTTGAAGAAGCCATGTCTAAGAAAAGGAGGCGGCCGATTGATCAAGGACCTAGTGGTGTTGCCGTAGGTGAATCAATCCGAGGTAGCGAGGGAACAAACCATGTTAAAACTGAACCTTTAGAATTTGGTGATTATGGGTTTCAAGTAACAGAGTTGGAAGCACTTGCACTGGAAATGCAACGCTACGGAAGGGCGAGAAGAGAGCAAGAGGAAGCGCAAGATGAGCTTGAACATCGGCAGTGTCACGACAAAGAACTCGATGAAGGATTTTGGGAAGAATTGTTTAATGAGAGATTTGAAGGAGAGTTAGATATACCAGGAACTGAAGGAGGTGAAGATGCAGATGTGAATGTATTGGCTGACCGGTTGGGTTATTTGGGTTCAAGTCCAAAGTAGAGAAAAGTGAGTACATCTAGATTCTAGAGGATAGCTACTTGTGAGACCAGTTCAGCATTGCCTCGGTGACAATATCCCTTTGGTGGGAGTCTTTTGCACAGCACGTTTTGTAGCACTCGTTTATCTCTAATTTATCTGCAAATGGGTTTTCCAGAAACAGTTTAGGCCATAATGATCTTCACGCTGGTTTCTTGTTATTGGCAGGATAGGGGAAATTACATACCAAGAACTGTATCCGTGGAAAATCTCTCTTGTTACCGGTGTTGCTAACCCTGTTTTCTTAATCTGCCATTCCAGTATTTTTCCCTTTTGTATATCCTTGCCGCTTATCTTTCTCTATCTTTGGTTAGGTTGCAGCTGTAGACAGTAGATCAGAATCTGTGGTAGTCACCAACATGACTTGTTTCAAGGTTCTTGTTTTTTACCCCTTAAAAACACCCCAGTGTTGACTCTACTATGCGCAATGCGATTATTCACTAATTAGCTGCCCTCAATTTGTAATTCTTTTCTTGGCCTTAAATGAGTGTAGATTGTTCCGAAGCTGTTGAAAATCGACAAGATGTAGCTGCAAGTTGCCTTTCAAAAAAAAAAAAAGATGTAGCTGCAAGTTGCAAGAAACACAACTAAGATGTTGTTGCTATGGGATCCAATGATCACTTAATTGGTAGTTTATCTTTTCTTGTCGGTTCAGTTTTCCTGTATTTAAGTTGTCTCTTTCTCTCTGTCTTGAGGCAGTAGTAAGAGCCGTGGTCGGTGACAAAGAGCATACATTTGTACCATGTAGATATTTTCATGGCCATGGCAATTGGATTCTCATTGGTCGCTTTCAATCTTTCATCAATTCTAGAGGGAGCTCTCAACTGGTAATGTACCACTCTGCAAAACCAAACAAACGATTTCGATGCTTTGTTTTGCTGATATTGCTTTCACTGTTGCCATCCAGAGGATGAATTCGAGAATTCCAAGTGGGCATTTTTCTTTGTACAATGCAGCTTCGAAATTCTACTCGTATAAACTGTGACAAGCACTAGAGATTTTTTATCTTCTTGGTTACTGTCTATTTCTTCTAAAGTTCAGATTTGTAGAGTGGAAGGCCTTGGTTTCATCCTAGGCTATATGATCATCATCATATATTCGAACTGACTTTCATATACTTGTCAATTTTTCTCATTTTGTCACGGCATTGACACAGACACGCATATCTCGGTTACCACCACAAGTCCTTTTCCTTTTTTTCCCTGGCCAATTACTACAAAGTCCATTGAAAACCCTTTTCATTTATTTTTTTTATTTAGCTCGTGGAACATGACACTTTGGGAGAAAACTACTCCTTGCAATGAAAGATGGAAAAGAAAGTACGCTCCAAACACTGACAGGGACAGATTATGGCCATGAGTTGTTCTTTCAAGATTTTTAGCGATTTGTGTGCATTTTTTCTTTTTGGAAATTATTCTGAGCACACACTGCTTGCAAGAATTCTTATGGGAGCACAAATCATATTTTGAAATAATTATTTCATATAATAAATATACTTCTTTTTATTTTATTGTAGTCACATAATATATACTTAAAGAAATGTAACTCGCAAAGTAAATAGAAAACATGAAAGATGGAAAAGTACTAAAAAATATCTACTTGATCTTGAGCTCAACTTAACAACAAATGAAGTCGAAATTCTTCTCAAATAATTTGATTTGCTTGTACTTTTGTCTTTGAAAAAAACATAATATCAAAAAGGTTTTAAATTATTTATAAAAATTTAAATAAATTTTTATATTTTTATTATGTAATCCGTTCTTATATTTTTATTTTGAGTTAAATAAACTCTATACTTTTATTTTGAGTAAAATAAAATTTATAACTAATGATTGACTTAGTCAAAAAGTAATTAGTAAATCATTAGTTCTAAGAGTTTATTTGATTAAAAATAAAAGTATTGGAGCTTTATTGAAAATCTGTTTGATCTAGTTTTTTTAGTTTAAAAGTTATAATGAAACTCTTATAAAAAATAATAGTTTTTAAAAGAGAAAATTGTGAGAAATAAGCCTCCTCATAAAGTGATTTGAAAAATAACCACTCATATAAAGTTATCTGTTTCTAGCAAAAAAAAAGTATGAGTAGACGAAAATACCTTTAAAAAACATCGTGGCAAATTAAGCTCCCGATATCTTTCTTCTGCCATAGAGAAAATAGAAATAAATGCTCAGTTGTTTGAGCTCGCTCATCTTTCTCCCTCAGCTCTCTAAACTGTATCAACTCTGTCAACTTTTTGTTAACCACCATCGTCATCAGCTCTCTTAGCTTTTTGAACTGTATGAGCTCTGTCAACTCTCTGTTGAGCATCCTCGTCATCGTGCTGTAGTCTATCTCTCAGCATCTGGCCATATTGTTGTTGATAAACAAACCCTATAGCGGAGATGACATCAAAATATATTATTTGGTTTATTGCTGTAACACATAAATTTGTGAAACTTTTTGTGTAAATTAGAACACGGATTAGAAACATTGCGCAGAGTTGTTACACTCCATGCATCTATAAAGCAGATGGCGTGTAAAAAATATAGTGAAATAACATGTGTTAGCACATGGCATGTAACATTTTTGAACAAGACGTGTAACAATTTTTGAACTTGCGTGTAACATTTTCGGACATGAAGTGTAACATTTTTTAAAAATGACGTGTAACAACATGACTGATAAAGTTTAGAACATGGCATGTAATGTGTAAAATGATTGCCAAAATTTTTTTTGTTTTCAAAATTTCAATAGGGTTCCAATTGTGTGACTTATGATAAGACACGGTGGTCAATGGGTGGATGGCATTTACAAGGGTGGTGAGTCATGAATGTAGGGGGTTATGAGTGATTTATCATTTGTGGGCTTGATCAAGCTGGTTGAAGAAGATGTTGAGGTCAACTCAGAAATTGACGAGATTGAGTTACATGCATTGATCAGTACACCTGGAGAGCTATCATGGCCAATTATCAAGGACGATGAGGATGTTGCATTAATTCTACTAGAATAGAGGAATGTTTTAGCTGTGTATGTTAGCATTAAGGGATGCCAAACAAATGTTATGTCACATGAAGAAGCTGAACAACATGGTAATCAGCTCAGTCAAAATGAGATTTACAATGCTTTACATATACGACAGCATTCGGTCTATAACCCACAACAATGGCAATTGATGTATGCATAAGAGTTTATGTAGCTCGGTAGACACATGACGTTCACAAAACAGTTGGCTGCATAATTCTGATTAGGATGTGCATGAAACCAATTAGTTGCTTTTCTCTAAAATATGCAACTATTGGGTGAAACTATAGAGTGTGTAATGTCATTTTCAAATGAGAATACGACACTTGAGGACAACGTTGTGACGACACTATAACGCTCGAGGATAATACTGCATCTGATGAGGGAAATGAGGATTTGTTCCCAATCGGTGAAGATAGATTTGATGACAATTCAAATGATGGGCCTAATGAATGGCATGATGACAGTTTAGATGATGACTGGCTTTATGACAGTGACATTCCAATTTGCAATAATGTTGTAGGTGAAACAGAACCTGTTGGAGGTGTTGATGTAGGAGATGTTCAGTGTGATGACCCCATATACAATAACCCCATCGTTGGTGAGAACGAGATTCATTCCCCTAATACATTGCTTGATGAGAATTATTAGGAAAGGGAAAATACAAGGATATCTCGTACGTGGCTAATTCCAAGTGCAGAAAAGTTCTCCTTCCAAATAATTACCACTGAGGAGTCGAGATGTGCTAATGATCACTTATACAAAAGAATAATGTTTTCCTCGAAGGCCAAGTTGAAAGTAGCTTTACACATATTGGCTCTAAAAAAGTAATTTGGGATAAGAGTAAAAAGGTCATGTAAAGGTCATTATAAGGTTAGTTGCAAGGACAAGGCATGCAAGTTCAATGTACGTGCAACGAAGTTACCTGAAGGGGGAGAATATTAGCAAGTTCAGACGTTCTACAAAATGCACACATGTACTGTTGATGGTTTGCAAGAACGATTTCCAACCGCAAGTGCGAAGATAATTGGTGAACTTATGTCACACAAGCTTCAGGCTAATGGAGTAACATTGAGATCTAAGGACATAATTGGTTAGATGAGGGTTTAGTGGGGATTGGAATACTTGTATGGTAAGGTCTGGTAAACAAAAGAGTATGCGAAAAAGCTTGTTTTCGATCCCCCGGAGGAGTCATTTCAACTACTACCATTGTATTTTTATATGTTGGAACAAGAAAATCCCGTCACAGTCACTGCAGTGGCTACTAATAAGGCAAAAAGATTCAAGTATTGTTTTTTGTCATATAAGGCTTGTATTCTGGGGTTTAGGGTTGTAATGCATCCTACGGTTGCAATTGATGCAACACATCGAAAGGTAGATTCAAGGGTGTTATGTTTGTCGCTATATGCAAATATGCGAACGAATACATATATCTAGTTGTGTTTGGCATCAGCCATGTTGAGGACGAAGACTCATGGATGTGGTTTCTTAGCAAGCTACGTGATATAATTGGTTATCCTAAAAACACTATGTTCATTTTTTATCAGCATCTCCGTATTAATAAAGCAATCCAAAATGCATACCCAAAAGTGCACTACGGTTTATGTGGTTATCACTTGAAGAAAAACTTTAAAAACAAGTTCAAGTGCGATGACGTTTCTATGATTTTCACCCTTGCTCGAGATTACTATAAGGTTTGCGATTTCAACAGACATATGAACCAGCTCAAGCAGATTCACGAGGGAGCCCATGCTGACTTTATGAGAATAGGCCATGAGAGATAGGCACGTGCATGTTCACCGACAAGGCGATACCAAATGATGACATCCAACATTGTGGAATGTATTAACTCATGCTTGAAACATGCAAGACAAATGCCAATCACTGTTTTGATCGAGTTCATCAGAGACATGTTCCAGCCTTGGTTCCACGACCGGTACGAGGAGGCCGTCAATGTGACCATGCCCATCAACTCTTGGGTTACCGGCAGTTGAGCAAATGGTTCAATGAAGCACATCGCTTTGTAGTTAAACCTATCAATCGAGTGGAGTTCGAAGTTAAAGATGAGAAGATGGACGGACTTGTAAACCTATCCAGGAAAGCGTGTTCATGTTGTAAGTTCCAAATAGATTTACTACCATGCAATCATGCCATTGCAGCAAGAAGGTCAGAAAATCTTTATTTTTTATTTGAACCCTAATTTTCATAGCACTTACATTTTACTTGAACATTGAGTTCATTGTATTTTTCAGTAAATGCAAACGTGAAGCCATTGAATTCTTACTAACTACTACAAGATAACTATTTTAGTGGAGGGTTATGCGGGGCCTATTCGCTCGGTAAGGCATTCTTGTGAGTGGGACATCCCTCCTCATGTAAAACAAATTGTCGTCTTGCCACCACCTTGACAAGGCCAAGCTGGAAGACCTAAGAGGAAAAGGATTCCATCAGCTGGTGAAGGCAGTTGAGCATGGATATGTTCGCAATGCAAGAGGTACAGCCATAACAGACAAAATTGCCCATCCCCATTTGCAGTTCCATCGACAAATCCGACACCATCTCCAAGTCAATCGGCACCTCCATGAATGCGTCAATCAAAAGCATGTTCAAGTTGTAGACAAATCGGTCACACACGCAACAATTGTCCAATACGAAGGACATTGTCTGAAAATGTAGGGTGTCTTGTGGATGAAGACAATTTGTCAGTCTAACTAAATATGTAACCCATGTGCAATACTTTTCTCACAATTTCCTCTTATAGTATCTTATATTCATTCATATTTTGTGTTTGTTAGTTTCCTCTTGTAGACGAGTCTTTATTTTTTTTTATTAATTTTGTAGATGTATTATTTGATTATTCATTTCATTTTGTCCATAGTTTTGAACACTTAATAAACTTGCGAATTCCCTATACTGCTCCGGTAGATTATTATTATTATTGATAGCTTATGGGATATGCTTCTTAATAAGCCAAATATTTGATTGTAGAATATGTAAATTGATTAATAAATTAATTTATAATTTTTACAAAAATTAAGTTTGAATTCTCTTTCTATAAAAAATAAATTTGTAAAAATTTCATATGTGAAGTAAAATTTAGATGAATAACTTGTATTACGTTAAAATAAAATAATATAAAATTACTAAATAATTTCTTTCTTCTTCTATTTATAATAGTACACAAATTTGAAGGTGAAATTGGTATTTAACTTAGTTTTTTACTTGAGCTAAAGTCAAATAAGCAAAAGGAATATGTTTATTTAGTGTTTTATTTAAAAAAAATGAAATATAAAGATGAAAATGAAAAGAAAAAAATATATTCTACTAAGCTAATAAAAGAAATGCCACGTGACAGTTTTGATTAAATGGTGTGGAGGTTGAGATTAGGCTGTAATTGGTAGATGTCAATGACATCTTGTGGTGACACGTTGAATGGAAGCAAATTTATGGCATGACACGCTGACTTGTTACAGTATTGTAGGGTGATAAGCCACGCCTCAATTGTTATACATCGATGTGATATTGTGGTGACACGCTGAGTGGTAACAGATTTATGACGTGACACGCTAACTTATTGCAGTATTTAAGGGTGACATGCCACACTCTAATTGTGGTGACACTTAGTGCAAGTAGATTTATGTGGTGACACGATGAGTGGCAGTAGATTTATGGCGTCACACACTGACTTCTTGCATATTTATAGGGTGACACGCTAAGTGTAAGCAAATTTATGTGGTGACACACTGAGTGGTAATAGATTTATGGCATTACATGCTGACTTGTAGCAATATTTAGGGGTGACATGCCACACCTCAGTTGTGGTGACACGTTAAGTGTAAGCAGATTTATATGGTGACACGCTGAATGGCAGTAAATTTATGACGTTACACACTGGCTTCTTACAGATTTATGGGGTCATACGCTGACTTGTAATATTCAGGGGTTACACGCCACACCCTAATTGTGGTGACACGTTGAGTGTAAGTAGATTTATGTGGTGACACGCTGAGTGGCAATAGATTTATGGTGTCACACACTGACTTCTTGCAGATGTATAGGGTGACATGCTAACTTGTTGCAGCATTATGTGGTGACACACTAAGTGGTAGCAGATTTATGGCATCACACACTGACTTGTTGCAGTATTTAGGGGTGACACGCCATGCCTCAATGTGGTGACACGCCACATGGTTGCAGTATTAATTTAAATTTACATCAACTTAGTAGATTTATAAGCACTGTGTTTGAATTGAGAAAGAAAAAGTAATGCATAAAATGTATGAATATTAAGATTAATAAAATTAATTGTATATACATTTCCTCTACAAAAAATGTACAAACAAGGGTTGATATGTTCAAGGTTCGCTCTCACAATTGTTGGTAAAAATTTTTAAAACGTATTGGCGACGCATATTTGCAATCATATTTTGTTTAACATTGATTGGTTCCGATTGCAAAATATTGTTAATGTACCCTATCATGAACATATCACAGCTGATATTATCATTCTACCAATGCACTTTAGCTTTTAGCGAATGAATTTTTAATGGCATTGGCATCAAATCTCGTGTCTTTTGATGTGTTTTGTTGAAATAATGGGCTTGGTGGAAGATGATTAGCATAATTATCGTAAGGGGTGTCATCTGACTCGCACGCACTCTATTATCCTTAGCATCCAAAGTTGTTGCAGAGTGCACCACCTTGATCGTCCACTTTACCAAGTTGATCTTCACAACCAACCAATGCCCACCCACATTGCAAGGTGCAAGGATGAAATTGACATCTTTCCATTTTTTGCCATATTTCGACCTTTCGCCCTCCACATACCCCCGCAACTCATCTAGAATTTTCATAGCGGACCGACCATCTTCAGTTGGAAATGTGGTGTGTAGCATATGGATGATGTCTTATGAAGCATGTATACATTAGTTTACACTTAATGCACTAAAAAACTTAGTATTTTCATAATTGAAAAATTTTCAATTAAACTTACGAAGAATATCATGTCAACCACGCATGCACAGGTAGTGTACAGCTTCGACTTCGGCTCTGTCATTTGCTTACAAAGTACACTGAGGCATGCATCATTTGTTCACTAGATATTTTTTCTTTGGGATCCTCTAATGTTGTGAAAAAGTCAACCTTTTAATCCTCTAAGATCCCGACGTTACGCTTACGTATGTAACAAAATGAATTTGAAAAACCTTGGTGGATTAATGTTTCATTAAAAAACAATATTTGTAATGTTATTTATGAGCTTACATCTAACACCCATCTTTCTTGAAAGCTTCGTACGCTTCCACAGCTTAATGAGGGGTCGATGTACGGGCTTGCCATGTATTTGCTTACCATTTTCACCCGTGCCTACTTAGTTGGGTTTGAAATTTGTGTTGCATGATGATGGACATCAGACGACTCTGGTGACGACAATCATGACATGATGGCTTCAGGAGTGCTGTGAGAAAAATGGTCCCCTTCAACCTGAAGTGATGCAAGGTTCCTATCCCCTCATACTACTGCCTTGACTAATGCATCGACCTCAGGAAGATGCTCTCTTTCAGCCACGACCAAGTGAAAGTCTCATTCCTCTCCCGCAGATGCATCGATAACCAAATCAGCCTCATGAACATGTTCTCCTTCAGCATAATCTAATTAAAGGGTCACATCCCTTACCACAACATCATCTCCGTCAATAACAACAACGTCATGGTGAATGTGAAAACTATGTTCATCATGTTGCCTATTATCGGCATCATCATGGTCCTCACCAACATCATGAGATGAAAGACCGCCCTACAAAATGAGACAAATGGAAAAATTCGTTAGCTCATAAAATACCATAAACCATAAACCAAGAATAAAAAATAGAACTACTCTTACTAAATGTAAAAGATCAATTTATGAGCTAAGATAGAATAATGAACTTGTGATTTCAAACCCTATAGAATCTAAGCAACGACACAATCTTCAAACGTCTGCATTGCCAAAGTCAATGATTGAATTGAAGCCTTCAGCTCTAACATGTCTTTTTTATGCCGGTGCATGATTCGTCCCAGCTAACGCTTCGTGACTACTTCGTCATAGACTCTTGTCGAATGGGTCAATTGCAATAACATATATTATTATGTTATTCAATAATCACATATGGAATTGTTGAACATTAACCGTTAGAACTTTAATATCCTTACCAGCGGCTCGTTACCACTGTACGGTTGAGCAGGACCAGTCAGTGGTTGAGGAGTTATCGTCACATCTCTCAACTGTAATGATAGAAATTACTGTATTACTCGATAAACATATATAGAAATGTTGAACACAAATCGTTACAACCGATCTTACTGACAACTCGTTAGCACTGTGTGTCTAAAAAGGACCTTTCGGTGGTTGATAAGCTGTCGTCGCATGGTCCAACTGCAAACACATATATGTTATTCGATAATCCCATATGAAATTGTTGAACACAAATCATTAAAACCATCATTACCGGCTGTTCATTGCCATTGCCATGGTTATCCACTTCCTCCATCAACTCAAGGCTCGATAGCTCATTCACTAAAGCAGCAGCAGTGCCCTTCCGCTTTATGGCACCAATGGCTCTTTTTTTCCTTTAAGTTTCTCTTCTTTTCCCTCATACCTAAGCCTTAGTCCACCCGATCCTCCATGTGCCCTATTGGCACGTACTGGTGGCCCTCAGATAACAAGACATCGATGTCCACAAAATACTACCAACTGACCTCATCTGGGGTGGGCTCCAAGTTCTCAATTGCCCACAATTACAAAATACAGATTGTGATTAAATTTTAGGAAAAATTATTATACAAATGCATAGCAGAAATTAGTAGCTGTTCACTCACCTGCTAAGATGACTCCAATTTCTCAACTGCTTTATGGAAGTCTTTCAGCTTCTGATTACTTTGTCATTTGCACATACGTGGGTAGACATTGTCCTTCGAAACAGCAGGGGTAACTATTTTTCAAAAGGTTAAAATTGCCTTCATTGCCCAGAACTGCAAGTCAAATGTAACATTATTAGACCATAAATGATAAACGAATGCAACCATAAATTTTTATGTCAAAAGAAAACTGATAAATGTTACGTGACAATACTTGTATCACCCACGCGAATCCGTAAATGTTGTATTGTAAACGAGTAGCCTTTTGCAAGTTTGAGGCAAGCACTTCGAACCCCTTCAAATGGTAGTCTTGGTAGCCTCCAAACATAGTGACCCAATGAGAAGGCATTCTAAGCGTCGATGTCCTCCACCAATGACAATAGCCAAGGCGTCACTTGTTTACAGTAGTCTTGACCAAATAAAATGTTATTCGCAATTAAGACAACTGCCATTTTGGTCACGTCTCCTGATCGCTGAAAGCTTCATCTATGAAACATATCAAGCAACTCTTGTAGCTTAACGCTTTGCTACCCGTTCCAGTATCTCGCATGAATTCTGTCCACAATAACCTTATACGGTCATGTGAACACATCGAGTAGTGGATTAAACTTTAGTTCGGTGATAAGGCATAACTTCTGCTTTGATATCCATGCCTTGCTCTTGCTAATGGCAGACCATAGCTCGTGCTCCATTGACTCTCTCTCAATGATTCGACGAATCATGATGTTATACAAAGAGACCGGTGCAAAAGTAGCCTTGTGTATATATGTCCAATAGCATTCTGAAGCACGTAAACTTGACTGCATCATACTCTTTTTTCTCTTGGAAAATCTTATTGATGTAATGCAGTTACAACCACTTACAGTGGGTGTTGATAGTGACATTGAACGCTCACTTCTCCCTCAACACAAGAAGCAAACTATCAAGATCCTCATATTGTCTGGATTGCATCTGCAAAACATGGCACACATGCACAAGTGAGTTAACCCATAATGTGCAACAAGGTATATTGAAGAAAAAAATAAATGTTGTTATATGCCATGCATATCAAGTAAAATGTTATTACACGCTATGCATATCAAGTCAAATGTTGTTACACACCATGCATATCAGTGTCGTGACACGCCAACCACTATAATTACTGACTCATTACACGAATAGTCGTGACATGCTAAAAACTCAAAAAACTAGTTAATCCACAACACGCCACAAACAGTCGTGACACGCTAAAACCCAAAAACTCAGTTAACCCACAACACACCACGAACAACCGTGACACACTAAAAACGCAAAAAACAAGTTTACCCACAACATGCCATATGCAGATGCGGACCCCCTTCAACACTTTGGTATGACCATAAAACCAGGAAGAAAACAATTTAAGCAAAGCACAACAATTGCTAAAAATACCAACATATCAAACCAACCCAACAAAAAATCAACGAATAGAAGAAAGTTTTAATTTTAAACTGACTGGCCTCTTCACTGATAACCGACATTGTTGCTATGATGTTGTTAAGCTTGCAAAGAACGAAGTCGAACTCTCTGTTACCTTTCGAAATGAGGAATGAATGAAACTCTCTTACTCCCTTCACACAGACGTTTGCGATTTCAAAAAAATATTTAATTAAAATGAATGGCCTTTTATATTTATTTCATTCATTCAGTGGAAGTCTAAACAGTTTCTTCGTCATTTACCCACCTTCTTTCAGACCATGGCATGTCACATATTCAACCAATGGCGTGTCACAAGTTCAAGCCATGTCGTGTCACACGTTTTCACCATGGCCTGTCACACACTTTAAACCCTGCCGTGTCACACCCGTGTCACATATTCGCATTGTGCCATCTCACACATTATCACTTTACCGTGTCACAGATTCCTACCATGGCGTGTCACACACTCTAAACCCTATCATATCACAGTCATGTCACATATGCTCACTATGCCACCTCACATATTCTCACCATGGCGTGTAACATACGCACACCATGGCGTACCACATTTTCACACTAGCATGTCACATATTTCAACCATAGCGTGTCACATATTCCCTCCATGGCGTGTCACACACTCTAAACCTTGCCATGTCACAACCGTGTCACATATTCTCACCATGACGTGTCACACATTCCCACTATGTCGTGTCACAAACTCTATACCTTGTCATGTCACAGCCATGTCACATATTCTCACCATGACATGTCACACATTCCCACCATACCATGTCACACATTCCCACCATACCCTTTCACAAACTCTAAATCCTACCGTCACACAGACGTGTCACATATGGCTTGCTGTAACATGACCATTTCCTCATTCAGATTCACATCTTTCTCTTTTCGATTCACCACCGTATCAAGGATTTCTGGTTTCACATCATTCTTGAAGCTTTCGATTCATCACGATCGATTCCTAGTTCGATTTAATATCACCCTTCCGTATTATATGAATGCCATGTTCAAAATATCTGAAAAACCATCTCATGCAATATTATTTTGTTTTACACAAGCTTCTGGGGAAAAAATGGATGTTTTGCACAAAATTAAATGTTCCTAAATTCTTTGCATATTTATTTTCTTATTTTTCGCTTGTTTAAGAGTGCGTGTCACCGAAGATGTCTCATTAAGGGTATTTTTATCCCAAAATCTCTTCTTGTGGCTAAAAACAGTTAAATTTATCTAAAAGGTTATTTCTAAAAACACTTTATTTTCAATGGCTAAAAAAAAAATCTCTTTTTTAAAATTATGCTAAAACTATTTGATAAAATAAATTATACAAGTTTTAATTTTGGTTAAAATTAGCATAAAGGGTATTCATGTTATCTTCAATCACTTAATAAATCAAAGTGGAACAAATCTGCTTCGAGTTTATATATGATTTTAAATGTTAAAATAAAAACAAACCCATAAAGAAATGGAACAACTTTCAAACTTGTCAATAGTAATAGTATTAAATTTTTTTGTAAAGAAGAGAAAAAACTTTTAAATGATACCTAATTGTAGCTTTGAATTTTGGGTCTTTTTTTCTTTTAATCTTTGTAAGAACAAAAAAATCTTAAATTTTGCTATGTTGTTGTTAGGTTTTCTAGTTTTTTTTTTTTTTTAAGTAGTCTTTTTAAAGAGAAATAGAGGAGAGGGAGAACGTGATTTTGCATTGGAGAATGATGATTTGTAAAGAGAGGGAGAGGAAAGGAGATTAATTGAAAGAAATGAGTATTTCTAAAAGGCTTGCATATTTTTAAAAGAAGAGAAGCTCTCTGGAGCTTTTTTTTAAGTGTCTGTTTGGCTTGATTTTTTTTCAGCTTATTTACCTCTTAAAAGTAGAAGTGAAGCCAAACCTGATTTTTGAAAAACTCTTAAAAAAATAATTTTTTTAAAGAACAAAATTTTAAAAAAAAAAACTTAAAGAAAAACTCTAGAGATGAGTTTTCTTTTTTTTTCCTTTAGAAGCATGCCAACTTTTCGAGAAATACCCATCTCTCTCTACAAAGATTACTTAAAAAAGAAAAAAAATAAAAGATTGAGCAACAGAATAAGAAAATCTAAAATTTTTTTTATTCTTATAAATATTAAGAAAAAAGAAAACTCAAAATTCAAAGTTACATTCAAGTACCATTTAAAGGTTTTTTCTTTTTTATACAAAAAAATCTAATACAATTATTACTATACAAGTTTGAGAGTTGTTTCATTTTTTTTATGCATTTCTTTGATTTTAATATATGAAATGATATATAAACTCGAAGCAGATTTGTTCCATTTATTAAGTAATTGAAAATGGCATGAACATCCTTTATGATAATTTTAATAAAAAAAAACTTATATAACTTATTTTACCAAACAATTTATCAAACAACTTTAACTTAATTTTAAAAATTATTATCTTCATAAGAATTTCATAATAGCTTTTAAACTAAAAATAAAAAAGGTCAAACAGGTTCTAAGTTTTTTTATTAAACTTTATTCTTTAAAAATAAGTTATTTTTTCAAGAGCTTTTAAAAAATTCTATTTGCCCTGACGTATTCTTTTAAGAGGTAAATAAGCTAGAAAAAATCCACACCAAATAGACACTAAACGTAATAAAAAAAATATGAACTTATTTAAATTTTTTAAAATAATTTTGGGACTTATTTAACCATTATGTCAAAAAAGAAACAGGAAATTATAAGAGATAACTTTCCTCATAAGCCAAACTCAAAAATATCATTCATTATAATTTTAACTATTTTTAGTCATGGGATGATAAAAAGATAGGAAGTGAAGAAAAATAAGCAAAGAAGAAGGTAAGAAGTGCAGATGATGAATTTGTTTGTTTCTTTCTCTTGATTTCTGGTGTAGAGAAAGTCTCTGCTTTTATAGAATACAGGAGTTATTTGTATGGAAAGCTTTCAACGTTACAGAGGTAATTTGTGCTGAATTTTAGCACATGTAAACTATGATTTAGGGTTATTATCTGTACACGATTTTGTGCTGATTTATAGGCTATTATTTTACGCTGCTGCTTGTAAATTTGTAGAGATGATTTAGGGCTAATTTTCAGCACACGTAATAGTAGTGTTGTTACTCTGTCCTTCAGATGAATGATCTGACAAATGATCTGCTTCTACACTCCCCTTCACACTGGGCATGGGAAGATCCCATAGACCAAGTTTGAGATGAAAACCTTCAAAGATATTATGAGGCAAAGCTTTTGTGAAGATGTCAGCTACTTGGTGGGTGGAAGGAACAAATTGAATGACAAGTGGCCTAAAGCTACATTTTCGCAGACAAAGTGATGGTCCATTTTAATGTGTTTTGTCTAAGCGTGAAAGATAGGATCGATGGTGAGATGAAGGCTGATAAATTATCACAAAGAAGACGTGTTGGTTTGTCCATGTAGAGGCCAAGGTCACGAAAAACATAAAAGATCCATGTAAGCTCAACCGCAGTGGAAGCTAATGCACGATACTCTGTTTCTGTACTAGATCTCGCAACAATGGACTACTTCTTTGAGCTCCAAGGGATACAATTACCACCAAGAAAAGTGTAATAACTAGTGCTGGACCATCGAGTAAATGGACATCCTGCCCAATCTGCATCAGAAAAAGCATAAAGTACTAAAGGATTGTGAGATAAAAGCTTAGTGCTAAAAGAGATGGTTCTTTTAACATAATGCAAGATTATTTTCACAAGTTGAAAATGATATTTAGTAGGAGAATGTATAAATTGAGATACATAGTTAACACTAAAGGTAATATCAGGTCTAATGAAAGTTAAATACTGTAAACCACCAACAATGCTCCGAAAAAAATGTAAATCTTCAAAAGGATCACTAGAGCAAGGATAAAGTTTAGCAAGCATGGGAGTGGATATAGATTTACAATTTGACATTTGAGCTTTTTCAAGAAGATCATATGCATAGTTAGTTTGATTAAGAAAGAAACCTTGGGAAAAATGATGAACTTTGATGCCTAAGAAATAATGAATGTAACCAAGGTCTTTCATGGAAAATTCATTATGCAAATCTTGAATGAGAATGTGTAAAGAATGATGATCATTACCAGTTAATAAGATGTCATCAACATAAACCAGTAAATAAATGGTGCTATTAGAATGATGTCTAATAAAAAGAAAAGAATCAGTTGTACTACAAGAAAAAAACTAAAACAATTAAACTAGGCATGTGGGGCTTGACGAAGACCAAACAAAGCTTTTTTTAATTTACAGACATGATCTCGCTTACTGTGATCTTGGAAACCAGGTGGTTGCTCGATGTAGACAGGTTCAGTCAGTTTACCATGAAGAAAAGCATTCTTGACATCCAACTGTTTAATTTCCCAACTATTAGCTAATGCTATGGTAAGAACAATCCGTATAGTGACAAGTTTGATGATGGGAGAGTAGGTTTCGGAGAAGTCCAATCCCTGTACTTGTGAATATCCTTTTGCGACCAATCGAGCTTTGAGTCTTTCAAGTGAGCCATTTGATTTTAACTTGGTCTTGTAAATCCATTTACTACCAATGACATGCATATCATAAGTTTTTTGAACCAACTCCCAAGTATCATTTTCTTCTAATGCAGTGATTTCTTCTTTCATGGCTTGAAGCCATCCAGGATGTTGAAGTGCAAACTTAATGGTTGATAATTCTATTTTATAGAATTATTTTATTCCAATTTTGTTATTAAAAATTAGCTAAATCTTTAGTTTTCAATTATGATTTATTTATTTTTTAGTTGTTTTTATAGTTAGTTTATTTTTAAGTGAGTTATTTTAATTTTATGTTATTCCATTTAATTTGATTGATATTTATTAGTTTTTATATCTCTTGTAAGAATAAAAGATATTAGGCTTAATTTTGGAAAGTAAAGTGTTGAAGGACCCAAAAGTCTACTTGCATATAATTTAGTGTTTTGATCATATCTTGAGCTACAGAACTCCAATTGCTAATTCTTTGACCATTGGAAAGAGAAGAGATAGAGCTACAACTTTCATGAAGATCACTTTACCCAGTTCTACTTTAAAGATAGAGAAAATCATGTTGGAAAGTGGCTAGATGTTCTATGTCGGAAATTGAAATTTGTAAAGACTGACAAGTGATTTTTTGGGCCTCTCATTATGTTTTTAAGCCCAATTAAACCCTAGGTTAACTTAAGAGAATTCTAGGTTAAGTATATTAGTATAAATAGTATATTTTGAATAACATTAAGAGAGAACTTTTGGAAACTCAAGAAACTAGAAGTTAAGGCTGAAACTTGGAGATCAAGACGGCGATTATTGTTTTGTTTTCTTTCTTAGCTTTTATTCTTCTTGTTACTCTCAATGGTTGAATTTATTATAATGTTATTTGTTTTTGCAATTATGAATGGCTAATTTTCATTTTCTAGGATTGCAATTGAACTTACATGTAATCTAAATTTTTAATCTCTTTCTTGCTTATCTTCGATGGGATTTGAATTGTTTATTCCAATTTGTTCTTGTTGCTTTTAATTGCTTGGCCACCAATTGAATTGATTTAGGAACCTAAACAAACTTGGGAAAGGGAGTTTAGAGTAGACTAAAATTAGGATAGCATATGATCATGTTAATTGATTTGCGTATAGGACAGAGATATACCTATAGGCCATATGTAGCCAGATTAGAGCCTGAACTTAATGAATCTATTTTAATTTCAATTCACATAGGGATATAGTGTTTTGGTTAAAATAGATATTTTTATAAGATGAGTCAGGAGACCCTTACAAATAATTTAGAAGTCTAGGTTAGCAATTCAACCCATTGAAATAAGTTAAGGAAGATAGGTAAGGTTTAGATGAAGTGTGAGGGATATTGTAATCCTATGCTTGTTTAATTTGATATTTTCTCTAGATATTATTATTTTGATTCTTATTGTTAGTTTAAATTTTAGTTTATTAGTTTTAGTTAATTACTTAATTTGGATTGTTTGGATAAGATTAAATTGTTCTAATTTTAGTACTTAGTAAAATTTTTAGATTAATTCTCTATGGGATCGATACTCTGCTTGCTAATAAACTATCTTTTTGATACGTATACTTGTGTAGTGGAATTTTAATTGACAATGGTTTTTGGTTTAGAGGGAATATGAGCTAGAAATGTAGAGCCATATTTTGGGTTTGGTTTAACAATTCCATTCTTTGATCTAGTTGTCATGGAATGGAGGGTTGGTTGAGTAGAGGATGTAAAAGGAGAAAGAGGTAAGCAATTTTGTTCTGCCAAAAGAGATGGAAAAGTTGTTAGACAACTTTCACTATCTGGCAAAGGTGATTCAGGTGGAGAATCTATGAGTTAAATAGATGGATGTGGAGGTGTTTCTAATTGGGAGAGTTGAGTTATGGGGAATGTTGTGATGAAAGAAAGTGTAATGGTGTTTTCAACACTTGAAGAGTCAGTTGCACGTGTTGGAGTAAAAGGAGAATGACCATTATCTTGTTCTAGTTCACTAATAGTTGGTAGAATCCTTAAAGCTGATTAACTAGATGTGTCACACAGTGAATCTGCAGTCCTTGCATACCATTCACTAAATGAAGTAATTTCATAGTTAAAACAATGTGTAGAAGTTAAATATTTTGTTGCTGAAAAAGAAATGATTTTTCGTCAAACACTACATGTCGAGAAATGTATGTGCACTTTGTAGGTGGAAAATAACATTTATAACCTTTGTATATCTCACTATATCCTAGAAAAACACAAGGCAAGGATCTAAGATCAAATAGTAAAGAAAGCAACGACAACCAAATGTTCTTAAAGATGAGTAGTCAAGTTGTCGATTATGTAAGAGTTTGTAAGGGCTCTTCCAATGCAATATCTTGGAAGGTTGTCAATTGATCAACCACACAACAGTACTAAATGCTTCGTTCCATAGATATTTGGGAATTCCACTATGAAACATCATCATTAGCCCTAGTTCAGTGATATTCTTATGCTTTCTTTTTGTACTGCCATTCTGCTTAGAAATAGTAGGACAAGACTTTGATGTTTAATGTCATATTTAGATAAATAAGCATGAAATCTTGTATCACTAAACTCACCTCCACCATCGGATTGAAAGACTTTAAGTTTTTTTGTAAATTGATTTTCAATTTATTTATGAAAATCAATAAAGCACTGTAAGAAATCAGATTTATATTTCAAAGGAAAATACCAAGTGAACCTTGTATATTCATCAATAAAAATAACATAGTAATTAAATTTCTGATGTGATAAAATTGGTGCCTTTCCCCATAAATCACAATGAATAACAAAGAGAGGTTCCTTACAGACTTCAATTCTCGGTAGAAATGGTAACCTACATGCCTTGGCCATTTGACAGCTAGTGCAAGTGCGCTCCATATCAATGCACTTATCCTTACTAGAAATTAAATTTTGTTTTCTCAAAGTGTCAATTACACGCATGTGAGGGTGTCCTAGCCTTGCATGCCAAGCTTTAGCTGTTGCAGATTGAAATCTATTGGAAAACAATGCTTTTTCCTTTGAGCTCTGGCTTAGGTGCAGGGCATAAAGTCCTCCTTTCCTATTTCCTGTTGCTACAACTTGCTTTGTCTCATTGTCCTTTACCACAAATCCATTAGATGAGAATTTACAAGTATAAGGATAATCAGTAGTTAATTGGCTAATAGAAAGTAAGTTTTTCTTAATGTCAAGCAAAACAAGAATGTTATCAATGTCTAAGCTAGTATGTCCAGTTTTGATTGATGCATAACCAATATGTGTGATATCTAAAGTATGTCCATTTCCTACCATAATTTTATCAAGTCTTTTATATGTAATAATATGATCTAGCTTACCAACATTTGCTATCATATGTGAGGAAGCACCAGTGTCTGTATGCCAAGCTTCATCCTGAATATCTGCAATGGTTAAGGCGGTTAGAGTTTGTGATGGAATTTCAGCTTGATAAAGTTGATTGAAGCGTTGCCAACAATTAAGTGTAGAATGTCTTGGCTTGCCACAAATTTGACAGATAACTTGAGTTTCTTGTACTTGCTTGATAGGAGAATTGACTGTAAAGGGTGGAGCTGGTTTAGCACCTAAAATACCATCCTTGGCTATAGTGTGATTAGCTTGAGGAAATCCACGTCCTTGAGATGAAAAACCTTGTTGAGATTACCTAAGCTTAGGATTAAAATTCCTTCCATTTGATAGTTGTTGGAATCATTGGCCAACAAAAGCCATATTTTGATTAAGAGATCCAAAACCATCAGATAAATTTACTGTCTTCATTGTTTCATGTCCTTGAAGTAAAGGAAAAATTTCTTGAAATGATGAAATTGGAGGTTTCATCATGGTTGTAACAAAATACTCATATCTAGGGCCAAGACCTTTAAGCAGTTGAAATACCTTGGTACGATCATTAACAGGTTTCCCGATGGTTGCTAGATCATCACATATCCCCTTGAATGTCCTGAAATAATCAGATATTTGAAGATTGTCTTTATTGTGAGTTTGCAATTTTTACAATAAATAAAATTCTCTTTCTTGTGATTCTTGTGCAAAGGCCTCTACTAAAGCATTCCATACATCAAAAGAGGTTTTGAGCCCAACAACCAAGCCTAAGACTTCTTCAGATAATGTCCCAGTAATCCATCCTCAGAGAAGAGCATCAGACTTTTTCCAATGCGAATATTCAAGATTATCCACTAGAACATGATTTTTGCCATTAAGAAAGTCCAACCTATCTTGACTTTCAATTAGTCCCATGATTTGGGTTTTCCAAAGGAGAAATTGGTTTGAGCGAGACGTATGGAGACAAAATTGCTTATATCGAGAGTTGAAGGATATGGGTATTTTGATGATGCCATAAATACGAGACAAGTGTAAGATAGTAATAGATTTTTTTTTAAAATAAAAGAAAGAAAAGAACTTGGAAAAAAATTGAAGAAATTCAACAGATTAGGAAAGGACTTGAAAAGTGCTAAATTAAGAAAAAAATTGAAGAAATTTAATAGAAAGGAAATTTGAAGAATTTAATAGAAGAAATATGACAACTAAAGAAAATTTAATGGAGAAAAAAAATGTAAGAAACGGTATAGGCAATTAGTTTTTTTTATTTAAGAAAAAGATTTTGTTTAAAATATATATATATATATATATATATAAGAGATATCAGTGGGAGAGAATAACAAATAAATAGAAAGATAAGTAGGAAAGATAAGTGGGAGAAATAAACAGAAATAAAACCTAAGAAAAGAAGGATTTTAAAATAAAAAGAATGATAAAGAGAGATATCAGAAAGAGATGTATTTTAACTTGAAGATTATGTGTATTAGAAAGAGAGATAAGCCGAAAAGATATATCAGAAAGAAATATTAAAAAAGTCAATGGGAGAAGTGAGGGGTTGAGTCAGAAAAAAAATGAAGTTGTGATAGAAAGTTGAGTCAGAAAATAGAGGAGTTGTGACAGAGGAAGAGTGTGGGCTATTAATCTGTGCTTAATCGCTCTGATACCATGAAGAAAAACTCAACAAGGAAGATAAGAAGATTGGAAGTGAAGAAAAATAAGCAAAGAAGAAGGTAAGAAGTGCAAATGATGAATTTGTTTGTTTCCTTCTCTTGATTTCTAGTGCAGAGAAAGTCTTTACTTTTATAGAATACAAGAGTTGTTTGTATGGAAAGCTTTCAACGTTACAGAGGTAATTTGTGTTGAATTTTAGCACATGTAAACTATGATTTGGGGCTATTATCTGTACATGATTTTGTGCTAATTTATAAGCTATTATTTTGTGTTCCTGCTTGTACATCTGTAGAGATGATTTGGGGTTGATTTTCAGCACACGTACTAGCAGTGTTGTTACTCTGTTCTTCAGATGAATGATCTGACGAATGATCTACTTCTACAGATCTTGGGGTTTTCAAGGGTGATGAACAACGATTTTGCTCTTCTATGGTGATTGCAGTCAGCATGATGGATGCGGTAATTGAATGCTTTTTGGTGATGACTTGCTTCGAAACACGTGCTGGGATGGAGATACATGTGTTGATGAGTTGGATCAAATTGGTTAAGATGATGGGCTCAGGAAAAAAGAATAGCTAAAGCATATTTGATGGGTATAATAGTGGTTCATGGTTTTGTTATGTTTGAGATTGGGATAATTATTAAGCATGTTTATCAGGGATTTTGTTTCTTTTTATGGGTTTTTGAGTTGGAATTGTTTAGGGAATATTTTGTAAAGAGAGTATATTTTGTTTCTGTATACGGGGAGTAAGCAAGGTCCTCCCAATAAAGATATATTTTGTCTTATTTTAGAGAGTTATGGAGTTTTGTAACTTCTCTTTTATGAAATGCACAATTTCATGACTTAGCAAAAAAAAAAAATTATGTGTTTTAGGTTTTGGGGTTTATTGATTTATTCATAGAACCCCAAAGTTAAAAAGTTGAAATTGATTAGACATATCTGTACATTAAAACACTGTATGACTTTGGCAACTTAAACCTAGCTGCGAGCAGGTAAATCAATTAGTTATTAAATATTACATTACTAGTTTTGAGGCATTATGTCACTGGTTTTTAAATATTGCGAAACTGATTTTTAGACATTGCTTGACTTAATCATTTCATGATTGGTTTTTAAGTATTACGTGACTAGTTTTTAGGCATTACATGATTAATTTTTAAGCAATGCCTAAGTCACATAATGCCTTACTAACTAGTCACGCAATACCTTACTAACAAGTCACATAATGCTATATCAACCAGTCACGTAATATCTAAAAATTAGTCACGCAATGCTTTAAAACTAGTCACATAATATCCAAAGTCAGTTACACAATGCCTAAAAATTAATAACATAATACTTAAAAATTAGTCACACAATGTCCAAAAACTAATTACACAATACCTAAACATCACCAAAATTACTGAATTTCATTTAACAAGATCAATAACTTTAAACAATACACCATATTCCATTTAACAACATAATTAACGAATATGCCTACTTGACAAAAAATACTTAAAATCTTCAAAGGTTTTTCTTTATATATCAAAAATCACTCTAAAATACTTAAAAATGCTAAAAACGTTTAAAAGTTTTTTTTCATCTATTAAAAACTACTTCAAAATGCTCAAAATACTTAAATGTTTTTCTTTCTGGTAAGGAATACTCTAGAGATGAATGGTCTAGCAAGGAAAGCTCAAAAAATATGAGTCGATTTAAGATGCAGACCTAAACATACTTGACCGGTTAATAGGTTTCAAGTTGAAACGTGTAGCAAAATAAATGGATCGGTTTCATTAAAGGTAATTTTGTTTAAATTTTAATTCTTTTGACTAAAAATAGTCAAAATTATAAGTAGGCTTATTTTTAAAAGCGTTTATGTATGGGATCCATTTATAAAAGAACTCCAAAAGTAATTCATAATGATCAGAAGGTGGTTAATGTTGCGGCCCAATGATCCACTATACACCAAGGCCCATGAAAAGTGGGCTTTGTTTGGACTTTAGACGTCTAAAAACCCAAATAACAGAAACAAAAACCAACTGTCAAAATCTGGCATGAAATGCCAAATGCCATCTGGAAGAAGGGAAACGTAATCCCTCTGGAAATAATATCATATGCTTTTCTCCTTGTTCCCTCTTCAGGTATGCATAAACCATTTCGAACAGGATTTCACCCAATTTAGGGTGAGTAGTGCTCTCTTTTAGCTTTCTTGGTTCTTGTTCCTTTAACCTTTTGTAGATTCATTTTTTGGGCAGTAAGAAACATGCCGCACTCGTCGTAAACTCATGGTCTGGCGTCACATTGTGTAGAACGTTGGAATTAACGTCACTTTCAATAGTTGAAATCTTACTAATTTTGATTAGTTACTGTTGAATTAAGTCATTACGTGATATAATTTCATGAGGTCTTGATCGCGTTTGTCTTTTACTCTAATGCTCAAATTCGAGCATGCATTTGATCAGTTTTATTCTTTTTTTATTTTCAATATCAGTCACGGTGAATAATTTTAATTGCATTTGGCTATTAATATGGCTTAAATTAGACACCTGTAGAGATGTTTAAAAAATGAAGAAATCATTTGTAGCTTGCTTGAAGTTTATTAATACAACTTAAACGATTGGTCATTTTGATATATGGCTACTACCATTGTCATTGGTTTTGCTTCACTCATGCAGGAACAGTTTGATTTCATTGGATTTTCGTTTTCTAACTCTGTTTGGTTAATGCTTTTACTCTTTGTTTTTCGCCATTTGCCTTTTGTTGGCTGCTACTCATTTTTTTAAAAAAATTTTCACCTTTTGAATTCTTTCATTTTTTGCAAAAAAGCAAAAAGAAAATAACAAAATCATCAACCAAACAGAGCCTAAATTATCTTATGTAGCATCCTGTTTCAGTTGCTGTTACTCTTAACAGACCACCATCCTTGGAGGTCGTAACTTGAGTTTACTGAAGTTGTAAATCTGATGTGTATTTAATTTAAGTTTATAAATGCAGGACAATAACTGTTTGGACAATGTTAGATAAGAATCCTTCTTCTTAGGTACTTGTGGTGGAGGTTAATGTTTTATTGACATATGGGGTACTGCCTTCCGAACGAATCGTGGGGCTTCAGTTGCAGGACCTATAGAGAATCCTGCAAGTTAAAAGGTAAACTGTTATTTCTCTGCAACAAGGAATGTTTGGGCTTCTTCTCACATAAAATGATGGGAAATACTTCTGATTAGATTCTGGCATGCAACTTGCCAAACATGTAATCATTCCTATATCTGGTAATCATTTATCAAATACATAGGAAAGATAAAGAATAAAGAACACGGTTTTTCAGTCTGTTCACATTCTTGTTAACCATGATCATGGCACAATTAAGTTAGGTCAATATTTAAATGATTCTAATCATGTGAATGACATTGTCTTGACTAGTGTCTGTTTTATTTGTCGTACAATTTAACAAGTGGGTGGCAATATGGCCGACATGATATAACAGATGCTTGAGATGTACGTTTCACTTGCTTTATAATTAGACATTGGCATATGGTGACAGAAATGGTGTTTAAGGATAGGATCCAGCCAATTGATTAGTCTTTATATCTTGCTCTCTAATTAATTATGTGGTTAGATTATGAAGTTAGAAATATTGGACTGGTAACAGACTGAAGGTAATTGAACTTATACAAGTGTTGTAAGAAAAGAAGGTATTGAATGGATAAGAAAATATTAATATGATTATTCTTATAATTTAGAAACGGATTGAGGTAGAATTATAAATCTGAGATGATATGATGTTCCATAATAATCATTAAAAAAAAAAAGAGCATATGCCATTATTTTTGGAAAACTGCTTATGATGTTTGTTTTTTGCTGGAAGAAAAATAATTATAGCTGAACTTTGTGTGAGCGATCAGAATGAGATGCTTTTAAGATATTAGTTGATTTCATTTTACGGAAGGCTGGTAATAAATTGATTGAGCTTCATTAACAGAGTTTTAGTAAAAGAAACTTTGAACTAAGTTGATAATTGGTATATGCCCAAGAGAAATCTCAGGAAGGTAAACAGCTATAAGATAGTCATGTTTAATGGTGTAGACTGTAGAATAAGGAACCAAAATCCAAAAATGAAGTGATGAGAAATTTGTTGATGCATGAGTGACTAGAAATAATGTGAAGTTGACTTTGCATTGGGAATGGTTGAACATATCAGCATAACTGACTAGATCTACGGAGTCATTTCATGGGATGGTCATGGATAACTGGAGCAAATGTTTGACAAGATATCTAGTTTTGGCTAAATAGCTTTAGGGGAAAGGGGAGGTCAAAAATGATGGGAGTGCAGAAAATAGAAGTTGGCAAGATGAATGAACATGTTAGTGCATGTGTGCAAATATGAATTGTTTTGCTTGGCCCAAACAGATATAAGAAGAAAATGTTAGAAGTTTTCTTTGACACGCTTCTCAATGGTACTTGTTTCTCTTGTATTTCATAGAATTTCAATTTTGCAAGTTACACATACAATGCATGTAGATATTTTCTTTCTATTTTTTTTTTCTGAAAAGCAGAATTTGTCAAGAGAAAAATAAAGATCAGAGAGAGGAAGGAGGCTTCACAGAAAAAGTACTCACATGCACACATTGGCTGTTCTTTGACCGTTTTGAGCATCAGATCTGTAAGAGTTTGCAGTTTGTATCCCTCTAATGTGTAAATTATTTTTTTTAATGGAAGTGGATTCCATACTTTAATTGTTTAATATCTGCTTCGTTAAAACCCAAAACTGTCACATAAGAATAGTGCCTGACATTTCTTTAAAGAGTCAACAAACCAATGCTGACAATTAAAGCTACTTCCACAATCCAACCTATGCAATAGTTGTTTATATTTGACGGTTATGCAAGGTTAATATTGCCTCACATTGATGCAAGTTGTTGACTTTTTCAGTAATGTAACAATGGTTCTTTTGCAACTTCCTGTTTAAGGTGTTGTTATTCTTTTAGCAAACTTCCCTGGAGATTCTTTTTATGGTCTACACAAAAGATATTATTGTATTCATCTTTTTCTTTTTTGTTTTCTATGTATATAACTTGTTTCGTAGCACTTTCATTTACACTTTTTTAATCTTTTTCCTTTTCTGTTGCACCAGAGTGGCCCTTAAAATGAAGAGGCTGGTATATCCATTAGGAGCATGTTTTGAATTAAATTGGTCAGTTAAAGATGTGGCAAAATTTCCTTGGCACATAGGAGTATTTGCTTCATGGCAACATCTGTCAAATGATGCTTCTCATTGCATGGACAAAATTTTGAAACCTTTTGATGGGTTCTGAGTGACAATTATGAATGGGACCTACTGCTGCTCCAAAATGCAAGCAAATAAACTTTATTCTTCTCATTAGCTTAATATTATCTAGAACTGTCCAAAAATTTTGAAATAGATGATCAAAATTTCCAGTTGTTGCATATATCTGGTGGAGCATACGACTTGATTGAGAGGATAATCTGTTTTATATTCATCTGTGCTAACATGAGGTCAGGTCTTGCCTTGGTTGCAGTTTACCATTTTAACCATATCAGGTGCATGGAGTCTCCAAATTTTGTTCATTCTGTTCTTGTTATGTTTTCATAGGCCTTCCATGATCTTTGGTTCTTGCCAATTATTTTGGACTTATTATGGCAGAATCCTGCTGGAAAGATGATTTACTATCTCCAGTTGAAGCAGGATGGATTACTCATCTATGAAGTTCAAAGTACTGTGAGCAGGTTAGTTGCCATTTTCCTAATTGTACTATAATTTGCTTACCTTCATTAGTGTTTTCGTCACTGTTTAGATGAAAAATACTTTTCATGTTAAGTATGCAAAGGTTTCTGTTCCAAGGTGCAATGCATGGCATGTGATTTTTGTCTGGTGGGCTACCATCTGACAACGCAATGTTTTTTATGTCCACAACTGTGCACCCAAGTTACATTGAAACTATAGGAGACACTAGGTCACAAGAGGCAAGAGTACATTAGACAGCAAAGCAGAACTGTATGATAACATCAATCTTGAATTCTTGGCCATGACCTCACTAAGCAAGCATGTCACAAGCTCCAGTTGTTGAAGTTTGCAACTTCCTCTTATTTTTTCTTGTGGGGGCTTCATTTATTTTGATATGGATCTGATGATGTTGTAGTTGCGTATTTATACCTAAATGTGTAAGTTGCATTATGGCATGGCAAAAATAAATTAAGGTTTCACATGGTCCATTTTCAATTCATTTTGTGGAATCAACCACTGCAGAAAGATTAATTCTTCTAGTCTTATGGAGAAGTATAAGTAGAATAGTTCTAAACTCGTTGGAAATTTTGGGTTGCAGGATAGTAAATATAAGTTAACTGAAGCCATTGAAATAGTGTTGATAGAGTCCCGCTCCCACACTGTAGTAATTCTGCTACACTAGTTTGGCAGGTCAGCATGATGAATAAAGTTGTCCTGAGCTTGGTCTCTTGCCTTTATCGGCTCCCTTACAAGCATCTGAGTACCATTGTTCTGTAGAATGACCAGCATTTTGCTTCCTTGTTATCTTCTTCTAAGTAATTCAACACGTAATGACAGTAGAATTTGGTTATTGCTGGGGGCTCTTAAAACTGGTTTTAATTCTGTATGGAATAGCTCTGCATTTTTGTTCATGAATTATTTATAATGAATATGAACAGTTGCTTATCTAACAAACCCTGTTCCAAGTCCACAAAATATATGATAAAGTTGATAAAATGAAGATTAAAATTTTAATTTTCTGATACTTTAGTTGCAGCCAGTTTGATTACCTCTAATTATTTTCTAATTTGTAATAGATATGTATGCAGAAGAGAAGTTCATCTTGTATTCATGCTAACTCATCGGCAATGCAAGAGCAGCACAGTGGATGGAGGGGACAGAATGGAGACAAAACTTGGTAATCATGTCATCATTATTATTGCCATAATAATACTCTTGATCCGTGGTCCTACTTCTGCTCTCCTCTTTTTCTCTTCTCATCCGTGACTCTCAGTCACCCAACATAACATTATTCAGCACAATGATTAAAATGGTATTTAGGTTCTCTTCCTTTCCAGTGATTCTTTTTTGGTGCCAAATTTCACAGATAATGAGTTTGACCCCAACGCAAAAAAGAAATGGGGAAATTCTCTAATTTCATGGTCAAGACAAACAAGCCATCATCATAAGTCCAATCACGAGATCATTCTTATGTTTTTTTTCTTCTTATTTTGTTAATTTGATCTTTCTAGTGGGCTGGTCACAAGGATTATAGTGTAACTGTTATCTAGGACCCATCCACGTCCTTGGCTCTATGCCTTTCTAATTACTATGAGGGATTTCTATTTTTTTATACCAAACCAAAGTTTGTAAGGAGTTGAGAGAGGTGGTAGGAGGTTGGGGTCGGTTGAGGAAGAGGCAAATCATCCCCTTTAATTGGATTTCTTAAAATGATTCTTGATTTTAGGACAAATCATTACAATTTATACCCCCTGTTGGTAGGAGATTTTTAAATTTGTATCATACTCTTAAAAGTATATACATTTCAAATCAACTAAAACATTTTAAGATGCAAATGGGCATTGTTAATCACATTTATCTACTTCATTTTTTTAGCCATGATTGCACTAGCTTCGTTTATGCTTCTGAGTGGTTAGGTTGTAGTGAGTGAATGGAGTAAAATGAGGAATTTTAGATACTTGTACCCTCCACTCTCAATCTCAGGGTCATACCCTTGGGCCCTAAAAAAGAAAGGAAGAAACCTGTAAGTAGATATTGTATGCATGTCTATCCAGTTATTTATCTAAATATATCTATTTAGGTATGTATTCAATGATATTTTCAATTTTTCACACAATAGAAAATTGAAAATGAGAATGAGAGGAAAAGTGGGAGTAAGAAATGTAAAACTCAGTTTCCATGAGCATGTCTGTCTTCCTGCTGGCAGGGCTTTTATCTGTAAATGTTGCTTTACCTCTCTCATGGAGGCATGTGACTGGAACACGTGGATCGAGGTTGGGGTCCAACCGTCCAAGTCAGCGCTCGTGACTGGCAACAACAACTGTGAAAATCTATTTATTTATTTTTCGAAGAAAAGAAAGCCTCTCTCTGTAGCTTTCTCGTGAGGTCAAGACTAATGAAACATGATCCTTTACGTGGGCCCTACCCTATTGTTGTCATGTTATCGGCTCCACCTTCGTACCACATACACAGGCCCTTCCTGGTGTGCTGGGCTCAGGGTCCCTAAGGCCTGGACTGGGTTGGGCTTCGTTCTGGCCCATGATCACCGCATTGCGGAAGCCTAGTGGAATGGGGGTGGTTGTTGTTGAAAGACCTTCAACTATTGTATCATTAAACAGCGGATAGTCACTCCAAGATTTTGTGCTTAACCTATTCCAAAAGATTGAGAAATGTATAACAACGATCAGGAATCAGGTAATCGCGACACTCGCAATTATCCTTAAAAACTTATCCAACCTCTGAACATATCCATGGAACCGATTTGGCTACATGCACTTTACTTATGGGTGAAAGCAGGTGCCATCAATGATGTTGCTAGACATAGTAAGCAAAGAACCAAGCTAGAGATGGAAATGAAGTTTGACTGGTCATAGCAAGAGTACTGCATTTCAGAATGGGAGGATTGGGGTTTTTTTTTTTTCTACATATATATATATATATGTAGAATTTTTAATTTTCATATCTAACATTCTTATTTTAGTATTTCGTTCAACACATGCCTAAAACCCACCATTATCCCCTACGGGTAACAGTGTTTGAGCTTATTAGATAGTCAAATGAATAGCTGCGTTTAGGGTACAGAATCTTGATGAGATAAGAGGACACAGGAGAAAATGGTAACAAAATTTCCTGGAAGACATAGAAAAAGACCCAAAATTTTGGTCCACCACTGCAAAAATACTTTTTTTGTGCCCTTGCGGGGCAAGAGAGCCAAAACTGCATGCGAGAATCTGGTAATAGAAGAACCCGTGAATAAGGGCATGGGCCCGCTTGGGAGGGTTTTGCTTGTCTTTCCCAATCCCCACTCTCTCTCTCTTCTGCATGCAAAACAGAGGGGAAAAATTTGAAAAAATAAAAAAGAAGGAGAAGAAGAAAGAATATCGTAGTCTTGTTGTAAAATCAGAATCAGAAATTGCATTGGCAGGTGAAAGACTATAATTAGATGGCTATCATAACTCTGCATGAGTACTTGAATATCTCGAAAAGGTAAAATAGCTTATTTGTTAGTTGGAATTGGCCAATGGCCATGAGCATGTGCACATCCCAAATTGGTGGGATCTTTTGCTCTTGAGACCAAACACAAACTTTGAATTAGTCTAATTGGTTTGTTACTGGGCGTTAATGTTTTTAGGTACTTGTAGTGAAGACTTGGAATCGAATCTTACATACAATAAAGTTAAGTTGCAAAAGACTACCAGACTAATATTATTAGATCAGTGACCACCCTAGCTATTGAACTTTGTATTCTACCAGTTTGAAGATTTTGTACGAGTCACCTAAATGGGGCTTCCATTTCTCTCTCTCTCTCTCTCTCTCTCTCTCTCTCTCTCTATATATATATATATATATATATATAGATACATATATATATCTTCCTTCTTGTCCAATGCCCAGTCACAAAAGCTCATATTTTGAGTAACTTACTGTTCCAACTGACGTTTCTTTCCCCATTTTTTTTTTAATTTTTACCTTGTATTGTTTTATATAGGACACCTGGACAGGAAAAATCATATCCAGATAGTATGCATGTTTATACCTTTCGAATTAAACTATGTTGTATTAGGGTAAAACCAGAGATCATGTTTCACTTGACTGATTTATTAAATTTATCCTTGTTTAAGTTTTTGATATGGGAGGAATCCTTTGTTCCACAGTTCAAAGACTTAAAAATCATGGGAGGTAATGTTTTTATGTGAAAAAGCCACATTAATGAGAGAGGTAGAGGTAGATACAGTTTAGGTAAGTGGTGGTGATACACGCCAAGCAACAGAAAAAACTTTCTGGCCTTAAAGGTGAATCAAGGAAGCATAAATCTCATCTTAACCAAAAAGAAAAGAAGCATGAATCTCACTCAAAATCCAAATGATTCAATTGATTTTGGATCAGAAGAACCCCATCACACATAGGATTCCAAAGTACTTTCAAGAACAACAACGACAACAACATTAGGTGATCATTTGTTCTCCCGAAGGGTCTCTCCAAATGCAAAAATGGGTCCTATCTCTTACGCACAGCCTATTATGATAATGGGGATTAATTGTGTTATTGCATGGTTTTGCTGCCTGCCTGGCCCTTGTGCCCTCTGCCTCATCACCAGCCGTTAGAACTAAAGAGCTGCCATTTTTAGCCCACGCATGCCCTCTAAAGAAAAGGGAATCCCCCTTATTTGTTAACACGCAATTACTCTTATACCCATTAATGCCAGAAAAATGGCCTAGAGGTCACCAGATTTGGACAAACGAAGGGGACAGAATGGTCAATTTGAAGCTATCTCCCAATGCTTTACGTTTGGGTTTGGAATAAATAAAGTTAAATAAAGAGAGGGAGAAAAAGAAGAGAGGCCTTCCAAATTCCCCTTGGTGGGGTTTGCTTGAGCAACTTTCACTACACACTAGGATGTGAGAGAATAATAACAAAAGAAAGGGAGACAGAAAGGGGATAAAAATCGTCAAACACACATATGTAGTGGAATGTATAGAGATATTCATTAAGATTCCACAAACCCAACCCAAAATTTGATTGATAATTGTTTTGAATTAATTTGTGGCCTTGATGCAAGAAAGGGATGCCTAAGGGATAAAAGAAAATAATCTAAAGCTTAACATATGGTATGAGCCAAAAACATTGACAGATTGTTGGACAAGTAAAACCATTTCTCAAATGATGTAAAATAACATATTAGTTTGCTTTTACATTCATCATTCAATCAAGCTTCTAATAATGTCTGGTTTACTAGCTGAGAGTCAATCAATTGATCAATCGTGTTAGTTGTGGGGTATTAGAAAAGGTTGAGACTTAGAGAAGGGCCATCTCTACTCTGTACCCCTTTGCCTTTAGCACCCCAAAAGCCTTTTTAGGCTTCTCATTCTTCCAAGTGATCTTGTGGTAAGCAAACCAATCCCTACTTTTAATACATCATTCCATTCAATTCAATCCACTTTTAGGGTTTGGGTGTTTTATAACAGGAACAAAGGAAAAGACAGAAAGTGCCAACGTCCAGTTCAAAAGATAAATTATTATTAAAATAATAATTGAGAGAAAAAAATTTTGCTGAATCAAGTTGGCTGGGATACTTCCTTGTCCTTGCTTGAGCTGGCCCCTCTCTCTTCCCTCTGTAGAATTCTTAGCCCTTTTTTTTTTGGGGGTTTCTTAGCCTTTTTATTTTTTCTTACCTGGACTTTATATTTTTATTTTAATCTTTTTTTTGTCTTAGTTTACCACCCCTTCCCCTTAGTCTGCCACTGTAATCATCACCTTCTGTACTCTGTTATCTACAGGGCCCTGCTACTGAAACTTTCTCTCTTCTCTCTCTCTCTCTCTTCTTTCAGTCTATCTGTGTATATCTTTATATACACATAAAGGGATAGAAAGGAGAGGGTTATTGGGTAGTGGAGAGGTTTAGAGAAAAAACCATCTTATTGTCTGTATTTTCCTCAATGTTTTGATTGCATGGGAGAGCTTCTCCGCTCTTGATGTTTTCTAAGAGAGATAGATAGGAAAGAGATATATCTGAATTGCGTTGCAGAGTTGTTCAGACAAGGAATCCATGGCTAGATAGTGACTTGGAGAATAACCCATCATCATCATCTCTTCACGAGATTTTGCTTTTGCCACCCAATGAATGATGCCTTTCTGTATCTACATGTCACCGCGCTCTCACCTTGTTTAGTAACAAAGCTGTGTTTTAGTTGTGTCCAAAGCTTGGATTCTCTATTTCTGGGCTACCCTTTGCTGCTGTCTTTCTTGTTATTTCTTCAAAAGGTGCAAAGTGGTCACACTTGAACAAGAGCTAATAAGTGGAACAAGATATCAAACAAACGAGGAGAGAGATCAGACTATTCCTCTGGGGTTTTCTCTTGTTTTTCTTTCTTGGAGTTTTCTTCTTCACAGGCATGTTTCCTGCCGCTATGTCCAATTCTACTTCTTTGTCTGAGGAAGCTAGTGTTTCTTCTGGTACAAGAGTTCAAGACTTTGGTGGCTTAAATCCTATTGTTTCAACCATTTCTCCTCAGACTCAGCCACAAAAAGTTAAGAAGAAGAGAAGCCTCCCTGGAAACCCAGGTAAGACTTTCTTCTATCTCTTACAAAATTTTTTGTTAGATTAGTTTAGGTTTCATTTTTTGGTCTTAACTGTTCGGTGCTGTTACAGACCCAGATGCTGAAGTGATTGCTTTATCTCCAAAGACGCTATTGGCTACCAACAGATTTGTATGTGAGATCTGTAACAAAGGTTTCCAGAGAGATCAGAACCTCCAGCTTCACAGAAGAGGCCATAACCTTCCATGGAAGCTGAAGCAAAGAAACAGTAAAGAGATAAAAAAAAGAGCCTATGTTTGCCCTGAGCCTACATGTGTCCACCACCATCCTTCAAGGGCTTTAGGTGATCTTACTGGCATCAAGAAACACTATTGCAGAAAACATGGAGAGAAAAAGTGGAAGTGTGAGAAATGCTCAAAGATCTATGCTGTTCAATCAGATTGGAAGGCTCACTCTAAGACCTGTGGAACAAGAGAATACAGATGTGATTGTGGAACCCTTTTCTCAAGGTAATTGTTTTATCCTTTCTTTTTCACCTAAAAGAAAACAAATAATTGAGATGTTTGATCTTTTGATCTTTCTAGCTTTCTGTTTTGTCACAGTTTTCCAACCTTCCCTTCTTTATAAACTTTGATGTTTCTTTTCTTTGCTATTCATCACTTTGGACTCTAATGGGATTCGTAGAACTCTTGGTCTTTAGTTCAAAGTGGGAAGTCTTTGTGTCTGTAGGGCCGTTTTTGTTTTTTGTTTAGTGGGTGTTTTTGTTTCTTTAGCTGTTCTCTTACACAAGAGTGGTAAGCTATGGATGGAATATATCTGGAACTTAAATGCAGTGGCAGGTTTCGTTTCGTCGAAGTGGCCACCATTAATACAAGTGTCTGTTAGTGGTGAACTTGCGAGAGAAACTGAAACTGAGAGCAATACCTCTGAAATCTGAAACCTGCCATGTTCATATCTGAAAAGAACAAAAAAAAATGATGGTAAAAAGAAAAGGAACAGTCATCATAATCTGTAGTGTTTTATCGTATTGTTCATGAATCATGATTCAATAGCTATTAGGCTGGACTCGTTTCTCTTGTCTTGCATTAATATTTTGCCAGCGTTCTTGACGTTTTCCCTCTTTCTCGTGTTCTCCTTTACTCCTCTAGCTAGGATGAGGATCTGAGTCTTTTCTTTCATAGTGTATTAATGATAACGATAAATCAGGAATACCACACGTTTTCTTCAATATATCAGTCTGATAAACATGGTTTAATATCATGCCAAATTCATGCAAGGGCATGAGTTGCTCTTTTTCCTGTGTTTTCCCCTTCGGTACATTGTAATGGAGTGGAGTGCAGTCTTAAGAACAATGATGGATATCCAAGAAAAAGCGAAAGCTAGTTTAATTATTGCTTTTGGGGTTTCATTGTTGAGAAATCCGTGACAAAATTTTCATGTAGCATTTGCCATTATTAACTTGCAGAGAAAACTGAAACTCTGAAACTTTCATCATGATGTTAAACTGATAAATCTGCAAAAAAATCTGTGGCCGATTTGTTTTCTATTTCCCCCTCCATCATTTAGATTCATGTTTCAATTGCATATCTTTGTTACATGCATGAGCTCTATTTTCAATAGAACACTATCCATCATATATAATTTACCAATTTCTTGAAAATTTGAGCCCCTACCTATCTTTGCATGCATACACATCAATTAACTGTCATGCATCTCTCTCTCTCTCTCTCTCTCTCTCTCTCTCTCTCCCCCCTCTACATTTGACCAAACAAAGATATGTTTCTCCTTTGTGTTCTGTAAACTTATGACAGCAAGTCTATCCAATGCGCATGCACGATCCTAGGCTAGCTTATACCCTTCTTCTTTCTTTAATTCTTCTAATCTCAAGAGATTAATAGCCGTTTCCTTTCTTCATGCAAAAACTGCTGCAATATATTGATCAATTTCCTTTTCTATTCCAGAAACAAAACCATGCAGTATGTATGATTCACTTTCCCTACGTTTAAGCAGTTACTATATAACATTCCAAACCCCTTAATCAGTCCACAATTCTGGAAGTAAACACAACTGTTTCATTCATTTCCTCTTCATTGTTTGCTAATGCAATTAACTATGACTTTGTACTCTTTCTTGTGAAACTTGCTGCAGGAAGGACAGCTTCATAACTCACAGAGCATTTTGCGATGCATTAGCGGAAGAAAGTGCAAGACTCTCAGCCAACCAACTAGCCTCCACTGCCACGATTCCAGCTCTCCATCATTTGCCATCCCAAACCAACCCCAACCCATCTTCTCTTTTCCCTTTCCAAACCCACATCTCCCTCAACCCATGGGACTCTACTCCAACCCCTAACCCTAACCCTAACCCTAATAACCCACTTCATGTCAAGCCCGAGTCTCACCATTTCTCACCATTCTACCACGAGCCGCCGCCGCCTCCCCCGCCACCCAAGGCCCTCATCACCACACCCTTCCAAAACCTCCACGTCAGCAACAACCCTTCCTCCAATGCTGCCACGTCGGCCATTCCTCACTTGTCAGCCACTGCACTCCTTCAAAAGGCTGCCACCGTTGGTGCAACCGCCACGCAGATAAACAACAACAACAACATGGCGAGTCATGTCTCCCCAGATTTCATGGGTTTCGCAGCTGGAAACCTGGTCACGTGGCAGAAGAGTAACGACCGTTTCACCAGGGACTTTCTAGGTTTGACTGGAGACCACCAACACCCCCATCACCATCACCACCATGGAGGTGGCAATGGGAATGTTAACATTAGCATGAACGTGAGGGATGTGCTAACGTACGGCGGGGGAGTGGAGTTGCAGCACCTCGAGAGAAACCACTCGCTGTTGAAGCCCCAAGGTTTTGGATTCGCTGAGCCTGCCTCGGAAACATGGGGCGATTGTTGAAGGAAAAAAAAAACCAAAGATATTGATAAAACCAGTGGAAAAAAAAAGGGTCAAATAATAATTTAGAGATAGCCCTTTTTACAATGACAGCAGCGCCCTTCTCTATCTTAGCAAAAAAGAAAGAAAATGATGGAAGAAAACAAAGAAGAGAGGAAGAAGGGCCATGATATAAGCCGTAGAGTAGCCACCCTCTCCTCTTCACAAAAAAAATTTTTGTAATTTGTGTTTGAATTTCCGGAAAAAGTTTAGTACTTTATAATTTGAATTTTGTTTGATCCTTGGACTGGTCTTGAATGGTAGGAAACTTGTTCATCATGAGGGATTTCCTAAGAATTTTCGGTTTTGTACATATTTTCTTCTTCATCTTTCCCAGAAAAATAAATTATTACTAGGTGTATGAATGGTGGAAGGTAGTTGCATTTTTGTATTTTTGAAGAGGAAAAAAACGTCACATGCAAACCATATATGTAAGTACCTCTCAAATTTTCCTTTGGGGGTAATGTCCTATCTTTTTCATGACAGCTATATAACATGGATTACAATTTACAAACTGGGGAGAAAGTTAAGCTAAAAAAATGAATTTTCTTTCTTTTATTATATTTTATTTGTAATTTTACCATCTTTTTCTTTCACAATTAAGTTACATTGTCGTGACAAGCTAAATGAGGTCGACTCCTTGAAAGAATATTCCAAGTGGAGAAAAGGACAAATGGTTATGAATTACCATCAAGAAGTTTCAAGTGTGTCTTTTACTATAAACAGAAAAAATTGAATGAATCTTGAAAATTCATTTCTTTGTTCAGTCTTCCTCTCCTACGCTCCTCCTTCTAACAGTATCTTTATACAGTTAACCCTTAGTTGACCGTTCCTTTACAATATCTTTGACATTTTGAGATAAAGATCGGTTAATCCCCTTCAGCCATGGAGCCTTAGGTTCCAGATTTCTTTGTAAGTAGGCATGAGGGGTCCAATTGATATGATTAGTTCCTAACATAATTGCACTTTCTATTCACGCGTTGACATGGTCGGTGTTGTGGAAATCAACTCCAAACTTCATTAATTTCCAAGAACATGGCTATGGAATTTAAATAGAAACCAGAAGTTAAGACATGGAAGTACAACTCTTTATTCCTTATTAATTCATGAAAATAAAGTTAGGGGGTTGAACTGTTAATAAGAAGGAAGGAAGGGAGACATCTTATTGTAGATTCTTTCTTTAAAGAGAACCGATGGTTATAATTTATAAGCAATCTTTTCTATATATATTTCCATCCGATATATGTAAGTATGCTCCCTCCACTCATCATAAATTTTCAAAATCCAAATAAAGTGGAAAGCAAGTATTAGAAACCAATACCAACAATATTCTTCTCTTTGAGCAAGTGAAGGACTGGGATTTATAGGCACGATATTTGAAATGCATTGTATCCACCGCTGAAGGAGAAAATTTGAGAAAGGGGAAGAAAGGAGAAAAAGATAAAGAAAGGAGAGAATATTCACCAGCCATTCAGTCTTGCATGTGAGCATTCTCCTCCGAATGATGATGACCCTACACGTTTCCATGGAATACCATGCTTGTCATGCATGCATTAGATTTACGCTTATACCCTTGGCTTAGTACTAGACTAGAGAAAAGAGACAGTATATTGTGGGGGGGATAAAACAGCAGAGGTAATTAAGCCAGAGCAGGAGTGGTGAGGAGGGAGATGAGGTCAGCATGTCGGTGGAGGGCCACACCTTGTAGTCCTGGGATGACGAACGTGCCCTTCCGGTTCCAGCTGCCAACCTAGTTGACACTGATAGCCCACATGTTTTTATCATGTCATCGTCGCATGAATCAACCCACAAGCATCCATCTTCCTCGGATGCTAATTGCTAGGGCTTCCTTCTGAAATGGATATTGTCTCTATAACTATATGCCCCAGGAAAACCATTGCTTTCATTGAGTATTTCCTCGTCAATAACTATATCTTTTGCTTTGTGATTATTATATATGAATAAATCTAATTGATTAATTATCAATGGTAACCCCAAGTGCCAATACAAATATATCATCACAAACAAATCCGCTACAGACTCAGATTGACATTATTGTTAGATTTTAGTATTGACATCTATATAAAAAAATCTCAAAAAACACCCAAAAAATCTTACATAAAACCATCATTAAATCATGAGTATTTTTTATTATTTATATACATACTCAACATGAAGCACAAGTAACAAGAAATTTGAATGTTTTGAGGTGCCCGTGATGCTGAAGATTATTGCATATAAGTAATTAATATAGGTTTTCCACATTGCGGTCTACGCACCTTTTCCATCCTAAGGTGTTCAAATGATCATTTAGCTTCACAAGCATGCATGGAATCATGCGTCTACAACTGGTCAAGGAACGCAATTATAACAGCTACATTTATAACACTATTCTAATTTCAAGTCCGAACATGATATCTCACCTATTTGAAGTTGCTGTATAGTTTAACATTTCATTCTTTGAGAGAAAGGGCTTCTCTCAACGAATACTCTATAATCAAACCTGGCCTTGTGATCTTTTCGGATAGAAAATTAATGCTTGAGCTAAAGTAAGTTACAATCGGTTAGAGATACACTAAAGTAAAATAAAGAATATTGTATAAGGCAAGAGGGCATGTCTTTTTGTGGAAATTGCATATGGAAATTAGGTCCAAAGAGTTGCAAAATGTAGGTCCAATGAGAAAGCAGCCACTTGAGGAAAAAGAGAGAACCTAAAAGGAGTCGTCCAGGGAAAAAAACCAACATAAACAAAATGCTGCTCGATCGCTATTATAGATCATTATCGAATCTATTGACTAACACAAGTTAAATTGAAACCCGAAAGAGGAAACACTTGGTAATTTCCAACTTGAACATCATTGACTGCAAGGCTAGACCGTATGATGATATATATGTGCTAGTTTCTTTTCACAAATTCAATCACATCACTTTCTTTTTTTTCTTTCCTCCTCAGTCCTCACACTTGGAATTCCAATTAAAGATGGATGCGTAATCGATTTCCAAGAAATTCTTTTTCCAATCATTTTCTTTTGGGATACTAAGAAAGAAATTGGATAATATATACCAAAGAAATTATGTAGCCTTTTCTAAAGAGAGGAGGCGGTGGGGGAGGGGCTGTGAAACCTGTTTTAAGCGTGAGTGAAAAGGTTTACTAAGTTGATGGTGTATGTGAAAATGTGCTGGTGTGTTGGTGGTCCGGGCCATAGTGGTACTAAACCAAAAGGAAAAAAGAAAGGAAAAGAAGAGGAAATGAAAGAGAGAAAAAAAAATGTCAACGGTTATGAAAAAGATGCTGGATACAACTTTGAAAGTTTGAATCAACAATTGAGTCTTCTTTTTGGTTGATGACCCTTTATCAATTTCTGTGCGCGTACCCATATCACAGCCTTTGGTTGGCAACTTAACTTACAATTACGTCCAAATTATACACAGGCCGCCTGCTTCCCTGCCTTGATTGAATGACCCACCAATCCATTCTATCTGCATCTGATTGTTTGGGGTCTTACTTTTGCAGCCTGCTGTGTCTCCGTGCAAAATTATTTACCATGGGATCGAAGGGTAAGCATGAAATTAGACCTGTATCTAGTTAATACACCAACTCGGGTAAAAGAGTGTAGCTCAACTCTGCTTAGTAACAAATGGTTTTTGTGTCAATTGTTAGGAAATCAATCGAATTCATTACCACCTTACTCTTTAACAACTCTTTAACCAGATGAAAAAGATACAGGCAAATCCTTTGTTAGTATATTCAACAAGAGAGAGAGAAAGAGAGAGAGAGACAGCCTTGGGATTAATGAAAGTAGGAGTTCAGTGCTTATGGGTATATCCAAGCTTTTAGAAAGTATGCAAGAGTTGCAGGGTTAAGGTACAATACATGATATACATGCCATTTGCCTAGTAAAAAAGACTGCCTCTTTTTATCTCCCTCTGCTTCACTACCAGACAAACCAAAAGCTTCTCTTCTATTCCCTCTTCCCCCTTTCCTCTCTCAACAGACTTTGCATGTGTCATCTTCCATCAGGGAATCTCATCTCAACAAACCTTACTTTTGCCTCTTTCCTTCCTTCCAATCCTAATAATTACCAAACCCTTCTTTTCTATGCTTTTCTTTTCTTTTCTTTTACCTTCTGCTGCAAATCCCCATATGGGAGCACCCTCTTTTCCACAACCCCTCAGTATTAACATTCGCACTACAAATGAACAAATGACATAGATATTTGCATGGCCTCTTCATCCTAAATATAAAAAAGCATCTTTCTACCGTGTTGCTTAAGCCAATAACTGTAAAAAGCCCATTTTCATTAATACTTGCTATTTTCATCCTTAAAGCTTTAGGATTTAGCAATTGAAGCTTTGCAAAACATAGTTCCAGGAAAGAGACTACAAAAAAGATATCAACGGCCATGGTAGCATCTGCTATGAGTAGAGGGGGTCCCCATTTCCTCACCACTAATAGTCATTTCTAATCAACCCATAAGCAAAACCCACAGCATTAAGGCAATCTCAACGCCCATTTCAAACACAAAATAATGCAGTTTAGTATCATTGTGTGTGGGTGGTTAACCTCTAGGAAGACTGCTGTCCCTTTTCTTTATTCTCCTCAATGCACTTCAGGGTTCAAACAAGCACATAATCAATCTCAAGTTAATTACCAGATCCCCCATCATGCTTGCCATTTTCATCTACTTCATGTACAAGAGATTCTTTCCCTAAATATGTTGTTTATGCTAGCTATGCAGCCTTAATGGAACACTCAGATAAGGCAATAGAAGATCTTCGTTAAATCATACAACATCTAAGCTTAACTGAGAGATGCTGCACTATTCAAAGTTTGTAATGATTTATATTCTACAAAATTGTTGATGACTCACATGTAAAGTACTGATTGTGACAGAAAGCTTCTGAGATGAAATATGCACCAATTTACTATCTCGATATCACCATGGGACCAATATTTTGAAGAAGATTGTGTCATGAGATGTCTCGTCCAACACACACTTTTGGTACATCAAAATTCCCTCCCAAGTATTTATCCAACACATTTTTGAATGCCTGCAATATAAAAGTATAAGACTGAGAATTGCAAAGTTTAGAATTTAATCTATGTTGTGAGTATGATGAATCATAAGTCAGTGAAAATTCCTATATTTTGGATTGTCAATTTTCTCCCAGCAAGATTCCAGAATCTTCAAAATGTATGCACTAAAATATTCTCTGGTAAGCTTGGAAAAAATTTATAGTCAACCTGCACATTATTATCATTGCCCTTGTGCAAACATAAATATTGTAAAACATATTAAAGCAATGAACATATAAACCTGCTGAGGAAATAATGATGGAAAAGAATAAAGAACAAAACGAAAAGAAGTGGCGCTACAAGGAAAGTTAAAGACTCCTCTTCTTGGGGGGGATGAAGGTCTTCAAAGGTGAACTGGATCAGAAAACTATAATGAGTAAATAAAAAATTTTACTTGGTGCAATTTAGCACAGCTGTAAGAAGGGAAAGAGATACCCTCCAATAATACCTAATAGAATCATAATTTTGATGACAGCATGGAAACAAACATTAACACGATTAGGCACAATGGTCCCAAGAGAAACTTTTATTTGAAATAATCCAGAGCAGCCTGAGTAGAATCAGATGATGAACTCTTTTACATCTACAGAATCATGCAGCAGAAAGGGTTTTCAACACTTTTCTCAAAACTGAAAAACCTCAAAAAAGAGATTATAATTGCTGGAAGGATGGCAAGAATGAACCTAGCAAGCTTCTATGTTGTTTTCATTGTCTCACCCATCTACCAAATCTGAATCTCTTGCTGATGAAAAAAATGTGACAAATAATCCATAAAATCAAAGAAAGGATGTAGTCAACCTTGAAAATCATTTTTTATTGCTTTGTGCAAGTCCAATTAGGCCTGTCATAGCAAACCACAATGATGGACTGACTTGACTGCATTCCTCCAAAAAACCATTTACGCTAACCAACATGTAGTTCAGGATGAAGACTGCATTGATTCCTTCAATCAGCCCAACCCACATACCCCCCCCCCCCCCCCCCCCCCCCCCCCCCTTTCCCCCACCTCCTCCATACGCACAGAAGAAACTAAAATAAAACATTTGTTGGACTTGAATTCGAGCAGAAGGTCTTTCTTATAGAAATACTCATTGCAGATGATATCTCAAATTTCAGAAACAATAAAATGATAAATACTTACGTTCTGTTCCGAAAGAAAAAGTTTAACAAGGTCAACGCAATACCTGGCATGCAAATGACTCTTTCCCATTTAGAATTGCATCCATTGCTGCAAATTGGTTATCAAATACACCATAGAAGACCCGGTAGAATTTGTTCCTGAAACCATAAATATGAATAACATAGTGATGCCAAAAACCACTACATACATTACAAAAGAAGAACTAAATCGGAACTCCAAGAAAAATTAATATGTACCGATCTTCGTCAGTGTTCTGCTGATCTATCTCATCAAATTTTCGTGTAAGGACTTCTGCTCCAACTGGTGAAAGCAAGTGCAGTATCAGAGCTTCCAAAGTTTTGGGGAAGTTGTGCTGGAAAGTGATAGAACACGAATGGATAACTATTCCTTCATAAAAAGGCAAGAGCAACAAAGAAAAAACCAGCAAGGAAGAATGAGAAAAAGCAAGGAAAATTAATAGTAATGAGAACAGTTGAGGGCAAGTTACAATGAAATTTGATAGGCAACCCATTCATCATGCCATTGTTTTAAGTTCCTTCATGCAGAATCCAAGTTTCTTATATTTAGTTTTCCACAAAAAGTGTTAGAACAGGACAGAAGCTTCACTTGGACAAGCACCAATTCAGTAGATGCCACCAAGATTCAACGTTATTACTTCTTCGAATTTAAAATACAAATACTAATATAGGAAGAATAGCTCAGGAAAATAATTCCAAAATTCAAGAAAAGTTAAAATAGCATTAATGAAAATTCCAGGCACATACTGAAAGTTAACAATGTTTATAGGAGAATGCAAACTCACAGCCATGGCAAGAAACACATCCTGAAAGATGCCTGGTTCAAGGATCCAGAGAATTTTAGCTACTGGATCATCTTCTATATGAAATATTTCAGTCGTTAAAGTCTTATGTTGCCCATCTGTCACATAACAGGACAAACCATCTCTTGAAGTAGACAAGACTGGTTGATTTTGATCAGAAGCATTAACATGGTCATGAACTAAAGCAACTAGTTCATGAAGAGCCTGGAGAGCATAGGGTTCCAATTCAAGCAAAAGAAGGCTATGTTGTTGATCTTTCCTGTTCAAATTCTTTCCTTGATTAGCCTGGGCCAAGCTATGGTCTTCATGATCTGGTAAAAAGTTATCAAGTTTAATTCACAAAGTGGCTGCAAAACGACGTCAGCAGTTTTCATTTACTTCTCAATTAAAATGAAAAACTAAAGCATAACACAGGGAAATAAAATATCAGATAGTTTTCTCAGCATGTTAGTTTATTTTATCTTGCTTTTGGCAAAAGTCGGCATCCTTATCCATAACTGACCTTTCTTACATGGCAGCTCAGATATATTTCTCTCCTGTCTCCACATAGCCGTAGAACCCTTGAGAAGTACTTGGTCCTGTCCTAATTTAAGAACAGAATACACGGCACATTGGTTGATGGACATGGGAAAATGAAAGGGGAAGTAACAACTAAACACACAGAGACTGTAGCACATGTCAACCCTCAAAAATACAGAAGAAGCCATAGAACATAAGACTAATGTAGCTTATCATATTAACAAATACTGAATAATGCATCAACTATCATGGTTCTAGTCCACACTAGTTCAAGGATCAGATGGCAATAAGATACGAAAAGTTAACTAAAGATTGAATTTATTAAAATCTTATGAGATAATTTGATATATCTCACTAAGAATGTATGAGATTAAAAAAATAAAGTTCAGATAAGCAGATCAAGAATTGTGTCTGCCACTAAAATTCAAGCTTTCTTTCAAGATACAGCTATAACATTTTCAACCCAAATTTCAAAGAAAACAGTTTCTTTTGTTGCAATGAGCTATTAATGCAAAGAAAAAGTTCTCAAATTACAGTTCTAGAGACAGATGAAAGTGTTGCAAACTCAAAAACTAACTTGGATAGAAATCACATTTGAGAAAAAGGATTCACTGATAAGTGTATGGTGTATCATAGAATGTAAACGATAACCAGATAAGAGGAGTGTTGTAACAACCAAGACTTAAAAACATAACCGTAGCAGCATACATACCATTTCTCTGTCTGTCAATCTTCATATAACAGGTTCATTCCATGAGTAACAGAAACTCATGTTAGCTTGCAATATTAATAGTGATTAACAGATTCATCTTCATAGGCAAAAAGGATAATAATAAAAAGCTGAAATATTTTAAAAGATGATGAACCACAATTACTTTCTAAGTATTCTGCGCAAATAATATGCATCCATGTGGTCTGCCAAGCTAGATATTATGCTGGAACGCCACCAATAATTAACAGCAATTGTCAAGTCATCACTATCTACTTGGTGGAACCTGTAGCAATAAGGAAGAAAAAATCACCTAACCCAATGCTGTACAAGAAAAAAATAGTTCTAACAAGAACATATTTTCATGAGAAAATAAAAACAAAAATTCTAACGGTTAGTGAGATTGTATTATAAACCAAACATGCAGTAAGGGACAAAGCTAGCAACATTTAAGTTTTAACAGTTTTCTTTGAAATTACAAGTGAACCTTTACTCAATTGCATCATCAAAGAAGACATCACAAGTTACCAAATCTTTTCTAAAGCCTAAAATTCTCCTTCACAACACTTATCACTATGTCTTATTAACAGATGCCCTCACAGTATATGCTGCACTTGTTCACTATATCTTTTATGATTCTCCAGAACAGCTGTCAACAGAAAAGTCAACTCATAAAGAAAGATACAGATATTAACTTGCACCACCAATCAACTTTGCTTTAAGGTTTACTTTTTCCTAGTGGCAACTAGCCAAGTGGCTGATATCCAAAATCAAAGGGCGTAGGCATCAAGGTATTAGGGTTGTGATGTAGCCGAAAGATTTAGGGCAATTAAAACTCAACAATTAGGGCTAGAATAGGATTGATTGTGTTGGAACAATAGAAAGATAATTGGGTTTTCAAATAAACCTCTTGAATAAATATTCAAAATAACAAAAGATGATAATAATAATCCTATATCTAGGGTCACCTATTTATAATAGCTAAGATAAATCCTAATCAAATAATAATTCTAATCCTAAATAAAGCTTAAAGTACTAAAATTCTAATAAAGATAGGAAAAAGAATCTCAAACTAAATAAAATAAAGAAAATAAAATCCTAAGCTAAAGAAAATACTAAACAAAATAAAATTCCTAACACGCCTGCATCAGGTTGGCTCCCCAGTTCAACAATTCTCTTATGGGTAAGGAGTTGTCAAAAATGGTGGGTGAGAAAAGAGGATAGATAGAAGTATTGGTTGTATCAAAATAGATTCCATTTTTTTCCTTTGAGTAGAACAGATTTAAGAGGATTAGATAGCTTTAAACTTCTAGGTCAAAGGAGATATAATATCTAAATGTGAAAATAACCTGAAAGCAAGCAGCTATTAGAAAAGAGTGTACTCATCTTAAGAAATGGAACAACAGGAGATGATGTTTTAAGTGACCCACCAGCCCAAGTAAATGGAAAAAGCACAGATCACATTTAGCTAGGAAATATTGTTGAATGATACAGTCACTAATATCCTAGAAAGGATCACTCCTGCCTTCCATTTTCAACAAAAATCTAAATTCCACAATCAAATCACTGCTGGGAATCTCTAACTTCTAGTCTAATTGCCAGACTGACAGCACTACATTGAGCACATGCATAATCAAATCTAAGATCATTAAAAAACTTTAATGAAGAGGGCAGATGCTCTCGGTAACTTATAACTAGGGTGTACCAAACTTGAAGAGAGATAGAAAGAAAGATCAGTCTTATTCCGAAACTTAAGGGCCAATGAAAAAACAGAGACTTAAGGGAAGCCTGCAAACAATGCTGCTTTCCCACAAAAATAAGAGCTTACCAGCCTTCAGGAATGAAAAGTGCATCACCGGCATGAAGAATAACCTTCTTAGAGTATTGCATGGAATATTTTGCTCTTGGATGAACTGAAAAATCAGGGTTCTCCAAAGCCACAGAACTGCCAAGAGAGTGTTGCCTTTTGGTCAGAGCAAAGACAAAGTTAAAGAAATCAAAATTTTGCACTCAAATGAAGAAAATAAGGCAAAATTATGTTCTTGATGCAGATACACAAAGTAGCATACCTATGGTTTGAGGCCTCCCCGTATATAGGCATGGGATATAACATGGGGCTTGCAGAAGGGGGCCATAAAACAACTGCAAAGCAATATAGTTCATCAATAAAACAAAACTGATTCTGATGACTCACTGCATAAATGCATGGATCAAGCAAGGAAGACAAAATAGGTCAAAGACCACAATCATGTTTTCCTATTTACAAACACAGCCAAGTAAAGTGGACAATCAAAGGGACCATCTTGATTTGTCAAAAGAAAAAAGGAACATCTCAGGCTAGGGTTTTTTGGGTCTTTTGTATCTCTTTACAAAGCAAACATAGAAATTACGAGTAAGGCAATGAAATTCAAACACCAGCCATGAGCAACATTCCTTATTTAGTCATCCTATATATGGCTGACTTAAAAGGAAATTGTCACGTCATCTTGTGCCATGCACACAAGTAATATCAATCGTCATCCACTTTCCCCACAAATTTATGCTTAAATTAAAATGAATTGAGTCTATCAAAACATAAGCATTCATGCTGTGGCTTGCAAGGCCCCTTAGAGGTAACATGATTAGACATAAGAAGAAGGCTGTTTCTAATAAATATCTAGACATTTGAACAAGAGAGAGCATTGGCGAACCATAGAGAGATAAGAAGAAAAATAACTAACTTATGGGATATAAGAAGATCACGGATGCATTGAAGATAGTTGAATTTGTCAAGAATCAAACCAACGTAAAGGTCTCTGTGTGTGTGTGTGTGTGTGTGTGTGTGTGTTTGTGTGCGTGTATTGATCTGGTTGTTCATCATGGCTTCCAAAAAATCTAGCAATAGCAAGAGTTCAATGTGGGAGTAACAATGAAGGTTGATGTCAAAAAATTTGATGGTAGAAAAGATTTTAGTCTTTGACATGTAAAGATGAGGGCCGTTCTGATCTAACAAAGGCTGTTGAACGCATTGGAGGGCAAAAGCAATCTGCCGGTACAATGAGCAAAGAAGATAAAGAAGAATTGCCTGAGTTGTGCTTTGAGTCTGATGCAGTCGTGTCTATCAGTTGAGATTATTTGGGAGAAGCCGATGAAACAACTACTGATGGGTTATGGAAAAGCTCGAGAATATTTATTTGACTAAATTCCTCACCGACTTGACCTAAAGTGGAGGTTTTATGGGTTTATATGAGAGAAAGTATGTTTGTGAAAGACCATCTCAATAAGTTCAAGAAAGTAATTTTTATTTGAGCAATATTGAGGTTAAAATTGAAGAAGAGGATCAATCTCTTTTACTCGTGTTCTTTGCCACCTTCATAGGAAGTTGATACTATGTTGTATGGGAGAACTTCAACATTCTTAGAGGATGTCAAAGCTTCTTTGAAATTAAAGGAGTCAAAAAACAAGGTGATGGAGGAACCAGGGATGCTAATGTTTGTAAGGGCCATGGGTTAGTAGCACAAGGAAAAAGGATGGGAAAGAGTGGTGATAGGGATGAGACAGAATCTAAGTCATGTTCAAAATGGATTGTGACATGCTTCCAGTGTGGAGAGAAAAGTCAAGTTAGGCGGAACTGTCCTAAACTTAAGGATGATAGGTTGGATGATGAAGCTTATATACATAGCAGTTGCAGTTCCAAGGATGATGGTTTGGTTATTTCTGTTACCATTAGCAAGTCTAACAAGGTTTAGGTTCTTGACTCGACATGTCCCTATCACATGTGCAGTAGGAGGGAGTGGTTTGTTACCTATGAAACCATTAATAAAATAATTTTCTTAGGTGATGATTCATATCTCAGAGTTATTGGTATAGGAGTTGTTCATTTTGAGATTTATGGTAGTATGGTGAGAGAACTGATGATTCATCATGTCTCGGGTTTGAGGCGGAATTTGTTATCTCTGAGTTTGTTAGAGGAGGTTACTTATTATGAGTTCTCTGGGAAGGATGGTGTGCTTGATGTGTATAGCTCTCATGTTTATTTGAAGAATATTTAAATTTGAGGTCTATGTCATCTTCAAGGTCTTGTAGTTGAGGAAACTAAGGGAAAATCATCTTGTAAACTGTGTTTAGATGCTTTTGTTGGAGGTGGAGTTGACTTGATGCGTAAATCATGTATGACTACATCATGCAGTACTCATGTTGGTGACTTAGAGGTTTCACCATGGTTGAGACCTGGTCTTGCTTCCTTGGCAGGCATGGTAGATTCAAGTTATGCGTGTCCCTCTTGGGTTGCATCTAATGGAGGTTCAAGGCTTGGTGATTTGTGGATGTGGACTTCATTGCTCTTGGTGAAGAGTGCTACGTTCTAAAACTTTAAGCAATGCTTGGATTTAGTGGGAGGACTACCAAATTGTGACATTGAATCCACAATGTGCTCATGAAAGATGCTACATGGGTTGTGTTGTGGAGAATTACACTGTTAGGAAAACACTAGTTCAACACAGTTGTGGAATGGAATGCTGGTCTCTTGTTTAGAGTATGGGATGTGGTTATCTTAGTTGCTGTAGGTGGATTAATTTGTGTTAAGAGTTGAAATTGATTATTCTTGCTATGTTGGTTGGTCTCCATCTAGTGCCATCGTTGTCAGAACTCCTTGTAGTTGGTTGGGTTTCTCAAGTGGACATCATATTGTTTTCTGGTTCAAGTAATGGATGGTAAACTTAATGATAGAACTTGTTGTCTATTTCTAGAGTGTACATTGGGTGTCAGAAGGTTGCAATGTAAAATCCTTCTTGTAAGAATGTGATGAGAGAATGTAAGAGCAAAGACGTAGTTAAGGAGTTGTTTGCACAGTGAGGTTCTGACAGTGTGTAGCAGTGAGGGAGCCTCATTTTATCTGTCTCTTGGTGGTAAAGGCATGTGGTGTTTGTCGACATGGAGCACAAACAAGTTGCCTTTGGTAAGGAGCAAAGTGAGAATGAGGCAAGATGTGATATGGTTATTTGGCAAGGCAAGTTTAGGCTTAGGCTCAAGCTTGGTAGTTTCTCATGGAGCTTGGTGACCCCATGGTGGATGGCAGGCATTGAAGAATTTCTTTCTCGAAGAGATTGGCTTAAAAAATGCAAGCCAAGGTAGAGATTTGTTGGGTCTTCTGTCTTGATTCTTAAGCCAATTTAGTGTCTTTTATTTTTGGGCCTAAACTAGTTTTAGGGTTTGCCTAAAGTTAGTATATAAGGTTCTTTTTGGAATTTTGTTAAGTTAGCCACAATCAAAAAAGTGGGAAACACATAGAAATCCTAAAAGAGTGATTAGAGATAAAAGATTGATTGTAAGTGGATTTTGCGGTGAACTTGACCATTGTAATCTCAGATCTTTGATAACGAATTTCTTCTTTGTTGTGCCCATGGACATGAGGAAAAGGTATTAGAATCACATATATTGTCAGTGTTCTCTCTTTAAAATTTCTTTCTTGTTTTGAGTTTCTTGATTGTTTGTGGCCTTGGTTTTGATTAGTCTAATTTCCAAGTTGGTTAATTTGATCATATTCCACTGCAAATGTGGTTTGAATTAAGGTCTAAATCACAACAAACTAGTATCTGAACCAAAGGTTTGGCTTGGGTGTGGTGAGTATGGTGGTGCAGTATTTCCTAAAAAAAAAACCAAGGTGGTGCATTGGGACAGTGTGGTTGAGTGTTGGGTCGAAGAAGGAGGGCATTGAGAAACTCCGACACATAGGAGATGCGAGGCTGAGTGTTGGGCCTAAGGGTGTGTTGGCTGCTAAGGATGAATGCAGAAGTAGGCACACTTTGGACCTGGAAGCAAGGAGTAATTGAGTGCAGACTTAAAGGTGCATTGGTAGTTGAGAGAAATGGAATGGCTTACTTGCACAGGGGAGTTGATCATGACTCACAAGTGAAATGAAGAGACTTCTTGAGGTTCACATGTTGATGTGCGATGTTTGTGCGTATACATATTTAGACACAAACAGAGACAGTGAAATAGTAGCCAAAATAAATACATATCCTTGCAGTAAATAAGTTCATCTTGCCAATTGTCACTTTCAGGACTCAGATGAAGAGTTCAAGATGAAAAGCATCAATAATGCATGAGGAAAAAGTTTTTAAGCTTTCTTCCAAAATCAGAAAAATAAGATAAAAGACTAACAGCTGTGCTATAACCAGAGCCAAGACAGTGTGGCTGAGTAATACGAGTTTACTGAGAGTTAGACTGCGATATACTGCAATGTATGATTTAATGCAAATTATGATTTTTACAGATTAAAAATGAGAACTCCAGCCAAAGAAAGCCGGAAAGGAGCACCAAAGTTACCAATAATCTATAGATTACAGTTAATTGGTGAAAACAGAAAAGAGAGAAGATTCACCTTGTTTCCTTCCAGTAACTATACATAGAAGATTGTTGTGGGGATCATAGTGAGCACTTGATCTAGCTTGGGCATTGTTCATCCACAAATTAACAGAAGACAGATTTTTTTCCTCCAAAATTGCAGGCTGTGCAAATCAAGCAATTGCAACCCTTGCTTTACTTATTCTTCTTTAGAGAGCTAAACAGTAAACAACAAGAATTGGTGGAAGAAGCAGACCATTTGAATGTCTTCCCTTAAAGTTTCCAGTTGAACCCTATCTTCGTTCTCAGCATTTATGATTGGAACCTTAATCAAAAGTATCCAAATTCAATATTACATTAATGCTTGAAAAGAAAAATGAAAATGAAGGATATGCGGTACCAAGCAAATGTTTATCTGACATGAACAGATTAAATAAATGAAAACAAAGAATCACAGAAAAAATATCAACAGCGATATCAGCAATCATAAAACCCTTGAGTTGCAACCTGTGCTAAGTACATTTGTTGTGGAGCAGCATCTACAAATGGTGAATAGCCTTGCTCTGTGTCCGATTCTCCTGGTTGGTGCCCTCCTGAATTAGAATTAAAGCTGCAAGAATTTCCAACATTTTGCCTATGCTGCTTACAAAAGCCAATAAAAGTGGAAAACGGTAATGGAACCTGTAAACAGACGCAAAAACACAAGAATCATGGTCCTGTCATCCAATAGCAAAAAGGCATCATAATCCTCTATGCACAAAGAACATGGAATTACCCTCTCATGGCTTCTAAGATCACCATAAAACACCGGTGCAGTTCTAGAAACCATAGCCTCCACCATGAATGATCCTACTCGATCCTAAATTTGAATTCATAAACAAGGAAAATTAATAAAACAAATGCTTCAAATCAAATCAAAAAAATTGAATACAGCTCAGTTGATGAAGTGGAATTGTAAACACCAACGAATCAATCATGTTTTCATGATTAACTCAAAGCTCTTGTTATTAGGTTACTAATCACATATGTTATTAAAATCGTAGAATCACTGCCAAGTCCGCATTTCAAACTCAGTAACTCACTGTATGTTTTTTTAACTTAATTAAGATTCTCTCTGCTAAAAAAAACTGTCACGAGATCAATAAAAAACAATTCCAGAGTTTATAATTCATTAAAATTTATAATAAAAGAAGCAAGGATTGAAGAGAAAACCTCCAAATACTCGAGGCCGCCACTAGACGGATTCCACTTGGCGACAGCTTCCCAACCCTTAACGCACCCAACGAACACCTTTAAATGAAGACAAACAATTGAGCGGAGATTGTAGCAAATGCCACTGTATAAAAGCAAAACGAAAATATATTTTTAAAAAAAAAAAATAGAAGGCTTGGTCCAATATCTCTCGACAATCAGACGGAAAAGAAAAAAAAGAAGAGTTGGGAGATGAATACAGCGGGAACATTTCGGGATTCGATCTGAGAGGCAAATTCTGTAGCCGATGGAAGTTGTTGGAATCTCTGGATTCGTAGAGCGTCTTCCATGTTTTTCACTTTCTCGCTAAGAAACAAAACAAGCTTTTATAACTGTAGGTTGATGAGCCGTTGAGCGATCGATGCGGTGTGCGACTGCAGGCTTTCTTCGGGTTCTGACCCGATTCACATGGTAATTGGTAAGAGCCTGACCCGGTAATTTTAGACATACCTTAATACGACACGGTAAAACACGGGTTAAATAAGTTATGAGTTTATCTTTAACGTGTATCGTGTCTAATCATATCTGACATGTTAAGACACAAAAATTTTCGTGTTTTCGTGTCTTGATGTGTCAGACACGCCAGACACGTTTAAAATACGTTTAAACATGTTTACTTAAACGTGTTATCGTATTTAAACGTGTTATCGTGTTTTAAAGTGTTATTATGTTTAAACGTGTACACGTGACACGTTTATTAACCCATTAAATATTGATAGTTAAAAGGCTATTTTAGTTTTATATAAATAATTTTAAATAATTATTTTAAATATTTTTTTAATTCTATAAAAAGTATTAATGTAATTATACATTAATACCTTAAATTTTAACCTTTAGATTTTATTTGAAGATTTTTAATATTATTAATATTTGAAGATTTGATATTAATTATGTATTTTATCATATTATATGATAATGAATTTTATGTATATTATTTTTATTAATTTTTATTATATTTGATGTTATTATTATTTTTGTTTTGTTATAATTATTTTTTTAATTATAGATTTTGAATTTAAATAATAAAATTATATTTAATTGTAAATATTTTTATTTAAACGTGTTAATCGTGTTAAACGTGTTATTAATCGTGTCGTGTTGTATATTAATACGTTTAATAAACGTGTTAATCGTGTCGTGTCATGTTACACGTTTATTAAACGTGTTCGTGTACGTGTTTTACACTTAAGACACGTTTATTAAACGTGTCGTATTCGTGTTTACCCTTAACGTGTTACGTGTCTAATGGTATCTGACACGTTTACGATACGAAAACACGATTTACCAGGTCTACTAACAGGAGGCAATAAATAGTTATATTTTGGGCCTGTTAGGTTAAGGGCTTGACAATGAGGCCTAACAAGAGGATTATTCTTTTCCAAAAAGCAACCCTCATGGGCCGAATTATAACATCACTACATTTCAATACTTTCGTTTAATAGATGTTGTAGCTTTTTATTTGATTCACGAAAATTATAAAAGGAAAATTGGAAGAGAAACAAAATAAAGTAACGATTAAAAACAGTTGCATATTTATTTTGTAGCTCTTGAATAAGCAGATTAAAATTGTCAGCTTAGAATAAATTATAATAATTTTAAATGTAATAGAAAGTAAGAATAAAAATAACTTAATTATAATTTAATGTAAATAAGTAAGATGTATCGTAAAGTTTAAATTAATATGTTTAAAATTTTAACATAAATGTGTATGAATAAAAAGAAAAATTTTATCTTATTTATAAAAAAATCCAATGCTTTTTTTGAAAAAATTTTTATAGTAATTTGTATCCTTAAACTAGCTACCAAGAATTCTTGCCAAAAAGTATAATATCACATAATTAAATAAAATATTAATGTTAAAAAATAATAATTTAAAGAGGAAATTGTGAGAAATGGACGCCAGAGTAACCGCGCTTCAAAAATGACCCTATATATAATTTTAACTGTTTGTAGATAATTTTTGGGTCGACTTGACAAGAATACCCTTTAGACCAATTAATCCAAATGAAAGAGGGGCGTCTCGGTCTCTTTCTCCTCTCCCGCCATTCAGATTAAAATTTCAAAATTAAATCTCGATTTAACTATCCCTCCGTCCAGCTCTCCAAGGCCATTGGGGTATATATCTCGCTGTCTAGCTGTCGCCATCGAGGTCTATATTGCCAACGAACTTTCTGAGGTTCCCAAAGTGCGGAGATGGAATCAAGATATGTGTTATGTCTTCTTGGTTTTATTTATGGTTATTCATAGAATGCAATAGCTGATGGGTAAATTGCATGAGTTTCGAAACTGAAATCTGGCTAGCAGTAGCGAAAATCAATCAATTTATAGCTGATGCGTGAATATTTGTTAGGCATCGTGTCACTGGATATTAGGGTGTGTGATTGGATATTAGGAATCTTAACTTGTTTAATGGGTAAATTATATGAGTCTAGAAACCTAAATCTGGCCGCGAGTAGCGAAATCAATCAGTTTATAGCCGATGCGGGAATAGTTGTTATGTATTACGTCACTGGATATTAGGGTCTATGACTGGATTCTGGATATCAGTAATCGTAACCTGCTTATTTGGCATTAGGTGCCTGAATATAACGTGACTGAATATTTGTTGAGCATTTCGTGACTTGTCTGTACGCATTACGTGACTGAATAATGCATGGTTGGATATTACGTAATACTCAGTCACGTAATGGCTACAAACAAGTCACGCAATGCTCAACAAATATTCAGTCACGTTATATTCAGGCACCTAATGCCATATATCAACATAACCAGTCACGTAGTGAAGTCACCCAATACATTACAGGTCACGCTATATGGAATACACCAGCCACGGAAACCCTTAAACTAGTGTCCAAAGGCCTCAAAAGGTAAAATTAGAGATAAATTGCAAAACGCAGTCATGCAATGGCACTCTCGCAGTACCTAATAATAAGTCACTCGATGCCTAATATGCACCCACGTTATGCCAACATAACCATCAACCGATCTACGTACTGTCCCAACGTCCCGCAATACATAACAACAGGTCACCATATACATACAATCTACTCACGCAATGTCTTGCATGAAGATTTGTATTGCACAATTCACGCAACGCGTATAACCCAGTCTCACAATGGCTAATAATACTTCACGCAATGCCTAACATCCACTCACGCAGTTATTATGCATAATACTATAACTTAAACGAATATAAGACATAACCATAAGAAAATATATGCTCAAAGAAAATTTCATAAAATTTCATTAATATTAAGATTCTCCGAAATACAAGAGAAAGAAAATGATGCAAAACACTTTATTTTTTTCCGTCGTCTCCTTCTCTTTCCTCTCACTGTATTTCCTCTTTCTTCCTCCTGTACTCCCTCCGCCCTCTGCCTGTACTCCCTCATTGCTCTTTCTGTACTCCATCTTCATCACCCTAACTGCGTGAGAGGAAGAGGGAGTACAGGAAGAGAATGAGGGTATACAGGCGCAGGGCGGAAGGATGTTGCCCCTTCGCCAATATCCTGGGTTAGATCCGCGGAAGCCTTTAGACTTTCTAAATTATCCTAGATTGTTTAAGATAATTGATTAAAATGCTTACTGGTTCCCTGTATTTATAGGCATGAATGATGACTCTCCGTCTTCTACACCCATATCCCTATATAAGTGCAATTAATGGGGGCGGCACCTGTTCGGCCTAGCTTTTCATCTCCTCATCTGTATCTACCTCTTAAAACCAAAAGCCAGGCCAAACATCATAACAGGCCGAATAGGTACAGCCCCCCCAATGCAGCCCCCCATAATTGCACTTATACGGGGATATGTGTATGGCAAACGAAAAGTCAGCATTGATGCCTATAAATAAAGGGAACCAGTAACCATTTGAGTCAAATTCAATTATCTTAACATTCTCAGATAATTGAAAATGGAGTCCAGAGAAGGTACAGAAGAGAATGGTCATGGGGGGGTAGCCTCCAAGGAGGATGTGAAGGCCCTGGTGGACAAGCTGGAGACATTCGAGCAGAAGGTGCGAGTCCTCTTCGACAGGTTGATGGATAGGGCTCATGACCTGGAGTGTTCCATCCTGTTCAATGAGAAGGCACTGGCTGAGATCGATGAAAAAGTAGATAAAATTAGGAAGAAATGAACTACGGTTCATTTTTTTGTTTTGTTTTGTAATATCTTCGTTGTCGCATTCTGATTAAGGAAAAAACATTTAAGAATTTTTCTCCCATGTTGCGGGTGTTGGTTTTGAAATATTGCGTCATTGGTTTTGACATAGTTCGTGACATGTTGTTAAGTATTGCATGACATTAGTCAATTACGTGACTCTTTATGTTGGCATGAGTGAGTGGATATCACGCATTGAGTGACTTAGTATTAGGTATTGCGAGACTGGTGCTGCTAGACATGAGTTATTCACTTGTTGTATTGAGCATGTTGTTCACTACTTTTCAGGGTTTGAATGACTGGTTTTTTAGAATTGTACCTGTTTGCCCAATACCATTGATTGACTTATTCTTAGGGTTTATCGAGACAAGGCATGTTCGTGACTAACTTGTTCAATTTATCTCGTTTTGATACTTTTGGTCACGAGTATTTGGGCATCGCGTGATTGGTTTTTTTATATATAACATGACTTGTTTTTGTATATAGTGTGACATGTTGTAATGCGTGACTGACTTGTGAAATTTATCTCGTTTTGATGCTTTTGGTCACGAGTATTTGACATTGCGTGACTGGTTTTTATATATAGCGTGACCAAAAGTAATGCGTGACTGACTTGTGCAATTTATCTCGTTTTGATGCTTTTGGTCACGAGTATTTGGGCATCGCGTGACTGGTTTTTATATATAGCGTGACATGCTGTATTGCGTGATTGACTTGTGCAATGCACATCTTGTAACGAGGCTTACGTTAACTGGTTTTTAGGCGTGGCATGAATGTGTATTATACATTGCAACACTTATTCTGTTAAATTTCATCCGCTGGCCAAATGTGACTTAGGCATTGCGTAAGTTGTTTTTTTTTTTTTTTTTGCATTCTTGGGAACTTATGTTTAAAAAAATTGACTGATTGTGACAATTATTTTTGAGGAAATTGTGAGAAATAACCATCCGTATAAGGTGATTTCAAAAGTAACCACCAAAATAAAGTTATCTGTTTCTACCCAAAAAGAAGCATGCGCAGACGGAAATGCCCTTAAAAAACACTATAGCAAATTAAGCTGCCGGTATCTGCCTCCCGCCATCTTCCAAAAATTAGAAATTAATGCTCAGTTGTTTGTGCTCGCTCATCTTTCTCTCTCAGCTCTCTGAACTGTATCAACTCTGTGTTCAGCACCATCGTCATCAGCTCTCTCAGCTCTCTGAACTGTGTGAGCTCTGTCAACTCTCTGTTGAGCACCATCGTCTTCGTGCCGTGGTCTATCTCTCGCCATTTGGCCATATTGTCCTCGAAAAATAAACCCCATTGCGGAGATGACATCAAGGTATGTTTTTGGGTTCATTGCTGCAACACATAAATTTGTGAAACTTTTTTTGTAAATCAGAAGACGGATTAGAAACATAAAGGCGTGTCACCAGCATGTCTGCATGCACTTGTCGTGTTACCAGCATGTCTGCATGCATATGTCGTGTCACCAGCATGTCTGCATGCATTTGGCGTGTGACCAGCATGTCTGAATGCACTTGTCGTGTCACAAGCATGTCTATGTGCACTTGGCGTGTCACCAGCATGTCTGCATGCACTTGTCGTGTCACCAGCATGTCTAAGTGCACTTGTCGTGTCACCAGCATGTCTTTGTGCACTTGGCGTGTCACCAGCATGCATGCATGCACTTGTCGTGTCACCAGCATGTCTGCCTGCAATTGGCGTGTCACCAGCATGCATGCATGCACTTGGACTGTCACCACCATGTAATTAAGTAAAATAAATAATTATTTTTGTTTTCAAAATTTCAGTGGGGTTCCAATTCTGCGACTTGTGATAAGACACGGTGGTCAGTGGGTGGATGGCATGTACAAGGGTGGTGAGTCACGAATGCGGGGGGTTAGGAGTGATTTGTCGTTTGCGGGCTTGATGAAGCTGGTTGAAGATGTTGTTGGGGTAAACTCAGAAATTGACGACATTGAGTTGCATGCATTGATCAGTACACCCGGGGAGCTATCACGGCCAACTATCAAGGATGATGAGGATGTTGCATTAATTCTGCTAGAACAGAGGAATGTTCCGGCTGTGTACGTCAGCATTAAAAGACCCGAAACAAATGTTATGTCACATGGAGAAGCTGAAAAACATGGTAATCAGCTCAATCAGAATCAGATTTACAATGCTTCACATATGCCAGAGCATTCGGTCCGTAACCCGCAGTTGGGGTATCCTCAGGAGTTTGTACAGCCCGGTAATCAGAGGACATTGATAGAAGAGTTGGGTGAACAATTCCGATCGGGATGTGCATCAAACCAATTAGGGTCTGCTGCTAAAGGAATGCATCGATCGGGTGAAACGGTAGAGTGTGTAATTCCAATTTCAAATGAGAATACGACACGTGAGTACAACACTGTGACGTTGGATGTTAACACTGCGACGCTGGAGGATAATGCTGCATGTTATGAGGGAAATGAGGATTTGTTTGCTGGCAGTGAAGATAGATTTGATGACAGTTCGAGTGATGGGCTTGACGAATGGGATCATGACATTTCAGACAATGACTGCCTTTATGACAGTGACATTCTAATTTGCAATAATGTTGAAGGTGAAACAGAACCTGTTGAAGGTTTTGATGTAGGAAATGTTCAGTGTGATGATCCCATATACAATAACCCCATCGCTGGTGAGGACGGGAATCGTTCCGTTGATGCAATGGTCGATGATAGTTATCAAGAAAGGCGAAATGAAGGGATATCTTCTACGTGGTGAATTGCAGGTGCAAAAAGGTTCGCCTTCCAAACAATTAGCACTGAGGAGTCGACATGTCCCAATGATCGCTTATACAAAAGAAGAATGTTTTCCTCGAAGGCGGAGTTGAAACGAGCTCTGAACATGTTGGCTCTAAAAGAGCAATTTGGGATAAGAGTGAAAAGGTCATGCAAAAGTCGTTACGAGGTTAGTTGCAAAGACAAGGCATGCAAGTTCAATGTCCGTTCAAGGAAGTTACTTGACGGAGGAGGGTATTGGGAAGTTCAGAAGTTTCACAAAGTACACACATGTACTGTTGATGGTTTGCAAGGGCGATTTGCATCTGCGAGTGCCAAGATAATTGGTGAACTTATGGCACCCAAGCTTCAGGCTAATGGAGTAGCGTTGAGACCTAAGGACATAATTGGTGAGATGAGGGTTCAGTGGGGATTGAAATGCTTGTATGGTAAGGCTTGGCAAGCAAATGAGTATGTGGAGACGCTTGTTTTCGGTCCCCCGGAGGAGTCATTTCAACTACTACCCTCATATTTTTATATGTTGGAACAAGAAAATCCTGGCACAGTCACAGCAGTGGCTACTGACGAGGCTGAAAGATTCAAATATTGTTTCTGGTCATACGGGGCTTGTATTCGGGGGTTTAGGGATGTAATGCGTCCTACGGTCGCAATTGATGCAACACATCTGAAAGGCAGGTTCAAGGGTGTTCTATTTGTTGCTGTATGCAAAGACGCGAACGAGTGTGTATATCCAGTTGCGTTTGGCATCGGCCATGTTGAGGACGAAGACTCATGGACGTGGTTTCTCATCAAGCTACGTGATGCGGTTGGTTGTCCTGAAAACACCATGTTCATTTCTGATCAGCATCTCGGCATTAAGAAAGCAATCCAAAATGCATACCCAGAAGCGCACCACGGTTTATGCGGTTACCATTTGAAGAAAAACTTAAAAAATAAGTTCAAGCGTGATGACGTTTCTATGATTTTCACCCTTGCTCGAGATTGCTATAAGGTTTCCGAATTCAACAGACATATGAACCAGCTCAAGCAGATTCATGTGGGAGCCTATGCTGATCTTTTGAGAATAGGCCCTGAGAGATGGGCACGTGCATGTTCACCGACAAGGCGATACCAAATGATGACCTCGAACATTGCCGAATGTGTTAACTCCTGCTTAAAGCATGCCAGACAAATGCCAATCACTGTTTTGATCGAGTTCATACGAGACATGTTCCAGCGTTGGTTCCATGATCGGTACGAGGAGGCTGTCAAGGTGACCACACCCCTCAGCCCTTGGGTTGCTAGGCAATTGAGCAAACGCTTCAATCATGCACATCGCTTTGTAGTGAAGCCTATCAATCGAGTGGAGTTTGAAGTTAAAGACGGGAAGATGGACGGACTTGTTAACCTGTCCACGAAGACGTGTTCATGCTGTGAGTTTCAAAAAGATTTGCTGCCATGCAGCCATGCCATTGCAGCAATAAGGTCAGATTATATTTTCTTTATTTCTTATTTGATCCTTATTTTGACATAACATAGCATTATATTCTGCTTGAATATTGGGTTCATTGTATTTTTCAGTAAATGCAAACGTGAAGCCTTTGATTTATGCGCCGACTACTACAAGACAACCGTTTGGGTGGAGGGTTATGTGGGGTCCATTCGCCCAGTAGGGCATCCTAGTGAATGGGACATCCCCCCGCATGTGAAACAAATTGTCGTCTTGCCACCACCTTGACGAGGCCAAGCAGGAAGACCTAGGAGGAGAAGGATTCCATCCGCTGGTGAAGGCAGTCGAGCACGGAGATGTTCGAAATGCAAGATGTACGGGCACAACAGACAGAATTGCCCATCTCCATTTGCAAATCCATCTACAAATCCGGCACCATCTCCAAGTCAATTAGCACCCCAACGAGTGCGCCGACTGAAAGCATGTTCAATTTGCAGAGAAACTGGTCACACACACGACAGCTGTCCAATCCGAATGACAATGTCTGAAAACGTAGTGTGTGGTGTGGAGGATGACATATTATCGGGGCCTAACTAATTGCAATTTATCTGTTGCTTTGTTAGGGTTTGATTCAAACTGTTTCGATCTTGGCCATTGACATTTGCATTGAATAATGATATTTGCTATAAATCAGTGTATAATAATAGCATTGCCTAGGCATAGAAGTTGTCAATAATTGACTTTAGCCACACTATGCATGGTGGTATAGTATGGAATGTAAATTGTCTAATCTTTGGACAGCATATATAAATAAAAAATCAACAATGTTACTCTACATTTCGACAATTGTAAAGTCAATACATTCATTATGTTTTTTAGGGTTGCAAGCAAATCGCTTCAATATACATAAGGGAATTTTACTCATTTTACAAACGACGTTGCAAAACTATATCAATTGTCCACTTTGGTTTAGAGTTTGTGATAGGGTAAAATTACTACCCTAAACCCTAACCCTAATACATTCCCGCTACCCTATAATTATCTTAACCCGTTTAAATACCCGATTAAATAAAAAAATTATTAAAATTTTCTTCGTGAGAACCCAATTACCCAATTAACTTTTCTAATCTCATAACTTATCTTTAGATTTATATGTTATATGTTTATATAAATAAACATATATATACACTGTAATTAATAATTTTATGAGTTATAATTTTTACAATGTTAAAACAAAATAAAAAGTAAATATATTTATATTTAAAATACATGATATATACACACACGCATTCATAAAAGTATTAATGTCATCATATTAATAATTAGAGTAATCATACTTAAACATAAATAACAATATAATAATTTTTTAATTTAAATATATTAATGTCATCACATTAATAATTAAAGTAATCATACTTTTCATATATTTGTTAGTTTTTAATAAAAAAATTTAGGGTAAAGTTTGTAAAAATTATAAATTTTTACTTTAATTATTAAAGTGCATTCGGGTATATTGGTGGTGACACGCCACCTGCATTCATACTGGCTGTGACACGCCAGGAGCATGCAGACATGGTTGTGACACGCCCAGTGCAGCTAGTGCGGATACTGGGGGTGACACGCCAGGCGCATGCAGACATAGTGGTGACACGCCACCTGCATTTGGGTATATTGGTGGTGACACGCCACCTGCATGCATACTGGCTGTGACACGCCACCTGCATGCAGACATGGTTGTGACACGCCCAGTGCAGCTAGTGCGGATACTGGGGGTGACACGCCAGACGCATGCAGACATAGTGGTGACACGCCACCTGCATTCGGGTATATTGGTGGTGACACGCCACCTGCATGCATACTGGCTGTGACACGCCAGACGCATGCAGACATGGTGGTGACACGCCACCTGCATATTGTCAATGTTGTCAGACGCTGACTTATTACTAAATTGCGATACAAAAAAATATGTTCACTGGATACAACACTGGATACAAAATTACATAAAGATTGTTGTATTCCTGTATAAAATTGTCAATACAAAAAAATTTTATTCTGTATAAAAATATAATGAAGTGATTAATAAAAAAATGATTCTATTTCCTATGATTGTGTATACAACAAAAAATTTATCTCTAAATTGTATTGTGCAGAAAAAAAATTATACAACTAACTGCCGATATGTTCATGGTTCGCTCGCACAGCTGTTGGAAAAAATTTCGTGTGCGTATTGGATACGCAATTTTGCAATCATTTTCTGCTTAACTCTTATCGGCTCCGATTGTAAAATTGCGTCAATGTAGCTTACCATGAACATGCCGCAACTGAGACTATCCTCCTGCCGATGCACTGAAGGGCTGGGCAAAGAAATTTCCAATGGCATCGGCGTCAAATCCCATCTCTTCCGACGGGTTTTATTGAAATACCCGGCTTGGTGACAGATGAATGGAAAAATTGTTGTAAGTGGCTTCATCTGCTCCGCACGAACTCCGTTATCCTTCGCTGCCGAAGTTGTTGCGGAGTCGATCACATTGATCTTCCACTTACCCAAATCGATCTTTGCCACCACCCAATGCCCATCAACATTGCAAGGAGCGAGGATGAAATCGACCTCTTCCCATTTCTTGCCGTATGTCTGCCTTTCACCCTCCACATACCCCCGTAAATCAGTCGAAATTTGCATGCTTGATAGGGCATCTTCGGTTTTATATGTCAAGTGTAGCATACGGATGGTGTCCTGGAAAAAAAATTTGCATTGGTTTAGACTTAATGCACTGAAAAGCTTCGAAAAAAATAAAATTTTTTGCAGAAAACTTACAAAGAATATCGTGTCAACCACGCATGCACGGGCAGTGTAATGTTTCGATTTTGGGCCTGTCGCCCGTTTACAGATAACGCTGAGGCATGCGTCGATGTGTTCACTTGTCATTTCTTCTTGGGGATCCTCTAACGATGTGAAGAAGTCAAGACCTTGATCCCCTAAGATTCCGACGTTACGCCTGCATATGTCACAAAATGAATTTGATAAGCGATGGTGGATTAATGTTTCTATAGAAAACAACAATGAATTGATATTTAGAAGCTGACCTCGCGGACTGGTTCTTCTTGAAGGCTTCGTATGCTTCCATCATCGTGTCCTTCACCGCCCGACGAGTCAATGCGGGGTCGACATACGGGCTTGCAAGGTATTTGCTCGCCATAATCACCCGTGCCCGCTCAGTAGGGTCGGCAATTGCTGCTGCAAGATGATGGTAATCAGAGGATAGTGGTGAGCTGGTGGCTTCAGGAGTGGTCAGAGCAAGCTCGCCCGATCCTGCTGCTGGAAGCGCGACGATCGCCTCGGATGGAGGAAGATGCTCTATGGCTGACTCTAATAACTGAAGGGCTCCCTCTTGTCCCGCGAAAGTATGCTCAGTAGGATCGGCCTCACCAACCTCCGCTCCTTCAGCATCTTCTGATTGAAGGCTGGCACCATGCTCCTCACGCTGCCCATCATCAGGATCATCGTGACCCGCAACAGCATTGTCGGATGAAGGACCGGCCTACAGAACGAGACAACTGTGAAAATTTGATAGCGAATTGACCTAAAATAGCAAAATACAAGTGCAGAAAGATTAACGTACTTGTGATTTCAGCCCAGCTAGAACCCGTGAAACGATGCGGTCCTCTAGCGTTTCAACCGCAAAAGTCAAGGACTTAATTGATGCCTTCAGCTTCGACATTTCTCGCATGATATGTCGGAGCTGACGTTTTGTGCCTATGCCGTCATTGACTCTTGTCAACTGGGTCAACTGCAATAACATATATATTAGTGGTGTTAAAATAAAATCATATAGGAAACGTGTGGAAAACCAATATAACAACTTTAATATCCTTACCGGCGGCTCATGGGCAGTATGCGGTTGAATCGGAGTCGGAGCCATTGCTGGTTGCGGACTGGACGTGGCCTCCGTGAACTGCAATGACATAAGTTACCTTGTTACTAGCTCAACATATGTCGAAACTTTGAACAGAAATCGTTATAACCAAACTTACCGACGGCTCAATACGAATGTGTGACTGAGGAGGACCGGTGGGTGGTTGTGGAGCTGCCGTAGGTTGATCCAACTGCACGCACATAAATGTTAGTAGATAATCACATATCAAAATGGATGTAAAAAAAATGTTAGAACCGTAAATACCGGCTGTTCACTTCCTGCACCATGGTCGTCTCCTTGTTCCATCAACTCTGGGGCCAACGGCTCATCAACACTGGGAGAGTCGGTGCGCATCCGCTTACTTGAAGCGGTGGATCTTTTCTCCTTCAGGCTTCTCCTCTTCGACCTGGCAGCGACACCAATGTGATCACCCCGATCCTCCGTCTGCCCGATTGGCACGTACTGGTGGCCCTCCGATAACGGCACATCGAGGTCCACCAAATACTCCCGGTTGGCCTCCTCCGGGGTGATCTCCAACGTCTCCAGGGCCCATAACTACAAAAGAAAAATATTTATCAAACGTTTAAATTTGAGGTAAATTTCTTATACAAATATGAAGGATCGATCAATTTGTAGCTGTTCACTCACTTGCTTAGATGACTCGAACTTCTCAATCGCCTTGTGCAGGTCTTTTGGCTTCTGATTACATTGGCATCTGCACATTCGCAGGTACACGTTATCCTTCGGAGCAGAGGGGGCTACTATTTTCCGCAAGACCGGAATTGCCTCCAATGCCCAGAACTGCAAGTCAATTGTAAACATTATCAAACGTAAATTATTAAACAGTGCAACAATAAATTATTTTCTCGAAACCAAATAAAAGCGGTAAATGTGACAATACCTGTATCACCCATACGAAGCCGTAGATGTTGTACCGTAAACGGCTTTCCTTTGCTTCGCTTGAGGTAGGCACCTCGAACCCTTTCAATAGGTAGTCCAAGGTGAGCCTCCAAACATAGTGGCCCCACGGAAATGCGTTCCAAGCGTCAAGGTCCTCAACCAATGACAGCAACCAAGGTGTCACCCGTCTACGGTAGTCTTGCCCAAATAAAATGTTATTTGCGATCAAGACGAGTGCCATCTTGGTCGCGTCTCCTTCCCGCTGGAAGTTTCCTCCGCGGAACGTGTCAAGCAAAGCCTGCAGCTTTATGCTATCCTGGCCGCTCCAGTATCTCGCATGAATTCCGTCCGCAACCATCTCGTACGAACGTGTGAACACATCGGGTATTGGACCGAACTTCAGCCCGGTTATAAGGCAGAACTCCTGCTTCGATATCCGCGCCTTGCTCTTGCCGATAGCAAACCAGAGCTCCTCCTCCGTTGCCTCCCTTTCATTGATTCGACAAATCATTATGTTATGAAAGAGACCAGCGCTGAAGTAGCCTTGCGGATAGACATCCAGGAGCATTCCAAAGCATGTACGCTTCACTGCATCCAACTCCCCCTTCTCTTGGAGAGTCTTGTTGATGTAATGGAGCTGGGACCACTTACAGTGGGTGTTTATTGAGACATTGAAGGCCCACTTCTCCCTCGGCACAATGAGGACATTGTCAAGATCCTCATATTCTCTACGATGCATCTGCATCACATGGCACACGTGCACGAGTCAGTTAACCAATAATGTGCCCAAAAGGTATACTAACTATATAAATAATTGTTCTGACACGCCATGCATATGAGGTGAAATACTGTCACACGCCATGCATATGAGGTGAAATGATGTCACACGACGCCATGCATATGGAGTGAAATTCTGTCACACGTCTGTCACACACCATGCATATGAGGTGAAATGCTGTCACACGACGCCATGCATATGGAGTGAAATTCTGTCACACGCCTGTCACACGCCATGCATATGAGGTGAAATGCTGTCACACGACGCCATGCATATAGGGTAAAATTCTGTCACACGCCTGTCACACGCCATGCATACCAAGTGAAATGCTGTGACACGCCATGCATATCAGGTGAAGATGTTGTCACACACTAAACCCCAAAGTCCAGTCAACACAGCACCAAACCAGGACTCAAACAGTTTAAAACTTAACATTTGCAAAAAAGACGACCATATGTATCACCCTAAACCCTTAAAATCAATTACCGAAATCAATGAAGGTTTTTTTTGTGGTTTTTTTTTTCCAATCTCACGTACCTCTTCACCGATATCCGACATTCTTCTTCCTGTTGCAGTGGTGTCGTTAACCTTCTAAACAACGAAGTTGAACTCCCTTCGACCTTTCGCAATGAGAAATGAATCGAACAGCCCTTGGTTCACACACACAGACGTTTACGAATGAGGAAAAGGGAATATGAACGGTTTACTGTGAAAAATGAATAAATAAAATTTAAAATTAAGGGATATTCATGAAACTGCCCGCTTTTCAATCCGCCGTGTCAGCCTTTCTATTAATGCCGTGTCACATATTTCAAAGCAAACCATGGCCTGTCAGATGTTAAAGCAATGCCGTGTCACACACTCAAAACCGTGTCACCATGGCGTGTCACAAACTCAGCATATGCTTTGTCACCAACTCAGCTCCATGTCGTGTCACCACCAATATCTGCATGCACTTGGCGTGTCACGACCAGGTCCGCAGTGGTAGCCGAAACGTTTAAACTGGTAAAGTCGGTTTAGGTCGGTTTATATTCCTCTACTATATATAGTCCAAAACTCATCAGTTCTCATAGACAGACCGTACGTTGCCTCTAAAGCAGACTTTGTCGATGCTTCATCGGCAGTTCTTCCGAGCATTTTTTGCAGTTGTTTCCATCCCGCCCTTGATGTATTCAACTTTAGAATTGTCCACTAGTCGAATAATGAATCTATTTCTCTTCGCCTCCGACCTATAAGCAATTGTCCAACCCTGGCTATTTGAAATCCAGAGAAACAGGTCTGGATTTCAAATAGCCTGGGTTGGATATTGCAAACAGGTCGGAGGCCAAGAGAAACAGATTTATTTATTATTAGGCTAGTGACAATTCTAAAGTTTACTATATCAAGGGGGGGATGTCACCAACTCTGCACCCTGGCGTGTCACCAACTCTGCACCCTGCCGTGTCACCAACTCTGCACCCTGCCGTGCCACATTTTCCCTTTCACAAACCCTAAACCCAATGGCCTGTCCCTATTGCTGAAGCACGACCATTTCGTGCTTTGCATTCACGTCTTTCTCCTTTCGATTCACCTCCTTAAGCAAGATTTCCGGTTTCACATCGTGCTCCAAGCTTTCGATTCATCACGACCACCTCCCCTCCTCGTTCGGTTTATCTGAATGCCATGTCCGAACATTCAGAAAATCCATCTCATGCAACATTATTTTCTTTTGCACAAGCTTCTCCAAAAAAAAAAGGATGTTTTGCGCAAAAAATAGATGTTCGCTAATTTCTTTGCATAATTTTTCGCCGTCCGGGTGTTTCAGAGTGCCCAGAACAAAGATGTCTCATTAAGGGCATTTTTGTCCGAAAATGTACTTTTTTGGCTAAAAACAGTTAAAGTTATCTTGCTGACTATTTTTAAACACGCCTTATTTTTAATGGCTAAAAAAAAAAATCTCCCATTATTTTTTGACAAATTTCAGCGGCGTGCCAAATGTGAAGGTTATGATTACATACGGTGGTCAGTGAGTGGATGACATTTACAAGGGTGGTGATACACAAGTTAGGGTTGTTGGGAGCGATTTGTCATTATCAGGCCTAGTGAAGCTAGTTGAAGAAGTTGTTGGGGTCGACGCACAGAAAAATGAAATTGATCTACATGCATAGCTGAGACATGCTGCAGGGGTTTCCCGCATAGTTATCAGGGATGATGAAGATGTAGCAAGTATTCTACGAGATGAGAGGGCAGTTGCTGTGTTTGTGACAGTTAAGGCAGGAAAGGGAAACGATATTCGACATGAACATGGTATCCAACATAGTCATCGCCTACAACAGAATCGTAATTATTCTGACATACCACAGCATGCATTTCCTAACATACAACCATGGCAATCACGTTTGACGTATCGTCAAGAGTTTGAGCAGGCCGGGACACACCTGAGGTGTCTGCAAATGATGTCTGCACAATTCCGATCAGAATGTGCATCGAATGAATTTCATAGTACACTGCAACAAACAAATCTATCAAATGAAAATTCAGTTGGTCAATCGCCGTTCGTAAAGGACATTGTGATGGTTGTGAGCAATGTCGATGCATCTGATGAGATTGAAGATGATGTTGAAGAGGATGACACGGCGGATACGCATGATGACTTGCACGATGCATGTTCAGATGATGACGGGGGTGAGCACATTGACCTCCCTGCTTTCAATCGTGCAGATGGTAGCACAGGACATGCCACAACTGTTGTGTTAAAAGATGTGCAGTTCGAAGACCATGCCACAACTGTTGCGTTAGAGGATGTTGAGGGTGCCGAGCCTATTAACGACGACGGCATCCCCCAAAGGAACAGCATTTATTCGCCAGTGGACAGTGATGAAGAAAGGGTAAATACAAGGGTATCTCGTCAATGGGTCATTCCCGTGGTAGATATGATATCCTTCCAAACAGTTGCGACAGAGGAATCTGGAGCACACATCGACCACTTATATCGCGGACAAGTGTTTCGATCGAAGTCTGATTTGAAACGTGTTTTGAGCATGTTGGCAATAAAAGAGCATTTTAAGGTAAGAGTTAAAAAGTCATGCCACGTTTTGAGGTGGGTTGTAAGGAGAAGGCATGCAAGTTTGCTTTGCATGCAACGAAGTTACCTGAGGGAGATTACTGGCAAATTCGAACGTTGCATAAGGTACACACGTGTACTGTTGATGTTTTGCAATGTGGATACCGAACTACGAGCGCAAGGGTTATTAGTGAGCTTATCTCGACCAGGCTGCAAGGAAATTATGTTACCCCATTGAGACCTAAGGAAATAATGGAAGAGATGAATCGCACGTGGGGATTGCAATGCCTTTATGGAAAGGCATGGCAAGCGAAGCAGTATGCTGAAAATCTTGTGTTCGGTCCCCCGGAAGAGTCATTCCAACTCATCCCTTCATATTTCCACATGTTGGAACGTGAAAACCCCGATACTCTCACGAGTGTCGCTACAGATCGGGAACACTGATTCAAATATTGCTTCTGGGCATACGAGTCATGTATCTAGGGGTTTCGTTCTGTAATGCGGCCTGTACTTGCTATCGATGCCACACATCTAAAAAGTAGATTCAAGGGTATTTTGTTTGTTGCGGTTTGCAAAGATGCGAACGAGCAGATATATCCAGTTGCATTTGGCATTGGCGACGTCGAGGACGAAGAGTCTTGGTCGTGGTTTCTTAACCAATTGCGTTGTGCAATTGGTTGTCCCGAAAACCACATGTTAATTTCTGACCAGCATCTTGCGATTAAGAAGGCAGTTGAGAATGTGTACAACGACGCGCATCACGGTCTATGCAGTTACCACTTAGGGAAAAACATTAAAAACCTGTTCAAGCACACCGATGTTAATACCATCTTCACATTGGCTGCAAACTGCTATAGGCTGTCCGATTTTACCAGACACATGACTGAGCTGGAACAAATTTGCAAACCTGCTAATGACCGCCTGATGAGAATAGGACCTGATAGATGGGCACGTGCACGGTCACCGGCAAGGCGATACAAGCTGATGACATCCAACATTGCGGAGTGTATTAACTGCTGCCTCAGGCATGCAAGGAAAATGCCAATAACCGTCTTGATCGAGTGTATCAGAGGCATGTTCCAACGTTGGTTCCATGACCGGCACAACGAGGCATTGAATATGACCACGCCACTCAGCCCTTGGGCTACCGATTTGTTGAACAAATGGTTGAATGCAGCATGTCATTTCTCCATCCAACCAATCGATCTGGTGGAGTTTCAAGTTATAGGCGGGAATACGGACGCAGTCGTCAACCTATGCATGAAGACTTGTTCATGCAGTGAGTTCCAGAGTGATCTACTCCCCTGCACGCATGCAATGGCGGCAATAAGGTGTGAATAATCATGTTTTCTTTTCTTATTTAGGGTATTGCTCATTGAATTTTTTACATGTTTACATTGTTCCCCAACTGAGATTTCATTGCCTTCGCAGTAAGTGCAATCGTTCACCCATTGAATTCTGCTCGCACTATTACACGACTAGCTCTTGGGTGGAGGCATATTCAGTTCCCATTCGCCCAGTTGGCCATCCCAGTGAATGGGACGTCCCCCATGAGGTTAAAGAAATCGTCGTTCTACCACCAACATGTCGAGGTCAAGCGGGGAGACCTAGGAGGAAAAGGATTCCATCGGCTGGGGAAGGCATTCGCCGACGTAGATGTTCACAATGCAAGAGCTATGGTTATAATAGACAAAATTGCCGAACGTCGTTTACAGGTCCATCCACACTCGAGGAAACATCATATGCTCATCCTCCGGATGGACGACGACGACGACGGAAGGCATGTTCAATATGCAGACAACCCGGGCACAAACGAAACACCTGTCCATTGCGGATAACAAACAGTGATAACATTACAGATGTCGTACCTGAAGATTGTGGAACTTCACACCTCAGTTGTTAGGGTTTCGTTCGAACTGGTTCGAAATGGCCAGACATTTCCATTGAATAATGATATTTGAATTTGAGTTTGCCAGAGTCTGGAGGTGATAAGATGATACTGTCGGATCATCAAATGCCTTGTACTCCGTCATAATTGATGATAATTTCTGTCTCTTTGTAAACAATCAAATTCTTATTTGAAATATACCAATAATACTCATAATTGATGATAATTTCTGTCTCTTTGTAAACAATCAAATTCTTATTTGAAATATACCAATAATACTCATAATTATAATTACATTTGAAATAGAGCATGCAATCAGAAAAGCCATCATGATGGTGGTGCGAATTGAGAGTGAACTAGATCCTCCAACTGTTGTTGGCACTGCAACAGCTCACGATTCTGCCCCTCCAACAATTCTAGTCGGGCATTCAACCTTGCATCCATTGTTTCCATAAATGAAAGGAGACGAGCGAATGCTGGATCAACATCGACTGGCTCGTTCCTAACCCATGTGTTGTTCCTGAACTCAAAACCTAGCTGTTTAATACTGTGCTCATTGATGTGATCGAACAAAGCATGGTTTATTGGCGGATCACAACGGCTGTCGACATTGAAGTAGTCTATTATCACACTGATCAACATGCCATAATGCAGGTTTCTGTTGAGACCGTCAATTGTCAGGAGCATGTCATCCATTATGAATTTAGTAAGGTCGATACGGCGAGACAATTTGATGTTATTTAAGAACCAGAGCCCCTTTGTCCTGATATTCACATACATCGCTTGGCGAGGACGGATAGTGTGAGCGATGATGAGATGTAACACTTGATCAAAGAAAGACATCATTGTCCAATTAGGACTTTCACTCTGTCTTGAAGGAGGGCGGATAAATGCGGACACAAGGTTCCCACCGTCACTGACACGGCACAGATCTGATTGCATTGAAGTCAGGTGAAAGACGCGTTCTATCAATTCACGCGTAACAACGATACGTTATCCCATGACGTGAGTGACAAACGAATCGTCATGGTGCACAGCCCTAGATGTTTCCGACTCAGCATATTTTTGTCTTGCATTGAAGTAAAAAATTCAGACCAAATTCTCGTCGTATGGCCTCTTCAGTTGTAAGTATTGTGTCCATCCTAAATTTTCAAAGTTCGCAATGTATGGGAAATCAATTAACCTTAAATAATCAAAGTCAATTATACGCCCGGGCATTACTTTTCTTATGGCCCATTTGGCGTTGAATTTCGCAGCGTGCGACGGATGGGTGAAATTTTGTATAAAGGAACTGACAGTCGATCCGGACGATGTTTCCGCATCACCAGCGTCGCCTTCACCACTGCTTGAAGTCACCTTTGTGCGTTTGCTTCTGTGACTCATCTTAGATATCTCCGAAGTTAGGATATTTGGAACTTGAAACAACAACTCTAATGCGGTTCCAATAACCGAACAACTTGATATCAACTAATAATATCAATTGACGATTCCATACTAACCACACACGCGATATTATACATTACTGACGCGATTAGGGATCAACTAGTCACGCAGCTCCATAACAACCACTAATGCAACTCCAGTTTTCCAGTCACGCGATTCCCATGACAAGTGACGTGACCGCAGATCACTGACGCGATATAGATCAACTAGTCATGCAGCTCCATAACAACCACTAACGCAACTCCAATTTTCCAGTCACGCGATTCCCATGACAAGTGATGCGACCGCAGATCACTGACGCGATATGGATCAACTAGTCACGCAGCTCCATAACAACCACTAACGCAACTCCAGTTTTTCAGTCACGCAATTCCCATGACAAGTTACGCCACTCCATATCAGATGTTGCCAATCAATATCAACTACTGACGCGATGCTAAATCTTAAAGGTTCACACCATCCATATTTAGTAGTCACGACATTTAAGTCGATTACTCACCCGATTCCATAATAACTACTGTTTCTCAAATACTAACGCGAATCAATATAAACTTGGGACTCAATTGTTAGTGCGTTGAGTAACCCAGTTCAATATCAACTGGTTACAACCTTGTGTCATGCAATGCAATTCAACATGTCATATATGCCGTAAACTAAGGAGGGGTTGGCACATGCGGAGGCAATCACGATGCCATGTAAATACTGTAATAGACTGAGACTAAGAGACTTTACGATGCGAATAAGAAACAAAGGAAAGAAGAAACAATGTTGCTCTTATTGCAGCCGTATGCGTATAACAGTAATGAATACATAACTGTTCTTGTTGTTAATTGAAACAATAAAGAATACAAAGAATAATATGTAAATGATAGAACAAAGAATAATATGGACATGATATGGAACAATGTTATTTGCGGATTGAAAAAGAATAAACAAATAAAAAAATTTAACAACCTGAGCTGTTTGCAAAAATCTCTATGGCAAACTTATTTCGAATGCCTTCTATAGCGTTTGCCTTCAGCGCTGGAGGATCCGACTGGATGAACCACTCCAACAAAGTGATAACCCAATCCCCGCAGCTCACTGAATCTTTCTGTACCGGGGTCTTTGCTCTTAATTTATACCTCATTGGCGTCAAAGGTCGCGTTTGACGACGCGATCTGGTAAAGTACCCCGACTGGTGGCATATAATGGGAAACAATGATGTTAGTGGACTCATCTGCTTATCACGCAAGCCAGACTTATGTGCGTCGTCCCGACCGTACGATGTGTCCACTAACATCATAGACCAACTTCGCAAGTTGATGTGCACTACCACCCAGTGTTTGTCAAAATAGCACGGTGCGAGAATTGAGTCAACCTTATCCCAGGCCAAACCCCATGGAGGACTGAAACCCCTTGCATAGTCCAGCAGATGGTCTGGAATTACCGCCTCACTCGGGTTGAATGCCTTATCGTTGAGGGAAGGCTACATTTCTTTGCTCAGACCGAGCAAAATAAGCTGGTAATTATGTTACGCACAATAGTTAAATAAATAAAACTAACTAATACACAGACCTTACATTTGAATAATTACAACTCACTAAAATATGATATACGTATATAGAATGTGGTGTCAACGATGCATATTCTGCTCTTGTAGTGTTGTGGATGGTGCTCGCGCGCTCACTTACACAACACACCGATACATGCATCAATATGTTGGGTGTCCATCAACTCTGTCGGCGTCTCCAATCGTCGAAAAAAATCAGGGACCTCCTGTCCTTCGATGTCCAGAATGTTAACCCTGCATATTTATTTCATAATAACACCAATGTCAAAAGACTATGAAATGAATACACTAGAACCATAAAGACAGAAGGCTTGATCGTTTACCTGACTTGATCTTTTTTCATGAAGGCCTCATATCTGGCCTTCAATTCGTCCTTCGATTTGCGCTGGATAAACAGTGGGTTAACGTACGGGCTTCGAAAGTATTTGCTGGCTAAGCTCACACATGCATCTTCGGGCTCAGGTTGAGGTGGAGCCTCGGTAAATACAGGTGTGATCTCACATTGCCATACCACTAATTCTGTGGCCTTTGGTTGAGTTGGGACAGGAGCAGGAGCTTGACGCGGGGAAGTTGTGGCTCCACTAATTGCACGAGAAGGTATGTCATGAGAAAGTTGGGCTGCCTCTACTGGGGATGGGATAACCACAGGCTGATATTCGATTGGGCCAGCGGGAGGTGACATTCGAGCCGATGCAATTGACTGATTTATGGCACCCGCATCCTCGACATCAACCCCAATCCCACTGCCATCTTTCTCGCGCGCACCATCATCTTTACCCATAAATCGAGCCTGAACGATTCAAAAAATCAAACACATTAGAACATTGTATCCCTCTCACTCGAGATTAGAATAGTTTTGAACTTAACTATAATTGTCTACCGGTGACCTAGCCCTCAAGGAATGGGTACCGGCAGACCGCCGGACCCCACCCACCACCCCCCTCCGACCACCACCACCACCACCACCACCACCCCTAAGCTGACCGGAGTAACCCTCATCCAAGTACCACCAGCAAACCCTCAACCTCCAGCCACAAATGGTGACCCACAAGCTCCTGCTGCTGGAAACCAACAGCTTTCCTCACCTAGGGCACTCAAGAAATCCTTCTTGACAGTGGTGGTCGGCGAAAAACCCCCTGTGATCCCTACCTCACGTGAACCATGTGTCTACAAGGACAGACCAGCTGCTGCTTTCTTTGAGGACGAGATACAAACCTTAGCTCAACCTCTCCAGATGTCCCTAGTGGGTAAGTTTTCCAGGATGCCAAAGCTTCAAGAAGTCAGATATGCATTCAAAGGGATCGGTCTATCAGGGGCCTATGAAGTCAGATGGCTTGACTACAAACATGTTCTCATCCACCTGTCTAATGAACAAGATTTCAACAGGATTTGGACAAAGCAGGTTTGGTTTATAGCGAACCAGAAAATGAGAATTTTTAAGTGGACTCCAGAGTTCGAACCAGAAAGAGAATCTGCGATAGTACCAGTTTGGATTTCCTTTCCTAATCTAAAAGCTCACTTGTTCGAAAAATCAGCTCTGCTGTTAATTGCAAAAACAGTCGGGAAACCTTTGTTCGTTGATGAAGCTACAGCCAACGGGTCAAGACCAAGTGTGGCAAGGGTATGTGTAGAGTATGATTGCAGGAAACCACCAGTGAACCAGGTATGGGTAGTGGTACAGAACAGAGACACGGGCATAGTAACGAGTGGATATTCTCAAAAGGTGGAGTTTGCTCAAATGCCGGGGTACTGTGACCACTGCTGTCACGTAGGCCATGAGATGGTAGATTGCATTGTATTAGGAAACAAAGAAAAGCCATCCGGTGCGGGTAAATTCCAACCATCCCAAGGGGCTGTAACAGAGAGGATTACTGGAAATGATGAAGCTAACCAGAAGTCCCTGGAAAAAAACCCAGAAAAGGATACAGGGAAGGAATGTGGGATCATGAGAATAGTGGAAAAAGAAAAAAACCAAGGCATGGAAGAACCAATGAAAGTGGGCATGCGCTGGCAGGTGATGAAAGGAGGCACCAGCGGAGCGAAGGATAGTCAGGGTCCGGAAATTGCCTCGAAGAAAGGGACTCAAGACACCAGCGTGCTTGTTCTTAACAGATTTCATGAGCTCTCGAAAGAAGAAGGTACAAACAATGAGCCAGAAGGAAAAGAAAATGATGCATGCGAGCCACCCAAGGAAAAGGTCGAGCGAGGAAGGAGACCTACGGTGATTGATGAGACGGAAAGGAACCAGATGGGGTGCAAGGAAGGACCGCAAAGGCCCAGCGAACAGCCAGCTTCAGTAGAAAAGGTGACAATTCCAAATAAAAAGCAGACCGAGATGAGCCATGTGCGTGGTAATCAAAACGTTTGCGGCAAGGTAGGGGAAAGGGATGGAACTGTGCATGGGCATCCACGAATAGAACTGCAGCATGCCCAAATGGCTGTGAGTAAGCAGAATGAAGGCATGGAAATGACGAATCCGACGGAAAGAAGAGAGAAGACAACGTTGATGGAAGGCACGGGAGACAACCCACAAGTCCGTCGTCGGGAAAGAGAGGAAGACAGCAACGGATGGAAAGGAGCGGGAAAAAGAACAGTAGTTCCTGCAAATTCGCAGCCCTCGGAAGACGACCCACAACAGAGTTTGCATGAAAATAGAACTGTGGAAATCTCGACTCAGGAGCCTTTCAACGTGCATGGGGTGCATGCCCAACCCGTACATGCCGAAAGAGAAAGATTTTTGAACGAGCCTGACACGAAAGGAAATAAAAGACTGACTGAGGCAGCAAAACTGCAGACGTTGGAGGGTGGTACGCAGCAAAAACCATCCGACGAGGTGGCAGAACCCAGGCAGCAAGTTGCGAAAAATCTTGACCCAAAATATTATTTTTTTAACCAGGAAATGTTGACCCACGCAGCAGAAAATCCCGAAAAGGTGCAGTTATTCGAAGCGGACGGGCAGAAGCAATGTCACGAAAATGGTATGCACGAGCAAGAGAGAGAGGGGATGGCCCGAGCCCCAACAGGGTCTGAAACAAAAGAAAAAAGGGCAGAAAAATATCACGAAATTAAGCTGAGAAAGAACCATGCAGCAGTGGAAGGGAGCAAGGCCAGTCGACGAAACATTAAAAACAAAGGACGTCAAAGGAAGCAAGCTGGCAGGATGTCAGATCTAAGTCTGCAGGATGCGGACAAGCATAGGCCAGAAAATATTTCTTTAAACCAAGATCCCTCTGCTTTTGATCCCGTGCCGATTGAAGTTGACGTTTCTCTGGCACCAGCAGCTGAAACGCCTGCCGCAAGTCACATTTCCCCCACGTCGAACCAGTGGGGCCACCATACCTATCCTTTGTCCAATCAAAGGACCCACACAAGCGGAACCACGGGTGATGGAGAAAGAGCGTGTTTCAAAACTGCCACGGGGGGGATCTATATTGAGCAAGTTACCATGCAAGCTAATACAAGCCCACATGGGCAAACGAAAAATACTATGGGTAAGAAAACAATATCCAAGCACACAAGAGAGGAACATGGGGCAGAAACTGCTATGATTGGGGACATGCAGCGACTGCTAAAACACGGGGGACCACAGGACGGAAAGGACGAGAAACATAAGTTTATGGGGGCCAGGGTTACAGACGCCTTTGAACAAATTGGGAGTGGAAATCCTTCAGAACCAAGTATAGGCATGGAAGAAGGCAGCGGAGAATACAACCCATGCATGGAACAGGACACGTGTCAAACCAACAAGACAAATGGACGTAATTGGGCTACCTCAACAAGAAGGATGGTAGACCATCAAGAAAATCCGCCTTGTCAAGAATCGGCCTCAGGCAAATATTTGTACAACAAAGAGCTAAGTGAAGCTCCCTCATTGCCAGAAACTAAATTTGCAGATATTGAATTTCATCCAAGGGAGAGGCGTAGAAGACATTCAGATACAGCAGCCTCAATCGATAGAATAATCACCTTAGCCTCAGAGGAAGCAGTGGACATGGAGGGAAATGATGGGACCTCGGATGAGGATTCTATCTCAATGATTTACGCAGCTCGTATCCAGGACTGGCGTGGAACGTGAGATTTGGTGGAGACCTCAATTCTTTTAGGTCTTTATCTCAATGTAATAGTAAGGAACACCTATTTTACTGTAGCATCACATGTTATGCACGTAAAATGGATTTCCTTACTCTAGGTACTTTTTCGATTTTTCTTATGTTCATGCAATCTTGGAGGTACGGGTTTTATCCTCCTCCTTTGTACTTTTATTTCAAGTTTAATAAAATTTAACAGGGTAGTTGGCCCTGCGTGAGTTTCCAGCAAAAAAAAAAAAAAAACACATTAGAACACTGTATACATCATACATGTTATAACCCATGTAATGAAAAACATAAACGTGCATACCTCAAAATGGTCGATCAACCGACCAACAATCCGATCCTCCGCCCCTTGCATTGACTTCTCGATATGCTGATGTAGTGGCTGGATCTCCAACTGCATTGCCTGCTGGATCTCTAACTGTATTGCCTGCATCTGCATATGCATATCAGTCTTCAAGGACTGTAGGTCTTTCTTCCACTGTGTCCACATCCGTTGCAGCTCTCGCTTAATGCTCATAGTCTTTTGCGGACGCAGCGGTGGGTTGCGCGCCTCAACAGATGGGGAAGCAGCAGAAGCAGGAAGAGGTGCAGCATGATGGGCAGCATGAAGACACGGAGGAGGAGAATCAGAGGCCTCAGCAGCACCGAAATGGGGAGGGACCTCCTCGTCCACGCGACGTCTCTGCTTAACCGCCTTACTTTTATCTTTGCGGTCCACTATCCTCCTTCTTTGCTGGGGACCAAATTCTGGCCGACCTTCCAACTTCCATAATAGAACGTATTGCTGCCCCTCGGAGATGTTGACCTCAATGTTGGCCTAGTACGCGGTCAACATCTCTTCTGCAGTTGCCTCCAACGTCCTCAGCGCGCACAACTGCACCAAAACATGAATTACCATTAGGTATAACCCTCGCTAGCCTATGTCAATCAAAATTAAATTTTATTAAATACAAAAATATGGTTTATTTACTCACCTTTCCTTCTTCCTCTAGATTTGCAATGCTGGCGTGGAAGCCTACAGGCCTTTCGTCACATTGCCATTTTAGCATTCTTGGCCAAACCTGTCCCGACTGGCGCTGCCTTCCAAATAGGCTTCGGATTACAGGAATTGCTTCCAACGCCCAAAACTGCACATCAAACGTAAAACATTTTTTACTCACCTCCTAAATTCTTATGCGAAAAGATTTAACCTCATTAAATCTTATGTGACAAGAATAATGATAAACAGTGTATGGCACACTACCTGAAACACCCAAATAAATCCGTAGATGTGGTAGCGACTTTTCTCCGTTATTCCTGCAGTAGGAGGTTCGAAGCCCCTCATCATGTAATCTACGGTCAGACTCCAAACATAAGTGCCCTATGGGAATGCGTTCCACTCCTCGATGTTCTCCACAAGCGACAGCAACCATGGAACCACTGATCGTCTGTAGTCTTGACCGAATAAAACATTTTGGGCAATCAAGACAAGGGCCATCTTCGTCGCATTTCCCTCCTACTGAAACTGGCCTCCCTTGAATGTATCTAAAACTTTTTGAATCTTCACCTTGTTCCCCTCTCCCCAGTAACGCAGGTGAATTCCTCCAGGGATGGCCTTGTATTGATTGACAATAAGGCCCGGTATGGCACCAAACTTAAACCTTGTCATGAGACAGAACTCCCTTTTTGAGAACCGGGCCTTTGTTCTCCTTATGGCGAACCATAGCTCGCCCTCGATGGCGGCCGGTTCATTTATTCTGCGCAGCATTAGGTTGTGCACGAGACTGGCGTAGAATAAATTCTTATCAGCTTCGACGTCTATCATGTGCCCAAAGCATGTTCCCTTCAACCTCTCCAACTCGTTCACTTTGGACATCATTTCCCGTATCATATGTAGCTGCAGCCACTTGCAGTGGATGTTAATGCCCGCGTTGAACCCCCACTGCTGCCTTGGCACACAAAGCATAGATTCTACATTATCATGCTCTGTTCCTGTGCTGGCCATCTGCAACATACAACAGATCACCTTCCATTTAGTCATGTTAATACCATCATTGTAGATTAACATAAAAACAATAGGCATTTCTCATAAATAGCCCTCCTCATAAGTTAACTCATAAAATAACCCTCTCCATACTTTTAACTGTTTTTAGACAGCCCTGGACCAGCATAATTAATGCAAGTGTCGTGCATGGATTGTTAAGCAAATCAACATATACAAATTAAAGCATTACAGTTGATCCATAATAATACATAACGGTTCCAATTTCTTTCATACAGTGCCATACGGATAAATTTCATGCAGTTATGACACTTGTACCATTCAATATAAAACAAGTCACGCAATGACTTTTAATTAGTCACGTAATTACGAACATTAATCACGCAACCATCTATACACTAGTGACGCACCGATATAAACCCATCGACCATTCGCGCAATGTAAACCTTATTACAATCATGCACACCCTGACCCCATGCCATCTACTCGTGTTGTCACGCACTGACCTATCAGTATGTCACGCAAAGTTAAAGCCTAATGCAATCACGCAAACCCTGACCCCATGCCATCCACTCGTGCTGTCACGCAATGACCTATCAATATGTCACGCAATGTTAAACCCTAATGCAATCACGCACACCCTTAGTGACCCCATGCCAAAATCCAGTTACGCACAACGGGTACGTAAGCCATCAGTCACCCTAAATGCCAATTCCTACCAAAGTGTCTAGACGCATACATATGAACCAGTCACGCGACGCCGGTCACCTTTCGACCCCATCAACACCAACAATACCACATTCACCTCGCTATTCAACCATTTCAAACGACAACCAATATCAATATAAACAACCAATATGTATAGGTTTATGCTCAAAAACCAAAACCCTCAACATGAAGAATAACCATTTCGTCACACGGTTCAAAATTTTAAAAAAAATAAAATACTTTCCTTAACTAAAATGAAATAAATATTATACATTTCTCCTCGTACTGTCAACTTCCTCTCACTGCTGAGTATATGAAGCACCTTTATGCTGATAACAACCACTCTAAAATGGTCCCACTACGAAAATGCTCCGAACTTTGACTGCCGACTAAGTATCGACAAAATTGCTTTGGAGGAGATATACGGTCTGTCTTTGAGAACTGAGTGGTGGACCACATATAAATAGACTTTACCCGTTGCAACGTTTCGGGTTGAGGCGCGGACCCAAAAGGATGCGTCGGTTTCATTAAGGACATTTTCGTCCAAAGGTGACTTCTTGTGTCTAAAAACACTTAAAATTATGGAGAAGTCCATTCTCAGAAACGCCTTATGGATTCGGCCTATAAAAAAAAAGTCACATAATTTAAAATACTCACATAAACGTGCGAGAATAAAAATAAAAATATATAATATTTGACGTAAAATAAGTAAAAAATGTCGTAATCAACTTAAGATAAACTATTATGATTATAACGTAATGGAAATGTGACAATAAATATAATATATTTTTATACACTCGGAGCATTTGATTTATTAATTAATACATAGGTCTAAATAAAAGAATTCGAGTCCCCTTTCTCTAAATTAAAAATATATATATAACGTATTTTTAGTTTAAACTTAAACAGTAAAAGGCATCATAAAGTTGAAAATATATTTCTTAAAAATTTTAGAAAATAGAAAATCCATTTTTTTTGTAAAAAAATTTATAATAATTTGTATCCCTCAAACTAACTACCTAGTATTCATACTTGAAAAGTATAATTTCACACAATTAAATAAAATATTAATGTTAAAAAATAACATTTTAAAATATTAATATACACATGTGAGAATAAAGATAAATAATATGTAATGTTTGATGTATAATGAGTAAAAAATGTCATAATCAACTTAAGATAAATTATGATGATTTCAAATCTGATAAAATGTGACAATAAGTATAACATATTTTTAGTTTAAAGTTAAAAAGTAAAAGGCACCATAAAGTTGAAATTATCTTTCTTAAAAATTTATAAAGTAAACGTGTCAAATTAAAAGAAAAAAGTGATATCATTTATTGTAAAATAAAATAACTCAATATTTAGTTTGTTTTATGAAAAATTATATAAAATAATTTGTACCCTCAATGTCACGACCCGGAACCACCCTCGAGTCCGTGACAACCGTCGCGATATCCCGATAGGTACTCATCTCCTGAGTACCCTATCGAGACCTCGCAAGGCTCTCGTATCAGTATCTCACCTCCCTTATGATTGACCGTTACAAAAATCATGTTTTAAAACAATACGGATCATTTTTTCGTCCAAAAACAATAAAATTTTAATTTCTGCCTCACAAGAGCGTTTTCGTCATTTTCGTCAAAAATTTCAAGACAGGTTAACAATGTAATATTTAAGTGAAAAACACATATTTTATACTTAGAAATAGGTTTTGATATCTAAAACATTCATTTAAAAGCAAATTGTTGACAACTAGTACTATTCAAAAATAATAAATAAAAATATTCTATTTTCTCGTAAAATAAATTTTTTTATAGAAATATTTGTAAATAATTTTCCGCACATGAAAGTAAAGTAAAATTGTATGAATAGAAATACAAATAATCAAAATATAAGATTTGATCTGCAATGACACGTGGGCCCCAATTGACCAAGAGTATGTAAGACTATGAACTCTTACTTTCTATAATGCAGCTCCGAGCTTAGTTATCATCCTACTCGACTATCTACAAACTGTCCTGAGCCTGAAAAATATATAGGAAGAAGGGTGAGATTTTATAATCCCAGTGAGTAAAAATATAACATCTAAAGTATCTAAAGCCGAGTAAATTGAGATAATAAAATACCATATCCCAATATGCATTTCATAACTTGGAAATTTATTCCATCCCATGAAAACAATTATAATTCAATTAAAATGATTTTCAAGGCTTATGTTTCTCATAAAATTTGGCTTATGCCAAAACTCATCCTCGGGGATACTTGATCGTCATCAAAGCATCCACTGGAGTCCGTCAAGGCTGTTAAAACGACTTATTCATATAAACAGCCATCCTTTGGCGTTGGTTGAATCTCACTTTCACGTGGTGGTAAAGCGTGAAGTGGACTCAAACCCCTCCACAGGAGTTACCCTACGCGCCTCTCCCACAGAGGTAAAATAAATCAGTCGGGTTTACCGTGCCCCTCTAATAGGCTGGTCCACGGAAACTCGCCACTGCAGTGTAGGTCAACCCCACCATAATCATAAAATAGTTTAACAGCATAACAAGGCAATTATTTATAATAACTAATTTACACGGTAAATCACAATTCGTGTAATTTTCATATAATAAACCAGCCAAGTATGCTCACACTATCATAAGCCATTTGAATTAAAAATACAATTCATACTTAACAACCACAGTCTCCATGTATTCTATTAAAAAATAACATTCATCATTAATTTCAAACAATTTATAAAACTATTTTATAAAAACACATTTATTTATAAAACACGAAATTTATCCTTTTTAAATCCATTTTTCATAGAATTTATAAAATTTCATAAAAACTACCTTAGATAAATTAAATGATAATAAGTTTACTCACAGTATTAGGAGTAGAAATACTCCTATTCTCGATCCGCGGGCACAATCTTTTACTCGTGTCAAATGGCTCACCACCTATCCACCGTATATGACACAAAATTCAATAATTTGTGTCAAACCATTATAAATTAATTCAGGCTCATATCTATATGTATACATGAGAATGAGTATGAAATGTCTGGACAATCGCTTAATTGCGGTGTCCGACCCAACTTGCTTATTCACGGTCTAAATTGCTAAAACTTCCAATTTAACTCCGATTCAATCCATTTCACTTTCAATTATCCAATTATATGCACAATACCTCAATGATTGTGAATTTGGTCAAATTTATCAATTTGGACTATAAATTACGCTTTTACCCCTAGTGGGTAAAAATTTTAATTTTTTACACCAAAAATTCCCATTTAATTTCTAATATCACAAATCATCAATTTCCATCTAAATACTATAAAATATCACCAATTTAACATCAATCTCTCTCCTAGAAAATTCGACCCTTTGGGGTTTAATGACAATATATTGTTTTCTTGCTAATTTTCTTCATACCATTAATCATCCACAATTTAAAATACTAATGTCACTTAATCTACTCACCATAATTCATTATCTCTAAATCCATTTCACTTGAGATGAAATTGTTTCATTATCAATACACTAACTATGAAATTCGGCTATGGTGGGCAATAACCATAAAATTTTTCCTATTAAATTTTCCCACCATAAATCATCATTTCCGTAACTAATTTTCTTGAAACAAATCAAATCCACCATCACCAGTCAACCTACAATATTCAGCCATAGAGGGTACCAAAGGTTTGGTGATTTTTCTTCACTTGATTTCATGCCACACAACATTAACTACCTAAAAACACTAACATACTTTAAATTCAAACCATTTCTATCAACTTTCTCTCTCTAAACCCATTTGATCATCATCAAACCCATCATGAAATCAAGTAATTTATCCATGGAAATGAAAGAATAAAGTATGGGTATGATAGATTTCAAGTAAAAATTAGGAAATCTTACCTTATCTAGCTTGAATGCTTGATTTTTCACTAATTTCTTTTGATTTCTCCACCAAGGGTCTCTAGTTTTCTTTATTTCTTGCCTTTGTTCATGCTAGGCCGATTATGGGAGAGAAGATGAAGATTTAAGGGCTGATTTTATGAAAAAATAATAAAATAATAATGGGTGCCACATGTCATTACCTTATTTGCCCATTTTTCTTTTTTCTACTTTAATAATTACTTTTATTCTCCACCACTTGATTTGTCACAAGTCAAAATGTTGATAAGGGATAACCATGGCTGGACAAGTGTCCTGGTGGTGGAAAATTACGGTTTTACCCCCGGGATGGTAAAATTACGATTTTACCCCTATACTCCAAAATACTGAAATTACAATTCTTTTTCACTTTTCAACCTTAAAGTGTACCCCAAATGATAAATATTAATCAAAGACTTCATTCTACACTCAAATTTTAAGTCTTAAACGGTAAAATTACCATTTTACCCTTAGGGTGGCAAACTTACCGTTTTGCCCCCGGTGTCCCAAAAATTACCGCAATCAATATTCTTCATCTCTTAAACTTCAATTATGTTCTAAATAATCTAAATAATTAATCTTGATCAATTGTTATGAAAATCTTTTCCAAAAATTCTCGATTTGTCCTTTAGTGGCAAAATTACTATTATGCCCTTGTGCTCCAAAACTACCGAGAAATTTAATTTATCATTGTCAAACTTCATATTATACTCCAATAATTATATTATACTTCAAATAATTGATTTTGGTCGAATGTAATTAAAATCTTTTATGAAAATCTCCATTTTGTCCTTAAATGACAAAATGACCGTTTTACCCTTAATCGGTCAATTTTCCTGATTGACTCCAAATTAGACCTTGAACTCCGAATTATCATTCTGAGTAGATTTTGGGGTTTCAGAATTTTCAAATTCCTTTTAAATTTTTCGTTTGAACTAGCTCGAGGTATAAATCAACTTCGTAGCACTTCTAGGGGCAATATTGTCTTTTTGTCGATTTTCTCGGGCTTCCTCAATATACAAACATTCTATCGAGTATCTAAATGACATCATAATTATTTTATAAATTAGGGTTTGACACTCAAACTAGCTAACAATAATTTTTACATAAAAATATAATTTTACACAATTAAGTAAAAATATTGACATTTTAAAATTTAACATATTTTAAATTTTAACATTAACGTGTAAATATAAAGATAAAAATACATAACATGTGACGTAAATGGGTAAAAAATATTATAATCAATTTATAATAAATTATAATAATTTTAGACGTAATAAAGTAAGAATAAGCATAACTAGATTATAATTTAACATAAATAAGTAAGATGCACCGCAAAGTTAAAATTAATTTTTTTAAAATTTTAATATAAATGTATAAGAATAAAATAAAAAATGATATCACTTATTATAATCTTATTCTAAAGTCGATATATTATGACATTAGACAAACATGAATTATACCATTATCAACCAAGTTTATAGGTATCCCAACCATGGCCCATGGATCTGTGGCCCAAAAATGAAAAAATTATTGTCCATGGATGAATAATAACGTGAGTGACCTGCCAGGCAAACGATATTACCGAACTTCCTGCCTTCATTAGTTCCCAAAATTGCAGATATTCTGCCACTCTAGATCCATTAAACACGTTCAAAGAAACTGATAGACCTCGATCCACGTAAAATTAATAAAGCAGTGAAGATCAAAAATCAAATGGAGACAAGTACCAGATATGATGTATCTGCAAAATTCTGTTTTGTCTTAGGATGTCTTGTCAGTTGCTGTGTCCACCATGTTTTTTCTCTTTCTATAACAGTAGCGGAGTTCGAATGTGTGTCCGAGCTCGTTGTCTCTGAAGGGGATACAATTTCTGGGAACTTCGTTGTCACGGATCATGAGATTTTCTGGAACTCTGAGCATCCTGGAATCGAATTCACCGTGAGCTCTACTTGCATTGTCTGCATTCTTTTTTTCTTTTTCTTTTCCAAATTACATTCTGGGTGATTATGGTTTGGCACGCCGGATTTGCTCGAAATACCCTTGAAAAATGGAAACCATGATTTAGAGATGCAGAGAATATTGTCAAACACGTCAGGATATAACGCAATCCGAGTTCCATAATCGTTTGATTCTGAAACAAAAAACCTTTTAGCCTAGCCCAATTGGGAAGTTTATCACATTCTTCCCTCCATTAAGGTAGAGGACAAATGTGAGCCCTGCATCTGCAAAAACCGAAGAACTTTCTCTTTTAGAATAATCCTGAGGGCTTTTGACGCAGGTGACTTCTCCAGGAGGTAACCTTGTGCACTCTCTGAAAGGAACATCGGGGGATAAGTTCGAGTTCAAAGCCCCAAGACGCGGAATTTACAAATTTTGTTTTCATAATCCTCTTACCACTCCAGAAACCGTCGCCTTCTACCTTCATGTTGGCCACATCCCGGAAATAAATGACGTCGCCAGAAATGGTATTAGTTTATCCTTAATGCTCACTTTGCTTTTACCTTTCTGTATTAGCCCTTTCCACGCGTTATCTTCGGCTTCTTGTTCTTCTATCGTGACATTATTTGTGGATGACTAGTTTCATGACTGTCAAGTGTCAACTTCTTCCGCAGAACATTTTCATCCTATACATGTTAAGATTGCTGAACTGAGAGAGGCGTTGGAGTCTGTTACAGCCGAGCAGAAGTATTTGAAAGCACGCGATGCTCGCCATCGATACAGTTCGTTTTCTCATCTCTTTTGTATGTCCCTGATTGACTAAATACAATTTGAAACATGTATCCATCCAACATTATATAATTAAACACATATTTTTCTGTTTTTTTTTCTCCCTTTCCAAATGCAGGCGTCTCGTTAGATTTCAATAGTTTATTACTTTTGGGACAAAAAAAAAAAAAACGACCTTACCTTTGATTGTTGGTGACTGCAGCAAGTGAGAGCACCAGGAAGCGTGTAATCTTCTACACTCTTGTCGAATACTTTGCTTTGGCTGCTTCAAGCGTGCTTCAGATTGTGTATATTCGCCGTTTGTTCAGCTCCTCACCAGCTTACAACAGAGTCTAACTTTTTTTTTTTTGTTTCAACATTTTATTATGTAATTTCTTCTGATGGCTCTGATATCATCACTGAACTCTTTAAGCGCTTGTTGAGTTATTATTGAATTAATGAATTCGGTGGTTCAAGTCGGCAACTGTTTGCCATAAGCCCTTCACCCCAAATTTTACACTATTAGCCAAGAAAATGAGATTATTATATGTTAAGGGAGTACAATTCTAGTTCAACTACCTCGAGATCACCCAATATTCATTCTCACGAAGAAAAAGAAAGAGGGATGATTAAGTCCGCGGCAAATGGCAATTATGCCTTGCACATGATTCAAACAAGTATTTGAGTCCTTTATTCAGCTGCTACAACAAAAGACGCGGAGAAAATGCCACTATTGCAGGTGGCTTTTCTATCTCCACTGGGGAGGAGTTGGTCATGCTGTGCAACAAAATGTAGTTTGGAAGGCAAGTACTTGCTTGATGTGAATCGATTATAGACATGATTACCGTCATCTCTCTCCAGTCATGGCTTTGATTATCGTGGCAAAATGACAGCACAAACATCATTCCTTCCATATTAGCTGTCATCGAATTCCCATTCTTCCAACTACATCTTGGGTAATAATGTTTAGGTTAATGTATGAATTTGATATTTTATTAATATGATTAGAAAGAAAATATGCATATCAATACATTTGTTATAATGATTGATATGTAATCTCACAGTTCAAAGCATAAATTTGATCAATATTTTTTTTATTTTTAAAAATAAAAAATGTATTATTATCGTTATAAATAAAAAAAATTTAATCAATTAACACATAAAATGAATATGCATGATCTTGTAAATATAAATACATCTTTATACACGTATGTATTATTATTTCAATATTTGTATTAGGTTGAGAAATCCTATGAGCTTTAGTGACTAAAGTCTAATTCAATATTCCAATCAAATGTCAATTGAACTCCATTATGAAAACACTTTGAAGGCTTTCTTAAACAAGTTTAGGTGGCCCAAGTGAATGACCCACCGCTGTCAACCTTTTTCCTCTCCAAGTTTCTGTCAATGGAATTAGTCAATGAGGCATCCTCAGCAAATGGCTCTCTAGATCCGGTGCTGGCAATAAAACAAAAAAAAGCCAAAAAGGATATGGTCAAATATGAAAATGTCAATTGAGATGTCATCAATATTGTTTGATAAGATTAAAGAGCTAAAGGTAGGCCAGATGGCCAATTCAAATACTAGCATCATCTAATTCGAAAATTGAACCTTTCAAGCCACCAGATTTGTAATTTGCGCTAAGTAATGCAACTAATCAAGGAAGGAGTGGAAAAAAAAGGAGGGGGACGGGGAAACATTCAAAAATCAAAACTCGAAAAAAAGTCAGCAAATGTGAAAAAGCTTTAAGATCCAGTTTCCTGCTTCCTTTGCCTTTCCAGCCCGCGACTCTCGCGCCATCTCACTTTCCAAAAATCATAGGCGTGGGCTCCACTTTCACGCGCTTTGTGTTGCGGTGGGGCCTCGCCACAGATATTTTCTTTTAATCCTTCTAGTAATAATTTTTTTATTCAAATTTCTCCCTATTCAATCGTCATCTCCACACGCGCAGCTTGGCATGTTTAGCACTTCAACTATCTCAAACCATTTGAATAAGTTTCTTTTTTCAGTTTTTATTATTTTATTAATATTTTATATTATTAGGAGTATACTTTTGCTTATAGAACTTGCATTTATATTTTAGATAATAATAAATGTGATAAAAAAAGCCAATAAAAAAGTAGTAAATATTTTCTATTTTTTATTACCGAATAAAAAAATCATAGTCTTCGCCGTGGGTTACACGCGATCCAGATGCAATGCGGAAAAATGGCCCAATTCTAGCATATATTTTAAAGTCTTAATTAGGACAGTATCACGGGACCGGCGGCGGATTACGCTTCGGAAATCATGCAAAGAGATGTGGGGAAGACATGCCATGCCCTAAGATTACTTATAGGTAGTATTGGCGTTGTATTTTTTTTTTAAATGTAGTTTTTGGCAGCTAACTTAATATCAAACCCAACATGGCTTCAGTAAATTACCAAATACTTATCCTTATTTTCAAATATTACAAATTGCCCTTCGATTCATTTTTGGTGTAAAAATAATTATCATCTTTCTTAAAATTTATTTTGAATGTATAGAATTCTCATTTTTTGATATGTTGACATATTTTGAACTTAAAATGAAATATAAAAGAAATATAATTTTTTATTTTCTAACTTGAAGTAATTCAAATTTTTTAAAGAAAATTTAAAAATTATATTTTGTCTAAATTTTTAAAATTAAATTTTACAATAATATATTTTTTATACACTTTTAATAATAATTTACTTAAATAATATTAAGAATAACTTATTCTTTACTTTTGAACATCACGTTCCTTCTAAACATTTTAACTCTTCAAAAACAAGAAAATATCAAATACTTAAACATTTCAAATCACAAATTTACACACATTTTTCTCAATTCAAGCTTTTTCAATAACAACATCAATACCAAATTAGGTCTTAATCCATTAACAAAACATGATTGTTCCCTTACTTTTCTGTACATTAAGGCAACTATTTCTTCTCTAACAATTTAATTAATTATTCATTTAGAGACACAAGTGGGGAGTGTGCACATCGTCACCTATGAGTTCATCGAGTACAAACTACTACTGTACTTTGTATTTCTAGAGATGCTAAAATTGACTCTCAGTTACGGTCGAATTTATTTACCAGAAGCACCGTAGAGTGATTGCTAGGTAACGCGTAACAAGTAAGTTAGCAACATGAAAAGGACCTGAAATTTTATCCCATTATTCTTCTTTTCTTTTTGTTCACAGAGTTTGGCACTCATCCAATACTTGAATTGCCATCTTATTTGACAGATTCTGGGTTAATGACTGCTTCTCTAATCTCACCTACCTTTTTTTCCTTTTCACTTTGTAGTTGGGATTAAGAAAAAGCAACTTGGGATGAAATAGATTGACTTGATCCGCTTATCCTATAATTTACTCTGTCGTCTCTTACGGCTTAAAAAGGGCGATTACTTCTGCCTGCTGCTACCTTTGATTAGGTCCTCCGTCGGATTTCGATTCACCTAATTTTCTCTTTGGCTTTAATATGGGAGCAAGGAATGTCCGTTTATATAGATAGTGTGCAGAAAGTTTATTTCTTTTTTTGCTCAATTCCAATATGTACTTGTCACGAGGAAAGTGAAAGACGTAGCCAGATGTGGTAACCAATGCAATGAAGGAGTTTTTAAAGCCACAACGGTCTTATTAAAGGCCTTGCAGTGTTTTTTTTTTTTTTTAAATAACCAACTAGGGTTAATGAGAAAAAGGACTACTACCATTAGGGAGTATGCAGGTGGCACGTGAATTTAATTATACTTTATTTTTTCTAATAAAAGATATACATGTTTGTTTAGTATATAGTAAATAAAAGTGGTATGGCTTATAATTAATTATACTCTAATTTTTTTAGTGGTGGAGATTTAAATCCAGCTTTACAATAGGGCAATACAAATTATTATTTTAATTTACTTTGCAATAGAAATAAAATAAATAATGTAACGAATAGAGCTTAAATGAAATGCAGATTTTTGGTAATCTTTTTTAGTAGTTAAATTTTTGCAAGTTGAACACAATAAAAACATAGCCTTTTATTACGTGCCTTAGCGGGAAAAAAAAAAATTGAATGACGTTGACATCTCCTTTCAGAAACTTGTTTGACATCTTTTTTTAAATAGAAAAAATGCATGTTTGATCTCCCTGATATACGACCTTAAGAAGTTAAGTTCAATGATGTGTAATTGGTAAGAATCTCATTTTACCAAGGAAAAAAAAAAAAACAAAAGAAGGCTAGTAGCAGTAAGTATTAGTTACTGCTAGTACTAATTTCACTTGTTTTAGGATAAGGATAAAATATTTATTATTTTTAAAGCATTATAATCCGAACTTGATTATTTAATAAAGTATTAAAATTTTATAAATGTTTTATTAAATTTTGAAATTGTCTTAAACATTTCTCATTAAATGTGTGCTCGTTAAATATGTAATTAAAATCAATTTTTATGTATGTTATTAATAAAATTAAAATTAATAAATTAAATTATAAAATTATATTTATAATAATTATTAAATTTTTATAAGTTTTACAATCATTATAAATAATTTATAAAAAAATAAAAATATAAAATTAAAATTTAATATTAAAAATTACTATTTACATTTGAATTTAAATAATAAGTACTTTAAGAGCTAAATAATAAATTTACTATTTGAATTTGATTTTATGATATCATAATTTTTTTTGAATTGAGCTAAATAATATAAAGTATCTGATTATAAATATTTACTGACCACTTTATGTCTATTTTATCAGAAAAAAAAAGTATTTCTACTTCTACTCAGATATTGGCTTCATCAATCTTTGCTTGAAAACTTTTCTATTTTTTGAAACTTTATAACTATACTACATTGCTTTAACGGAGTGGATGCAACGGAAAGTAAAGTTCAAAAGTTCAAACTTCAAATTCAGCTTTATCCATTAATTCATTTAATAATAATAATAATAATAATAATAATAATAATACTAAAATATTTATTGGTTGCAACAAAAGCATACCCGAGATTTCTATGGAGGGGGGGAGCTTATAGACACTCTAAAGATATGCCTTTGTCATTAAGGAATACTATAACGCCAAAAAAAATAACACTAGCATCAGTTTTGTTTTGTCTTTTTTTTTTTTTCTGCCAAGTTACAGTATATCAGTTTGAAAAAGAAATTCAAACAGAATTTTCAAAAAAAAGAAAAAGAAAATCAAACCGGTAAAAAAGTCTCTATAAACCGGCAAACCGGGTTATCGTTTGATCTTGCGCCGTCCAATCTGCGGACCAAATACAGACCGGAACGATGCCCGCACGTCTTGTCCGTCAATCTCGAAGCGCCACGTGGAAGTCATAGCAGTCATGGATCCCACGCTGACGTGGTCGAGGAACAATTAAAAAAATGGTAACGAGCAATAACATACTCCTACAACATAAATTAAGCGAAAAAAATAATGAAGAAAGGCCGCAGAGAAGGAAAGATATAGAGCGAGAAACAAGGCGCGGAGTGGCCGTCCAAAATCAGCAGAGAGGAGGGAGAAAACAAGAGAGAGAGAGAGAGAGAGAGAGAGAGAGAGAGAGAGAGTCCATTTTTTGAGTGTTGTTGATCTTCATCATCGTCTTTTTTTTTTTTCTTAACCGAATTAGCGTTTTATTAGCTCTCCCCTATTTTAGGGTTCGAAAAATAAAATACACATTTGTATTTTCTTCTTCGAAAAATCAAACGACTAGAAATTTGAAAAAATAGAAAAATTAAGACGGCAAAACGGAAAATAGAAAAAACAGGACAGATTAATCGCAGATCCCCTTCTGCTTAGAATCTTCACCCTAATTCCGATCGATCCGTTAATCACATTTTCCAGCTGTATTCACACGGTTTCTTTGGAAATTTATAATTTATTTCATATTCCATTTTTTGATTTTATTTTAATTTTTTGGTTTGGGGATTGTGGTAATCCTTTTGTTGGTTGGGGGATAAATCGCAAGCTGAGTTGAGATGAGATCTTCTAGACGGGATTTCTAGAAGGGTAAGGATCTGGTGCTGCAGCGGCGTCGGATGAGAGGAGGGAGGCGCATGTAAATGTTTCACGGATCGAAAGGGAGAACGATGAAATGGGTATCATTGCTTAAGGACATCAAAGAGAAGGTCGGTTTAGCTCAATCTCCTACTGCTACCACTGTTTCTTCTTCTTCTCCTTCCTCTTCTTCCTCTTCCAATCGCGATGCCAATGCTTCCTCAACTCGCCACGACTTCGCTTCCTCTCCTTCAAGGTTTGATTTATTATTTTTTTCACTCTTTCTTATTCTTCTTTTTTTTTTTTTTTGAATTTTTCCTTTCTTGCATTTCCATCAGTGAATGATGATTAAATGTATGAGATGAACTGGTAGAATCATAGCTGCACGCTTTATTTATTTCCTTTTGTTTTTTTCATCTTCTTTACTTGCCGTTGACTGCTTTTAACTTTGATCTGCAATATATTTTGGGCAATTAGAAGTACAAATTCAGTTGTAGCGCGTGGTTTGTTTATTTATTTATTTATGTTTTTGAGAAGATAAGGATGAGATGCTCTTAAGTATATTGCTGCATTTTCTGCAAGAAATAAGTCTTAAAGATTTAAATTTAATTGTGGATAGCTTTTTGATACTGTTGGTTGTAATATTATGCATGGTCGAACTTAATTTTTAGGTGCCAATGTGTAGTCTCATGGCGAGCATTGGTGATTGTAGGATAGTATTTTATCTGCTAGGGCCACTATAGTATAAGGTTGTAGGACCGTGCTAACTCGAGCAAGTTCAGTTAGTTCTGGATTGCTGTTTCCACTAAAAGAGCATGAGAGGATGCAAACAGAAAGGAAGAAATACAGAGAAAAGATGAGTCAGAAATAATCCATAGAAGTTATTGAAGCTACATATGATGGTTTGCTTATTAGCAAAATGCATAGATAAATGTATTATGCCAAATGATTGGACCAAAATTTTGGTGAAAGTCTGATTAGTGTAATGGGGAGAGCAATAAGAATTTAGTTGGCAATTACTGACAATAGGATTATGGGCCTGCAATACTATGAATGCTACGTCTTTATTTGACTAATCAGGGGTATTTTATTATCTTTTTTTGTGTCTTTTAAATTGTTGAGCATCTGAAGTTTAGTTTTGTCTTTGCTTTATTCCTTCTTTTGAAATGTTTCACTTGCAACTGAAACCGTATTCCTAAACTTCCCTCACTGGCATTTTGAGATGAGTTAGACACCTATGTTTAGCGATCTAAATGGAAGGTAATTTTGAAATCAGTCTTAGGTGGGAGCTTGCATTTACAGCTTGGAATAGTGTGGATGATTGGTTTACCAGTGCGTAGATGTTTAGTTTACTGAAATGTTTAGGTTTGGACAGCAATAAATAGCACATGAATATCATCTATCACGGGAATCAAGGATGTAGGGATGTTCTTTAGCTACAAATAAGTCTGTTAATTTGTCCTTTTTTTCCAAGAAAAAAAAAACCACTGTGAAATCAAGTAAAAGGAAACACAAGAATTTACATGGTTCAACTACTTTCCAATGTCCAGAGTGAAATAATTCTTCTATTATTGAGAAATTAAAGTACAATAGAATCTCACTAGATGGCTTCTTGAACCAACTCAAAGACCTTTTGTACACCCTCTCTCAGTGGTCCCACAAGAACACCCATTCAACACCCACTTTAGCTCCGCCTAGTGTGGAAGACAAAATTACAAGATGTTTACCTCTCTAAGGCTCCCGAAAGCTCTACTAACTTCTTAAAACCTAGAGAACTACTTTTATGATATGAAAGTCCAAATTAGAATAAGACTAGGTCTTGATGCAGGACAAGAAGTTAAAACTGTACAACTATTCAATGTTGTATGCAAACTAAAATTTTAGTCAAGTAAGGTTTCAAATTCTAGTCAAACCAAAACTTACTTTTGATAGTGTAAGATCCTTTACTACGCTACTGCTTTTTGTTCTCTTTAAAATTGGGAGTTGATAATGCCCCTTTGTTTGTCCTGTTATACCAATGTGCTGAGTATGATATTATGCAAAATATTTGGTGTTTACAATTAGGTTTCAACTTTCAATTATTGTACTCTACCATTTATTTTTGTTCTTGTGCAGTATCTAATCCTATATTATACTCATAATTTCCTTCTCCTTTATTTTTGTTCTTGTGATTTTTGTTTAACTTGCATTTTTAAACTTAAAAGCTGTGGCAAAGTGCCATCTTTTCTCTGCTCTCCACTGCTTTCGCTTATGGATGTGACATTTCTTTCTAAATGAATTTACTTTTTTTCTTGTGACAGCAGAGACAAACATGAACTGGAATTGGACTTCAAGAGATTCTGGGAAGAGTTCCGCTCATCCAATTCTGAAAAGGTTCTTTCTCATCCATATTTTAAATCCTGGCACCCTTTTTATGTACCATCTCGATTTCCCTTATGTTTGTATTATCTTTGCAGGAGAAAGAAGCGGCCTTGAATTTGACTGTAGATGCCTTTTGTAGATTAGTCAAGCAGCATGCTAATGTAGCTCAATTAGTCACCCTGTATGATTGCTGATCCTCTAGTCTATTTTCTTAATATTGCATTGTTTATTTTGTCTGAATAATTTGTCAAGGATTTTTACTCTGTTCTGATTTGTGAGGAAATTCATACCCTTTCACGTTGTCAAGTACTGTTGCACGAGGTTGCTCTGTCCTGTCCTGTCCTGTCCTTCACCTACTTGTTTGAGTTGTTGAGAAACTCAGCAGCATTATAACTTTATTGCCATGTTTAATTCAGAAAACAGTTCAAAGTTGCCTTACTCTGAAGTTCGTGTATCTAAATTCATTCTCCTGATATTTAAGTTGCATCACATCTCTTGATAGTTGGTCATAGTTTATGATTCGTTCTTGTCGTGACTTGATCAGATTGCTATTAGAATGATTTTGTTCTTTCTACTTTCTAATAATTATTTAGATTTTTTGTGGGTTTAGCATAATTATTAGCTAAGACCCCTATTATGTAACTTAATACAAATTTTGACTAGTCAAACTATGTGGACACTGGCTCTTTAGTTGATATAGTTTTCTCCTTCCAAATATTAACTTCTCATGAGGATTGTTGTAATTAAAGTTAGTTCTTTGTACTGTTTTAAGTTTTCATCAGCTTCTGCTTCAAATCTCATAAAGAAATTGTCAATTAATCAATTTCTTTGTGCCATTTGAATAGTATTAATCATTTTTGTATTTTTCCTTTGAGAATAGTTCATATAATTTCTGTGCTTGTTTGCTGAATAGTTATATTAGCTAAGTACTGTACATCGCTAGTGGTATGAATTGGTTGTCCCTATTCAAATGATATTGCTGCTTTCTGTCTTTCTCCAACTGTGAGCATGTTGACTAATATTAAGAACTTTAATGAATTACAGGTTAGTAGAAACACATATATTCTCTTTTGTTGTGGGAAGAGCGTTTGTAACAGATATTGAAAAGTTAAAAATTAGCAGCAAAACAAGATCTTTGGATGTATTGAAAGTTCTACAGTTTTTCTCTGAAGTCACCAAGGTTTGGCTCTGGATACAAGTTCTTTATATCTCAATGAATTTATTATCCATTTTGTTTGCGGGTTTCTTATTGGGGTCACATTTATGTGTGCTGATCTGCAGGATGGCTTCGGTCCTGGTTCAAATTTGTTGACTGCTGTTGAAGTCCTGGTGTCTGGGGTATATCTCATTAAATTCTAATAACTTAATTGATGTTATGTTGGTGGGATCATGTCGTTAAATTTCTTGGAACTAGTTTGTGTTATATATCCCACCATAAAGATACTACAAACTGTTATGATATTTGAATTAAGTAGTTGGAAAACTAACCAATCTACTTTGGCTTATTTGAAGTGATCTGGTTGAATTGGAGTAGTTCTTAACATATAATTTTGCATCACATTTGGCATACTAAATTCTGTTCTTTCTGATATTTAAACACTATTGGTTGATTTTATCATTATTTTTTCTGTTGTTTGCAGCCTATTGATAAACAATCACTCCTTGATTCCGGGATATTTTGCTGTCTCATACATATTCTGAATGCTCTTTTGAGTCCTGATGAGGCCAATCAGAGGCCTAAAATTACTGACTCTGAGGAATCAATACTAGCTGAAAAGGATTCAGTTGCTGATGTTAGGCAAGCCCGCCGACTCGAGGTAGTTTTCTTTCTGTGATTTCTTGAACTTCTAATTGCTTTTTATGTACGCTGAATACACATACACACACATATCTATGTATGTATATGTGATGCATGTCTTTGGGCATGTATGTAGATACTTTTGCGTTTTATTGTTTTCTGCTTAAAATTAAAAAAAAAGAAGATATCTTATTGCACAGTATTGACCTGATTTTTTTTTCTCATTTTTATGACATAGGTGACTTGAATAATGCTTTTTTGTTTGACTTTAAACTTATTTGCTATTCATGCAGGTAGAAGGAATTGTGGTGCATATTATGAAAGCATTGGCAAACCATCCTTCAGCAGCACAGAGTTTGATCGAGGATGATTCTCTGATGTTGCTATTTCAAATGGTTGCCAATGGATCTTTAACTGTCTTCTCTAAATACAAGGAAGGTCTTGTTTCACTGCACATCATACAACTTCATAGACATGCTATGCAGGTAAACTTGTTGTGCTTACTATATAAATGTTCTTAATTGGTATGAAGGAGGTTCATTGAGCTTCATGTGCGGATATTTAACTGTTGTTCGGATAATTTGCTTGTTCTTCTAGATCCTTGGACTTCTTTTGGTCAATGATAATGGAAGCACGGCCAAATACATACACAAACATCATCTGGTATGCCGTCATGGAAATTTTCAATAGCATATCTGAAGAATGTTGCTTGCTGGATGCCGTTTCTTAACTTTTCTTCTTCTTTTGAATATAGTTTCCTATCCTTTGAAGGATCTTAGTCATTGGATCATGTTTTTGTCTTCACATTTAAGGCTTGTCTGCAGTTGATTTGGAATGAATAGTGATGAATTGTATAGGCAGCAAGATAGGAATTGTGTGTCAATTTGGGGATTTACTAAAGCAATTTAGGCAAAAATTTGGAGAGTAGCGGAGTCCATGATTTAAGTGAAGGTAGAATCCTGTTTTAACTTAAGAGTGGAAAAGTTGAGGTGACTTTTTTTGGCAGTTTGATGGATGGTGCGAGTGTTGAAACAATGTGGAATTGTGTATATGAAATGGTAGGTTGCTTCCTTAAGTCTCTTTGTCTGGGCATCAACTCAAGTCCAGTGGTGATGGTAGCTCAATTAACTTGCTACTTCATTGCTGTAGAGTTTAAGCTTCCTTTTAGTTGGCTTCCTTTGGGTAATTTTTGTTAAGACATTGATTCACTGGAGAGAAATATCTGGTGAGCAAATTCACTATGTCTATTGGTATCAACTTCCAATTATTGTTTATGTGGTCTATTTGAAGACAAAGCTTAATAGAAACCCTGAAGGAGTTAAACCTTCATTACCTATTCGAAAATGTTCTTTTCTCTTAAGAAGATCATACATTTGGAAGGCTATTTCTCCCTCTTATAGTACTTCCTTTCTGAATCTTCAGTACGTAGTTTTAATATAGTGCTTGCATGTCATTTGTTATTGCCTTCTTACTGTTTGATAGCTGCACCTTGTTGCATAAATTTTATTGAAGACTAAAATGAAGGAATTCTTAATTGTAATATCCTAGATGGTTGGCTTTGAGAATAGCTCCACTTGTTTTTGTGTTCTGCATTTGAACTAAGAAATAGTGAAGCTTTTGATAAGATGCAGTGGTTGACTTGTAAGAGATTGAGATTTTTATTTTGAGGAGCCTTTATGCTACCTGTCAAGTGTCTTCTCTCTGTCCACTTTGCTTTCTGCATTATGTGGATTCTTTTTTTTTGATCTATGGACAGCAACAGTCCATATTCATCTAACCTGGGTCATGCCTGCCACAGTTGTATATCTTCTGCCTTTCAGCATTTGAGGCACTAGTGAAGCCATGCCTTTTGAACCCTAAGTTTTACCTTAGATTCCGATGTAGATCTCTAATGTTCACCATGCAACCAAGTTAAACTGTTAAATTTGCTTTATCATATTCCTTTTTTTTCTCAGCAATCTTTTATTTTTATCTTTCTCAAGCGTGTATTTGGTTTATTTTCTTGTTGCCTGGTCATTCATAAAATATGTCCTTTTACATGTGTTTCACATGCTGTTCTTTTGTGCAGATGAGAGTTCTCCTAATGGCTGTTAAAGATTTTAATCCAGATTGTGGGGACCCTGCCTATACTGTTGGGATTGTGGACCTGTTACTTGAATGTGTGGAATTGTCATATAGACCAGGTAATTGGTTCGTGATTTATCCATGAGTGGCATTTAGTATGGGTGATTTCCTTAAATTCCAGGTTGATCTATTCACTGTGATTAGATCACCATGTTTGGTAGTAATTTGGGTGTCCTTCATGGCAGTGCTCTTAGATAACTGTGAGTGAGTGGATCACTTACGGGTGGAAAAGCTTTATCACCAAGGGGGAGTGATCTCTAACATCGTTTCATGACAGATTTTCCCTTGTAATGGTGTGCACAAAAATGTGTTTCTTTCCAAATTTTCAGTCTTTATAAGCTAACATCCACCTTTTAACTAATTCAATTTCAAAGCAACCTATGTGACTTTGACCTTTATGGGAACACACCAACAACTATAATTGGTTGTTCTAGGAAATTGTACACACCAAAACTGGTTCATGCCTTATAATTCCTTTTATAACAATGGATTCTTAGTTTATAAATTGTTCATTTACTAAATTTGAAATTGTTGCTTGCTTTTTAAATAATCTTCTTATTAATAATAAGGTTATTTTGGCTATTTTGTACTTGGTGATTTTTTTTATGCAATACCCAACACATTGATTCAAGATCACTGGTGATTTGTATATTACACCAAACATGGTAATCTAAGATCTGTAGTAATCTCATCATTATGCTGATTGGATCACCATGGTGATCATAAATTGCTATCAAATGCTACCTTGTTGAATTGATTAAGATGACTTTGGTTAGTGTATCAATCTGTTAATGTGTCGTAAGTTATGTGGTCTTGGCTTCTGAAAGTATTAATGTTTCTAGCTGTCCTTGTTTTTGATGATTTTTATTTAATATTTTTCCTGTCTTCTGTTATTGCTGATATCATGCAACTTTGACTTGTAGAGGCTGGTGGTGTCAGGCTTAGGGAAGATATACATAATGCCCATGGTTATCACTTCCTTGTTCAGTTTGCTCTAGTTCTGTCCTCCGTGCCACAGAATCAAGGCATTGAATCTATATATATGAGGCCTCGGACTGACAAAGATAGTGGTTCGGGTAGTGCTCATACTTTTGACAATGTAGGGGAAAAGGATTTAGTTGGAAAAGAGGACCCTTCTTCTGAACATCTCTCACCCACTTTGAGTAGGCTACTTGATGTTCTTGTTAACCTAGCTCAAACAGGTCCTGCTGAAGGCAAAAAATCCAAATATTCTCACACAAAGGCCAGTGGCCATAGCAGAAGTCGAACATCATCTACTGACAGGCTTGGTGATGAAATCTGGGAACAGGGAAATAATAAAGTTAAAGACCTTGAAGCTGTCCAGATGTTGCAGGACATTTTTCTCAAGGCAGACAGCAGGGATCTGCAGGCAGAAGTATTAAACAGAATGTTTAAAATATTTTCAAGTCATCTTGAAAACTATAATTTGTGTCAGCAACTGAGGACTGTTCCTCTCTTGATCTTAAACATGGCTGGATTTCCTTCATCGTTCCAAGAGATAATCTTGAAAATTCTTGAATATGCTGTGACTGTAGTGAATTGCGTTCCTGAACAAGAACTGCTGTCTCTATGTTGCTTATTGCAGCAACCAATTACATCAGAACTAAAGCTCACCATCCTTTCTTTTTTTGTAAAGCTTCTATCCTTTGATCAACAATACAAGAAAGTCCTACGAGAAGTAGGTGTGCTGGAAGTCCTGTTGGATGATTTGAAGCAACATAAGTTTCTTTTGGGTCCAGACCAACATGATGGTAATGGTAATCAGTTGGAGAGAAAATCCAGCTCCAGCAGCTTCAAGAAACGCTTGGACAGTAAGGATGTTATTATTACTTCACCCAAGCTCATGGAATCTGGTTCAGGGGAGTTTCCCATTTTCGAAGTTGAGGGTACAGTTGCTGTTGCTTGGGATTGTATGGTTTCATTAGTAAAAAAAGCTGAAGCCAATCAAGCTTCATTCCGATCTGCCAATGGTGTGACCACTGTTCTCCCCTTCCTGGTGTCCAATATTCATCGTCCTGGGGTCCTCCGCTTATTGTCATGTTTGATCACTGAAGACACTATGCAGGTTTGTCAAGATGCATAGTCTTCTGTTTGGTATTTAAATTTGGATAGATCTTGCACTCAATAATATTGTTCTTCTCCCCTTGTTTACATTTTTCTTTATTCTTTTCGTACCTTGATGAGCATCCTGGACCTTAACTTCCAATTGATTTAATGTTCAATGTCCTTATCCCTTTGCATGGAGTAAACTGCACATGTACAGCTGTTTTTTTGCCTTTGGTCACACCAAATTGGTTTCCTTGTTTTCCCAGGGTCATCCTGAAGAATTAGGAGCACTTGTTGAAGTTTTAAAGAGTGGAATGGTTACAAGTGTTTCAGGACATCAATACAAGCTTCAAAGTGATGCAAAATGCGATACAATGGGAGCCTTGTGGCGAATTCTGGGGGTAAATAATGCAGCTCAGAGAGTCTTTGGTGAAGCCACTGGATTTTCTCTTCTGCTGACCACCCTCCATAGCTTTCAGGGTGATGAGGGACACTCGGAAGAATCTTCTTTATTAGTTTACATCAAAGTCTTCACATATTTGTTGCGCCTTATGACAGCTGGGGTGTGTGGTAATGCCATTAATAGGACAAAATTGCATGCTATCATATCATCACAAACATTTTATGATCTTCTTTCTGAGTCTGGCTTGCTGTGTGTGGATTATGAGAAGCAAGTTATACAACTGCTGTTGGAACTTGCTCTTGAAATTGTGCTTCCACCTTTCATGACACCTGAGAGTGCCACATTAGCAGATCTGGCTGAAAATGAGTCCACTAGTTTTCTTTTAACCACTCCATCTGGTTTGGTTAATCCTGATAAGGAACGAATATACAATGCTGGTGCTGTTAGAGTTCTGATCCGTTCATTGTTGCTTTTTACACCTAAGGTGCAGTTAGAAGTGCTGAACCTTACTGGGAAGCTTGCTCGTTCTGGCCCCTTCAATCAGGAAAATCTCTGCTCTGTAGGTGAGAAAGTATCTCCTATTGCCATTATGTTCTTTTCTATATTAGACATTAATTTCTTACTTTTTGCTTTTTTAATTTATTTAGGTTGTGTGGAACTTTTACTGGAGACAATTCACCCCTTCCTTTCTGGCTCATCACCGTTACTGTCTTATACTTTGAAGATTGTAGAGGTTCTAGGGGCATACAGGTATGCTGGTGGTCATCTAGGAATCACTATATTTGCTCAATCTATTTAATTTTTGTTTGTCTTCTATTATTTCTGAGATAAGGTTTGTATTTCTGGTATAGGTTGTCCGCATCTGAACTGCGGGCACTTGTAAGATATATTCTGCAAATGAGGCTGATGAAATCAGGTCATACAATTGTTGATATGATGGAAAGGTTAATCCTTATGGAAGATATGGCCTTGGAAAATGTTTCTTTGGCTCCCTTTGTTGAGATGGACATGAGCAAGATTGGGCATGCTTCTGTTCAGGTGTCCCTGGGAGAAAGATCTTGGCCTCCTGCTGCTGGTTATTCATTTGTTTGTTGGTTTCAGTTTCATAACTTTTCAAGAACACAAGCAAAAGAAATTGAGCCTGTCAAAGCCGGTCATTCCAAGAGAAAAAGTGGCTCAAATGGTCATCATGACCGGCATATTCTCCGGATATTTTCTGTTGGTGCAGTAAATAACGAGAATACTTTCTATGCGGAACTTTTTCTTCAAGAGGATGGTGTTCTTACCCTTGCCACCAGCTACTCTTGCTCCATATCATTTTCTGGATTAGAACTGGAGGAAGGTCGGTGGCATCACCTTGCTGTTGTTCATAGCAAACCTAATGCCCTTGCTGGATTATTCCAAGCTAGTGTTGCTTATGTTTATCTTGATGGGAAGCTAAGGCACACAGGAAAATTAGGATATTCCCCCTCTCCCATTGGAAAACCTTTGCAAGTAACCATTGGAACTCCAGTTACTTGTGCAAGGGTTAGTGACTTGACATGGAGACTTCGCTCTTGCTATCTTTTTGAGGAAGTGCTCACGCCAGGCTGTATATGTTTCATGTACATCCTTGGTAGAGGGTATAGAGGGCTTTTCCAAGATGCAGATCTTCTCCGTTTTGTCCCCAACCAGGCTTGTGGTGGTGGTAGCATGGCTATCTTAGATTCATTAGAGGCTGACTTGTCTGTACCTCCTGGTACACAGAAACTTGACAGTGCAATCAAGCTGGGAGACTCGAAGGCAGATGGAAGTGGAATTGTTTGGGATTTGGATAGATTAGGAAACCTTTCATTTCAGCTTTCTGGTAAAAAACTCATATTTGCTTTCGATGGAACATGTGTGGAGGCTGTTCGAGCATCTGGGACATCTTTCATGCTCAATCTGGTTGATCCACTGTCAGCTGCTGCATCTCCTATTGGAGGTGAATAACCATTTTTTCCCTTTTATACATAACCATCTTGAAAATTCATCTTGTCTGAACCGTTCTTTCTTCTGTTGTCTATGCAGGTATACCACGGTTTGGGCGTCTTCATGGGGATATCTATATCTGTAGGCAATGTGTGATTGGTGACACCATCCGCCCTGTTGGTGGGATGTCTGTCATTTTGGCCCTTGTTGAGGCTGCTGAGACTAGGGATATGCTCCATATGGCCCTTTCATTTCTTGCCTGTGCACTTCATCACAATCCTCAAAATGTAAGAGACTTGCAAACATACAGGGGATACCATTTGCTGGCTCTATTCCTGCGCCAAAGGATGTCATTATTTGATATGCAGTGCCTTGAGATGTTTTTCCAGATCGCTGCATGTGAAGCTTCGTTTTCAGAACCAAATAAATTGGAACATATTCAAACTCTTATATCACCTACTACAACTATTCATGAAACTAGCTTTGATGATCTTAGTTTGTCAAAGTTCCGTGATGAAACATCTTCAGTTGGATCTCATGTTGACATGGATGATTTTTCTGCCCCAAAGGATTCATTCAGTCATATTTCAGAGCTAGAAAATGCTGATATGCCAGTTGAAACTTCTAACTGCATTGTCTTGTCAAATGCGGATATGGTAGAACATGTTTTGCTGGACTGGACACTGTGGGTGACTGCCCCGGTTTCCATTCAAATTGCACTTTTAAATTTTCTAGAGCATCTTGTGTCCATGCATTGGTACAGGAATCACAACCTTACAGTTCTTCGTCGAATCAACCTTGTTCAACATTTACTGGTGACTTTGCAGCGTGGTGATGTTGAAGTTCCTGTTTTGGAAAAATTAGTTGTACTCCTTGGGGTCATATTGGAAGATGGTTTCCTGGCATCTGAACTTGAAAATGTGGTTAGGTTTGTTATTATGACATTTGATCCACCTGAGCTGAAACCACAGCATCAAATAATGCGTGAGTCCATGGGAAAGCATGTGATAGTAAGGAATATGCTTTTGGAGATGCTTATCGATCTTCAAGTGACCATCAAATCAGAAGAGATGCTTGAACAGTGGCATAAAATTGTCTCTTCTAAATTAATAACATATTTTCTTGATGAAGCTGTTCATCCTACAAGTATGAGATGGATCATTACTCTTCTTGGTGTGTGTTTGGCTTCTTCTCCCACTTTTGCTCTTAAATTTCGCACAAGTGGAGGTTATCAAGGTCTGATGCGTGTGCTTCCTAGTTTCTATGATTCTCCTGATATATATTATATCTTGTTCTGCCTCATATTTGGGAAGCCTGTTTATCCGAGAGTGCCAGAAGTCCGTATGCTGGACTTTCATGCACTAATGCCAAGTGATGGAGGCCATGTGGAGTTGAAATTTGTAGATCTATTGGAATCTATAATTGCTATGGCGAAATCCACCTTTGATAGGCTGAGCATGCAGTCAATACTTGCCCGCCAAACTGGAAATCTTTCCCAACTAGTGGCAGAACTCGTGGAAGAAAATGCAGACATGGCTGGGGAGCTTCAGGGTGAAGCTCTCATGCACAAGACGTATGCTGCACGCTTAATGGGTGGGGAGGCATCTGCTCCTTCGGCTGCAACCTCAGTTCTGAGATTTATGGTTGATTTGGCGAAGATGTGCCCTCCTTTCTCTGCTGTTTGCAGACGAGCAGAGTTTTTAGAAAGCTGTGTTGACCTTTATTTTTCTTGTGTTAGGTTTGTCTTGAGATGCATTCTCCTTTTAATACTTTTACATTTTGTTTTGCATAAATTGCATATCTTATTTTTGCATAATGTTCCAAAAAAAAATATGTATAATGGAATATAATGCCTACATGATCTCCAATTTGCCTCACAAGTTATCATGTTTTCTTTGTATTTTGTCTTGCAGGGCTGCTCACTCGGTGAAGATGGCAAGAGAGCTCTCTGCAAAGACAGAAGAGAAGAATTTAAATGACTGTGACGATGCTAGTTCGCAAAATACATTCTCTAGCTTGCCTGTGGAGCATGAACGGTCTGCCAGGACTTCTATTAGTGCTGGAAGCTTCCCTCAAGCACAGGTCAGTTCAAGTTCTGAAGAAACGCCTGTCTCTTCAAATTTCACGACTGAAGATAAAGAGGAGATTAAGCCTAGTACATCCCAGGAATTGAACAAATCATTGCAAGAAGATGTCCAAGGTATTCAGAGCATAGATGGTGATACTGTCGATCAGGTTTCTGCCACCTCAAGCTCAAATGAGTTCAGCTTCCAAAGTATCAAAGACAATTTGACAATTCAACCACCAGATTCCCAGAGTTCTGCATCTCTTGCTATTCCAGATTCTCCTATTTTATCTGAGAAATCCAATTCCAAAATCCCCCTTACACCTTCTTCATCTCCAGTTATTGCTCTGACTTCGTGGTTAAGTGCAAACCATAGTGAATCCAGAAATCCCATAATTGCCACTCCTTCCATGGAGTCTTCTATGTCTGCTAGTGATTTTGATCAAACCTCAGACTTGAAGTCTGGTTCTCAAGGTCCAACGGCTGCAAATATGACCTTTTCTGTTACCCCAAAGCTTCTTCTGGAAATGGATGATTCTGGCTATGGTGGTGGCCCTTGTTCTGCTGGGGCAACTGCTATGTTGGATTTTATAGCAGAAGTACTGGCTGACTTTTTAACAGAGCAAATAAAAGCAGCACAAGTTGTGGAGAGCATCTTGGAAATGGTTCCACTATATGTTGAATCTGAATCTGTGTTGGTTTTCCAAGGTTTATTTCTTAGCAGACTAATGAATTTTGTTGAAAGGCGTCTCTTGCGTGATGATGAAGAAGATGAGAAAAAGCTAGACAAGACTAAATGGTCCTCAAACTTAGATGCTTTATGCTGGATGATTGTTGATCGTGTTTACATGGGTGCTTTTCCCCAAGCTGCTGGTGTACTGAAAACTCTAGAGTTCTTGTTATCAATGTTGCAATTAGCAAACAAAGATGGTCGAATTGAAGAAGCAGCTCCTACTGGCAAGGGTCTTTTGTCTATTACAAGAGGAAGCAGGCAACTTGATGCTTATGTACATTCCATTCTTAAGAATACAAATAGGATGATACTGTACTGCTTCCTACCATCGTTCCTGATCACCATAGGAGAAGATGATCTCCTTTCCTCCTTGGGTTTGCTTATGGAATCTAAGAAAAGATCACCCACAAATTCACAAGAAGATCCAGGAATTGATATCTGCACAGTTTTGCTGTTATTAGTTGCTCACCGACGAATCATATTCTGTCCTAGCAATCTTGATACTGATCTAAATTGCTGTCTTTGTGTGAATTTAATTTCTCTTCTTCGTGACCAAAGGCGAAATGTTCAGAACATGGCAATTGATGTTGTCAAGTATTTACTGGTTCATCGAAGAGCTTCACTGGAAGACTTGCTTGTCTCTAAACCTAACCAAGGACAGCACTTAGATGTACTGCATGGTGGTTTTGACAAATTGTTGACTGGAAGTTTATCTGCTTTCTTTGACTGGCTTCAGAGCTCTGACCAGTTGGTAAATAAAGTACTGGAGCAATGTGCAGCAATAATGTGGGTGCAGTATATTGCTGGGTCAGCAAAATTTCCTGGAATAAGAATTAAAGGGATGGAGGGTCGTCGTAAGAGGGAAATGGGAAGAAGATCACGAGATACTTCAAAGTTTGACCTAAAACACTGGGAGCAAGTGAATGAAAGGAGATATGCATTGGACGTGGTTCGCGATACAATGTCTACTGAGTTGAGAGTTGTCCGTCAGGATAAGTATGGATGGGTGCTCCATGCCGAGAGTGAATGGCAAACCCATCTCCAACAACTTGTGCATGAACGGGGAATATTCCCAATTCGTAAATCCTCTGTGCCTGAAGATCCTGAATGGCAACTTTGCCCAATTGAGGGTCCATACAGGATGCGCAAAAAGCTTGAGCGCTGTAAATTAAGAATTGATAGTATCCAAAATGTTCTTGATGGGCAGTTGGAATTAGGTGAGACAGAGCTCTCCAAAGTCAAACATGAGGATGGCCCAGATGTTTCTGATTCTGATTCTGAAGCAATTTTCAATCTTTTGAGTGATAGTGTTAAACAGCATGGTGTTGACAGTGAGCTCTATGATGAATCATTGTATAAAGAGTTGGGTGATGTGAAAGATGTAACATCTGTCAAAAATGGCTGGAATGATGACAGAGCTAGCAGTGTAAATGAAGCTAGTCTTCACTCAGCCCTTGAGTTTGGTGGGAAATCTAGTGCAGTCTCTGTCCCTATATCAGAAAGCATACCGGGAAAATCTGAACCTGGATCTCCTAAGCAGTCATCTTCTGTTAAAATTGATGAAGTCAAAGTTACAGAGGATAAGTTAGATAAGGAACTGCATGATAATGGTGAATATCTAATCAGACCTTATCTGGAACCTCTTGAAAAGATACGATTCAGATTTAACTGTGAGCGAGTAGTAGGTCTTGACAAACATGATGGTATATTTCTGATAGGGGAACTATGTTTGTATGTAATAGAGAACTTTTACATTGATGATTCTGGCCGCATATGTGAGAAGGAATGTGAAGATGAACTCTCTGTTATTGATCAGGCATTGGGTGTAAAGAAGGATGTTACTGGCAGTCTGGATTTCCAGTCAAAATCAACTTCATCCTGGGCCACAACACCAAAGACATTGGTAGGGGGAAGGGCTTGGGCCTACAATGGTGGTGCATGGGGAAAGGAGAGAGTGGTTAGCAGTGGTAATTTACCTCACCCTTGGCGTATGTGGAAGCTTGATAGTGTTCATGAGATTTTGAAGCGTGATTATCAGCTCCGTCCTGTTGCTGTTGAGTTATTCAGCATGGATGGATGTAATGATCTTCTCGTATTTCACAAAAGAGAGAGAGATGAAGTATTCAAAAACCTGGTTGCAATGAATCTACCACGGAACAGCATGTATGTAACATGGAACTCATCTATTGTCTTTTTATTTTTAAATTCTGTTTTTTATGGTAGCTCTATGGTTGTGGTTAGCTGCTTCCTGAAAATGAGCTGTGGTATCAAGGTACAGAAAAAGACATATCCACTTGTCTTTCTGTTTATTTCAAAGTTGTTTTCTGTTTACCCTTTCCTTTATCATCTATCTTTTGGCCATCATTTTTTTTTTCATATGCTATTCTTTGCTGTGCTTATGCTTCTTTCTATCGTGTTTGTTTTTCTTCCTGATCTTCAGAATCTTGGCAAAGATTGTTTACTTTGTAATTTATTTCCTTGCATCAGGTTGGACACAACCATTTCAGGCTCGACAAAACAGGAAAGCAATGAGGGTGGTCGTCTTTTCAAAATAATGGCTAAATCTTTCTCAAAGAGGTGGCAAAATGGAGAAATAAGCAATTTCCAGTACCTCATGCATCTCAATACCTTGGCTGGACGTGGATACAGTGATCTTACCCAATACCCTGTCTTTCCATGGGTTCTTGCTGATTATGAGAGCGAAAATCTGGACTTGTCAGATCCCAATACCTTTCGCAAACTTGACAAACCAATGGGCTGTCAGACACCAGAAGGGGAAGAGGAATTTAAGAAAAGGTGAATCCTAATATTTAATCAAAATCCTTTTTTAATTATAAAACTATTTAAAAATATCTTTGTCACGCATGTAGTGTGTGCCATTTAGATGAGTAGTTGTACTGTCATGTTCACTGTTATATGAATGATATATAATGTGAGGAATGTTTATTTAACCTGGTCTCTAAGATGTATGTTTTGAGTTGTATATCTATGTTACTGCTTACCCATTCCACTTCTCTTTTACATTTCAGATATGAGAGCTGGGATGACCCAGAGGTCCCAAAATTCCATTATGGTTCTCATTATTCTAGTGCTGGTATTGTTCTCTTTTATCTTCTTCGCTTGCCACCGTTTAGTGTGGAAAATCAGAAGCTACAGGGTGGCCAGTTTGATCATGCTGATCGTCTTTTCAATAGCATAAGAGACACTTGGTTGAGTGCTGCTGGGAAGGGTAACACCTCAGATGTGAAAGAACTGATTCCAGAGTTCTTCTACATGCCTGAGTTTTTGGAAAACCACTTCAATCTTGACTTGGGAGAGAAACAGTCGGGGGAAAAGGTCTGTTGTGGTTATATTTTCTAACTTTGAGTCGTGTAGTATGATCTTTATCTCTGGTTTGATAATTTGCCAAAATAAAGTATCTTTAAGACTCACAAATTTCTCATTTTCTGTTTTTCTGTTTTTTGTATTCCACAGGTTGGTGATGTTGTCCTACCTCCGTGGGCTAAAGGCAGTGCTAGGAAATTCATTCAGAAGCATAGAGAAGCCCTAGAATCTGATTTTGTTTCGGAAAATCTGCACCATTGGATAGACCTCATTTTTGGCTATAAACAAAGGGGAAAGGTGGGTATATGCATTCTCTGTGAAGCATATTTTGACCTCCATTTGCTGAATTTTCTAAAAATTGCTACTCATTTTAACTCACAAGTATGTACTCGAGAAAAATGTTGAAAATTCTTAAGTTTTCAGTCATATGCCAATCCTGCTGATATAATTTGCCTTAATCCTTTTTGGATTGCTGTGAAGTTGCACCAGATGAACTGCCAGTGCTGGTTGCAACTATTTTTAATTTAAAAAACACTAAAAAACATTCTTTTTTGTTGGCAATATTCTCTTTCGTTTTTTAATTTCCTAGTTTGACTTCATGTATTGCCACTCACATAATCAAAATCCCGAATCCATGTCATTCCAAGATATATGTCTTAAATCTTCTTATTTTTCTGCTTGTAATTCTGTATATTGTTGTTACAACTGACAGGCGGCTGAAGAAGCTGTTAATGTTTTTTACCACTACACATATGAGGGGAGTGTGGACATAGACTCAGTCACAGATCCTTCAATGAAAGCCTCTATTCTAGCTCAGATCAATCATTTTGGACAGACACCTAAGCAACTATTCCTCAAACCCCATGTGAAAAGGCGGTCTGACAGAAAACTTCCTCCTCATCCACTGAAGCATTCAGCTCTTCTTGTTCCGCATGAAATACGGAAAAGCTCTTCTTCTATAACTCAGATTGTCACTTTCCATGAGAAAAGTCTTGTTGCTGGGGCAAACACTTTACTCAAACCTAGAACGTATACCAAATATGTAGCATGGGGTTTTCCTGATCGCAGCTTGAGATTTTTGAGCTATGACCAAGATAGACTCCTTTCAACACATGAAAATCTTCATGGGGGAAACCAGATTCAATGTGCTGGTGTTAGTCATGATGGTCACATTTTGGTTACTGGCGCTGATGATGGTTTAGTTTCTGTTTGGAGAATCAGCATGGACGGGCCGCGTGCCTCAAGACGGTTGCTGTTGGAGAAAGTGCTTTGTGCTCACACAGCCAAAATCACATGTCTTCATGTCAGTCAGCCTTATATGCTGATTGTGAGTGGATCAGATGACTGCACTGTTATCATATGGGACCTCAGCTCGTTAGGTTTCGTTAGGCATCTTCCTGAGTTTCCAGCACCAATTTCTGCAGTTTATGTGAATGACTTAACAGGGGAAATTGTGACAGCTGCTGGAATTCTGCTTGCCGTCTGGAGCATCAATGGGGACTGTCTAGCAGTAATTAACACATCCCAGCTGCCATCTGATTCAATACTCTCTGTGACGAGTTGCACATTTTCTGATTGGCTGGACACAAACTGGTATGTAACAGGTCACCAGAGTGGGGCTGTTAAGGTCTGGCACATGGTTCACTGCACTGACGAAGAGAGCACCATTAGCAAGTCAACTAGCAGTGGAACAGGAGGGTTGGATTTGGGTAAGTCACCAGAATTCAGATTGGTCCTCCACAAGGTACTAAAGTTTCATAAGCTCCCAGTTACTGCCCTTCACTTAACTAGTGACTTGAAGCAGTTGCTGAGTGGTGATTCTGGTGGGCATTTGATGTCTTGGACATTACCAGATGAGAGCTTGAGAGCTTCTTTCAATCAGGGGTGATAATCTTAAAAGTAATTATTGTGTGATTCTCAGCTATAGGATCTGTTCCTGGTTCTGTGTAACGAGTTCTGTGCGAGCATTTGTTGTGAGAGAGACAATGATTCATTGTTGGTGTTAACGAGAAAAGGGAAAACAAGACAAGAGGGCAGGGCTGGCCAGGTATTGGACATGCTGGGATAATTTATGGGCATGAGGAAGGGAAAACTCTTCCAAGCTTCCACAGATACATGTTGAAAATTGCAAGCATTAAGGCAAGTACAAAGCATTTGCCTGGTGGCTTGAGCTCCCTATTTTGAAGGTGGAATGACAGGCAACGCGTTTGTTGTATTTTTGACAAGTGGAGGATATTACTTTTGAAAATATCACTCTACTGGTTTTTGTATGTAAATAGATGGAATTGCTAACAGTGTGAAATCAAGTTGTATAGCAGAAAAAAAGTGCATGGCAATTGGATTTTTGGGCGGAATTGGTCTGGTTACCAAGGGCTGGTTTATAGGATTTGAGTGTACTACTTTCGGCTAAAATTCTTTCGCATGGTGCAAGTGGGCGCATTTTGATTTGAATCACTCTCATTACCGCTATTTCTTTTGTTGATAACACAACAACATACCTAGATGCTGGTCGCATGAATTCTTCACCCGTTGGCTGACCAAAGTCTTCAGTGCCTTTTCCATCCTGGCATGAATTCCTTTTCTGGTCGCTTTTAGGGATTGACAATTCCGCTAAAATATTCACTTAACCCACTTAACCGTCTTTAGATCTTTAACCAATTTCGTCTCTTAATTGACTTAATCATAAAGTCGATTAAATCAGTTTCAATCGATTTTTTAAAAAGAAAGTTTCAAAAGTTTATTTAACAAGCTTTTTTTAAAAAAATTATTGGCATTTTATTTGTTTTATACTTAATATAATCTTATTTTAGGAAAAAAATAATCTTTTTTTTTAATTTTTGTATATCATAATTTTTTTTAAAAAAGTCAATACAAAATCAACAAATTATGATGTTAAGCTATTAATAGCGTATTAATATAAAATTTATTAACAAGTCACATATTAATAGTGTATTAATAAGTTATTATAGTGCAAGTAATATTAAATTTCTGTGATAAGGAGTGAGGGTGTGTTGTGATAAGCAAAATGAGACGTGGAGGAATACCGATTGGATAATGGGGAAGGCTGTAGAGACGAAGGTCGGAGCAGTCGTTAAGTGGTGAGAAATACCATATCAATTAGATAGAAGAGGAGGCGTAACGGTGGAGACAGAAAATAAGACGGAGAGAACAGAGTGAGTAGAGAGTAATCTCACGACGTTCTAATCGATCGTGAATGCCAAGTTCCTGTTTGTATACTTAAAACCCAAAAGTCACATAATAACGTTGCTCATGCGCCTGCAGTCTTATCCTTCGCCCCGCCTCGTCTTCTCATGCACGCACTCTCTAATGCCAACTCCTTTCGCTCACGTCTACACCAATAATTCCTCTTCGATTTTGGTGCATTCCCCCATGTTACCCCAAACCCAAATACACCCGCCTCTCAAAATCCCAACACCCTCTCATCAGCCCAATACTTTGAAAGACATTTGCCTTCGAGGAAACCTCAAGGAAGCTTTCCGATCACTCTCTGTTTCCTTCAACGATGACCCAGATGAGATTTATGCTCCGGTTCTTGAGCTTTGTGCCAACAAGAAAGCTCTCTCTCAAGGGCTACAAATTCATGCCCACGTTATAAAATCTTGGTCGGTGTGTGAGTCCGTGTTTTTAGGAACTAAGCTTGTGCATATGTACGGGAAATGCGGGTCAATTGAGAATGCTGAGCAAGTGTTTGATCAAATGGGTCAACGAAGTATTTTTGCTTGGAATGCTATGATTGGAGCTTATGTTTCAAACGGGGAACCCTTGGGAGCTCTTGAAACGTATAAACAAATGCGGGTTTTGGGAGTTTCTCTTGATGCTTATACTTTTCCTTCTCTGCTTAAAGCCAGTAGTTTGCTTAAAAATCTACGTTTAGGGACTGAAATTCATGGCCTGGCTGTCAAGTTTGGATATAATTCTACTGTTTTTGTTGCCAATTCTTTAGTTGCTATGTATGCAAAATGTGATGATCTTTATGGAGCAAGGAGATTATTTGAGAGAATGACTCAAAAAAATGATGTTGTGTCATGGAATTCTATAATTTCAGCATATGCTGCAACTGGGAAATCTATGGAAGCATTGAAACTTTTCAGGGAAATGCAAAGAACTGGTCTTGACAGAAATACTTACACTTTTGTTGCTTCTCTTCAGGCTTGTGCGGATTATTCCTTTAGGACATTAGGTATGGAGATACATGCTGCTGTTTTGAAAGCAACTCAGCATCTTGATGTTTATGTTGCCAATGCTTTGATTGCCATGTATGTCAGGTGTTGTAAAATGAGTGAGGCCGTGAGATTTTTTAATGAATTGGATGAGAAAGATAAAGTTTCGTGGAATTCTATGCTTACAGGGTTTATCCAAAATGGTATGTACGATGAAGCTTTGTATTTCTTCCATGATTTTCTTAATGCTGGTCAAAAACCTGACAAGGTTACAATAATAAACATCCTTGTAGCCTGTGGGCGACTGGGTTATTTATTGAATGGAAGGGAATTGCATGCTCATGCAATAAAATATGGGTTTGATTTCGATTTACAGGTTGGAAATACTTTTATAGATATGTATGCAAAGTGTGGTTGTGTGAACTATATGGGCCGTGCTTTTGATAGGATGCCTTACAAAGATTTTATTTCTTGGACTACTATTATTGCTGGCTATGCCCAAAACAATTATGGTTTAAAGGCCTTTGAATCATTCCGAGAAGTGCAACTAGTTGGTAGGGATGCTGATCCAATGATGATAGGTAGCTTACTGCTGGCTTGTAGTGAAGTGAAATGCGTGTCCCAAGTTAAAGAAATTCACGGTTACATTATGAGAAGATGCTTGTCTGATGTTGTGCTAGAAAACACAATCATTGATGTATATGGAGAGTGTGGAAACATAGATTATGCTGTGCAAACCTTTGAATTGATCAAGTTTAAAGATGTTGTGACGTGGACAAGCATGATTTCTGCATGTGTACGTAATGGTCTCGCAAATGAAGCTCTTAAACTGTTCCACATTATGAACAAAACTGGTATTCAGCCTGATTCTGTAGCATTAGTAAGCTTACTCTCTGGTGCTTCGAATTTGTGTGGCTTGAAGAACGGGAAAGAAATCCACAGTTTTGTTATTAGGAAAGGTTTCATTCTAGAAGGATCCATTGCCAGCTCTCTTGTGGATATGTATTCTCACTGTGGAATGGTGGAGAATGCATACAAGGTATTTAAGTCTGTTCAAAATAAGGGCTTAGTCCTGTGGACAAGTATGATTAATGCATATGGAATGCATGGCCATGGAAAAGCAGCCATTGATTTGTTTAATAAGATGAAGGAAAACCTCACTCCAGATCATGTAACGTTTTTGGCAGTTCTATATGCTTGCAGTCATTCAGGATTGATTGATGAAGGTAGAAGAGTTTTTGAGATTATGAAATATGAATATCAGTTGGAACCATGGACAGAGCACTATGCTTGTCTGGTTGATCTCCTTGGTCGAGCAAATTGCTTGGAAGAGGCATATGAAATTGTGAAAAGCATGCAGATGGAACCCACTGCTGAAATTTGGTGTGCACTCCTTGGGGCTTGCCAAGTACACTCAAACAAAGAACTAGGAGAAATTGCAGCCCATAAACTTTTGGAGTTAGACCCCAAGAATCCTGGACATTATGTGCTCATTTCTAATGTCTTTGCAGCAGGAGGAAGATGTAAAGATGCTGAGGAAATTAGAACTAGAATGAAGGAGAGAGGTCTGAAGAAGAATCCTGGATGTAGCTGGATTGAGGTAGGGAACAGGATTCATACTTTCGTGGCAAGAGACAAGTCGCACCCAGAGTGTCTCGAGATAAATAAAAAATTGGATCAAGTCACGAAAAAGCTAGAGAAGGAAGGAGGTTATGTGGCTCAAACAAAGTTTGTTTTGCACAACGTGGAGGAAAATGAGAAAGTTGTAATGCTCTATGGACACAGTGAAAGGTTGGCCATTGCATATGGTTTGCTTAAGACTGCTGAGGGAACCCCCATTCGGATTACAAAGAATCTTCGTATCTGTGGTGATTGTCATACTTTCTGTAAGCTAGTTTCTGAACTCTTTGGACGGGAACTTGTTGTGAGGGATGCCAATAGATTTCACCATTTTGAGGGTGGGGTTTGTTCTTGTGGGGATTTCTGGTAAATGTTACACCAAATGATTCAAATTATAGGGTTTTATTCTTCATTCCTGCTGCTGGTATTGGAATCACTCTCAAATGATCAATCCATGGTTCTGTCTACCCCTGTGGTTCAAGTCTCCCACATGGTCAGATTGCAAACAACGGAGATAGAGATTATTGATAACCTAAAAATTTGACTTCAGGAAAGGGATGGAGAAGAACTCTGGAGTAAAGCAGCACTTTGACGAGGGTTAATGGAATTTAAGTAAATCTGAATGTCAGATTATTGTGAGAACGCATTGATAAAACCATGATTCTGACAGAAATTGTGTGCGCCATGCTACAGGGAGTGCCTAAAAAAGTGATGCATATGCCACCATATTGGTTCCCATTTTTGTTCGTGCCATTGCTGATTCATCTTTGTTGTACATTATGATTTGAACTCGACTGAAACTATGAACTAATAAAGATTTTGTAAATTTCCAGTGTCTTGTTTACCCTAGAGTGTTAATCAAAACCTTATAATTAATTTGCCCAACGAAAATGCAGTGAAGCTGCTATACAAAAGTTTCTGGTCAGCATTCAATCAATCTCCAACGTTATGCTCTGCTGTGGGTGGCCATTCGTGCGATAAGGGAAAGTGAGGATTGATTAATGTGATCATAGCAATCGAGAGGCTGACTTGTTCTAAATGGGAGAAGGGCAAAGGGGTCTCAATTAGGATGCGATAACGAACACATTTCATTTTGGATGTCAATTCTGCGTGTAAACCCCACAAGAAAAGCATTTATTTCTTGGTGCATGTGTGGTAGCTAGGATGCCCCTTATGAGGGAAAACAAGGATATTATAGGATATAATTTTCCCTGTCTTTCTTGGAGTAAAAGGTTAAACATTCTACCCAGCTTTGAAGGCAATATCCTGCAACATTGGGTCTGTTTCATATTGAGGTGAAGCTAACCTGTTTTGTGCTGTTGCAGTGAATATAATGTGTTATCATACCAAGAGAAGACGAGATTTGCCGGCCCTATCTCCATCAAGCACTTTATGTACCAAAGGACAATGATGAATGCCACAGGGACCACTCTATGGAAGTCGCACTAGATAGGACCACAGCAATTCTACTTTCATCAGAGAGTCGGATACAGTTACAGATCAGAGATACAGATGCATGGCTAGCTTGCTGTATTTGTATGTATATGTAAAGGGCTAGATGAAGGTAACAGAAAGTTACACTAGCTGCCAAAACACAGCTATTTCTTAATTGGGGTTCTTGCGCTTTCGCTATCTAGATATTGATTAGTTTAAATCACTTGTGTAGTTGTATTCATCGTGATTGGAACCATATTCAACTTTAAGATGTTTACATCCTTAGTTTCTTTCATCATCAATTTTGCCTAACTCATTGTACATTAGCAACTCCTCTTCCTAGCCACCCAGATTAAGTGGCTCATTTCTGTTTTTGCACAAGATATTAAGATTGGATGGATACTTTAATAAAAAATCTTAAGATTAAGGTGTTCTTTTTTGAGACTTGCATGTTTGTAGTCTTAAACCAAATGTGGGCTATCATAGTGATCCGAGCATGGGTTTTAGAGTGAAACATTTGTCTGTATGGAGTTTACATTTAAATTGTTAATTCAGTATTAGAGAGTTGAAAGTGGAAATACTATGAGTTAGTTGATCCAGGCATCGCGAATTGAAGTACGAGTTGGGGCAGGCGGGTGCAAGAAGTGCATTTCCTAGAGAATCCATGTGCTCATAAAATTATCAAGGCATGGAGACTCATCCCTTTGCCCTCCCTCCGAAAAGAACCCTAGAAAACTGGGTAGTCGATATGGAACGAGAACCCTAGGAAACTGATAGTTAGAATTGTACAGGGTGTAGGTGTAGAAGGCTTGAAATAATAATGAATGAATAGTCCAAAGCTTTAAGCATGCATTGAAAAGTCAGAGCAAAGAGATGCAAAAGCCAGGAAGGCAACCATTACATTGCTAACACGTACCAAACCTCAACTTCACTAATCACTCCACTCTGATCTTCTCATCTTCTTCTTTTAATTCACTTCTCAGTCCTGTCATCCTCACATGATTTCCTTACCCTGTTTTTAGCTCAAACAAACTTCTTGGTAATTACGCAGCCACTGTATCATTTTCATTTGTTATCCTGTGCTAAAGCTAACATCTACAACTACAAGGAGTGGAAACTCTCCTTAGGGATAACATTATTGTTGGGGTTTGGTTATCTTTCCTTCTTTTGTCTCGATGAACGGGAAGTAGCATTAAAATCACCAGCAAACATGAATTGACAACTGAGCTTTGAGCAAAGCTTAGAAAGAAATGAAAGAAGCAAATTTTAAGAGATGAGAAAAAGACGCAAAACGAACTTGTTTGGGTTGGCCACCCCAAGTAGTCCAAAATAACGCATTGAAATTCTAAAAGAAAATGATTTAATTTACTAGTTTTTTTGAAATGGATCCCAATAATTGCGAAGCAGTGCCCCTTCTGCCCCTGTTGAGTGATGAGGAACAGTCAAATGGGAAATGAGGTACGAACCCTATGTTCCTCCACTAGACAGTCTATGGTTACTACAGTGGGTACCCAGAGATGAGCGCAGAAGCCCCCACCTGCCATGCCGCCCTATTTTTCTACCACCTGTTAGCCTCTTATGATACATCTATGTCCATAGCCTTGTTAGCTTTCTCTCTTCTCTCTCTTAGCTGTCCTCATCATGCTTCTTTTACTTCACTGTTCTGCGAGGTGGGTTATGTCTTCCTGAAACTCTCTCTACCCATCTACCTCCTCTTCCCTCTTTTCAATGCCATTTCACGCTCAGCCCTCCCACTTATAAATAATTGCAGTACCTGCTTCTGCTTCACTTATCTATTCCACCATCATCTGCACGCCCTTCTCTCTTTTTCTCTTTCTTTCTATCTTTTCTTCCTTGTTGTCTCCCCTCTTCTTTCTTTGATAAAAAGAGCTGGTTCTTTCTATCTTTCTTTTCTGCTTAGTACATTCTCTTCTTCAGCTTCTCATCCAAATAAGCTTTGTTTTGTCTTTTTTTTTTTTGAAGAAAAAAAGTATCATTTTCTTAGCTATGTCTTTATCATATTTCTCCTTAATTCTGTTTCTCTTCTTACATGTCTTACTATTTCATAAATCATAACTTGTCTCGCCGTCTTTCTCTTCTGTTACAAACTAGTTACCTCTGAAGAGCATTCGGTTCTTTTTTCTCCTCAACATTTTTTCAGTTTTATTCTAATAAGACGTATGTTTTACTACACCTCCAGTGTTGACCTATGTGCTCTTTATCGGATCCTCTTCATAACTACCTGGGGTTTTCCTATCTCTTCTTTTCCATTACAGCTATCACTCCATAGTCTGTAGCAGGTGGCACATGAAGCTTCATTTCTGTGTTTTCAACTTATTCTAGATCCTTATCATCACGAAGAATATCCCACCAAGTTCTGGTCTTAGTTTTTTTTTTTTTATAATATATGCTGTTGACCGTGTCCTTTTAATGCAAGTTTGGTGGAGAATTCTGCAGGGGAAAAAGTGAAGCTGCCAGCATGATCTATCTTTGGTTAGTAAGTGAAAGGGGGTGCTAATGCTATGCTGCTAACCCTAGCTAGGTCATGCTCTGACAGCCTCACTCCTTCCTACTTGGGGACCCAATAGATTCCAAACATTCTTCAGAGATGAAACTCCCAAATCAAAGAAAAAAGAAAAGCAAAAGGGCAAGTATAAGAAATGACTGTGTAAGTATATTCCTATACCTTTTGCTTTGTAATGTCAAGGCCCAAGCATGCGTTTCCGAACTTTTGCTTTTCCCCTTTCCTTTTGTTTTTGTTTTATGCGTTCTTTTTAACACATTGCCAGCTGATCTTATGTTATACAAGTATAACTTTAATTCATTTGTATGGAGATTTCCAGTCCCATGTGCGAACTCTTAGCCTCCTATTGCAAGTTTCCAAGGTTCAATTTTTCTGGTCAAGGATGTTGAATTGTTTATATGATTATGAGACCTTAATTTTAAAGACTCCCTCCCTCCCTAGTCCCTCCCCTCCCCAGAAAATAGAAGAAAAGAAAAAGAAAAGCAGCAGTATCAGGAATTGGGAATATGAGTTTTCCTCTAATGTTGATGCTATTATGATTGCATGATCCAAAGATTAAGCCTGTTTCCTTCGGACATGGTATTATGGTCTTTGTGTTGTACCTAGAGCTTTAGTATTATTCTAGAGGTCAATTAATAAGGAGCCTGGATAATCAAAGCTAGCTAGAAAAACTTGTCCTGTACTCGTATTCCTCGAGGAACCTGAAGGGAGTAAACAGAATTTATTTTCTTATCCTTCTCTGGTCGTGTTCCTTCTTTATGGTCTTACATCTCCTTCAATGCATTAAAGATAAAGAAACAAAATGTAAACTGTTTATTGGAAATGTAAACGTTACTCCCGGTTTTTGCTTGTCAAAGGATGCTTTCACATAATTTTGAAGCAGTGGTAGGTCTTATTCTTTTCTCAATTAGACAGTCGTGTTGTGTTGTGAGTCTGAGCATATTAATGTTTTTATTATAGTACAATATACGTTACTGATCAAACTCGTTCACTCAAATTTGTGAAAGAATAATGAATTCAGAGGCTGTACAACAATTCATGGCAACCATTAGTTCACAACTCAAATATGGTTTAGCAACTGTTATTTCTCCTTACAATGATTCGAATAATTGAATTAACTTATCTTTTTGTTTTCCTCAAATGTATTTGGTGCAGTGGTATTTGCCTGAAACCTTCAAAGGGTAGGTATCAAATATATATGTTTTTCAGTTTTTGGTTAAGTTATGTAATTATTTCTTATATTTTATTAAAAATGTGAATTTAATCTTTCTAAAATAATTTTTATAAGTTGAGTCTTTATATTTTTCATTTTTTAATTTTAATTCAAATTTTAATATGGGTAAAAATGTTGATTTGATATATGTTGACATGATACGTGTTGATATGGCATTTACCGATACCAGTATCAATGGACAAAACACTTTCCCTGTACTGAGAAAAGAAAGTTTTAGAGAAACCGTCAACAGGTAGGTCACTTGTTCTTTCAAAATTTTTATTTTGTAATTGGTCATTTCGAACGAAAGAAGGATTCGAGTAAGCCTACACAACTATGAAGTTATAATTTAACATTGTTAAACTTTGAATTGAAATTAATGAATTTAAGAATGTATAGATTTAATTTATATAAATTATTGTTTAAAAATTAAATTTATAATTTTTATGAAGTATATGGATTAATTGTATAATTTGATTAGGGTAAAAACAATTATGTAATTTGAGTTAAAATTTTGTTTCTGTTTTTTCACTTGAAAACAATTTATTTACATCCTGAATCTGTGTCAAGTTTTAAAGATGTTATTTAAATTCATGTCTTAAGAACATTACTCAAATCCATCTTATAATCAAAATATAAATTATTCGAATCTTACGATATCGGGTTGGGTACACGTGTATGTCAATGTAACAACAAATTCATGTACATCTCTTAACTCGAGTTGGGTTTTAAAAGCATTATTCAAATTCATCTTATTATTAATTATAAATCACTCAAATCTTATCATATGGGGTTGGGTGTATGTGGATATCTACATAACATTAACTTATTTACATTGTCGAACTGAAGTTTAAAAACAGTAGTCAAATCCAACCCATGTCTATATATGAGTTTGAATTTATGGTGCTTTAAAAGTGATATTTGAAACTTGTTCGAACTTGAGTCAAGTTTTAAAAGTATTATCTAAATTCATCTCATATTCGAATATAGATTATTTGAGTCGTGTGTTATTAGGTTGGGTACTTGCAGGTAATTAAACAACCCATTGATATTCTTGAACTCTAGTCGAGTTTGAAAAGCATTACTCAAATCCATTTCATAATTGAATATAGATTATTTGAATTTTATATTATCGTGTTAGGTATCGGTGGATATCCAAATAATAACAATTTATTTACATTTTGAGTTAATTTTAAAAGCATTATCCAAATTCGTCTCATAATTGAATATAGATTACTCAAATCTTATGTTATAGGGTGGGGTGTCTGCAAATACCTATATAATAATCCATTTACATCCCAAACTTGAGTTGAGTTTTAGAAGTATTACTTTAATCTGCCCCCATAATCGTATTTAGAGTACTTGAATAAGAGGTGAAATTATAATTTTGTGTTTGGGGGGTGAAGAGTCAAAAACAGTATCTATAAAACAATCAAGTTTAATATCAAGTTTAATGTTTGATAAAAAAATATAAAATTATAAAAAAAGTTTATATAAAAATTATACAAATAAATTTTAAAAATCATTTAAAAGAATCAATTTTAATAATTTATTTAAAAGAATTAATTAATTGAATTATAAATAATTTAATAATGATAATAATTTTAATTTCTTAATAAATTTAATAATAAACAAAAATTAACAAATATAATAAAAAAATCTCAATGAGAAGCAATCATTTAAAAAATATTAAGAGCTATCAACAAACAATTCAATGGGAAGTAATTTCTTAAAATTAATCAATCAATAAATAATTAAATAAAGAAGCAATTTCAAATAAAAAATTTAATTGCTCATAAGAATTTAAATAGAAAAAAAATAACTAATTTGTAGAAAAGCACTAAAGCAATATCTAAATAAATAAGTAATAATTAACTTTAGGTACTTAATCAAATATTTATTTTGTTGATTTTAACAAAAAATGACTAAAAGGATAAATCTTCAATCAAAATCACCAAATAAAAATTATTAAATAAATAAAAAATTTAAAAGTTGAAGATATTAAAAATAAAACAAGTAAATAAATGAAACTTACTAGATATTATGACATAAAAATTAAATTATCGACTAGAGGTTCTCTGCATAAAGAATGTTGGTAAGCAAAAAAATGTAAAAAAATTATATTTTTTTTGTTTTTATAGTATAAGAGGTAATAGTTGTGAGATTTTGAAAAAGTGAAATTTGAAAATAATTTTATTGTAATAGGTTTTATTTTAGTCCTATTAAAACTAATTGTTGACTGATTGTTATAGAGCATCTCACCAAATAAAAAATTATTTTTGAAGTAAATTTATAAAATTTCAAAAAATATATATTAAAAAAATTTAAAATTTTCTATAAAAGAGAAATTATAAAATTTAAAAAAAATAAAGAAAAGTTATAAAATTTTTAAAATTATTAGGACTACCCCAACAACCCCCTCCTTCGCGTCTAACCTAAACTCTATTTCGTCAAGTTGGTTACAGATTTTTTTTGTAATTTTTAAAGTGCACATGATGTTTTTAAAAATAATTTTTTTATAATTTTAATTATTTTTAATTAAATTAGATAAAATTATCTTTAATGAAATCTCTTTATTTTCAAGTGCACATGATGTTACACATTATATTAAAAAAATATTATTGTTATATGTCATGTACAAAAAATATATTACATATCATGATCAAAAAAGATTGTTACACGATATGTTAAAAAAAAATATTGTTACACACCATGTACAAAAACATGTTACACACTATGTTGAAAAAAAATATTATTACATATTATATTGAAAAAAATATTATTGTTACGTGTTATGTTTAAAAAAATGTTATTACACTTTAATGTCTAAAATATTATTACTTGTGAACCAAAACTTCAAATTCTCTCAACTCTTTTTTACTCTTTTTTTTTTTACAATTTGACTCTTATTAAAGTGTTTTTAATATGTTTTCATAAATCAAAACATAGTTTTCTTTATCTAAAACATCTATTTTGACTAAATTTTTTTTTTGAAAGCTTAGGTAATAAATTTCAAAATTTTGAGTTTATTGATAAAAAAGTTATTTCAAATATCTGTGATTATTTTTACTGTTTTAATTTTATTTAAAATACTTAAAAATCAAAATTTTCAATTAACCACTTACCTCAAAAACATCAAAACCATTACTTAGCATCTTGAAAGTACAGGAGAGAGAAATTAAGAGTACAGTAAATGGATATCAAAAGAGAAATCGATAAAATTAGAAAGTATAAGAGAGAGCTAGATGGTGAGAGAGAAGTTAAAAACACAAACAAAGATGTGGAGAAATTATAATGAATAGTTTAATTTATTTTAAATAGTTTTAAAAATATTTTTATTAAATCAAAAGTAAATATGATTAAAAAAATTATATTTATTTTAATAATTATTTTTAAAATTCTTTTATCAGGAAAGTTATTTTTCACTATTTCTTGTGACTTAATTATTTCGTTTTCATTGCTTTTGACGTTTTTGATCAATTTCTCAATAAGGAATTAATTAAGTCAAATGCTGAAGAAAACGTTTAGTAGTTAATTATGCAATGGTAAGTAAAAATGATGTCAAGTGATCAGCGCTGTGTCGGCCACTAACTTCTCTAGTCTATGTCCCTTCCCACACAAGCAAAGAATGAAGGAATGAGAAAAAAGCCAGAATTGAAGGGGAGGCCACTTTGACTACTGAAACCGGTTTTGAGCATGATACAAACTCTATGAGACTTAAATCACCCAAAAGTAACTTGGTGAATTGTCCATGTACTAATCCGGAAATAACTGGAGCAGGGAAGATTATTACCCAAAGATTGAATTCTGGGAAGTGGATGTTTGTTAATATGTGCATGTTTTCCTATTCTTCAATGATAAAAGATAGATGCTGCTAATTATGACACAAAAACAATTACATGGGGGCTGTGACTGGATGACCCTTTTCTTTTTTTTTTTGTTTGTGGCACTCTGCCAAATTGGATTTGGTAAGCATCGTAGCATGCTCATCCAAAGCACAACAATGTTTTAACTATAAACCCTCCACAGCCTTGAAGCTTGCGCAATTTGATTGAATTTCCTTCTAATAACTGTTAGTATTATAAGCATCCTTTTGTAAGTGGGATCGGCTGTCAATTATCAATCCAAACGGAAATGCTACTTACTATATATCCTTTTTTAACTATTTATTGGTGTTTTTTGGGGGGTACGAGTTAAAAAGGCATCAATGTTATTACTTGTAATGCTGTTAAAACTGTAGATATATAGCTATTGCTGGTACAAGAAAGCAGAAAACATAAAAACCAGCAGGTGGCCCATGTCACGTTCCTCTATCTAAATCATCTACGGAATCTAAACTATTGCGAGGGTCAATGCCTTTCTAGTCTAACAATTGAACTAATCACGTTCAATGTGCTTTCCAACTCAACAAAAAATTTGATGATCAATCAAAAAGGGATTCATGTTCAAATAATAAAAATATAGATAGAGTTATAAACTCTGTTTAGTTGTTAATTTGTAGGAATTTTGTAAGGTACAATTCAGAAAATGTATATGCCAACATACTTTTTGCTTTATGGAAAATAATAGAAGTTGTCAAATAGTCATTCGTGATTTGTTCACACCCCATTTGAGCCAAATTCTAAGGGACTTTTCTTTGGAATATGAACATCTGTTCCAAATTTTGGATACCTTTGTATGGTGATGACTCTGGCCCTGCCTACCTCTATCGGTTCCTTCTACCCAAACCTACCAAGGAGATGGAAACAAATCATATGAAACAGAATGTCAAAATCAGTACATAACAAGCTTTATCAGACTGTTTGCTTTTATCGATTAGACTGCTTAAGTGCTTACTTAATCCAAGATTATGTGTCTTTAAAAATCCTTTTAATACGTAGTTGACACTAATTAGATGCTAAGAGGACCAAGCTTCTGACAAATGGCATCTCATGTTTTGAAAAGGTGGAATTAATAATGGCCTTCACCATAACAAAGGATAGATGCTTAAACGGAAGGAAAGAAGATACCCATCAAAGTAATCAGTGAAGATTCGAGTGAAAGGAGATGAGAGAGAGAGAGACACGTGATATTGTTGCAGTTATGAGCATTGAGATGTTAACTTTTTTCGTTTAATCTACTTTAAACTTAGAAACAAGAGTGTATATGTATTCTTGATGAAAGCAAAGATTATGACAAAACATGAATGGGATTCAATAATTTAAAAAACATGAGTTAGTTAAGATAAGGAATCCATGACCTGAGATGCAAACATAAGATCATGCTTGTTATATGAACTTGATCATCTTTATATAATACGTAGCATGAAGAATTTGAAAGATGAGCTAGCTTAATAGTTAAGTTTTGAAGAGTAAATACATGTATTTACCATATCTAATTAATCTAATCCCTGTAGGGGGTCAAGATGTTGACATTTTTCCTTTTGTTTTGTGGCGATGCAAATGGTCCCCTTTAAGCTTAATCGTGCTTAGCACTTTTTGATTATTGTTTGGGGGGTTTGATGGGAAGGATGTTGAAGGTGAGAGGGAAAGAGAGAGAAAAGGAGACCCACCTAAAGCAGAGAGAGGCTCTAATCTATGCAAGTTTTGGAACTTCTCACTGCCTTGTCTGCATGGTATTGGCGTGGACATGATAATATTCATTTTGTCTCACTTTGGACCACTGCCAAGCCAAGCCATCTGCATTTGTTGCTTAATATATTATTACTACTACTGTTTTTCCTAAGCTAGCCTTTTCATCCGACTCCTGTAATCAATAAAAGCACCCAAATTCCTCTCTCTCTCTTTCTCTCTCTCTCTCTCTCTCTCTCTCTCACTTCCTCTCTATATATATCCCCTTTCTCCTACTGCCATGCATCCTTGTAATTTGAAGGATAATTACTACTCAGATGAGTTAGATGAATCTCTCTTTCTTTCTTTCTCTGGGGATTAAGGAGGAGCTTATCAGCTAGATGATTACATGCTATGTTGCCGTGCACCCACTAGCAGTTGAAGCTGCCAGCATGATCTAAACTTCCTTCTCTGTCGAGAGGATAGATTGGATCATGTGGTAGCTTCACCTGTTGTTGGGATCACGAAGAAAAGAACCCTTAGTCTGCTCCCAGCTGCATTCATCGAATATACCCACAAGTCAGAACTTCAATTCCAGTTTCCCCCACATAGGTGAAATTTTTTATCATCTCCAATCGCAGCCTAATGCATTTCCCTTGTTACTTTTTTTCATTTTTTCTTTCTATGTGATCGTAACTCTTGTTGTTTTTGTAACTTTTCCAAGGTTTTGAATATCCTTTTTGCTTTCATGAGTGACAATTGGTGCTGCTCCAGCAGCCGGTTGCAGGTATCAGTCCACATCTTCTAGAGGGTTGAGAGGTTTTCACAATAGCAAAAAAAAAAAAAAATGATAGTAAAAGGACGATACCATCATCATTTTCTGTTGGAGGAGAGTAAGAAAACGAAAAAGAAAAAATCAAGAGTCTTGAGCCTTGCACACGTGGCACAGCATATCCCCCATTCAACTTTTTTTGGCCCCTTCCTTTGGGTGTCTGAATAGTGTTTGGGGAAGGGAATCTCAAAAGTAAAGAAATTAGTGTTAGGGTTTTCAGTCACGGGATTTCTCAGATATCTGAAACGAAGTAGAGATCCCATCTCTAGCCACATTTCCTATGTGTGGTGGTTAATGACAATTTTCATTGGCTGCTTTGCCATAATTTTTCGTGTTATTATAAAGTAAAATTTTTGAGGTCTGGCAACATGTCATTTCGGAATATAAAACTAGTGAAAAAGGAGAAAAAGCAAAAGGAGAAGGCACGATGACAATGTAATAAACCTTGCTAATAGCTAGCCTTTTTGTACATTTTCAACAACAGGATACAGGATATTTTTGTTTATTCACAGGAATCATAACAAGCTCGCAGAATAATTTGAATCTGGGAAACTAGTACTATAAACCTCAAATGCTTTCCGTTTCTTTTTCTATTGTTTTAATTAATTAAAGATATATTGCAAAAAAAAAATAGAAACCCCATTTTTCCATCAAGGTTAACTGCTTTTCCTTTTTTTTTTCTTTTTAATTCCCTTTTGTTCTCTATTTAATAGAAGCTTATCCAGCCTGCACCAAAAAAAAAAAAAAAATAGAAATCCAAAAAGGTCTGAAATTAATATTTCAATTTTCAAGTGTTCGCCAGATCATTCAAGGACTATTGACAAATTTGGGTGAATATATATATATATATACTAGTTTCAATTATACAAAAGAGGTAAGGTTTCAATTTCTTAGTAGTATCATATAGTCCAAAAATGGGCACAATATTTATTCATTAAAATTAGAAAGTGAAATTCATCTAGACTGTATTCCATGATCCAAGATGAACTAGTAATTAGTATACATTAATTAATTAAAATCTTTTTTATAGTATAGTCGGTCCGGGGAGTAAGTAAGCAAGCAACGTGAGGAAGACCAGGGATGGATCTAAATTTGTCTCGATGTCCTAAGACTGCCAGCAAATCTCCCGCCTGCACTTAGGTTAAAGACTTGATTCAGCATTACACGCTCATTAATTTAATATGAATGATAATTGCTTTTCAAAAAGAAATATTGTTATTTTAATATGTTGGCAAACCAACCACAACTTGAATATGTACGTTACTCTTTTTTCTATATCAGTTGATACAGACGGGTACCCTTTGTTTTTTTCACAACTATAGAAAAGCTTGATTCCCAATGGATGAGTTTGTTGCAGCTCGACACCTTGCTACTTGTTTGGAAGCTTCATTTGGCCAAGAATCCCATGCCTTTTCGTGATTCTATGAGCACACACACCAAATCTTTATATATATTATATATAGTGACTGATCTGATTCTCGTTACCCCTTTTAGGCTTCTCAACAGTTTTCGTCGCTCTCTCCTAGGCTTTAAATACATGCCATTTGTGGGAAATGTTCCTTTTCCTCACTGCCTATCAACCTTTTCCATTTCTTTTGTCTTTTTTGAGCTCCTTCTCACGACAATTGGGCTATAGCTAGAGTAATTAACAATATTAATGAGGACTATGTCTCAACTACCTAACCAAAATGATTAATTTAAATTAATTTAGGATTATATCAAAACAGACCAATATTATTTTTCTTTTCACTATGGATCAAAATGTAAAGTAATCATTAATGTTATATGTTGTATTTTTCTAAAATTAATTACCATCTTACAAAAATTCAATAAATTTAGAGTTTTAACAACATTTATTGCCTGTGTTGCTAAAGGAATTTGATCATGGTAGTATTATGTTATTCCTTGAGCAATATTTTTATGCAGTAGGCTTCATATAATAGTTATTAGTGTGTAGATATGTAGTACATTACTACTTGAACAACATTTTCAGGACAAGTATTAAACTATTAATGTTGATTAGGGTTTGCCCAAAGATGCTCAAACTGATTGATATACAAAACGCTACAAATTAAATTTTGGAAAAATGGCATTTTTAATTTTTCTGAAATTATACTTAAAATGGCATGACTAGTCTGTGGATTTAATAAAAAAACTGCTTTTCAGGAAAAAAAAATATGAAATTATAAATATATGATGTTAGTATATGTACTTGGAAAAAGAAATATTATTAATATATGATGTTAGTATATGTTTGTAAACTTATGTTTACGTTAGTGTAATTTACTATTTATTTATGAACAAACAATTCATGGGTTCTTATTAATTAATAAATAAGGATAATGAAGGGTACATTAATAATGATTTGGTCTTGGGTTTCGCTTTGGATGGAATCTATGAAGTGGTTGATTTGCCTTTCCCAGCAATAGCTGCTGCCCTGCTGGGACTATCAGGCCAACCAGTTTTCTTAAAAAATAGGCCCCTTGCCTTAGATTTTGGAGCAAAATTTAGGACAGCAAATTCGTAGAAGCCTAGTCATACGAAGCATATGGTAAATTCTCTTGCAGCATACAATTACGTAATGCATATAAATTAGCAAAAAAGTTCAAAATAAATAAAATTCAATAATTCTATAATTTTTTACCTGCAAAATGTAAAAAGAGTCTTGCCAACAAATTCTAAGCTGTACCTGTAATGCATATAAATAATATACTTTTATTAGTCTAAATTGCTTTTATGAAGAAAAGAACCAATAATCAAATTAGGCAACTTGAAATCAACTTCTTTATCACTAGGTCGATTTTTGTACTGATAAATGATTATTATTATTATTTTCGTTATTTTAAATTAAATATCCACTTCATAAATAACACAAAATTTAAAAAAATAATATATTTTGGTTTTTACTTTATAATTTTGTCTTAAAATGGTATAAAAGTTAGAAATATTTCACTTACGATTAATATTTTCAACGAAAGTTAATTTGAAACTATTTTAAGAAAGTGGATATTGTTTTGAAGTGAAATATTAGGCAGACTAAGAAGATATTTATGGGAAGAACATTGTACTTAATGTACTTTTTTTAATATATATATATATTGTTATAAAATATAAACTAAAAAAATAATTATAAAAGAAAAAGAATAACAATAAAGAAAATATTTAGAAGTAATAATAAGATCTTCTTAAAATGTATATATTTTACAAATAAAGTGAAAGACCTATTGATAGTTAGGGTAACAACCCTTGAATCATAATCATAATCTAATTCAATTTAAGAATTCAAATTAGATTACACTTTATGTATCTAGTCTATTAGATTGTTTGACTTGGTTGGAACTTCTTAAGTCATAACATAATAGACATTCACACATATATTCATAATACTTCCCTTGAATATTCATCGTATTAAGAATATGCCTCGTTAAAACCTTACTAGAAAAAAACTTCATGGAAAAAATTCAAGTGAAAGAAAAAGAGTACGTAATTCTTTTCAAGAATATGTTTTTGAAATATTGTCTCATTAAAAACCTTATCAAGAAAAACTTAGTGGGAAAAACTTTGAAAAAGGAAAAGAATACAGTGCATATTTTACTTTCCTTAATGATTGTATTATTTAAGATCTTTAAAATGAAGCATTTCAATCTTTTGTACCAACTTTTAATATGTTGTAGTAAGAAGGGTTTTGATGAATAAATTTGCTAGATTATCACTTGATTGAATTTGTTGAATATTAATATCACATTTTCTTGGAGATCATGAGTGAAGAAGAATTTTGGTGAAATATATTTTATTCTTTCACCTTTAATGTATTTTTCCTTTAACTACACTATGCAAGTGATATTATCTTCAAATAATGTTGTTGGAATTTCCTTCTTGGTTGACAGGCCACAAAATTTTTGAATATGTTTAGTCACAAATCTTAGTTAGATACATTTACAACTTACCTCATGAATTACTAAAATTTATACATGGCTAGAAGAAGTGGCACCTATAGTTTGTTTTATAGAATGTCATAAAATAGTCGTACCTCCATATGTAAATAAGTAACTTGTTTGGGATCGAGCTTTATGTGGATCAAATAAATATCTTTCATCTGTGTAATCAATTAAATTTGATTTTGATACATTTGAGTAATATAAGCCCATGTTTATTATTTCTCAAAGATATCAAAGTATATGTTTAATTCCATTCGCATGCCTTCAAGTTGGAAAAGAATTAGATCTTGCTAATAAATTTACAACAAATGATACATTAGGTTGTGTATTACTAGCAAGATACATTAGCGCTTCAATTGCACTAAGATATGGTACTTTAGGACTAAGAAGTTCTTCAATATTTTCACAAGGTCAAAAAATGTCCCTTTTCACATTTATGAGGTTAGAAAAGGTTCTATTTTACATTTAATTACCTTACAACCATTGGTGAACTCAATGGATGTGCTTTGTCCATATAAAATCGTTTTAGCATTTTTGCTATATAATTTAAATGATGGACAAAACTTTCATTTATCAAGTGTTCAATTTTTTCAAGGTCTTTCATCTCAAATTTTTTCTTTAAGTAATTTACGACTTTTGATAACTTTTCAAGAGTTTCAATAATGTTTAGGTTATCAACATAAATAGCAATTATTACAAATTCATATCCGAATCTTTTTATAAAAACACATGGACATATAGGATCATTTTTATAGTCTTTTTTCAACAAATATTCACTAAGGCAATTATACTACATGCATCCAGATTGCTTTAATTCATATAAAGGTTTATTTAATTTGATCAAATAAAATTTTCATGAATTCAAATTTTGTGCTTCAAGCAACTTAAATCCTTTAAAGATTTTCATATAGATATTGTTATCAAGTGAGCCATATAAATAGGTTATAACTACGTCCATCAGATGCATTTCAAGCTTTTCATGTATTGCCAAACTAATTAAATATCGAAATGTAATTTCATTCACCACATGAGAATATGTTTCGTCATAATCAATATCAAGTTTTTAGGTAAAACCTTGTGCGACGAGCCGTGCTTTATATTTCATAATTTCATTTTCTCATTTTGTTTTCATACAAATACCCATTTATATCCCGCTGGTTTTATATCATTTGGCATATGGACTACATGCCCAAAAACTTCACATTTTGCAAGTGAATTTAATTCTACTTTGATTGTGTCTTTTCACATTGACCAATCATTTCTATGTTTACATTTTCTAATAAATGTAGGTTCAAGATTCTCATTTTCTTTCATTATATTAAGCGCTATATTATATGCAAAAATATCATCGACATCTATTTTATTCTAGTTCTGTATTTTCCCTATCATAACATAATTTATTAAGATCTTTTCATTTTCATTGATTTAAGCTACCTAAATTTCTTCTGGAGTTATGTTAGAGGCCTTTTCTGGAGTATCTATTTTCTCTTTCTAACCATCTTGAATATTTACTCTTTTCTCTTTTTAAGGCTTTTGGCATGCCACAGGCTCATTAGCAATAACAGATTGTCCTACTAGGATATCAATTTTGATTAAAGCATTTAAAGCTAGTATATGAGATTTAGTTACTCTCTTTAGGTCAATAAATGTGTCTAGCAACTGATTTATTATATTTTATAAATTAATTATCTTTTGAACTTTTGGTTCAAATTGATTTGTGTGAGAATCAAAACTAGATAATGATAATACATTTCAAGATATATTTTTTTCCAACTGTTTATTTTCTACCTTTAATGTTGAAAAAATTATTTTATCAAAATGACAATCGGCAAACTTTGCAGTGAATAAATCTCATATTGAGGGTTCTAAATATTTAATTATAGATAGAAATTCATGTCCAACATATATTTCTAACCTTCACTGAGGACTCATCTTTGTACATTATAATGGAGCAATTGGAACATATTTCGCACATCTAAAAATTCTTATATGAGAAATATTTTGTTCTTGACCATAAGCCAATTATATAGGGGAGAATCTATAATAATTTGTTAGCCTAATGCATACAAGTGCTACTGCATGCAAAATGGTATATCTCCAAGTAAAAATTGGGAGTTTCGATTTCATAAGTAATGGCCTTGCAATCAATTTGAGGCATTTAATAAATGATTCTGCTAGACAGTTTTGTGTATGAACATGAATAACATATTGTTCAACAATTATTTCAATTGACATACAATGTTTATTAAAAGCTTGAGATGTAAATTCACTAACATCATTAAGACAAATTATCTTGATTACATAATAAAAAAAAATGCTCACAAATGAATTATTTGTGCAAGTAATCTTACAAATGCCAAATTGCAAGTTGATAATAAGTACACATGTGACCATTTTGTCAATACATCGATTAAAACCATAAAATATCTAAATGGTCCACATGGTGGATTATGGGTCCACATTTATATCCTGAATACATTCAAAAAAAGTAAGAGAATTAGTCCCAACTTTAACTAGTGATGGTCTTATAATTAATTTACCTTTAGAGTAAGCAGCATATAAGAATTCATTAGATTGAAAAATCTTCTAGTTTTTCAATGGATGATCAAATGAATTTTTTAATAATTTTTTGTATCATTATTGATCCAGGATAGCCTAATCAATCATGCCAAACATTAAAATTATTAGCAAACTTCTGGTTCACTATAGCATAAGTTTCAATCATTTTAATTTTTGTATAGTACATTTTAGAGGACAAAGTGGATAATTTTTTTAATACACATTTTTTACCAAAGATAGAGATGTAATATAAAGGTATTCGTGCCTCTTTCATTCATTGTCTCAATATGATATCCGTTTAGATGAATATTTATAAAATCGAATAAATTTCTTTGAAACTTAGTTAAAAATAACGCATCTTTTATTATAAACTTTGTTCTTCTAAGTAGTGAAATATTGGCTCTTCTGAAACTTTCAATTAATCTTGTACTGCCAGATATTGTATTGACATTGGCTTTTCTTATTGTCAAGTGAGAAAAATATTTCTTGTACTTAAATATAGTGTGCATTGTAGCGCTATTTATTAGACATATAAGTTCATCATTGATCTTGGATCAATTCAGATGAATATTCATATTTTCTTCAATAAAATAAGATATATAGTAAGAAACTTACAATTTGACATAAGATAACATTAAATATAAAAGTTATTATTAAAACACATAAAAAAAATCTTCCTAATAGGCTTATTCTAAAGCACACCAACTTTTTAATAAAAGCATATCGAACATACCAATCTCTTAATAAAGTTATACAAAAACACATTAACAAACTATTTATGTCAAGCCCGATCCTAAATTATCTGACATGACATTTATATATGTGACATCATGTCTGCATATTGAATAGCTCGGCAGAGTTGGTAAAAAGCCGGTATTGTACTTAGAAGTACAAATAAGTTAATTTATGCCTCGAATTAGTAAAATAGAGATTTTAAAGTGAAATAAGGAATTTCACAGTCCAGGGATTACTCGAAATAGTAATTCGGAGTTCGAGGGCAAATTTGGAGTCAATCGGAGAAATTAGCCGATTAGGGACAAAACGGTCATTTTTCAATTTCAGGACAAAATGAAAATTTTTTATAAAGATTTTGATTTCAAATGATCAAGAATAATTATATGAAATATAATATGATTATTGGAGCATAGAATGAATTTTAGCAGTGAAAAATTATGATTCCCGATATTTTTGGGATACAAGGGCAAAATGGTAATTTTACCATTAAAGGACAAAACGAGAATTTTTAGAAAAGATTTTGGCCCCATATGATTAAGATTGATCAATTAAAGTATTATTTGAGATTGAAAAGTGGAAATAATATAATTCCGGTACATTTCAGAGTATAAGGGTAAAATCGTAATTATTTCGTCTCGAGGGCAAATCGGTAAATTTTTCATCCCAGCATTGGTCAAGACCAAGGGATTTTATTTAACTAGGGTATGGATAAATATGGGATTTATTTGTGGTGGAAAAATTGGAATAAAAGTCAACAAGTTAAAAAAAAATGGACTAATGGCATTTTGCCATGTGGCAAGCCATTATAATTTATTATTAAACTAATAAAATCAACCTTAACCCTCACATTTTCACTCAAAACTCGGCACACACCTGCAGCAAAGGAAAAACAAAGAGAAAAAGGAGAAAAACAAGAAAAATAAGCCAAAAATTCAAGGAAAATCAAGTTTTTTCAAGATTCAAGCCAAACAAAGGTGAGATTTCTTTAGATTTACTCTAACCCTAGCTTACCTATGCTTTAGTTCTTGCTTTTCATGGTTAAATGATGAGTTATCATGCTGAATTTCTTGAGGCCAAATGGGTATGGATGAGGATTTTATATGGGAATTGCTTGAATTTGAACTATGTTGTTGTTTGATGATGGTTAAGCATAGTTATGAACAAAGTTTTAGGAAAAACATTCAATTCCCCTAAGGTTCTTTGTTGGCTGAACCATGTGGGTTGAATATCAAGGAGGAATTGTTTGAATTTCAAGGAAAATGGATTGGAAAAATAAAGAATTAAATGAAAAATGTGACTAGGAAAAATTACGGTGTTAGTACACCGCAATGTCTGAATTTTTATGTGAAGGATTTCAAGGATTTCAAGGCTGAAATTTTAATTGTTTAGAAGTGTGTGTGATGAATTAAGGTTTAAAAGAGAAATGGATCAATTTGGAAGTGATTTGGACATAATTGTCAATTAATCGGGTAATCGGTCAAAATTAGTCAATATCGCATTTTAGCGAAATTCGGACGTGTTTTGCATTTGCATATCACGCATTAGTCATTTAAATTAGTTTATATCAATTTAGGGATAAATTAGTAAATTCCTCAACTTTATTATTTGTCAAGGTGGTGAGACGTCCGAAAAAGGTAAGGAGATCGCGCCTGAGGACCACTAGCACAAGTGCATCCGAAAATTCGAATTTTCGAAAGCTGTGAGTGAACATATTATCACTTAAATTATCTAAAGTGATTTATGTCTATTTTTGGTGAATTTTATGAAAAAATAGATTTTCCTGATAAAATTATATATTTTGAAAATAATGGATTTAAATAAAATTATTTCATAAATTGTATGAAAATCTATTGTGATTTTGAAAAGTAGAGCACTGGGAGACCACTATTTGTTACATGATAACTTGTATTTTGAATCAATTGGCTTATGATATTATGGCATGATTGGCTGTCTGGTTAAATTTGTTCAAAATTGTGAATTGTTTGTTCTACTTTGATAAATTATTTAGAAATGAGAATGTGCCAAATCATGCTATTAAATGTTTTATTTAATTGGTGGATTGAAATCTGCTGCAGTAGATGGGTTTCCGTGGACCAACCTAATTAGAGGTGGCACAGTAAAACCCCTATATATATACTGATATCTCAATTGTAGAGGAGTACAGGGTTATTCATTTAATTTTCCTGAGATATGACAGAGTCACTTCACGTAAACCACCACGTGAAGACGAACTCAGCCAACGCCAAGAATTGGTCATATTTTTAGTAAAATTATAAATTTGAATGACCTTGACGGAATCGGTTAGATGCCTCAGCCAAGGTATCCCCGAGTATGTATTTATGGCATGAGCCACGATTTTGATAAATCATAAGCTTTATACTTATATGTATTATTATAATTATTATCATTTTTGTTACTATGTGAGTGAATTAAAATTACTCACACTGGATTAAATAAGGTTTCATGTTATGAAACCCTTTGATATAAAAAGGTTTTCTTTGTCTCCTATTACTCGCCTTTATATATTTTAAGAGATATTTGTTTACTCACTGAGTTGTGTAAACTCACCACTCTCCCTTTCAACATTTCAAGACCGGACTAGTTGTAGATAGCTGTATTTGCGGAGGACCACAGTTGGTTTTTGCAACCTCATTCCGCAGTAGGTTTCTGATCTTCTTACTTATGTTCATTTTGGGCCCACAAGTCACTATAAATATACTTATGTAATCTGCTTAATTGTATCTCAGCATGTAAAATTTTATCTTGTATTTACGTTATAAAACCTATTTACTAAATACTTTGTAAATATTGTTTTATAAGAAATTATAGTATATTGATAAATATTTTATTGTATTTATATTCGATGATTTTTATTTCATTTAAAATATGTGTTTTCCAAGTATTTGCGACGAAATTTTTGATAAAATAACGAAAATGCCCCTGTGAGTCGAGAATCATTTTCTGGTCACTTTGGTTTGAAAGTGGCTAGTAATTATTTAAATTATGACTTTCGAAAATCGACGCTCACAAGAGGGGTAAGAAAATTGATATGATAGCCTTGCGGGGTTTCGATCGGTATTCGGGGTATGAATATCTATCGAGACGTCGCGGCGGTTGTCGCGGGCCCAATGGAAAGTTCCGAGTCGTGACAATTTAAGAAATTCCATTCTTGAGATTTCCATCGTCAATTAGATGATCAATTCATTCTTCATGGTAGGCAATAAAATCAGCAACATTCAAATGTGGTACACCAACTTGGCTATCATCTTGAACAAATTTTGTTTCAAAATTTTTTCTTTTATTTTTCAGTGATACTTGATAAAGTTTAACAAGATGTTTTGACGTATGAAAAGTATGTGACCAATGACCTATCATGCCACATCGATAACAAACATTTTCTATATTCTTTTTATTTTGTCCACTTTTTATCTTTTTCTTGTATTTGTCGTAACGTGCGGGTCTGGGAACCCGACCGCTAGACGCGGGAGAAAATAAAAGAACTTAGGAGTCGCCACCAATCGTTTTTTATAGGTGCGATTGGTCACCTATTGACTCGGTTCTAATCGATGAAGTCCTAAATTTATTTTAGGTCCATCGAAAGAACAAAAAGTGGTCTACGTTGTTCAAAGATGGGTTCGGGAGTGCGGTTACGCACGAAGAAGGATTAGCACCTTCGTGGCGCCTGTTCCACGAACGGTACCATTTAATCTTAAGTCATTCTTTTACGGCCTGATTTTGATTTTATTGTTATATTTTTTTAATCTTTGCTTATTAACTAAGTTTTATTGAATTGGTCTTTTATTCGGTTTTACGTATGCACATGATGCAAACATAAAATGATGTCATGATTTATTTATTTTAAATAATGGGGTTGGTAATCTTTTATTGAAAAATTATTCGAAGACCATCCTAACGCTTTGGTTAAGTCTCGACGTTTTCCTCACTTAGGGATATCCCCAAAAGAACTCATCTCTACAAGCTCCTCGGAGAAATCCCATTATCGGAATTCCCGCTCCATTTACAAGATAAACATGGCATGCTATGACATGATAAAATGATGATATCTACATGCACGCGGTCATTGACTTAAATGCCTCATAATTTATTCAATTATATGTTTGTTATTATTTTTTCATGAATCATTTATTTGTCATTATTTTTTATTCTTTTTTTTTTATTTTTTCATGTTTTATTATTTTACTATGTTTTATTTTTTTGTTTTCTATTTAAATATATATTCTTTAATTAACATTATTAATTAGTAACTTACTTAATTATATAGTTTATCAAAAAATTTATGGTTAAATTAACTTTATTTGGTAATATTTATTTAAACTAATTAACTAATTATATTAATTTAATAAGTGCAACATTTCATAAATTTATTTTCCTTCTAACATATTTTCAATAATGATTATTTGAATAATGAGTATTAGAGTATAGAGTTCGAACTTATCCCGATGCTTCGGTGAAAATCTGTCTTAAACTCCGCACTTAAGAAATCCACTCGAAAGAGGCAACTCTTTGTCCTTTTTAGATGGAATTCTATCCTTGGATCACTCAAAATAATCGTTTCATTTTTTATTTTATTTATTTATTTGTTATATTTACGAATATATATAAGTATATTTACAATATAAATATTTCTTTTTTTATCCTATGCTTCTCATCCACTAATTATTAATATTTTTTATGGTTGATCTTTATTTACTTTGATTTTCTAACACTAAAATAAATATTCATATTTTATATAATCTATATTCTTCTCTTAGGAAAATAAATACATTTTAATTAAATAGGATGGGCTAGACCTAATATCAATAAAATCAAAAACCAAATAAAGGAGAAAAATTATACCTTACTGGGTTGAGGTCGGCCTAGCCCACAAACCTGTAGGAAGCCCAACACAGTAGTACCAAATCTGCTCCTTAAGCCTGCAACACTGTTTTATGAAACGCATCGTTTGGTGCTTGAAGTACCTCCCGAAACGTCGTCGTTTAAGCCTTAAACCTTTCAAATCCCCACTCCCCTAAAACAGCGTCGTTTAGCTCTCTCATACCTGAGTATAAAAACTTCTTTTTTTCCTTCTCCTTTCAATTTCTATTCCATTTTCTCTCTCTAAGCTCAAATGTTCTCCCTTCTCTCTAGACTTTCTATCTTTTCTCTTTTTTCTCACTACCGGTCGGATCTCCCTTCACCGGTGTTGCACCTTCCCTCTCTTCCCCTTCTCTTGTCTTTTTTTCTTTCCTTCTCTCTCTTTCCCCACCGGCCTCTCCTCTCATTGCCAACGCTATTCCAATCTCTTCTCCACTAAACCAGCATCGCTCAGATCTCTCCTCTCCTCCCTTGAGCAGGTGCTGCTCCGATGTGCCCCCTAGATCTTTCCTCTCCTCGCTTAAACCAACGCCGCTTGACTACTTTTATTTTTTTTTATTTTTTTCTGTTGCTCTTTTTTTATTTTTTTTTGGTTATGGATTGTGGTTGTTGGTTGCTAGATGTTTAGGATTTTTCTTTTGTTTTTGTATTGGGTATCTTATTGGTTGTTAGAAGAAATTAAGGATTTTTTTTGTTGCTGTTTTTGTTGTAGCTTGGCTTTCAAAAATCTCAAAATCTTTATTTTTTGGTTATTCATCCGACTTTTTCTTTTATGCGTGGGTTTCAAAGGCTTCAAAGTTTGATTGTCCAAAATTTTGGACAATCAGAAGCCTTAAAGTCAAAACAAATCCACAAAAAAATCTCCCAAATCTTAGCTGCCTGAGGAGCATTGAATGCTTTGTATTTGGTTGACAATAGAGGCAGGCGTGCTTCAGATTTTTTTTTTAATTTTTTTATTTTGGTTATTTTTATTTATTTTTATTTATTATTATTTATATTATTAAAAAGAGGTGTCTACAGTTACCTCTCTTTGCACATTCTTGAGTATCAAGAATAGTACAAAGACGTAGACACCTTACTTGGTCTCTTCTTGTGTTTTTTTTTTCTTTTTCTTTTTTTTATAATAACCAAAAAAGCTTTTCATCTCAAAACGAGGCTATGTTACCTGGAGGTTTTGAAGATATACCCGGAGGTTTTAAGAATGGACTCGGAGGTTTTGAAAATGGACTCTGAGGTTTTAAGAATGTACCTAGAGGGTTTAGATGAAAAGATTCCTCATCTCAAAATGAGGCTGCGTTACTCGAAGGTTTTGAAGATATACCCAGAGGTTTTAAAAATGTACTCGGAGGTTTTGAGAATGTACCCGGAGGTTTTGAAAATTTACTTGGAGGTTTTAGATGATGTACCCGGAGGTTTTAAAGATGTACCCGGAGGTTTTAAATGAAAAGATTCACCATCTCAAAATGAGGCTGTGTAGCTTAAATTCTCTCGTGCCAAGATAACTGGGCTTAAACATTTTGGATGCCAGCTAAATTGGGCTTATTCATCTTTTGTGCCAACGTAACTGGGCTTAAACATCTTGGATGCCAGCTAAATTGGGCTTAAATCTTTTTGTACCAACGTAACTGGGCTTATACATCTTGGATGCCAAGTAAATTGGGCTTAAACTCACTCGTGTTTGGTTTTTTTTTTACTTTTTTTTACTTTTTTTTCTTTTTCAATGAAAGACTCAAATCTTTCTTAACTTAATTGCTTGAAAACTGCATTAGTTTTGACATTTATTTGAAAACTTTCAATTTTGATGATACATGGTCATGTGCATGATTGGACATGTATGCATGATTGAATGATGGACTGCTTTTCTTTGTTTTGCACCATATATCCCTCACTTGAAAGATCATTTTTCTTGAATTCACATCTTTTGACGATGTTCTTTTGTAGTTGCTAATTTCTTCACCTCAAAAGAACCTTTTGCTGATCTCGTCATATTGATTTGGATTCTTGAAATCACTTTTCCCCAATGGATGTGAACGAAAGATCACCAACTCAAATTGGACTTCAATGCTTCCAAACCTCTTGTGGTGAAATCTCTTCCTTGCGTTATTTTTTCTCACCTTCTTTTTTTTTATTTTAAATGGATTTGTCTTTTTCAAAAGTGCTTGTCTTATCTCTCAATGATTGAAAGATTTTCCTCAAGAAGATCATAAGGGCTATCTTTTTTTAATAAAAAACATCTTGATTTTTGATGAAATCACAACAAAATTGCCCCACACAATTATTTTCATGATCAAAGATAGCTAAATCTTGGAGCAGGAATGTACCAATTCTACACTTTTCTTGTTAAAGTGATAAAACATCCAAGTTAGAAAAACATGTGATGTTTGAATCTCTTGAAAATTGATGATTACTATTTGAAATGATTTTGGATGACAATCTGGCCTTTCAAAGAGATAGGATGGTTTAACACATCAAGATCTTGCTTAACAATAAAGGTTTCTCACCATTTCATGGGAAAAAGAAAAAGGTTGAAATTTCTTTGTCTAAGCTCACAAATGTATGGTGATTTAAAATCAAATTTTGTAAAAAGATTTCTTTTGAATCACAATCAAATTTGACATTCTCTAAGCCTCATGATGTATAGCAAGATGATAAATATCAAGACCAGCTATTACAGGTTTAACATTATGGAAGGCTATTTTGAAAGAGGTAGGCTTAAAATTCAATATGGCTTTTTTCAATAGATTGTGAATCTTTAAAGTGCTTGAGAGTCTTATACACTTAAAAAGTGCCCAACGAATTCAGCTTTCTTGAAATGGCCTCTCTCTCTGGTGCTTCTTGTTATCACCTTATTTAAAATCATGAGTGACATCATAAATTCCCATATTCACTCTAGACTGCCCTTTCGGGTTTTCACTCTAGAACTTCATCTTTTTTCACTCACTTTTCTATCTCTTTTTTCTTCTTTTTTCATTGATCGTTCTACCATGCACTTAGGAAAATTCAAACTCCATCCAAAATAGGTTGATGGATTCAAAAAGGTAATTTTGACAAAGAAAAGAAGTCAAAGTCTCATTTTCTATGTGATGATCTTTTTCTATAAGATAACTCTTCAATTTAAGTATCCACACTTGATCAAAATGGACTTTTTTAAGCACGTAATGTAGGCTATGATTAAGGGTTTTGAAAAAAAGGATACAAAGGCCGAAAACATGTATTTAAAGGTGATTAAACCAATGATCATTTATTACTGCGTAAAGGACTCTTTAAAGACATTTGTCTTTTTTTTTCAAAGCATGCTTTTTCATTTTTCCTTTTATGCCTTTTCTTTCTTTCATTTTCTTTTTTCTTTTCTTTCTTTTTTCAATTTTCGTATTGATGGATTGAGTTTGAAATTTTCAAGAACTCAAATTTGCATATGCTCCCCATAATATAAAAAATGCTTATCTTTCCTCAGAATGAATCTTCTATCATCCATGCTTTTGACCAAAATTTTCTTTCATAATTGCCCCTCAATGTGGGAAGTGATCCTTGGTCGAGGTGGATTTTAGAGACAATTTAATAGGCTCAAAAGGGTAACAAGTGGATAATTTCTCATATGTGAAGGAAAAATGAAACATGGCCACTTATCCTCTCAACTATGGTTACTTATCTTGAAGAGCAATTCCTAAAAATGATGAATTTTGGAGTAAAAATTGATTTTTTTGGTTAGTTTTTTTTTTTTTTGGGTTTTCTTGGTTTGACATCGTTTGAATGTCTCAAGTACATGATGTTACTATCAACTTTCCTCACTATTCTTTTTTTTCTTTTTTCTCTCTTTTTTTTCAACTCAAAGCTTGACTCAAATTTTCCAAAATGAAAGATTCGCTAGGCATGCCCCTCCTCGATCAACCACTCAAATGAAGGCTTAAGATCTTTAGAGATCTCATTTCAATCATCAATTTCGCAAATTGCTCTTGTAAGCATTTCTAAATGAAGGAGAAACAAAAGTTATTTTACAAGTCAGTTGTCTTGGAAGTATTGGGAAATTGTTTCTCTTTCGACCATTTTGCCCCCATAGTATGGATGGAGGACAACATTAGGCAATGGGTGGAAAAACTCACATTTTGGATCCAAATTGAAAGAATTTGAGAGGTATTGACATATTTGAGACTTCAGCATAGTCTTGACATTTATTAACCTACCACATTCAGAGTTTTTATGAGAGTGTCTGATTTGCTTGCTTTCTAAAGAAAAAAAAATTGCAAAACAATTAATTACAACATTGATCATTGCCTAGACAAAGATAATTAGCCTCTGGTATCATCAGATAAGTTGATGTTTTTTTCAAAACCTTGTTTCTTTTTGGATTTTGAATTCTTGAATAGCCTTTATTTGAGTGATTTTGGGTTCTCAAGTGTTTGAAAAAATGGTTGGAGAATGCTTGCAAGGACAAGCTTATTCCAAACAGTAACCATCAATTCTTTTAAGAACATGTGTGTACTTTATTGCCTAAACTCTTTTTTTTTTTTTGAAAACATGTTATAGAAACCTTAACCAAATCAATTGTGTCATGTTCTTTTGCAAAGTAAACACAAAGTTGCAAAAATTTCAATCCAACAAAAACATTAAAGTTTCAATTACATGCTCTAAAGTTTATATTCCTTAGCAAAATCCTACTCCTGTCGTGCCCCTGAAAGATAAAAACTCCAAATCAACCACTTTTCTTGCAAGCAATTTGCTAGAGGCTCAAGGCATTTCTAAGAGCCCAATCTATGACAAAGTCGATTTCCAATGTTCCATAAGCTCAAGAGTCAAAGTGCCATCTTTGATGAGATTTTCAATTTTCTCTTTCAATTGCCTACAATTCTTTGTTGAGTCTCCAATTGCCCTCATGTGATAGTCACATTTAGCATTAGGGTAATAATTCCTTACCGATGGGTTTGGAATTGTTTTCATTGGTACAAGACTGAGGTATTGATTCTCAATTAATAGAGGTAAAAGCTTAAAGATTGGCATTGGCAATTGGTAAAGGCTGAGTCTTCGCCATGATTGAGGCATAAATGGAAGTGTGGTTGCTCTCGAATGGGAAATTGGTTGTGAAACTGGTTGATAGGGATATAAGTTATGGGAAATATGATTCAGAGTGGGGTAAAAAAGTTGGTATGTGGGATAAAAATGGTATGGATTGAAATTATGAGTTTGTGGACTAACATAAGCAACTGCTTGTACATCCCCTTCTTCTCTCTTGGGCATACTCCTTTTCTCTGAGCTAATAACTTCATGTCCTTCAATCTTCCCATTTTTGATAGCTCCTTCTATTATTTCTCCAGAAAAGACCAAATCTGTAAAGTTTTTTGTGGCATTGCCAATTAAGTGCTCATAAAATGGAGCTTGGAGTGTGTTTACGAACAACACAGTCATTTCCTTATCAGTGAGAGGTGGTTGAACTTGCGCTGCTGTATCCCTCCATCGTTGGGCGTACTTTTTGAAGCTCTCACTTTGTTTCTTTTCCTTGGTCTGCAATGACAAGCGATCGGGAGCTAATTCAGTGACATGTTTGTATTGTGTTACGAAGGCTCCTGCTAGATCTTTCCAAGTCTTAACATGGTTTCGATCTAGTTGTATGTACCATCGGGCAGCTGACCCAATCAAACTATCTTGAAAGAAATGGATTAGCAGCTTGTCATCATGAGAATGTGTAGCCATCTTTCGATAATACATGGTGATGTGTGCCATCGGGCATTTTGTCCTATCATATTTTTCAAATTCTGGCACCTTAAATTTAAGAGGGATTATCACATCAGGCACTGAGCATAGTTCGGTTGCATCCATGGTACCGAACCTATCGACTCATTCGATAGCACGTAGGCGCTCTTCCAACAAATCATACTTTTTCTCAACTTTTTCATTCTCTCTCGTTTGAGATGAACCCTTCCTTAATTTCTCTTGCTCTTTTGGATCGTCTAAATCTGAAACATGAATTGGTTCGACGGGATTTGCTTCAGAATTTGACCCAAATTGCCCATGGATCAATTGATGGCCTATTGGAAGTGGCACGTTGTAATAAGCAGGTGGTGTCACTTGCGGGTGGACCCTTTGAAAAGTTTGGGCTTGAGGTGAAGTGGACCTCGAGGGACAAGGCGAATCGTCTCTTGAGTTGCTGGTGTCTTGTATTTGTGGGTTTTTTGACGGAGTTGACTTTTTAACCACTCTTTTTCCTTTGCTTAAACTCATCATCAATTCCATCATCCTTGCTAACTATTCTCTCATTCTTTCTTGAGCTCTTTCCATTCTATCCATTCGTTCCTTTTGTTCCTCTTCCATGATCTTTGCCCGTCGACGAGTATTATGAACACGTTGGTTATCGACTTTGGGTTGTGGAGCTATCTTGGAATCTTTCTTTTTTTAAATCATAAACATGAATTAGATGCAATTTTGGTGCATGAATGAAAATGAACACATTATTTTTATTTTCAGATGAAAAAACTCATTGCCATGAAATGCATGTATGAATGATCATGTACTAAAACTATTTGTCACATAATACTCATCAACAAAGTAATTCATTGCATAAGATATTCTCCTTGATTACATCTACTCCATCAATGGCTATCAGGTGACAAATAATTTTCCTATATGCAAAATTATGATGCAAAATAAAAATAACCAAAAGTTCAAATCAGTAAAAAACGTTTAAGAGTAATTCTCAAGAAAAAAATAAAAATGATTAATAACATTGGTATACATGATACCTTTATTATTTTGCTAGGAGAATTTAGAGTAAAGAGAGTGTGAAAAAATTCCTTCATGTGTACCTAATCAAAGGTATATTTTCGCGGGCAAAGTTCTACCTAGACAGAGGTGACTTTCGGTATTCTACATGCTGAGTTCGGGTCAAAAATAGAGCTAAAGGTTCTCAAATCGTTCCTCACTGTCGTCCACACGGACTAGTAAGGCACCCCGGTCCTCGCCCATTATAGGCTTCAATCGGACTAGGTTCGATTTGAGTAGGGGTCTTCACTAGCCCATGCGGAGGTTATCACCTCACGAGAGCGTAGCTACTTCACCCCCTCCTAATTAAGGTCAAAGCCCGAGTAGAAGGCTTATGCATGAATGCAAAATGTGTCGTGTGTGTGAAGGAATATATCGACTTTCAGCCAATAATCTCACATCCCTCTATCCTAAATTCCCCACAATTAAATAACAATAACAAGAATTAAAACAATAAATGCACAAGATTAAGGGAAACATTAAATTATTTAAGGCCTTGAATGACTTATGATTACTTAATGGCTTGACTCGCTTCGTCCCCAGTGGAGTCACCAAGCTGTCGTAACGTGCGGGTCCGGGAACCCGACCGTTAGACGCGGGCAAAAATAAAAGAACTTAGGAGTCGCCACCAATCATCTTTTATAGGTGCGATTGGTCACCTATTGACTCGGTTCTAATCGATGAAGTCCTAAATCTATTTTAGGTCCATCGAAAGAACAAAAAGTGGTCTACATTGTTCAAAGATGGGTTTGGGAGTGCGGTTACGCACGGAGAAGGATTAACACCTTCATGGCGCCCGTTCCACGAACAGTGAAAATCCTTCTTAAACTCCGCACCTAAGAAATGCACTCAAAAGAGGCAACTCTTTACCCTTTTTAGATGGAATTCTATCCTTGGATCACTCAAAATAATCGTTTCATTTTTTATTTTATTTATTTATTTGTTATATTTACGAATATGTATAAGTATATTTACAATATAAATATTTCTTTTTTTATCCTATGCTTCTCATCCACTAATTATTAATATTTTTTATGGTTGATCTTTATTTACTTTGATTTTCTAACACTAAAATAAATATTCATATTTTATATAATATATATTCTTCTCTTAGGAAAATAAATACATTTTAATTAAATAGGATGGGCTAGACCCAATATCAATAAAATCAAAAACCAAATAAAAGAGAAAAATTATACCTTATTGGGCTGAGGTCGGCCTAGCCCACAAACCTGTAGGAAGCCCAACACAGTAGCATCAAATTTTCTCATTAAGCTTGCAACACTGCTTTATGAAACGCACAGTTTGGTGCATGAAGTACCTCCCGAAACGTTCTCGTTTAGGCCTTAAACCTTTCAAATCCCCACTCCCCTAAAACGGCGTCGTTTGGCTCCCTCATACCTGAGTATAAAAACTTCTTTTTTTCCTTATCCTTTCACTGTCTATTCCATTTTCTCTCTCTAAGCTCAAATGCTCTCCCTTCTTTGTAGACTTTCTCTCTTTTTTCTTTTTTTTTCACTACCGGTCTGATCTCCCTCCACCGGTGTCGCGCCTTCCTTCTCTTCCCCCTCTCTTTTCTTTCTTTCTTTCCTTCTCTCTCTTTCCCCACCAATCTCTCCTCTCACCGCCAGCGCCACTCCAGTCTCTTCTCCACTAAACCAGCATCGCTCAGATCTCTCCTCTCCTCCCTTGAGCCGGTGTTGCTCCGATGTGCCCCCCAGATTTTTCCTCTCCTCGTTTAAACCGGCGCTGCTCGACTCTTTTTATTTTTTTTTATTTTTTTCTGTTGCTTTTTTTTTTGGTTATGGATTGTGGTTGTTGGCTGTTAGATGTTTAGGATTTTTCTTTTGTTTTTGTATTGGGTATCTTACCGGTTGCTAGAAAAAATTAAAGATTTTTTTGTTGCTGTTTTTGTTGTAGCCTGGCTTTCAAAAATCTCAAAATCTTCCTTTTTTGGTTGTTCATCCGACTTTTTCTTTTATGCGTGGGTTTTAAAGGCTTCAAAGTTTGATTGTCCAAAATTTTGGACAATCAGAAGCCTTAAAGTCAAAACAAATCCACCGAAAAATCTCCCAAATCTTGGTTGCTTGAGGAGCATTGAATGCTTGTATTTGGTTGACAATGGAGGCAGGCATGCTTCACATTTTTTTTTTAATTTTTTTATTTTGGTTATTTTTATTTTTTATTATTTATTATTATTTATATTATAAAAAAGAGGTGTCTACAATATCCTTTCATTATTCATCTACTTTTAGTGGTTAAATGTATTCTTATAATCGAAATAATGATTAATGTAACCACCATGATTGCAATAATTATGGGAACATTTTCCACATCCGTAGTTATGACCACGATTATGACCACGACTACGACTATAATTTCTAAATAATATCGCATTCACTTCAAGAAATGGAGTAGAGCCAATTGGACAAAATTCATGATTTTTCATCAATAGCTCATTATTTTTCTTAGTCACAAGAAGACATGAAATCAGTTTAGAGTATTACTTAAAGCTTTTTTCACAGTATTGCTACCGCAGGAGCACATTTGAGGCATGAAATGTAAAGAATGTTTTTCCTAACATATTGGCATCAGTCATCTTTTCTCCATATAATTTTAGTTTAGAACTGATTTTAAACAATTTTGAGTTATACTCACTTATAGTTTTAAAATCTTGCAATCATAGATGTATCCAATCATAACAAACTTTTGGTAGAATTACTATTTTCTAGTAGTCATATCTTTCCTTTGGACTTTTTCAAAGATTGACTATATCTTTTATTGTGAGATACTCAATTTTTAATCCTTCATAGAGATACTGGCGAAGGAAAATCATGGTTTTTGCCTTATCCTGATTTGATGCTTTATTTGCTTATTTGATGGTGTCTACTCATAGCATCTAAATGAATTTTAGCATCTAGAATCCAAGATCGATAGTTCTTGGTACTAATATCAAGGGCCACAAATTCAAGCTTTGTAAAATTTGACATGGTGATAGCTTAGAAGAAAAACATAGTTGTTAGTATTACACAAAATATCGTTATTGGCAAGCAAAAGAATAAATTGGCTAATGAAAAACTATTAATTTAGAAATTTTACTCATTATAGATTGGTAAAATATAGGTAAAACAATAAAGTAACAATAGATAATAATTGAATTAAAAGAAATTACCTGAAGAAAAATTGAACTTTGACTTTAGGATAATGATGAAAAACTAAACAATACTAAAGTTTGAGAGATTAGGGAATCATGCTAATAACATGTTATAAAATATAAACTGAAAGAACAACTATAAAAGAAAAAGAATAACAATAAAAAAAATATTTAGAGGGAATAAAAAGATCTTAATGAACTGTATGTTTTATAAATGAAGTGAATGGCTTATTTCTATGCTAACAATCCCTTTAGTCATAATCTTAATCTAATTTAATCTAAGAGTTCAAATCAAATTACATTTCTTGTATCTAGTTTGTTAGATTGTTTGACTTGGTCTGAACTTTTTGAGTCATAACATAACGGACATTCACACGTATATTCATAACAAATATGTATTTATCTCATTTTTTGCTTGATGTCTACAAGATTGGTGAAGTTCCTCATGTTCCTTTAGTGCAGTGCATCAATTTGGCAACTTTTCTTCTTGTGTGTCTTGATTTCTCCTCGAAGGGCTTTATATTTACTTGACAAAGTTTAAGAGTTACCCTATCTCGGCTTTTGATAAAGTTGATATTCACACTTTTGGGTGCTAGTATTACTTCTAGTATTTGTGTATCACATGTAATAAAATAATTTAAAAAGTTGACTTGTGATTGCCAATATTCTTTGGCCAAGTCTTTCTCAAAAAATATTAGAACTGATATTATATTGTATGGATGATGTTGGCAAAACTTAGATTGAAGTTAAGAGAGATTGTAGCAAAGATTTTTTTATTGAAGAATTGTGAAAAAGAAGTTTCAGGATGATTAGATTTGTACCAAAGCTTTAGTTAATTTGCTCCTTTATTAGCTTTATAGACTCATTGAGTAAAGCTATTCGTACCAATGTTATACATTGTTCACACTTCATGTAGAATTTCGTTCAACTTGATGTGAAGGAGATTAGTTCAACCATTTAAATAAGTAAACATAAAAGTTGCCTATAATAAGAAATTAATGATAAAGCTTCAGTCAATAAGAAAATATCAAGTCATAGTCAAAGTATAAATGATAAAATTACATTAAAATCTGAGTGATGAACTATGATAAAAAAAAATGAATGATAAAGCTTGCAACCAATAACAAGCCAATATTATAATATCATTGCAATCAAAGTATGAGCGATAAAACTTATTATTGAAATATGAATTTCTTTTTCTTTCAAATGTCAAATTTCAATACATAAAGTAATAAAAGTCAAAGCCACACAAGTATCATACATGATCGGGAAACTAGATGTTTTAGATCTTGTTGTTCTCATCGGATTGAAAATAGCGAAGGCAATCAATCAATTCATGTTGTCTTCTTCTTAGGTTATCTCATCTAGAAAGCAAATTAGGTCAAGGGCTTCTATTTTCTCTACCTTCTCCTTAAATTGCATTTATTGTCGAGTATTCCTTTTATCAAACAACTAACTCTTCATAGTATTATTGTTTTTTGGTGCAATTTTAACCAAAATAACAAAGTTGGAAAAGGTAAATTCTTCAAGTGCAACCTATGCTTGTCAAACATCTTTTGGATACAAACTTTCACGAACTCTTTCTCATCATGATTATGTTTGACACCCTTTCTTTGAAGTGTTGGATATATTACTTGAGATCTTTTTTATACTTTTGATGCTATCCGCCTAAATCAACAAGCATAACCTTCTCTTGAGTAAAATGAAACTTCTTGTAAATTCAGCTCCATAACTTAACAGCAAAAGGTGAGATTTACATACCATGTATAAGCCTTTTTTTATAAGAGACATGGAAATCTCCTTCAACTTCAAGTCATCATTCAATTCTATTAGTCTTAGGGTTTTCATAAACTTCATAACATGCTTTTATGCATCCAAATATTACCATTAAATTGATTGAACTTAGGACTAGTGTAATTCTTCATATAAGGCTTATATGCTATATTAGCTGGGTGAGGCAACTTAAGTTAAAATTTTGAAAAAGTTCATGCTCTTCTTTTGATCATGTAGCCTTTGAAGCTTTTCTTTTGTCATAAATCCTTTAATAGTGATTAGTAGGATCATTGAAATAGAGGTAGTAATTGGTGTAACTATTATAGGGGATTTGTCAATATTGGGATTTTCATTGACAACCATAACAATAATGTTTTCTTCATTTCTTCCATTCTCATTTGTGTTTACAACCAGGGGAGTCATTCTATTAAGTGTATTCTCATTACCATTAAAGCGCACAGGTTGAACCTAAGAAATGGTGGCAATAGAGGATAAAAGTTGAAATATGGTCTCCACCATCTGTGTATTGTTGTCCTCTAATGTTTGCATCTTTATTAAGAAGCTTGGATCATTTTTATTAGGTTGTAGATAAAAAGAGGTGTATTTTGGTTGCTAATGAAATTATCCATCTCTTCTAGTAACACAAGTTTTTTTAAGTGAAATTTTACTTAGTTAAGCATTCTTCCCTAATGGAGTTAACAAAATATAGAAAACATTCTTGTGATAAGAAAATGTAGTGCTACAAATAAGTAACATTGATGTGTTGGAGGCAAGATGAATAGCTATTACATAGTTTGGTTCATGAGAATGGAATAAAACAAGAATTTCTATTATAAATTATTTCAATGTTTGGTTGGCAGTAAAAGTTTTAAGAATAGTTAATGAATAAGTGATAAATGGTAAAAATATCATTTATTATAATATTTAATTTTTAATTTAAAATATTTATTAAAATATTAATAAATTGTTTTAAAATTTTAATATGATTATTTATTTTAATTTTTAGAATATAAATAATTCATATTTCCTTTAAATGATTAATAATATATAATTAAAATATTAATATCATTATTTTATTTTATTTTATTTTTTAAAAATATTGAAATATTAATTTAATTTTTAAATTTATAATTAAAACTTAAAGTTTTTTTATTTTAAATTCATTTTAATATTTTCCTTTTTATTTTTTTATTTCTTCTCGTCAGTCTGCCGTTGGGGATGTAGTTGATGTAGGAGAGCGCCAATCTGACGCTCCCTATGGTTGATCATGAAGTGTCAAATTCAACCATGGAAAATCTTGCAAGGAAGTGCCAGATCGACGTTTCCCATGGTGAGATATGGCATTTTCGCGATCAAATTTAGTTAAGGAGTGTCAGATTTGATGCTTTCGCCACCAAATGTGACCGTGGATGCACCAATTTCGTTCGTCATCACTGTCGTCACATGTTGTCCTCCTCGGTGGTGGAAATTTAGTGAAAGAAAGAAAGAGGTAATTGGGTAGAGAGAGAAAGAATTGTAAAAAATGAAGAAATTCCATTTTATATAATATGGTAATTTTCAAAATTAATGAAGGACATTTTCATCCATTGATAATTTTACTTTATTCCTTGCCTCCTATAATAGCCATTACAGGAGGTTGGTTGGCCATTCCTTCCAACCAAATAAGGTATTAAAGAAAGATTAGGAAACCCTAACCAAACATGTTGTAAGTGTTGTTCCGAGTAGTAATGGACAAAGTGTAAAGAATAGGTAAGTGATAGAGTAAGATTGAAAATAGTGTAGAGAAAGGCTAAGTAGAAGAGATTTTAAAAAGAATATTTGTGCTTGTTTGGTCTAGCTTTTTTTCAGCTTATTTACCTCTTAAAAGTAAAAGTCATGTCAAATATAAATTTTGAAAAGCTTTTAAAAAAAAGTAGCTTTTTTTTAAAAAGTAAATTTTTTTAAAAAAGAGCTTAAAAAAAAGCTCCTATGAAGAGCTTTTTCTTCTCTTCTTTTAAAAATACAAAAAAAAATTTTATTTTTGTTTCAAAAATATCCTTATCTATTAAAGATAATTACAATATTACCCTTTTAAAAAAAGAAATACTCTCTACAATAATTTTAACTAAAATTATAACTTATATAAATAAAAACTTATAAAAAAAATTTACCAAACAACTTTAGCTTAATTTTAAAAGCTATTATTTTTCATAAGAGCTTCATAATAGCTTTTAAGCTAGAAAAAAGCTAGGCCAAATAGCCCCTTAGAACGTGTTTGGCCTTTTTTTTTTTAGCTTAAAAGCTATTATAAACTTTTTATGAAAAATAATAGCTTTTAAAATTATAAATTTGTCTTTATAAGCTTTTTTTTATAGATAAGTTGTTTGGTAAAATAATTTGTATAAGTTTTAATTTTGGTTAAAATTACCATAAAAGGTATTTAATAAATAACTTTTTATTTATCACAAATTCCTTTGTTCACAGTGGGAAAAAAGCTAATGTTATTTTTTTATTTATTTAAAATAAATTTTTAGAAATATAAAAAGTATTTTTATATAACATAAAATTTATAAGTAATAATAAATCATATATAAATGGAAACAGATAATGTTGGAATTATTTTTAATAGATAAAAACATTTTTAAAACAAAAAAAAATTTGAAAAAGAGGCATGTTTTTTAAAAAAGAAGAGAGAAAACTCTTTTTTGTAGCTTTTTCTGAAGCTTTTTTTCTTAATTTTATTTTTTAAAAAAATTATTTTTTAAGAACTTTTCAAATTCTTATTTGGCTTAACTTTTGCTTTTAAAAATTAGATAAATTGAAAAAATCCAAGTCAAATAAGCACTTAGAGAGAGAGTTACAGGTGAAAGTGTATCTACCTTTGCTTTTGGAAAGCTTATTCCTCCAAAACAAATTGCAAAAATCCATATATAGAGTAAGGAGGAGGTATTCAAGAACAAATATTAATGCACATAATTAGTAATAGTATTGAAAAGAGCTTTAATGTATATAATGAATAATAGTTATTAAAAAGAAATTTATTGTATGTAATAAGTAATAGTTACTTGAACCCATTATATGGTCATTGAACTAATTATTTTTGAGTAAAATACTCTGCTTCTCTTAAATTTTAGCTATAATTTTACATAAGTCCATTAGTATTCGAAATAAATAGGCTGTCTCAAACGTATTAACAATGTTAACGGATAAATATGAAATATCTAAAATACTCGTATTCTTTCTCCTTTCTTTTTCACTATTTTTTTTCCTTTTAAGTCAATTAGCAACACTCCTTTATGCTAGCCAGCCACCCCATGACTAAATCTAGGGTAAAGAGAATTTTTTTTTTGAATAAGAGAGAAAAAATTTTGAAACTAAAAATTTATAGTTTATAAAATGCGATCTGGCATTCTCGCAGTCGGATTCAACTAAGGAATGTCTGATTTGATGTTCTTGCAGTCTAATCTGATTAGGGAACGTCCGATTTACACTTCCCCTGTCGACTGCTACTATCCGCCATGGGCAAAGGCTGGTATTGTTATGGGGGGCATAATTTTTGAAAATTTTTAATTATTATATATATTTTTAATAATCTTGGAGAATAGTACATTTATGGAGGCTGTGGCCCCCTTAAAATTTTTGAAATTTTTTTTTATTATATATTTTTAATGCTTCTCAAAATAATTTTTTTATTTAATAATTAATATAAATAATAAATAATAAAATGACTCTACAAGCCTTAATTAATGTTACTCTAATTTAAAGTTCATTTACTCTTCTTTCTCCCTCTTTTTCTTTTTCTCTTTCTCTTCTCTTATTGTTCTTTTATTTTACTTTACTCTCTCTTATGTAATTAACTACTAAAACACATTTCATGCTTTAAAAGAAAGATTTATAATCTTGCGAACTTGTATAAGATAAAGTTTTCTTTTATTTCCTTCTTTCTATTTATATTATTTAATTATTATTTGAAATTCTATATATCGTATTTAACTATTTATATTTTATGCGTTAAATTTTATGAATATAGAAAACATTGTTAAGCATAATTTTTTTGTAAGTTTTTCTTTCTTATTCCTTTTGATTATATATTATATAAAATTATTTTCTATTATGAATTTTTTTCTTATTGTTTAAATGCAATGTATAAATTTTAAAAACTTTTAACCTTTATTCCTCTTTGTCATTGACACCCCCAACAAAAATTGACTAACTTCGCCTTTGCCTTCAACCGTTACCATCTGTGGTGGAGAAAATTTAGGTAGCATTTGATATGAGAAGTGGAAGCACATTCCCTGTAATGTATCCAATTAAATTACAATGTAGTATTTATTTTGCAATAAATTACTGCAACGTAAAATTGTAATGTAATCACATTACAGTCAAATGATGTAATGTGATTATAATCCAAAATCAATGTAATCAAATTACATTACATTCTGTAATGTTATTAAAAACATTTTTGCCCTTCAACTTTATTACTTTGGTAAAGACATTTTGTAATGTTATAATTTAAATAAAAAATATTAAAAAAATATATATACTATAAGAATTAGAAATTAAAATAAAATAAAATATAAAATATTAAAATTTATATAATGTAGATAAAGAAATTAAAATAAAATATATAATATAAAAAATTATATTAAAGAAATGAAAATAAAATATATGACATTAAAAATATATTTAAGAGATGATATTATATAAAAATTAATAATAAAAAATACAAGTATATTAAACTTGCATTGTAATAAATAGAAGTAATTTTGAAAATTAATATTACATTTTCAATAAAATACTTGTAAACCAAACGCTGTAATATTATTTTCTTTACATTTTAATCATTATTTTGTTTGTATGTCAAACATTATAATTATATTGCTTGTAATCATATTACTTGTAATCACATTACATTGTGAAGTTTCAAACGCCACTTTAGTGATAGTAGAAGAGAGAATGTTGGAGTAGAGAAAGAAAAAATTGTAAAAATGAAAGAAATTGTATTTTATATAATAAAAATTTTTAAAATTAATGAATGGCAAAATTTTTTCATGACATTATGTCTAATATAAAACAAGTCTTAAACAAAATAATAAGATAGTAATCAAAATTAGTAAGGAAAATTACAATTACGAGGAAGCTTCGTGGCTCCAACTCCAACGGGAAATCCATTACTCCTACTTTCTATCATTACCCCACTGTTCTCCCCCTTCCTGTTGGCTCTTGCTCTTCTTTTGTCTGTTTAGATATAACGACAAATACTGCTTAAGCTTTCAATCGATATCTCTGCGTCGAATAAGGAATTCAAAGTAAGCAATCCACGGTTACTGGTGGAAGTATAATTTCTCTCCTTCGTTCATATTTACTTTGCCTGATAGTTACAATGCCAAGTTAAAGCTAGGTATGAAGCTTTCTTTATATATATATATTTATATTTTTTTAGTTTTCATTTCTTTCTTACAAGAACCACGAGCAATGGATTCGGTGCTTGGATTTAAAATGTTGAATGCTTGCTTACCATACTGTCGAATGCCAGCGTTTGATGTTGCTGATAAGGATTTGTATGTTTCATGGTTTTATTTTTGTATTTTTCTCTGATTAATAACCGTACGTTTTGTTCAAAACAACAGCATGTAAAGATTGCTGAAAGCAGAGGAAATGTTCAATTCTCTTCTGTTAACATTGTTTTGTCAAATGGATGAGAGTTTATTTGATTGTCAAACCTGAGCAATCTTGAAGAAAGTAAATGGGAGTGTTTGTTTGTCGAGTTGATTGAATTGCGTTCCTTGTATTGGCTGGTTTTATTTTCTTTCTATATGTAACGATGATTTATTTTGGGCTTTGTTGCTGGGTATTCTTTGAATATTAATCTTACATTCACTTGCTTCATTTCATTGTTACTTTTTCTATTTGCTTGTTGATTTTGGAAGCTATAAGCAAAATGTGCATTTTGATACAAAAATGATAAGCACTATACTTGAATTAAAATAATTTAATGGTTAGCAGTTAACAATTGCATGAATTTACTTCTACATGGAACAATTATGTTTTGGTTGATGTTATTTTAACTGTTTGCTCTTTTTTCATAAAATACTTTGATTTTGCTTTTGGGTATTTACTTTTTACTTTTGCTTTATATAGCAATTTTTTAGGAAGCAAATTAGAAAGAGTACAATGGCATTTTATTTGCAACATCCTCACATTTATGGATTCTATAGTTGAGTTGTAATAGTTTTCTCTTCTCCAGTATAAATGAGGTTTGTCTCTCCAGTAACAGGTTGCAGGCTATTGTACTCTTTCCAGAAATGAATAAACATTCACTTACTCAATAAGGCATTAAATTAAATTCTCAAATCTTGATCTGGATTTTACAATTATGTCATGTAAGTTTGTACAGAACTACTGCTTTTGCCTGGGGATCAATTTCAGGAGTTTGTGCTGTGATTGTATCTGAATTCAATCTACAACTTACTCACAATGAAAACAATGAAAGTGTGAGTCTCCACCTTCATGTCCAATTTTCCCGTTAAAACAATATTCTGTTGCTCATGACCCTCAACCGCCTAACATGTGAGTTTTTCACTTCCAATCCTGCTAAATATGCCAACTCTTAGAAGGATTTCATTGAAAAATGAGCTCAATTCAGGTCAGTCTTTTTGTTTATATGGATTTGTGAAATCTAACTGAACATCCTTTTAAATACATTCACCCTCGGCAAACAGGCAAATCTCTATTTTGCCCAAGTCTAGTTGGGAAAGGCTTAGGTTTTTGTTGTTGTTTTGGTATAAACACTCTTCCCCTCTAGCACCATGACCTTCTGCGCATGAACTTGTTGCTCGGGTGCTCGAATACCTTATTAGCCTTCTTCTTCCCCTGACCATAAGCATTTGTATATGAAATTTCCAATGGAGATTGGAGAATGCTCTATAGGCTGGTGATATGCTCATATGCATTTGTTTGGAGGAGTTTAAACTGTACCCATTGCTCTGCTTAATCCTTTTTTCTTTCTTTTTTGGCCTAATATTTGGAATGCTATGTGGTGGTGTTTGCAATTCCAATATGATTTTTTCCCCATTGAAGTACAGAGTCTTGGAATAGGAAGAAGCTTTCCCTTAGTGCTAAGAGAAATTTAGTATAGATCTCAATATTCCAGGATAGAACTACCATCTTTTTTTAAAAAAATAACAATCAAACAGGTGAGCACCAAATTTTGTCCCTTAATAAGAAAAACTACTAAGTTTAAGAATGGTACCATTACAAACTTTTTCATCTTTATATGCAGAAAATTGGGCAACGGTTTTTGTCCCATCTTGGCTTTGTTACGAGAATACAAATTCAAATGCTTGACAAGTTAAATTCTTGAAGACACCCTAGTTAGATATATATATATATATATATATATATATATGAAACCTTTTTCCTTTTTAATGAGAATACAAGGACAATAGATATCACAAGTCATCCTGTTTCAAAACTCTTGCTAAGGAATAAACCAACAACTATCATGTAGCTAGAGAACTCAAAGTGAAGTTAGAGCAAACCCACACAAGGTGAGACTGAATCGGGGACCTATGGTTCCAGGGCCCCTGCCTTATCATTCCGACAAGGCATACATAAGAGGTTAGTAGCTCCCAAAGTGAGTGAACCCTCTTTGTTTCAAGTGTTGAAACAGGAAGAGGCCATTCTTTCTTCCCTTCTCCTGGTGTTGTCTTGGCAACAGAGAGAGTGACAACACAGAACTAAGTGGTAGACCATTCAAGTTCTGTGGAGCTTTATTACAATGAAGCAATCTTTTTGTTCCAAAGGTGCTCAGCCAATGTGGAATGCTTGGTTCCAACCGGGAATGATCTTGAGCCATATAGGCATTCTGGAGCATTGAAGGGCCATCAAGAGAGTGCTCTTTTATTTTTCCATTTTTGATCCTTGCTTTCTCTTGATATTTTATCATTCACAAAATTGATGGTACAGACAAGAAAAGGGGTCAGGAAAAAGCAAAGATCAAAAACATCAGAAATTTAGAGTTATGATCTCATTCTGTTGGCCTTCTTTGTTGGCACTTCAGTTGTGTGATTCTCACAGTTTATATCCGTACAGTGCCTTAATTTATTCCACATCCTCTTCCAAGCCTGAAAGATGAAGGTTTCCAGTGGTAGATAGCTTGCTTAACAATTGTGAATATAATTCTTGACCTCTTGAGGTAACTGAAGAATGGTTTGTCTGAAACCGGTATGAGCTTCACAAACCAAGCAATTGGCCATGAAAAAGCAGCAAGTAGAATACAAACTCCCCACTGCCATAGTTTCAACTTCTCTGTATCTGCAAACTTCTTTAAAAATTCCACCATAACCACCTGAAGAATGATAGTTATCCCCACAATTCCCAGAAATAATCTGTTTGTAAGAATTCCTTTGAAAACATTTTGCTTCTCCAACTTCCTTGCATTGAACTCGTTAAAAACTTGGCAGAGAACGAAAGTATTGAAAATCAACGTGTCCTTGACCTCCTCAGTCACATTGAATAGGGATTCACCCTTAAATTGTAAGATCAAGAGAACGGCTATCTGGTATAGGGCTTGGGCTAAAAGATTCCTCCACATAATATTAGTAATCAGCGGCTCAGTTCGACCGACAGGTGGGTTCTGCATTAGCTCCTTAGTGGGGCGATCTGTTGCAAGGGCCAGAGCACCCAATGTGTCCATGATGAGGTTTACCCACAGCAATTGAACTGCTGTCAAGGGAACCTCACCGGCAGAAACTGCTGCAATGAAGTTAATTACAAGAGCGGCGACATTAACAGTAAGTTGGAATTGAATGAACTTTTGTATGTTGTTATAAACACATCTTCCCCATCTTAAAACTATGGCAACTGAGCTAAAATTATCATCCAAGATGACAATGTCTGAGCTCTCCTTGGCCACCTCTGTGCCTTGAATGCCCATTGAAAGTCCAATATCAGCTTCTTTTAGTGCAGGAGCATCGTTAGTGCCATCCCCAGTGACAGCAACCACATGACCTTTCTGTTTCAAGCACTGCACCATCAAAAGCTTGTCAAATGGAGAGGATCTTGCCATCACCTGGATCTTATCTACCCTCTCCATTCTCTCATCGGGTGTATAATTTCGAAATTCAATACCTTCGACAACTTCTCCACTATCTTCCTGGTAATCTGGTCTTAGAATCCCACATTCCGTAGCTATAGCTTTTGCTGTGAAAACATTGTCTCCAGTAATCATTTTGATGGCCACCCCTGCAGATTGGCAAGCTTCCACTGCCCTCTTGACCCCTGGGCGACATGGATCCTTCAAACCAACTATCCCTAGCAAGGTTAAACCATCCTCTTTTATTCTTTGATGGGTCTTTCTGCTATCATCATCATACTCCATTTCTTCTGGTGAAACTTGCTTATGAGCAAAAGCAATACATCGTAGGCTACTAGCTGCCATGCCTTGGATTATCATTTCTATTCTGCTTCTTCCGTCTTCGTTCATGGACCTTATGATCCCATTACTCTCATAATATTGTGAGCACATGGCTACAATCATCTCTGCAGCTCCTTTCCAGTGTACGTGAATAGTTTCATCAGCCTTTTTCCTTATTGAAACCCCACTTCGCTTTTTCTCTGAGTTGAAGGTTTCAACATGGAGAATGCTATATCTTTGCTTCAAGTTTTCCATATCCATACCCAAACCTAAGACAGCCCAAGAGAGAATCGCCTTTTCGGTTGGACTGCCAGAAAACTCGGGTAGGGATCCAGAGACAGGTTTGCAAACACTACCAGTTGTGTTCAAGCCAACTCCTTCGTAGAATAATTCAAGAACACTTGGGGCAATTATGTTGGCAAGATCTTCCTCAATGGCCTCTTCCCCGAGCCAAAACTGGGTCACTTTCATCTGATTCAGTGTCAAGGTGCCAGTTTTGTCGGTACAAATAATTGTCGCTGAGCCCATTGTTTCACAAGCAGAAAGTTTTCTGACCATTGCCTGGTCAGCCATCATTCTTTTCATTGAGTAGGCTAGTGTAAGAGTGACGGCTAATGGTAGACCTTCTGGGATTGCCACAACCACAATAGTTACTGCAGCAGCAACAATTCGAACAACCGCATTTAAGATATCGTCTACATCGGTCTTGCTACCGATATACTCCTTATTCCCTTCGTCATCTTTTGTATTCCCAGTAAAATAACGAATTAATAAGACTACAAGAACCAGAAAGGCGACTGCAAGACCTACCTTTCCAATAGAAGAGGTTAGTTTGTCCAGTCGAGCTTGTAGTGGTGTTCTTTCATTTTTGTCACTGGTTATTGAGCTCATCATTTCACCCCATGCAGTGTCCATTCCCACGGATGCTACGAGCATTTGAGCATATCCATCTACCACCTTTGAACCAGAAAAAAGGAATGGGTTCTTGGTGGTATCTACTTCCACATGGTCACTTTCGCCCGTCATACTTGATTCATCCACTTGCAGCGAATGTCCATCCAAAAACAGCCCATCTGCCGGAATTTGATCGCCTATCTTCAGGAAGACAACATCTCCAACAACAAGATCAAATATAGATATTTGTTGACGACGACCGCCTCTAACAACTTCAACTTTGATGTTGTTACTTATTTTTGATAACTTGTCAAATTGAGTCTCCTGTCTGAAGTTACTGAGTGCAGAGACTACAACCACCAGAAAGACGGCAACAAAAATACTTCCGCCTTCATACCAACCCTCTTCAGCACCATGTTCTTTGATGCCAAAACCAAGAGAAAGAGCAGCACATACCAGGAGGATAAGAATTGTGGTGTCCTTGAAAGCATCCAGGACAAAGTATAATAACCCTTTTGGAGGTGGCTTGTGGTAGGTATTTGTACCAAACATCTCTTGCCTTTCCGTAACCTCTTGATCATCGTCTCGGATTCCATTTTCTGGATATGTACCAAGAGCAGCAGCAACACCTTCAACTCCACCGAGCTGGCCAAGGGAAACCAAGTCTTTTCCTTTCACCGTCTCTACGAGTCTTTTTTGATCAATTTTGGGAGCAGAGGAGGAAGACAAAAAAATTTCACCCCACTGCTGAGAGCTTGATGGTTCAATATTGAGGGCAACGTAAGGATGTAAGTGCGAGACCACAGAGGAGTGTTGGCTGCCTCTTTTGGATATTATGTCCTTAGCAAGAGAAAGCATTACGCGCAAAGAATATATTGCCGCACAGGCAATACGCCAACGCCTTTGAGCTTTGGTGAGGCTGGAGGTGGTGACATTGAGCAGTAACGTGCTATAATCAGAGAGTCTAAACTTATCAAGACTAGACATGGTTTTTGGAGGGTTTTACTAGTTAGAAGAAGGCCTAAACTAGAGAGTCGGAAGAGAATTAGTATTGTTTTTTTCTCTTGGATCATAGAATGAACTTCTTTCTACTAAAACGAAGCAATGCCTAATATATAAATGTGGTGTTGGAATGCCTGGTCAATTTCTATGCTATTTTTCTGACATAGCCCACAGAAATTTCCAAATCTTCCTCAAGGACAATTTGTTTTGCAGTAAAATATTTTTCAAAAAACGTTTTCAAAATTTTTTTTCTTTTTGAATGGCACGTTTCCAAAATTTATGTTTGTCTGGTAAGTAAAAAGTTGATTTCAGGTATAAAATATTTTACGATTCAATAAGATTAATTACAAAAAAATATTTTACATTTTTGAAAGGCTTAAAGATATTTTTCAAAAAATAATAAAAATATTTTTATATTAAATTTATGAGTATAAATTTAATGAATATTAATAACTAATTTAAAATATTAATATTTAATTTTAAAATAAATAATTAAAAATATTAATATTTAAATTGTGTAACACTATTAAAATTAAAAAATATTATTTTAATAAAAGCATTCAATTCAATTAAATTTTTTATTTATAAATGGAGTAAATCTTATTAATAATTATAATAAAAAATATTTCAATAACCATCATTTGACGAATACATATTTTTAATAGGTTTAAATCTTACAGATAATTATAATAAAAAATATTTCAATGATCGTCATTAACGAATACATATTTTATAAATATAGATTTTGAATATTTTACACAATTGATAAATATTTATATTTTATAGTTATGATAAAAAAAATGATAAGATTAAATTTCTTTTGAAAATTAGAATTTATTTTTATTACAAATATGCGGTTAAATAGTTTAAGAAATATCATTATTGATTTTATTTATTTTTATTTTTATTCTTAATTTTGATCTTAAAATAATAAAAATCAAATATCAATATTGTTTTGGAATCAACTCGTAGTTATTATTTTAACATCTAAATAACTCCATCATGATAAAAAAAATATTTTTTATAACATAATTTAAACAGGAAAAAATATTTTTGATAATTTATTTAAATAATTAAAAAAATTAAATTGTTTTCTAAAATATTTTACATAAAAAAAATTATTTTTCAATTATCGCACGAATTTTTAGTATATTAATCTTTTTCTTTCAAGCCTCGTTGTCGCGCGCCCCACACTATCGCTTTAAGCTCAGATTGAAGAAAATACATTAGATTTTTCACTAGTACTAGTAAAAATTTGTGGTTTGAACTTATCAAGGCAAAATAAAAAGTCATCTGAAAAGTTTCTTTACTGATTTAAAAGCCGTACAATTTGTAACCCTCTCTTATCTTTCATTAGCCATCCGCAAAAAGCGCTCACGGGATTTTTCTGGTTGTAGTTAGATGATTGACGACCCTTTTATTTGTCGGTCCGCAACCAGAAAAAAAAAAAAAAAGGAAAAAGAAAGTGGTATGCACTTTCCTACATCTATATATAATAACTTGTTCCAAGTTGATGGGAAACGCGGTATTACGCTGACTCCTAAAATGACTTACGTGGGGTAAACAACCGTCCAACCCCACCCACCGATTAAACTCGTATATATTAATGATAGCTGGATCTCGGCGTATGGTCCTAGGTTTATTTGCTTTCCAAGCAGCTAGTTTCAAGCAATTCTCAGTTAATGCCTGGAATTTTACTTTTTGCTATTATTTTCCCAATGGCTTCACTATTCCCTCGTGATCGTAAATTCCGTGCATTGAGTCATGTTATGCGGCCGCCATTGTTGAAAATCTGCCAATGTACTTAGTGTCCTTTTAAAAAAAGTCCCTCACATAAGACGTTTTTAAAAATAAATTTTTTATAAATTTAATTATTTTTAATTAAAAAATTAAATTTTGAATAAAATTATTTTTAATAAAATTAACTCATTTGTTTAGTTTTACATTTTAATTTAAAATTTATTAACGGATCAAATACGTTTAGATCCACACTTTAAATCAATTTTATATTCTTTTAGTTTTTATTGTCAAACCATTTATTTTTTGAATATTTTTTATAAAAAAAAATTTAAACATTTTGAATATTTTAGAGTAATTTTTGATACACGAAAAAAAATCTTTCAGCGTTTTGAATATTTTAAAGCATTTTAAAGTAATCTTTTATATATGAAAAAAAATCTTTAAGCATTTTGAACATTATTTGTTAAGTAAGCATATTCGTTAATTATATTGTTAAATGAAATATGTGTGTCGTTTGAAGTTGTTAATCTTGTTAAATAGAATTCAGTAGTTTTAGTGTTTTTTTTGGTATTGTGTAATCGATTTTTGAATATTGTGTGATTAGTTTTTAACTATTACTTTATTAATTTTTAAGCATTGCATGATTAACTTTGAATATTGTGTGACTAGTTTTTAAATATTACGTGACTAAATTTTAAGTATTACGTGATTAATTGATAGATTATGTGACTTGTCAGTAGGACATTGCTTGACTAGTTAGTAGGGCATTATGTGACTAATGCCTGGAATTTTACTTTTTGCTATTATTTTTCCGATGGCTTCACTATTCCCTCGTGATCGTAAATTCCGTGCATTGAGTCATGTTATGCGGCCGCCATTGTTGAAAATCTGCCAATGTACTTAGTGTCCTTTTTAAAAAAAGTTCCTCACATAAGTCGTTTTTGGAAATAAATTTTTTATAATTTTAATTATTTTTAATTAAAAAATTAAAATTTAAATAAAATTATTTTTAATAAAATTAACTCATTTGTGTAGTTTTATAATTTAATTTAAAATTTATTAACGAGCCAAATATGCTTAAATTCATATTTTAAATCAATTTTATATTCTTTGAGTTTTTATGTCAAATCATTTATTTTTTGAGTATTCTTTATAAAAAAAATTTTTAAATATTTTGAGTATTTTAAAATAATTTTTGATATACGAAAAAAAATCTTTCAACGTTTTGAATATTTTAAAGCATTTTGAAGTAATTTTTTATATATGAAGAAAAACTTTTAAGCATTTTGAGCATTCTTTATTAAGTAAGCATATTCGTTAATTATGTTGTTAAATGAAATATGTGTGTCGTTTAAAGTTATTAATCTTATTAAATAGAATTCAGTAGTTTTTGTGTTTTTTAGGTATTGTGTAATCGATTTTTGAATGTTGTGTGATTAGTTTTTAGCTATTACGTTATTAATTTTTAAGCATTGCATGATTGACTTTGAGCATTGTGTGACTAGTTTTTAAACATTACGTGATTAAGTTTTAGGTATTACGTGACTAGTTGATAGATTATGTAACTTGTCAGTAGGACATTGCTTGACTAGTTAGTAGGGCATTATGTGACTTAGATATTATTTTAAAATCAATCACGTAATACTTAAAAATCAATTACGTAATACTTAAAACCAGTTACGTAATACTTAAAAATCAATCTTGTAATGCTTAAAAATCAATCTCGTAATACTTAAAAATCAATGACACAATGCTTAAAAATCAGTAATATAATATTTAATAACTAATTGATTTCCCTACTCGCTTTTAAATTGCTAAAGTCATACAGTGTTATAATGTACAAATATGTTTAATCAATTCTAACTCTTTAATTTTGGAGTTCTATGAATAAACCAATAAACCCAAGAACTTAAAACATATACTTTTTTTTGGTTAAGCCATGAAATTGTGCATTTTATAAAAAAAAAGTTACAAAACTCCAAAACCTTCCAAAGCAAGACAAAATATATCTCTATTGAGAGTGCCTTGTTCATTCCTCTTATGCAAAAACAAAATAAACTTCTTTACAAACTATTCTTTAAACAATTTCAACTCAAAATCTCATAAAAAGAAACAAAATTTCAATAAACATGCTTAACAATTGTCCCAATCTCTGACCTAACAAAACCGTGAACCACCATAAAACCTATCAAACATGCTTTAGTTGCTACTTCTCCTTAAGCTCATCATCTTAACTAATCCGATTTAACTCATCAACACAAAACATCTTCATCATAGCACACATTTCGGAGCAAGTCATCATTAAAAAGTATTCAATTATCACATTTATCATGCTGATTGCAATCACCATAGAGAGTAAAATCGATGTTCATCACCCTTGATAACCCTACAATCCACCATCTAAAAAAATAAAATAAAATAAAAAATAGCTTAATATCATCTCTACTCTTTGGGATAGTGAGAAAGAGTTAGATGATGAGATAGACATGATTTGGTCAAAAAGAGAAATTAGAATTTAATTTTTAAATTTTTATCTAGATACCAGAATAGAGAAAACTAAAATTATTTTAAGTTGTCTGAAATTGACTTTATTATCAAGTCATGTAAAAAATTAATTAAAAATAATTAAAATTATAATAAATAATATTTTCAAATTTAGCTTACAAGAAAAATTATCAATTATAATTTTTTTCAAGTACTTAACTCTGTGACTTCGAGGCTCCGAAATGACTATTCAGTAAATCGTGAATACTCTTCCAAATGCATGAACAGCAGTTGCAGCTTGCGGGACATGGAGATTATGAAACTTTTCTTTTTAATTTAGTAACATGGATGGGTAACAAGCGCCGCTTAGGCGGTTTGCCTTCAGCTTTGGGTTCTGGAAGTACAAGGCATCAACTACTAGAAATTTCATGTGAGAAAAATGTGATATGACTTGTTTGCATTTGGTGCACGCTTCGCCTTGTCACCTCGCAATTGGCTTCTACTTTAATTTGTTACCTCTGACTGATAAGAACTTGGACTACTAAAATGACCATTCGTGGCATCTAAGACAACTTACGTCACAAGCAAGAAAACCAACAGTTTTTCTCCTCCTTTATTTGTTTTATTTTCTTTTAATAAATTGATAGGTGCTATGGCTTTTTGATATTTCATTATATGTATCTATTAATTAATATATATGTTAAGACTCGAAACTGATCGGAAAGTTGTAAGTCAGGGACGTGTAAAAATCCCATCCCACCGGCCACACCAATATATGTCAAGGCTCCAAGCTGACTGGGAAGGTAGACAGTGACTGCATTCCAAGGATTTATATGCTCAGACGTTTTGATCCACCTCCAACCTTCACGACTTGCTGCCACGATCCCTATTCTTCAAAGGGTGAGGAACTGTTTTGAGTCATTCCACAGCTCATTTTTCCCCCAAACCCAAAACTAGCATCTACCTAGAACTCGGAGAGAGAAATTGGGATGCGATAATTAATGGAGGTAAACCAAGTTAGGTTCATATTATGACATATATTACAAGTGAAATTTGATGTGTGCATGAGAGATTAAAATCTAAGTTTGTTCAATTTAATTGCCCAACCCTCTAATTTTTTTCCTTTTGCAAAGTGCCCAACCCTTTAATTGACTATAGGGTCTTGGAGAGGTCAAGATTGAATATCAAATTGATATGCAATTGTATCCAGAAAGGAAATTTTATTCATCTTCCATCGCACCCCAATTTATTTTTTAGATTTTGAAAGAAATATTAATTATAACTTAATTAAAGTAAATATGATATTAATTTATTTCAGCAGTAAAATGTCATATCATCAAAATTAAAAATATTCTTAAATTATAAAAATTAAATTTCCGGTGTAAACTTTTCTTTTGGGGTACTCCTTTTTGCTTTGTTCCCGTGGGGGGAGGCCCAGGCGCTGATGTCCAGAAACATTAAAGTGCTGACAAAGATCTTTCACATAAAGAAAGAGACTTTTTTGGGTCGACTTTCCACCCAAGATGCCTAGAATTAACGATGTTGGATTGCATGCCAAGTTGCGGTATTAACTATCCACTATCCCACTAGTCTGAAATCTTGTTTTGCTGCAAAAGTGGGTACTGGCCTACCTCCGGCCTCCCATGTTTCAGTTCCATTTAACAAATACTATCATCCAACTTTGCATTTCCAAAAGGAGGAAATCCTTAGAATCACAGGCGCCAAGTCACGTCCACATTCGATTCGGCGTTGTAGACTTTGCTTTGCCTTTAACGTGGTGGAAAGGAGAAAAGTTTGACTCAGACTGCACAACTTTTTGGTGAATGATGACGCTAAAGCAGTTGAAGTTGCAGCTTGAAACGAAGTTTCCTCGTAATTTCTTGTCCACAGAAGTCTCCGGTCTTGTTGATAATAATAATAGTAATAAGTAATCGCCGTCCTTCGCAACTTCCTTGCATTTTCCACTTCTATATTAGAACGACAACATTGATGTATCGGATCAGCCGACTAAAGGTGTCGGATTGCGCTGTGCATCTGACGCGGTGTTTTCTTTCCTCACAACATTAAAAAACTGAATTTTTTTTTTTACTATTTCATCAAAAGCAACTTTGATAGTTTTTTATTAATTCAATTAAATTATAAAAATAAATTTTTATTCTTTTATTATATTCAAATAAATTTTTATATTTTTATTTTATAACAAATAAATTTTTATAATAAATAAATAATTAATTATTATTATTAAAATATTATTTATTATTTATATTATGTGACATGTTAATTTTGTGATGATGATATAGTCACGTGAGTTGTGATATTTTCATCTTCCAATTTAATATTATATCATAAAAAAATATTTTAACTAATAACACTTAATTAAATATATTCACCTCAAAATAAAAATTCATTTCTTCAATAATTACTTGCATAAAGGAAACAAAAAATAAAATGAACCTCCTTACGGATGTCGGTAGGAAACCAAAATAGAAAAACAAGAGAAAATTGGAAAAGGTCGGAAGAAACGAGAAAAACTTAAACCCTTCCAAATATTTGCAGCTTTGTCGACGCCCGTCCAGCAAGTTTCATGAGTAGGTGCATGAAAACGTTGGCACCGTCCCCATCCCATATCGTCAGGACAAATGGAAATTTCACTTTGGCTTTAGGTAAACGTCTCGACAGCAATACATGGCCCTCATGTGCCTGTCAGATACTTTTCTTATTCATGCCTAAATAATCTAGATTGTGTGAATCACGGAAGAAAGAAAACGACCATACGAATGTTTTGGTTTAAAATGTTGGAGATTCATGGAAGAAAACCTTGCAAAGCTGGTGCTCTTGCTCTTTCACCCATTGAAGTAATATCTCTTTTAATATTATTTAACACAAACTCACATTTTTAATTTTAAAAATATACTTATTAGGTAAAAAAAAATTATTAATAAATTTAATATTTATCTCATCTTTTATTAACATGAGATTCGTGATATTATTGTTCATTTAATTGTACAACATCTTTATTGCATTGACTTTTTTACTTAAAAAAAATTATTTTAATTTAAACTTATTTCACTTTTAATATTTTTTATAAAAAGTCTTATGTTAGTTAAAAATTAGGTAAACTCTAATTCTATTTATTACAAACTCACATTTCTTTAAAAATTTTACAAATTCCACAAATTGAAGTATTCATTTTGTAGAGTTCAACCACTTCTGAGCTCATCCCTGTCTTTTTCTCCCTTTAATTAAATGAAATTTGTGGCAGATATGCTTAAGCAAGCGATCACGTCAAGCTCAAGCAAGTATTCAATTTAATTCAGAGAAATTGTACCATTCAGATTCACTCCTACAATTCCAAGAACTTGGTCAAAATTTGGGGGCAGTTGGCACAAGTTTCCAATTTTAAAACTTGATAATAACGTTAATTGATTGGACAATGTTTTGACCCGAAGCTAGAAGAAGTGAACTTGTCGTGACAATCTCAAGGCCGAATAAATGTGCCAACGCCCACCAAGTCTCCATCTGGAAATGGAAGCATCGCAGGCTCTGAATAACCATAGACAAAAGCAAAGCCAGCGACCACGGCGTTACAATATTTCGACTTTTCTTGGCGGTCAAAACCGGGAACAAATTTTCCAGTTTCTGGCTTTGCTATAGTCTGCCACCGCTTCATCTAGAAATGAAAGCATAGCCGGCCAAAAGAGTATGGTATCCAGTAACGACACTGCTCTGCCACAACTCTCCCTCACCCAGACCTCCAAAAAGCAAGATCAATTGAAAATCCCAATTAATTAGACGACCAATTCAAATTCATGCCAAGGTTCACCTTTCATCAAAGAAATTAGATACCATCCACAACATGGCTGCCCTGATAAACGTTCAACCCGTTCATACTAAAGTGTGTCTTGGTATCTCAAAAAAAATTTGTTGGTTTAAAGTAAAGCCCACTTGATTTGCAATGCATACTGAATCGAGGAACCCGAAAAACAACGCAGTAGGCTTAAATAAAGCCCAAAGCAGACCCAAAAGAGACTACGTGCTCAATTTTACATGGATGAGACTTGGGGGAGACGAGAGAAACGAACCTAAGAAATCTAATTCTGAGTATAGCGGGGTGTCAATACGTTGGAAGATCTATGCTTCTATCAAAGCCAAAAACTGATTTTTAATTTTTGATCATAATTAAGTGATAATTACAAGTGGATTCATTAATATTTAAAATGAACAATCCACTCTAAACATATAAAAACATTAATATTTGAATATGAAATGTTTAAAATATCTTTCTTTTTTCTCCTCTCTTTTCCTTTCTTTCAGATTGGCTGACTATGCTCCTTACTCCGGCCAACCACTTCACAGCCGAATCCAACCGTGAAATGCTAGATTTGGCCAAATCTTCCCAAGAGAGCGCAAGCTCTGGACGTGCACCCCAAATCTCGCGCTCCCTTGAGGGGCACCAAATTGCACTCCCTCAGGCGAAAGGAGCACTAGTTCAGCACCATATTGGGAAGCATGATCTGTGCTCACCCAATCTAGTCGGATCCCGACTAGATGTGACCACGAGGTGGTCGGCTTGGAGAGAATTTCTTTTACTAAAAAAAAAAAAAAATTTAAATGTAAAATTATAATTTCTATAGTGATAATTTTTAAAATTAATGAAAGATAAAATTCTTTTAAAAATATTATTTCGTCGTCAATCTAATGAAAACATTAATGATTAACTAACGACAAGACTTGTATGTCCAACGAAAGATAATTTTTGAAGCGGATTGTCAATTTTGAATATTAATAGATTCGTGTGTAATTATGATCAAAAGTTAAGAGATTAGTGCATTTTACCCTATAATAATTATTTCAAGGAGTTGAGCAAATCTGAACCTACCCTGATTCGGACGTAATATAAGGATGTTCCATCTTATGAGATATGATGCCACAAAGAAAATAGTAAAAGTAAAAAAATTGTTGAAACTAACACAATTCTCAAATTATTAAAGTATTTTCCAACTAAATTCCTAGAAGAGTCCTATAGAGGTACAGATGTGTAACCGCCAACACTTTTAATGATCATAATAACGCTTATATACGTAGGAGTAATATTAATCTAGTGACTCTTTGCCTGTGTATATACAGATCTTGCAAATTTTTTTAAAATAATCATTATTTGAAGAAATAATAAAGAAGATGAAACTACAAAAAGGAAGATAAGGGGAGTATTGCAGAAAATTGGAAGAGAACACAGAAAATGGCAAAAAGGGAATTACCTTAACTTTGAATCTAGATTATATAAGGGATTATAGCATTTAATACTTGGACAACACCAAGTCAAAGAATCAAGATGGTGTCATAAGTCATAACTTAATCAAATGGTACCATAGTATAGGAGATAATGGAATTTCCATGAAGTGCATTGTAGGATAGCCAACCTCGTTTCCTCCCTGCCCCCAAAAATTTCTTTATTCCACCCAATGATTACCTGTGAAAGAAAGGGAACAGATGAGACTTGGGAGCAAAACAAGAGCTACCTGTATTGGAGCTCAACTCATTGACCATTTATAAACATATGACCAAGTGTCAAGTGATCCCACAGAAAAGGGAAAATTAAATCATAGAAATGCAAGATGGTCGTGCCATGATATTTGATGAAGGATTTTTTTGTTTTTTAAAGATGATGTGATTAACCAAGTGCAAAATGAAATTATATAAATGTTGTAGCGATTGATAATATGAAATAGCAATGCAGCAATAACATTGAAAGTGGTTCGAAAGGTGGATGCAGTATTAACAGTGCTACTGTGCCGATAAGAAGAGCTGATACAGTGATGGTGGTAAAAAGGAAACAGTTATGAACTTAGTATCATTTACTATGAGATACAATACCCATAGAGTCATGAATGTCAAGAATTCCTGATAACTGATCGAACATTCGTATTCTCCTCAACTACCATTATGCATTACAGAATCAAACCATTTACAGAAGTTATTAAGACAGTCTTGAGTTATTCTCCACCCCAATGTACATTCTTTTGCACTTCCTGTGCTTATCGAGAAATTTTACTAGCATATGCTGCTGTAACCTTTTTCACTCCCTTTTCTACCCCTATGGACCGGTGGGAAAAGCTATGCTGTATATTTGTTGATGGTAATTGCATCAACAGAAATAAAAACCCGATCATACAAGTATAAAGACTATATAAAAAGGATCGATCAGGTGAGACAAGACGTAAGTGTGTATATATCCCACTGCCTCGAAGCTAGGTCAAACTTATAATCACAAAAACCCCCACGCAGACAACAACAAATTGAACCTTCAAAAATATATAGAAGGAACATTAGTCTGCAAAAGCCTTTCCAACGACAAACGCACATAAATTTAAGAAAATAACATTATATAACGGTTTTTCATCAGAATTTAAAGCATTTGGAAATTAAATGTATCTGTCGAAATCCCGAACCAACCGGCAAAAACAGATAAACCCTCATAGAATTGTCAGTTTAAAGTTCAAATTGAACATTTTGAACCAAAAAGAAAAAAGTTCAAACTTTGAACATACCTTAGCTTAGCGTTGCCTATTCGCAACGGCACCAATTGTCAGTTTAAGGTTGCAACTGCTCCAAAATTCGACAAATAATCTGCAACTTTCACGCCTGTAATCGGGCACTAGATCTCAGAAAGTGACTCGCTCTATAATTGGTCACCGTAAACTCACATTCTCCCAACTTAACCAACCCAATCAAATCGTGCCACGTACTTTCCTCCGGCATCGACGCCACAAGTACCATCCTCCCAACCACTATGTTCCTTACCTCCCTCTCCCCCACCGCGATTCTCGCGTCCAAAAACGGCACAGTACATTTCTCCTTAGCGAAGCCGACGCACTTTTCCTTGGCCGCGACCAAACACCCTTCCATTTCACGATCTTCGCAGCGCTCTCTCTCCTTTGAGTCCACTGATTTCCAGCCAACCAGAGATTGCCACCAGGGAGGTTTACACTTGCTGGAAGCGGTGACGGCGCACCCGATTCTGGCGCCTTCCTCACATTGAGATATGATTTTGGACTGGCAGGATTTGTATGCAGCGGCCCAGGAAGGAAGGTCTTTGAAGGCGAGGAGGTATGAACCCGATAAAGGGTCGTCGGAGGAGCCGGCTGGGATGGGGCCCCGGAGTAAAGGAATGGGGCGGTCGAATTTTATGATTGTTGACGAAGCGGAGTATTCCTCCAGGTTTTGGGGTAAGGAAGGGTCCATCGCTTACAGACCGATGGATGAAGAAGCTCAAGTGAAATTTCAGGGTACCTTTTCAGCAAATACAAAAAACTCTTTCAAGTTTAACATATTTTTTTCAAAAAAATTGGTATAATGTTTAAATAATTCTCCAAACTATGTAAATAAATTTTTATTTTTTATTATTCTCAATCAAATCCTTATAAATCAAATAAATCTTTATAACTAATAATTGAATAAAAATCTTGTTGATCTTAATTTTTTTAACTTAAAAATTATTATAAAGTTTTTATAAAAAATAATAACTTTTAAGATTAAGATAAAACGATTTAGTAAATTTACAAACTCTTTTTTATACATAATATGTTTGGCAAAACAACTCATAAAAGTTTTAATTTTGACTAAAATTACCATAAAGTGTATTTGCTATATCTTTTGTTTTTTTTTTTTTAATACTCTTTGCAAAAAGATGTAAAAAAGAAAGAGATTGTGATTTGTGTTGAAAAGTGATGATTTGCATAGAAAAGAAGAGGCAAGGGAGATTGATTAGGAGAGAAAGTTTGAGGTATTTTTTAACAGGAGAATATTATGATTATCTCTTTTTTTAAAAGTACGTTAGCTTTTCAAGAAATACTTTTCTCTTAATCGTCCTTCCTCTCTTCTCTTTCTTTTTGCAAATTATCATTTTTCAACGCAAATCATAATTTTTTTCTCTTCTACCATTGTCATTTTATATCCACATGATTATATTATCATACTAAATTAACATGCCATATCATCATCAATTGTAATATGTCAACATGCCATATTATTATTAATTATAATATATTAGCATATGACATCAACACCACGCAGCATAAAAAGACAAATTACATTTTGACTAAATCATTAGTCATGAGTGTTTATTTTACTCAAAATAAAAGTATAAATATTTATTTAGCTCAAAATAAAAGTAAAAGAGCTGGATTGAATCTAATAAAAAAATTAAGACTTATTTGAATTTTTTTAAAAAATTTAAGAGTTTTTTTAGATATTTTGTTTAGCAAAGTTAATACTTAATTAGACAGAAATACACTAAGAGTTTGTTTGAACACATGAAAATATTTTTCAAAAAATATTTTTTATATTATAAAATATAACTTAAAATAACAATTATAAGAGAAATATAAAAAAAAATTTAAAAGGAGAAAATGTATTTAGAAAGAGTAAAAAGATCTATTCAAGTGTAAGGATGTCAACGGGTATGGTACCCGTTAATTTCGAGGTACTCGAATCCTAACCTTATTAAAAATCAAATACCCTAACTCTATTAATTATCCTAATAATTTAAAAATTACTACTATAACCCTAACCCTAATTCATTCCTACTACCCTATAATTACCCTAACCCTTTTAAATAGCCGATTAAATAAAAAATTTATTAAAATCTTCTTCATGGGTACCTAATTACCCAATTAACTTTTCAAATCTCATAACTTCATTTTAGATTTATATGTTATAAGTTTATATAAATAAATGTATATATACTGTAATTAATAATTTTATGAATTATAATTTTTACAATGTTAATACAAAATAAAAAGTAAATATATTTATATTTAAAGTACATATATATATACACACATGCATACATAAAAATATTAATGTCATCATGTTAATAATTAGAGTAACCACACTTAAATATAATTAACAATCTAATAATTTTTTAAACATAATATTCAATGATATAGTATTCAAATTATTTAAACATAATTAACAATCTAATAATTTTTTAATTTAAATATATTAATGTCATCATATTAATAATTAGAGTAACCATACTTTTCATATATTTGTTAGTTTTTAACAAAAAAAAATGCTTATAAAGTTGGTAAAAATTATAAATTTTTAATTTAATTATTAAAATAATAATAAAATATTTATAAATAATAATCGATTTCAGGTAACGGGTATCTAAGGGGTGGTACCCGAATCCTACCCTATTAAAATTCAGGTAATGAAATCACTATCCTAACTCTACCCAAACCTATTTATAGAGTACCTTAACCCGGTGTAACCGAGTCGGGTACTCGCGAGTACCCTATAATAGGGTACCTGTTGACATCTCTATTCAAGTGTATATTTACAAATGAAGTGAGAGACTTGTTTATAGGCTAATAACCCCTTATCAAGATAGAATTTACAACATGATAATACTAAGGGATTAGATGGATGGATTAAATTCTAATCTTAATCCAATCTAATCTACACCCAAATTGAGGTATAAATAACATTAATGGATATTCACAAAAATATTCATAACACTTCCTCTTGAATATCTATTGTATTAAGAACATGCCTCGTTAAAATCTTACTAAAAAAAATCTCATGGGAAAAAATCCAAGTGAAGGAAAAAAAGTACATAATTCTTTTCAAGAATACACTTTTGAAATATTACTTCATTAAAAACCTTATAAAAAAAATCCCAATAGGAAAAACTTTGATGAAAATAAAATAAAGTGCACATTTTACTCCTCCTAATGACTACATTATTTAAGATCTTTAAAACGATTTCCAATCATTTGTACCAATTTTTCAAACGTTGCAATAGGAAGGGCTTTGGTGAATGCTAGATTGTCACTAAAATAGATTTGTTGAAAACTAATATCACTTTTTTCTTGGAAATCATGAGTGAAGATGAACTTGGGCAAAATATCTTTTGTCCTATCATCTTTATTGTATTTTTTTTTTACTTGGGGTATGCAAGCAGTATTATCCTCATAATGTTGTTGGAATTTCCTTCTTGGTTGACAAGTCACACGTTTCTCGAATATGTTGAGTTACAGATCTTAATCAGACACATTTATGACTTACCTCATAAATTGTTAAAATTTTTGCATGGTTAAAAGAAATAGCATTTATAGTTTGTTTTATAGAATGCTATGAAATAGCTATACCTCCATATGTGAATAAATAATCTACCTAGAATCAATCTTAATGTGGATCAAATAATATTCTACATTTGCATAACCAATTAAATATGATTTTAATGCATTTGAATAATATAAGCCTATAACCATTGTTTTTCAGAGATATTGAAGTATATGTTTAATTCCATTTCAATATCTTCGAGTTGGAAAAGAACTATATTTTGTTAATATTTACAAAATATAATATATTGAATTGTGTATTGCTAGCAAGATACATTAGTGCTCCGATTACAATAAGATATGGTAGTTTAAGATCAAGAAGTTTTTCATCATCTTTACGAGGTCAGAAATGGTATTTTTGACTTCTAATGACTTTACAACCATTGGTGAACTCAATGGATGTGCTTTGTCCATATAAAATCATTTTAGCCTTTTTACTATATAATTAGATTAATGGACAAAAATTTTGTTTGTCAAATGCTCAATTAGAAGACTCAAATAAAAATTTGTCTTTCCAAGGTCGTTCATCTCAAATTCTTTCTTTAAGTTATTTATGGCTTCTAATAACTCTTCAAGAGTTCCAATAATATTCAAGTTATCAACATAAACAAACCCGAATATTTTTGTAAAAGACATGGGCATATAGGGTCATCTTTACAACCTTCTTTTAACATATATTAACTAAAGGGATTACACCACATGTGTTCAAATTGCTTTAATCCATATATATTTATTTAATTTAATCAAATAAATTTCTTAGAAATTCAAATTTTATGCTTCAGGCAATTCAAATCCTTCAAAGATATTCTTATAGATATCAATATTAACTGACCTATATAAATAGGTTGTAGTTACATTCATTAGACGCATTTTAATCTTCTCATTTATTTCCAAACTAGTTAATATTGTAATTGCATCCACCATAGAGAATATATCTCTTCATACTTAATACTAAGTCTTTGGGTAAAACCTTGTGTGACAAATTGTGCTTTATATCTCATAGTCTTAATTTTCTCATTTTGTATTTACACAAATACCCATTTATATCCCACTAGTTTTACATCATTTGATGTACGGACTACAGGCTAAAAAATTTCATGTTTTGGAAGTGAATTCCACCTTGATTGCATCTTTACACATTAGCCAATCATTTTTATGTCTAGATTCTTCAATATACTTAAGTTCATGATCTTTATTTTTTTTTCAAAATATTGAGTGCTACATTAAATACAAAAATATAGTCAATGCTTATTTCACTCCAGTTTCATTTTTTCCTATCAAGACTTAATTTCTTGAGATTTTTTCATTTTCAGTGATTTTAAATACTTTAATTTCATCTGAAATTATATTGGAGATCTCTTCTAGAGTTTATATTTTCTTTTTTTAACTTTATTGAATATTTCTTCATTTTTTCGAGGATTTTATCTTTGGAACCAATTGGTTTCCCATGCTTTCGGCATGCTTTATCCTACAGGGACATTAATTTGTAGGAGATTTTACTAGTGGTATATGAAATTTAGTTATCCTCTTTAAGTTAGTAAATATGTCTAGCAATTGATTTGTTATGTTTTGCAAATGAATTATATTTCGAAGTTCAAGTTTACAATGATTTGTGTGAGAATTAAAACCAAATAATAATAATAATAATATATTCCAAGATATTTTCTTTTCCAGCTACTTTTTTTTTTGAATGGTAAAAATATCATTAAGCCACAGGTGTGAAAGCTCACTACCATGGAGAAAGATCAGGAGAAACACAATTCGCAAGTAGATAGAGTTTTGATTGGTATATTTGCTTTTGCCATATACCCAAATCAAAGCTCTTACTACGTTTATGACAGCAGACCATCTTGTACAAAAAGAAAGAGAAACCCCCAAAACAAACCATAAGCAACAGGGGAAAAACAACAGTCAGCTGTAGACTCAGCACACAATCCATGCACACAAAAACCTCCCCTTTAACATAAAACCCGTCTCAAGACCAAAAACATAAAAATAAACAAAACGATGTAGATCCCAGTAAGGCACTACTGGCAGCCATTACAAGAGGGAATGAAAGCATGATTTGCTAAAAAACCGGTAACCATACTCACCATAAAAACCATTTCAAATGGCACCTCCCTAAATTTCAAAATGCACAGAAGCTACTCTGTCCAAGACTCGCATTCTTGGCTAGAGTGTCAGCCTCCTTGTTTGAATCACGCGGTATATGTCTTATCTCCCACTGCCCTATTTGTTCTTCAATTATTTCAATAAGGATTACCCATTTGCGTAACCTCCATGGCACCTGGGTTCGGTTACTGATCCAATTCACCATATTGCTGGCATCACTTTTAATGATCAAGTTATAACTTTCTTTCCATTTAGAACTAGAGAAAATCACGATGGCTTCCAAGACAGCCATAATTTCAGCTTATGAAGAGTCAGCTATGCCAATTGGTTTGGAGAAACTGAACTTTACCTCCCCCGCCTCATTCTTCATAATTCCACCTATCCTTGCTGGTTCAGGACAGTCTTTTGCCAAGCCATCAACGTTAAACTTCATAACCCCCTATTTTGGAGCATTCCAAGTTGTTTTCCTCTTGGCCTGTTTTTGTTTCTTCTTGCCATAGCAACCTGTAGAGGGATCGAAAAAAATATTTGAGATTGACCTATACTCCATTGGCCATTTTGAGTTTGCTTATGATGCAATTCTGAACTTAACCAGCTCCCAGCACTGTTTCTCATTCCATTCTTTCCCTTCAAAAATCATATCGTTTCTACTTTTCCATATTGTCCAAACGATGGCATAATAAGCGAGTTTCCACAACTTACAGTCATTTTTACCAATAAAATAATCATTCCAAGAAACAAAAAATGCATTAACAGTCCCTAGGGCAACCCACTTAATATTAAACAAATTACACCACCTTCCCCATATCTTCCAACTTTCACCATATTCGTTAAAAAGATAACAGCACGTCTCTTTTCCTTCATTGCACAGTACACACAACTCAGAAGTATCTTTAAGCATCCATCTGGTCGCTAATTCAGCTTTGACTCCAATTTTCTCATAAAATAGTTGCCACACGAAAGCTTCAATTCGGTGAAGAGCCATTCCATACCAGACCTCATTCTATACCTTGCTTTTATCATTGTCCAAGTTAAGAAGCATTCTACAAAAAGATTTAGCCATGTACTTGCCACTTGTTTGACCTTTCCATATCAAAGCGTCTTCTATTTTCTTACTAAGTTGGACCTTTTTCAAAGTATCCCCAAGCTTATACTATTGACTCCTCTTCTAGTCGAACACTTTTCTTCGAAAAGAGATGTCCCATACCCATACGTTCCCTGACCAGCTCCCAAACTCTACCACTTTATTGTTTTTATTGGAACAAAGTGATTAAATCCGAGGAAAGACGCCAGCTAGCCGAAAACCTTCAATCCATTCATCCATCCAGAATTATATGTTTTCACCATTGCCTGCAACAAAACCCAGATAAGATATGACCTGCATGAAAAAATTGTTAGTGTTAATAAGGGAGTTTATAATTTTTTTCCACTGGCTAGAAAAGCTCTTATTCACTCTTATGTTTGGCTTGAGGATGGTTAGATCACTAATGGTTTTTCCGCTATCATTTCCCTCCAAAGACTCCCTCTTTCATTCTTGTACCTTCAAATCCACTTATTGAGAAGAACTTTATTTGAATTCCCATATCAACAATTCCTATTCCTCCATATTCCCTGAGATTGTTAACTACCTCCCATCTGATATAGTGAACCTTTTTCTTTTCCCCATTATCTCTCCAGAGAAACTGTCGTTGCAGCTTGTCTATTTTGTTCTTGACATCACTCGAAAGGTAAAACAGAGACATGCAGTAACAAGGGAGGTTTGCTAGAATTGATCTTAATAATGTAATGCGACCACCCATCGACAAGTATTTCACCTTCTAGCCCGCTAGTTTGCTTTCCACCTTTTCAATGATTGGATTCCAAAAAGCAATTGAGTTGTGATTCACTCCCAAGGGTAACTCGAGATATGTAGTGGGGAGTCTACCCACTTTGCAGTTGATTGATCTTGCCTATTTTTTAACCATCTATTTTTTAATGCCAATGCCTAGTATTTGACTTTTTAGATAATTTACCTTAAGCCTTGAAACACTTTGGAAGCACTTGAGGATTCTTTTAAGGGCCATCAACTCATCAAACTCCTTATTACAAAACAATAGAGTATCATCAGCAAATTGAAGATGCAAAATGCGAAATCCTCGTTTCCCGATTTGCACTTTTTTACATTTGCCATGATCTTTAGCCTTCTTTAGCATACAACTTAGAGCTTCAACAATTATGATGAATAGAAATGGTGAGAGGGGGCAACCTTGTCGAAGTTTTTTTTTTATTCTAAATTGTCTCGTCGGAGACCCATTAACTAGCATTGACACCTTTATTGAACTGATGCATGCCTTCACCCATATCCTTCATCGATTACCGAACCTCATTTTTCTCATGATCAGATCAAAGAACCTCCAACAAACATAGTCGTAAGCCTTTTCAAAGTCAATCTTAAACATCAAGCCCTCATTTCCTTTTTTAAGCGCATCGATCGCTTCATTTGCTATAAGAGAACAATCCAAAATCTGTCATCCCCGCACGAACACAAATTGATTTCTATTGATTATTTCTTCCATAAACCTTCTCACTTTATTGGCTAAGGTCTTTACCATTATCTTGTACACACATCCAACTAAACTTATCGATCGATATTCATTCAAATAGTTGGACTTTGGACCTTTGGTATAAGTGCAAGGAAAGATGATTTCACACCCTTACCAAGTTTCCCATTACTATAGAACTCAACCATGAAGTTCATCATTTCTTTCTTTACCACCAGCCATTGTTTTTTAAAGAATTCCAGACTGTACCCATCTAGTCCTGGTGCTTTTTCACCATCACAGCTTTGGATTGCTTCTCAGATTTCTTCTTCTGAAAAAGGTTTTTTCAACAACTTCATTAAATCCCCCTTTAAAGACTTGAATTGACATCCAATATCTTCCAGCTCAAGCACTTCCGCTCCGTAAAATGCTTTTCAAAATGTTTCGCAATGAATTTTTTAACTTCTTGCAGATTTTCGATTATTCCTTCATCATATTTTAACTTTTCAATGACGTTTCTTCTTCTTCTAGCTAAAGCCATGGCATGGAAATATTTTGTGTTTTGGTCACCTTCCTGAACCTATTTGCATCTCAATTTTTGCCTCCATTCCAATTCTTTAGTTCTGTAAAGTCTCTATAACTCAGCCTACTTATTAACAATTTCCACTTTTTTTATTTCCCTTGCTGTTTGGACCTGGTTGGCATTAAGCATAGTCTTCAACTCTTCTTCCACCTTTTTGAATTTGTTTGCTTGTACTTCATATTTCCTTGGCTTGCCACTATTTAATTAGTGACTTTAGGCCTTTGAGTTTTTCCTAAAGTTTTTGTTCCCTCTTTCCTCAGACTTGTTTTTGTTCCAATTTTCCTTGACAATCTGCTAGAAACTTGTCCGATCAAGCCAGTAATTGAACATTTTAAAAGGCCTAGGCCCCCATTCAAAGGAGGCTGTCCTTAGCACAATGGGATTGTGGTCAGATAAAAAACTAGGAAGACAAACCTGGATAATTCCTTGTTCAAACTGAAACCATTCGACACCCAAAAAAAATTTATCGATTCTGTTGTACACCCACCCATCTCTAAAGCCAGAACATGTGAATCAATCCCTTGTAAGCTCAAGGTCAACAAGAGCCAGGTTGTTAATAAACTCATTAAACATTTCCTCTGTCTTCCCAACTTCTCCTTTACCCACCTTTTCTTGTTCGTTCCTTATAGTATTAAAATCGCCCCCCAAACACCATATGATGCCTCTACTACTAATCAGTTGTTCAAGTTCCTGCCATAACTTTTTTTTGAACTCTCTTCGTTATGACTGTAAATATTTATAAACCCACAATATTTTCCTACTCCACTTACCTTCTCAATTATCGCTAGGTAATATCGATCTTGCACCTGTTCCTTCAACTGAAAGAATTCATCCCTCCATACACTTACTAAACCCCCTGATCGTCCCACTGAGGAAACACAGCTTCCGTAAATCTTCTCCCCTTTATTTCCCCACAGTTGTTCAAACAAATTCCTTTCAACTTTCTGTAACTTTGTCTTTTGGAGAAAAACCATATTAAGTCTTTATTTTTTGACGATATTCTTCAATGTCCGTTTCTTTTCATCCTTGCCCAAACCTCTAACATTCCACAAAATTATTAACATGACCATATAAACACACAAGAGCACTTAGAAAAAAAAAGCTTACTTACAGTGAGCCTTCTCAGTTTTATTCTCCTCCATGCTTGTAAAATATCTCAGAACGTCTTTTTTTCCTTTAACAAAATCGAGACCCATCAAGTTGCTCATTTCCCACATCAACTCATTTTCCTTCTTTTTGTCCTTACTTCCCCCATCAACATTTTCTTCATCGTCAAAGTTTGTTTGTGCGATGATACTATAGGATCTTTCCCCACCTTTTACTTCCTTCAACATGTTTTGCCTATTTCCTTTTTTCTTTATGCACGCAACCTTCCCTCCCCTTCTTTCGCTCCCACCTTCTTTTTCTAGATTCGATGTTGTGTCGCCATTAACCACGATCATATTCTCTAAGACTCTCACTTTTAATTCTTCTTTTTTTGATTATTTTACATTCAATTTATACCCGTTTTTCCTGCCTTTGGAAAAACCTTCCACTTTTCTCAGATTTGCTAACTCTTTGCCTTTTCTTTTCCTCCCTACCATCTTGTTGCTTTCCCCTTAGCCTTCTTATTGAATTTTCTTCCAACTGTTCTCATCAAAGGCCCTTTTCTTCTTTCTTTTTTTGAACCCTAGCTCCTTGATCTAGTCCATCTTTCTGGTAATCTGCGAAGCCTCAACTTATTCAAATTAAACCACCAATCAAGCATCTTTCTTTTCTTCCTCAATATAGGCTTGCTTTTATTCTTTTGATCTTGACCTCTTCTTTCCTTGAAAGTAATTTTCTTTTGTTTATTGTGATCTTCATCTTGACTTTTCAAGACTTTGATTGATTCCACTTCCCTTGACCAGCTGTCCCCTTTATTCCTTGATTTGGCGTTGTCCTTATCCTTTATCCCATTTCGTTTCTGTAGCTTGGGCCCACTTGTCTCATCATCTATAACATTATGTTTAGAGCATTCCTCCTTCTCAAGCTTGTGAGCTTGACTTCCCACTACCGATCCACATTGTTCTTTAGTTTGGTCTACCCACACCTTCCCATTAATTAGGCTTATCTTGCTTGTCTGACCCAAAAATGCACTTTCCCCTAGGTTTGATTCGACATTCTCTATTGCTTTTTCACCTGTGAGACTGACGCACATCCTGTTCAGATTTGTTTCCTTTCCTTTCGCCAGTGCCCCTTTTGAAATTTTGAATTGTCACCCTTTACATGTTCATTTACCATACTAGACAAATTTGTCTTTCATTTTATTACGTTTTCCTTCTCTGCCTTCATCGACTATACCCCTTTCGCCCCTCTCATATTGCTTGCCACCTTAACCTCCACTCCATAATTACTTTTGTCCAGATTCCAGTCACCCTCCTCCAATAAGACACTAGACATCTCATTGCATCTTGGAATTGGCTCACAACTGAATACCTCTTTTATTGAAGCTCTGACTAAATAACTTTTGCCATTAACCTCAATTAGCTTAACTGTCAAAATTTCATGAATGGATTTGACCTCCACAAGAATAGTAGCATAATCTAATCTCCATCTCTCATCGTGTCTTGATCTGCTTGAAGAAAACTACCCCAGACATTCCTAATTGCTCGAAAACTCTCTTCATGCCAAATGTGAAGGGGTATTTCTTCAATTCTGATCCAGACTTTGTATTTCCTCACCTCTTCCCCTGCATTATAAGGTTCAAGGGACAGGAACCATGGTTGGAAAATGTCTTAGAAAAAATTCAACAGATTCACCATTTCTTCTTTGTTTTCAAAAGATACCAGAACGAACTGTCCCCCCGTGGGTCTCACATGAACATTAACCCCCTGACAGAATAGGGAATTTTGTATAGCTCTGCAACACACATGGCGTCTTAGTTCCCCCTGCACACTGCATTCCAACCATTCAAGCTCATTATTTCCAAAACAGATCGTTTGCATTTCTCTTCGACAACCATTATTCTTTATTGATTTTTCCACAGATTCTTCTTCGGCTTTAGCTATTGCCACTATTCCTTGTTGTCTTAGATGTTCATTGTTGGTATTTTTGATAAGAGGTTCTTTATAGGTCATCTTCCTATTTATCGTTCTCTCATCCGTAACTCTTCCCACCCTATTTCCTTCAGGCCGTTCCCTTATCTCCTTTGGTTTTTCTGCTCTCAATACCCAGATTTTCCTTCCATAAATCCACCTGCCATTCCCCCTTTGAATAGCTTTCCTCAACTCATTAAATCCCCTGTATCTAACGAAAGCATATTTGACTTTCGCATCATCTCTCTATCTTAGCATGAACACATCAACGATAACTCCAAATTCATCAAAAACATCCTTTAAGAGCCGTCATTCTGTATCAATACTCAAGTTACCCACAAAAGCTAAGAAAAGCCTATTTCTCCACTTTTTAACCCCACATGGGTCCTTCTTTCCCCCACTAGGAGTGTTCCTACCATCTTGCCAAGACACACTCTCCTTGATCCTGTTTTTCTCTCTAGGCGTATTGCTCTCTCTCTCTCGCTCATTTTTTTTTTGCTTACCTGTAAATTATTAAAAAAGAGAGTCTCTAGCTGCTTATTTTCTCCTCCTAATATTGGAAAAATTATTTTATTAAAATAACAATCGATAAACCTTACCTTAAATAAATCTCTTATCAATAGTTTTAAATATTTAATTATAGATGGAGATTCATATCCAACATATATTCTTAATCTCCTTGAAAAACCCATCTTTGTGCATTGTGATAGAGTAATTGGAACATATGCCACACATCTAAAAATTCTAAAATGGAAAATATTTAGTTTCTAACCATAAACTAATTGGATAAAAAAGAATTTATAATAACTTGTTGACCTAATACGTACAAGTGCAGTTGCATCCAAAATGGCATGCTCTCCAAATAAAAATTGAGAGTTTAGATTTCATAAGTAATGGCCTTGTAATCAGTTAATAGTGTTTAATAAACAATTCTATTGGATCATTTTATGTATGAGTATGAGCAACAAATTGTTCAATAATTATCTCAACTAATATGTAATATTCATTAAAGACTTAAGATGTAAATTCACCAACATTGTAAAAATGAATAGTTTTGATTATATAATCAAAAAAATGTGAATGATTGCAAATGCTAAATTGCAAATTGATAATAAGTACACATGTGATTACTTAGTCATTACATCTATTAAAACTATAAGATATCTAAATGGTCCACATGGTTGATGTATAAATCCATATATATCACCCTAAATATGTTTAAAAAATGTAGGGGGTTCAATCCCATTTTTAGCTAGTAATAGACTTATAATTAATTTATCTTCAAAATAAGCAACACATGAGAATTCATTAGATAAAAAAAAAAATTTTGTTTTTCAATAGATGACTACATTCATTTTCAATAATTTTTTGCATCATTATTAATTCAGGATGACCTAACAAGTCATGTCAAAAATTGAAATCATTAGTAAACTTTTGATTTATAGCATGAGTTTCAATCATTCTAATATTTGTATAGTATAATCTAGAGAACAAAACGAATAAATTTTTTTTATTATTATACACTTCTTACTCGAGGAAATAAATGTAATATAGAAGTATTAATTATTTTTTTCATTCGTTGTCTCAATATAATATCCATTCAAACAAATATCTTTAAAACTTAATAAATTTCTCTGTGATGTTGAAAATAATACATCCTCTATCATAAACTTTGTTCCTCGAGGTAGTAAAATATTGATTCTTTCGGAACTTTCAATTAATCTTATACTACTAGATATTGTATTGACATTCGTTTCTTCCACTGTCAAGTAGGAAAAATATTTCTTGTTTATAATGTGGTTTCTTGTCTGCTAAACGTATATTTACATCATAGATCTTGGATCCAACAAGATGAATACCCATATTTTTTTAATAAAAAAGATATATACAATAAAAAACTTACAAGTTAACATAAAAGAACATTAAATATAAAATTAAAATACATAATAAAAATATATCATTTAAATATAATGAGAACATCTAAAGGTATCTTCATAATAGATTTGTACTACTAAAATATACAAACAAACTATTAAGAAATTTCATGCTTGGATGTTTCCATTATCAATCAGATGATCAATTCCTCTTTTAGGATGGATAAGAAAATCTCCAACATCTTGATATGTTATATTAACTTGTTTATGGTTAAAATCATCTGGAACAAAATTTGCTTCGATATTTTTTTTCTTTTTGCATTTAGTTATACTTGATAAAATTCATCATTTTTTTTATTTTAGCATTTAGTGATACTTGATAAAATTCAACAATATATTTCGACGTATAACAGGAACGTGACTAATGGCCTTTCATGCCACATTAATGACAAAATATTTTTTATATTCTTTTATTTCAAACATTTTTATCTTTTTCTTATATCTCTTTACTATTCACTCCCTTTTGGTAGGTTAAAAGTATTCATCCACTCCTAATGAGTTAAAAGTATTCACCTACTTCTAGTGGGTATAACTAAAGTTATACATATGCTCTTGGTGGGTAAAATTATCTATCTACTTTTGATGGGTAAAGTTATTCTTAGAATTATAATTAGAATAGTGATTAATGTAAATTACTATAGCAACTTTTTTCATATCTATAACCATAATTGTTAAATGATGTTACATTCACTTCAAGATATAAACAGATTCATGATTTTTCATTAGTAGCTATATAATAGTAAATTCATTTTTCAATCAAAGGATAAAATATAATATATATAATACATGATAACAAAATTTATATTAAGGTTGATTTTTAGGGAATGAAAATAATAAAGAGATATCAAGCCACTTGCTTGATTTTCTAAAATCAGAGACCAACCATTAACTTCTTTTGAAACGAGAGGATAAAGACAAAATAATATCAACATTTATCTGATTTGCTAAAACTAGAAATCAAAACCCAATCATTCTTTTGAAGCTTGAAGATAACATGAATAAAATAATACCAAAATTTGAGGATTAGAGAAGCGTATAACAACTATAAAAAAAAGTATTTAAAAGGAGAAAAAATATTTAGAGGGAGTAAGAAGATCTTATTCAAATGTATATTTACAAATAAAGTGAAAGGTCTATTTATAGGTTAATAATCTCTTATCTAAATAGAATTTACAAGATAAAGATAATACTAAGTGATTAGATGGATGGATTAAATTTTAATTTTAATCTAATCTAATCTAATCTACATCTAAATTTAAATATACATAATATGAATGGATATTCACAAAAATATTCATAACATTTTAAAAAATATTTTCAATAATTTTGAGTGTTTGAAATGAAGAAAAATAAAAGAAATAACTTGTAAATTATTTTTTATTTAATTTTTGATAAATTATTTTCAATTAGCAAAAAGAGGGATTTCCCATAGTTAAGAATATATAAATTATTTTTTGTATTTTACTTCAAAAAATATTTTTAATAAATTGATTAGCATTTCATAAAAGAAATATTTTAATAATCTATTTTTCAATGTTGTCAAAATTTGCACCTGTAATCACGGCGCCTCTCTTTTGAGTCTTCTTCTATGACCAGTTATGGAAACGGAAGAATCAGATTGATCTGGTGTGTAGTCGTTACCGTGAAATTGGATGTACAGAGGAGAAGCCTTGTAGGCTAATAGGATTTCTTGCTGAGTTTAAATTCACCAAAGGCAAGAACAATCTTAAATTCACCAAACGCTGTTCACTGAGTTTCATCAGTGAACAGCGTTGTTCTTAGTGCACAATCAGAACAGAATAAGGATACTATCATAACCATTGTCTCAACTATCACTCACTAAGAATCAGGTGCAGATTCTCGTGGCACTCATCAACGAACATGGAACAAGCTTTGATGATCATCCACCCGCTTCAAACATTCATCAGCAGAAAGCTTTACCGGTCAATTCAACGATAGCTGGTATGATTCCCATTCTGCACGTTTAAATGCACAAAACACAATGTTTGATAAGCTTACAAACACAATTGTATATGCTGTTAATCATCACTCCTGGATCATTGATACTGGTGCCTCAGACCATATACGTTGTTCCTTGAAATTCTTCACATATGCAAAACCAGTTCACAACAAGTTGGTGCAAATGCCTAATAGTACTAAGGCCTTGGCCACACACGTAGGAAAGGTTAGGCTAACAGCTTCTTTAACCTTGCAAAATGTGCTTTGTGTTCCATCATTCAAGTTCAATTTGATTTCTGTTAGTAAGCTCACTGAAACCAAACAACATTGCATTGTAGTTATTGATTTACATTGCATAATTCCGGAAACAACTCATGGACTCTGATTGATCTTGCTAAGGTGAAAACTGGCCTATTCTTACAAAGAAAGCAGGCATATACTAAAAGTTGGCTTTAATTTGTATGTCCTGTTCTCTTACTTCTCTGGTGTTATATGGATGTGCTTCTTTAAACTTCGTCTATGTTCAAGTTGGGATTAGTAAGCTGCAAAAGTTGAAAACCATGGCTAATAGTAAATGGTAATGGAAGCTGTTATTTTCTTTTATTAATATAGTTACAATATTTCTGGTAGCTGAAATTTTTAATTGATCAGCATCAGCTTTTCCTAAACAAATTGTGCACAAACTGATTAAAAAACAGAACACGTTTTCAATTTAACACACTCTTTTTCATTTCCCATACTTTGCTTCATCTATGTAGACCTGAAAATTGTCTAATCATTCATCATTATATTGTAATAAGTATGCTTACAATTTTTTGCGGTACAACAGTTCTTTTAGGTACAGTAGTAGAAGTAGTAGGAGTAATTAACAACAATAGTACAAGCTGCCCACCAAGGGACAGAAATATGTCCAACGAAGAAAAGAAAGAGAGAAAGAAAGAAGGTGCAAATTTACAATTCCAAAGTCAGTTTCAGGTTTCCATCCGTTTCAGGAGGCCATCATCATCCTGGCAAACTCCTCATAGCTCACAAGTCCATCGCCATCCAAGTCTGCTTCTCTGATCATTTGTTCTGCTTCTTCCACTGTCAGTCTTTCTCCCAAATTCATCATTACTTGTCTCAACTGCACACCAATTACATATGGGATTTGGTTAGTAGATGATCGAGACTGATTTTCTCATATTTAAATGAAGAATTTGTAGTCAGACATTCCTTGCTGGGAGGGAAAAGGAGCAAGAAAATAAACACAGTTCTGGCCAATTTAGAAAGTATCTACACATATATTTAAATCAAGACTTAAAAGTAGGAATCTCATATGAGAAGGGTGGTAGGTCTATGTAGCAAATCCTTCAGATCATATGCTGAGACAAAGGTGCGCCTGACATCACAAACCCATTGGAATGTGAAAAAGGCACTACCATATGTAGGAGAAAACCAGAAAAGCCCTATTAAATCAATGTGGAACAGAGCTAAAATCTGGTTTGCTGTCAAGTTCATGTGAATATTCAGTAAAATATTAGTATTAGACTTTTTTGACTCATTCAAACATCAAGTATCCTAGGGAGTTAAAAGACTGAGGAACTATTTGGTAAAAGCAATAAAAGAGAAACTGTGTTGAGAATTGAGCATGAGATGACAAATAACAGAACCCAAGCCTTGAATGCTTGATCTAATTGGCAGTCTATTACTTATATTAAAAGCTGCCAACCAAATATTCACAGAAACCGATTTAATGTTGTTAATTTTGAATTATGTTCAATCCAAATGTTGCAAGTAGGAAGGTTATAGCAGGCATGTTTACCTCATTCGCTGATATAAATCCATCTTGATCCCTGTCGAATACTTTGAAAGCTTCTTTTAGTTCATCGGCCACGTTTTCCTGTGAGATTCACGTTTGCATTATTATCAGTTTCCAGAAAACGATGAGAACAGCAAGCATCCAAAATAAACTGAAGAAAAATTTGACAAGTCTTTCTAAACGGTTTACCTTCATTTTTCTTGCCATAATGTTTAAGAAATCTTCAAAATCAATGGTCCCATTTCCTTCGACATCAACCTCACTAATCATGTCTTGAACTTCTTCTTTTGTAGGGTTTCCATCTAACGTTTGGATCACTGTTGCCAATTCTTCCATGGTAATGAAGCCTGCACATTAGAGGGCAACATCTATGTTCAAAAGAAGAGGGGGAAAATTAATGCTTAGGATCTATGTGGGAACTTAAAACAGTGATATATACCATCTGAATCTTTATCAATCAGGCAAAAGGCTTCACGAAACTCGGCAATTTGATCTTCCGTCAATGTATCTGGCATGATGATTTCAGCTTTCAGGCTTTTACTCTCTAGCAAAACTAACGAAACTCTTGTGTTGTTGAAGGATGAATGAAATGGAAAGAAGGGAAGAAAGCTAGTGTGTGTTGCTGCTGCCCTTCCCTGCAAGATGGCATATAAAAAGGGGGTTGGTAAGAAATCAATGAGCCTGAGTAATAGGAGATAGTCAAACACGCTTGAGTCTAAATTCCATTCAAAGCCAGAAACTGTCTAGATCATTAAGGGGGCTTTGAATCAACGCCCAAAAATGGGGGTTTAGATTTTCAATGAAACTCTTTGGCCTCGACTGGGCATCCTTCTATCTTGGAGTCAGCTAGACCGTGACTTTATTTTAATTACTACGTATTATTTTGATTAAAGCCCTTAAGTATGACAAAAGGAACAGTGTTTGATCCAACTAATTCTGGTCAAAGAGATTATAGTTTGAACATTTTTTTGTAGCATGTGATTGGGATGTCTGCAAATCCCCTTGTTAAATAAACCTTACTAATTTCCTTTTTCTTTACTAATGATGATGGAAATAATGGCCATTTGACAAAAACTAGTGGCAGCCAACATTGAATAAATGTTCAAGTCGATTTCATATTAATTGAGCATCCAGAAGTAATTTCCCATAGCAGATTTTGCGAAATGCCTTTAATTGAAACCCAAATTATTATTATAAGACCATAAAACCCAGCAAAGAATATTCACGCAAATCAAATATAATAAAATCTTATTTCCAAGTGATTTGGCAGAATTGAATTTCATTGACCATCGTTAAGGTTGGTCAAAACTAAATCCATTAATTGTAAGCTTGTTCTATTTTTTAAGGTTCAAGTTCAAGTTTTTGCCCTTGTTTTACTTGCTACGCGTTTCAAACAAGAATGCCCTTCTAGACTTGGCTAAACTTGTACCTTTCTATTATTGAATGATCCTCTTTGTCTATAGTCAGATTCTTCATTTTGAAATTTAGACTATTTATTTTGTCAAAAGTGGAATGTCAAAAACTTTTGATTAAAAATAACAAAAAAAGCAACTAAAATGGCAAACAAATTCAAATATAATTACTTCATATAAAATTATAATCAAAAGTTTTATTTATCACAAAATTTAAAAATTTAATTATTCAAAGGTTTTTTGTTTTTATATCCTCAAATAAAAATAATAATAAAAGTAATATTACATACCTATGCAATCTCATGGAGCCATTAATTTTGTTAACTAAAAATAATACATACATATATTTATATATATATGTATGTATGTATGTATATTGTTGACCTGAAAAAAGAGTTAAGAGGCTTAGAGCCTTATTGGTCTTGAGTCTTCCCATCGAAATTATAGCGGTTCATGGAAGGGAAGGCCGTCCAGGCCCATACCCAAGTCAACTGTAAGTGGGCTTGGACCAATTTTAACTTTAAAATTTGAAGTTGCAGTTAAGAGCAATTGAATTCGGTCCAAATGACTAGGGGTGAGCAAAATGGAACCGAACCGAAATGAGTTCGGTTTTTTCAGTTCGGTTAGTTCGGTTGTTCGGTTAGTTCGTTTAGGATAGTTCGGTTATTATAATGACTTCGGTTCGGTTTCGGTTACAAAACTATCTAACCGAACTAACCGAAGAACAACTGAAGGACATTTTAGACATTTTACTGGATACAAATTATGTCATATAAATCATATAAATTATGTCACAACGTCCATTAGGATAGATCTTGTGCAATTGTACATCAAATTATTTATTAAATTCGGTTTTTGCATACAAATCAAAAAAAAAAATTATTTAGTTCGGTTTTTTGTAACCGAACCGAACTAACCGAATTAGTTCGGTTTCGGTTAGTTCGGTTTTTTAGTAAATTCGGTTCGGTTTCGGTTAGTGTTTAGAAGAGTTCGGTTAGTTCGGTTACTGGATATCCAATAACCGAAAAAACCGAAAAAACCGATTGCACAGCCCTACAAATGACTAGTACTCTTTATTTTGTTTGTAAACAATATAAAGTTATAATTTATTAATAATATATATAATTCAAATTAGTAAAAGAGTCTTAGACAAACTATTCAAGATTGATTTTGTTGAGTTTTAGGTTGACTAGAATTCTATATCTCGTTTAATTAGGATTATTGTTTGTGTATAATATTAGGTAGTTGTATGGTTTTAAACTTCTTATTCCACATGGAGTCCTAATATCATTCTACTTTGGACTTTTATACTATAAAACTAGATTTCTAGGTTTTAGAATTGCAAGTAGTGCTTTGAGAGCTTTAGAAAGGGAACACCTTGTAACTTTGTCTTTTTGCTCTAGGTAGAGCTAGAGTGGCTTGGGTGAGTGATCTTGTGAGGTAATCGAGAAAGAGTGTGCAAGGGATTTGAGGTTGGTTTGGGGAACCATAGAGGTCAATTTATTGTACTTTAATTTCTCAATAATAGAAAGAACAGTTTCACTCCGTGGACGTAGGCAAGAAGCCGAACCACGTAAACTTTTGTGTTCTGTTTGCTTGATTTCTCTAGGTTTTATCTTTGTTGATTCTTGGGCAATTTCCACAATAAACTAGTATCAAAAGCTTTAGGTTCGGTAAATTCAAGATTCAATAAGGATGTCGAAAGTTACTAGTTCTACGAATTTTTCAATTGAGAAGTTTGATGGGCAGACTAGTTTCACGTAGTGGCAGAGAAGGGTGAAAGATATCTTTGTATAGCAGGGTTTAATGCGCCCCTTGCTAAGAAAGGAGGAAGGGCAACCAAATGACATGAATGATGTTGAATGGGTAGAGTTGGAGCAAAGGTGTGTGAGCACTATTCAGCTTTGCATTGGAGATAACGTGTTTAACCATGTTATTGATGAAGATTTTGCTCCAAGATTATAAGCAAAGTTAAAGAAGATTTACTTGGCGAAAAGTCTTTCCAACAAATTGCAACTTAAGTGAAAGTTGTATTGCTTAAAGATGGAAGAGAATGGAGACCTCATGAAGCATATGAATTAATTCGATGGGATCATTGATCAGTTGAAGAAGGTTGACGTGAAGGTGGAGGAAAAGGAAAAAACATTGTTGTTCCTAGCCTCGCTTTTAGACTCCTATGAGGTATTTGTGGAATCTCTGATATATGGGATGGATACAATAATGTTAGAACAAGCACAAGCAACGTTAATGTCTTGCAAAGCCTGAAAGAAAAGTTAGGAAGATGATAGAGATCTAAGTGGCTTTGTATTGGTAACTGAGGTTTATAGAAGGAAGTCAACCGGTAAGGGATCTAAAGGTGGCAAGTCTAGATCCAACAATGTTCAATGCTTTCAATGCAAATGGTATGGACATATAAAAAGGGACTATCTTACAAAAAGGGATGAAAGTAATGAGAACAAAGGTGAGTGTGCTTTCTTTGCTGAAGGTGATGATTATGATGTCCTTGCAATCTCAGAAAATATGAATGCAAATTTTGATTAGTGTTTGGATTCTGCTTCTGCCACTCACGTATGTTATCAAAAAGATTGTTTTGATTTACTTCAAGAAGGGATGGCTGGGAATTTGACTTTGGGTAATAAGTCAATAGTGAAGGTCATGGGTCTTGGAGTCACGAAAATCAAAATGTTTGATGGGGTTGTGCTTTCTTTGGGTGGTGTGGCCTATGACCTAGAGATGCATAAGAATCTAATATCATTGAGCTTGTTAGACTCCAAAGGGTATGGATATTCTGCTTGTGATGGAATAGTAAAAGTCACACAAGGCGACATGGTCTTAATGAGGGAGAATTTGCATAATGGCTTGTATCGTCTAGAATGTGAGGCCTCGAAGGGATGGGAACAATGCACAGGAGATGATAGCTACCAAAGTGAGATTTCATTGGTTAGGAGGTGATGAAAGGTTCCCATGGTGTAGACGATGGTGAAAAGATAAAAAATCTTGTCAGTAGTAAATTGGAAGGGTCGTTAAGGTCCCTTTTTGAAGTCAATTAATGCCATTGACTTGACAACTTCACAGGTGCATTGGCTGTTTTGTGGAATTGAGTGTTGAACCATGCTTGATTCGGTATGTGTAGTCATAGTAATTATAAAGGCCAATGATTTATAAACTTTTATGCTTGGAGAATTGTTAAAGGTGTTGGAAAGTAGGTGGAGTTAGGAAGTTGCAATTAGGTGTGATTGGTGGAAGAAATTTAAAAAGTTTGAATTCAAGTCAAAGATGGAGATTTGTTGAATTTTAAGTTGACTAGAACTCTATATCTCATTTGATAGGATTCTTGTTTGTGTACAACATTAAGTAATTATATGGTTTTAAACTTCTTATTCTACATTGAGTCTTAATCACATTCTACTTTGGATTTTTATACTATAAAACTATATCTCTAGGCTTTAGAATTACAAGTAGTGCTTTGAGAGCTCTAGAGAGGGAACACCTTGTAACTTTGTCTTTTTGTTCTAGGTGGAGCTAGAATGGCTTGGGTGAGTGTTCTTGGGAGGTTATTGAGAAAGAGTGTGTAAGGGATATTGGGTTGGTTTGAGGAACCATAGAGGTTAATTTATTGTATTTTAATTTCTCAATAATAGAAAAACAGTTTCACTCCGTGGACGTAGGCAAGAGGCCGAACTACGTGAATTCTTGTGTTTTTTTGTTTGCTTGATTTCTCTGGGTTTTATCTTTATTGATTCTTGGGCAATTTCCAAAATAGATTTCCTAAAAAAACGAAATTCAAGATTTAAACTGTATTAAAACTATTTTTTATCGTAAAGTTTTAAAACTAATTTGTTTATACTCAAACTTGATTAGTGAATATTTGTTTTTGTTACATTATTATTTTTTAATAGTTATATGCTGATTTTAGGATCCCATATTTGTTAATTTTTCACTTGAAGATTAATTTAGTATTGATATAATATTTAAGAAAGATTTTGAACTATTCAAAAAATTTTAAATAAATTCTTATTTTTTATTATGTTTAATCAAATTTTTTTAAAAAAATACTTATAATCAACAATTGATTAACTGTTCTTAATCAAAATATTACTTGCCATTATATATTGTTGGAAAATAATGCATTTCTGAAGTTTTAAACATCCCACATAGCCAAGGCACAAAAAACGTGAGTGCTTTATATATGAAAACTCATTATGGATTTATTGCAAGTAAGGAAAAATGAGTGCGCTCGCATGTACACAAGATTGAGCCAGGCCTTCAGAAAATGCAAATTTTCCCCCTTGCATGTGGGCTAGGCCCAAGTGAACTTTTTGTACTTTGGCTTAATTTTTTTATTCTTATACTTTTTTTCTGTTTTCCTTTCGTTTCTTGTTGGGATTAATGTTTCTTGTAAAATCTTTCTACTGATTTTGCTATCTTTTACTAGTTTATTCAAAATATAAAGAAGAGTGTTGAATTTTGGAAAATAACCGCTACAATTCTTTTGCATCAAGTCTTGTACTCAAAAGGGGTAGAAATTATCTTTAAGGACAGTGATACCACACCGTAGACTTTTTACTATTTTACTTGTTTTATTAAATTTTCAATTCTTTCTCAATTTATTGTTAATGTTCTTAAGGATAATGGATTCCCACATTGATAATGCTGCTGCCATTGTTCCTATTGCTGCCTTTGTCCTTATTGCCACCACCATTGTCAATGGTTCCACTACGGCTGCCACTTTGTGGACCATTCCTTTTATGCATTCAATTTCATATGCCAAACCATTTCCAAATATTTTCAAAATTAAGGTTTTTGATGGCAGAAACTTCAAAAGTAGGCAAAAAAGAATTTTTCAATCCTCGATTTTATAGGGTGGCTTTTGTGCTAATTACTTCCAAGTCAAATGATGTCAAGATGTTGGAACCATGGATATACACAAATAAGATATGTAGGCATACGATCATTAGCACATATTTTAATGAGCTATTTTTTGTATACAGTCCCTACAAAGAAGGAAAACAACTATGAAAGTCAATGATTGCAAAATATGCTACTAAAGATGTTAGGAAACAAAAGTTCGTGATTGGCAACTTCTATCGCCAGAAGATGATAGATGACAAAAACATCAAAAATCCGATAAATGAATACCACAAGCTAGTGGATGATTTAAAGGTTGAAAAAATAAACTTGTAAAAAGAGTTTATTACTAGGTTGCTAATTGAGAAGTTGCTAGAATCTTGGAATAGATACAAGCAACAACTGAAATAGAAGAAAAGTAATTGTCACTTATAGACTTGATTGTGCACATCATCATTGAAGACATAACTTGGAAAAAGATTAAAGTCTACAAAGCTAAGGAAATTGTAACTAAAGCCAATTTGATATAAGGCAAAAATTAACGTCAACAGAGGTACCCTTATAAACCTGATCATAAACCCAAAACTCTTCATCCCACATTCAAAAAGAAAGGTAGTTGTTTTGTTTGTGGAAAGCTAGGGCATTATGCAGCACAATGCAAGAAAAGAGCAAAAGGAAATAACAAACTTGTTAATCCAAGAGTCAGCTTGATCCAAGCGGATGAATCCAATCATGTAATTGCTGTAGTCATTTCACAAGCAAATATGGTGGCTAGTGTGAAGGAATAAGTGGTAGACTTAGGTGCTACTAGACATATCTGTGCAAACAAAAAAACCTTTACCTCATATACTCCAATAGGGAAAAGAGAAGAGATAATATACCTTGTTGATTCTCGAACTACTTAAGTTCTTGGCAAAGGGAAAGTCCTTATCAAGCTCACATATAGCAAAACCTTAGCTCTTAATGATGTTTTTCATGTTCCCAATATAAGGGCAAACCTAGTGTTTGTGGCCTTATTAGGTAAGGTTAAGGTGAAAATGTCATTCGAATCTGACAAGATCGTAATGATAAAAAATAATGTGTTTGTGGGTAAGAGTTATTATAATCAGGGACTCTTTGTACTTAACATTTCCAATGTTTTGAATGAAAATGCTATTTTTTCCACTTACATGATTCTATTGATTTATGGCACGATAAACTAGGACATGTTAGTATTCCCTATATTAAGAAAATGCAATTACTAGGTTTAATTTTTAGTATTAAAAATGGATACTTTAATAAGTGCGAGATATGTGCTAAAACGAAAAAAAACTTGTATTTCAATAAATAGAGAATCTAAATTATTAAGTTTAATTCATACTGACTTATAAGATCTAAAACAAACTATTACTCCTCCATACTGAAGTAGAAAATCAACTGAATAAAAAGCTAAAAAGACTTTAGATCAAATAGAGAGAATGAATATATACAAATTAATGATATTTGTGAAAAAGAAAGAATAACTTATGAAATTACTCCTCCATACTCCCCTGAGTCAAATAGTGTAGCTGAAAGGAAAAATAAAACATTAAAAGAAATGATGAACTCTATGTTTGTTAGTTCTAATGCACACGAAAATTTGTGGGATGAAACTTTATTATCTGCATGTCATATTCAAAATAGAATTCCTTATAAAAAAACTGATAGGACACCTTATGAATTATTGAAAAGCTATTCTCCTAACTTAAAATATTTGAAAGTATGGGGGTGTCTTGTTAAGGTAATGCTTTCTAACTTTAAGAAGAGAAAAAATGGTTCTAAGACATCTAATTGCATGTTTATTGGTTATGTTGAACATAGTGCTGCATATAGATTTCTTGTATTAAAAAGTGATGTTCATGATCATAAAACAATTGTTGAAACAAAAAATGTTTAATTTTTTTAGCATATTTTTCTATTAAGAACTGATACAATTTCTCGTGCATATTTTAATAAAAATGGTTTTGAAATACAAAATGATGATTTGAAAAGGAGTAAAAGACTAAGGAAATAAATTTTTTTTAGTAATGATTTTTATACTTATCTTATAGATAATGACCCTTTAACTTATGCTTATGCAATTTCTTTTAAAAAATATATATATATTGGAAAGAAGTTATTCAAAATGAGATTGATTTGATTCTGTAAAATCAAACCTGAAAATTAGTTGATTTGCCACATGGAGCTAAACCAATTGGTTGTAAATGGATTTTTAAAAGAAAATTTAATCTTGATGGTTCTATTGATAAATACAAAACCAAATTAGTTGCAAAAAGTTTTACTCAAAAATAAAATATTGACTATTTTGATATTTTTACTTTAGTAACAAGAATTTTATCTATTCATGTTTTATGTGCCTTAACTTCAATTTACAAACTTATTGTTCATCAAATAGATGTTAAAACTGCTTTTTTAAATGATGATTTAGAAGAAAAAATTTATATAGCACAACCCGAGGGATGTGTTTTTTTTTTGTCAAGAAAACAAAGATTGTAAATTGACTAAATCATTATATGACTTGAAACAAGCACCAAAACAAATGGCGTGAGAAATTTGATCAAGTTTTTATAAGTAATGGATTTTCAACTGTTGGAGTTAATAAATGTGTTTACACAAAAATTGTTGATAATGAATGGGTGATTATTAACTTATATGTTGCTGATTTGCTTATTTTTGGTACATACATTGATGTGGTTAATAAGACAAATTGTTTCTTGGCTTCTAAATTTGATATGAAAGTTTTAGGAAAAGTCAATGTTATTTTGAGTATTAAAATCATAAGATGTAATAGCGGCTTAATGCTAATACAAGAGCATTATGTTGAGAGACTACTTAAAAAGTTTGGACATTTTGATGTCATATTTGTGAGTACTCCTTATGATAGTAATATCCAATTAAAGAAAAATAGAATTAATAGTGTAGCTCAATTTGAGTATGCATAGATTATTGGGAGTCTGATGCATTTGAAGAATTATACTCGACTAGATATAGTTTATGTTGTGTATAGATTGAGCAAATATATGCAAAGTCCCAATCGAGATCATTGGACTGCTTTGAGCAGAGTGATGAAATATTTGAAAAGTACCATAAACTATAGTATTTTATATAATGGATTTTCCACTGTATTAGAATGATACAATGATGCTAACTGGATCTCAGATTCAAATGAGATAAAATTTGCAAGTGGTTATGTATTCATTTTTAATGGGAGTGTTATAACTTGGAAATCAACTAAACAAACAATAATTGCTAAATTTACAATAGAGTCAGAATTTGTAGCTTTAGAGTTGGCTGGAAATGAGGCTGAATGGTTAAGAAACTTCTTAGCATATATTATATTAGGAATGAAACCAACACTTTCTATATTCATGCATTGTGATTGTTAAGCGGGAATAGTCATTGCAAAGAATAAAACTTTCAATAGTAAAAATAGACATATTCGCTTTTAAAAAAAAAATAGACATATTCGTTTGAGATATGATGTAGTAAAGCAGCTAATTAGAGGTGAAATTATATCCATTAATTATGTGAAGTCAGAGTTGAATCTGGTCGATTCTCTTACTAAACTATTGGAAAGAAAATTGATTAATGATACATCGAGAAAAATGGGACTTAACCCAATTAAGGAAATCAACAAATGGTGGTAACCCAACCTGTGTGATTAGAAATCCCATGAATTAAGTTCATATAGGCAATAAGAAGTTATTTGTTAATAAATTAATGCACTTTTAAAATTATTATCTCTCATATGATGTATAAATATTGTAAAATTGAAATGTAAGAGAGGTTGAGTTAAACTCATAATGAATTTCATGTCTCTTATGGGTAGTGTATTAAACTGCAGTATACACTTGATGGAATCACCTATATAATTGTGGAGTGGGGTTGCTCCTATGAGAATTGTGACAAATTCTCTAAAACACTTATGAATAACCAGGCACAAGGCATGGCCTACTTACACAAAATTGCTTTTAACAGTACAAATTATAAAGGTGCAATGTGATTGATGAAAATTATATTTCACATAAAAAAATTTTTGTTATATAAGTTATAAACTTCATTAATATTTTGTAATTTATGTTTCATTCTCACTAGGGCTGGTTCATAGCTTAAAAAACACCAGTCACGATACATTATGCTCAAATGAAATTTGACCTAACAAAAACTTCCTGTAAATCTTATGAAATATGCGAGGGATTGTTGGAAAATAATGTATTTCATAAGGTTCAAACATCCCACATAGCTAAGGTATAAAAGAGGTGAATACTTTATATATGAAAACTCATTATGAACTTGTTGCAAGTAAGGAAAAAAGCGTGGGCTTGCATATACATGAGATTAGGTTAAACTTTGAGAAAATGTAAATTTCCCCTTGCATGTGGGCTAGGCCCAAGTGAGCTTTTTGTACCTTGACTTAATTTTTTTCTTAAAGCCTATAGTAGTTGAAATAGTCCTAAGGATTGAGTCTTTTAAGCTTATCTGATTTAGTCTTATTCTTAAACGTTAGAATATTTAAGCTTATTAGAATATTTCTTGAGATATTTCTTAAGCGTTATTTGACTAAGTTTATTTTTAAATATTATCTGACTCAAAATTTTGTTAAATGTTATTTGACTCAACAACTTGATTTCCTCTTATTTTATGCTGATTTTATATAACATTAACTCTTTGCTCTACCTATAAATAGAGCCTACCTACCTCGGTCACAAACACACAAATCCTCTCATCTTTTTTGAAGATTCCTCTAAGCTTCTTTGCATACATTTTTTCTATTTTCCCTTTTTTTCCTACTAGGTTTTATTTTTCCTATAAAATCTTTTTGCTGTTCCTGCTACCTTTACTAGTTTGTGTAAACTATAAAAAAATGTCTGTTGAATCTTAGAGGATAACTGCTATAGTCATTTTGCACCAAGTCTTGTACTCCAAATGGGCGAAAATTATCCTTCATGATAGTGATATCATGCCTCAGACTTTTTACTATTTTACTTGCTTTATTAAATTTTCAATTCTTTCTCAGTTTAATATTGATATGATATTTAAAAAAAATTTTGAATTATTCAAAAAATTTTAAATAAATTTTTATGTTTTATTGTGTTTAATCAAATTTTGAACAAAAAAAAGAACTTATAATTAACAATTGATTAACAGTTCTTAATCAAAATACTACTTATCATTATATGTCACATAGCGTTGATATGATATACTAACATGTTATAATGGATGATGATATGACATGTTAATTTGATATATTATATGATCACATGACATTTTCACAATCCATATTAGTGTTTTATGAATGTAAAGTGACAAATGACCTTTTGACTGATAATAAGTAACCAACAATTAAATCTAAAATAAAAATACAAAGATTTAATTGAAAGAAATAAAAGCATATGAATTCATTTGCATTTATTAAATAACTCAAGAGTTTTTTAAAAAATTATGTTTTTATTATTTTATTCAAAATAGGATGTAACTTAAATTTTTTAATTAAAACAATTGATAATAAAACTATAAATTATCATTAATAAAATTAATGACCTCAAATTAAAGATTATCTTTATGTAAAATCCATTAATCTTATTAATTGAATTTTTTAATTTTAATCATTAATTTTTAAAATTAAATAAAATTCAAAATAATAAATTTTTATTTGAATAAAATAATAAACAAATTTTAAAATAAAAAATTTAATCACTATCACAATGTGTTTTGTCGGGGGAATAGAACAATCATTCCACTCTATTTCTAAGCCTTCTCTAATAACTTGTTTGCTTCATAAGAATGGTCATTCATCGAAATAGTTAGAGATGTCAACAGATAGGATATCTGTTAATTTCAAGATATCCAAATCCTAACCCTATTAAAAATTAAATATCCTAAACTTGTTAACTACCTGAATAATTTTAAAAATTACTACCCTAATCCTAACCCTAATACATTCTCATTACCTTATAATTATCCTAACTCGTTTAAATACCCGATTAGATAAAAATTTTATTAAAATCTTTTTCATAGGTACCCAATTACCTAATTAACTATTCTAATTTCATAACTTCCCTTTAGATTTATATGTTATAAGTTTATAAAAACATAAGTATATATTATAATTAATAATTTTATAAGTTATAATTTTTGTAATGTTAACACAAAATAGAAATTAAATATGTTATATTTAAAGTACATATATACACACACACACACATATAAAAAATATTTTAATATATATAAAATAGTAATTATATTCCTTATAAATAAATCTAATATGTATATAAAGTATTTATATTAAAAGACATTATAAGTTAATTAATAATTATAGTTTTATGAATTAATTTAATTAACTATACGAGTTTGTCCTTAATTACATAAAATTAAAAAAATAATTAGGTTTTAGAATTATTCTAATCTTACAACTTCTCTTTAGGTTTATATAAATTTATATAAACAAAGTTATATCTATTATAATAAATAATTTTATAAGTTATAATTTTGTAATATTAACATAAAATAGAAAGTAAATATGTTTATATTTAAAGTATATATATACTAAAAATATTTTAGTATATATAATAGTAATTAGATTTTTTATAAATTAACACAATATATAAACTATATATATTAAAAGACATTACAAGTTAATTAATAATAATAGTTTCATGAATTAATTTAATTAATTATAAGGATTTATTCTTAATTTCATGAAATTGAAAAAAACATTTAAGTTCCAAAACTATTTTAATCTCAAAAGCTTTCTTTAAGTATATATATTATAAGATTATATAAACAATAGTATATATATTATAATTAATAATTTTATAAGTTATAATTTTTGTAATGTTAACACAAAATAGAAAGTAAATATAAATATATATATAATAGTAATTATATTCCTTTATAATATGATATAATATTCATATTATTTAAACATAATTAATAATATTATAATTTTTTAATTTAAATATATTAATGTCATCATATTAATAATTAGAGTAACCATACTTTTCATATATTTGTTCGTTTTTAACAAAAAAAATTACTTGTAAAGTTAGTAAAAATTGTAAATTTTTAATTTAATTATTAAAATAATAATAAAATATTTATAAATAGTAATTGGGTTCAGGTAAGAGTAGTCAAGGGATGGTACCCGAACCAGATACGTGTAGTGAAATCACTACCCGAATCCATCTCAAACTCAATTATAGGGTGCCCTAACCCTATATAATCGGGTAAAGTATTCGTAAGTACCTTATAATCGAGTATCCATTACCATCCCTAAAAACAGTCCTTCTCCAAGAAACTTGAATAACTATTACCAAAAGAGACTCCGATAATAGTTATTTCAAAAGTAAGGGAATAGGTCAAAAATTTTATTAGACAAAATTAATTTTAAATAAATTTAAAAATTATCATCATATATAATATAGATTTTTTTTTCATTTTTCATATTTTCTTGCTCTCTTTACTTATCTTCTACATCACTTATTCTCTCTTTAATGTCTCTTAACGAAAAGCAACAAGTTCGACGGTCACAGGAAGCATCGATTGACGTTTTCCCATCATATTTGGCCACGAGAAGCACCAAATTGGAGCTTCATTATGTCGACCACATTTCCAATAACAAATTAATTAAAAAAAGATAAAAAAATAAAAATACTAAAATAAAAAATGAAAGTGAAAAATTAATATTTTATATTTTAAAATTAAATTATTATAAAAAATTCATATATAAAATTTTAGTTATAAATTTTTAATATATTAAAAATAAAAAATAATATATTATAATAAAAAATATTTTTATCATTTCTCACTTATTTTTTGATTATTAAAACTATTCTAATCAACCAAACATTAAAATAAATTATAATAACAAATCTTATCTTATTTTATTTTTATAAATCAAATTATATAATAACTATTCATCTTATATTATATTTTTACAAAATAATTATTTTATTTTCATTTTATTTTATTTCATAAAACATAATTTTTGAGTGCAAACTTAGAACCGAACGGTAAAGAGACAAGACAAGACCAAACTCAAATCTAAGATGTTTACGAAACTGACGTCACCGAAAAAAGAAAAATGAAAAAAGAAATGAAGTGCTAGACTGCTAGCGCTAGCCGCTAGGTAAAATTTCTCAAGAAAGAAGCTAAGCATAAGCAAGCAGCCAGCTAAGTCGAACGCTCTCTTCGTGAACCAGTAATTATCGCCACCTTTTTGAGTTTCGATTTCACTCAGCTCGAGTTGCGGCTCTCCCCAGGTAATCTCAAGTTGCTGCCTTTGTTCAATGCTCTGTAACTTCTTCTTCTAGGGCTTGTTCACTATCTACTATGATATCCACTTTTGTTTTCTCGCTAGTAGAATATCTATGTCATGTGTTACAAGCATTTCAGATAAATTAAGCGTCTTTTCTCCTAGAAAGAAAAAGAAAGATTTGGATGTGAAATTAGGGTTTAGGGTCTTTGAAGTTTCCGTACTGTTGTTGTGATGCGTTAAGTAAATTTTAATGACATACATTGTTTAGTGGTATTTTGGACAGTTTTTGTGATAATGGTAGAGAGGGTACATCGTTCTTTTGTTCTTTTTTGTAGATTTTTACGCAGGGCATGCATTATTGGTTTGTTTTCAGGAGATAGATCGTGTGTAGCTTGTAAGGGTGTTTGTTGAATGAATCTGCGTTTCTTTGTTCACAGAGTAATTAACTAATTGAAAATCAGTTTTGTTGTTGGTACGAAAGGGGTGAATGGAGTTTCAAATGCTTTGAATTTTAAGGCTTGCTTTAAGTATATGGGCAATGGGAAGCATTGCACTTGCAGCTTGTGAATGTTTGATATATGAGAATGAAGTAGGATTTGATGTGCCCTCCCGTCACAAAGTGGAGCCTCTTTTGTGTTATGCATTAGACTATTTATGTACTAACTTTGAGGTGCTATTTTGGCATTTTGTAGTTTGAGGAGAGATGAGTAAGAAAAAGAACCCTTTGGTATTCTTAGATGTGTCAGTTGATGGAGATCCAGTGGAAAGAATTATTATTGAGGTAAGCCAAAAGCCAACTGATTGATTTTTACTTGTTTGTTGTTTTCTATTCTTTCTGGGAAGGAATTTGGAACTCACCCAAGACTAACACTTCACAGTAAGGATAAAGATAAAGGTTTTTTTTTCCCTCCAAATGAACAGCTTTTTGCAGATGTTGTTCCTAAGACAGTTGAGAATTTCCAGGCACTCTGTACAGGTATCCCTGAAAATTTATAATGTTCATTATAATTACAGTTAACTGGTGAGCATGCTACAGTTCAGTTGATTTTTGTGCTTACACTGATTGCCGTCTTTTTATTACCGTGCATCAGTTTAGATGAACCAATTATCAATCATTTGTTTGAGGTCTTTATAGGTTCCTTTAATGTCTCCAGTAGTGTAGTCCTAGGATAAAAGATTTAATAATCTCATAAATCTTTTATTTGACTAGGGCAAATCACATAAAGCCTTCCTTGAGAGTTTCTTATCTAATAAACTATTTGCCTTCATTTGCTACGAGAAGAATCAACTTCACATTTTTATTCTTTAATTTTTTGCAAACAAGTGTGTTATGCTTCGATTGTTCTGAACTGTGTCAAACTGTAGGGGAAAAGGGCATTGGCAAATCTACTGGGAAGCCATTGCACTATAAAGGATCATTTCTTCATCGAATAATCAAAGGATTCATGGCCCAAGTATGTTACTTGTCCTTTCTATAAACCATTTTTTATATCTGAGGAATGTTTGCTATGAGGATTGTTCTTTCATTTTTTTTGTAGTATATTTTAGAAGTTCCTACTTTTTGTAGCAATGTCATTCCAGTGATGCAATATTCTAGTTTTAGGGAGCTATAGGTTTAGTTGGCTTCCAATTTTACTATTTCTGTCCTAATATCTTCATTCTGCCAATGGGATGCTGATTTCTCATCTCTGCAGTGTGCTAAACATGTATCTGCTTGGTCTAATGTTATATAAGCATTTTAAAACGACCTCTGTCCTGAAAGAGTAAGGTTAGGACTTAAATATCTTACCTGTCAATTAATCATTAGAAAATGTTTCAGAGATCTCTGAATTTAGTAATTTCTTTGCTGAATATCAATTGATAGATCTTAGTGCTATAACCTGATTATTTGAGCATTGTGTCCAACACCTTGGTGCTTGATGTTGCTAGTGATTAAACTGTTTAGTTGCCGTGGGTGTCTGCAGAGTGACTAATATTAGAGAAAACTTGTTTTTTGTCTTCCTTTTTGCTTTGTCGGAGGTGAGGAGCAGAGCTAGTGTCTACTAATTTTACCTGTATAAGTATTTACCTGGCAGCTCTAATGTTGTCCATTTTTTTTTTTTCTGTTTTATGATGTTTCTACAGGGTGGTGACTTTTCAAAGGGAAATGGTATGCTTGCACATTCCAATGCATGGAAATTTTGTTTTATTTGTTTGAGTGAACGCAGAGTCTTTGCTTGACATCTAAATGTATGCCCAGACTTGTAAGGAAAGACCTTTAATTGGTTTGCAGGCACTGGTGGAGAAAGTATATATGGAGGGAAGTTTGCAGGTAGGCCTTTGCATGTGAGTACTTTAGTGTCTTATGACAGATTAAGTTAAAAATTAATCATCAAAGTTTATGTTTCCTTGCAGATGAGAATTTTAAACTGGCTCATGATGGACCTGGTGTTCTCTCTATGGCAAACAGTGGTCCAAACACAAATGGATCTCAATTCTTTATAACATTCAAGCGCCAACCACATCTTGATGGGTATTTGACTCTTGCTTATTACTTATGTACTGTTACAACCCCAAGAAAGATGAAACTTTTCTATATTGCCTAGCAATGGATTTCTCATTTGTTGACTGCGTGGCAGGAAGCACGTTGTTTTTGGGAAGGTAATCAAGGGAATGGATGTTTTGAAGAAAATTGAGCAAGCAGGAACAGGTGATGGGAAGCCTGCAAAACCTGTAAAAATATCAGACTGTGGTGAAACCTCTGAAAGTAAAATTCAGGATGCTGTTGGGAAAGCAAAAGGTACTGTTGTGCGATCTTAAGCACTAATGCAGTGATGTCTGGATCAGTTGCCAATTTTTCATTATGTTATTTTCACCATGGTTATTCTTTTTCAGGGAAAGGGAAGAAATCAGGAAAAGTTCCTTCTTTAGATAGTTCTGATGGGCAAGCTAGAGGAAGAGGAAAAAAGTCTCTGAAGGATAGAAGGATAAAAAGAAAGAGGAGATATTCTTCATCTGATTCGTACAGCTCTGACTCTGATTCTGATTCCTATTCTTCCGATTCAGATACTGATGTGTCTGCATCTGAGTCAAGTTCCTCTAGTGATGGAAGAAGGCACAGGAGAAGGAGGTCAGCAAAAAGAAATAAGCAGCAACGTGGGAATAAGAGGAAGGATGGGCGAAGAGAGAGGAAAAGAGGTCGGCAAGAAAAACGATCAAAGCGCAAATCCAAATGGTCTGGTTAAAACCTGCTTTCAATGACAATCCTCCAAAATCCCTCCTACTTGTTCTTTGTTATGTTTATTGATAATGGTTTTATTTCAGGAGTTCAGGTAGTTCAAGTGACACTGAGAGTGAGAGTACAAGCACTAGCAGTGGCAGTGACGATGAAAAGGCTGGTGGTCGTCATGTTTCTACTCGTACTAATCGTATTCCCAAAGATGCTGAAAATGAATCACCACAGAATCTTGGTATTCCATCCTTTTTTGTTTTAGCCTCTACTTTTTTATTCCCTCATTCTTTACTCTAGCTTTCTGCGAACTCTCATGCATGAGTCTAATGGCACTTGAGTTGGGTATTTTAAAGCTTTTAAGCAATATCAACCTTCTTTAAATGGGATGTTGCACTTTTACTCAAATCCTTACTCTTTTCCTCTACTCATGTAAGGGTACATTTAGCAACTCATCCGCTGGCATTATTTGTTAGTATAGGTGACATGTAACACAAAATATGCTTATATGAGAATGGGATTGTGAATAAAGTATGCAGGCATCTTAATATTAAACTGTGGGTTCACCTAACAACAGATTGTGATGTTACAGATGCGGAGAAGAATCAGCCAAGCCGACTTTTTGGGAAAGATGCTAATACAGGACAACGAAGGAAAAATGAGTCGAAGGTAATTGAGGATGACTCATCCCATGAAGAAGGTGAATTGTCACCGAAAGGTGTGGATGTTCCGAACAATGGTCATGGCAATAAGGCTGCTAATCAACGTAACTATCTAGATGGCTCAGAAAGATCAAGGTTTCTGTTTTTATCTAACTCCACTTGTGTATTTTTTTGGGTTGTTTTCATCATTTGGACTTTCATGTCTATACTGAAATCTACTTTGTAATTTTATTGACAATGTTTCTTTTACCATATGCCTCAAAGCAGTGTAAGTCCAACCCTTAAGCAGAGGCCAAACAACCATAGAAGCAGCCAAAGCATGAGTCCTCCCAAGGATGATATTAGAAGCCCTCCCAGGAAATCTGGTATGCAGAACCAGGAAAGGACTTCACGTAGTCCACTGGGTAGTCCTGCAAGGAAAGCCTTTGCATCTAACCAAGGACATATTTCCTCAAGAAGTCCATCTCCAGGTGGCGCATCAAAGCGCATAAGAAAAGGTCGTGGCTTCACTGACCGCTATTCCTTTGCACGTCGATACCGTACACCTTCTCCCGAGAGTTCGCCTCGAAGATCCTACCATCATGGTAGAAGAAATTTTCAAAAAAGAAACCATGATAGGTAATCCCAATGTATAATTTGACTAGAAGGATGCTGCTGTTCCCCTTTTTTAAATCTTAATTTTGTTTTCTTTTTGGTGAAGATATTCAAGTTATAGAAATCATTCTGATCGATCCCCCGGCAGACGTTATAGAAGCCCACCAAGAGGCCGTATTCCCCGCAGGTTTTCTCTCTCTCCCAGTCATGTGTATTTATGAATACCTTGTCAAAATTGTCTTGCATAGCCATAAAATTTGTCTACTTTCATTACATTACACATAGATTCATTCCAGATGATATTCACCATCCGCAAGCAGCCAGCGCTCTAGTCTTTGTGTAGTTGTTTTCTTAATTGTTCATCATGAGGGCTCAAATCTGTTTTGCATCAATTGATCATTGCTTCCCTTGCGTACCTGTTTCAGCAAATAATATTCATAACATTTTGCATATAAGCTTTAGTTACAGAAAAATACTTTCAAATCTAAAATATCTAGTTTTGACAAATTAGTTAATGTATGATTTTGCCATCAAAACTTTCCCAATATATGTTTGAGCCATTCCAACTTCTATATCTATCTAAAGAAGGAAAAAATCATTACAGAATAACCTTTATCTCGTTAATTTCCATGCCAATTGGCTAGTTGGTGTGATGTGGGAACAACTGCTACAGTTAAGAGCAGACTTTTATAATACACAATGTAAAAGATAAAGGATGAATATTATTTTGTAAGCTCAAAAAAGAAAAAACGAAAATCAAATAGAAGAATTCCAAAAATAAAATAAATTGTTAGTTATTTTTATCTTTAATATTTATCCCTAAAAAAACTGAAAATTGCTTATAAAGCTATAATTGAAAAGAATAATATGGAAACAAGAAAAGAAAAGGAAAAACACTCAAATGCATACCCATACCATTTCATGAAATATGAGCTGATTCAATGCCATTGGTTGAAGCGAGTTGAAATGTTGGAGCATCCATTTGCTTCTTATCATTAATCTAAGTTTGCAATTGATATTGTTGTTTTTCCTCTATAGATTGTTTAATTTTCTAGTGAGTGGATCTGTTGTATTTGATTGGGAACCATTTTCTGTTGTTTAATTTATATACTTTTCTGTTCATTTACAGATATGAACGCAGAAGTAGAAGTAGGAGTGTTTCTCGCAGCCCAGTTGGTTATCGGGGGCGATATAGAGATCATAGTCATAGCCAGAGTCCTATTCGAAGTCCTAGTCCTGGAGATAAACGACCTGCCATAAGTGAGGGGTTAAAATCTCGTCTTGGTCCTCGAATGGATGATAAACAGTCTCCATACAAAGACAAATCAAGGTCCAGGTCCTCTAGGTCAAGGAGTCGTGGTTCCTCTCATTCTAGATCTCCAGCTATCTCAACACCAAGACATTGTAACAGAAAATCATCATCTCCTAGCATGTCAAAATCTAGCTCACCTTCTGGACAGAGAGGATTGGTGTCTTACGGAGACTAAATCTAATTGATCAGGCTAAGAAGCCTAGTTGTCTTGATTGCATTCGGTTTGCAACACCAGTTGAAGAGTGTGGGAGGGCGTGCCATTTTATATGCAGTTATCAGTTTTCAGATATAATTTAGATTGCCGTCGATTTAGAGTTGCAAAATAGTTTTATTTATCTTTGAACATGGAAATAGACTTCTAGAGCTTTTGTCTGAAACAGCAAGAGATGCATACTTGGCGATGCATATGCTAAAGTAGGTTTGAAACTTTAATGTTGCATTTCAGAACTGCAAATGTTTTCTATCGTGATTTCCAGTGTCAGTGGCCATCAAATAATTAAACTTTGTTTCCACGGTATTTGCTTATTTTATCATCTATTTAATTTCAATGAGTAGTAAGGAAGGATGTCTAAATCTCAAGTTGATAAAGAAGGATGTATCTGACACTTGAAGCATCAGCTATAAATACTTGGAACCGTAGTACCTCCTCTATTATGAATTGATGTTTGTGTTTGCCTGGGTGATTGATCTTCTAAAAATAAAAGAGACGTTCACTAATTTTACAAAACCACCGGCCTTTAAAATTGTACATTTTTCTTCTAGAGAATATATAATTCCAGGTTATCAAGCAGATCAATCTGGTATTCCAACCATTTCTTTTACCATGAGTATGATCCTATTTCAACTCTGAAGACCGTTCTTAGTTATAGTCGAATCTGTCATATTTCTCTGTCCTCCTTCCTTTTTTGACACTTTTCCAATGCTCAGACGCCTTTTCACAAGAGCAAAAGAAGCTCCACTGCAAACAGATTAGAGGAACTATTCCAGGCAAGGGAAAGTCCAATAAATTCTAATCTCCATGCACGATATTAAAACCCCAGATTGGGAGTCACCAGCATTGTCAATTACCTTCTAGTTTGTTACAGAAAGCCAATGTGGTACATGACAACAAGCCTGGAGAGCAGAGTAACAAGAGGGTAAACTAGTTGATAAAGGTAGGTTTATTCGAGTTTACACAAAACGCCCATGTAGCAAGCACTTGTCTAACATATTTATATATAACCAAAGAAAATATACGCAACTTAGAAATACAGCAGCTCCAATCTCTCTTTAGATTGGTTGACCTTCTGGTACAATTTGATCTTTGACCCACATGTAGATAGGAACCAGTACGTAATACGTTGCTGCCATAGCACCCAAGATGAAGCGCAGGAGAAATACAAATGGATTTACCGGTTTGGATACATCCTCTGCCTTAGGGCCAAGCTGCGCAAGAAAAACACCAGCCATTAGAAAAGAATGATAAATCAAAATGCAAGAGAGGTTGGATTATACAACACAATAGAGCTCATGTCCACATGAAATGCAAATTAATTAAATACAAGAAAGATTTACATGAAGACTGTTTTGTGTCAGTTGCATGAGAATTCATTTTCACCAGTTGGTGCCAAATGCAAATAAATACAACATAAAGAGGTAGTGAAAAGATTTATTTTAAATAAAATGCAAGTTTTATTTTTTAATTTGCTCGTGCCATGACTCGGTGTTGACATCTTTATAAATATATGACAGTGGTTACATTGCAGGCAGTCACGAAGTTTTTTCTGAAAGGCAGCAGTCATGAAGTTGACAGCAACTGGAAAATGGAGCAGACCTGAAATGAAACCAAGATTGTGTATGTATCTACCCTAGAATTGACAGCCTCTATAATCCAATATCATGTAAAAATGGATACTTCTCTTTATTGTTGCATTTAGGACAATATGCACATAAAGTGGAAGTGTGGAACTGTTAATAAGTATTAAAATTTCTATAATTCTTGTAACACAGGAGGGACAGTTTTATGCCCCCTTCTGTTACGTATGTTTACTCTCATTATTAATAAAACTTTAATAAGGTAGCTAGGCCCTGCGGAAACTTCCAGCATAAAAAAAAAAAAACTGTACAGTTGGTTATGGACCACCGAGATCAGTTCCACACTTATAGCTCTGAAGAATAACATTGCATTCTTTCCATTCCTGAATCCAGCATCAGTTAAAAATGTATCCTGCCACCTAAAAGACTAAAAGATCAGCTAATCCTATGGACCAATGAAATCAGTTCCATATTCTACAGCTCAGAAGAATAACATTACATTCCTTCCATTCCTGAATCAAGCATCAGTTAAAAATGTATCCTCCCACCTAAAAGACTAAAAGATCAGGTAATCTTATGGACCAACGAAATCAGTTCCATATTCTACAGCTCAGAAGAATAACATTGCATTCTTTATTTTCCCCGAATCAAGCATCAGATAAAATTTTTTTGAGTTAAAGATACATGGATTTATTTTGAAAGTTAGATATCTAAGAACTGCATTAGTAAGTCATCCACATGCTATTATCATTATTCAGGAACATGAATCCCAAAATGGCAGCAAGTATAGTTTTTGTCAACAAATACTATTTCTACATATAATGTCAGAAACACTGTTCAGCAATTGCTAAAATGATTACTATCACTGTTTTTCTTTTCAAGTGAACTTGTAAGTTTAATATTCATTGTAGAAAAAAGAATAAGCAACCTGCAATATTAAAGGTTATATTTAACAAAACATCAAAAGAACAACTACATGCTTTTCAGTAACATGGATGCTAGCGTGCATGCACACAGACACACACATAGAGACAAAGAATATCATAAAAGAGAGAAGGAGGAGGGGGGAGGGGGAGCGAGTGATGGTTATAAGTTACCATTAGAAAAAGTATATTCATTATGTGACAGAGTAAAATTTTATTTATTTATTTATTGGCGGGTAACTAAGAGTTTATTTTAAGCAAAGGCAGATTAGAATTTCAACATCTGGCAGAGAAGAAAATTGAGGCTTTACATTCTCTGATGAGTAATTGTAGCTTATGAGTCCTTAAACTGAAGGCTAACATAGTTGTTTAACCAAATTTTAGGGGAACTGTGTACAGTAGCACAACTCCAGATTTCGAGTCTTTGGCTCATAGTTTTGGATGTATACAATAAATGCAGACACGTGCTCATGGTGCTTAAACAGAGCTTATAACTGCATTTCTTTATGAAAAGCACTTCAATAGGGAACAAATTAAAAAAATGATTAATTACCTCCAAAGGAGAGTCCCCGGATGCAGGTTTAACACCGGTCACAGAGCACCCCATGATCAACCCATGTCGGCGAACTCCACGATACCATTTAGGGCCAATCCTTTTGAGTTGGACATCCTTAAATCCAGCCTTTTGAAACCACTCGATGTACTCTTCCTCCTTCGGGAAAAGCATCCAAACATCTGCAAAGAATCGAGACAACCAAAATGTAGGGTACACAGGACCAATCAAGCAGGCTTTTCCTCCTAGTTTCAACACCCTGTATGCTTCCTTGATGCCTCGTTGTGGATCTGGCCAGTACTCTATGCTGAAAGAGAAAAAAGCATAATCCTGGTAAGAAACATTATCAAGTTACTATCTCCTCCATTCTCCCCTCTCTCCAGTTCAAGACGAATTATTCATGCAAACCAACTAGCAAATCAATCGTACTTTTATTTGTGTAGCCTGTATCTGAGATGCCCCATTTGACAATAATATCTTTTACACCATTTAGTGGGAAATTTGTAGAATTATATGACTACTCACAAGGGAGGACAAAACGGACAAGCACCAATAAAGAAAAAATAGAAAAAAGCACTTATGCACTTACACGTACATATTTGCTTTGATACCAGTAGCTTGTCAATTACCAACAATATATCAAAGAGGAAAGGAAAATAAAAGTAATCTATAATTACAAGACCAATTAAGCTATCCTGCATAAAAAAGAGCACCAACCAAAATTTTACATCTTATTAAGAAAATATGTAGTCATCGCATTTCAAGTAAACAAATAATCCCACAACACCAAAAGGATTGGAAAAATGTACCTCCCAGCGGACACATATCTATCCGCGTAATCAGTAGGAAAGGGGAGATCTTCTGCATCACCTTCAATTATCTTGCACTCCTTCAGCGGCTCCTTCTGCTTAGCCTTGGCAAGCTGATGTGGAGATTGGTCGAGAATTGTAACATTCTTAGCATCCACATGCTTAACAATACCCAAAGTAGTGAAACCAGTTCCACCACCAACATCTACAACTATCATGTTCCTGTCATTTAGATCAGCTGGCTCAAGTGCATCATCTCTCATGTCTTCAGTCCAATGACCAGGGTTTATCACATGGTCATAAACAATTGAGAGGAATCTGTAAAACCAAAAAGCTTCCTTTTTGTGTTGTATAAATCTTGGCTGTGAAGCTGGCCTTGATGCTGATATGCTGCCCTTTGGGGTCATTGTTGTTCCTAGCCTGGATACTCTTCCACTAGAGACTAAACCCACATTGGAAAAGTGTTTCCCATGAAAATATGACCCCAAAAAACCATTCTTGTTAGGAGTTACCCCTCTGATGAGAGTGAAGTTTTCAGCTCCATTGAGCATGGAAGAAGCCATGGATTAGGCAAAGAAGAAGTACCCACAAATTAAAAGTTGCAATATTTGCTTGAAGTTGAAAGATTTGAACAAATACCAACTATAAAGAACCAGCAGCCAAATCTGTTGGTTAGCTCGGTTATGGGTGGGCGTTAGCTTATTAATCAGCTGAAGACTGAAGAGAAGAATAAGCGAGGATAAGGGTGGGTAAATATCTAACCTTTTAAGTTTGGTTCGTAAATAGAGAGCAATAAAATAGGATAGCTATTATGTGAAAATACAATAGGATAAATATTACATAGTTTAGTATATCAAATAAAATAAAGTAAAAATAATTATTATGATTTATTGTAGTATTTGATTAGTAATAATAATTTTAAAATAAAAAAGAAATAAAAAATAAAATAATAAAAATATTTTTTATTATATATAATTATTTATTTTTATTTTATTTTATTATTATTAATAATTTATAATTTAATTAAAATATTAATAATTAATAATTTAAATATTAATATTTTAGTATAATTTAATTTTTAATATTTTAAATATTAATATTTTATTTATAATTTATTATTATTATTATTAAAATATTAATAATATTTTTATTTTTTACTTATACTCATTAAAAATTTAATATATTAATAATTTAATAAATAAAATATTTAATATTTTTAATATTTTAATCATATTAATATTAATAATGTTTAAATTATATATAAAATATTAATATTTAAAACATTAATATTTTAATATTTATAAATAATTTTTTTTATTTTTTTCTTTTTTTTTTCTTCTCCATGGGTCGGTTGCCGGAAAAGAGATCAGTGTTATTTTACGTCGATTTGGTGCACCATGTGGTCAGATCTAACCACTAAGACATCGGATCGGTGACTTTCACAATTGGATCTGGTCGTCGAGTGCCAGATCCAACCACAGGATCTGATCAGGAAGCATCAAATTCGGTGCTTTCTGCGGCTAAATCTGGCCGTTGAGTGCCAGATCGGTTGAGAGAAAGAGGAAGATTGGTGGAAGAGGGGAAGATCGGAAGAGAAAAAGAAAAAGATCGTCTGGGAGAGAGAAAAAAATTATTTTATATAGATCAAGTTGGAATTTTATAAATAGAATAGGAGTATTTTAATCATTATAAATTTTATATCTATTTCATGTTTCATGAAATAGATAATATTGGAAGGACATCAGGTGTAGTTAAACCAACTTTATTACCCATTTGCATGGAATAAGAATTTCTTAGCAATTCCTATTTCGTGCTGCAGCAACAACCAAACAAGATGTCATTAGGGATGTCAACGGGTCGAGTACCCTATAATTTCAAGGTACCCAAATTCTAACCCTATAAAAAATTAATTACCCTAACCTTATTAACCACCCGTTTAATTTTAAAATTATTACCCTAACTCTGACCCTAATACATTCCCACTATCTTATAATTACCATAATCTGTTTAAATATCCGATTAAATAAAAAAATTATTAAAATCTTCTTTATGGGTACCCAATTACTCAATTAACTTTTCTAATCTCATAACTTCTTTTTAGGTTTATATGTTATATATTTATATAAATAAATGTATATATACTGTAATTAATAATTTTATGAGTTATAATTTTTATAATGTTAATACAAAATAAAAAGTAAATATATTTATATTTAAAGTACATAATATATACACACACGCAATCATAAAAGTATTAATATTATCATATTAATAATTACAATAACCATACTTAAACATAAATAACAATCTAATAATTTTTTAAACATAATATTCAATGATATAATATTCAAATTATTTAAACATAATTTACAATCTAATAATTTTTTAATTTAAATATATTAATGTCATCATATTAATAATTAAAGTAACTATACTTTTTATATACTTGTTAGTTTTTAACAAAAAAATTACTTATAAAGTTGATAAGATTTGAAAATTTTTAATTTAATTATTAAAATAATAATAAAATATTTATAAATAGTAATCGGATTCGGATAACGGATACTCAATAGGTAGTACCCGAATCCTATCCTATTAAAATTCGAATAGTGAAATCACTACTCTAATCTTATCCGAATCTATTTATAGAATACCTTAATCTTGTTTAATCAAATCGAATACTCGTGAATACCTTATAATAGGATATCTATTAACATTCCTAAGTGTCATTTTATTACAAGGAGGATAAAATTACTAGTTTTTGCAACTTCGGCTTAGACCTGAGAATTGAGACGTGAGAGAGTGGGTTAACGGGCACCACAGGATTAGGACTGGACCCTGGCGGATGCAGTCCAAACAATTGAAACTTTTGTTTTGTTTTGTTTTGTTTTGTTTTTTTTTTTTTTTTTGGTTCGTGACTATGACAAAATAAGAAGGTGACAAAGGATATAGCTGGTAGCTATATGTCTTTTCTCAATCGTGGACTTTTCTCTACTTTCTCGGCCACGCATTAAATTTTGTTAGCATCCTGTCATTATCAACGACTATTACACATTTCCTTTTCATGTTTCCAATATCTTTTTCTTTTTTTTTATCAAAATATTTTCCTTCCTTATGATGAGAAGAAAATATAACAGAATTTTATGAATTTTCAATTTTCAAGCGAGGAGCTTGAATAAAGAGAAGAAAAAAGTTGAAAAGAAAATAGAAGGTCAGCTAAAGAAAAAAAATTGAAAATGAATTTACTAACGTAAGAAAATTGAGAGCAATTAAATGTCACTTTTTAATAATAACATGATAATGGGTCTCTTTAATAATTCACATTAAAAAAGTTCTTTAAAAAAACTTTTTAAACAAGTAGTTAATAGCTTAATATTTCTGACAAACTATTTTAGCTTTTAGAAATTAAATTATTTTTTTAAAAAAGAGTTTCTGGAAATTAAATTAATTTAAAGCATATTATTTGAAAAAACTCTTCAATTATGAAAGAAAATTTAAATAAGTTTTATTTTTTTAATCACTTTTAATTATGTTATTGTACTTTTATTTTTTTAATAAAATTTTTTTTATAATTAATAGTCAATTAATCATCATTAATTAAAATATCACTTATCATTTAATAACTTGTAAAGTTAACATAATGGTAATGTAGAAAATGAAAAAAGTCATATGATCATATTATTATATCACATGGTCCACATTAATATGCTAAATGACATAGAATGATAAGAGCTTTTAAAATGTTAGCATGTCGCATATCATTTAGTTTTTAGAATGATAAGTGATGTTTTTATTAAGTCAATTATTAATTATAAGAATTTATTTGGTTCAAAATTAAAATATAAAAATTTATTTGAATTTTTTAAATAGTTTAAAAACTTATTTAGATATTATGTCTTAATTTAATTATGAAAATTTTTGTTTATTCCTCAAGTGAAAAATTGTATTTGTTTCATTATTGATAAGAAGTTATATTTATTTACCAAAAAATTATATAAAGAATTTTAACATGATATTTAAAAAAAAAAAAACTCACAAACTATTTTGAAAATTTTAAATAAATTTTTTTTATTATATTTAAATAAATTTCTATATTTTTATTTTAAATTAAATAAAATTTTAAAACTAATAATTAATCAATTATCATTAATTAAAATCCTACGTAATACTCACATGGAGAATCAAAGGCAACAGGTGTGCGTTGTTTTTGTGTGCACTGAAGAATCAAAGGCAGCCAGTCTAGGCACTTCACCTTTGGAGAATCTGGCGAAGTTCATGATGGTAGAGAATAATATTTTTTAGCTCCCTCGATCCCCACCTAAATACAGAGTACAATTTTTTTTGTGGCCAACAATAAAGACGCACTCGAAATGCCTAATTGAGGCAGAAAGTACAAGAATTTAAGTTATAACCATGGTCATAAAATTTAGAGCAAATTGTGAGAAATAGACGTCAGAGTAACCGCACTTCAAAAATGACCTCACATATAATTTTAACTGTTTGTAGACAATTTTTGGGTCGACTTGACAACAATACCCTTTAGACCAATTAATCCAAATGAAGGAGGGGGGCGTCTCGGTCTCTTTCTCCTCTCCCGCCATTCAGATTAAAATTCCAAAATTAAATCTCGATTTAGCTATCCCTCCGTCCAGCTCTCCAAGGCCATTTGGGTATATATCTGGCCCTCTAGCTGTCGCCATCGAGGTCTATATCGCCAGCGAACTTTCTGAGGTTCCCAAAGTGCGGAGATGGAATCAAGGTATGTGTTATGACTTCTTGGTTTTATTTATGGTTATTCATAGAACGCAATAGCTGATGGGTAAATTGTATGAGTTTCGAAACTGAAATCTGGCTAGCAGTAGCGAAAATCAATCAGTTTATAGCTGATGCGTGAATATTTGTTAGGCATCGTGTCACTGGATATTAGAGTGTGTGATTGGATATTAGGAATCTTAACTTGTTTAATGGGTAAATTATATGAGTCTGGAAACCTAAATCTGGCTGCGAGTAGCGAAATCAATCAGTTTATAGCCGATGCGGGAATAGTTATGTATTGTGTCACTGGATATTAGGGTCTATGACTGGATTCTGGATATCAGTAATCGTAACTTGCTTATTTGGCATTAGGTGCCTGAATATAACGTGACTGAATATTTGTTGAGCATTGCGTGACTTGTCTGTAGGCATTACGTGACTGAATAATGCATGGTTGGATATTACGTAATACTCAGTCACGTAATGGCTACAAATAAGTGACGCAATGCTCAACAAATATTCGGTCACGTTATATTCAGGCACCTACAAACGTTATGCCAACATAATTCTGGCCACCGATCCACGTACTGTCCCAAAGTCCCGCAATACATAACAACAGGTCACCATATACATACAATCTACTCACGCAATGTCCTGCATGAAGATTTGCATTACACAATTCACGCAGAGCGTATAACCTAGTCTCACAATGGCTAATAGTACTTCACGCAATGCCTAACATCCACTCACGCAGTTATTATGCATAATACTATAACTTAAACGAATATAAGACATAACCATAAGAAAAGGAAATGATGCAAAACACTTTATTTTCCATCGTTCCTCTCACTGTATTTCCTCTTTCTTCCTCCTGTACTCACTCTGCCCTCCGCCTGTACTCCCTCCGCCATCTGTACTCCCTCATTGCTCTTTCTGTACTCCATCTTCCTCAACCTAACTGCGTGAGGGGAAGAGGGAGTACAGGAAGAGGAAGAAGGAGTACAGGAAGAGGAGGGTATACAGGCGCAGGGCGGAAGGAGGTTGCCCATTCGCCAATATCCTGGGTTAGATCCGCGGAAGCCTGTAGACTTTCTAAATTATCCTAGATTGTTTAAGATAATTGATTAAAATGCTTACTGGTTCCCTGTATTTATAGGCATGAATGATGACTCTTCGTTTTCTACACCCATATCCCCATATAAGTGCAATTAATGGGGGCGGCACCTGTTCGGCCTAGCGTTTCATCTCCCTATCTGTATCTACCTCTTTAAACCAAAAGTCAGGCCAAACATCATAACAGGCCGAACAGGTACAGCCCCCCCAATGCAGCCCCCCATAATTGCACTTATACGGGGATATGTGTGTGGCAAACGAAGAGTCAACATTGATGCCTATAAATAAAGGGAACCAGTAACCATTTGAGTCAAATTCAATTATCTTAACATTCTCAGATAATTGAAAATGGAGTCCAGAAAAGGTACAGAAGAGAATGGTCACAGGGGGGTAGCCTCCAATGAGGATGTGAGGGCCCTGGTGGACAAGCTGGAGGCATTCGAGCAGGAGGTGCGAGTCCTCTTTGACAGGTTGATGGATAGGGCTCATGACCTGGAGTGTTCCATCCTGTTCAATGAGAAGGCGTTGGCTGAGATCGATGAAAAAGTAGATGAAATTAGGAAGAAATGAACTACGGTTCATTTTTTTTTTGTTTTGTAATATCTTCGTTGTCGCATTCTGATTAATGAAAAAACATTTTAAAATTTTTCTCTCATGTTGCGGGTGCTGGTTTTGAAATATTGCGTCACTGGTTTTGACATAGTTCGTGACATGTTGTTAAGTATTGCGTGACATTAGTCAATTACGTGACTGTTTATGTTGGCATGAGTGAGTGGATATCACGCATTGAGTGACTTAGTATTAGGTATTGCGAGACTGGTGCTACTAGACTTGAGTTATTCACCGGTTGTATTTAGCATGTTGTTCACTACTTTTCAGGGTTTGCGTGACTGGTTTTTTAGAATTGTACCTATTTGCCCAATACCATTGATTGACTTATTAGGGTTCAGCGAGACAAGGCATGTTCGTGACTGACTTGTTCAATTTATCTCGTTTTGATGCTTTTGGTCACGAGTATTTGGGCATCGCGTGATTGGTTTTTTATATATAGCGTGACTTGTTTTTGCATATAGCGTGACATGTTGTAATGCGTGACGGACTTGTGCAATTTATCTTGTTTTGATGCTTTTGGTCACGAGTATTTGGCATTGCGTGACTGGTTTTTATATATAGCGTGACTGATTTTTATATATAGCGTGACCAAAAGTAATGCGTGACTGACTTGTGCAATTTATGTCGTTTTGATGCTTTTGGTCACGAGTATTTGGGCATTACGTGATTGGTTTTTTATATATAGCGTGACTGGTTTTTATGTATAGCGTGACATGTTGTATTGCGTGACTGACTTGTGCAATTTATCTCATCTTGATGCTTTTGGTCACGAGTATTTGGGCATTGCGTGATTGGTTTTTTATATATAGCGTGACTGATTTTTATGTATAGCGTGACATGTTGTATTGCGTGACTGACTTGTGCAATTTATCTCGTTTTGATACTTTTGGTCACGAGTATTTGGGCATTGCGTGATTGGTTTTTTATATATAGCGTGACTGGTTTTTATATATAGCGTGACATGATGTATTGCGTGACTGACTTGTGCAATGCACATCTTGTAACGAGGCTTACGTTAACTGGTTTTTAGGCGTGGCATGAATGTGTATTATACATTGCAACACTTATTCTGTTAAATTTCATCCGTCGGCCAAATGTGACTTAGGCATTGCGTAAGTTGTTTTTTTTTTTTTTTTGCATTATTGGGAACTTATGTTTAAAAAAAATTGACTGATTGTGACAATTATTTTTTGACAAATTTCAGCAGCATGCCAAATGTTAAGGTTATGATTACATACGGTGGTCAGTGGGTCGATGACATTTACAAGGATGGTGATACACGAGTTAGGGTTGTTGGGAGTGATTTGTCATTATCAGGCCTAGTGAAGCTGGTTGAAGAAGTTGTCGGGGTCAACGCACAGAAGAATGAAATTGATCTACATGCATCGCTAAGACATGCTGCAGGGGTTTCCCGCATAGTTATCAGGGATGATGAAGATGTAGCAAGTATTCTGCGAGATGAGAGGGCAGTTGCTGTGTTTGTGACAGTTAAGGCAAGAAAGGGAAACGATATTCAACATGAACATGGTATCCAACATAGTCATCGCCTACAACAAAATGGTAATTATTCTGACATACCACAGCATGCATTTCTTAACATACAACCATGGCAATCACGTTTGACGTATCGCCAAGAGTTTGAGCAGGCCGGGACACACCTGAGGTGTTTGCAAATGATGTCTGCACAATTTCGATCAGAATGTGCATCGAATGAATTTCATGGTACACTGTAACAAACAAATCTATCAAATGGAAATTCAGTTGGTCAATCGCCGTTCGTAAAGGACACTGTGATGGTTGTTAGCGATGTCGATGCATCTGATGAGATTGAAGATGATGTTGAAGAGGATGACACGGCGGATACGCATGATGACTTGCACGATGCCTGTTTAGATGATGACGGGGGTGAGCACATTGACCTCCCTGCTTTCAATCTTGCAGATGGCAGCACAGGACATGCCACAACTGTTGCGTTAGAAGGGGTTCAGTTCGAAGACCATGCCACAACTGTTGCGTTAGAGGATGTTGAGGGTGCCGAGCCTATTAACGACGACGGCATCGCCCAAAGGAACGGCATTCGTTCGCCAGTGGACAGTGATGAAGAGAGGGTAAATACAGGGGTATCTCGTCAATGGGTCATTCCCGTGGTAGATATGATATCCTTCCAAACAGTTGCGACAGAGGAATCTGAAGCACACGTCGACCACTTATATCGCGGACAAGTGTTTCGATCGAAGTCCGATTTGAAACGTGTTTTGAGCATGTTGGCAATAAAAGAGCATTTTGAGGTAAGAGTTAAAAAGTCATGCCACGCTCGTTTTGAGGTGGGTTGTAAGGAGAAGGCATGCAAGTTTGCTTTGCATGCAACGAAGTTGACTGAGGGAGATTACTGGCAAATTCGGAAGTTGCATAAGGTACACACGTGTACTGTTGATGTTTTGCAAAGTGGATACCGAACTGCGAGCGCTAGGGTTATTGGTGAGCTTATCTCGACCAGGTTGCAAGGAAATTATGTTACCCCATTGAAACCTAAGGAAATAATGGAAGAGATGAATCGCACGTGGGGATTGCAATGCCTTTATGGAAAGGCATGGCAAGCGAAGCAGTATGCTGAAAATCTTGTGTTTGGTCCCCCGGAAGAGTCATTCCAACTCATCCCTTCATATTTCCACATGTTGGAACGTGAAAACCCCGGTACGCTCACGAGTGTCGCTACAGATCGGGAACGCCGATTCAAATATTGCTTCTGGGCGTACGGGTCATGTATCCAGGGGTTTCGTTCTGTAATGCGGCCCGTACTTGCTATCGATGCCACACATCTAAAAGGTAGATTCAAGGGTATTTTGTTTGTTGCGGTTTGCAAAGATGCGAACGAGCAGATATATCCAGTTGCATTCGGCATTGGCGATGTCGAGGACGAAGAGTCTTGGTCGTGGTTTCTTAACCAATTGCGTCGTGCAATTGGTTGTCCCGAAAACCACATGTTAATTTATGACCAGCATCTTGCGATTAAGAAGGCAGTTGAGAATGTGTACAACGACGCGCATCACGGTCTATGCAGTTACCACTTAGGGAAAAACATTAAAAACCTGTTCAAGCGCACCGATGTTAATACCATCTTCACATTGGCTGCAAACTGCTATAGGCTGTCCGATTTTACCAGACACATGATTGAGCTGGAACAGATTTGCAAACCTGCTTATGACCGCCTGATGAGAATAGGACCTGATAGATGGGCACGTGCACGGTCACCGGCAAGGCGATACAAGCTGATGACATCCAACATTGCGGAGTGTATTAACTGCTGCCTCAGGCATGCAAGGAAAATGCCAATAACCGTCTTGATCGAGTGCATAAGAGGCATGTTCCAACGTTGGTTCCATGACCGGCACAACGAGGCATTGAATATGACCACGCCACTCAGCCCTTGGGCTACCGATCTGTTGAACAAACGGTTGAATGCAGCATGTCATTTCCCCATCCAACCAATCGATCTGGTGGAGTTCCAAGTTATAGGCGGGAATACGGACGCAGTCGTCAACCTATGCACGAAGACTTGTTCATGCGGTGAGTTCCAGAGTGATCTACTCCCCTGCACGCATGCAATGGCGGCAATAAGGTGTGAATAATCATGTTTTCTTTTCTTAGTTAGGGTATTGCTCATTGAATTTTTTGCATGTTTACATTGTTCCCCAACTGAGATTTCATTGCCTTCGCAGTAAGTGCAATCGTTCACCCATTGAATTCTGCTCGCACTATTACACGACTAGCTCTTGGGTGGAGGCATATTCAGTTCCCATTCGCCCAGTTGGCCATCCCAGTGAATGGGACGTCCCCCATGAGGTTAAAGAAATCGTCGTTCTGCCACCAACATGTCGAGGTCAAGCGGGGAGACCTAGGAGGAAAAGGATTCCGTCGGCTGGGGAAGGCATTCGCCGACGTAGATGTTCACAATGCAAGAGCTATGGTCATAATAGACAAAATTGCCGGACGCCGTTTACTGGTCCATCCACACCCGGGGAAACATCATATGCTCATCATCCCGATGGACGACGACGACGACGGAAGGCATGTTCAATATGCAGACAACCCGGGCACACACGAAACGCCTATCCATTGCGGATAACAAACAGTGATAACATTACAGATGTCGTACCTGAAGATTGTGGAACTTCACACCTCAGTTGTTAGGGTTTCGTTCGAACTGGTTCGAAATGGCCAGACATTTCCATTGAATAATGATATTTGAATTTGAGTTTGCCAGCGTCTGAAGGTGATAAGATGATACTGTCGGATCATCAAATGCCTTGTACTCCGTCATAATTGATGATAATTTCTGTCTCTTTGTAAACAATCAAATTCTTATTTGAAATATACCAATAATACTCATAATTATAATTACATTTGAAATAGAGCATGCAGTCAGAAAAGCCATCATGATGGTGGTGCGAATTGAGAGCGAACTAGATCCTCCAACTGTTGTTGGCGCTGCATCAGCTCACGATTCTGCCCCTCCAACAATTCTAGTCGGGCATTCAACCTTGCGTCCATTGTTTCCATAAATGAAAGGAGACGAACGACTGCTGGATCAACATCGACTGGCTCGTTCCTAACCCATGTGTTGTTCCTGAACTCAAAACCTAGCTGTTTAATACTGTGCTCATTGATGTGATCGAACAAAGCATGGTTTATTGGCGGATCACAACGGCTGTCGACATTGAAGTAGTCTATTATCTCACTGATCAACATGCCGTAATGCAGGTTTCTGTTGAGACCGTCAATTGTCAGGAGCATGTCATCCATTATGAATTTAGCAAGGTCGATACGGCGGGACAATTTGATGTTATTTAAGAACCAGAGCCCCTCTGTCCTGATATTCACATACATCGCTTGGCGAGGACGGATAGTGTGAGCGATGATGAGATGCAAGACTTGATCAAAGAAAGACATCCTTCTCCAATTAGGACTTTCACTCTGTCTTGAAGGAGGGCGGATAAATACGGACACAAGGTTCCCACCGCCACTGACACGGCACAGATCTAATTGCATCGAAGTCAGGTGAAAGACGCGTTTTATCAATTCGCGCGTAACAACGATACGTTGTCCCATGACGTGAGTGACAAACGAATCGTCATGGTGCACAGCCCTAGATGTTTCCGACTCCGTATATTTTTGTCTTGCATTAAAGTAAAAAATCCGGACCAAATTCTCGTAGTATGGCCTCTTCAGTTGTAAGTATCGTGTCCATCCTAAATTTTCAAAGTTCGCAATGTATGGGAAATCGATTGACCTTAAATAATCAAAGTCAATTATACGCCCGGGCATGACCTTTCTTTTGGCCCATTTGGCGTTGAATTTCCCCTCGTGCGACGGATGGGTGAAATTTTGTATAAAGGAACTGACTGCCGATCCGGACGATGTTTCCGCATCACCGGCGCCGCCTTCACCACTGCTTGAAGTCACCTTTGTGCGTTTGCTTCTGTGACTCATCTTAGATATCTCCGAAGTTAGGATATTTGGAACTTGAAACAACAACTCTAATGCGGTTCCAATAACCGAACAACTCGATATCAACTAATAATATCAATTGACGATTCCATACTAACCACACACGCGATATTATACATCACTGACGCGATATTGATCAACTAGTCACGCAGCTCCACAACAACCACTAACGCAACTCCAGTTTTCCAGTCACGCGATTCCCATGACAAGTGACGCGACCGCAGATCACTGACGCGATATGGATCAACTAGTCACGCAGCTCCACAACAACCACTAACGCAACTCCAATTTTCCAGTCACGCGATTCCCATGACAAGTGATGCGACCGCAGATCACTGACGCGATATGGATCAACTAGTCACGCAGCTCCACAACAACCACTAACGCAACTCCAGTTTTCCAGTCACGCGATTCCCATGACAAGTGACGCGACCGCAGATCACTGACGCGATATGGATCAACTAGTCACGCAGCTCCATAACAACCACTAACGCAACTCCAGTTTTCTAGTCATGCGATTCCCACAACTAAGGGGGGGTTGGCACATGCGGAGGCAATCACGATGCCATGTAAATACTGTAATAGACTAAGACTAAGAGACTTAACGATGCGAATAAGAAACAAAGGAAAGAAGAAACAATGTTGTTCTTATTGCAGCCGTATGCGTATAACAGCAATGAATACATAACTGTTCTTGTTGTTAATTGAAACAATAAAGAATACAAAGAATGATATGTAAATGATAGAACAAAGAATAATATGGACATGATACGGAACAATGTTATTTGCAGATTGAAAAAGAATAAACAAATAAAAAAATTTAACAACCCGAGCTGTTGGCAAAAATCTCTATGGCAAACTTATTTCGAATGCCTTCTATGGCGTTTGCCTTCAGCGCTGGAGGATCCGACTGGATGAACCACTCCAACAAGGCGATAACCCAATCCCCGCAGCTCACTGAATCTTTCTGGACCGGGGTCTTTGCTCTTAATTTGTACCTCATTGGCGTCAAAGGTCGCGTTTGACGACGCGATCTGGTAAAGTACCCCGATTGGTGGCATATAATGGGAAACAATGATGTTAGTGGACTCATCTGCTGATCACGCAAGCCAGACTTATGTGCGTCGTCCCGACCGTACGATGTGTCCACTAACATCATAGACCAACTTCGCAAGTTGATGTTCACTACCACCCAATGTCCGTCAAAATAGCACGGTGCGAGAATTGAGTCAACCTTATCCCAGGCCAAACCCCATGGAGGACTGAAACCCCTTGCATAGTCCAGCAGATGGCCTGGAATTACCGCCTCACTCGGGTTGAATGCCTTATTGTTGGGGGAAGGCTCCATTTCTTTGCTCAGCCCCAGCAAAATAAGCTGCCAATTACGTTACGCACAATAGTTAAAAAAATAAAACTAACAAATACACAGACCTTACATTTGAATAATTACAACTCACTAAAATATGATATACGTACGTAGAATGTGGTGTCAACGATGCATATTCTGCTCTTGTAGTGTTGTGGATGGTGCTCGCGTGCCCGCTTACACAACACACTGATGCATGCGTCAATATGTTGGGTGTCCATCAACTCTGTCGGCGTCTCCAATCGCCGAAAAAAATCAGGGCCCTCCTGTCCTTCGATGCCCATAATGTTAACCCTGCATATTTTTTTCATAATAACACCAATGTCAAAAGACAATGAAATGAATACACTAGAACCATAAAGACATAAGGCTTGATCGTTTACCTGGCTTGATCGTTTTTCATGAAGGCCTCATATCTGGCCTTCAATTCGTCCTTCGATTTCCGCTGGATCAACAGTGGGTTAACGTACGGGCTTCGAAGGTATTTGCTGGCTAAGTTCACACGTGCATCTGCGGGCTCAGGTTGAGGTGGAGCCTCCGTAAATACAGGTGTGATCTCACCTTGCCATACCACTAATTCTGTGGCCTCTGGTTGAGTTGGGACAGCAGCAGGAGCTTGACGCAGGGAAGTTGTGGCTCCACTAATTGCACGAGCAGGTATGTCATGAGGAAGCTGGGCTGCCTATGCTGGGGATGGGATAGCCACAGGGGACATTCGAGCCGATGCAATTGACTGATTTATCGCACCCGCATCCTCGACATCAACCCCAATCCCACTGCCATCTTTCTCGCGCGCACCATCATCTTCACCCATAAATCGAGCCTGAACGATTCAAAAAATCAAACACATTAGAACACTGTATACATCATAAATGTTATAACCCATACTGAGAAAAACATAAACGTGCATACCTCAAAATGGTCGATCAGCCGACCAACAATCCGATCCTCCGCCCCTTGCATTGACTTCTCGATATGCTGATGCAGTGGCTGGATCTCCAACTGCATTGCCTGCTGGATCTCCAACTGTATTGCCTGCATCTGCATCTGCATATCAGTCTTCAAGGACTGGAGGTCTTTCTTCCACTGTGTCCGCATCCGTTGCAGCTCTCGCTTAATGCTCATAGTCTTTTGCGGACGCAGCGGTGGGTTGCGCTCCTCAACAGATGGGGAAGCAGCAGAAGCAGGAGGAGGTGCAGCATGATGGGCAGCATGAAGACACGGAGGAGGAGAATCAAGGGCCTCAGCAGCACTGAAATGGGGAGGGACCTCCTCGTCAACGCGGCGTCTCCGCTTAACGCCTCGTGCTGCCTTACTTTTATCTTTGCGGTCCATTATCCTCCTCCTTTGCTGGGGACCGAATTCTGGCCGACCTTCCAACTTCCATAACGGAACGTATTGCTGCCCCTCGGAGATGTTGACCTCAATGTCGGCCCAGTACGCGGTCAACATCTCTTCTGCAGTTGCCTCCAACGTCCTCAGCGCGCACAACTGCACCAAAACATGAATTACCATTAGGTATAACCCTCGCTAGCCTATGTCAATCAAAATTAAATTTTATTAAATAAAAAAATATGGTTTATTTACTCACCTTCCCTTCTTCCTCCAGATTTGCAATGCTGGCGTGGAAGCCTACAGGCCTTTCGTCACATTGCCATTTTAGCATTCTTGGCCAAACCTGTCCCGACTCGCGCTGCCTTCCAAATAGGCTTCGGATTACAGGAATTGCTTCCAACGCCCAAAACTGCACATCAAACGTAAAACATTTTTTACTCACCTCCTAAATTCTTATGCGAAAAGATTTAACCTCATTAAATCTTATGTGACAAGAATAATGATAAACAGTGTATGGCACACTACCTGAAACGCCCAAATAAATCCGTAGATGTGGTAGCGACTTTTCTCCGCTACTCGTGCAGTAGGAGGTTCGAAGCCCCTCGTCATGTAATCTACGGTCAGACTCCAAACATAAGTGCCCCATGGGAATGCGTTCCACTCCTCGATGTTCTCCACAAGCGACAGCAACCATGGAACCACTGATCGTCTGTAGTCTTGACCGAATAAAACATTTTGGGCAATCAAGACGAGGGCCATCTTCGTCGCATCTCCCTCCTGCTGAAACTGGCCTCCCTTGAATGTATCTAAAACTTTTTGAATCTTTACCTCGTTCCCCTCTCCCCAGTAACGCAGGTGAATTCCTCCAGGGACGGCCTCGTATCGATTGACAATAAGGCCCGGTATGGCACCAAACTTAAGCCCTGTCACGAGGCAGAACTCCCTTTTTGAGAACTGGGCCTTTGTTCTCCCTATGGCGAACCATAGCTCGCCCTCGATGGCGGCCGGTTCATTTATTCTGCGCAGCATTAGGTTGTGCACGAGACTGGCGCAGAATAAATTCTTATCAGCTTCGACCTCCATCATGTGCCCAAAGCACGTTCCCTTCAACCTCTCCAACTCGTTCACTTTGGACATCATCTCCCGTATCATATGAAGCTGCGGCCACTTGCAGTGGATGTTAATGCCCGCGTTGAACCCCCACTGCTGCCTCGGCACACAAAGCATAGATTCTACATTATCATACTCTGTTCCTGTGCTGGCCATCTACAACATACAACAGATCACCTTCCATTTAGTCATGTTAACATAAAAACAATAGGCATTTATCAGAAATAGCCCTCCTCATAAGTTAACTCATAAAATAACCCTCTCCATACTTTTAACTGTTTTTAGACAGCCCTGGACCAGCATAATTAATGCGAGTGCTGTGCATGGATTGTTAAGCAAATCAACATATACAAATTAAAGCATTACAATTGATCCATAATAATACATAACGGTTCCAACATAATTCATGCAGTGCCATACGGATAAATTTCATGCAGTTATGACATTTGTGCCATTCAATATAAAACAAGTCACGCAATGACTTTTAATTAGTCACGCAATTAAGAACATTAATCACGCAACCATCTGTACACAAGTGACGCACCGATATAAACCCATCGACCATTCGCGCAATGTAAACCTTATTACAATCACGCACACCCTGACCCCATGCCATCTACTCGTGCTGTCACGCACTGACCTATCATTATGTCACGCAAAGTTAAACTCTAATGCAATCACGCAAACCCTGACCCCATCCCATCCACTCGTGCTGTCACGCAATGTTAAACCCTAATGCAATCACGCACACCTTTAGTGACCCCATGCCAAAATCCACTCACACAAAGCGGGTACGTAAGCCATCAGTCACCCTAAATGCCAATTCCTACCAAAGTGTCTGGACGCATACATATGAACCAGTCACGCGACGCCGGTCACCTTTCGACCCCATCAACACCAACAATACCACATTCACCTCGCTATTCAACCATTTCAAACGTCAACCAATATCAATATGAACAACCAATATGTATAGGTTTATGCTCAAAAACCAAAACCCTAAACATGAAGAATAACCATTTCGTCACACGGTTCAAAATTTTAAAAAAAATAAAATACTTTCCTTAACTAAAATAAAATAAATATTATACCTTTCTCCTCGTACTGTCAACTTCCTCTCACTGCTGAGTATGTGAAGCACCTTTATGCTGATAACAACCACTCTAAAATGGTCCCACTGCGAAAATGCTCCGAACTTTGTCTGCCGCCTAAGTATCGACAAAAGTTGACTTGCTTTGGAGGAGATGTACGGTCTGTCTCTGAGAACTGAGTGGTGGACCACATATAAACAGACTTTACCCGTTGCAACGTTTCGGGTTGAGGCGCGGACCCAAAAGAATGCGTCGGTTTCATTAAGGACATTTTCGTCCAAAGGTGACTTTTTGTGTCTAAAAACACTTAAAATTATACAGAAGTCCATTCTCAGAAACGCCTTTTGGATTCCGCCTCTTAAAAAAAAGTCGCCTAAAATTTATCTAATGGTGATAATTATGTAATGGGAAATATGTATTTTAACTATACTTTGCTTTTTTGGGTGTGTAAGGTGAGGGTGACAAATTTTCAAAGAAAAAAATATGCTCTAACTCTCTTCTTTGTTGGAAGTACATTCTACTACATTTAAGACAACGTACAAAAAGGGTTATAGCACAATCAAGCATGCTTCCAAATCCAAGGCCTAATTTCATTGTCAGCTTTCTCCTATGGATTATCGAAACCCTAAGAATGGGCAAAATCAATGGCTTTTGCTTGCAGCTGAACACTGTTCATTACAATTTGCCAAAGTCTTCAGTCTGTTCTCTTCTATTTTAGTTTCATCTTCGGTGTCTCAACTTACTGAGCAGTTTAATGCAGGGCAACAAGGCGGGGAAGGCGTGGGATTTCGATCAAAGATTTGTCAGTGTGTCTAGATAATCCAAAGATCATTGGAAGCAGCAAATATAATATTATAAACACAAACAATGTCCAATCGATTGTTTCTCATATTAGTAAACTCCTTTGAAAGTATCATACAAGGCCAAATAAGCTCCAACCAATATTTTTCGGGAATTCCATTGCCCAGACTTACAGTTGTTGGATTCCCCGTCGAATCATGAAAAACTAGAAAAAAAAATTAACTTCTTTTATTACGACGTTTATGAATCTCATTCTCTAAGTCACTCTTCAAAATAACAAATTTAGCCCTTGTAACAACAAAGTGCACTTACCCTAAGACTAAAATACTAGGGTTGTATTATGTATTTTCACTACCACGCCGGCTTTTAGACAACAAATTTGCAAAGAAAAGGACATTATCCAGCCATGTTACAACAAGTTTAGAAGCCTCTCTCTCTGCCTACAACCTTGCTCTCTCTTTCTCTCTCTCTCTCTCTCTCTCTCTCTATATATATATATATATATATATATATGCACTTTCTCGCTGCTCCTCTAACCTTCAAGCCTGATTGTGCTTTGCATCTGAATATTCACTGTCAAATCGGACTCCGATCCAAATGTCTCTACCGCAGAACCTCCAGCCTGATGAGGCAAGCCCGTACTGGTTGAACAAAGGTGACAATGCTTGGCAGCTGACCGCAGCTACCCTGGTGGGCCTCCAAAGCGTTCCAGGACTAGTAATCCTCTATGGGAGCATAGTGAAAAAGAAATGGGCTGTCAACTCGGCCTTCATGGCCCTGTACGCCTTTGCTGCTGTCCTTGTTTGTTGGGTCGGGTGGGGCTACCGCATGTCTTTCGGTGACAAGTTCATTTATTTCCTGGGAATGCCCAACGTTTCCTTGGACGCTCATTATCTCCTCGAGCGGGCCTTTCTTGGCTACTTACCGAATGCAACCATGATCTACTTCCAGTCTGTGTTTGCAGCAATCACGTTGATTCTGGTAGCTGGCGCATTGCTTGGAAGGATGAATTTTCTTGCATGGATGTTGTTTGTGCCACTCTGGTTGACATTTTCCTACACTATTACTGCCTACAGCATATGGTGCCCTGATGGCTGGCTGGCTAAGCATGGCATTATTGATTATTCAGGAGGGTTTGTTATTCATTTATCTTCTGGTGTAGCTGGTTTCACTGCAGCCTACTGGGTAATTACCACAATATAATTACTCGATAATTAAAAAAAAAAAAAACTAGTAGCTAGCAGCATTTGATTACTTGGGTGAAAAATTGATGTTAGTTAGTTGTTCTATTGGTGAAGGTTGGACCAAGGGCCAGCAGGGACAGGGAAAGGTTCCCACCTAACAACATCCTTCTGATGCTGGCAGGGGCTGGACTACTTTGGATGGGGTGGACTGGATTCAACGGTGGTGATCCGTACACTGTCAGCACCGATGCATCTTTAGCCGTCCTTAACACCCACGTCTGCACCGCAGCAAGCTTATTGACATGGCTCATGCTTGACATTATTTTCTTTGGAAAACCCTCCGTAATTGGAGCCACGCAGGGCATGATCACTGGTTTAGTTTGTATCACCCCTGCAGCAGGTACAACCATGAACTCTATAAATATGTTCACGATACTTTCAATAATAGATGCATCAATATATTGAAAATATATCTATGTACTAAAATATATATCCTTTCTCTGCTGCAACAAAGTGCCACTCAGTATTTACCCAGGAAAAGTTGTTTGATCAAGCAAATTAAAACTTTACAATAATGTAAAAAGGCAAATGAGAATCTGCTTAGTGCTTACAGTCCTACGCAACTCCTTTCTCTTGATTAGGAGTGGTGCAAGGTTGGGCAGCAATATTGATGGGAATGATGTCCGGTAGCATCCCATGGTACACAATGATGGTCCTGCACAAGAAGATATGGCTCCTCAAGCAAGTTGATGACACCATGGCAGTGTTCCACACGCACGCTGTAGCAGGCAGCCTTGGAGGCATCCTCACCGGCCTGTTTGCGGTGCCTAAGCTAAACCGCCTCTTCTACTTAGTAGAAGATTGGCAGCACTACATTGGTCTCTTCTACGGAATCCATAACGGCCACACCACAGCAGGGTTCAAGCAGTTGGGAATTCAATTGCTAGGAATCTTATTTGTAGTGTTCCTCAACATATTCACCACTAGCGCGATATGTTTGTTGATCAGGCTGGTGGTTCCACTGAGATTAGCTGAGGATGAATTGCAAACTGGGGATGATGCAATCCACGGAGAGGAAGCCTATGCACTGTGGGGAGATGGGGAGAAATATGAATCCAAGCTGAATTCTGTTTATGAAGAGTTCCCACCAGCCACAAAAAGTGGTGAGGTTCAAATGGCTTGATTTAATGGCCCTTATTAATGACATTGTGGGGAATTGTCTATGTGGTAGACGGTCTAATATGGCGCCCAAAGGCTTTGTCTGAATGTTTGTTTCCACTTTCTTACTGTTTTGTTCTTTATTGTTTTTCTTTTCAATGATTAGACTAGCACAATTTGGGCGGAGCCAGAAAAAGGACCCTTCCTTCCCATAAACACGAAGGGAGGAATTATATCTTGAGACTGATTCGAAGATGAATTTGATGTAATCATCGATTGAAATAAGAACCTAATTACCAATCTTCACTCTTGTGTTTCTTATTGAATACAATCATTTTGGTCATATTCCAACTTTGAATTGTTTCTCGGCTTTTGCCTTGGACTTTGCTTGTCACTTCGCTTTCCTATTAAACACTGTTTCCTCAGCTTTTTTTTTTTTGGTTTCCAGCTATAGTCTAAAAACGTCTATATCTTGACATTGTGTATGACACCAAATTGGTGCATTCTTCTCTCGATGAACGAAGAAGAAAGAAAAGCGTGGCCTATACGGAACCCCAACCTTTAGCCCCCAAAAAGGGTATGTGCTTTCTGCCCCTTTCTACATTTATTGTTTTGAACTCCCACCAAAACCTGGCTCAAAACCAGGAGACTTAGCCAAATATGCATGTTAATAAGATGAATTTGCTAAATATGTTACAGCTTTAGTAACAAAAAAACTTTACAACGATGCTACAGGAATAATAAGATGTTGGGGAAAGAGAGAGAGAGAGAGAGAGAGAGAGAGAGAGAAAAACAGGGACCCAAAAGGAATGACAAAGTGTCTAAATGCAGGTGATGTATATGAGTGGGATAATAGAAAAAGACAGCAGTGAAAGGCACTTGCCAAAGTGGGATGGACCTATCAACTACAACAACAACAACAACAACAAAAGCAAGGGAAAACCCCCCCCATTTTCATTTCTTGCTTTCGCTGTGTGTTTGAAAATACAGCATCTTTATGCTGGCGGCCTACCCCAATCTTCTTAATTGTTTCTTTTCATACAAATAACTCTATGTAGTATTAATTAATATGCGATTTTTGATATATGCTAACCATGACTTGCTTTTTAACCAAACCAAGTAAGAAAAGGAGGAGAGGAGGCAAAATGAGTGAAATTGACGTAAAAAACCCCATTAAGAAATTGAAACGTGACATGAAATGAGGTTACAATGGTCTTTCCAAGTTGGCTACTATTACTAAGAAAAGGAAAATTTCTCCCTTTTACTAATATTTTTATTATTTAATTATTACTTCTTTTTTTTTTGGGTTCATTTTGGGGCAGAGAAATCCAAATCAGAAAAAGAAGAACAGCTTTCAAAGAAGACAGTAAAAAAGAAAAGCCGTTTACTCGTTTCCGTTTTCAGAGTGTTTAGAGAGGAAGGGCCAAAAAAAAGGAAAATAAAAACAAAAAAATAAAAATAAAAATCAAAGCATTGTACGGACAGCTTTAGATCCGCAGGTTTAAAAGAGTTGGTTTTTGCTTTCATGAAGTGAAACATTGAAATTCCAAAACATAAATAGTAAACGGGAGGAAAAATGATCCGCGTCTTTTTGGGATGAGCAAGTGGCATTGAATTTTGAATCTTTCCAGAAGGCAGGCAGCCAGACGAGTAGCAATGGAGTCAGAAACGGCGTCGTCGGCCGATGAACAGCAAGGGGCTGGTTCAGCATCTGATACCAGAGGCAGGCATCGGATTCTTGCTGAACTCAAGCGTGTCGAGCAAGAATCTAAGTTCCTCGAGGTTAGCTTTTCTTCATGTTTCTTGGTTTTCTTTTGCTCGTCTTTCTAGATTGTGGTCTGCTTGTTTTCAATTATGTCTTGCTCTGTAGTTCGTTTGGAAATGCAGTTAAAAGATTTTGACTTTGGTTGTATTTTGATAAATTTAAGAATTGAAAAAAAAAGAAAAAGAAAAACAGAGCTTGAATCTACCTTAAAAGAAGTCTTAGAATATACCAGGATAAGAAAGGCCAGACTTTTGCTTTCTTTTTATAAACTTTTCATAAGATTTTGTTTTATTTCTTTTTTTTTTTATAATTCCCATGTCCAAAATGGAAGTAGAATTTCGGGTTCTTGTAAAGCTTTGGCTTTTATGTCAAGTGAGATTATTTGGATAATCCATATAGTGGTGAGTTGGCTTAGAGGCATTGGAAGAGGAAGCTAAGATCTTTGTGCTTCAGGATTTAATGGGGGAAAAACGATTCAAGGTAGATCTTAAAATTGGGTGGTTAATAGCTTTCTTACCACTTACGTGGCATCCCGACTATATAGGCTTTTGATCATTTTAATGAGAATTGTAATTTGTCTAATAAGCTAAGTGAAATTTTTGGATGTTATTCTGGAATACTGTAATTCTTTTGCCAAAATGTAATACTTGGACTTGCAAAATCCGCCAGGGATGTTGCAGATATGCTCCGTTCATCAGGTTATACTAATGTTTAGGAAGTCTCTATTCGAGGCAGGAAGATGTACCAGATCACTCATGTTCTGGCCGCTCTAATATGGGATGTGCTAAACTTCTTTCTTTGTTTTTTTTCTCTATCTTTTTTTCTTTTCTTAATTTTCACTGATGAAATCGTCTGAGTTAGTTTTTTGGCACCATAAACAATCTTGACTGCTTGCCGTATGTCACTGTGAAGAAGTAAGGCAATATTCAGTGCTTAAAGTGCTGATGTAATCTATATGTGATGGCAAAGAGGTTTGTGGATAAACAGTTGAGTGGCTGATCTTGATAAACTTTGTTATCATTGGTCATGCTTACACACAAGTTAAATAAAGAAGCTTTTAGCAATGATGTGCACTTGCGCTACATAAAACCTCTCCATGGTGGCAGCTATTTGCCTTCAATTATATTCTCCATTAGCACTCCATAGAAATAGAGCTGAATATATAATCTATGAGTATCACTTTATGCATTAACTATGGACAAAATTTTATTGTGCTTCTTTGTTTCTAAGTTTTTTGGTATATAACATGATATGTTTTACAACTAGGCAGACCTAGAACTTCCTAAGCATTAACTAGCCAGCATGTCTGCAGATTTGGAAATTCGTGACCATGCAATTGGTATGGAGTTGTAGGTCATAGTCTCATAGACTTAGGTACTGTCCCCGCCTATTTTTGCCTAGCTTTACTGCTTCACAGGCAGATGATGATTTCAGTATTTATGTTTATATCAATGATATTTGTTTTTCTTTGAGCAATGCCATACTTAGTGATGGAAAAAGTTTCTGTTCTGCAGAAAGGTACCATATTACAGTTAAGTATGTCTTATTCTGTTTCTCTTCATGTAATTTTTCCAGGATGAGATGGAAGAGCTTGAGGGAACAGATAACATATCAACATTGTGTGAGGAGTAAGTATTAGAAATTAGTTTTTCTTTCCCATAAAGTTGGGGAGGGGAGAGGAGGGGTGGGCTTGGTTTGGAATCTAGAGGATTATCATTTACCAATATATTTGCAAAATCCATGGAGAGGAGATCTGAAAATTTTACTCCTGCCAGCAATCTTTTGAGATAGTGGTGTTGACCAAGATTTCTTGATCTAATGACTAGTTCATTCAGTCAGTAGGCTTCTCACAGTGTTCTCTCACATATTAGTTTGTTGGGCATGATGCTTGTCGCACCTAAGTTGTATGGTAACCAGTTTGATTGGGATTAATATCTGCCTTTTCCTTTCCCTCAGGTTGCTGCTTAGCATGGAGACCAGACCTGATCCCTTACTCCCACTGTAATTACAAACTCGTATTATTCTCATACCCTCTGTTTTAGATCAAGTTGCTTTTACCTCTAATGCTTGGGTTTATTCTGATTACAGAACAAATGGTCCTATAAACCCATCATGGGAAAGATGGTTTGAAGGGCCCCAAGACTCACAAGGTTGCAGATGCCAGATTCTCTGATTTGAGGCGATCTAACATTGGTTGCCAAGATATGTTACATAACAGACATGTTAACATGTTACAGCTCAATTGTTATCTTAACAAATATTCAATTGTCTCTTTCCACAGTGTGCAATACCAAATTTTTTTGGATGGCTCGAATTGAATATACAATTTACTTTTTATGTTGGGATTAAATTTGTATATCAAATACATCTACTGCAGATATGAACTTCCAAACAGATCATGCTTGTGTTTGTTTTCCTCATCCTGTTTCCTTTTTGATGCAGTCCTTCCTGTATTTTACCAAATTATAGTTTCAATTAACTTGTTTCAGGAATCAGGACAGCAACACATCTATTTCATTTCTTTAACAGGGTTGTGTTTTTACAGCATCATGCAGGAGTGAAGAGGATGTACATGAATGCATTATTCATCTGTCCTTCTGAAATCTATTCGTTAGATGAAATTCCGTCATATTTACTTCCAAATATCAAGTCAGTTATTTCAAGTGGAGCTGCTCTTGGTTTTCAAAGAAGTTATGAAAACATAAGGGCGAAAGCACTCTAACAATATTCTGTGATGGGTAAGACATGCCAAGATTACTTCTATTTGCATCAGGAAAAGGGGCACCAGTGAGCTGCGAGTGAATTCACAAATACTCAGAATGAGTGGAAGTCATTTCTACATAGGTTCGATATTACAAAGACAATGAAATTCAGAAACATGGATTCCTGTTACTGGCTCTAAGCTTCAACAACTAAAACTCAATTCCTCGAAAGAATTTACACATTACATACACTCCGAAGGTTAAGGTGCCGCCTGCGATAGCTCACATATCTCAACACTGTCATTGGGTGAGCCTGAACCATTTAAATATAGACGCTTGGCAAGATGCTGAGATATAAACCAGATCAGGGAACTTGAGCAGACAAAAGATGTCTTAGCTGGAGTAGATATTCCTCGTCTGAAATGTTAAGGAAGAGGCGGAGATTTGTTAACAGGGACTCTTGCTCCCAAGTTAGAGGCCCTGAAGCATACAATGCCTCCACTGTTGACTTGTAAGCACGGAGCTCTAGTTCATGGACATCAACTACTACTTTGTCCAAGGGGGACAAGGGTAAGTCTTTTTTGCCACACAGAGAAGGGAATGATGATTCAGCATCAGAATTATCATGTGTGTTTTCCGATGATTTATGGGAAACTTGGCCAGCATAGTCAGCAACACCATTAAAACTACAGCTAGCAACTGAGCATCGGTCACTATCTTCAGTAGACCAAAGAGGCCTAGAAGAATCATGTAAAGGGTGAGGAGCACTATTTTCCATTCTGTAATTCCTGTTAGTAGATTGCATAATGAATTTTTCATCAACCCCGGCATGTTGGCAAGAAATATCATCTACCTGGTTAAAGAACGAGAGTTCTCTCTTAAGAGATTCATCACACCCTCTAGGACACGGAGGTGATTTCCTTTTCTTGCGGATTCCTCCAATGAGCGGCTCCATATTCTTCAAGATTGATGGGCATAGGCTTTATACGTGGCTCTCATGGACAGACACAGGGTGACATTGTCAGCCCCACCCTTATGTTGCAAGCCACAACCACGGTATGGACCTTTTTGGTGTAAAATTGTTGGCAAAGTCTTAACCCTGAGCAACCTGCAATCACGTGTAGTCTGGTTTAGATATACTGGTAGGTTCAACACATCAGCCATGACTAATTATATGAAGTTTTTTCTTAGGCTCTCTCATTATATCAAACCGTAAACACCACTATGATTATGAATAAAAATAGCAGTGACAATAAACTTGTTACTGGCCAGTTTGTGAAATAAGTCAACTATGTGGCCATCATTGACAAGAGTTGGATATTTATGTCACAGCTCATTGAGCAAGAAATGATGTATTATTCAGAGGAGTATGTCACAGACATATTATCCTAACAATAATGCCAGGAAATTCCTCGAATGAAATTTATGAATGATTTCTACAATCAGGTAGGTAGAAATTAACCATTGACTTCTAAGACATTCAGATGAAATTATCAACACATTCACTTCCCTCGCTGTTGAAAGTACAGAGCGGCCAAATGAAGAAGTTATTTTTCTCTTGACATCATCACTTGTTTATGCATTTGCAACTCCATCATCAACCAGAAAATTTCTTAAGACTTCCAAAGCATCCAATCACTAGCAATCCCATAAATGACGACAAGGAAATGCCTCCCACAAATTTAGAAAAAAAAAAAAAAAACAATTGCAACATTATTCTGAGTTTTCTCACTTGTAAAGTAGTACTAAACTTTTCCCATTTTGATAGCTATTTTTTATTTTTATTTAGTTAAACTTTTGTAATATAACCATTAGTAAAAGTATCATTTTGACTTCAAAACTAGTGAAAGCAGCTCTTCATTGCAAAAACTACATACCAAGCGTTGCATATGCATTCAAGCAAGAATGAAGGTCATATTATGAATAGGGAAAGGAAATCACATTAGATACATATTTGAAAGTAATATTTTCGGTCGATAGACAGACTTTTAATGCGAGCAACAGAAAAAGAACAATATTGAAGGCAACAAGAAGATATTTTCCCGAATCTTTTCAAAAGGATTTGTCATGAGTTATGCCTGCTAGAAAGAGAACTCTACTAAATTTAAAGAAAAATAGGACCCTTTGATACAAACTCCAAAGATAAACATTTAGAAAAGAGAATTCAGGGGCAAAAGCATGATGAATATAAGCCATTACCTTTCCAATCACCGCCCACTTGTTGTCATGCCAAACCTGCCTAATCCTTAAACTTGATGCGCAAGATTCCTTAAGCTAGACGGTCCCAAAGAATTAATGACAAATCGATTATTGTTCTTTAACACCTTTGCGACCTTTCCTACCATCCAAAACTGGATATCAAACACCTTAGCTATATCGCCAACTGTCCAACTATTCCCATTTAGACTTGTAGAGGCAGGTGTCTAAGCAGTTAGTACCTAACAATATAGTTGTCACCGCTGAAAGTATATTACCAGTCAACCAGAAGCCACATGGATCGTATTCTCTCCTTAACACCTCTACCAAATTCCCTCTTCTGAACTTTCTCTTTTTTTTTTCGAACCCTACTATGCTTAATCCTGGATAAGAAGAGCCAAAAAGAATACAAAATTAATACTGACTTCCAAAATAAATAAATAAATAAAAGATTGGATTTGGAAACTATGATATCTGAAGGTGTTAAAACAAGGATGAAGATGGATGCTTGAAAATCTATGGTAGTCTTCCTCACCCCATCATTTAAATGGCATGGCAGATCGAGGTGCGACTCATTTAAGGTGCTAAAAAGATGTAAATTTTGAAACTTGTCGACTCAGTTCTGCTCTGAGAAACGGAATCTTCATTTTTAAAAGATGAAATCATTTTATGTTCAAGAACTCCCTTGTATCAGGGAAATGAAACTGAAACTAGCCAACAGAAACGTAAACAGAGATGTAATCAAATATATGTAAATCCATTAGAATCAAATATCCGACCCTTGAATATATATTTCATTCCGGGCACTTAAAAAAGAAGCTTGATGCATCCAAAACTATTGACAAACAGGGACATTCTTCATCAAACTCAGATGAACTCATTAAAACCAGTGTTGGTCAATCAGCAAACCGCTCCGAAACTACTCAAAACATCAATCCACCCATGTTCTAGCACTTCTGAGAAACACCCAGAAACCAAATTCACTTTCGTTTCTTTTATCTTTTCAAAATATGACACTTACCCAGAATTACAAATGTTATAATTTCATATCCTAAAACAAACTTGGAGTGACCCATACAGAATTTACAATTAACACAAAATTCAATTCAATTCAATTCAATTTAATTCAATTCAAAACTTTTAATTATTTGAATGAGACTAACCTGAGAGTAAGAGAATAGATGAAAACGAACAGGACGCAGCTTGGTTGCGGTCATGACCACATCTTTACGCAAAAATGGCTTATTTGAGCTCTCTCTTGGTTATTGGTTGAAGTAATACAAAAATAAAAAATTAATTAGGATTACCACGGTTTTTGATACTAACTTAAATCCGTTTCCCAAAAACTCGGTATTTATCACGTAGCCGGTCACCCCTGGGGTCTTGCCTAATTGCAATTATGGGGACCATTAATAATTTTTCGTATCTACCATAACCGTATTCCATTTACGAATCTTCCTCCTCCAATCTTCCATCCCATGGCGAAAGGTCCCTTTGCAATGTGTCCTTACATCGTTTTGGACAAAATCTTTGCCGTGTCGGACCTTAGACTTCGTTACAACCTCACAGTGCATGTGACTTACGTTAAAAATGTCTTTCCAAGTCCTAACCTTGTGTATAATATACAATCAAGAGTAATAACATTTATTTTGTCAAATCTCTTTCTTTTTTGTTTGTTATTAATTCCTGTCTTCTAACAAAAGGGAAGGGCCCCTTCTTCTCCGTAGAGTTGATTGCTTCGCTTGAGCTTAACTAAGTTGGTTGAAAATTGAAGGCATGGAAAAGAGCTAAAGGCCCTTCCTTGCCCATGACTAGTTTCATCAGATGCGCACTTAGTCCGAAATAAAGGGCTTTTGGGACTTTCCAGCTTCAGAAATAAGCTGTAAGCTAAAACAGCAAGGTTAAAGTTAGATTCGAATCTGAGTGTAATTCGGTAATGACTTCTCCTGTTCTCTTGCTTTCGTACTAATATATACATGCAACAATGTCTATAAACTAAAAGCTAGTGACATAATGAACGAAAGGAAAAGAATAATCAATGCGATTGTTTATGTATATATTAATGCGATGGATTTACGAAAGTGGAAGGATGATTATTGGGGCGGGGGGGGTTGAAGCCATGAGAACGACGGTTTGTCTTAGTGTTTGTGAGTTGTGATCCTAACCTTATCTTAACACTATCTACAAGTTTTATGGCTTTGCTATGGCAACATGTCTTTTGTCACCGTCTCCACCTTTTTTCCTTGGCTTTGGACTCATTCCACTTATGCCTCCGTCACTAATTTCATAGATAAGAGCAGGCAGACAAATACTGTTTATTGCAAAATTTCAGCTTCTATGTTCATCTGTTAGCAGAAAATGCACAAAGATTTATTTTTTCCCCCAAAAAGTCAAAGATTATATTTATGGAAGTAGGAAAATTAAAAAAGGGATAAAGTGTAACGATCAATGAAATCATTTTGCCGATAAATAACATATTATATTAAGCAAAAACAAAAATGAAAATCCAAACCGGAGAGGAATTAGACTTATTGTAGTTATCCAAAGAGGCCATCGAGTGTTGGCTAAGCAGGCAGATCAGAAAGTTAGTCTGAGTCTTGGGACATGAGAAAAGCCCCTCTCGGCTTTCAGTCCATCGAAAAGGGGTCAGACTCACTGGCTCAGTGGGCTTTTCCCATTATATTATATATATGTATGTATATCTGCTTAAAAGAAATGCCTATCTCCAGGCTGAGGTTGGGCTGTCTTCAATCAACCAGCCTTACGAAAGAAAGCATTTGACCCAACAAGAAAACATACATCCTGATTCCTAACCTCTTAACATACCCAGACTTTGATCCAAAACTAAATAAACAAGGAAAAAGAGGCGGGAAAAGCATTGCATTACTAGGAAAAGAAAACAGGGGAGGGAAGGAACAGTATATTTATTTTAATTTAGGGCGTTAGACTGCACATGGATGACCAATTTAGAAGAAATGCTGATGCAGGGGGGGTTGGGTTGGTCCAAAAATTTATCCCATCCGTACTTAATAACAAAAAATAATACTTAAAACACAGATATAATTAATGACTGAGGAGATTGAATATGGGCTGGCAAAAACCCATTCGATATATGCTCAGCCTATGGCTATAAATTCGCCTATTTATTCCACTTGAGACAAGCGGATTATGAGATCTAAACGCTACCCAATTTTTAATAATCCCATCAGTGAGATGTCCCCACCTTAATTGACATAAATTCAATTCCCCAAAACTAAACCATTGCATCATCCCTGTGAATTTGCAGCAAAAGTATAATAAAAATGGGGGGAGAGTTGCATATAATTTTCCTAGGAAGTCTAAATATTGCTAAATGCTAATTAAAGAATCCATAGTACATGATTACATCAGGGGTTATGTTCAGCAAAGTGTAGGTATTAGGTGTTATTCTTATGTTGTTTGCTTCCTTCAATGAAGCCACTTCCGCTAGCAGTTTTGAGAGCCATGTGAAAGCGGCCGCATCCATCCATCGATGAAACCCTTTTTTGGCAGCTGGGCTACGCTTCCCAAGCAAAGTGGAAAAGGAAAATTAATAATTAACCTTATTTTCACAAGACCTGAAAAAAAAAAAAAGGTTAACCTAAAAGACCGTTAAGCATCTCTTATTACCCATCACTGTCACTTTGTCTTGACGTGAGTTTAATAAATTAACAATCCTAGTCTACTGTCTAAGGAGAATGAACCATCATTAATTATTGAGAAGGCCAGTTGCTTCTACTATTTCTTTTCTTTTCGTTTCTTTTTTGTGGCTGCAACAGAAGAAGGAACTTCATTATAGGTGACTGACTACTGCTCTTTTGTGATGACCCTAAAATCAATGCCACGCATGCAAAACTATTATCATGCTAAAATGTGGAGTTCTCAGGACACACTTTGCTGATACATTCATTAGCTGGACTCTTTTAACACGTTTTAATTCTTGTTTGGTGGGAACAGAAAACTAGCATATGAATGGACTTGAATTTGTTTAGATGTAGCCCCTTTGGATAATTAGGTGTGAATAATGATTGCTCTAAATGGTTGCAATTTACTTAATTTTTTATGTTCATTTTACGATATTCATGAGAAATTTAGGCAAGATCTAGCACAAAAACATGCTAATGCGATGTAGACGTTAAGGTCATGTGCAATGCTTTGGAAACTCAATCTCCCTTCCATTTCAGTACCCACTTTTCTTTTCTATTGTTTTTTGTTTTGAAGATAAAGATGTCATGTGCATGTTAGGAGAAATGTGCTTTCAGATTTAGATAATTGTGAAATTTTGACTAATGTTGGGAATGACTCTTATTCAACATACTTGAACTGGCACAAAAAGTTGGGGAATGATGTTAGAATGCAATTACACAAGGTGGAGGATGGATTAACCTCCCCTGCTAAATGACAGAGCTGCCAACTCTTCATATGCTCTGTTACTTATCGGTTTCTCTTAAAATTCAAGACTACATTTCAAAAGTTCCAATTGTCATGATAAGAGTTTTGAACCCAAAAATTCTATTCTACAGAGGGAGAAAGATTATTTCAAGTAGGAGGTGAAAGACTTTGAATATAAAGGAGTATACCACAACCAGACCTTCTCTATCGTATGTTCAAAGGACCAAAAGTTTTTCACTTAGAAGAAACAAAAGAGAACCTTTTCTATCCTATTATTTGTGTTGAACCTTATTAGGAAAATGTTCCAGTAGTACATTATACAAAAGTAGAGGGAAGCAAAATCAATTTAGATTAATTATCCACTCAAATTAAATACGATTGGGGTAAAACGGTTTGATCTAATTGGTCCATTGGATTAATTGATTTACATTATTTGGTCCAATTGATTTTTTTGTTGGTTCTTGGTTTTAAAATTTTTAGACTAATCTACCCAAAAAACTAAACTAGTTTTTTATATATTTATATATATATATATATATTAATATATGTAATATTTTTTTATATATTAAGAAGAATTGATAGTAAACTTAATTAATAATATATTTAAAATATATTAAGATATTATACGTAAGTATACAAATCATAATCATAGTAATTTAATATTAGTTATATATATTTATTTATAAATCTGTATTAATATGAAATTACAAGTTATATATTTTAAGTTATATAAGTTATATGTTAATATTATAATATACGATAGTAAATATTCTACATATTAATATGTTATAATTATTACACCTTAGTAATGTTTCATAATATAAAATGTTATGAATATATATATATATATATATATAATTGTATAAATATATTATATATACATATATTTAATTTATACATAAGCATTATTATAATTTAAATAAACTTTATTTATATGATTATATTTAATAACTTTATTAGTTATCACCTTTGATTTTATAACATATTGTTTATAATTAGTTATTATTTATACAAATTTTGATATAAAACATTATAACTTATAAGTTATGTCATTAATTTCATCTATATATATATATAATAAAGTCATATATTTTATTTATATATATATATATATATTTAATTTATACATAAGTATTCCTATAACTTATAATAGACTTTATTTATATGATTATATAAAACATTTTAACATATAATTTATATAATAAAATAATATTATATATATACATATATTTAATTTATACATAAACATTACTATAACTTATAATAAACTTTATTTATATAATTACACTTAATAAGTTTATTAGCTATCACCTTAGATTTTATAACATATTGTTTATAATTAATTATTATTTATACAAACTTTGATATAAAACATTATAACATATAAGTTATATCATTAATGTCATATATATAATTATGGATAAAATTTATAAGTTTTAATATTATAATATATAAAAAAAGTAATAAAATTTTGATCAATTTGTTCAAAATCGGACAAACCAAACTAATTATATGTTTAGTCGGTTTGGTTTTTCATTATATTTGATTCATTATAGTCGATGTTTTGAAAAATGATTGATACATTTGATCTTTAGTTATGGTGAACTAAACTATCCAATCTACCCATTTGCTCACCCCTAACAGAAAGTGATTACAGAGAGTCTTGACGCATGGAGCTGACTCACACTGAAATCTCAACATGCAGGACACCAGGAAAATACAGGGGATGAAAAATGAAGCGGCAAACTTTATTTGTATAGAAAAATAATGGAGTTATTATAAAATTAATGTCCATGTGGGATGGGCACAGCATTTTGCAGTCTCCAAAGTTAAAAAGTGGTCCAACTACTAAACCCCAGAGAGGAATCAGAATCCCCATCTCTTCATGATTGATTCAGCATTCCCCAAATCCATTTAGCCCAATCAACAAAGTTTTTGCATGAAAAAAACATAGCTATGCCTTCTCTGAGCATATGGGAGGCATTTCTCAGAATAAAAATAAAAATAAAAATCATAGGGGCAGATTTTACCCTGACAAGTTTTGAATATTCCTCCAATCTGTTTTATATTTTTATACTAGGGGCACCCCAAATCCCTTGATGTAATTTTTTTTGCCTCAGAGAATTCTTATTTGCCATAGTAAACTTCATTTACCGAGTGAGATTTGTAGAGATAAAAATATTCAGAGGATATGAAGAAGATGCCCTCTTAGCAAATACAGCTTAATATAGAGTGTAACCCGGATGCTAATATTACCTGCATTCCTTGAGAATAAGCAGTGATGTAGAGGAAGGGCAGAACTCCACTCAGGATAAAATACAGGCCAGTACGAACCACTGACCTATGGAATTTTAAAGCGAAAGAAACAATAGGGGAATATGAAATTTAGTTTTAACACAATAGAAAATCAAGGAATGTGTGCAGAAGAGGAGGGGTCGGTGAGAGAACATGGGAGTTTTCAGATTGGAAACTGTGCTATTTCACCACATACATCTGACCAGTACATGGCCATGAGGGACCTGAAGAAAACAGGGGACCACAAAGCCCCAAATCCCAGTAAGTTTCACTTATTAATCAACTTTACTGGTCCTTTTTAATCTTTCTTTTTTTTTTTGCTTTTTGCAGTTTAGTGGTCAGATCAGAATGGGTGAGATTGTAATTATGAAAAGCTAAGGATTAAAGGGTTCTGCAGATCTGAAATGCATGTGGGTTAAATGAAAAGAAGGTTAGATGAAAGGGTAAAGAGAGAGAGTTTCTGCATGCTGTATCTGTGTATGATATATACATAATTATTAGTATCAGATTCAGATCAAAAACAAGGCACATGAATAGTAGATATGTGAATAGTAGATATGGCTTAGAGGCATGTACAATGAGATATAGGCTCACATGGTGTAAAACAGAAGGTTTCGCCATTTCACTTCCGAGACATTTCACATGGGATACGGCAGATTCACTCTTTAGAAGTTTAGAACCCCACTTATCACAAGGCCAGATGCTGCTTTTATAAAAAGAAACTACAAGTATGTCCCGCCCTATCACGGGCAATAAGGCCATGCCCACTGCCATACGAGAAAATGTGCTGTGATAAAAATGGTTCTGTTTGGCTGGAAGGAAACTTAGGTTTCAGTCAAGAATGTGTTTTTCCTATTATAGTCAGATAATGGATTCATTCACAACCGTTTCATTATAGCAAGAGGCAAAAACACTCCTAAAACGATTAAGTTTGACCACATGCTGCTTTAAATAAAAGGAACCTCCCCCAGAAATATGTTGCGTCCAGAACCTGGATTTTATCAGTAGGACATAGGATCCTCAAAATGGGAAGCTTGGCATTTCGAAGTTAGGGATACATCTACATACCACATGGCTGGAGTTCAATTTACTCTTCAGGTTGGATTCGCTCAATGTTCGACACTAGTAAGTTACAGTTTGCAGCTTTTCACACCAACAATGAGGCTATGTAAAAAAGTAAGGATTAGAAATAAACAAGGTTTCTTACCAAATTAAGATATTGATTTCATCGAGATTACTGTCAATACCAAGACACACAAAAATCATTCACTGATACACTAGCATGCATGTAGTATTTTATTTTATATATACAGATCATAAGCTTGCTAAAACTTAAAACCACAAGCAAAGGGAAACGCCGAGAGTCGATCCATTTCAGCTCCTTTCTTAGAGAAGTAAGTTTCCGTTAATGGGAATAATTTATTCAAATTGAAAAGCTAGGGAATCCATTTAACAGATATGTTGTCTAAGTGCAGAGCTTTGCCCTAAATCAATGTGATGTATACTTACTATATATGTATTACGTAAAAGTCAAAGTATTCAATTGTAGGAGCCTTGTGTTAGCAACAAATTATATTAAGGCTATGATGAGGTGTTAAAATCACCAGAGGAATGGGAAACGGATCGAAAAGCTACTGTGAAGGAAAAATGATTCATTCAACACTAAAATCTGTCATTACAAAAGAGTATTTATATAAGCAACAGATTAACCAACTAACTAACTGATTAAGTATATGTAACTAATTACAATAGTAAAAATAACTATTAAACAGTAACAATAAAATTGTGCTTTACAATCTGTACAATAATAATATTACACGTGTCCTTCATTTTCTCATCACTATAACTGGTCTTCAGCTTCTTCAATCTTTAAACATGTTCAAACTATACTATCCCTTAAGTATCAATTTTACCTTCAACTTCCAATACTCCCCCTCAAGATGAACTATGTATGTTATGCACATTCATATTGCCTAGAAGCCTTTGAAAACTTTTTGGCTGCAAGGCTTTTGTAAACAAATCTGCAACTTGCAGTGTTGTCGAAACATGAATGGGAATGATCAATCCAAATTTTACTTTGTCACGAATGAAATGAACATCCATTTCTATGTGTTTTGTTCTCTCATGTAAAATTGGATTTTTACATATATGAATGGTTGATTGACTGTCTGTATAAAGCTTTATGGATGTAGAGTGCTCAATTCCAAAATCTGCAAGTAAATACTTCATCCACATTACTTCACAGCATGTCATAGCCATGGAACGATATTATGCTTTTGCTGAACTTCTAGCAACAACTGATTGCTTTTTAGACTTCCAACTTACTAGTGATTCACTAATGAAAACACAAAAACCAGTTATTGATCTGCGTCTATTTGGATAGCTAGCCTAATCACTATTTGAATATGCAAACAATTGAAAATCAGACTTTGATTTCAAAAGAATGCCTCGCCTTGGAGAACACTTCAAGTACCTTAAGACCCTATACGCTGCCATCAAATGAACATGTCCAAGTTTATCCTTAATTTGAGAAAGTGTTTGAACTACATATGAAATATTTGGTATTGTGAAGTTTGAGTATAAGAGTTTGCCAATAAGCTGTCGATATACAGTGGCATCAATCAACTCTTCTTCGACAATTACTGTTTCAAATTTATGATTGTAGTCTATAGGTGTAGACACTGGTTTTGCACCAAGAAATCCATGCTCATCTAGCATATCCAGAACATACTTCTTTTGACAAATTGAAATCCCTTCTACTGATCTAGCCATTTCCAACCCAAGGAAATATTTAACTTCACCAAGATCTTTCAGTTTGAAATGATAACTCAAATACCTCTTAACATCATTTGCTAACTGTAAAGAACTTGTGCCAATAACAATGTTATCAACATAGACTAGAAGAGTTATGAATTGATTATTCTTTGTATTCATTATGAACAATGAATAATTTGATAAAGATTGTTTGAAACCATATTGTATTAAGGCTACTGTGAATTTTTCATTCCACTGACATGAGGCTTGCTTTAAACCGTATAAAGATCTATGTAATTTGCACACAAGCTTAGCATTAGGTGGATACTCCCTCTGAACTTTATAACTTGGTGGTAAGGACATATAAACTTCTTCAGCAAGATCACCATTAAGAAATGCATTGTTGATGTCCAACTGAGATAAGAACCACCCTTTTGCAACTACTAAAGCCAAGAAAACTCTAATAGTAGAGTGCTTGGCAAAAGGACTGAATGTTTCTTGATAATCAAATCCCTCAACCTGACTATAACCTTTGGCCACTAAACAAGCCTTGAACCTTTCTACAGTGCCATCTGCTTTCATTTTGGTTTTATGAACCCACTTACAACTAATAACGTGAGAATCAACAGGTAGTGGAACTATACTTCATGTGCCATTATCCTCTAAAGCTGTTAGTTCAGCAGCCATAGAATCTCTCAAATGAGCATGTTTAACAGCTTGATGATAAGTACTGAGTTAAGGAACATGTGATAAAGAAATGGTAAAAGCCTTGTATGCAAGAGACAATTGATTAGTGGATAAAAATTGAGTGATTGGATATAAAGTAACAGAATTAGAAAAAGTAAGGATGTCAACATCATATGCTTCAAGGTATTTAGGTGGCTTTTTAATTCTATCATTTCTTCTAGGTGGTATAAAATCGTAGGAACATCAGGATTGTTAACAAGATTTGAATCAAAAAAGTTAACTACAGAGTCAACAGATTTAGTACAAATAGATTGTTCTTCAGAATTTGAAGGAGAATTAATAAAATGTGAAGATTCTGAAGTATTTAAAGGTATGGAAGATTGTATAAAAGGTGTAGGAACAAAGGTAGGATCATAAGATGGAACAGAATGAGGTACAACATCTAAAAAATCAAAATCTGTATCATGCACATGAAGGGTTCAATAAAATGCATGATCATATGAGTTCTTATCAAAGGATGAAAATGGATATACATGTTCATGAAAAATCACATTCTTAAATACTAGAACCTTGTTGGCAATTAGATCATACACCTTATAACCTCTGACACCATTTGGATATCCTAGAAATACACACTTACTAGCCCTTGGACAAACTTCTTCCTATGTTGACTAAGAGTTGAAACAAAACAAAGGCTGCCAAAAACTCTAAGATGATCATTAGTAGGTGACTGCTTATACAAAAGTTCATATCGAGTTAAATTGTTAAGAATCTTACTTGGCATTCTATTAATAATATGAACAGCAACAAGAATAACATATCCCCAAAAGTGAAAAGAAACATGAGATTGATGCAATAGAGATCTAGCAACCACTAAAATATGTTGGTGTTTCCTCTCAACTCTACCATTCTGTTGTGGAGTTTCAACACAAGTTAGATGATGAATAATACTTGTCCTCGCATAAAACTCTGTGAGTGCAAATTCTTTGCCATTGTTAGTTCTTAAGATTTTATTACGAGCCTTAAATTGAGTTTTAACAAAGTTATTAAAATTGGAAATGATAGTTGAAACATCAGATTTGCATTTTATCAAAAACACCCATGTAAACCTTGTAAAATCATCTAGAAGAGTAAAAAAGTATCTTTGATTGGAAAAGGTAGGAATTTCATAAGGTCCTTATACATCAGCATGTACAATTTCAAAAGGATTGACAGTAACTTGTACATGAACATGAAAAGGAATTTTCTTTGCTTAGCCATAGGACAGACTTTACAAAGTAAACTTGATGAACTTTGAACTTGTGAACATTGTTCATTGATTACATTTTTTCCTTCTAAAAGTGCATGACCTAATAAAAAATGTCACAAATCAAAGTTTGGATGTGTAACCACATTGCTGAAAATTGAAAACATATTGACTGACTTAATGATGTTGTTAAAACTATACTTGGACAGATCTTGTTCATCTTCATTTACTTGCATGAAGTAGAGGCCTGTAGTGTTTTTTAACTACCCCAATCACCTTGCATGAATTCAGATCCTGAACAACATACATTTCATCAGTGAACCAAACACAATTTGTTTTTGAACCAATGAGCTTGCTTACAGAAATAAGGTTAAACTTGAAGTTAGGAACACATAAGACATCAGTCAATATGAGAGATGAAGTAAGTTTAATAATCCCAACATGAGTGACTAAAGTTTTTGCCTTATTTGAAAGTTGTACAAAACAATTAGACACCGGTTTAACAAAAACAAAGTTACCTAAGGAATAAGAAATATGATATGTTGCCCCTGTATCTACTATCCAAGAATTATGATTGATCATGACAACATTCACATATCTATATTTAGATGGAAGATTATTGGAATTACTAAAACATACATGGTTATAAATTATACATGCAAATGCAAAATTGACTAAGGAGTGTTTGCTTTATTGAGAGGTTGTAGAGAGTTCCTTACCATCATCAATGTTAATACCATTCTCATTGAAGAGATTCATCAGCTTGCTCACTTATTGCTTAATGAGTGACATTTGAAACATGGTGCTATTGTTAGCAACCTCATCATCTTGTGCATGCTATTTTTCATGAAAACCAAATTATTTTCCTTCAACAGTAGACACATTATTCACTGATGTATTTCTCTTATATGCATTTTTTCCTCTGTTGAACTTAGAATCCTCAAGAAACCCTATCAATCTATAGGACTTATCTTTTGAATGTCCTTTCTTGTTACAGTGAGAACAAATGACATCTTTCTTAAACTTCTTCTTGTCATCTGATATAACTGCAATGACAGAAGAGTCTAACACTGGTTGCCCTTGAATCAACAAATTTCTTTGTGTTTCCTCCCTTAAGACCATGCTATATACCTTATCCAAAGTAGGTACAGGATTCAACAAGATTATCTGTGATCTAATGGCAGAATAAGAATCATTCAAATCGTTTAAGAACCTAAAAACCATATCCTTTTGATATTAGTTTGAATATTTCTTGAAGCAATCAGGATTGCATGTGCCACACTCACACTGTGGTAAAGGCCTGTAATTCATTATTTCTTCCCAAATCCCCTTTAGTTCAACAAAATAAGCATTCACAGATCTGGTTCCTTGAGATATATTTCCCAAAGTGAATTGTAAATTGCATACCCTTGTCTCATTAGGCTGTGAAAAATTTTGCCTTAAAACATTCTAGATTTCAACAGCGGATTCTATGTAAAATACAGTTGCAGCTATGAGAGGAGTTAAAGATTCTTATAACCAGGCCACTATTAAATTGTTGCATCTTGTCCACGAATCAAAGAGTGGATCTGTTATAACTGGTCTAACAATGGTTCCATTTAGAAACCTTAGTTTAGTCTTGATTGGGATTGCTAAAAGAAAGGATTTACTCCATAGAACATAATTGTTCGTGCTAAGCTTAGGGGAAATAACAATTGATCCTGGATGATCAGAATGATGTAAAAAAAAAAAAAACAGATGATTGTGGATCTTTAACTAGAAAAACAACAGATTTGCTAATTGTATTTTCTTTCATGAAAATTCCAGAAATTCCAAAAACAGCAACAGAAACTCAACAACAATTCCACCAAGAATGATTGAAAGTTAATAGAAATCAAAAGCAAGTAAGAACTTCGAATTCAAGAGTCTCGAAATCTCTAACTTGAAAGTGCTCTGATATCATGTTAAAATCACCAGAGGAATGAAACAGAGAAATGAGAAAAGGATCGAGAAGCTACTGTAAAGGAAAAATGATTCATTCAACACTAAAATCTGTCATTACAAGAATATTTATACAAGCAACTGATTAACCAACTAATTAATTGATTAACTACCTCTAACTAATTATAACAGTAAAAATAACTATTAAACAGTAACAGTAAAGCTGTGCTTTACAATTTGTACAATAACAATATTACACGTGTCCTTCATTTTCTCATCATTATAACTGGTCTTCAGCTTCTTCAATCTTTAAACACGTTCAAACTGTATCGTCCCTTAAATATCAATTTCACCTTCAGCTTCCAATACGAGGTAAGTGAAAATGAGAACATCTCTATTGACGTTAATTTATTTTCTCAAAATAATATATATATATATATATATTTCCACTGAGTTTAGGTGGGCATAAAGTAAACGGTGCGAGGCAACGGCGGCGTATCGAGCGAACTGATACCTTAACGCTCTTCATTCTTACTTGGCAGATGTGAGCTGGCCCCCTTTCCAAACTGTAGTTGCTGTACCCCTGCCACCTGTAAGCACATAGTTAAACCACTTGTGAAGCTACAAAAGTTGATGGCATAAGGACCAGGCTCTTCTACGTCCAGTAGTGCAGCCACTTATAATGGAAGTTGGAACTTCTCAGGCACCCGTTTTGGGAAGCCGGTGGCTGGACCGGGTGTTTTTTTGTTTTTGTCCACTCAAGGCTGTCTGAGTCTTTTAACTTTTGAGGATTGGAAAACGATGGGTTTATTTATTCTTTTTTTCCCATTACTCACGGGCTGCACCTTACCATATACATATATTTATCTCCTCTTTCGTTTGCATTGGTAAAGCCATTTTTCCTTTTACTCGCTCCGACTGCTATATCTTCGTCTCTGTCCTCGTGATTCACGATAATGTGCACCATTCTCTTATCCATCTCTCCATTTGGACGGCTTTTAATTGATTCATATGTTGCCCTCCAGCCTACCCATCATCACTGATTAATGAGCCAAAGAGATGGATTAGTAATTACTACCAAACCAACAAGTACTTTGAAGCTTAAAATGGCCAGAAGACATGAGACCACATTTCTAGAGGAATTAAGACGGGCATAACTACCAACTCTTGAGAGCATGTAATTCCACTCTAAATCTGAGTAGATGCATATAATGCATATTAGTGAGAGTTAGTAAAAACGAAAGGTACAAGGGTCGGTTGGTCGTCGTTCAAAGGCACGAAAATTAAGGGAGCAGATTAATGACACGTAGAGTGAAAGCATTGCCCACCGAGGCTTACCTGCAACCTGCAGGTCTGCGCCACTTCAAATGCAACAAAGTCCTCAAACGTGAGAAAATTACAATCCAAGAGTGAAATAAAAATAACATGGCTCTTCCTCAATGTCCCAATTGCCATTTCCTTTTAGGTTCCCAAACTACTTTTATTAAGTTATGTAGTATTTTACTATTTTGTCATTTCATTCAAAGGTAAGGGCAAGTTGCGTCCATTTCGACCTGCCCCACTCCGCTGCTCTTTTCCTTAACTTCGGCCACCCTTTTAAAGACCAGAAAAGCGGGAGATACAGATAGAGGCTGCAGTCACAACCCCACTCAGCCAGGGAGGGAAAGAAGAACAAAAAAAAAAAAAAAATCCGAGAGAAAGGGAGAGAAAACCAGAAAAACACGGAGAGAAATGTGAATATGGAAGCTTAAGCAATGTTAAGTTGAGAGAAAGAAGAGGATTATTGAGTTAAAACGGGAATTGAGAAGTTTTCCTTTGCCGAGAGAAAAACAAAAATGACGACGGGATTAGTGCAAGACCAAAATCTAGAGAAGCAAATGGGTTGCATGGCTGGTTTCCTTCAGATCTTTGATCGTCACCAGCTGCTCACTGGCAAACGCCTTTACTCCACCAAGCGCCTCCCTCCCACACCGGTTGGTTTCTTTCTTCTCTGCTGCTTTCTTTTTTTTTTTTTTTTTTAATGTGGACGTGGACTTCTACTGAACTGTATTTCTATGTTGGTTTGATAATATTGAATTTTTTGTTCAGGCCAGTGAAACGACACCGGAGCACGAGAAGACAGCTGAGTCACCAGCAATATCGAGAGAATTAGAGAAGCAGCCACAAGGTCGATCAGCTCCATCACCGGACCTTTCAAAGCAATCTACGGTTTTGTCGGAGCTCCGATCTCCGGCGCCGGAACCTTCCACTCCGACGGGAAACCAGAACAAGACACCTCTTCCTCTTCCCATGTTCGAATTCAAAGAAGGCAGCGCGAGGTCACCGTGGAAATTCTCCAAAGAAGCTCCAAGGCTCTCTCTTGATAGTAGAGCCGTCGTTGATGCTAAAGGAAGCCTTAAGCCCCGAGAGATCCGTACCAATGCTGCCATTTTATCTGCGAACCAATGCGAAAACAACGGCGAAGAAGACGGAATGGATGATAACGACAAGCAACGACGGTCACCTAGCGTAATCGCGAGGCTCATGGGACTCGAACCGTTGCAGGATTCTGATCCCGAACCAAATAGAAAAGCAGAGCTCCGAAGATCCGCGTCGGAAGCAAGAGGCAGAGATCTATTTCACTACCGTTTTATAGACGGAGTTAATTTCCATTTAAAACAGAGTCAGCAACCAAATTTCCAAAATGGAGGTGCTTCGAGCAATGTGGTAAGTGAAAAAGGAGCCAAACAAGATCAAGTGATAAGTAACAGATCAGAAGGTTTAAGAAATGCGAGAGCTGAACCGGTTAAAGCTCCGGTTCGCGGAATGGGCCAAAGGAAATGTTTCTACGATTCGGCCGATTTCTTTCCCGAACCAAAACAGACCGTTTCTATCTACGGTGAGATTGAGAAACGGCTTAAGCTCAGAGGAATCGACGAGCCATCCAAAGATCTCGAGACTCTTAAGCAAATTCTCGAAGCTTTGCAACTCAAAGGCCTTTTACACAGTAGGAAACCTCCAAACCAAACGAATAACAGGAACTTTGTTTCTGAACGCGAAGAATCTCCAATTGTCGTTATTAAACCGGGGAGATCACCGTCTTCCCCAGTCAGAAGGATTGGCAACGATTCGCCTCCTTCGAGCTATAGATCAAGACCTGGAGCTCGCCGGAACATGAATCTCGAGTCGCCGCCGACGATGAGTCCTAGACGTGATAGACCAGAGGGTGAACGGAATGTACGGAACCAAAGCAGAGGTAGGGGTTCGATTTCTCCGACGAGGAGTGAGTGTGGTGTCAAGAGTCCTAACAGAAGGCAGTTGAGTGTTGAAAATCAGAGAAGGAATGGGAATGTGGAGCAGAGAAGGGTGTCTCCGGTTCAGTCTCCTAGGTTTAATGTGAGAAGAACCGGATTAGATCGGACGACGACTAGATCGCCGAGAAACAGGACATTAACGGCTGAGATTTATCAGAAAGAAGAGAAGGTATTTATTTCAGCGGAGGATGAAACATCCACTGTTTCGGAGAGTAGCATTAGCACATGCTCTCTAACTGATACGGAGGTAAATTTACTAAATTACTGAATTACACTGAATGTTTGATTAATTAATTTTGCTTAATTACCGTTATTCATTTAAGTAATGTAAATTTTTGTTATGGCATATTGCCTTTTACAGAGATCGAAGGTGGAGGAATACAAGGATGGGAAAAGCCTCTTGGAAAGGTGTGATAAGCTGCTTCACAGCATAGCAGAGATGACCGCTACGAATGAGTTGCAGCCGAGTCCGGTCTCGGTCCTTGACTCGTCGTTTTACAGGGAGGAGTCGTCTCCTTCCCCTGTTATGAAACGGAGCATTGATTTCAAAGGTAAGATAGAAAATTCTACTAGTATTTTTTTTTTTTATTTTGATGAGAAAGTCTACGAACTGATTTTGCATTTGACTATGGTGACGCATGCACTATTTGGTAGACCTGATTGTAGTTTACCCCTAGGCCTGTCATGACTGACGATTCGAATAGTCTCATTCAAAACTCAAAGCTTTTTGCATGATGTCTATTCTTGGTCTTTTATTTATTTTTTAATCCATGATTAGTCAAAACGGGTTTAGGATGATTTCAGTGGTTTTCCACCTTGGGGGATATACGAGAGAATTCTTTTGGTTTTTTCTTGGGGAAGGGCTCATGGGTCATGCCGGACAAAGATTAATAGGGGGAGGTGAAGAGAATCTAAATTGGTTTGGCGTTACGATCACGTGGAATTGTTCAGTTTCATCCTTGATTGTGATCGTAGGGAAAAGGGTTTCCCTTAAGGACGACGCCGTATTATTGGTCAAAACTGAAACAGTAAAATGAAGAACTGCAACTTTGATCAAAGAACGGACATATATAGAGAAGTGACTGAAACCTCTTCCCTTTACTGCAAAACAAAATTACCTGATGTGAGCAAAAAAAAAGTGTAAAATCCCGCACTCCCCCTAAGCCAAAGAGAAAAGAATATCCTCCCGCGGGACTTGCCTGACAGGTCGCCGTTGGAGGCAATAACATTTTCGAGCATCCCATGCTCCCATCCTGCATTTGGTATGTGTAGGCAATGGCCCCACCCTTGTTAATTGTTAAACCAAGGGCATATGGGAAAGAGAGTGAAAGCGACGATGAATTTGGTCTTTTTCTGGATGCATCATCTCCTTCTGTCAGTACTGATATTGACTTTGTTTCTCCTTAAATTAATGTTGGATGGATGCGTTAAAAACTATTTTGTGATTGGGTAAGTTTTCAATCAGCCTTAACATGAGATTTTAACCCTTTGTTTTTTTCTCTTCTTCTTACCTTTGGTGAAACTATCAGATCAACTTGTTGAATCAGAAGATGATATGTGGAGTCCTGCAATCTCGTCCGCTGAATCAAAGTTTGAAGATAAAACAGATGATTGTGATTTTATCTACGTTTCTGATATCCTCAGAGCGTCCAATTACGTTCCTGAAGATTCTGATGTCTTTTTGTTGCTGGAGAAGCAGCAGTTTCTCAAGGGGAAGGACACCTCGAAAGTGTCCAGACTCCAAAGGAAGCTTATATTTGACACCATCAACGAAATTCTCAATCGAAAGAGACAATTACCACCATGGAAGCTTATCTCGTGTACAAATTCGTGGGCCGGACAGACATCATTGCAACAAATTTGGTCCGAATTCCAAAAGATTCGGGAGAGGGAGTCATCGGATGACTTGTTTGAGGTCATTTGCGGTGTGCTAAGAAAGGACCTTGCAGGGGACGGTTGGGGAGATTGCCCCATTGAGATGTCCGAAGCAGTCCTTGATATTGAACGGCTAATATTTAAAGATCTGATCGGCGAAACCATACGAGATCTCGCTGCTATTTCTGGGAAAAGTAATAAAATCCCGGTACCTCGTAGGAAGTTGGTGTTCTGAAAGTGAGAGATGAAAAAGAGATAGGCCTTTAAATTATTCTTCGGGCGCTTTCTTTTAGCTGCTTGCTTTTTCTAATTTTATATATTTTGACCCCCTTTTTTCTTTTTTTGGTGTTTAAGAGATTTGGGTGTTTAATCTTCATTTACCTGAAATCCAGGCATATCTAACGATCGCTTTTGCAAGCTGTTAAAAAAAGGTGGGATAATGTTTGTGACAACAATTAAAAAGGCATTGTGAAGCGCATGTGCGAGCTATCGTGCATAATCACGTTGCCCATTTAATGTTAATATAATCATTAAAAAGTGAAAGTGACTCTGAAAAATGGACATTTGCTCTCAGCATTGAAGCAAAGCTTAGGACATGAGCTTTGAGCTTTGCCCCTGACTGGCGGATCAATCGTGCCACGACTCTTCTGCTTTCCACAATCTTGGCTTACCGGTTGTTGCTGCTTTCCATCAGGGCCTCCGAAAGGACAATTTAGTCGGGCTCTCTTGTTGACCCCATGCATTGATTTCAAAGCCATCTAGAATTGAAACATAAGATGAGAAATTGCGTTAGTTTTTAATCGCAACTCTTGATCTAAGAATGTTCTTTAACTGTGTAGTTTTGGATTCGATCCGAAGAGGAAATCTTTCTCGGTTACAAGAAATTATTTACTAAGATCAAAACTCTTTTGGAGAACATTTATAGAAGTTGTAAGTATATTTCACTCACCAAGAGTGTTCTAAGTGAGTACTGGTTCCCTAGAGGTTGCGTCACTTGTCAATATGGTACGTACCTTCTCATTATAACAAATGGAGCCCAAGGCTCATAATGTCCCGGTGATCTTAGTTTCAATAATAGTCACAAACTGCCCACACTGCTCTTTTTGTTTCTTGGCATTCAATTTGTTGTAGTTGTACTTTTTTTTCCCCTTTCTTAAATGCCTTCGTAGCAAAAATGCAGCCCGGCAGGGGTGCCAGACCTCTAGTAGAAACCGCCCTTTATAAAGGCGTGTAGTACTGTATATTATGGGCAAGGCGGTGGCCGTTGGGGTGAGGAGCGATGACCTTTAACTGTAGCTTTCTGCCTTCATGGATCCTCTCTGGTGGTGTCAGGGTGAAAACCATGGGCTCACTGGGCTGACGAAATTGGCGAGTACACTGTCCTCGGGTTTGAATTCCATGGCACAGCTTTGAAAGTTTTTTCTACTTTCAAATCTTTTGCTTAGATATTCGGCTTCTGTTCAGTTCCTGTCTTTTAAACTGATGTTTTTTATGATTGTTTCCCTTCGTTTCAGACATTAAAAACCATAGCGATAGTACAAATTTGTAATGCACTGAAAAGGATGCAAGCTACCAGGATCATCGTCCTTCCTTTGTTTTTAGTGTTTTTGGTTTTGTTTTCTCCGGTTTAAAGGATTTTGTCAGCAAAACACGGTGATTTTTCACCAGCCAAAACAAAAAGCCTTCTTCCATTGAGTATGGCAAAGAAAAATCCTTCAATAATGTAACCCGGTTTCTTGCCTGCTAAACCCCCAACACTCTTTTAAAATCCTAGCGCAATGAGTCGGTTGATGGCTTGACGCAATCTTTCTTCACATGAATTGACAATTTCTTTGTGAGGCCCAGAAAGGACAGCGTTTTACTTGGCAGTTCCTCGAAAATTATGCAATGAAATAGTGTTAAACAGAAGCAGGGCCCCTCTCAATTAAGTTCGTGGAAAGAGTTGGGGAGAGAATTGATGTTAACGTTACTATTTGAGGTGCCATCGCCTAACGCTTTTTCCTGCATGGGGACTACAGCCAACTGTAAAAAAACATCGAGTAAATTACCAACTGTGGTGGCCCCTTGAGTGATGGGAGGAGGAGGAAGAAGAAGAAGAAGATCCAAGTGAAAATTTCAGTGGTGCTTTTTCCCCTTACCTCCAAGTCCAAGGTGCTTTTGAGTAATGACAATTATAGCAGGCGTGCCATGTTTGAAATCTATCGTCCTGACTCCAGCCAAAAAGCAATAAAGGTCCTGAATTATGTTCTGCAGAGGGCGCACTAGTCATTGGGCCGCAGGGTTAGGCCCTAATAGATTTATACGTATTACTACTGTAGTCATTTTTTATTTGACTCAATAATTTTATAGATGCCAAAATTTATAACTGTGAAACTCTTAGGTCTGCTGAGGAATATCCAAAGTCTGCTACCAAAACCAGTGCTTCATTATTTCTCCCATAACTATAGTGACAAAGCTGCTTGTTTGTTTTTTGCTATTAGAAAGAGTCTGGACCAGTAACAATATTAGTCAAGCACTTTTACCTCTTTGGTTTAATCCTCATCTATCCAAGCTCGACTTCAATGCATTTTTGTTGTAACCAGTGTCTTGAAAAATGAACACAAAAAGGAAAATTGAATCTCCACATGAGTTTCCATTTTCTTCCTCAATGATGAGGAAATGGCACCAGTCAGTTTGTGCTTACATCAATCTATGTACTACCATTTTTGTCACTGTTTTGTTTTGTCGTGCAATGTATGTATAATCATAATTCAGTGGGGTTTATATGTAACAGATAAGAGCCAAACCAATCTTTTTCCTAGGTATACTTCCCCTTCCAATCTTTCATTCCACATTTTCGAATCACAGGCCTAGTGGCTCATCTTCTCGCATGGCTGGGGCCTCTTTATCACTAGGCCTAGCCATTTTCCCCCTCACTCTTGCAACTGTCGATGTGCATAGACCCACCGAAATAATACTGGGGGTGTTGTCTAATAAATAATTCGATGCTCCCTTACTAAGTAGAAATTTTTTTAAAAACAAAAGAAGCTCAATCAAGAATTTTTTTCAAAAAAAAAAAATGATAGGATCACAACACAAGCTTATCTATTTCTATTTCATGCATTTAAGAGTAGAGGCAGAGTCGTGGGAGTGACGGGTAATGACAGCTGCCACTCCTTAATTTATAATTTTTTTATTATTATAAATATAAAACTTAATATTATAATATGATTAATCTTATAATTACTCTTTAGTCACTTATCCTTCAAATTTCTGAATTCCTTACTAATTAAGAGATTTGGATGGTTCAATCTTGGCATAGGTGGGTACATGCCACTGCTGCATACAACTTTTCTTGTATTTGAGTGGTTCAGTTTTTCAAGAATATGTCAACTTCTTGCCTCCTTGGCCAAACCCTTTTTTTTCTTTTCCCTCCTCTTCCTCCACTCCAATTGTTTATTTTTAGAATAATGAAAAAAAAAAAATGAAAGAAGCCTTTGACCCTGTCCGGTCCTCGTCGTGGTAAGTTGACATCGTCATCCTCCTCGGTGGCTGAATCTACCTCCTTCAATTGGTATTTAGCTGGATGATTGAACTAGGCAATGACACTGCATCCATCATTGACCATAGCTTGGAGATTTAGAAAGTGAGAGAAAGGACATGCTGAAAACTGTATTTTGGAAGGAAATTGGACCTTGGGCCTTTTACTTAGAAGCGTACGGTTTGGGTTAAATTGGGCCATGGGCCGTATTGCTGGTTACCTGGATCTGACAAAATTGGAGCGAAACCGCGCCGAGCTGTTGAGCTGGTTACCAAGTTTTTCAGAGTCGTGAATTGTTGGAAATGGTGGAACGTGGAACGCGCCCCCTTTCCTTTCTCAGGTACTTCACAACTTTCTTCGTCAAAAATTGTATTAAACTTATGAAACTTATGACGATGGTGAGAGTTTGGCCAAAAGTCTGATTTCTTTGACCGTTGCTTGTTCTTTCTTTTCCTCTTTCCCTTCTGTCCAGACATAGTGGAAGGGAAAATCATAGTATTTCCGTTTTATTTTTCAATCAGGAATCATAGTAGTTTTGTTTGCAATTTAAAATATGAAGTTTTGAAGACATATGATTATACTATATAATAATAAGCTTTGGTCCTGGTGACATAATCTTTGCTTTCTAAATTCATATGATTGTAAGTTCTGCATTGAGTCAAACCGATGTCATTTTGAACCAAAAATGACCTCATTTTTTAGTGTATTTAAAGCAAATAAGGAAATCTTAATCACTGCTTAGCATTTGGAAATCAAAACAAACATGTGATGTTGTTTCCATTAGGCATGCTGTTTGGTGCAATTACTGGCTTTTTCTAACTCTGGGGCATCCTTAATTGGTGGATGTGGGATTTTGAAGTTTTCATTAGGCTTTAGTAAACAACAGGTTTGAACTTGTGTGCGAGAATAATTAAGGATGTCAGAGCATTGAAATTGGGATGCTTGATAATGTTTAGGTTAGGAAGCCATCCTTTTTGTAGTAAATTTCTTGGCAAAAGAGATGATTTTAACTGCCCTTTGCTGCATGCTCCTTAAACGATCATCCTAATTCTTTCTTTTTTGGTCCGTCTAAGGATCAAATCCCCTGGATGGTTATTCTTACGGTTTCCAGTTTCCATGCAAGAAAATCACTTTCCAAGGAGGGAACAACTCCGCAACCTAACCCCTGCCCCCCTCTACCCCCTTTTAAAAGATAAGCCCACCCTGATTTTTGTTGGTGTCGCATAAAGTAATCATCATCTCAGAATCAGAGCTGGTGTTATTTATGCTGTAAAACTATTGGTATGTCGGTACTTGTATTAAATATCTGGTTTCTGTTTCATGAAGCTTCTCTTTTCCAAAGTGAAAACACACATCTGATAGGTCACATATTGGGCAATGTGGAGGCGTCAATAATGTTAAAGCCTTAATTGTGAATTTAAGAAGGAAAATCAAAATATAGGCCATCAAGTAGAGTTCATTAAGTTTTAAAATATCTTAGCAGCCCTTGGTATTGGGTATTGCAGATGATACAAAAGGGCAAAGGGGATGACCTTCAGCAAAATCCTAGAAATTTCTGCCTTTTAGTATATTCTTCAACGACAAAGCTTTAAATGTGTGTTTTAATTATTTTTAAATATTTAGATCTACTTGGCATGTTGATGATACCCTTATTAGTTCTTGTTCACATTCTGTGCTATTGTAATCAAAACATTGTCATCTTAGAATGATACAAATTTCTTTGTAGTCTCCAATATGTCTTGTCCACCCACTTATTCATGCTGTCTCATATTTGAACGCCAAATTGCTTCAAAACATTATTATGAAAGGAATCAACTTTCGGCTGAATTTCAAGGTGAAGGTGCGTCTAATCACTCACTCTCTCACTGAAACAGAAAAGACAGCAGAAGAATCTTAGCTTTGCTCACTTGGCAGCACCAAAGGTGGGAGACACCACTGGTCCACCGTTGCTGACCTTAAAGCCTACAATGAATTTTCAGTCAAAACACTTCTCCTGATAGGAAAGATAGTTGGCTTTGCCATTAGCATTAATTAAAAAGTAGAAGTGTATCATCATGGTCAAACACTCATCAAAAGATCTAAAGAAACCTCCAGAGTATCCATTTCTCTGCTTATAGAATTCGCTAAGTAATTTCCAATTTTAAGAAGAAAAAGTTTACTCATTTTTAAGATCTGTTTAATCTTAGCTATGATCATGCTTACCCATTTTTTTGTGGGTTGGGCGGTGGGGGGTTCGTGGTTAATCTGTGTAGCATAGTGAGTGTATTCTCTGAACAAGCAAAAAAGTGTGTATATATTGGAAATGCTTAGTTTGTTGTTTTTTACACCTTGAGGGTTGATATGGTTGTTGGTGGCAGAAGCGTAGCAATACTAGTCATGACATAATATATAAGCAATTCATTGATAATTTCTATTGTCCACAGAACAATTGAGTTCCTTCCCTTTCGGACTTGAGATTTAACTGAGGCCTAAAATAGGCATTGTTGTTTGAGTATGTGAAAGAAATTCTTCCTGCAAAATTCCTAATGCTTCTGAATCCTTACTAAACACTGATTATGAATTTTGTAAGAGGAAGTTGTCTTCAAAAAGAACTTAAAGAGCTTCCTGATTTGTGAAATACCAATAGCACCATATCGTTTATGGTAGCCACCTTGATTTATCTGTATTAATTATGGTGTACAAGTTTCCTTTTTTGCTTGTTTAGCCATAATCTCGGCATGTATACTAATCCTTAGTTTTGGAATGCTAAAAAGACTTATATATGGCTTTTTTTCCTTTCAAAAATAATAGTATTATCTATGATGTAAGTTTCAAACTCTCTAGGAGGCTCAATGTACTGAGGTTGGATAACACACCTTAAATCACAGAGCAGATGTATGAACATCTCAATTTAAGTTGTCTGCACACTTTTAACACTCTTTTGGTGCCTTTATTATTGTTTATTGTTCTGCCCGAAAGGCTGCACGCTAATATTTTTACTACTCTTTTTCGATGGTAATTTATGTTTTATTTGCTAGCACAGTGCTCTTATTGCATTTTGTATTTGTTGCATTCTCATGTCTGAATAATGACAAATGACATTAATTTTGTATCATTCTATCACACTGATCAAAATGTGCAAAGTGCTTACCAAAATTCTCAACATGTTGAGCACGCTATTCCCTTACTCTCATTGGTTATGATTATAGGGACTGTGACTGCATAAAATTACTTGACAAGAAAAGGCTTTAAGCTGGTTGCATTGAAGTAATTTATAATTATAGAATGGAACGTTACTGACTTTCCAAGGGAAGATTTTACAAGGCTTTGAATTGAACAGTGTGGAAAAGATTTTCAGATCATTTATTGTCAGTGTTGAAAGACCTTATTAAAAATTAGCCTCCTTTATCCTTCTGCATCAGCTGGAGTACTTCATTGCGTGCTTTTGGTTTGCCCTACCTGCATGAAATATTTAGAAAAGGATAATTTCAGTCAGAAATACAATATATTTTCTACTGTCATATTGGCACTCATGAAAGCTCATTCGTGCCAGGAGCAGCCTTGAGTTGGCCAAGATGGAGGACCTAATTTGAGGTAGTGCTATGCACCTCAATGATATACTGAGAATCTTGTGTAAATAAGCATAAAAGATGGAGGTATAGGTGAAAGGGCAGTTTAATTAAATTATTACATAATTTGTAGCATGGCTGCTTGAGTGCTGGATCATCATTTGATGCCGGAGGATCCTGACCAAAAATTATCTCGCAGCTCATATCATCAAAATCTGCAGTTTAAAATGCATCACAGTTTTTATTAACTGTTCTGACGGATGTGCTTTGTTCTGCGTCATCATGGTAACTACTCAACCAATATGGAGTGTGAATAGTAGTGGTCTTGTGCTTCTCAAAAGTGATTGGCACGTGGAAGTGTGACTAATATTCAACTTTGATGGTTTTAATTATACAATTTATAATCACATCGTGATTTTATATGGGTTGGTTGTGGAATAATGATTGGCTTCATGGGAACTAGAAGAGTTCAGTCTCTTTCATTACGAGTTGATACATGGAATTAATCATAAGATCGTTACACCCAATTTACGGCCTAGAATGCAGGTATTAACATCACAATTTCATTTATTCATTTTATGTTATGTTATTTTACATGCTAGTATTCTCAGTTGAGGTTGGATGGGTCCACTTGCAGTTTTGCACCCTAAGTGGTTATGCATGCGGGCCCTTCATTGACATAATGAGCATGAGCTCCACATTCTAGTGCAGGTACTGTTACTCTTAGAATTATTATTCTTTTTCCTTTTCACTGTTCTATACTTCATTTTTTTCATTACTTTAATAGGAAATAAGATTTTTATTTTTTCTAATGGCAACTTTCCCTGTATAATTAAAAAAATTATGGTAGTCAGCCTTGTTTTTGAATGACAAATATAGGTTCTGAATGACAATATACTTACTAGGCACCATGTTGACAGGCATTCCCAGGGAATCCTTAATAAAGGCTTGAGATGGCATCTTGCATAGATTGATGCACATCCCTACGCAATTGCTCTGCTCTAGAAACCTACAAAAAAGTTTTTTGCAATATTAGAGAATTGCCTGGATGATCTAAGGGTGATGAAATCTTTAATGATGATTTTGATATTGACGATGATTATGATGATGATGACCATCATGATAGCAATGGAGAAGAAGCGTCCAACACACAATCATTGGAGCAGGTTATTCACGGCATGAAAGTGTCTTAAGTTGGTGAGGTGGGTTAAACTGTAGAGCTAATTAGATTCGAGGGAGATGTTAAAGTTACCTGCATTTCTTTACATGGACAACGTTCTTTTCTGTTCTCCCATTGAGCTCCGATACAATGACCTTGTGGTATTAAATAAAGAATGTTAGATTTTATTCACAAAGTTGATCAGAAAAATCATATGCCTGCTTTCATGTTTATGAATATCATGACACAAGTTGTATGGCTTGCTGTTGTATTCTTAAGGTTGTGTTACCCCCCATCCTATCATTGGCTTTCTGTACATTTATTGAAGGATTTGATTTGAATGAAACTTCACCATGAGTAACGAGGAGCCGCACGTGCTTTGTGCACCTGATGTTTGCTAAAGGTTGACTAAGACTTAAAACATTAGAGCAGGTGTCTTTCTTCTTTATTTTTATTGTGGGGGAGCATAGCTTTGAGGCTAGGCATGGCCGGATTTATGCCAAGACATTAGCTACACTTGCTGGCTACTTCTCTCTCTTCTCTTTTTTATTTTTTATTTGTTTTTTTTATTTTTATTTTTTTGTGTTTTAAAGACGAAAATAAAAAGCCCACCAGGCACCATCAGCCTTTACAGGAACAAATCCTAGGCTGAGAGAGTAATAGATTAAAGTAATAACGTAATTGTGGTCACACTTTATCCACAACATAAATGAGAAAAAAGAATCAAGGTTAACTTAAAAAGAAGGGCAGAGCCGTTCTGAGATGAACAAATGGTCAAAAGGATATATTAGATAGGTAAATATAGGAGTGTATCCCTCGGCCTTACCTCAGAGGGCCCGATGAGCCAAGCGAAAAACACCGTGGTGAAGGCGGCGAAATATTCCCTTGTGAATTGAGATTGGGGCAACAATGTTTTTATCTGTCATTGATCACAACGACATCAAATGATATTAATGTTAATTTAATATACCATTTACCTGACAATTCAATAAATAAATAAATAACTTGGAGAGATGAGATTGTGTATGTTTCTGAATTAAAATATGGAGCATTCCCTGAAGATGAGTGTGACGTGCAGACATGCCATTTCTAGGTTTGTCTCCAACTTCTCATGGTTTTGGTTTGAAGCAAATGCAGCAAAAGCCTTTGATGGATTAAAATATGGTAGTTTTGCTTTTCATTTTCCATACACACACACACACACACACACACACACACGAGAGAGAGAGAAAATACAAAAAAAGGGAAAAAGTTTGCAGCCGTGTATCGTTTGGATTGGACCCGAAGCATAATACGTTTTTTCAGTAAGGTTGAACTAGGATATTCGTTTTGACATTGCCATCATTATTTGGCATAGGAGCTCTGGTGAGTTCCATCCATGCATTAGTCTCCAGGGATGCCATTTTCCCGGCCCCTTCATTCCTGTCAAGTTAAAAGATATCAATATGCAACCAACACTGCAACATACTTGCCATGTTTAGAATTATCCTGGGGATGGCACTGTCAAGAGCTCGAATGACTAGCTCCTGCTGCCTGTTAGGATTGAATTTCTTTGACATGATTGCCGCTGCCTCCACCAGGCTCTCGTAGCCACTCTTCCTGCTCTTCAGCCCTGCATACATTTGCAAATTTTTTTGAACATTTTGATTCCTGTTTTTCTTCCACCTAAAACAACGAAAATCCAGATTATGATAAAAGAATGGATCATCGATGCAAGGGAATGAACCTGTTGCGGTTTGGAGACTCTGGGATAGATGGCTAATGGCCATTAGTTCAAACCAGTTATCACAGCGGACACTGGCTTTCTGTACTACCTCACTTTTGCTCTCTGCCGGTTTTAATATCAACTTCTCTGTTATTCCAGCTATGTTTTCCGCTGGACTGGCCAGCACTGCAAGAACAGGAGAGCACCCCTGTTTATGTTTGCGCCTTAAAGCCGTAGCTATGGGGCTCCTGCTTTGTGGAAGTAGCTTAGCTTCCATATTTTCACCTCCTTTTTGTTGCTGCAGTATGAGAAAAGGAGAAAGGGAGATCACCTTTGAAGTAAGGTCTAATGGCAACTTAATTGTAGAGAAGGGGAAGTATATAACAACAAAATGTGCATGTCGAGCATATTGAAGAAGGCTAAACTCGGGATATGTTGACGTTTGGAATCTTTGGCTAGCTGCTGTGCAAAGATGCTTTTTGGTGGTATTGGAAATGCTCAGCTCTTGCATACTACAAGTGGACATTTATAATACTCTAGTCATTTCAGCCGTCTCCTTGAGAGTGGAAATTGAAATTTTCAATGCCTCACAGTATCAAATCAATAGGCATTTCCAAACCCACTGTAAAGCATTTTACCAAGTTATTCAGCCCATGCTTTGTTGCTGAAGAATTCTGAAGCTCTATTGCTCCAACTTCATTCATTAAAAGCTTAAACTATACCACAAATGAATCCTACAATTGTTGAGTGAAATCTATCCCAAATTCCATGTTGCTCAGAAAGCTCGAATGAATACTAACATGCTATAAATATAGACTCCCATGGAAAGCAATTTGGTACATGCTCATGCCACTAAGGACTGGTTACCAAATTGGATATAAGAATTGAGGCCCAGCTACGAATGATTGGACAACAATTCATTATTAGATGACTAGAATTGTTTCCAAAGCTTACTAGACCCCGACATGTAGTTTGGCATCAGACAAAGTCCTGATCTCAAGAAATAGTTGCAACGTCGATAGTTGAAAACAGCTCAAGCGACTAAGCATAAGAGCAAAGGTTGCATCATTACCAGTACACAAAACAATTTCACAATCATGTCAAATGCAGACACTAAACTTCACAGCCAGAATTGGATAAAATATCTAGGGAAACCACAGTTAAAACTATCCAACAAACATCATTCCTACTCTAAACAAGGATCCCAAGTTCAAAGGAACAAGCCTAGAGAGTTACAGCATATATACTGACCAGATCTACTAGACAGATTAAACAAAGCCTACAATAAAACCGAGTCACATAACAGATCATAAAAGTACTCAAAGGTCAACATCTATCTGAAATCAGACATAACTAATCCTTGGTAGTTTTGTTGATTAGGGACTTGTGAATATGAGGGATGACACCACCTCCAGCAATGGTACCCTTGATAAGGGTGTCAAGCTCCTCATCCCCTCTAATAGCCAGCTGCAGATGCCTTGGAGTGATTCTCTTCACTTTCAGATCCTTGCTCGCATTTCCAGCCAACTCAAGAACCTCAGCAGTCAGGTATTCAAGGATAGAAGCCAAGTAAACAGCAGCAGTGGCCCCAACTCTCCCATTTGCAGAAGTCCTAGACTTGAGATGACGGTGGATACGACCCACTGGAAACTAATATCAAGAAGAAAAATGAAACTTGTAAGAGCATGAAGGTTGAATCCTAAAAACGGTAAGTACACAGTTACAACCAAGATATATGGTATTCTAAATACAAGAAAAAGGGAGGAAAAAAAAAACCATATAGTTTGCCTTACATTGTCCACCAGGGAAACAAGCGTATACTTTCACCCCGTCACAATGAGTATGATTAGATAATAATAGAAATAGAACAAAGCACAATATAACTAAGATAAATTCATCCCACAACACACGAACAAAGTATGCATTTTAATTAAAGATAAAAGGTGTTTTTGATTAAAATGCTTTAAGTTTGGTATCAATCCATGCAATAAAACCTTTGGAAAATAGAGAAATTAAACAACGAACAGAAATGAAACAAGTAAAATAATAATAAATCTGATCCACGAAACACAAACAAAGTATGTGATTTAGTTAAAGATAAAAGCTGCACAACAAGTACAGACACGTTATTGATTAAAATGGTTCAAGTTCAAGCTTAATACCAGTCCATGCAACAACTTTTGAGAAAGAGAGAAGTGAAACATAACACATAAAAGAAACAGATTGAATGCTCAAAAGCAACTAGCTTTTTACATTTTCCTGAAACTAGACTTGGTTCCATAACAGTAAAACGAGTACTACCTATCTTTGAAGACCCACAACTCAAAGAACAGTGCACTCTTCATTCTTTTTAGTAGCAAACCTTAACTGAATGGTAATGGTAGCATTTAGAGCACGCCAACAAAAAGACACGTGTAACAAGAATCTTACCATTACATACAAAGGAAAAAGCAAAAAAAAAAAAAAACCTACTAAGGAAAGATTGGCTATACCAATAATATTCTGGCCTGTATAATAGCAGACAAAACATGCCAAATAACTTTGGCTGAAACGAAACGAAATTCAACACTACCCCAACCTCAGTAAGGACAATTCCAGCATCTTCTGAGAAATGATTTACAACTAAAATTTGACCCTTTAACAACAATTCTAAAGTAACACCGCTTTTTCACATATAAAAGATGAACAAATTGCCAATGTTTTGATTGAAGATTGAGACATTGGCAATTTGTTCTTGGACAACTAAATATGGCTTCTTTAGCTTATTTTTGCTACCCAAAGAGGGACAAACAGAATAAAAAAAGAATAGACAATTTGTTTCAGATTATTATCAGGGAAAATACAAAGATCCACCATTTATTTGTTAAAAATATTCTTTTATTCTTCTCTTTTGAAATTTTATTTCCTAATTTTCAGGGGGAAAATAATATTCTCAGATTTACTCTTTATTTTCTCTTTTATAATTGGATGAACCTTTATATCTTCAGAAAATTAAAAAAAAAAATTGTAAAACGAAGTAAATGGTCGTAATTTGAGAAGTACCTGAATACCAGCACGAGATGAACGAGAAACTGGACGCTTCTTGTCCTTATCCTTGTCCTTGTCCTTGTTAGCGGCGGTTGTTTTCGCTGCCAAAAGCCCCTTTCCACCTTTTCCTGCCATCTTCGTTCACCTTCTGGGAAAAAAAAAACCCAAATTTGGTTTTCTATAGTACAAAAAACCAAAAGAAAATAAAAGATAATGCTAACAGAAATCAGTAAAAATCGAGATCTGCTAAAGAGTAATCAGATCTGCTCAAAGAAAAGAAAGATTGGTGGTAACAGAGAGACCTGAGAGGGATGGGAAGCCTGAAAGGGAAGAAACAGTTGAAACAAGTAAAGAGAGGGTAGAATTCTGGGTCAAGGGGGAGCGGGGCTGTTTTTATTTATCCTGATTTGGTTGTCATTTTAAATGCGGGAAAACGGAATGGCGGTTAATTTTGGGTGGGAAAATCTTCAATTTCGCCAATTTCAAAATTTTTTGTGCTATGTTACCCAAACATCCTTTCCTTCTCCCATAATTACGTGCTTGGACCAGGCCGTCTATTCCCTGGGCTTTGTTAGTTGAATGGGCTGCTGCTTCAGCCTATATGAAAGCTTGGGCGAGTAAAGTCTCCTGATTCGATATCCCAAACCGGACCCAATCCACCAGGTGATGAACACAAACCAACACAGGGCTTCATGGAAAGCCCACTAGAATAGCTAGTAGCAGTATCTCAAGTTGCAGCGTTGTCAGTCAACAGTCAAACGACAACCTGCGCATGTTTCCTCTTTTCGGCGAATCTACCAATAAAGATTTCCAGTGCCGCATTTCAGGGGGACATAACCGTCCAAAGACATTACAAATCTGGACATTTTTGTCAAACACTGACAAACTCATTTCTCTTCCCTTCCAAACCCTTTCCAACGAGCCGACACGAGCTCCGAAATTTCAGCAGCAGCTTCACCTCGTAACCTCCGAATAGACCCCGACCAGATCCTTTGCTTTGCCGACGAACATGTCTGAGTCCTTCCGCTTCTCGACTTCCTTATCTCCGTCACAGTCTTCTGAATTCCCTAGAATGCCCTATCTTAAACCTCGCATTCACGTGCCGAACCACGTGCCAGTTTTAAAGCCAATGAGGGCAGCGCATTCGAGGTTCCTTTTACCCGAAAAACTGAAAGTCACGGCTTCTGAGCTGCCGATAACGACGGCGGCTCCGGTGTCGATGATGGAAGCGGAGGGATTAGAAGTGGACAAGGTGACGGAGGCGGAGCTGAAAGAGAACGGGTTCAGGAGCACACGTCGAACCAAGATCATCTGCACCATCGGGCCTCGCACGTGCGAGTTCGAACAGATTGAGGCTCTGGCTGTGGGAGGAATGAACGTGGCGCGTGTCAATATGTGCCACGGCACGCGCGAATGGCACCGAGACGTGATCCGGCGGGTGAGGCATTTAAATGAAGAGAAAGGGTTCGCCGTGGCAGTTATGATGGACACGGAAGGGAGCGAGATTCACATGGATGATCTAAACGGCGCCCAATCGGCCAAAGCCGAGGTAATTAGTAAAGCGAACTATATTTCAAAAAAAAAAAAATAGTAAAGCGAGCTTAAGAGTTAAGCCAGCTTAGTAATTAATGGAATTGTTCCTGCTTATTAAACGTGTCGTATTTTGTAGGATGGTGAAATATGGACTTTTACTGTGCGAGCATTTGATCCGCCATCGTGCCCCAAACGTACCATTACTGTTAACTATGATGGCTTTGCTGAAGGTAGATATTTTGTAAGCTGTACAACACGAGTGAATAAACAAATAATCATTTTTCAAGATGTACTAGCTTTGGTTTAATTATCCAAAAAGAAAAAAAGGGTATAATTTTTAGTTTTTGAGCAATTGAGCAGTAGTGAAATTGGCCCATTTTGTGTTTTCAGATGAATTTGGTAGAGGATTATGTGGTACCTAAATATGGTTTAAGTTTAGTTTATTTTGATTTTGTGTACTTAAATTTGTACAAAAATTATATCAATCAGTAAACCCATCAATGCTAACTGCAAAATGAATCAAAATCCACATTGTGCTAGGCATCTTTGCTCGCAATGAAAGAGCTCTGGCTGCCAGTTTGACAACATTTTAAATTCTTTTAGAGCCGTAACTTTCTTGACTCACCGATCTGACAATTTTGTGATGTGGCCGATGACCATGAGTTGTTTTTGCCACATGGCTAATACTTTCACTGCTTCTGCTGCTCAAATCCACCAAAGGTTTGTTTTACTTGTGAAGAAATAAACAATAATGCACTGATTTTTATCTTACATGACAGATGTGAAGGTTGGTGATGAGCTGCTTGTTGATGGAGGAATGGTGAGGTTTGTGGTGACTGAGAAGATTGGTCCAGATGTAATCTGCAACTGTACAGATCCAGGGCTGTTATTACCTCGTGCTAATCTTACTTTTTGGAGAAATGGGAGTCTGGTTCAAGAGCGTAATGCCATGCTTCCTACAATATCTTCAAAGGTCTGGCACCTTTCAAAAATTCAATTGTTGAGTTGGGTTCTATAAGATCCATTTTGCTGTAAAAGTATAGTTGAATGGGTTTTATTGTGTAACAAAGGTGCCTATTATTGTGTGTGACTTTCTGGGGCTGGTGCCTTCATGTTTACGCAAGGCTTTTTTAATAATGGCTGCTCATATTAACTCTTCCTTTCCACTGGAGAGTGTTCTTATATAATGTTGAAATGTTCGTGTTTCTTGCAGGATTGGCTGGATATTGATTTTGGAATTGCAGAGGGTGTTGATTTTATTGCAGTATCCTTTGTGAAGTCTGCTGAAGTCATTAAGACTCTAAAGAGTTATATCACTGCACGATCACCTGAAAGGTAAGCATGTCTATCATTTTATTGCTTCAAATTTGTCTATAGACACAAGGTCTGCAACCTGTAAAACTTCTTTTAAAGCTTTCAACTATATATATATGCACGTCAATATTCACAAATAAATTTTTATTACTATTAAGTTTCAATGCAATCACATGTTTCTTTCAATTATAACTGAAAAATTCTACAAGCAAGGTTATTTATATAATTTCCCATGTTGATATTACAGCTAAGGACTGTACTCCTTGAATACAAGCCCTTGAAATTTCTATGTAGCCATAACATGTTCTGATGTTTCAATTTTGCAGCCAAATTGCTGTCATTGCTAAGATTGAGAGTATTGACTCTTTAAAAAATTTGGAAGAGATTATTCAGGCTTCAGATGGAGCTATGGTGGCCAGAGGAGATCTAGGTGCACAGATACCATTGGAACAGGTCCCATCAGTTCAACAGAAAGTTGTGCAGCTGTGCAGGCAATTAAATAAGCCTGTCATTGTTGCCTCCCAGCTACTTGAATCCATGATCGAATATCCTATACCAACCAGAGCAGAAGTTGCTGATGTTTCTGAAGCAGTAGGGCAGCAGGCAGATGCTCTAATGCTTTCCAGTGAATCAGCCATGGGTCAATACCCTGGGAAAGCATTAGCTGTGCTAAGAAGTGTCAGTTTGAGAATTGAGAGGTGGCGGAGGGAGGAAAAGCAGTGTGATACCACTGACCTTCCAATTGTGTCAGCTTCCATGCCTGTTAGCATTTCCGAGGAGATATGCAATACAGCTTCCAGTATGGGTGAGTCGTCTTCTGTATTTTTCCTTTTGTTAAACTCAACTACTGAATTGAATATGATTTCAAATTGTTTCATAATTCTCTATTGACAAGTCAAGCATATACTTAAGGCAAACAACTAGAAGTTCATATAAATGCATCAAATTGTGTGATCAAGGAGCTTGAATTTTTTTGACAGAACTCATATTTGTATGCCAAGAGATAGTACTCATTAAAGTATGTGGGATCATGCACTTCACCCTTGTCATGGGCGATGGCCATTTAAATACATCTTATTTCAGATTAAACTTAAATATATCTTATTTCAGATTAAACTTAGGGATGATTTATCTCGCATGTAATTTGTTAAGGTTTCCTTTGCCTTCTCGTATCCACACCCCACAACCCCCCCTCTCCCCCCCCGCCCCCCCCTTCCAAAAAAAAAAAAAAACTAACTTTTTTTTTGGTGGTGCCTTGTGATGTTGAGTATGTGTCAATGGTACTCAATACCATCTGCATCAGTGGTAATATATTTTGTCCTGCCTGGAATGCTGATAGTGATAAATTTATTTGCAATGATCTTCTTGATGGTTCCATGACACTTGTTTCCATGGGTAACCAGGTGTTTTTTTTTTCTTTTTTTTCAAACTTTCAGCTAACAAACTGAAAGCAGATGCCATCTTTGTTTACACAAAAACTGGGCAGACAGCATCTTTTCTTTCCCGCAATCGGCCTGACTGTCCAATCTTTGCATTTACACCCACAACATCCATCCGAAGGTGCTTGAACCTGCAGTGGGGCTTGATTCCTTTCCGCCTTAATTTCTCAGATGATATGGAGAGCAATCTAAACAGAACCTTCTCCTTGCTTAAAGCAAGAGGCATGATCAAGTCAGGTGACCTTATCGTTGTTGTCTCTGATGTTCTGCAATCCATCCAAGCAATCAAGGTTCCCTAAAGTGGAATATGCCTTTGTTTAATTGGTTTGTGTGCACTTTTCATTATTTTATAAAATTAATAAATAGGAACACATATTAATTCATGGTAGGTTAGGAATATATTGATGTCTATTCTACAATTGATTGGGGGATATAAGTGGTCTTAGGCAAGATGGTGAAAAATCCACTTTCTTTCACAGCCAGAAGGGACCATCCACATGTTCCTTCTTTTTGGCACGTTTTTTCCAACTTCAGTGTGCAGCAAACCAAAAGTGATCCCTTCAAGCTGTGGAGATGTAATTTTATCTCTGTCCTATGATTTTTTTTTTAACCCTTTCTACAACACATTGTAATGGGTAATAGATTATGTCAGTGATTGAATTAGCTTGTCGTGATTGTAGAGAAAGGATAACAGGAGAGAACATTGTGTGTATTTGTCATTTTTGACATGGGAAATTGTTGTATTTCATTGTTTCTTGATTCATCTCTGTATTTGATCATATAGACTGTTGTACGTTTTCCTCCGAGAATTCTTAATTGCAATATTATGAAGATCCAAGTTATGAAGTAGAGCTATTGATACATCATCTTCTGATTTTGAAGGTTTCAAAGGTTCAAGAAAAGGCTAAGCATTCAAATTGGTAGAGCAGGAAGCATATATGAACATCATCTTCGGATTTTAAAAGAAGGGAACACATTCTCCCTTGTCAAACATTGGATCGGTGCAGAGCTAGAATAGAAATGGTATCTAACCATTGTGAAGTTAGAAAATGGAAACGTTTCATAGCTCAAAGGTAAAGTACTTGTCCAAAGCAATCAGCCAATGATGCAGTAACAAGCAAAAGGAACAATAGCGGCAACTCGTAACCATGCCAGCCAGCCCCACCCAAGTGAGGCATTGAGCCCAATTTGCTGTTCACAAATTCGCATGACTGAGTACCGACATTCTTTATATCCATCACAAGTTTTTGGGCTTCAACAGGGCCCAAAAGATTGCATTTGCACGAATGATGAAAAGCCATACCAACCCTTGCACGTACACCACCATTTTTCCCACTCCGCCTCACACAAGCTTTCGATTTGTTTTTGAAGTGAAACAAACGCACCCTCTTTTGATCATCTTTGGAAAATTAGCTAAGAACCAAGCACCAAAATACAAAAGAGATCGGCCTAGCCTAAGCTAGGAGAGTGACATCTTTCACTGGCTTTTTCTTTTTCTTTGCACTCATAACATGTATCGAATTTAACTTCAATCAAAAAGAATAAAATCATAAAGAAATGTGAACCCATAGAACTTTGACGATAGCATCTGTCTGGTGACTAACGAAAGCGTACAACCGCGGGACTCCCAACTTACAATTGCCATCGATGCCTACAAACGCGTCAAGCTCCCTTGTGTTGTGTGTGCCCACCGTAAAAGTGCACGCTACCTAAAATTTTTACAAACGAGTGCCAAAGAGGCAAACACTCCTAGATTTGTTCAAGAAAAAGAAGACAGGAACTCGATAAGAAAAAGGAGGGCAAGGCATGATGGAGAGGGGATGATGGTCATGTGGGGTCACTCTACATATATTTCAATGTTGATTAAGAAAGAGAGAGAGATATGCGAGACTAGCTAAGGAGGGACTAACGAATAAGCCTCAAAGAGGGTTATGAATGGCGTTTTGCCTAAGCAGTCCTTGTTTTTCACAAAGGAAATCACCCCTCGGAACTCCTAAGTAAGTAACTTTGTCACGAGTCAAAAGCACAAACACTTTTTTCTAGGTTGGCATGGTGCATTTTTGCTCCTTTCTTTGATGTATTCAGACAATACCATCACTTGTCACTTGAAAATTTTATCACTTTTTAGATTTATTTTTGAGTCAAATAAATTTTTATATTTTTATTTTTAAATTAAATAAAATTTTATAATCAATAATTAATTATGTCAAAGCATCAAAATGAAAAAATAAGAACTTATTTAATTTTTTAAAAATAATTTAAAGACTTTTTTAAGTATTATGTTATGTTATTATATACATTGTAAATGTAGATTTCACATTATTAATTAATTAATTTTTGTTTTATGCAAATTAAACTAAGTTAATTTTTTATCTAACTTTCTCACCTATTAGGCAGTTGCAGAAAATGAGAGGAAGACTATATTACGCTGAGTTTCAGTAATTAATCTACTGATGATTATGTAATTTCCATTGCCTAAAACATAGGTAAAAAATCAAATCCGTTTTTTTATATTCTAAAATTTTGATACGATAGATCTTAAGCATGTGCAATTAATTATACATAAAATTTACATCACTTAATACATTTAATACAAGAATAATTTTTTTTCAAATCTTAAAAAATGTTTTTAAAATTCTCTTTAGTAAACTTTAAAACCATGAATCTTCAATTAAAAGTTGTATATTTTTTTGGAAAATAAAAAGTTTGCATTAATATCTTGGGATGTCAACGGGTACCCTATTATAGGGTACCCACTGGTATCCGACCCGTTTATATAGGGTTAGGGTACTCATAAACGGGTTCGGGTAAGATTAGGGTAGTGATTTCACTACCCGAATTTTAATAGAGTAGGATTAGGGTACCACCTCTTGGGTACCCTTTACCCGAACCCAATTATTATTTATAAATATTTTATTATTATTTTAATAATTAAATTAAAAATTTATAATGTTTACCAACTTTACAAGTAAATTTTTTTGTTAAAAACTAACAAATATATGAAAAGTATGATTACTTTAATTATTAATGTGATGCCATTAATATATTTAAATTAAAAAATTATTATATTGTTATTTATGTTTAAGTATGATTACTTTAATTATTAATATGATGACATTAATACTTTTATGAATGCGTGTGTGTATATATTATGTATTTTAAATATAAATATATTTACTTTTTATTTTATTTTAATATTGTAAAAATTATAACTTATAAAATTATTAATTACAATATATATATGTTTATTTATATAAACATATAACATATAAATCTAAAGGTAAGTTATGAGATTAGAAAAGTTAATTAGGTAATTGGATTCCCATGAAGAAAATTTTAATAATTTTTTTATTTAATCGGGTATTTAAACGGGTTAGGGTAATTATAGGGTAGTGGGAATGTATTAGGGTTAGGGTTAGGGTAGTAATTTTAAAATTAAACGGGTAGTTAATAGGGTTAAGGTAATTGATTTTTTATAGGGTTAGGGTTCGGGTACCTCGAAATTATAGGGTACCCGACCCGTAGACATCCCTATTAATATCCTTGATACCAGATCTTAAAATCCATTTCTTTAAAATATTTAACCAACCAACCAACGGGACAGTCGGGGGATCGAAAGTGATGGAATTGATATCCCATTATCTACAAAATCAAGCCAAAGGGATAAAAAGTTTTCAAATAGAATATCCTACATCCCGGATCACATGTACGGAAGCCAAAATGAAAATCTTTTTTTTTTTTTATAGCTGCAAACGTTCTACACTTTGTGTTTGATGTGGCCATTGGCCAATAGGATTAGGGATGTCAACGGGTACCTTATTATAGGGTACCTGCGAATACCCGATCCGATTATACAGAGTTAAGGTACTTATAAATGAGTTCAAGTAGGATTAGGGTAGTGATTTCACTATCCGAATTTTAATAGGGTAGGGTTCGGGTATCACCCATTGGGTACTTGCTACCAGAACTCGATTATTATTTACAAATATTTTTTTATTATTTTAATAATTAAATTAAAATTTTATAATTTTTACGAACTTTACAAACAAATTTTTTTATTAAAAACTAACAAATATATGAAAAGTATGGTTACTCTAATTATTAATATGATAATATTAATACTTTTATGAATGCGTGTGTGTATATATTATATACTTTAAATATAAATATATATTTTTTATTTTTTATTAACATTGTAAAAATTATAATTCATAAAATTATTAATTACAGTATATATATGTTTATTTATATAAACATATAACATATAAATCTAAAGGTAAGTTATAAGATAAGAAAAATTAATTGGGTAATTGGGTATCCGTAAAAAAGATTTTAATAATTTTTTTATTTAATCGGGTATTTAAATGGGTTAGAGTAATTATAGGATAATGGGAATATATTAGGGTTAGGGTTAGGGTTAGGGTAGTAATTTTAAAATTAAATAGGTAGTTAATAGGGTTAGTGTAATTAATTTTTTATAAAGTTAGGGTTCAGATATTTCGAAATTATAGAGTACCCGACCTGACATCATTAAATAGGATGTCACTCTTTCCTTACTAGGGTCTTAGGGTAAAAGTAAAACAAGGTAGGCCTGTAGGGCTAAGTCTAGTGGATTACCCTTTCTTTTCTTTTTTTTTTTTTTTAGTCTAGGGTTGATTCGATTTGGAACCACTATGTCACCATGGTACAACCCAATGGCTGTGGAGGGCATAATAATAATAACTAGGAACATACTTGCACCATGTAGCGATATTTACAATGAGTAAAAAATTTATTATAGTAATATCATGATTTTCATAAATGTTTGATTAATGTGAATTTTGTGAAACTTTATCAACATTTGATATTAAGAATTGTAAATAAAATTACTTATTGTAACAACAATTGAAACAAAAATATATAATATATGATAAGAAAAATAAAAATGGACACCACATATACATCTTTAGCTTCATCTTACTGATCAATATTTTATAAATATAAAGAAATAGTTTGGCACAAAATGTATAAAAAGTTTTCAATATATTTGAATAATATTATAAATAATAGTAATAATAGTAAAAGGAGTACGCTTAAATTTAGAAATACTATAGATAATAGTATTTATAATAAATTAAAGATAATTATTTTAAAATACTAACATTTTTAAAAATTTTTCTTGTGCTTGTTGTTAGAGGAAATTTATTATTTAAATAATTTTTAATTTTCAAAAAGATTTAATTTTTGTATATCTTAACTATGATCATTCAAATTAATAACAAAATAAATTAAAATTGAAAAAATTTAATAAATTAAAATTAATTATTCATAAACTATATAATTTATATCCTAAACATATTAAAAATGAAATGAATATTAATTACACTTATTAAAATTTTTTAATTTTAATAATGAAATTTTGTAAATTATTTTCAATTTTAATAACTACTTTATAATCCTATGCTTTTCTAATTATTTAGAAATATTACACTTTGTGAAAAATAATCTTGGGATTCCCCAATACTATGGTAAGTGATTATTAAATTCATTCGATTAATTATTTTATTTTTTATTCTTAAGACTTTTTAAATTAATTTCATAAATTTGAATTAATGCATAAAAAATTAAAAAGTCAAACAGTAGGTCAGGAAATACTTCAATTGTGGTCGGGTTAGCCCAAAGCTGATCCGGCCCAACGCTTTTTTTTTTTTCCTCTTTATACTCTATAAAACAACATAGTTTTGATCTATAACAAAATCCTAACTAATAAAAGCTTTTTTTTTTTTTCAATTTAACTTCCTTCGTTTTCTACCACTAACCAATCCCTTTCTTTAAACCTTCTTTCCCTTCCTCAGTCCCTGACCCCGTAGCCGTCGTCGACCTAGGCCTTTCCAATCCTTCCTTCCGTTTTCCGTTTCTGTTCTCTTCCCCCTTCTTCCTGTAGTTTCAAAAAGTCCCACATGCGATATTTGGCTAGTGGCTACCTTTATTCCATCTTCTCAAGTTACAAAAAGTCTCAAATACCCTCTAAAATTCATGTAAATACAAAGAACAGTATAATTAGAGAAGCTAATGTTGAAAGCAAAAATAACAAAACAACAAAATGAGAAGCTCAACAATAATAGAGTAACCGTTTGAAGGGTTAAAAAAATACTCTTAATCAGGAATGTAAAAAGTGTAATATCAAAACAACGTCGTTTTAAATAACAAAAGTTAAAAAAAAATATATAGATAGGGGTTCAAATTGAATGACATTTGTCATTCAATTAGAGACTCAATTGAAAGAAATTGAATGACAGATGTCAATCAATTAATTCAATCAATTATCTTACTTTTATATATATTATAGATATTATCTAATTACTGAATTATAAATTATTATTATTCTGATGAATAAATTATTAAAAACAACATGAAAAATAACAAAGAATATGAAGTTAGAGACGATAGTTTTATATTAAAACCTATCATGCAAAGATGCACTTAAAGCAATAATCATATTGCATAATTTTCTTTTGTAACAAAAAAATATTACATTAGAGTTTTTTAATACATTAAAAAAAGTTATAAAATTCAAGGGAACATTAATTTCAAAAAGAAATAAGTAACATTATTCCTCTAATCTATCTTTACATCCTTGGAAGCTTGGTTCCATTGTAAACCGATTTAGGATGATTCATTTAAAACAAACTCCCAAGAACGCTCATACACACCCGCACCTTGATACCAAAAAGAGAAGCTGGGAAGAGAGCAACTTCAGCTTGACAGTTCTTGGGAAAAATCTAATCTCATTTCTAATCATCGCCTCTAAATACAAGATCCGAAAAGGTTGCAACGTTTCTCTTTTCCCACAAAAGAAAACCATGACAAGTTCAAAACATTTGCAGTGTCAGAAAGGAACCAAAGAGGGCAGCCCATGTTCCCCCAAGTTTAATTAAAGGCGTCAATGGTGATTGGAAATGAAATCATTTCAGGTTAAAACTATTTATTACTGGAACAGTTCGAGTAAAATTCAGGAAATTATTTACCAAATCTGTTGGAGGAGGCCTCAAATTTCACTCACATCACATCATAGAAAAAACACTTTCCTACTTTGCTTCAGTCCTCAGCACCCTCACCCATCATCAAAACTAACCAGAGCGTTCGAGACCTTTTCATTTACCACTTGATGACTAATAATTACACAACTTCAAAGTACTACTCTTTGGTTTTTAATCCACTTAATGATTTGTTGCCTCCTGTGGGAGGAAAATAGAAAATCCGCAAAAAATCATTTGCAAAGTAAAGATGGAGAACGTGCAATCCTCACATATATAAATATGAAAATTGCTTTTAACTGATTTTTCTTTTTAATTTTTGTTTTCATTGTGAACATGCCCATCTGAATTGTATGAATCATGTTGATTCTGTGCAAAATTTTACTTTTTTGAATGGGTCTTTGCGGTATCTGCCAAAATTATGAGTGACAACTTTATTATGGAATTCTTAAGTCGATGCCTAATTATTGATTTTTATTTTGCTTCTTTCATGTCGGACATTTAGAATACCATTGTATTACGAGTATATGTTTCTCTTTCAACCTATTATCAAATTATCCATTAAGATGTTGGCACGTGTCACAAATGATTTGATTTAAAGTCTGTTGGTTTGGTTTTTTTTAATTTAAAAGTTATTATGAAATTTTTATGAAAAATAATAATTTTTAAAATTAAATTAAATCTGTTTGGTAAATTTACTTTTATAAATTCTTTTTTATAAATAAGTTATTTGACAAAATAATTTATATAAGTTCTAATTTTGATTAAAATTACCATAAAGGGTATTTAATAAATAATTTTTTATTAATCATAAATTCTTTTGTTTATAATGAAAAAATATTAATTTTATTTTTTTATTTAAAAAAGTATAAAAATTATTTTTATATAACATAAAATTTATAATTAATAATAAATCACATAAAAATAAAAACAGATAATGTTGAAATTTTTTTAATAGATGAGGATATTTTTGAAACAAAAAAAATTTTTTAAAAAAATAAACATGTTTTTAAAAAAGAGGAGAGAAAACTCCTTTCTAAAGTTTTTTTTAAAGTTTTTTTTTTAAAATTTTATTCTTTAAAAAAATTATTTATTTTTTTAAGAGTTTTTTCAAATTCTTGTTTGACTTGATTTTTACTTTTAAGAGATAAATAGGATAAAAAAAATCAAGCTAAACAAATACTTATAAATCATTATTACGTTTTTTCCCGTACAAATATAAGACGTATATTTTAAAAGAAAGAGCAAGGTTACTTCATTAACGTGTACATCACATGTATTGGATAATCTCCATGATTAATGAACTAGTACAATTTTGTGAAGCAAGTGTTGCAATGAGACAAGAACAATCCCTTCACTCCTTGGACAACAAGTCTGCCGTATGGTAGCTTATCATTTGTCAATAATACCATGTTTCTCTGTAACACATGCCTAAGTTCCAAAAAAAAGAAGCGAAACACAGATGGCGAAATGAAGTCACAAGAAACATCAATGGTTGTAAATACCACAGCCTTATTTCTTTGCAGGCAATCGTGACCATTAAAAAAAAAAAAAATCTCCATGTATTTTAGTAGTACTATTTATTTAATAGAGTAAGATATCTCCACTTTTTAAATTTAAATCAAAATTTTAAACGAATTTATTAGTTTTCAAAAAATATATTTTATTTAAAAAAAATCTTTCACTTGACACATAGATTCAATCATTAATCAATTATTAATATTTTTATTAATTTAATGACATAATAATATTAAAAAATAATTTTATTTTTTATTAATTTTAAAAATTATTATTATATAATTTTTATTATTTTTTATTAATTTAAAAATATAATGGTGCTCTCCAGGGGAAGGGAGCACCAGATCTAGTGCTCCCCTCTCTTGGGGAGTTGGGAAGCATCCACTAATGCTTCTAGAATTTTTTTTTTATATTTTTTTAAAAATTATATAATAATAAAATTTTTAAATTAACAATGAAAAAATACATTTTAATTTTTTTTATATTTTTTATTAATGATGTTTACATTTTTGAAATGAAATGTTTATTTTTAAAATTTATAAAGTTAATTTAAAATTTCGATTAAAATTTAAAAAGTGAGGATATTTTACTCTGTTTATTTACATATGTTTTTGAATAGAAGATTTATTGGATCAGCTGTTTTCATCTGATTTGATGTATTGATTACTAAATTTTTATTTTGTATGAGATATTTATTAATGTCCTTCATTAGGAAAAGGATGAAAGGGGTTTTTTTTTTGGCATTTCTGTTATACCTAATGCCATGGGCCCAAAACGTCACGCCTTTTGAATCCTCAATTGCATCTTATGAGACCTGCCCATTGCCCGCGGTAATTGTCACGTCAGGGAATTTTTCTAATTTTCCAGGTGAAGATTTTTCTTTCTTTTATTTCTTTTTAAGGTGGAGATTCTTGGGTGTGGATGTGGTGGGAGGAGAAAATTGAACGTGTGAGGAAGCATATTGAGAATATTTAAAGGATGGGGTCCAAAATTTTAAGGTACAGGAGGCCCATTTTACCATTCCACAGATATGCCAGTTTCTGTAAATTGGACTTTTTGCTTTCCTTTTTTGATTGCTTAAAATATGATTTAATTGCGGTTTACGTATGGTGTTTATGGTGTTTGTTTCAAATTAATCTTGTTATTGCGAAAATAAAGTCCTTTCCATTAATGACTTTTTCCTTTTTTTTAATAGAAGAATAAAACTACTATTTTAATTTAAAACTCACTTGCAAAGGACAATTAATAATTTTATGAAAACTTTACATTTTTCAATACTTAATTAAATATACTCGACTATAATCCTATAAGTTATTACTCTATCAAAAACTACTAAATATAAGTAAAAATTAATTTCAAATAAAGTTGAAAAAACTTCAAACCACTGTTTCATGAAAACCAACAGCTAAAACCTACAAATATACATTGTTTATTATATAGTCACACTATCTATCTATTATTATTACTTTTATGTAGAAATGTCGACATGTAGGGTACCTATTAATTTTGAAATAAAAAAAATCCAATTAATAAAAAGTACTCAAATTTTATAATAATTTAAATATTTTTTAATTTATTATTCTAATTCGAACCCTAATACATACTCATTACTCGATAATTATTTGAATGTATTTAAAAATCCGATTATATAAAAAAATTATTAAAATACTCTTCATGGTACCCAATTACTCAAACCCAAATCCATACTCTTATCTATATACAAAAATAATTTCATCTGTATTTCATATAATTCACAAATAATTAAATTTATAAAAGCATACAAACAATAAATTTTAAATTTAAATAATAAAAATAAATATTTTAAATATCAACTTAAATAACTTAAAACAAATATTCAAACAACAACTTAAACATTATAAGTTTAATTAACTATATAGGTTTGTTGATGAAATAATAAAAATAGCTAAGTTCCAAAACTATTTTAATCTTACAATTTATTTTTAGGTATATATTTTACAAGTTTATATAAACAAAAGAATATGTATTATAATTAATAATTTTTATAAATTAACACAAAATAAAAAATAAATATATTTATGTTTAAAATATATATCAAAAAATATATATAATAGTAATTATATTTTTTATAATTAACACAATATAAAGAAAATAGAAGAAAATAGAAGTTACTTGGATGTGAAAACTGAAAACAACATCTTCTTTTGAAATATTATTATCTATGACTGGGTCGAAGCTGTGCCCTTGTGGCTTAATGGTTTGTTTAGAAAGAGGAGAAAAATTTATGAAAATTTAAGAAAATGTTTATAGTACAAGCTTGGCTCTTTTTCAAGTTTTTGGAAGTATTCCCGAACTTAAGGACCTAATTTTGCGGTGGGGATGTGCGTGAGCTTTCCCTTCTTGATTGAAAATTGTCTTTTACTTGTAATACGGGCAAATATTTAAAAACTCGGTTGGATTACAATGACCTGCACAGAACATATCAAAGGACTTAAGTTTCAATTCCATGGCGATTAAAACAGCTTCGAAAAGTCCTTTTTAGTATTGGGTTAAGCAATCAAGTTTAGAATCTTTACTTATGAATTTAGATTTAATAATTCTCTTTTAATTGAAAGTCCTCATTCATCTTTTTTTTTTTTTTATAATTGAGAGAGGAAGAATTCATATTATTCTTTTTAAATAAAAAATAATACATCAATAAAGGAATTAAATACTCTGACACAGTCCTCGTTCACCGACTTGTCTCCGTTGACATGATAGCAACAGAAACTCCCAGACCTGCAAATCAAGTCCACCGGAAGGAAATTTTATTTTATTTTTTTCCTATTTCCCTCTAGTTTGACAAACTGGTGTAGGTTTATTCTTATCCTGCGCACTAGTTGGTTGTTACTGTGCACTTGATGCTAAAATGTACCAAAACTTGTCGTTTATGTGCCTTGTACTGACGCAGGGGGGGTCCATACAGATATAGTATCTCGAAAATTGCAGTTTGGACAATCTTTGAATAATTCATAAAAGGCTGTTTGATTTTTATCTCATTATAAAACTCCAGGACAATCATTGCTTTTGTGAAACTTAGTACTATTGTTTGCATCAGATTAAACCTCATAACTCCTATCATCTAGTTCTCTGTATGGAAAATAAAAAAAAAGAAAAATCAATGGGTCAATATGGACTATAATCAATAGGAAGGTGTTATGTCCAAAGCTTAACATTAATGAATTTCAGTAGCTCCTTTGGTAATATTTATTTATATGTGAAAGCAATCCTGCAGCAAGTATATTTAAACTCTTTCTCTCTGAGGGCTTATGTTAGTCTGTCCTTGGAACACCGATTGTGTCTGACTTTTATAAGATAATAAGAAAAAAATTGGGTCATAGTATTTTGTACGAGGACAAATCTGATTTTGCCTTTAAAATCTCGAGTGAAAAAGTTAAGAGATAAGAAACGAACCAAATGGTCTATTCTTCCCGTTCTGAAATAGAAGAAACGTAGATTGAAAGTATTAGACTATTTGTCATCAATAGATGATTTTACCATCAATTTTAAAAAGGAAAGAAAAAATGCCTTACTCGGCAGGTGCAGTAGTGCTTTTTGAAGTTGACAAAAGCAACCATTTGGTAAGAAACTGAATTAAAGATAATATTGTTTCTATATATGCTTGATGCTTCATGAGCTCCACACCAAAAACAAAAAGGAATATTAAAAGAAAAAGGTCCCCAAGTCAATTAACAAAAACCTTTAATTGCTGAGCTTTGGTTTATAAAAACAGGTGGTAAATCTAGAATGTGTGTGAACTTCATCGGGGATAAAAAAGGAGTACTAGTATACATAAAATTTTTTTCTAAGGTAGTCTGCTTTTTAACTAGTGGGGTGCTTCTAGGCCAATTTTTTATTTTTCATTTTCAAGAAAAAAATTCACTTGTGGCATTTTCAGAAGTCAATAATTTTGTCCCACTTTGATTCCTTTCTTTCACCCTTAGTTACAGTGGTAAAGTTTGAAAATAATCCTCCAAAAAGCCTCACGTTAGGTCTAAAATAGTGTTCTTACTTTGGAAGAATTTAAATGTTTTTGAATTGCTTCTGTGAAACTCCATAGCTTAATTTTAATGCTTACCCTGCTTTATGTTCAGCAAAAATTCAAAAAATTAGGAGGGGACCAGACCTTGAAACTTTGCAACAGAGGGACCAGACCAAGCAGCTAGAACGGCTAACATTCGTTATTTGGTACTAAAAGCTTAGAGAATGAAGGAGGGAGACAGAAGAAATGGGATTTCTTCTTCCGCGTGAGAGAGTTTGATAGTTTCAAAGCCATTCTTTTTCCTCCTATAACAACGAAACAAAAATTGGGGGTTTGTTGTTGGAAAGGACGCGAGAGTTTCATTCCTTATCTGATGATCTAAACAAATGGCGCCCTCCTGTCATCAATGCCCCTTGCCTGTCCTAATTTCTGGACCACACATTCCCATTAAGATTTTTACGGTGTCACATGAACTGTAGATGGATGTACTTTGGAAATTAGGGATAAAGAAACGAAATTAAAACTTGTCTGTTCATGGTTTTATTAAGTGTTGTTTTCGAGTTCTTACGGAATTTTATTGCTTGGCGTTGCCCTGCAATTGTGTGATTTAAAAGCCACCAACGTTTTCTTAAAGATGATGCTACTCTTCATGTGGAGATTGGTTGAATTTCTGGAAGATTTCTTTCACCTGTTTTTCTTGTTTTTATTTTCCTAGGCAATAATTTATAATACGCATAAAAGAGTTTCTCACCCATCAACATCTACGTCACGTAATTAACTCACAGTAAATTACTAATTAAGTAGCTAATCATATTCCTAGGGCTCGTGATGTACTGAAAAAAAAGGTGCTTGTGCAAGTGATAATGCGATCAAGTTTTATGCATGTAATTGCATTTCTTCAGTTTAACATGGAATTGAAAGTTCAGCAAGCTCCCACAATTGTAAATTAAAAAGCTGTAAACCTTTTTATCAATCCTTTTCCATTCCAAAAACTAAATTAATGGTAATATTCCAACTTTCAGCTTCTAGGGTTACATAAATTATAGATAGAGTTCGTCCGTCTTAAATCATTATATTGGCGAAGAAAAGTTTATACACGTGTGTGTGTGTGTGTGTGTGTGTGTGTGTGTGTGTGTGTGTGTGTCTTTTGGATTCTTTATTTTGTCATGTGTTGACAAATCTAACCAAGAATAGAAAGGATTACTTAAAACGTGTGGTCACCTACAACAACAAAGAATGTACCTTGAAAAGGGGATGGGGAAACCCTGTTTAACACGCCAAGGTCCAAAGAGAGATAGGAAGAGCTCCCTCAATGAAACAAAGAAAACGAAAGAGTAACCATAAAAAACCTTGGAAGAATGAAGGGAAAGGGAAAAATAAAAAAGACAAGTTGCTTTGCTTTGCTAGGAGGAAAAGATTATATATGAAAAGTTGGTTAAGAATGGTTTAAGAAGAACCTAACCTTGACCTCACACTACACCTGCACAAGTAACCTACCAACTTCCAACCACCTTTACCGCCCTTTTCCTTTTCTCTTTGCTCTTTTTTCCTTTTTTTTTTTTTTTGGCAAGCTTCAAGAATCAATCCTAGCAAAATGTTCAAATTTGAATAATAAAGACAGATATATAAAGCAGTCCAGTGTGAATGGCAAATGGGAACACCATGCATTCTCTTAGTAGTTAGTACACATAACGATTACACCATGCTATAAATCTTTAGAAGTAATTAGTTTCGGCCTTGGGATGATAAAACGATACTAGCACTTACTTGGATTGCAATTTCGAATAAATTGTCTTGTTTGGACACTGCTACATCTAAACCCATGGGGCATGGATACCAGGGCTCAAGGCTTAAGCCCAATTGAATTCTCTATTTTTCATTGTCTAACACTTTGGAATGCAAGGTAATCAAAAATAGTTGCTATTTTCGGTTTCGTTCTAAGTGCTTGTTTGTGTTGATTTTTTTAAAAAAATTTGCACAGAACTTATGAGAAGTTTTTAAAAAAACCAACTATTTTGAAAAAACAAAATTAAAAAAAAAACTTAAAGAAAAGCTTTATCTTTTCTCTTCTTTAAAAAATGTGCAAATTTTTCAAAAAATACTCATTTCTCTCAATTAACCTCACTCTCCTCTCTTTTTATGTGCATATTACCTTTTTTAACTAAATCACGATCTCCCTCTCTTCTACCTTCTCTACAAAGATTATTAGGGAAAAAAAGAAAAAAAAAAGAAAAACCCAATAACAGAATAGCAACAATAATGATTTTTTTATTCTTATAAAGATTAAGAGAATTCAAGACTCAAAATTCAAAATTGCATTTAAAATTTATGTCAAATTACTTGCTGGATTAACAAAAATTTAATATTAGTACTACTATAGAAGTTTGAGAGTTGTTCTATTTCTTTATAGATTTTTTTTTAACATTTGAAATTTAATATAAATTCAAAGTAGATTTATTCATTTTTGATTTATTAAGAAATTAAAGATAACATAAATATCTCTTAAAATAATTTTAATCAAAAAGCGTACCAAACAAGTTCTAATTTCTTATTGTATTTAGAGCCTTCCAATATTTTAACCTCTCTTTCAACCTTAACATACCAAGAGGTCGTTTCTTTGTTAATCTCTTCCTACTTGGTATTTACTTGGATGGATTCGGTTTACATCTTGTCAAGGAAAAGGTCCAGCTAATTTATTAATGGAACAGTCATTCTCAAAAATATGATTTCCCACAAGCAAGATTAAAAAGTTGACAATTGTTTATTTATTAATTTTTTAAAAACTAATGAACCACGTATAATTATGATTAAAAATTGAAAATATTAATATGTTTTACTTTACAATTTTTGAATTTTGATATAGCACTTAAAAAAACAATGGTTCCACTATCATGGGCTATGAGATGGTCCAGTGTAAGTCCTAGGGCTTTATGGGCTACCAATAAAGGCTCATCACATGCTAGCATTCATGATCACAGACAAACACCCCTGCAAAAGAAAATGCTGTTCTGAAATTAAGGGGTCAAGATCCAACAAATATGTCACTCATCTAAGCTGCGATATGAGGCTCTCTTACATCTTTTTCCTGAAGTTCTCCGACGAGGTTCACTTCCAGCGGCGGTCCATAGCCTTGCCGCCCGCAGTTATTTATTTCTGTCGTGCCGTAGAAAACTATTATTAGTCATTAAGACTTTAGGGGAGTAGATCAGAAGCTTAGTAAGGCTGGTAACAAGTCTAGATTCGTTGATCCTTATCCAGGGGGACCAGGCAGTTTGAAGAATATACTGTATATAAATGTCTTCTTACTTAATTTATTGCAGGCAGTTGAGAATTTTTTTTTTTTAGCATTAAGCTTAGCTTAGTTTATACAACTCCTCACAAAAAACTTCAAGCTTGCCCTGCAAGAATGCTATAGTTTATTCCTGCAAATTTTGCAAGTGGGAATTGCTCTCCTACTCCTTAGAAAGACAAAGTTATGATCGAGACACATAATCAGCCTGTACTTAAAGCATATGTTAATGTCATGTACTTCAATTTATTTTTATTGTATTCCAGTTGAGAAGTTTTTAATCAAGCAACCGCATTTCAGGCAATATATCACCAACAACCGGCTTTTCTCTTTGTAGCAGTCCCTAAAGTTCTTGAAATCATTAACAGAAGAAACCATCGAACTCTTCACGTGTGGACATGAACATATACATTTCATCTTTTATCAGCCAAAAATACAACCCAGCGAACTTGATAAAGACACATTCCCTGGAATTGGCACTGAATTTCTAGGCACCCAGTTAGGCCTTTACGGGCATCTCTTCATCTTGGTCTCTTCTCTTCCATAATATTGACACCCTTCACAGTATGATTTTTTAATTCAGGAGAAGTCAAAGCATATATATTTATATAATTCAAACACGCGCCTGGAACTCTGAAGGAAATTTTGTGGAAATGCCTGAGCAAACCTCCCCGCAGTCCATACTCTAACAGAAAAGTCACCTATATTGTATGTTACTAGAAAGAAGAGGTAAAAGAAACATTGTTGGACTGTCGTTATAGTTGACCAGTATACCAAGTGGAAAAGCTGTAGGAACTAGGAAACTTGGTAAAGGTCATAAGAAAATTTCCTACCAATTTGATGACAGTTGCAAACATTTTTCTGTATTGACTTGCAATATTTCAGGTCTTCTTAGACTGATTTGTTCTGGTTTATATCTAAGATTACAGAATTCCGTTTGCCAATAAGCAATCCATCTGATCTCAAGCTCTCTCCATATGGCACCGCCATCCCCAAAAGAATTCATAGAAACAGCTCTTTTTGCTGCCAACCCTTATGCTCTATCCTACTCGGACCCTAAACAGAAATGGCTTATACTACGACACCTCCTTTCGTTGCTTCAAGAATACCCTTCTTTCAGGCCCTCAACTGGTAGATTCCTGCACAATGATGGAAACGAAGTGAATCTTCTATGTGCCAGTGGCTATCTCCTTGTCTCCAACTCCACACCTTCCATTCCTCTCACCATTTGGCTCCACGAAAACTACCCTCACAAGGCACCTTTACTCTTCGTTTCACTTGACCCCGTGACCCCGATTCATCGCCATCATCCTTTCGTTGACACTTCTGGCGCCACAACCCCACCTTATATCCTAACCTGGAAATATCCTCCATGCAACCTTTCTGACCTCCTGCACAATCTTGTCCATCTCTTTAGCCATGATCATCCTTTCTCATATTCCCCGCCGACAACTAGTTTCACTCACCCTTCTCTTGTTTCTAGAAAGGAGGCTCTTGATAGACTTGTAGGTATGCTTTATTATGACATGGTTGCCTTGCAGGCCAGCACAGTTGAAGAAATAGAGGAGCTATCCTTGTTGCAAGAAACTCTGAAGAAGCGTGACCGTTTCACCACAAGCATGATTTTGGAGATGGAGCAGGAATGGAAGAAACTGAAAGAGAGATCGAACAATTGGGCAGAAGAAGCTGATAGGTTGGTGAACTGGTTGAAAGTTAATGATCGAAGACCACTAATGGCCCTGGCTGCTGGAGATGTTGAAATTGAGGATGCATTTGAAATTGATGAGAAGTCGCGAGTGAAACTTGATTGCTTGGCTGCAGATTTTGCCATAGAGGATGTGCTGTATAAATTGGACAAGGCACTTGAACTCGAGGCTGTGAGTTTCGATTCATATATTAAGCAAGTGAGGAGCTTGGCCAGAGAGCAGTTCTTTCTTAGAGCTTCAGAAATGAAATTAAATGGCCTGGACATACCCCATTAGCCAAATAGACTTGAATATATTTTTCTCAATGTACAGTTATCAATAGTTCAACTTTTCTTTTTGGTTGGCTTTTTCCTATGTATCACCTCTCATACAATGTCACCGGTAATGTCATCATTCACCTGGATGAATTCAGTGCACCCGAATCCAGCAAGTTTTATCAAGATACACCGAGATGAAATGAGAATGACATATGTAGTTGTATAACTTTTTTATTGGAAGTGACCAGTCTAATCCAAGTAGACAAAAGGATGAGACAAGAAAAAATATATGTATATATAGATAAATATTTCATATAAATGTGTCGGTTCAACAACTTCAAAAGTCTAAAATTAAATATTAAAATCAGATTTTTTTATTGAAATTAAGAAAAAATTTTATTCTTCGAAAAGAATTAAACGACTTATTAGATATAAAATTCAATCATAGGAGAACGTGTTTGTCATGGGAAAACACGTTGAAGAATAGCTTATGGGAATATAAAAGAATGATCATGTAGTTAGGTAGTGGGTGTTAATTTTGGATAATGGAATAGTGATAGTTGATAGTGCACCATGTGTACTCTTAATGAAGAAAGAAAGAAAATGGTAAAGCACATGTACTTCGATGGTAAATATTCATAAATTCATGCCTCATAAGCCATGGCTTAGAATTTAGAGGAAAATGCATAATAACCAGGTTTATGTTGTATATTGTTAAGAAAATTTAAAGTAAGGGATTATGCTCACTTTTCAAAAGTTGGAACAAATCAAGAAAAAAGGAGCCGTTTTCTAGCTAATGGAATGCAAAAATGATTGGTTTTTGACACCTTGGTTATTATAAAGGCACATCACATGGCACTTGGATTTTATTAGCCATCCAATTTCATACCAAAAAGGAATTTTCAAAAGTTGGTAGACTTCAAAAGAGTTGAGCATCAAGTTCATTGTTATCTCTTCTGTAGCCTTCCCCAGTTCACCCCATAATAAATTGATTACTCAAGAGTGTCAGGGGGAAAGTGAAGCTTGCTTCACAAATATTGATATCCTAATAAGCATTGATTGTACATATTTCAATAACATTTGTGACAAATATCTCTTATAATTACAGTATTAGCTTTCATATATATATATATATATATATATATATATATATATAAACTTCAAGCTAGAGCTAGGTAGCTCTTTCCACCTATTGTAAAATTTAAAGGGTTGCAAGTTTTTATCACTTCTATCATTTACTTTCTAGTGCAGAATGGAAATTTGGATTTTTTTTTAATTGAAAGTTTTTGTTTAATTAGGGGTTAGAGTAAGGAATTTTAAATTCAAGTTTGATATACACTGATAAGATAGGTGGCGTTTGGTAACTTAATCTGTTTTTTTTTTTTTGAGTATAAACAAAAACAATATTTCCTTTTTTTTTCTTAAAAAAATAGAAAGAAAACATATTTGGTAATATTCCTGTTACAAGAAACTTTTAAAAATAAAAACATGAAAACATTTAAGAAATTTCTAGCTTCGTCTTTGTCTTGAATACTTAGACTTAATAGGGAAACGTGAACATAGTTATCATAACTCACAGGGAAAATGATATGAAAAAAGAAGAAGCATTGTTCTTTTTAGGCATCCAAAGTCTCCAGAAACAATGAATCAAATTTAAAAGATAAAATAAAGTGAAAAAAAAAAGAAAGAGTGAAAAAGAAAAAGAAAGAAAAAGAAAAGAAAAAAGAAACTTGCCTGAGATGGATCAAATATGAAGAAACTTGCTTGAGGTGGAAAAGCAAACAAATTAGATAGAAAAATAAAAAAAAAAAGATTTAGGGTGTGGTCGTTGGAAGAAAAAGAGAGAAACAAAGAAGAAAAAGGGAGAGAGAGGTGGTTTGGTGTTGGTCTAATTAGGGATAAGGTGGTTCAGTGTGTTTTTTTTTTTTTTTGAAAAAAAAATATAAAACACATTTTTTGTGTTTATGTTTTTTTCACCAATTTCAAAAATGTTTTTAGAAAAAGAGAAAAGAAAAACAGGGTTACCAAACACGTTTTTTGTGAGTGTTTCATAATTCTTCAAATAAAAACAAAAAAAAGCAAACACCAACGTTACCAAACAGAAAAACAATTTCCAAAACCTATAAATAGAAAAGAATAGTTTTGCAGAAACTCACAACCAACCTCTAAGGCTTTTTCTTAAAATTTTTTTGAACAAGTAAGTTCTATTTACAACAATTTTATTTATTTTGTTCTTCTTGTTTCTATTTTCTTTTGCTCTAACACAACTGTCATAGTCTTAGGGAAAGAAAAGAAAAAAAAATATTTATTACTACTTTTACTCCTCATGTCACAACACAGCTGTCTCTTACAAAAGAATACTAACTTGTGACTTTTTTAAATGTAGAAGAATAATTTGTTTTCTTTATTGTTGCTTGTAAATTATTACATTATTCAACTACAATTAATAATATTCTAAAGGCTTACTACAACATATGATACAATGACTTTACTACTTACCTTTACATTAATATCATTATTCTTTGTATTATAAGTATGCACCACTTTTTACTAAGATAACTTTATCAAATATATGATTGGAGTTTTTTTTATTATATGTTTAATGATTTATAGATATGTGTGTGTGTGTGTGTTTTTTTTTTTTTTTTGTGTATTCTTATTTGTTTTGTTTGGCATAAAGATAGGAATAAACAAACAAACATGGGCAAAGATAATAACAAACAAATAAACTTGAAATATTACTGATAATGCATAAACACTTATTTGGTGCACTTATAGGGATTTTGCTTTTCATCTCATGGCCAATACTCGTTTTACATCAAAACTTCACTATAGTGAGCTTGATAGGGCTATTTTAGGAAAGCGAAGAAAGAACATTACTGCAACTTCTCTTTCTGAGAAAATGCAAGTAGGGTGAATTGGTGAACTACCTTCTGTGCTTGAAAATTGGGATGATAGTGTCATTAAGGAAAGATGAAAGGATTGCTTATGGGAAATAGTGCATGCAAAACAGGTAGACGGGCATCCATGTGCATTTGTTGGCTATCATTAGGATCGTATTTGTAATGAAGCCACTCTAATTAAAAGGTGTTCATTTTAAAAGCATCAGTACTGAAGCTCAAATTTGAACGTGGTGAATTTTCATTTTCTATCACTAAATTTGGATCTAACTCACTATAGGTCCAAGGTTAGGATGAATGGGTAGAGAAAGTTTTAAAGAATTCCCCTTACATGATTGCTCTCAACAATGCTGGAGTCCTTGATGCTATAAGAGTTACCATTAAACTTTATGTTCCTAAGGAAACCAGAATTGAAGTATGGCACGTTATTCTTGCAAGGTGGAGTATTTTTTCACATATTATGTTTACTGCTTGGGGAGAGTTTACTTTTGCTTTCAAAGACATGCTCATTTTTTTGAAACTTCCTTGTGCTAGTAGAGATGACTTTTTTTCCATTATACTTTTTAAAGAAGATAAGAGTGTCAAGAAATTCTTTATAGACTTGTTTAAGAGTTAAATCAAAGTTTTCAAAGTGACACGCTTTTTTAATTAGGTAGGGCTCTTCTATAAAAAGTTCAATATTAAATGCTAAAGCAATCTTTTATATATCTAAATCATGCACATGAGTTAGTGACTTTGTTAATCATATGGTTGACTTGATATGTCCTCTCAGGTTGTCCAAATGATAGGATATCTTCTTTAATTATTTTTTATGTGATCAAGTTTGCTAAAGGTATAAGCTTTCCTCTTGCTCCACTATACTTAGGATCTTTATATAAGAGGTTAAACTTATATCACTCTAAAACTGCTGAATCAATTGGTTGTTATAGAGTCTTGACTTATATAGATATATCATTCATTCAAATGTGTTTGTAAGAGAGATTCCGTAATTGTGCCCCTACTTCTAACGTGTATTAGCTTTTTATGTCTTCTTTTGCAAACAAAGCTTTAAGGAACAATTATAGAGCTTAGGCGTGGCATGACCAAACTTCCAAAGACAACATTCTTAAGGTGTTGGATAAGGCATATCAATTTACTGTAAGGCCTTATATGATATCAAACAGTGGTTTTGGAGATCTAACTATTTATTATGATAAATAACCATTTGAGACTAAAAAACTGAGCTCGTGCAGATTAAACTTCTTAGTGTGGATTAATTATTCTCAATTGCCTTCCATGATTGAAACAATTAGTTCAGGTGCTGATAGGGATTCATTATTTATCGAAGTATGCTCTCCTTATAAGGTGGCATGCCAATTTGGATATGATCAGCTAGCTCCACCTAGACCACCTTTTTGTGAAAACTTATCTTCTTATACTTCCTTATTTCTAATTACTGTGCTCAAGCATAATGTGGATAAGTTCAAAAATTACGTTGTTCCAACCTTTGACAAAAAAGGTGCATACATTGCTGATTGGTATACTTATTGGGCAGATTGTCTTCAGGAATGGACCTCGTTTATTATGCCTACTTCTAAGGTGCAATTGCATGCTCCTTCCATTAATAGTAATGATGTGTCGCTTCACTTGATTTATTCTAAAAGGAACAAAACCTCTTATCAGGTAAACTTGTTTTTCACTCTCTTCATTCCCCTTTTCATTATAATCTCATCTTGATATTGAACTCTTCTTTTTTTTTTTAAGGGAAAGTCAACTTTAAGTGTAGAGATGGAGGGACAAGATATCTTAGAGTCTGAAAGTGAAGAAAATCATGTGACCACACGAATGATTATTAGTCTAATGATGAGTCAGTTAAGGAGAGGTTTCCCAGACATGAATATTTGAGTTTAAGAGAAAGTGTGGATGGTAATGCTATACAAGAAGGTTTGATAGATATGACCAATTTTCTACCTTCTACTATGCAAAATGTTGATGGTGATGAGGTGAATACCACTACTGGAGTTGATAAGAGTGTTTTTGGGACCGTTTCAAGTAACATGAATTCTAATTTTGGCTTTGGGATGCCTTAGCATAACAATGCAAATCCATTTTTAGGGGAACTTTTGGAGTTGCTCAAAACATTTAGAATAACTTTGGAATTGGTGTTACTCTTGGTGTTGCTTGTAATGTTTCCTTTTCTTTTTTTTTTGAAAAGCATAATGTTTCTTTTTCTGAAGATGTTCTAAATGCTACTCGTAATGTTTTTTTTCTTGAGGTGTTCTGAATGCTATTCACAATGCGTTTTCTCCTAAGGGTGTTTCGAGTATTACTTGCAATGCTTCTCTTTTTTAGGGTGTTTCGAATTTTACTTACAATTCTTTTTCTTCTGGGGTTGTTCTGAATATTACTCACAATTCTCACTCTCATTCTGGGGGTGTTCTAAATAGAATCTACAATGTTTTTTTTTCCCTTAAAGGTATTTCGAATAACTCACATATTATTTATTTAAATATTGTTACGCCCCCTTTTACTACTCACCATGTGTCATCCTTTTTTTTAATGATCGAACATAGAAATGATGCTTTTGATACTCATTTAGAAGATTTTCATGGCATTCTAGTATTGTCTCAACATTTGCAGTTTTTGGAGCATATCTTTAAGTAGAAGATGAGTTTTGGCATTTTAAAGGCAAATTCATGAACAAAGCTATTATGGATACATTAGGCAGTGCCTTAGAGATTGCTTCCTCGCATGGGCAGACATTTCTTTCGAAGAATTACATAAAATGGTGGATATCATGGAAGATGTCCTCAATTCTGGTTGTTGAATTAAATGTCTTAACATTATGTACCCAAAGCCAAAAAATACATTATGACGATGATTGACAAACTTAATATAGAGGTTGAGATAAAAGAGCTTGATTTAAGGAAGATTATAGCCTTTCCAATTTTGAAAATGATAAACACTCTTCCTTTCTGAACTTCATACTTAACTAGCTTGTTCTTGTTTTTGTTTTTTTGACATTATAGGCTTATTTTCCATACTAAATATTTACTTTGCTTTTTTCGTGGTTTTGTTTCTTCACTTATAAATTAAGATACACCTTTCTATATTTCACTGTTTGTAAACACATGAATGTTTCAGAAGCATCATTGTCCATACCCAAAAAGGATTCTCAAGTTCACATTAAGGACAATAATCCTTAACCTAGTATGAAGGAGAATAACACATCTTTTATATAAGCGTTTAAAGCTGTAACCTATTTGTAAAAAGTAGGCTATAGCCAAGAAATAAGCAATAAAGCTAACGGCCAATAACATATCATTATAGCTAGATTATGAGCTATAAAGCTTCCGATTGAAAATGTGAATTATATGTTGAAAAATTTGAGCTATAAAGCTTGTGACCAAATGCAACAATAATATTACAACCAAAGTAAGAGTGATAAACCTTGCAGTTGAAAATGAATTTACTTTAAACTATCACAAGACAGCCAAAATGGAAGCGATAAAGTTGTAGCTGAAAATGCATTTACTTTAAGATAAACAAGACAATTAAACGAAAGCTGATTCTAAGAAATCATTCATAAAAAGAAATAGATAATGGATGGCATTTTCATACATGATACTTTTTAAAGTATTGAAAATTAACAAGTGATGTAACAGCATTGGTCTTTAGATTCAATAGCTTGCAATATCCATTCTTGTTCACCTTATGAACAATTAAGGTTCCTCTCACTTTGGACTAAACTTAACTACTAATGTGCCTTTTATAATATGTTCTATTGTACGGAGTACTAAGTCACCCACTTCAAAGCTTTTTTTTTTTATCAGCTTGTCATATATTCTACTCATCCTTTTTTGATATATGGAGAAGTTCTTCTTAGCTTTTTCTTTTCTTTCTTCCAATGTTTCCAATCCCATCATTCAAAAAACATCATTGTCTGTTTTAGCATTTAAGACCAATCTTGCTTATCGAACTAGGATTTTCTCAAGCAGAATAGCTTTTGTCTCGTATATTATAGAAAAATTAGTAGCGTTGTTAGGTCTTTGCTTGAAAGTTCTATATGCTTATAGTGCCACAAGAACAACATCATGCCATATCTTAGGATTGTCATGTACCATTTTACTTAACATTTTGAGCAGAGTTTTGTTGGTGGCTTTAGCTTGACCATTTCTTTTAAGGTAATAAGGGGTTGACTTTACATGGTTAACATCATAAAGAGATAAAAGTTTCCTAACACTAGAGTTAACAAATGAAGTATCATTGTCTAACAAGATAGGCTTGGGTATTCCAAATCTACATATGATGTTCTCTTTAATGAAGTTGGCCACGGTCGGTCCAATTACCTTTTTCAAGAAAACAGCCTCACCCCGTTTGGTGAAACATTTTGTTGCTACAACTATCCATGTATGTCCTCTAGAAGGGAGATTGATAGGCCCAACCAAGTTAAATGCCCTAGTGTGAAAAGGTGAAAATGTGATGACGCTATAGGGTACTATAGTTGGCATTTCCATGAACTTGACATTCGTGGCATTTCTTTGCATAATTCACTATGTCCACTTCTATGGTAGGCCAATAATATCCAAGATCTAATAGCTTCTAATAAAGTTTCCTCCCCTTTTCATGTTTTCTGCTACTTTCGATGTGAACTTTTTCCAATAAAGAATTTGCATTAATTGGAGAAACACATTTTAGTGAATGTCCCGTAAATGATACTCAGAAGATTCATTCCCTTTCAAGAAAAAGTATTGAGCTATTCTCTTTAATTGTCTTGTGTCTTGAAAATTTGTTAGAAGAATTTCATTTTGAAAGAAATCGATGTGGGTTCTACGTCTATCGCCCATACTTTCTACAAAATAGGATTCGAAGACATCTGGAAGTTCTAAACACTTGCGACAAGACTATTGAAATTGAAACAAATCTATGGATATAGTTGGCCAAAAAGACCTTAGTCTTTAGCCGATGCAATGGTGGTCGTTCCTCTCCACACCATTCTCTATCCATTGCTTTCAATTTTTCTTCTGTTTCATGATTGGAAATAAATCTAGCTAATACTCCATTGCTTTTTTCATGGTACAACACCATGGATGAAAATGGAATGCTTTAATCGTGAGATAGAGCTAGAGCTTGGATTAAGTAGTTCTTTTATTATAAGTGCACCTTAGTCCTTTTCTTCATAAATTGGAGGTTGTAAAAGGTCACTCAATAGACATGAGAGCCTTCTCTTCAATATTGAAACAATACTTTGATTTTCCTTTTGCGTCTATATCTTAAAGGCTAGAGTAGTAAATGTGTTCGCATGTATATTCGTCGATTTTGAACTATGTTTGCATCTCACCTTTTGGAATTTCTGTAATAGTGATTGGACAATAGTTATGTATGATGTAAGCATAAGCTTTTTAAGAGAAAACTCACTATTTGTCTATTTTACAATGAGATTAGAGTCTCCATGGATGCATAAGTTATTGATTCTGAGAACAGTGGTCGTATGCTACCCTAGAAACAAGGCTTCATATTCTACTTTGTTATTGCTGCAAAAGAAATCTAGCTTGAAGGCTAAAGAGATATGATCTTCTTTATTGGGTATGTTCACCTTTTCCATCTTTTTTGAATGAGCTTGATTATTGTGAGAATTAAAGGATGACTCATCTTCCGAGTGAACTTCTCTTGGGAGAATTAAGACTATTCAAGCACCTCTACCAGAAATAATGAAAGAACCATCAAAATATAAATCCCATTCTTTTTCTTTTATGTTGACAAAGCATACTTCATGGAGCTCTATTGGAATAAAATTAGGAATTACCTCTTCAAATTAATATGGGAAATGTGCTAATAAATTTGAGAGAGCTTAAAACTTGATCATTATGGGCTACATTACTAAAATATCAAACTTTCTAAATAAGAGGAGCCACATTGCCATTCTCTTGATAAAATTGGTCAAGATAGCAAGAATTTGATGAGATCTGACTAGATTACCACTTTAAACTTGTGAGTCAAGAAATAGTGGCTAAGCTTTTAAGTTGCGTACACTAATGCAAAACAGTACTTCTCCATCGATAAGTGGTTTAATTCACTCCCATGCAAATATCTACTAAAGTAATACACAGGTCATTCTTGCTCCTCCACTTCTTGAACAAGTAAAGCACCAATTGAGTGTGGAGTTGAAATGAGGTATAACGTCATTGGTTCCCCTTATATTAGCATGGTCATTGTCATGGAAGAAGCAAGAATACTTTTGATATTCTCGTAAGTTTGTTGATGTTACTCACCTTATGAAAATAGGACTTTTTTCTTAAAAAGAACCTAAAAAGACATAATAATCTCCCTTAAGGCTAGAATGAACCTCCGAATATAAGAAACCTTCCCCAATAAGCTTTTGAGTTGCTTTTAATTTGATAAAGGTGGCATATATTGAAAAGTGTTTATCTTTATAAAATCCATTATGCATTTTTTATGAACCACAAATCCCAAAAACTTACCAATTGTTACTCCAAAGGCATACTTCAAGGGATTCATGCGTAGCTTGTACTCTCGACATCATTCGAATACTTTTCTCAAGTTTCTAAGATGACTTGGGGCTTTCTTGGACTTCATCACTATGTCATCCATGTAATCTTCCAAGCAATCATGCATCATGTCATGAAAAATTATGCATGTTTTTACATTCAGCAAATGGATGAGCCATCACGCAATGGTAATTGCAATATCACATATTGGACTTTTTTTCTTCCATTGGTGGTCTTGATACGTAAAGCAAATTTATTTGTCTATTTTTAATAAATTCTTGAATGAGTGCCCTTACTCTATCAAGTGGAGCTGAGAATGGATGAGATTCAACAATCTTTTCATCTTGTCTTCTTTTAAAGTTGCCACACCTTGCCCTCAGGTTTTCTTGAGAATTTCTTCTTTCCTTACCACTTTCTTGGATTGCATTCATAATTGAGATGTTCTTTTTATTGAAACGATTAGCTTCCTTATGCCTAAGAACCATATTATTGATCAAACACACAACTTTGACTAAACTGGTAAAAGTGAGAAGATGTAAGTTTTTCAAATACACTTTATATTCATCGAACATACCTTGGATACAAACTTTGACCAACTTTTTTTCATCATAAGAATCTTGTATATGCAGTATTTCTTTTCTAAACCGCTAAATGTACTCCATAAAATCCTTTATTGACTTTTGATATTTTCTTCTCAGATCGATGAGGGTCAACTTCTCTTAGGTAGAAAAAAACTTTTCCCCGAACATCTTACACATTTGGTTTAAAGAGTCAACTGAATCGAAAGTGAGATTAACATAGCAGGTGTAAGCTTTCTCAATAAAGGACATAGAGAACTCTTTCAACTTTAAATCTTCATCCAAGCTTACGACTCCTAAGGTTTCCATAAACTTCATGACATGTTCCTGAGCATCTTTGGTTTTGCCATTGAATTGTTTGAATTTCAAGCTAGTGTAATCCTTAGGGTACGACTTAGTGGTTACCTTGGTAAGATAGGGTAGTTTGGGTCAAACTTTAAGAAGTTGAGACTGTTGTTCTTCTGATTGAGTAGTTTTTCTAGCGTTTCTTTTGTGACAAAACTTTGTGTGCTAGTGAAAAGCGTTATTATGATGGGATTGCCTATAATAGAAGGATCGATGGTATTAAGGAATGGGGGTCAGTCGTGCTCTCTCTTTTTCCTCCATTTCTATTCATGTTGTTGACCATGTTAATGGCATTTTCTCTATTATGAGTTGGCATTGGTTAAGGTTGAGAAATTATGGCAGCTCTATTATTTGTTTGTTGTTTTTTTTCATCACTTGTATCTTTTCTTAGGAAGCTTGGAACATTTTCATAAGCTTTTGGACATAAGTAAAAGGCAGACGTTTCTTGGTTATTGGGAAAACTTTCCATATCTTCTAGCAAGAAATTTTCTAACAACTTTTTCACTTACTGCAATCACTCTTCCTTAGTATTGTCGCTAAAATATAAAGGGTTCTTTTAGTAGAGAGAAAGGATGTGTTGCAATAAGTGGAGCGGAATTGCATTAAAAGTGATAGAAAGGAAAACTAGAACAGTCCTTGTAGCGTAAGTGCTTTGGTGGTAAGTGGTGAGGAATAAGAAAATGTAGAGAAAGTGACGAATTACGGTGGATGGAAAGGTTGAGTAAAAAGAATGTTTGCAATAGTATTGAAAGAGCTTTGAGGATAATCTCGACTGGGTTTCTAATAAATTTTGATTGCATTCCAACCTTTAAGGCTTTCATATTTCCACTAAATAAGAGTGTTTTCTTAGGAGTAATTAAGAGAACATATTCAATCATGGAAAACGTGGTTGTTATAGAAAAGCATGTTAAAAAACAACTTATTGGATATGAAGCTCAATCATAAGAGAACGTGCTTGTCATGGAAGAATATGTTAAAGAATAACTTATGGGATATTAAAAGAATGACCATGTAGTTGGGTAGTGGGTTTTAATTTTGGATAGTGGAGTAGTTACACTTGATAATGCACCATGTATACTCTTAAAGAAAAAAGAAAGAAAAAAAGTCAAGTACATATACTTCAAGAAAAAGTTAGGAGGAAGTTTTCTTAACTATCTCCATTTTTGAGCCACTAAGCTAAATTCTAAAATATTCCAAAATTGAAGATAACTCATAAACCTCGTCACTCATTCTAAGCTTAACATATGAAATAGCTATTCCACGCTTTGTTCGTATTCTGTAGTACAATACTTTAAAAAATAATAATTAGTCAAAATTAGATATCTATAATCATATTTAGGAAAAATTGCTCGTTTAAGAAGTGTAGAAAGTAATCTCACCAATCCTTTAGGATTAATTAGTTCAAGTGATAAAAGTAACGTGAAATTTTTAAGTAAAAATAAAAAAAGATCCTATAGAGAAATAGCAATTATTATGTTCCAAGCAATGACATCACATAGCTTAATTAATAATAAAGAGCACACAGCTTATGTATTATAGAAAAGATTGCGAGAAGTGTTGAAGAGATCAGTTCTCTTGACTACTTTATATAATAGAGGAAATCGATTTTGCTTGTTTACTTGGGAAGGATAATGGTTTATGATGGTTAAGTTTCACGACCTTGCCGTGGAAGTGGTCTAACACTCATTGGAAAATTATATAGTATTAATACTAAATTAAGCATCAAATGATTACCTAAAAGATGGGGGAAAACAGTAAATGAGGAATACATCCTTTTCTTTTCTTTTTTTTTTTTTTTTAATAGAAGATGAATGCAGAGTTGCGCACGTACAAGCAGAACCTAGCAAGAGTTTTTAATTTGTTTAGTGTAGTTGACTCAAATGAAAAGGAGTACTCATGTAGGGTACATATTTAAGATCAAGATAAGGATAAAATGAGGACCACGGAGTGCCAAGTGCCATCAAAGATAACCATTGGGCTAGACAGGGTGGAAAGCTGGTCTGGACCCAGACGTTGGATTAAAGTTTTGAGCTGGGCCAACTTGCCCCCTTCCTTTTCTCCTAAATGTGACCTTTTCTTTTTCCTTGTACTATAATTTGATCCAATTTTGAAATTTCAATGTGGGTACAAATAGCATAGGTTACGGTTTCCGTACTTATGGGCCACATAATATTGAAACAAGAAATTATCACCACCATTCTAATGTAATGCATCTTTCCCAAATCATTTATTCGATAGCAACTCATACATGATTGTATATTGTAGCCATGATATATGTAAAATGAAATATACACACATTTGTGGCTAGTACTTGTCATGTATGAAATATAACTTGACATATTTTTTTTATATCAAATGTCACCGAAACTTGATAGTGAAATTTTTCTCAATCCACTATGGAAATTTATTCTCATTACTAATTTTATCATATGATATCAACACTTGCACATGTATAATACACGATAATAAAAGTATTACTTATTTTTATACCAAATAATATAAATTTACAAATTTTGAGCTTATATTCCAATCAAACTTCTTCTTAGGATTATTACACTAGATTTGTCAAATTTGTATACAATATAATAATATGATACGAATTTAAAAAAATTTAAATTTAAAATATTAATATAATTAATTAATCATATTATATTCATATTTATTTTTATAATTGTTAATATTTTATATTTATATGATATGAAAATATGAATTATCAAGTCTAATTAACCCAAAACAATGGTTACTGGTTGCTTCAAGAAGTAGATGCTAAATTCAAGCAAAGAATATGATAGAAAAATTAAAAATTTGTCAAAAGAAAAGAAAAAAAGGGATAGGGGGAGAGATGCATAAGGTCGGAGGGTACCTCAGAGCTTATACTTCGGACTCGGGGATCTGTCTCGATTGCTTGTGGCTAACTGCCTAACCGGCTTCGGACATAACATTCAACCATGCTCAAAAACGTATGAGATGTACTTTTGTTAACCAACCAATAAAAAAGAGCCACGTATACAAATGACCTTCGAGTCTTCTCAATTTACATCACCATAATTTCAATTCTACCCTTCTCCTTTGCACCGCATTTTCACTGTACCATCGTCCCTGAACGGTAAAATCACTCTCAACATGTTCCCAACTTAGCCAGGAGACGAGAAAAAGAAAAAAGGAACTGCCCTCCCCGGTGGCACGGATCCCATGCTTTTTACTCCAAAATTCTTTGGCTGCACTTTTTTTTTCCCTCTTTCTTCATCTTTTTCCTTAGAGATGCAGCAGAAATCTCCTCCCACGCGCGTCCACGATTCTTAGCGTACACCCATCTGCAGGGTCTCCTTAGATCCCATTCTTGCCGTTATCCTTTTTGTTTCTTGTTCTTTTTTCAAATCCCAACATCTTTCATGTGTGCCTTATTTGTACAGTTTCTTGTATCTGCATTTGGAAAATAGCGATCTTTGCTAACAATGGAGATTCCTTTTTGGGCCTTTGTTGTTTCGATTCTTCTCCTCTTTTTGGCGTCTGGGTCTTTCTCAATTGACAATTTTCACCAACCGTAAGTTTCTTTTCTTTTTTGTTATTAGTTTATGTTTAAGCTTTGATGCTTTATAGCTTTTGGAGTAGTTAGAGTTGGTTACTATATGATTTGTTAGCTTTAAAATAAGACACCTATTTGCATGGCTTTAAGATCTCGGGGGCACATTATTGGTTTATTGGTAGTTATTGCCGCCAATTTTTTTTTTCAACATAAATTTTTTCTTGTTTTCTTTGATTTGATCTGATGCAATTAAGCTTTAACACGAGCTATCAATGATTTTACTAATTTAATGTCTGTGTCAAATATAAATAGAATAATGTTCTGAGAGGCAGTTTTGAGCCAAGGTTGTTGACCTCTGTGTTTCTGCTACGTTCATTGACTAAGAATGATGATCATTAGAATTACTCATAATGTAGGTCAGTAGTTTCCTCAAATATGTGATGTTAGGTATTGGCAATTTTAACTTAGACGACCAAAAGAAAATCTTGGAAAGAAGAAGATCACAGCATGATTCAAATTTAATGCACAACTGCATAATTAGGATGGATCATGGCAGTTATCTTCTGCTAAAGTGACTCCTTTAGCATTGAGATTTCAGAAGTCTGGTTGCAGTTAAAAGTGTTTATGTTTAGCAGTGATGTTTTCGAGAGGGCCAATTATTAGGATCAAACTCATGTGTAATCAGCTTGTTTCTCTAGAGGTTTGGCAGCTTGTTAGTTTTCTTTAGAGTGAGCACTCATTTCTGATTTATGATTAGTTTTGATTGTGATTTTCATCTCTCTTAGTTTAGTTGGAACATTCTGTTCAGAGTCTTGGCTTATGTGAACATCCTGAAACTTCTTTTCAAGTTTCTCTGCTATATACTGGAAGCATTGGGAATATATATGAAGACAAAAATTTCAGTTTATATAGTGGAGCAGCTTTTATAGATTATAGTTTTTGTGCCATAGTGGTGTGACTAAAGCGGCATAGCTATATCACTTAAAAAAATTAAAAAAAAAAGCATCAAAGCTTTAGGATGGAACCATTATAACCATTCTTGGATTGCTTCATAACTAGATTATTTGCTTTGTCACTTCCATATAGGGGACTGTTTGTAATCCATTCTGCATAATGACAAATACAGTCGCTAGATGTTTGGTCTCCAGCTCTTTCAGTAAGCATAATGCTTAAGCAAAGAAGTTTCCTTTTTCCTGTGCTCTTGCAAGAAATTTTTGGGCATATTATGCAGAATATGAGCTACTAAACGTATGCTTTCTATAGGAAAATTCTTTTCTCAGTTTTACAAAGTACAGGTGAATGCCATTTCAGTGTTATATTCAAATACCTCCCTGGAAACTGATTTGGCTTGATATTTGTGTATGCCTTTGCAGAAACTTAACATATTCTCAAAAGGTCTCATTTATCTTTTACGTTATCTGATGCTGATCTCATTTCCCTTTTTTCTCATTACTTAAATTTATACATATAGGTTTCCTATTGTGGAGCCTGATCCTGGTCATACAAAGCTACGTCTTTCGAGGGAAGGCTTGGAAGCCATCAGCAGAATAACTACCCCAATTGCAGCTGTTGCTGTAAGTTTCAGATACCCTTCCCTGACATCTAGTATGTAGTTGTAGTTCATTGTTTTTATTTTTGTGACCTGTCTTTAAATATCAATAAGACATAACAATATAAATTGCAATTGCTAGGTATCCCCCTCTTCCAACCCAGCCCAATCAAGGAAAAAAAGAAAGGAAGAAAGAATGAAGAAAAGAAAAAATTTGCTCATGTCTTTATGGAAACATTAGGTTTTTTTTTAGGTTATAAAATTCAACCTCAATACGAGTGTTGGAATGTCTTTGGGAGGTGAATTTGGGAAAATTCATGCACTAAACGGTCAGTTTTGATAATCTATGGCTCTCACTGTTAAATATTTGTTAGGTATAAGATAAAATATTTTACCAATTTCTTCAAAGATTTCAAACACAATATTCTAGGTGAAATACTGGTTGACAATATTGTTTTGTTCCTGTAACGTATCTAATTGTAGATTGCACCTGATTTACCTTTTGAGAATAGATCCTTAGGCCTTTTTGTTCTCCCACTTTTACTCAATCTTGTTGGTTTTGTATATCCAGGTAATTGGTCCCTACCGCTCTGGCAAATCTTTTCTGCTAAATCAACTTCTTTCGCTGTCTTGTTATGAAGGTGCATTCTTCACTGTTATATGCTCCTTTGTTGTGTTGTAGAACTTGTCACTTTCAACATTTTTTACAGTTAAATGAGATCAATTTGATGACATTTTGGTTATGCTTTTTCCTGTTTGTCCATCAGGATTTGGTGTTGGACACATGCGTGACACAAAAACAAAGGGTAATACAGAAATGATGTTACAATTATGCACAACTGTTACATAGATGATGTTTACACTTTGTCTCTAACAGGGATTTGGGTTTGGGGAACCCCACTAGAATTGGATATTGATGGAGTAAGAACTTCAGTTTTCTACCTTGATACCGAGGGTTTTGAAAGTGTTGGGAAGTCAAATGTATATGACGACAGGTAATTCCTGAATATCTACTTTAACTTGCTTGATATGGTATATATTTTAGTTCTATTGCCTTTCTGATGTCTGTCTATGCAGGATTTTTGCATTGGCAACTGTTATGAGTTCTGTACTAATTTATAACCTGCCCGAAACGGTTAGTCAATTTTCTATAATTTTTCTTTGTTTTTGGAAGTTCTTTATCCGGAACTTTGACATATTGGGAAGCTGAAAAGGCTTTAACCTTTATAGTTCAACCTAAATTTCATGAAGCGAATGTTGCTTTGGATATAAAACTAGGAAACTATATTATGTTTTAAATTATTGCTTTGATAAAAATTTTGAGTAAAAAATTTGCTTAAATTTAGGGCATTATAAGTATGAAGGTTAGTTTTGTTATATATTAAATATTCTTTTGGCGTAAAATTCTTGTGGTTAAGTTGAGCTTTTAAGTTTTCTTCAAGGATTAACATTTGGATATGCAAAAACTGAAGCACTATCGAGGTGTTTTATAAGGGCTTCTCGTATACATTATAAAGCAGTGCTGTGAATTTTAGCATTTAAGGTCTTCATGTAGCATTGCAGTCTATTTATCAGGTTGTGGACTTGTGTGTTCAAAGTCTTGAAGCACTCAATTTGCAGCTGCCTTTAATGGTTGATATTTCATTTGTGCTGTTCTGTCATTAGATCCGTGAAGCTGACATATCTAGGCTGTCTTTTGCTGTTGAGCTTGCTGAAGAATTTTATGGAAGGTTTGCCCTTCTTCAATACTCTGAATTGAAAGTATTATCAATTTGTTACATATATTGAGTAATCTTGGTTCTATTTTATTTTTAATGCCTGTTAAGGATGATACTAACTTATCTTGTTGTTTTCTTGACAAATATTTCATGGAGAACAGAGTGAAGGTAATTTATGAGCCACTAAGATGTTTGTTATATTTATGCTTGTGCAATGAAAGTTAATTTGCCAAGGAAATCATGGGTATCTGAATTTCTTGTAGGGGCAAGATGTTGCTTTTGAACCTGCAAAACTTTTGTGGCTCATCCAGCGTGATTTTCTGCGTAAGTTCATAACTGGCTTCCAGCATTTGATTTATGAAGTGTCATAAGGCCCTTCTACTTTAAATATCAATGTACCAGTGACATGCTAGCTTATATGGCACTGCACTGAAATGTAATATCTGTCAAAATTTTATCCCTTTCTAGCTTCTACTCTATGCCAAATTCCTTTTTGTTTTATGTGCATGAACATGTCTGGTAAACGTTTCTTTGGACCCTTCACCATACTCTTAAGTTTCTTCTAAAATGCTGTGGAATAGACGGTGTGAAGTTTCTGATTTGGGAGACATTTTTTTCTGGGTGCATCTCTTAATGTGGCATCCTTATTTTTTATTCTTCCATTTTTCTGCAATTTATATGGATACTTTTGGTATTTAAGTTAGAGGAGAGAAGATTTGAACTCAATACCTTCTTTGGAGGTTAAATCTGTTGCTACCATTAGCCTAGTGCTTCTGCCCGACAATTTAAGGGGAATTGACTGACATTGTTCTTGGCTTTACACAGAAGGGAAGTCTGTGCAAGAAATGGTGGATGAGGCACTTAGGCATGTCCCTAACACTGATGGTTAGTTTATCTGGTCCTGCTTAATTTTTGGACAGATGTTTATTTATGTTAATTTTGTTTTATTTTTGGGATGAAGTTATGATGGTGTGTCTGTTGCATTTTCAGGGGACAAAAATATTGATCAGGTATTCCTTCTGTGACCCTATTTGTAGGCTATTACTAGATTAATGTTATTCTTGGATCAGAAATTCACTGTTCTTGGAACTTCATCAGGTTAACCAGATCCGGGACTCCTTAGCTGTAATGGGTGATAACAGCACAGCATTTAGCCTTCCACAAGTATGTTTCCAAATGTGTTTGTTTTTTTACTCATATATTGCTTTGGTCTTTCCCATTTCTCCTCTTTCCTGTTGCTATTGTCATCCTGAGCTGAAACGTAAATATAAGCTTGTTGGGTGATGTAATCTCTTTTGAACATGAATTGGGGATAAGACTTATGATACCATTTATTGATGGTAGAGAAGGCAAGCAAATACTTGTGCGTGCTTACAGTGAGATTTCGGTTGATGGAATGCATATATTCTTTTGATATTCTTTTGTTCATGTGTTGATTTCTGTACATCTATGTTTTTTTTTTTTTGTACATCTATGTTATTTGTTGACAAATAGTGAAAGTTAAATGTTAAAATCTAAACCTTGAGCATCTAATTGCTTTGAATTTGAACTTACAGCCTCATCTCATGCGAACAAAGCTTTGTGACCTGAAGGATGGTGACCTTGATCCCGTGTATGTTAAGAAAAGAGAGGAATTGAAAGAACTTGTTGCCAGTGTTATACGTCCAAAGATTGTGCAGGGCAAGCCTTTAAATGGGAAGGAGTTTGTATCATTCCTGGAACAGGTTAGTTTATGTTCTCATTCTCAGACCTTGTGGTCTTGGATAAGTTGGGAGTTTGCAAATTGTGAAAATTCTTAAATTAGTCATTGTTAGTGATGGTGATTGATTGATGTCCACAACTTGGCATTGTTAATATGCATTTTTATTTTTAATCTTACAGATACTTGACGCTTTGAATAAAGGGGAGATCCCATCAACAGGCTCTCTTGTGGAGGTTTTCAATAAAGGTATTCTTGAGCGATGTTTGAAGCTATACAGCGAAAGGATGGGAAGATTAGGTTTACCTATGCCAGATCAATCCTTACAAGATGTACATGAAAGGTCGCGAGAGGAAGCAATGAAGGCTTTTGATGAACAACATTTTGGCCGTCACCATGCAAAGAGATCTGCCGAGCAACTGGATGAAGAAATAAAGGAGGTATTTACTGGCATTTGAAGGGACATAATTCTTTTCTTTTATCAGCAATGATAAAATATCGCCTCAGACATATAAACATTCAAATTTTTGTTTCTTCTTTTGGCCAATATTTTCAAATTTTTGTTTAGTGGTGGGAAAAGGAAATTTATAAGGTAGTAAACCAGTGGGAAACTTGAAACTTATGAAAAGTTTAGTAGATATTATATATCTTTCATGAAGTCTCTTGAGTTTCTCGAAGTTTACATTGTGAAAATCCAGATAGGGATTACTCAGATTTCAGCAATTTTTTTTTTTTTATAATTGGGGGAGGGAGATTTCAGCAATTAGATCGCGTACTGCAAACAAGAGAATAATGAAGATGTTTTTGTGGTTAATTATTTATCATGCTATGCTTGCTCTAATATCTAATATAAATATCTGGGCTTCTGAAGATCTAGTAATAAATCCTAATCTTAAATATGTTTTGTATGTAGTCTGATCTAGTAGACTACAAGCTATTTTAAATCTCATGTCCTTTATGTGGAAAATTTTGTCTAGGTATATAAGAATGTCATTATGGCAAATGAATATCACTCCTCAAGGCTCTGTGAGGCACTGTATACCAAATGTGAGGATAAAATGGACCAGCTTCAAGTTCTCAGACTTCCTTCCATGGCAAAATTTAATGCAGGTTTCCTGCAATGCAACCAAAGTTTTGAGCGGGAGTGCATTGGGCCTTCAAAAGCAAGCTACGAGCAACGCATGATGAAGGTGATCAAGGGTCTTTGCAGTTTTATTTTCAGTTTCCTTTTTCTTATGAAATGTTATTTTCTTTTGTTGCAATATTTAGTGGAAAGCTGGAGAGTTCCGTTCAGTTTTTTGATTTAGAGTCTTGGAGCACATTCCGAAATGTGTCCGAGTCAATTTAATGCTTGAATTAATGAAGTTCTTTTTCCCTGTCGAATAAGTATTTTCCAGTCTCCCAAGGTGGAGCTGAAGATAAGATAATTTCAATTGAACTAAAGTCATGAGTTTGAAGTAGGTGTGGGTGAAAAGGCGGCCAGCAAATTTTAAAAATTTCACTTGCATGTTAAATGGAAAAGATATATTTAGGTAGCTCTGTCACTGAAATTGTAATAAGTTTCTGTTGTCTGCAGTGCTGAAATATGTCTTTGCTGAATAATGTTTTTGAATGTACCACATTATTTGCAGATGATGGGAAAGTCACGTTCTCTGTTTATCAAGGAATACAATCAGAGGCTCTTCAATTGGTTGGTGGCCTTCTCCCTTGTCATGGTGGTGGTTGGCCGGTTTATCATAAAGTTCATATTGATTGAAATGGCAGCGTGGATACTCTTTATCTTCTTAGAGACATATACGAGGATGTTCTGGACAGCAGAGTCTCTTTACTACAACCCCGTGTGGCATTTTATCGTAGCCACTTGGGAAACTCTTGTCTACAGTCCGATACTTGATTTGGACAGGTAACACAGCACTTTCAATTGCACCTCAGAACAAACTGGCGTGTTATGTAAACTTATTGGCCGTGCATTCCAAGTAGAACTGTAGAAGTATTGTTTTCCTCATATGGTTTTGATTTGTTTTGGCAGATGGGCTATTCCCATTGGTTGTATAGCAGCAATATGGGTACTGTATTGGCGGTGTTACGGGAGAAGGAAACATGGGTCGCGTTGGCTTTTACCTCTGTATACTAGTCATAAAGGTGGCTCAAACAGACCAAGATCAGATTAATGGAGAAATGGGTGTGGCATTGGGTATGCAGCTTTTGATCAATCATCTTGGGCGAGCTTTTCCCTTTTTTTAACATATGAAAGCCCGCCAATCAATTTTTTGTTCTGGATAGGTCCCCCAATCTGAGATTTGTCCAAGACGGCTAGAATCAGAAGATCATCAACCACCCACACATATAGTATCACCATCATTTACTGTACCATTGTTACACAAAATCATTTGTATTAATATAATCTGATTTGTCTCTAATGCCAATTATTTAACACCTTCAGCTTTCCTCTTCTTTTTTCGTTGTTGGTAGCCGATAAAGCATCACCATCGTTTATGTGTAAAAGCCTGAATTGCGTAACTAGTAAAGTGTGACCTCCTACTTCCAAACTTAAACCCTCTTCATGTATAAAGCTCCGGCGTCCCGTCTTTAACATGACTACATGATGGATACTACTAGCCCAAATATTCAATCTCGCCCATGATCTTCCTTAGAAAATCTTGCACCTGGAAATGTAAACTCTAAATTGCATCGAAGTATTTGACTTACTAATTAATTAATGTATAATTCTTAGGTAAAAATAAAAAAAATTTTTGATTTCTCCAAATCCATTGACTCACTGGCATGGTGGGTAGTAAAATACAAAGACTCGTACTCTTATGCTTTGGTCTTTTTATTAGTCAAAAGTTATTTACAAATATGAAAAATTATAATTATTTTTAAATAATTAAAAAATAAAAAAATTAAAAAAAGTCAAAATCTAATTTAATTAAATAATAATGAAAATATCTTTTATTGAACATTTATCAACTTAAAAAATAAAAAAGAGACACACGAAAAAAGGAAAAAATTAAAAGAAAGAAAGAAATAATTTATGATTATTTTATTAACAATTGAAAAGACTCGTAATTTTGTAGTGAAAAAAATCTAAAAAAAATTAAGTAATAATATTTTAATTAAACTAGGTATAATTTTTAAATTGTTTTCCTTTTTTTTTTTTCTCATTTCCCTCCATTTCATTCTTTTCTCATTGGTATTGAAAAGAATAATGGTTCCTTCTTTTTCTTGCCATTCTTTGTCCATCTCCCCCTCCTTTGATCTCCATGCACCACTATAACTGCAACTAGAGGTGAGCAAAACCAAATCAGACCAATTATCCATCCAAATCAAATGCGATTTGGATAAAACGATTCGGTCTAATTGGTCCATTGAATCAATTGATACAAAATGTTTAATCTAATTAATTTTTCGTTTGGTTCTCGGTTTAGAAATTTTTAGACCATTCTACCCAAAAAATAAAACAAATTATATATATATATTATATTAAGAAGAATTGATAGTAAACTTAATTAATAATATATTTAAAATATATTAATTTATTATATTTATGCATATAAATCATAATCATAATAATTTAATTTTAATATTATTTATTTATAAATCTGTATTAATATGAAATTATAAGTTATATATTTTAAATGATATAACTTATTTGTTAATATTATAATATATGATAATAAATGTCACGACCCGGAACTTCTCTCGGGCCCCTGACAACCGCCACGACATCCCAATTGACACTCATTATCCGGAATGCCAACCGGAACCCCGTAAGGCTTACGTACCAGTTTCTAGCCTTCCCTGTGAGTAATTCTTTCCAAACATCCCCTTTTGAGGGTTTACAACTCATTTCTGGCTTAAATAAATCAAAATATAAAATTTGACTCATAGGGGTATTTTGGTCATTTTTCGACAAAAATATTAAAATCTGGTAAAAATATAGTTTATGCATCCAGAATACATAATCTGAAATCGGATTTAAAATCGGAAGTCCGAAACCTTCTTTTTCAAGGGTTTAAAGTAACATTTTACTATTCAAAAATATTGATAAAAATATTCCATTTTCTTATAAAATAATTTTTATAGACACGCATATAAGTAATTTTTATAGCGTGAAAGTAAAAAAAATTCATACATACATTAAGTTACAAAGTCAAAAGGTATAATAATAATTACAAAGACCGATGGGCCCATAACTATACAAATACGACAATGGCAATAAACCTACTATTTGTCGTGGAAAGACGATCTACGGTAGTCCTCGACAAAATCTGGTATCTACAAGCTACCATAGGCCTGAAATATTTGGACAGGAGGTGGGTGAGATTTTGCAATTCCAATGAGTAAACAAACATTATCATAAACATCTAAAGGTAAGTAAAATGGAGGCAAATTTAAATAGCTATTACAAACCATTTCATAAAGTTCCCTTTTTATTTCTTAAATCAAGAAATATTTATAAATTACCAAAACAATTGTTAAGGCTTATAACTTTTATTAAAATCATGGCTCAAGCCAAAACCAGTCCTCGGGGATATCTTGGTCGAGGCATCTAACCGAGTCCGCCAATGTTGTCAAAATAATTACACATTAAACACGTTTTAGTTTTTAAAACAAGCTGTTCCTTGGCGTTGGCCGAGATACACATTCACGTGTGGGTTCTACGTGAAGTGAACTCTAACACTACCCCGGGAGTTACCCTCCTCGCCTCTACAACCGGAATAACTATATAACCGGGTTTACTATGCCCCTCTAATAGGCGGTCCACAGAAACCCGCCATTGCAGTGACTAAACCCACCAATTTAATAAAATTTCGACAGTATAACGTGGCTTTTATTTATTTACCCAGCTTGCATAGTAAAAATCCAACTTTCATTTATTCCCAATAACATTTCAAACATAGCCATATATATACATATACTCATAAGCCTATTGAATGAAAACATCATTTGTAACACAATTTACGGCCTCCAAACTACTCAATTTTTAGCAAAATTCAAATATCCAAGTGATTCACCGAATCTCATCATTCAAACTTATTTATTTGCAAACATCAAAATCTCTCTTTTTAAAGTCATTTGCATAAAATTCACAAATAACAATTAAAATAGACTTTAGATAATTTACAATAATAATAAGTTTACTCACCGTTTGCACAAATTTAATGCTTTTTAGGTGCCCCGATTACTGTTCGTCGAGCACGACTTCCTTGCCTTTACCGGAAGGCTCTCCTCCTAGACACATTGTAAAAATTACACAATTCAACACATTTATGCTAAATCATTATATAATTGATTTAAATCCTATATTAATGCATGGTATGAAATGCAACGGCCTAAAACAGCTTAAATGCGGTTCTAGCTTATTTTCGGTACTTTACCCGATAAATTGCTAACGCGCTCCATTTTTGCTCTAAATCGTCCCATTCTCTCTCCAACATTTTTAACCATCAAATACCAGTTTATAACCCTCTGGAATCACTAAATTCAGGTCACTTTCTTCCTTTAAAAATTCAGTTAAAATGGGACATTCACCCGGTAAATTTTCTATTTTGTTTTTCTAGCACAATTAATCATTTTTCATCATTTTCCCTTCAATTCATTTGAATAAAAATCAATTTATCACCATTGGACAGCATTGAAGATTCAACTTAGAGTGGGTATTGTGAAAATTCCATGCTTTCGAGTCCAATTTAATTTCTAAACACCTTTAACTAACCGAAACTATCGATTTAGCTAAGAATCAAAACTTGAAAAATCCAAAATCTCTCCCCTTGAATTTCGTCCAGCCCTCAGATCTATTCTGTGATCTCTCTCTTGAAGCATGGAAAATGAAAACAAAAGCATGAGAAAGGTAGAAACCAAGCTAAAATCGAAAAATCTTACCGTTAGACGCGAAAACGGACGAAAACTGCGAATCCTTCGTCAAATTTTAAACTTTTCTTTGGTTTTTTCCCTTTCTTCCTTTTCTCCCTATTTCTTCCTTTCTTTTTCTCCTTATGGCCGAACCCCCCTAGGGCTGGAGCTTAAATGGGCTGTTTTGATTAAAATAATATTATTTCATTAAAACCATGCCACGTGTCACTTTCCCGTGGGATCCGTTTTAAAATTTCGTTCTGAAAATTTTAAATTTTCACCACTTCAAATACCATATTCATACATTCCAAAAATGAATAAATCATTAGATTTTGACAAGTTTTGATTGGTGAAAATTACGATTTTACCCCTAGGACGGTAAAATTATCGTTTTGCCCATATGTTCTGAAAACTGCCGGAATTGAAAATTTTCACTTCCTATCATCAAATTATACTCCAAATAGTCAATATTAATTAAAAATTTCACTTCATGGTCAATTTATTATCTTGGGTGGTAAAATGACGATTTTACCCCTAGATATCAAAATTTTTAAATTCATCCCAAATTAACCCTCGAACTCCAAAACATCATTTTAAGTCATTCCTGGACTGTGAAATATTAAATTTCATCTTAAAATTCTTATTTGAACTAGTTCGAGGTTAAATCAACTTAAGTGTACCATTTGGTACAATACCGAGTTTTAGCTATTCTTTGAGACTTTCCTAACATACAAACACGTTATTCATTGCATGTATGTCATGACATGTATTTATAGGGTCGGGTTTTACAACTTTACCCCCCTTAAAATAAAATTTTGACCTCAAAATTTCACTTACCAGATTCGACGAATAAATGCGGGTATTGGTTCCTCATCTGGTGTTCTACCTCCCATGTCATTTCCTCCATTCGAGCATTCCTCCACAACACTTTGACCATTGGAATGCTCTTGTTCCTTAGTACGCGATCCTTTCGATCGAAAATACTCACAGGTTGCACTTCAAACTTCAAGTCGTCATGCAACTCGATCGGAGATGATTCGAGGATGTGAGAAGGATCTGGTACATATTTCTTAAGCATGGAGACATGGAAAACGTTGTGGATCTGATCTAACTCCGGAGGTAGTTCCAACCGATAAGCCACTGGTCCAATGCTCTCAATGATTCGGAATGGTCCAATATACCTCGGGTTAAGCTTCCCTCGTTTGGTAAATCGAATCACACCTTTAAATATCCATTAAAATACCACCATTTATTATCATAGTATAATCAAGAAGAACTTAATATTTCAAAGTATTCAAATTATTACCTTTCCATGGAGAAACCTTAAGAAAAACCCTATCACTGATCTCAAACTCCAAGTCTTTTCTCCGTTTATCCGCATAGCTCTTCTGCCTATCCTGAGCTACCTTCAGTCGCTCTCGTATAACCTTAACCTTGTTATTAGTTAGATCGATCAGTTCCACACTAACTAACTTTCTTTCACCCACTTCATCCCAACAAAGAGGAGTACGACATTTCCTTCCATATAAAACTTCATACAATGCCATACCGATGCTAGACTGGAAGCTGTTGTTGTAAGCAAATTCCACTAATGGCAAGTGTCTATCCCAACTCCCAAGAAAATCCATGACACAAGCCCTCAACATGTCCTCCATAGTCTGGATAGTCTTTTCTAACTGACCATCCGTTTGTGAGTGAAAAGCAGTGCTGAATCTCAATCTGGTTCCGAGAGCTTCTTGAAATTTAGGCCAAAATCGAGAAGTAAATCGAGGATCTCGATCTGACACTATAGAAACAGGAACTCCATGTAGCCTCACGATCTCATCTATATAAAGCTGAGCTAGCTTCTCAATAGAGTATGTACTATGGACAGCTAAAAAGTGAGCGAACTTAATCAACCGATCTACGATCACCCAGATTGCATCCTTTCCCCTCTGTGTTTGCGGCAGTCCCAAAACAAAATCCATAGTTACATGCTCCCATTTCCACTCGGGAATAGGTAAAGACTGGAGTGTACCTGCTGGCCTCTGATGCTCCGTCTTAACTTGCTGACATACAAGACACTTTGCTACAAATTCTGCTACGTCTTGCTTCATTCCCGGCCACCAATAACTGTCCCGTATAGTCCGATACATCTTGGTGCTTCCGGGATGCAATGCATAGGTGGATGAATGGGCTTCTTCCATAATCGCTTGTTTCAACTGGTTCCCCTTAGGAACACAGACTCGGTCTTTAAACATCAAAATATCATCATCCCCGAGTCTGAAATCACTAACACCCCCATCTATCAATTTCTGCGCTTCTTTCTTTAACTCATTATCAAACCTCTGAATGTCTTTGATCTGATTGAGCAATGTAGGTCGCACAATAAAGCTTGCCAGTAAGGATCCATCCTCACCATTTTTCAATTGGACCCCGAGAGATTTCATCTCTAATAAAATTAAAAAATAACAACTCTGAAGTGTAGCTAAAGACGATGAAGACTTACGACTTAAGGCATTAGCAACAATGTTCACCTTTCCTGGATGATAGTCTATCACCAAGTCATAATCTTTTATCAACTCCAACCATCGCCTTTGCCTCAAATTCAGCTCTTTCTGAGTGAGCAAATATTTTAAACTCTTGTGATCTGTAAAGATACGACAATGCTCACCATACAAGTAATGCCTCCAAATTTTCAGTGCGAACACTATCGCTGCTAACTCCAAATCATGGGTAGGGTAATTTACCTCATGCTTTTTCAGTTGCCGGGAAGCATAGGTATCACCTTCTCATCTTGCATCAGTACACACCCTAATCCCATCTTAGAGGCATCACTATATACTATAAATTTCTTACCACTCACAGGAAGTGTCAATACAGGAGCGGATGTCAACCGGTTCTTCAACTCCTGAAACCGACTCTCACAGAGATCATCCCACACAAATTTAACTCCCTTACGAGTCAAATGGGTCAAAGGAGCTGCTATCAAGGAAAATCCCTGAACAAATCTCCGATAGTAACCGGTTAATTCGAGGAAACTACGGATCTCCGTCACTGTCCGTGGTTGCTCCCATTGCACAATTGCCTCTATTTTCTTGGGATCAACATAAATTCCAGCGCCCGATACTACTTGTCCCAAGAATACCACTTCCTGTAACCAAAACTCACACTTTGAAAACTTTGCATACAACTGTTTTTCCCGTAAAGTTTGCAACACTGTACGTAAGTGGGCAGCATGCTCATCATTATCTCTCAAGTAAATCAAGATATCATCAATGAACACAATAACAAATTTGTCCAAATAAGGATGGAACACCCTGTTCATGAGATCCATAAAAGCTGCCGGGGTATTAGTCAAACCAAATGGCATCACCAGAAACTCATAATGCCCATACCTCGTCCTAAATGCAGTCTTGGGTACATCCTGCTCCTTAATCTTCAACTGATAATACCCAGACCTCAAATCAATCTTAAAGAACACCATAGCACCTTGTAACTAATCAAACAGATCATCAATCCTAGGCAGAGGATACTTATTCTTGATGGTCACTCGATTAAGCTAACGATAGTCGATACACAATCGAAAAGTGCCATCCTTTTTCTTAACAAATAAAGCCGGTGCTCCCCAAGGTGAAATACTAGGACGAATGAAACCTTTGTCTACTAGGTCTTGCAACTGAACTTTCAGCTCTTTTAGTTCTACTGGAGCCATTCTGTACAGGGGAATAGAAATAGGTGCGGTACCCGAAAGTAAGTCAATAGGGAACTCAAGCTTTCTATCTGGAAGTAGTCCCGGTAACTTATCAGGAAACACGTCCGGGAACTCACTCATTATTAGGACATCTTCTAGCTTAGGTTCCCCTATTATAGCATCAACCATATAAGCCAAGTAAGCTGGATACCCTTTATGCACCATTTTCAATGCTTTAATTGTCGAGATTACACAAAACGGTAAAACTCGACGTTCTCTTACAAATATCACATCTGCTCTCTTAGAATTCCGAAGCACTACTTTTTTCCGAAAACAATCTACGTTCGCCCGGTGTGTACTCAACCAATCCATGCCCAAAATCAAATCAAAGTCCCAGATCTCTAAAGGAATTAAGTCACCCCTAAACTCTTCTTCACCTATCCTAACTCCACAATCCCTATAACACACATTTCTGACCAATTGCTCTTCCAAAAGGGTGTGCACTGCAATCTCCTCCTTTAGTGGTGACAAGTTCCTATTTGAGAATGATGCGAATGATATACTCACATATGATCTATCAGAACCCGAATCTATCAAAACATGTGCATCTCTATCAAACACAATCATAGTACCTGTCACAGTGCTAGGTCGAACTCGGGCTTCATCCTCAGTCACTGTGAAGACCCTGGTCGAAATCTGGGGTTGCGGTCTAGAAGATGGCTGCTTTGGGGTATTACTCCCCATGCCTGACCGTATCACTGGGCCCTGTCTAGACTGTGATCCCGAAGCATCTCTCCGCGGTATGCTAGGACGAGTCGAAGAAGTAGAAGTAGTCACCGTACCTCGTCTCAACTGAGGACAATCTCTCCTCATATGCCCTTGTTGACCGCATTGAAAACACTTTACAGCCTCTCTACATGACCCAACATGAAATCCTCCGTAATTACGGCACTTGTCCAATCTTCCTGAAGTCCTCCCCTGACTACTCATCACTGGCCGACCAAATCTAGAAGATCTCGGTTGTGACTGCTGAGATGGAGGTCTAGTCGATGCCACAGATGTTGAGGTAGTACTTCCCGCAGTAGATGTCGAATCTCTGCCTCTCTTTAAAGACTGACTCGGGAATGTAGGCAAATTTCTTCTCTTTGCAAACTCAACTCGAATCCGTCTATTCTCAGTAGCGAGCTTCTCAGCCTGTAAAGCCATCTGCACAACTTCCTTGTACAGCTCCTTACCAGTCACTATCATACGCTCTCGTATCTCATTACGGAGTCCCTCTTCAAAGTAGTTTACCTGGTCTTGTTCCAATCTCACCAACTCAGGTACATAAAACATCAGCTCCTTAAAATGAGTCTCATACTCCTCAATGGTCATATTCCCCTATTTTAAGCTCAAAAACTCTCTCTTTTTCTCCTTCTGATGAAAATAAGTGTAGTACTGACCATCGAACTCTCGGAGGAAATCCATCCAAGTCAGTGGTATAGGAAAGCAAGACTTCACGGAACTCCACCAAGTACGGGCTCGCTTCTCAAGTAACCGTGTAGCCACCTTCAACTTCATCTCATCATCTAATCCCATATCTACCAAAGTCTCTGATACCTGAATAATCCAATCTCTAGCTATGGTCGCATCCAACTCACCAGTAAACGAGACGCAACCAAGCTGCCTAGCCTCCTTTAGTTTCTTGGAGATGGACACATCCTGTGCCTGCTGAACTGTAGGAGCAACTGGAGGCGCTACCGGTGGAACCTGACTAGCCTGAGCCTGACCAGCCATCGCGGTAAGAAATGCTGCTAGTGCCTGGGCTGCCTCAGATGACATGACGGGTACACCAGGAGTAGCAACAGGTGGTGAAGGAGGTATAGGATGTGGGGGACTGTCATGCTGCTTTGTAGCAGATGCCACTCTAAAAGATGACACAGCCGATTCCTCTTCCACAGGATCCGGTCGATTCCATCTACGACGACCTCTCCCCCTACCGGTAGGTCTAGGAATAGGTGGTAGCTCACGTCGAGGAGGCATAATGATCTACAAAAAGAACAGAATTGGTTTAGACGACTTAAAACTCTATATGCAACTAACTAATCTTAACTAGGCCACACTGACATTGTAATTTATTTTAAAATAACTTTAAATCCAAGAACCTTAAAAATCAAAATTTCTTTCAAAACCATAAGCTTTTAAACCAAAAGCTCTAATACCAATCGAATTGTCATGACCCGGAACTTCCCTCGGGCCCCTGATAACTGCCACGACGTATCAATTGACACTCATTATCTGGAATGCCAACCGGAACCCCGTAAGGCTTACGTACTAGTTTCTAGCCTTCCCTGTGAGTAATTCTTTCCAAACATCCCCTTTTGAGGGTTTACAACTCATTTCTGGCTTAAATAAATCAAAGTATAAAATTTGACTCACAGGGGTATTTTGTTCATTTTTCGATAAAAATATTAAAATCTGGTAAAAATTCAGTTTATGCATCCAGAATACATAATCTGAAATCAGATTTAAAATCGGAAGTTCGAAACCTTCTTTTTCAAGGGTTTAAAGTAACAGTTTATGACAGTAAATCTACTATCTGTCGTAGGAAGACGATCTACGGTAGTCCTCGACAAAATCTGGTATCTACAAGCTACCACAGGCCTGAAATATTTGGACAGGAGGTGGGTGAGATTTTGCAATCCCAATGAGTAAACAAACATTATCATAAACATCTAAAGGTAAGTAAAATGGAGGCAAATTTAAATAGCTATTACAAACCATTTCATAAAGTTCCCTTTTTATTTCTTAAATCAAGAAATATTTATAAATTACCAAAACAATTGTTAAGGCTTATGACTTTTATTAAAATCATGGCTCAAGTCAAAACCAGTCCTCGGGGATATCTTGGCCGACGCATCTAACCGAGTCCGACAAGGTTGTCAAAATAGTTACACATTAAACACGTTTTAGTTTTTAAAACAAGTCGTTCCTTGGTATTGGCCGAGATACACATTCACGTGTGGGTTCTACGTGAAGTGAACTCTAACTCGGGAGTTACCCCCCTCGCCTCTACAACCGGAGTAACTATATAACAGGGTTTACTGTGCCCCTCTAATACGCGGTCCACAGAAACCCGCCACTGCAGTGACTAAACCCACCAATTTAATAAAATTTCGACAGTATAACGTGGCTTTTATTTATTTACCCAGCCTGCATAGTAAAAATCCAACTTACATTTATTCCCAATAACATTTCAAACATAGCCACATATATACATATACTCATAAGCCTATTGAATGAAAACATCATTTGTAACACAATTTACGGCCTCTAAACTACTCAATTTTTAGCAAAATTCAAATATCCAAGTGATTCACCGAATCTCATCATTCAAACTTCTTTATTTGCAAACATCAAAATCTCTCTTTTTAAAGTCATTTTGCATAAAATTCACAAATAACAATTAAAATAGACTTTAGATAATTTACAATAATAATAAGTTTACTCACCGTTTGCACAAATTTAATGCTTTTTAGGTGCCCCGATTACTGTTCGTCGGGCACGACTTCCTTGCCTTTACCAGAAGGCTCTCCTCCAAGACACATTGTAAAAATTACGCAATTCAACACATTTATGCTAAATCACTATATAATTGATTTAAATCCTATATTAATGCATGGTATGAAATGCAACGGCCTAAAACGGCTTAAATGCGGTTCTAGCATATTTTCGGTACTTTACCCGATAAATTGCTAACGCGCTCCATTTTTGCTCTAAATCGTCCCATTCTCTCTCCAACATTTTTAACCATCAAATACCAGTTTATAACCCTCTGGAATCACTAAATTCAGGTCACTTTCTTCCTTGAAAAATTCGGTTAAAATGAGACATTCACTCAGTAAATTTTCTATTTTGTTTTTCTAGCACAATTAATCATTTTTCATCATTTTCCCTTCAATTCATTTGAATAAAAATCAATTCATCACCATTGGACAGCATTGAAAATTCAGCCTAGAGTGGGTATTGTGAAAATTTCATACTTTCGAGTCCAATTTAATTTCTAAACACCTCTAACTAACTGAAACTATCGATTTAGCTAAAAATCGAAACTTGAAAAATCCAAAATCTCCCCCCTTGAATTTCGTCCAGCCCTCAGATCTATTCTGTGATCTCTCTCTTGAAGCATGTAAAATGAAAACAAAAGCATGGGAAAGGTAGAAACCAAGCCAAAATTGAAAAATCTTACCGTTAGACGTAAAAACGGGCGAAAACCGCGAATCCTTCGTCAAATTTCAAACTTTTCTTTGGTTTTTTCCCTTTCTTCCTTTTCTCCCTATTTCTTCCTTTCTTTTTCTCCTTATGGCCGAACCCCCCTAGGGCTGGAGCTTAAATGGGCTGTTTTGATTAAAATAATATTATTTCATTAAAACCATGCCACGTGTCACTTTCTCGTGGGATCCGTTTTAAAATTTTGTTCTGAAAATTTCAAATTTTCACCACTTCAAACACCATATTCATACATTCCAAAAATGAATAAATCATTAGATTTTGACAAGTTTTGATTGGTGAAAATTACGATTTTACCCCTAGGACGGTAAAATTACCGTTTTGGCCCTATGTTCCGAAAACTGCCGGAATTGAAAATTTTCACTTCCTATCATCAAATTATACTCCAAATAGTCAATATTGATTAAAAATTTCACTTCATGGTCAATTTATTATCTTGGGTGACAAAATGACGATTTTGCCCCTAGACATCAAAATTTTCAAATTCATCCCAAATTAACCCTCGAACTCCAAAACATCATTTTAAGTCATTCCTGGACTGTGAAATATTAAATTTCATCTTAAAATTCCTATTTGAACTAGTTCGAGGTTAAATCAACTTAAGTGTACCATTTGATACAATATCGAGTTTTAGCTATTCTTTGAGACTTTCCTAACATACAAACACGTTATTCATTGCATGTATGTCATGACATGTATTTATAGGGTTGGGTTTTATAATAAACATTCTACATATTAATATGTTATAATTATTACATTTTAATAATGTTTCATAATATAAAATGTTATGAATATATATATAATTATATAAACATTATATATAGTTAATTTATACATAACCATTACTATAATTTATAATAAACTTTATTTATATGATTACACTTTGTCACGACTTGAAACCACCATCGAGTCCGTGACAACCGCCGCGATATCCCGATATGCACTCATCCCCCGAGTATTGTATCGAGACCTCGCAAGGCTCTCGTACCAGTCTTTCCAACCCCCCTGTGAGTTTCTATTAATAATTTCATACTTTAAAACATTTCGTCCAATTTCGCACCAAAACATGAAAAAAGACAAAATTTACTACACATGAGCATTTCGGTCATTTTTCGTCGAAAATTTTGAAATTTGGAAAAATGTTACTTACGCATAAAGAATTCATAATTTACAGTCGGAATTGAAATCGAATATCTAAAACATGAATTTTGTGTAAAATTTCATTTAATGGAATAAAATAATAATATTTCATAAAATAAAATATTTTTTTATAAAACAATTTTTTTATAGATATCCGGATATAATTTTTACAGCGTAAAAACAAAAATACTATTACATATAGTAATACAAATAACTGAAGTATAAAATTTAATTTACAATGCTAAGTGGGCCCAAAATAGAGAAATACAGTCTACGAGATGAATCTGTGAAAACTAAAGTCGTCACCACAAATGCACTTCGTGTCAAAATTTACTATCTACAAATGTCTGTAAGCCTGAAATGGGGAAATTGAGGGGGTGAGTTTTACAACCCAGTGAGTTGGATAACTACCATCCACGACATCTAAAGTTGAGTAGATGGAGACAATATAATAAAAATACCATATCAACAATTAATGCATACACCAAATTTAGTAAAATCATGCCAAATAATTTTATTTATTCAAACACAAGGCTTATGATTTATTTTGTAAAAACTAGGCTTTGCCCAAATCTTATACTCGTGAACACTTGATCAGAATGTCCCATCGAGTACGCCAAGGCTGTTACAATTTATACCATAATTGAAAAATATAGCCGTTCCTTGACGTTGGCGGAGTTCACCATCACGTGGTGGTTCGGCGTAATGTGAACTCTAACCATACCTCAGGAGTTACCCTCCGTGCCTCTCATACTGAGGTATAATATAACGGGGTTAACGTGCCCCTCTAATAGGCTGGTCCACAGAACCCGCCACTGCAGTGACTCATCAACCCACGAATCGATAATAATTCATTTAACATGATTTGGCAAATTTTTATTTCTAAACAATTTATCAGAACAAAGCAGTCAATTCACATTTTCCAATACGTAATTTCATAAGCCATAATTTCAATTTTGAGTACATAAACGTAATTTCATGATAGTCTCCACATACTCAATATTAAAAATCCGTTTTTCGATTTAAAAATCATTTATAAAATTCAATTTATTTTAAAAGCACACAATCATGTAAAACTACTTCAGATATTGAAAATGGTAGATTATCCACTCACCTCGTCACAGGAGTGCACGATACTCTTGTTTTAATTTCCACTACACCGAAATTTTCCCGCGTGTCCGTGAGCTCACCACCTATACACGAATCCCGACACAAATTTTCATTATTTGTGTCCAACCAATATAATTTATTTCAGGCTCTACATACTTGAAAATTGGGTAAAAATAGTTCGGACAGTCGTTAAATCACGGTGTCCGACCGACTCGCCTACACGCATCTAAATTGGCTAAAATCTCCAATTTAACTCCGATTGGACCCGTTTCAGTTTCTAATTGTTCGATTATATTCCAATTATCCAATGGTAGCAACTATGGGTCAATTTACCAGTCTGAGAATATAAAATTACAATTTTACCCCTAGTGGGTAAAATTTTCAAATTTTATTTTGAAAATTCCTAATTAATTCCTACTTTTACTATTCATTAAATTTACCTAAAATGCCATTCAACCATATCAATTTGCTGTATTTCCAGCAGCCAAAAAGTCTCCAAAAATTCAGCTAAATTGGTTTTCTAACATGAAAAAATGTGATTTCTTGAAATCTATCACTATAATTCACTATTACCTAACTAAAACACCTATTTAACCTAAAAATCACCATATTCAAGCATCAAATCCACCCAAAAATCCAGCCATCAAGGTGCAGCAATACCCATATTTTATTTGTGCATGAAAGTGGAAAAAGAAAGCTAAGGAAATGAAAATCACTAGGAAAAATAAAGAAATTCACCTTTTTCAAGCTTGTTTCCTTAATTTCTCTTAATTTCTCCTTCAAAATAAGCAAGGTTTCATGGATTTTCTCCTTTCCCCTTTTGCTTTACTTGGCCGGCCATACTAGGGTTCATTGGCTGAAAAATCAGCCTATTTAAAGGCTTAATAAAATATATTATTTTAATGCCACATGTCACAATTTCATTGATTCATTTTTAAATTCTCATCTTTTTCACTTTCTTTCAGCCAAATTTCAGCCCTTATCCCCTGATTTTTCCAAGAGCTTCTAGAAAAAAATCCCAATGATTTTTATAGTGTAATTTTGTGAAATTACACTTTTACCCCCGAAAAAGTGTAAAATTACATTTTTATCCCAAAAATTGAAAAATTACCACAAGACATATTTTTCAGTCCTCAAACTCATACCACACTCCAATTTGTCAAATTTGATCTAAATTCTCTCAAAAAATTAAATTTGGCCTTTCGATGGTAAAATTACGATTTTACCCTTGCACTCCAGAAATCACCAGAATTTCTTCTTTTTCCACTTTTCAACTTCAAATAACACTTCAATTGATTAATATGATCAATCTCAATGAAATGGGATCAAAAAATCTTTTTCAAAAATTCCAAATTTATCCTTTAATGACAAAATTACTATTTTACCCTTGTGTCTCAAAAATACCGAGAATTGTACTTTTCACTGCTAAACTTCATTTTATACTCCAATAATCATATTGTATTTCATATAATTATTCTTGGTCATAAAAATCAAAATCTTTATTAAAAATTCACATTTTGTCCTGAAATTGAAAAATGACCGTTTGTCCCTAATTGATCAATTTTCCTGATTAACCCCAAACTGAACTTCGAACTCCGAATCACTGTTTTAAATCACTCCATGGGTTTTAGTTTTCTCAAATTCATCCTCAATTCTCTATTTAAACTGGTTCAAGACTTATTTAACTTAACCATACCCTTAGGGGTAATATTGTCATTTAACTTGTTTCTCGGGGTAATTCAATATACAAACATGTTGTCCAAAGCATGTGAATGACCTGTCACAGATAAATTAGGGTCAGGTGTTACACACTTACTAATCTTATTAATTATCACCTTAGTTTTTATAACATACTGTTTATAATTAGTTATTATTTATACAAAGTTTGATATAAAATTGTGTCAATAGTTTCATAAAAACATAATAAAGTAATATATTATATATACATACATATATTTAATTTATACATAAGCATTATTGTAACTTAGAATAAACTTTATTTATATGATTACACTTAATAATTTTATTAGTTATCACTTTAATTTTTATAATATGTTATTCATAATTAGTTATTATTTATACAAATCTTGATATAAAAATTAAAATATTATAACATATAAGTTGTGTTATTAATTTCATATATATAATACAATATATATATTTAATTTATACATAATTTGTATATTTTATAATTATAGATGAAATTTATAAATTTTAATATTATAATTTGTAAAAAAATAAGTGATAAAATTTTGATCCATTGGTCTAAAATCAAACTAATTTAACAAATTTTATGTTTCGTCAGTTTGGTCTTTTTTTATGTTTAGTCGATTTGATCTTTCTTTATGTTTGGTCAGTTTTTTAAAAATATTTGATCCATTCAATTTTTAAATATGATGGACTAAACTATCCAATTCACTTATTTTCTCACCCTTAACTGCAACCCAAAATCATTATCATCAAGACATCAACAAAATATATTGAATTATTTAACAACTACAAAAATTTAATAAATTCACAAGAGCTTGGTTGGTTAAATTTAAAATTGATCTCTTAAGAGCTTGATTAAAAAGTACAAAAACCTTCTTAAATACAAAAAATTTATACCTAGTTTAATTAGAATATTATTACTTAATTTTTTTAGATTTTTTTCATTTCATAATTATGAATTTTTAAAAATTGTTTATAAAATAATCTTAAATTATTTCTTTCTTCCTTTTAATTTTTTTTTCATCCTATGAGTTTTTATTTAAATTGATAAAAAATAAATAAAAATTATTTTCATATTTTTTAATTAAAATTGATTATGATATTCTTTATATTTTTTATTTTTTACTTATTTGAGGGAAATTATAACTTTTTATATTTATATTGATTAACGGTAACAAAAAGTCAAGGTACTTAGTAATGAATTTTGAAATAAAAAGGATATAAAGTGTACTTTAGAAATGTATAAGGGGTTTTTTTGTATTTTACCCATTTGCTTGTTGTGGTCCTTTTGGCGTTGCTTTTCCTTCTATTCACTTTCTGACATTAATAAATTCTTTCTTATCACGGTGTTTAGTCTGTTTACCCTTATTTCATAAAGAGACACAGCTTTCATTTAATGTCATCTTCCTTCAGTTACATCCCCATCTAATTCACATGTCACAAAGATTCTTAGTTCGTTCGAGCTGACCCACTTTCGGTACATAACACACAGGTTCTATGTAAGTTTTATTTCTGTCAGGGAATGAATATGATGGGGTCTGTTGCCAAGAAGTCTGCTCTGATAATCTGCGGTGACTACATGGAAGATTTTGAAGTGATGGTTCCTTTTCATGTGCTGCAAGCCTTTGGAGTTTGCGTTGATTGCGTCTCTCCCACCAAGCTACCTGGCGACAAATGCATCACTGCTATCCATGATTTCTTAGGATTTGAGGTAAAATATGCTTCGCTGTTTAGTCCTATGATACCAGTTACTCACAAAAGAAACAAGGAAGCCATTTGTTTCTACGACATTGAATCAATAATTCTTTTACTTTCTTCTCCAGCTTTACACAGAACTGCCAGGCCATTCCTTTACACTGAATTCAAACTTCGATGAGGTGGAAGCCGGATCCTATGACGCCCTGATTATTCCTGGTGGCCGGTTCATAGAGCGACTCAGTGTTGACGATAAGGTCTTGAGTATCGTTAAAAGGTTTGCTGAAGCAGGAAAGCCTATTGCGACAAGTTGTCATAGCCAACTTCTTTTGGCCGCTGCAGGACTTTTGAAAGGCAAGAAATGCACTGCATTTGCAAGCATGAAATCTGTAATTGAGCTGGCGGGCGGAGTTTGGTGGGAGCAACCAGGAATTACTTCAGTTTTTGACATTACTGCTTGTCTCAAAGATGGAAATATCTTAAGTTCAATAGGGTGGCCAGCGCATGCTGAATATCTCAAAGTTCTGTTTAAATCCATGGGAGCCAAAATTCATACAGCTTGGTCTAATTCAGTGCTTTTCATTTGTGGGGTAAGACAGCCTTAGATTAATGCCCAAAATAAGCTCATCAAGGGTAAAACATAAAGTTCTCCAAGCAAAATTTGTGAAATTCTTGATTAAATTATATAAAACTACAAGTATGGTAACGTCCTCTTTCCAAGTTAATTAGAGTACCAGACCCAACTTCTTTCTCTTTACCAGGAAGATACATATAAAACTCACAAACTTGTTTTATTTGGTGTTTCCAAGGACTATGTAGAAGACTATGAAATCAACGTCCCATTCCGTGGACTGCAAGCATTAGGCTGCAAGGTTGATGCAGTTACCCCAAGCAAGAAAAGGGGAGAAACCTGTGTCACAGCTATCCACGATGACGAGGGAGCCCAAGTCTTCAGCGAGAAGCGTGGTCATAACTTCTTTATTACAGCCAATTGGGATGATATCAGTGTTCATCGTTATGACTGCATCGTCGTGCCCGGTGGGAGGTCTCCGGAGTTGCTGGTAATGAACGAGAAAGTAGTCAATCTGGTGAAGGAGTTCGCTGAAAAAGACAAGGTCATTGCTGGAATTGGGCAAGGGCAATGGCTTCTAGCTGCTGCTGGTATTGTAAAGGTGATTATTACTATTTGTTCATGCTATTGCTATATAAATATCATTATATCTATGAACTCTGAATACCTTGAAATTGCTGTAAATCGGAAGTTGTTGAAACCAATGAAAGTAATTAATTATATGCGATATAATCATTTTTCCAGGGGAAGAGATGTGCGACCAACTATGGAATGAAGGTTATGGTGAAGATGGCTGGAGGGGATTTGGAAGAATCTGAAGGGTGTGTGTCGGATGGGAAGCTGGTGACTGCAGCCGGATGGCCTGACCTTCCTGCCTTCATATCTGAACTCTCGAAACTTCTTGGTTTGTCTTTGAGTTTTGAGTGAGACTATTAGAACTCAGCATAGAAATATGAACTATGCATGAAATTAACGAGAGTCTAGGGAATAAAGTTGGGTTGTCATCCTCCTGTTTTAAACTTTTTTTGTGTGTTTTTGCATATAAGACTAGGTTAAGTAATTTTAAAGACTACTTCTTTTTTAAGAAGCATATGAAATATTTTCATTAAATAAAAGATTTACAAATAAATTATCTTGAAAATCGATAGATTGCATCAGAAGAGATACAAAACCATCCTTTTGTGCATGATTTACAGTCCGATTGCCGTGAGTTGAGACAACATCTCAAGGCTCATTCAAGCAATGTTCCCCGATACAAACAGATAAAAACACAAGAAACATGACAGAATCATCCCGCCATTACCAGAATAGCATCATTCCTATACACAATATAATCACCAAAGGAAAAAACCAATTCCATCATTCATAGCAGACCATTTCCAACATCAAGGCCCCCATCACCCATGCCAAGGCCACTCCATTTCAGCACCAAGCAGAACAAAATAGAAATCTGCGAATCCCACGCAGCCTCAACAGCACCTTCCCCTGGCTCAAGATGAACACTGTCAACAACAAACCATGCTCCGTAACATAGATAGGGCTTTCGAAGGGTCTAGCAAAAAAAACAATCAAAGTCAATAAATCTTAATTAACTAATAAGGTTCTTTTTAAGTCAAATTCCTTAAATTTTTTCTATAAAAATGTTTACATAAAACTTAAAATTAAAAATTTAAATCGATGACTTAATATATCTCTTTTTTAAAGATTAATAGTTCTTATTAAATTATTGATAAAATTTTATGAATTGATTATATTATTATTGATTAATTGTTTACATATTTTGATTTAATCATTAAACTTTATCAATTAATCAATTTGATTTTCGATTTTAATTTTTAATAAAACGTTATTAGGAAAGTACATGATGAATTGGACCAAAGAACCCTACTTAACTAAATGATATAATACCTAAAAAAAACTATTAAATTATTTTTAAAAATTTAAATAAATTTTTATTCTTCTATTGTGCTGAATTAAATCCTTATACTTTTATTTTAAGTCAAATAAACTTTTATAATAAATTATTTATTAATTATTATTAAGTAAAATATTACTTGTCATTCAATACCATGTGATGCTAATGTGGCATTCTGACATATCATTATAGATTATAATAATTTAAAAAATTGAGTGGATTCATTGTATAAGAAATTTGGACAAACACCCCAAAAATCAACACACCACTTACAGAACAAATCAAAGTGGTTGTAACAAAAGGAAGAGATCTCGGTTGCCTAAAAGATCATGAAAGCAAATACAACCAAGGAGACCTTGTGAAGACAAAAGCAGAGCACCACTTGGTGTGGACACATCATCACCAAACAACTAAGTCATGAACCAAATCAGATCTATACAAAACAAGTAGCCATTTGTCGCCATTGAGTCAAAATAATGGCCACAGAAGACATAACAACATGCCTACAATGAAAATATCTCAAAAGCTGTAGTGCAACAAAAATCAAGTCTACAGCTTTTACATTACCCTTGGTTCTCCGCAAGAGGTTTGACAACCTTTAAATTGTTAGTGTAAGCCCTGCAAGCCAATTGATTTTGTATTTGTAAAACATTATATTAATTTGTCATATTTCATATTAAATATATTATAGATATTTTATATAATGTATGAGGTATTTTTTTTTTCCATGAGTTTATTTATAAAGAGTTATAAGAGACTTATGTAGATGAAGTCCTTTAAACATAATGGCCTTACAAAGAAATTATAAAGTTTATAATGATGAGATTCTTATGCATCAAAACCTTGTTCCTAAATTTATTCCTAGTCATTGTATTGTCAAGAATAAAGACATTGATAATGCTCAAAGGCCGGTACATGTTAAGTGTCATGAATTACGCTCATTCACTTAACTATGCGATAGTTTGTGCGATACTTAAGTGGACGCTTCCACTCAAGCCAGCCAATAACTCATTTATATTTAATTAAACATCATCAATAGCAACAAATTAGACTAAGGCAAAGCAAATCGAAATCATAAGGCATATTGAATGCTATATACGTAACCACTGAGCCATAAAAAGAAAAATATTTTATTAATTTGAAAATAAGTACAAAGGGACCAAGACACGTCATTGTCGGACCATAGTGGTAGCCCTAAATTATGCGCTACAAATATACCTTTACCAATTAGGTAGCCCAACAATTTGCCGACTACTCACCTTCTATAAAGAGTTTACGAGATTTTATAAGTATTCTATTGAATCTCAACTCTCAATCTAGTGTCTCGTTCCCCTCTAAAAGTCCTCCGAAAGGTTGTGTTTATAGAACTTTGAAGTTAGGCCAAGTTAGGTAAAAAAGAAGTCAATTTCAGCTTAGATTTCCTAAAACTATGTGGACCGCAGTCTTGCCCAATTAATTAATAGAAATCGTAATTGCCCTAGTACTACTGCAATATGTCAACTTTGACAAGAATTTTGACCACTTTTCAGGCTGAATTAGGTAAAGTGGTAAACATAAGAGTTGTAGCTTTTCCTCTTATCTTTTCAATGTTCTAAGAATTAATTCATTTGGAACTCTGTAGAGATAGTTATGACCAAAATACCAAAACATATGTAATGAAAATCTGTACCTCAAAACTGCTCTTCTTCTTCCACTAAAATTCTTCTTTCATTAAACACCTACAAAAGCACAAATAAATCAATAACAACCTATCTTAATCATATTAACACCAAATTAAGTATAAAATTAACTAAGATTAGATTGACTCACATAAATTAATTAATTTAAAATAATTAAATAAAATTAACTAATTTTTATGCATTACTACAAGAACAAAGCTAAATTACTATCAAAACTAAGTCCAAATAACTCTATATCATAGAGTTACGATCTACCAATAGCCATTACAATGCTTGAAATGAGGATGTTCCCTTCCTAAAGGATTTTTCTTTTTAAAACTTAATAAGTTTTTCTAGAGATGTCACACGGGCCATTATAATATTTGAAAATGAGGCATTTTCCTTACAAGTACAAAATATTCAATCTCCTAGACAACTCTACGTTGTCATAGTTCAATACAAAGTTGGCTCATGACATCTTCCCCCACTCAATTTGTCAACATCTTCGTTCCTTGGTTGGCTTGAAATTCTTCAATCTTTTGCTAAAAGGCACAAAGATCGACTTTATCCTCCCAAGTGATCTCATTTGGCACCAAATCCCAAACCTTTTCATCTCACCAGGTACTCATGTGTTAGTCATCGGTTGATTGTTGTTGTCCTCCCTACCATAATCTCCTCCACTCGACGCTGTGATGGTGGCTTGATGCTAATGGCTACTATTGTGGCTCAACTCCTACTTGCATTTGCTAGATCTGCTGGAACAACTTCAGGTTGCTAACATGAAACATGAGGTGTACCTTCATCCACTTAGGTGGATCAATCTTGTAAGAAGTCTTCCCCACATTTGTTATAACCGATAATGGACCTTTATGCTTTTGTACTAGTCTTTGATCTCTCTTCTTTAAGAATCGAAGTTGTTCGGGTGCCAACTTCACCAGCACCAAGTCTCCCACCTTAAAATGTTGCTCCCTTCGACCTTTATTTGTCCACCTTTTTATGCGACTGGCGACTTTCTTTAAATAGGCTCTAGCAATTTTAGTGTTTTGTCTCCACTCCTTAACAAAGTTGAATGCTTAGGGACTCTTCCCGCTATACAACTCCACTAAGGTATAGGGAAGTCTAGGTTGTTATTCGATGATGACCTCGAAAGGAGTTCTATTGGTGGTTGAGCTCTTTTGTGAATTGAAATATAGTTGAGCCACATCTAGTAGGTTGGGCTAATTCTTCAGGTTCGCCTGTACAAAACGCCACAGTTATTCTTCTCATAACCCATTGAAGCGTTCTGTCTGACCATCTGTTTGCAGGTGATAATTGAAAGATATTTTTAGTTTTGACCCAATAGTTCGAAAAGCTCTTTCCAAAAAAGCTTATAAACCTTAGATCTCTGTCGTTGATAATGCTCTTAGGAACAATCCAATATTTTATCACATGTTTAAAAATCATATGAGCCATGTCTTCTACGGAGCCAAACTTCTGTACCAAAATGAACGTCACGTATTTAGAGAAACGATCCACCATTACCAAGATCACTATCATATATCCCACTTTAGGAAGTCGTACAATAAAGTCCAAAGAAATACTTTTCCATGATTTGGTTGACACTGGTAAAGGTTCGAGCATTCCAGCCAGTCTCTATCTATTTACTTTTTCCTGCTAGTAAATGAGGCATGTCTTCATATAATTCATCACGTCTTGCCGCATATAAGGCCAATAGTAATCTTATTTCAGTAAAGCAACGGTTCGCTGTCAACTTAGATGTCTTGCTCAATGAGTGTTGTGACATTCTCGCATTAGTTTTTGCATAAACTCTCTCACTCTTAGAACAAATATGCGTGGTCCTTTCATTAGTAGGAGTTCATTTTCTACTCAAAAGTATTTCGACTTTCCACTATCCACCAACTTCATAATGGCCATTACTAAGGGATCTCAATACTAGTTTTCCTTAATAAGATTATGGATATTTTTTGTCATTTTACTAGTTGTCATTAGTGCGATCACCCTTAGAGCACGAATTCGACCTTCCTACTGAGGTGTCTGCCACAAGGTTCGTTTTTCCAGCTTTGTACTTGAAGGAGAAATCAAACTCGACTAGGAACTCTTGCCATTTCACCTACTTGGTTATAAGTTTTGGTTGTGTGAGGAAATAACTTATGATTGTGTTGTCAATCTTAATCACGAATTGTGATCCTAACAAGTAATGTTGCCAGTCTTGTATACAGTGAATCACTGCTAGTAGTTCTTTCTCCTATGTTGTGCATCTCCTCTCAACATCATTCAATTTTTGACTTTCAAATGCAACCGAGTGTTCTTCTTGTAATAACACTTCTCCAAGGACAAAGTTTAATGCATTTGTTTGTACCTTGAAGGGCTTTGCAATATCGAGGAGTGATAAAATGGGATCAGTCACCATCATGTCTTTAAAGTCTTTGAAGGCTTTTTAATATTGCAACGTCCAACTCCACTTTTGTCTTTTTTTGAGCATTTTTGTCAATGTTACTATCCTTCTTGAATATCCTTTCATAAATCTCCAGTAATAATTGGCTAGCCCTAAAACGAAATAAGCACAATTGTATTCTTAGGGGTGGCCCACTCTTTAAAAGCTTATATCTTCTGCATATCCATCCAGATGTGCCCTTGTTAAATTACGTGGCCAAGGAATTGAATTTGAGTTTACTCGAATGCACATTTCTCCCTTTTCACATACAATTAATTGTCATATAGCCTTTGGAAGACTTGTAGCAAGTGTTTTTTATGCTCTTACAAGGTTGAACTGTACACCACAATATTATCCAAGTAGATTACTACGAAATTGTCCAGATAATCATGAGACACCTAATTCATCAATTTGCAAAAGGTAACAGGAGCATTGGTTAGTCTCAAAGGCATAACAAGAAATTCAAATGCGCCATACCAAGTTACATAGGTGGTTTTCAATTCATCTCTAATTTGGAGAAGTACTTTGTACAGAGATCTGTTATAAGAGGAATATGATATTTATTCTTAACTGTGACTTTATTCTTAACGCATATTTATTTTTTTGACAGAGTATTTGGGGCCTCAAAAGATGCCTTTGATGGTTAGATAAATCCGATTTGAATCAACTTGTCTAATTGTTTCCTTAGCTCTACTAACTCTAAAAGAGCCATCCTATATGGCCTTTTTACAGTCAACTTGATTTTTTAGAGTAATTCTATCTTGTGATCAATAGCTCGTCTAGGTGATAGAATCGTGGGTAATTGTTTTGACATCAAATCCTGGAATTCTTCCAAAACCAGTTTCACTTCTTAGGGTATTGGATCTGTGTTATCTTCGTCTTTGTAGATAGGCATGGCCATGTAAGAGGGTTCACCTTTCTTGATCCGTTTCTTAAATGTATAGCTGATATAATCCTCTTTCCACTCTTGGGTAGGATTGTAGCCGGTACCACACATGGTCCTTCTCCAAAGAACATTAGGCAACTCACAGCAAGGAAAAGGTGGCTTGTGCTTTCATCATAAAATCCAAGTCCTAGATAAAATCAAAGTCATCTACAGTGGCTACAGTCATGTTCACTTTCCCTTCTTAGGAGCTAATCTTAACGTTTACGTTTTTAGAGTTCCCTATAATAGCTGAAGCTAGCGAGTTAACTGCTTTCATCTACCCAAAGTCTTTCTCAACTTTAAGACCGCATCTCTTTGCCTCTCCCAAAGTGATGAAGGTGTTTAAGGCCCCCATGTCAAGCATGGTGTAGACACCTTATTTTGTTTGGATAATTTTTTTTATTATAGTTTATTTAATTTTATCTTTCATTGACATTATGCTATTGGATTAAGCTAATTCTAAGTTTAATTAAAATTAAGCCATTTTAAACTTTTTAAGCCAAAAACTAATATGGTTTGATTTTAAATTGGACAGTTTTTACTTTTAAAGCCCTAAAGACCCATAAACCAATATATCAATTTTTTTAAAAAAATAAAATCAATCAAATCAAAAAATAAAAAAAAACTGTGGCAGTTGCCTAACTGACTACCATGGGAGCCCATTAGGAGGCTGTCACCTCCCTACTACATAAAGCCACCCTCGACTCTCTCTCCAACCCACTTTTAGCCTAGAACACATGATTACCCCTTCTCCCTATTGTCCAAAAATATGAACAACTGGGTTCTATAAAAAAAACCTCAAATTATAAAAGAAAAGAAGGAAAAAAAAAAGAAAAAGATTATTTTTTTTTAAAAAAAAAGTCTTGAAAAAAAAGAATAAGAGATAGAGATGTTATCCCTGCAAAAAAAAAAGGCAAGACATAAAATGTGAAAACCCTACCTTTTAACAACCTCAAAACTATAAACATCAACCAAAAAATAGTATTTTTTTAAGTCTCGTTTCTCTTAGATCTAGGAGAAAAGAGAGGTTTTTTTGAAAAAAAGTAATCTGATTAAAGGGTAAAAGACTTTAAGAGGAATCTTTAGTGAAATTTTGAGGATTTTTCGACATCGGCGATGACAATGTTGGCCAACGGTGGTCACCGGTAGGTAGTTGGGGTGGGTGGATTTCTTTTAAAAAGAGAAAGAGATAATGATGGTTAGAGAGAGCAAAAGGATGAAAGAAATGAGGGTGGAGAGAGAAAAAAAGTTTAAATAGTTAAGGTTGGGTAAGAAAGGGCACCAAAACTATGTTGTTTTGAGAAAGTAAGAGTGAAAAAAAAAAGAGTGGAAAAGAAAATAAAGAAAGGAAAGAAGAAAAAACAAATGGAAAAAGAGAAAAGGAAAAGAAGGGGCGACTAAGGCACCAAAAAAAAGAAAAGAAAGAAAAAAAGAGAAAGCAAGCTGTCCAAATGATGAAGCCCAAATAGAAAGAAAATCCAAATAAAAAAAGAAGTAGAGGAAAAAAGAAAAAAGAAAAGAAGAAAATAAAAAGGGCTCAGCAAAAAAGGAAAAAGGAAGTGGAGAAGGTCTAAATTCGTGGAGGGTCAACAATGGTGTAAAATAATGGACTCTTGCCTAGTCCATTAAAGGTGAATTTCTTGAAGCTCTTATTTTATTTTATTTTAAGTTTATTCTATTTCATTAGTATGATTAGCATGAAAATAATGACTTAAATGTACTTAGATAGATGTAAAAAAATAAAAAAGATGAAATTTTTAGCTATATAAAATATACATAGGCAAATATGAACAAGGTAATAATAAAATATTTAGCTATCTAATATATATATATAAAGAAGAAATATGATAAAAAAAATCTTTTGGTTATTTTGAATTAACTTGATGATGGAGTTTCACTCAGGGATAAGAAGAGTCGTGTTTCGAAATGAATTTTCTAGGTGCAGAATTTGATTAGGATTTTCATCGAAGCGTGGGGATAAATCCTAATTTTAAATTCCAAAACTCCATTAATTCAAAATAACAATTTTAAAATCTAATAAGAATAAAAGGAATTTAATTAAAATAAAATATCAATTATACAATCACAAAGTATAAAATTAAATATTATATTTATAAATTAATTCATTTTGCATCGCACAAGATTTGGTTATTTTACCAAAAGGTATGAAAACCCCAATGATGGGATTTTCTCGAAAAACTTGTAAAGATGAGATCTCCTCGGGGCATCCATAAGTGAGGAAAATTTTGAGACTTCACCAAAGCATTGAGATGGTCTGCAAATGATTTTTTGATACAAGGTTTCATTTTCAATTGTTTAAAATTGATAAATCATGACATCATTTCATAATTGCATCATGTGTACTTGTAAAACTGAATAAAATGCTTTAATTTGCTAATAAAATAAAGAATAAAATAAATAAACAAAGATTAGGGTAACATAAGAATAAAATTAAAAGTTAAAGTTAATATAAGATAACATGTGATTAAATGATACCGTTCGTGGAACGAGCATCATGAGGGTGTTAATCTTTTTCTGTATGTAACCATACTCCCGAACCCATTTTAAAATTCACAAACCAATTTATTGTTCTTTCGAAGGATCCAAAATCAATTTAGTACCTCGTCGACTAGAACAAAATCAATTAGTGGTCAATCGCACATAAACAAAAAAGATTAGTGGCGACCCCTAACATTTTTCATATCTAGCAATCATATTCTTGGACTTGCACGTTACAATACATGTTTTTGGTTCTTTTCTCATTCAATAACTCCTCTACATACATTAAACCTCGTTGGGACTCTTTCTCCATCTTTTCTAATTGTGCTTTTAAGGCATTGAAGAAATGAATGGAACCCATTCATACTGGCTCTTCCTCGGCTTTTTTGACTGTGATATAGGGTGGTGGGGTCTCAACATTGGTAGTGCATATTGCACTAAGAGTTTCTCGATGAGGACAATTGGCTACTCAATGTGATTCTCTGTATAGAAAACAAGATATCGGAGGTCATGGCTTATTGGTTCTCAGTTAGAGTGAGTCTCTATCAATTGATCTCCTGTCGTCTCCCTCACTTGAGGGTCTACTAACTCTCTAAAATTTTACTCTATTGCCTAAGCTAGAGCTATTAGTCCTAAATAAAGGGTCTTTCCTTTTGTTAAAGTTTTCACTATAATCAATAAGATGCTCGGTAGCCGTAATGGTCGAAGTCACATCTTGTACCTTCTATCGCTATAACTCCGTCCTCACCCATAGTTTCAAATCCTCGAGAAAATAGAATAGCTATATTTGTCAGTCATATTCCTAATATCTAGCATTAAAGTAGAGAAATTATTCACAAATTCCCACACTGATCCTATTTGTGACAACTCCCACAACTTTCGCCTCGCCATATACTCAACATTCTTAGGGAAAAATTAGTTTTTCAATTCTTGCTTGAGGTCCTCCCAAGTGTTGATGCGACATTCACCATCAATGAATTTGAAACGCCACCATAACTTCGCATCCCTAAGAAGATACATTGAAGCCATCACCACTTTGTCCTCCTCCAACTCTACGCGCATAGCTTGAAAATACTGCTCCATATCACAAAAGAAGTTTTCCAACTCTTTAACATCTCTAGCCCTTTCATATCACTTGAGCTCTAGCAATTTGGCCATTTTACCTAGATCTCTTAAGTTTGCACTAGCATTACTTACAGTAATAACTAAAAGATTTACCTAAGCTTTTAATTCTCCAATCTTGCCTTGGAGAGTGCTCAATGCATCCCTAGTCTCATCATCTAGGGTATTAATCATCTCAAATGGTTCCCGCTGGATTGTCTCAATTTCATTTATTCACTTGTGTGGAACCATTTAAGCTTTTACTGGAACCATTGTGGCCTCTAGCTCATTAATCTTTTGATGGTCTTCTAGTGAACTCTGCATGGTCACCATATTAACTCTTGAGCTCAGCACATCTCGTCCGTGCTCTGATACCAACTGTCATGAACTTGAGTTCATCAACCCTAAACCCTTCGTTTAAATATACAATTGTCCATGTGGCACTTAAGTGGACATTTTCACGCAAGTTAACCAATAACTCGTTTATATTTGATCAAACATCAACAATAGTAACAAATTAGACTAAAGCAAAGCACATCGAAATCATAAGGCATATTGAATGCCATATATACAACCACTGAGCCACAAAAAAGAAAATGTTTTATTAATTTGAAAATAAGTACAAAAGGACCAAGACACACCATTGTCAGGCCATAGGGGCAGCCCTAGCTGATATATTATAAACATACCTTTACCAGTGAAGCAGCCCATCAATCTGTCGACTGCTCACCCCTTACAAAAAGTTTATGAAATTTTATAAGTATTCTTCTAATAGCCATTACAATGCTTGAAATGAGGATATTTCCTTCCTAAAGAGTTTTTTCCCGTATTTCTTTCTTAAAGGGTCTTTCCCCTTAAAAACTTAACAAGTATTTCTAGAGATGTCACCATGAGACATTACAATGTTTGAAAGGGAGACTTTTCCCTTACAAGTACAAAAAACTCAATCTCCTAAACAATTATACGCTATCATAGTCCTATACAAGGTTAGCTCATGACACCAAGTCTCTTTACTTTGAAAGTAAGCAATTAATCCATAGGTTGAAGTATGCGATATACTTAAAGATAGTATGTGGGTGCTTGTTAAAGAACAAGTTTACTGAACATGACCTAATATGAAAGTTTCATTTGGTATTTCACTCAAGTGTCTATAGAAATACTCTCATGTATTAGTCGTGTAAGTAAGCCTTAGACATATCAAGTCATCTTGTATGTGTGTTGTCATGCTTTGATTTCACCTCTATGGGTCTAGAGGTGACCAAATGCCTAAACATGGTGCTTTTGGATATAGCACGAAGCATGCGAAGATGAATGAGTAGTCTAGAAAGGATTCATCGCCCCAAGTGATTTAAAAGAGACATATCTCATTTGCTCATAGCTTATATTGATTAAAAGTCCTTGGCAAAGGCAATCTTGATAAGTCAATACAAAAGCTGCAAGAGTAATATGGATAAGTTAGAAAAAGACACCAAACCAAGCTTTCTATCTATCCAAGATATATGATGAAAGGATTGAATTACACTAAGATACTATACTTTGAAAGGTTAATCAAACCATATTAACTCTCCTAACATTTAGATGGTCTAATGTATTACTAGATGCCGTTTATAATTTATAAATATAAGTATAAATATAAATTCTTAGTTGAATTAATTTATATTTATTACCAACATGTTAGGTACCTAATGGGTCATACACATAAGATGAATTGTCGAAAGTAATTTGAGTTCAATTGGATGTGATCTGATTGATTTTATAAAGGCTTAATCAAATTAGGTATTGGGCTAAATCAAATGTGATTTGATGGAGTATTAAATAAAGGCTCAATTAGCCCAAAACATTTTCTAATCCTTGTCAGATATGAAGTAGGTCAATTTACTCTATAAAAGAATCCTTTAGCCTCATTTTGAACGTACAAATGAGTCTTTTTTTATTTTCTCATGTATTGAGATAGGATCACATCCAAAAAGACAGAAACATAAAAAGCTCCAAGTTGAGAGTTTGCTAGCACAATTTTTGGCTTAGGGATTCACACACTTTTAATAAAGAGATTTCAGCAAATCACTATGTGGATCACCATTAGAAGTAGGGCAATTATGCTGCTATAGTTTGATAAGTCTTAGTTAGTGTACAAAAGTGAAAAACGAAACGTTTAGAAAGACTCCAAAAAAAGTAGACATCAAACTTTCAAGTATGTCGAAATCTTTCTCTTGTGATTTGTCTATATTAGTTTCAATTAAAGTAATCCATGGCTTAGGGGATTAAAATTTTAATAATATTCCGTTACATATGATCACCTTAACATGATTTGAATCCCCATCATAAACAGTGGTCGAGAGTAACATTTCCAAGAAAAACCTACACAACAAACAACATGTATAGCCCTTAGAATAAGCAAGGAAGCCAAAAAAAACTAGCCCAAAAAAAATCCATATAATCTATCACACAAAGTTTCCCAAAGTTCAATTTAAGTTCCCCTGCCCTTTGAACTCTTGTTTTAACGAGATTATCAGTTACTTTGTTAATTGTCCTTGGGATTTCCTAATTTTCCATTTTTTAACTTTAGCTTTATACCATTCTATCTACATAATGGTGGCTCGAAGTTTCCATGGTGCTTCCCCAAAATAGTTAACCCATTTCACAACATTTGTCGAGTCACTTTCCAACACTAGTTCATGTGTTAAAGCCAATTTGTATACTGCAAAAATCTGAATAGTCTTCCACATCTCTAACTGCTCAATTGTGTTAGCATTTTTCACACTTACAAATAATAGAAAATAAAAAGAGTCCCACCGTTTCAAGGTTGTTTTTACATAAAAAATAGCAAGCTAGCTCTATATTGAGCAAACCCCTTCTTATCAATATTTCTTTTATAGCCACTTTTTAACAAGTTACCAACAGAACACCTCCACTTTATACCGAGTAAGGCCCTTCTACATTTGTTTCCAATAATCAGCCATAGTGTTCGAAGCTAATAAGACACTTCTACAAAAGGATTTGAAGTTACAAATCTCGTTAAAAATTCCTTTCTATATGACCTTATCTTCAAAATCTTTCCTTAGGGTTTGCTCACCAATTATTTTCAAGAATTCACTCCATTGTCCAAGTTTCCACCCGAACATGGGTCTCCTAAGGTCCACCATTCAATGCCATTCGTCATCATTCCATTCACCAAACTCTTTCATGCCTTATCTTTTTTAATAGATGAGGCAAACACTCTTGAAAGTTTGTATCATAGCACAACCCCTTCAATCCAATGATTGTTCCAAAATTAATATGCTTTTAGTTCCCTAACAACACTCCCAACCCTTCTTTAAAAGTGCTAGCTTAACCATTTGAAGTGATGAGTGGTTTGATGATATTTTTCCACACCCCGAAAGTCATCCTAGTGCTTGCTACCACTAGAATCAAACTCTTTTTGCCATTACTTAACTTTTTTACTAGTATGTTCCTCCACGAGCTATCATTCTTGTCAACGATTCTTCAAATCCATTTATTCAACATAACTCTATTTTTGAGATTAAGATCAACCAACCCCAAGCAACCAAGATCCTTATAGAGGCAAATGGATGACCAATCTACGTATTAAATTCTTCTTGTTTCGATGGTACTTCCCATAAAAATCACCACTGTATTTTATTAAGAATCTCTTTCATCCCTTGTGGCATTTGGAAAATCAACATGTAATAGGTGGATTAATATACAAATATGGACCTCAAAATTGTAACTTTTCCTCCCACGAAAAGAGTCCTAGATTTCATTATAGCAAGCAGAGTTTTAGATTTCTTTATAATTAGGTCCCATATTTTGTATGAGTTGGTTGCATCCCTTATCAGAAGCCTAAGGTAAATTGTTGGGAGGGTACCCGTTCTACGTAAAATTCTCCTAGCCCATTCTTGTATTCTACCTTCTTCCATGTCAATGTCGTAAAGGCAACTTTTACAGAAATTATATGATCATGTGAAATTTTTCAAACTTTAAGTTAGCGTCAAATGAATATAAATGACAAGTAACATTTTAATTAATAACAATTAGTTAATTATTATTTGATTTAAATAAAAAATATACAGTTTTGATTGAATACAATAAAAGAGAAAAACTTATTTGAATTTTCTTAAATAGTTCAAGACTTTTTTAAATACTATGTTTCACAAAATTATGCTCGTATTTAAAACAACAACAATAAATATGTGCATAGTAATAGTAATAAGGCATAATATATAAAAAAGCTATTAAACTATTCAGAAAAATTCAAATCAACCGTTATACTTTAATTGCGGTCAATTAAGTCTTTATATTTTTATTTTGAGCTAAATAAGTCTTTATATTTTTATTTTGAATCTAATAAACTCTTATAAATAATTATTAACTTAATAAAAATATCATTTGTCATTTTATGATGCGTGACGTTAACATGACATATTAACATATTATAAGTGATGATGATATGGCAAGTTGATATATAATAATTAATAATGATGTAACATGCTAATTTAGTATGATAACATGATTATGTGATATTTTTTACTTTTCATATTAACATTATGTTAATGTCATATACATATAAAATAACAAGTGGTATTTCGACTAATAATAATTAGTTAATCATTAATTATAAGAGCTTATTTGATTCAAAATAAAAACACAAAAACTTAATTAAATGTAATAAAAGAAAAAGAACTTATTCAAATTTTCTTACATAATTTAAAAGCTTATTTGAGCATTGTGCCTAATAACAACAATAACAACAATAATAAACAGTAAGGGTATGTTTGGTTTGCAGAATAGAATAGAGGAGGAATAGAATCTGTATACTATAAGAATAGAATAAAAGAGAAATAGCTACTATATAGCTAGGTTCATAGGAATGGAATAAGAGAAGAATTATTATCATGATATATTCCGGTGATTGGTTGATAGAAATAGTTTTAGGAATAATTAAGAAATAAGTGGTAAATGATAAAAATACCTTTTATTAAAATTAAAGAATTTATTTTGTTAAAAGATAAAAATATTCTAAGTAATAAAATAAAAATACCTTTTACTATAATTAAATAATATTTTCACCAAAATACAAACATATTTTTATCATAATTTAATAGTATTTTTTATTAGAAAATAATTAAAAATTTTATTATAATTAAATAATATTTAATAGTAAAAGAGAAAATATATTCTTCATTAAATTTAAAAAATACTAAATAATATTCTTTATTATATTTATTATTTCAAATAATATTATTAAATAATATTTTTTATAATATTTATTATAGTTAAATAATAGTAAAATATTAAATAATGTATAAATATTTCCTTTTTCTTTTTTTTTTGAAAATGAAGTAAAAAATTTTGTGTCTTTTGTGCTTTACCTTGTGTCTTTTGTGTTTTGGTTATCAATTCTACTTTCTTTGCCTTCTTCTCACCCTTATCTTTCTTGATCTTCTCCTTGATTTCACGAAATGCAACTTCTTGGGTAGCATCTCGCACTTGATTGGAAATGGATGGCGGAACAACAAATAAAAGAGAGTGGACAGCAATGGAGCGCAGCGGCAGTACCGGAAGCTAAAAAAACGGAGTTGCTTTAGAGAGAAAAGGAGTGGAGAAGAGAGAAAAAAAGAAAAGGTTTAGTATTATTTTATAAGGTAATTTTTTAAATTATAAAAATATTTTTTTAATCAACTTCTTTTTTTATTCTTAACAATTCAATATAACTATTATCAAAAGAGTCTTGATAATAGCTATTGAGGCCTCTAATCATTTCATTGAAGCAAATGCAACTTTTATCTAAAAAATAAGAATAAGATAGTAATGGCTATTCCATTCATCCAACCGAACACGCCTTAAAAGGAATGGAAATCAATTCATATTAATGCCCATATGGGGAGAATTAAATGCTGGAGTTATATTTATGTTTTGAACCCTCCTGAGCTAAAACCAATCCATATCACTGCCCAAGCCAATTAATCTCAACTTGTCAGATATACAGTCAGAAAATTTAATTAAGAATCAGACAAGCAATAGTTGGCAAAAAATCCTCTAAAATAGAATAATTGGAAATAAATTCCACGTTCCTTGTAAAGTTTTAGCAAGAATCCAATTCTTGTGACTAACAACGTACGCTGTTTTTGGAAACACAGCGGTCCTTATCCGACAACATTAAACTCAATTGAAAAGTTTTATCATGAGGGAATTTTCCTTAAAGAAATTTCAACTAATTTGAAATTGTATTGAAGTGTACAACGAGATGTCATCAACTCTTTTTTTTTTTTGGCCCCCTCAAATACCCTACTATATACTCTAATAACACACACACACACACACACGCACACATATATATATATGCATAATTATAAACATATATATGAAGAAAAAATAACTCTGAATATTAACTTAGAATACAATTACTCTCATAAACCCTAGTGATGAAGCATTATATCCCAACATATGGTTTACTTTGGAAGGACATAGCCAGCAAAAGATTAATTAATTTATACAGATAATCATATAAAAGGAGAGATAATGTGGAAACGTTTTAGTAAAATAAGGTAGAAATGACAAAAATTGATGAAGCTGTCCAGGGGCGACATTCAAATTGGATACTCAATAGGCTGCAATGCAAGCACATTGAGCGGGAGGGAGGATATATGGTAAGGTGGCGTTTTGAAACGTCACCAATACCAATTCATGTTCCTTGACCTTTTATCCTGCGTTTGCATATCTGGAAATTGATTGCATTTCTTTCTTTGGAGCAAAACCTTAACAAAAATGAGTCATGACTCATGACCACACATTTTACCATTAGTTCATTGATGACATACTCGCTGTGCATATATGACAACTCACCCTGACTCGGTGGGGCTCCCATTTCCTAAATATTGCCCTCAAAATCCACCTATCATTTTTGGAAGTATAGTTGTAAATTGGATACGTTTGCCCACTCTTGTAACGAATCTCAAGTGCAGGTGTCGCTTGAAACCAAACGCTCTCTATTCAGCCAATTATTATATATATGGTGTCATTTTGTCACACTAAAAACTACTCTCACAAGTATCAGCATTCTGGCAAGTTAATTTCATCTTTTACCAAAGCTTCTTTTAGTTACACTCCCTCTTTTCCTTCATTCTTTGCCATGCATATATATGTATCATATGACAACTTCCTAATCGTTTGATCTTTCTATTGCAGGGATTTGTTAAGGGTTCAGTGATTTTAATCTGAAGATGAGGACTGTTGTGTTTGTCAATACCATCCATGAGGGTGAGATCTTGATGCCACAATGGCTTTTGCACGATTTAGTCCACTGTTTGATTGGTTTTTGGTTGTAAATGTTTACGTTCTTTTTTCATTTTTATGTACCATACTCTCGTCTGGTTGATTTACCTTTTCATGGTTATATATTCATATGAGACTGTTGATTCATGTACTAGCAATCTTGATCATATGCTTTTATATAAATATATATATATATGTAAATCAATCAGTTTTTTTCTTTTGTTTTTTGTTGTTTAACCAATATCAATCCAAGTCATTCTATATCTTTTCGTCAGTGTTGTCTCAAATTTGTGAAAGATGATTGCTGATCGCTAATCTGCTTTCTGACTGCTCTTCATATCTATCTATCTATATATATATATATATATATATATATATATATACACACATCAAGATTATATTTTGATTTTCCCCTAAACTATGTTGTTTGACAAATCTCTATGTCAATTTTTATTGTCTTGATCTATCACATATGCATCTTAACAGTTTATTGATCAATAGTTATTTACGCGCCAATTAACGATCATTTAAATTTTTATTTGATTAGCAGTTAAATGGCCGTTTATTTGATTAACGGTTATTTACGCGCCAATTAACGGTCAATTGAATTTATATTTAATTAAAGATTAAGTGGCGCGTGAATACACGGCGCGTGAATATAATAACAATAATAAATCTATTGTACTTGCAAGACATCAATAATAAGATATCATTGATAATGATTGAATTAGTAAATAACGTAAGATCTATGATTTTTCTGCTTGTATTGGTATCATCTTGATCAATAAATTACAATCAGTTATTCCTTTTGAATTCTGAAATGTTACTCTATATATATATATATATTTATCAAATATAATTAGCAGTTGACAACATATGCCCTAGTTTAATTATTAACCTTCAATGAATTTGTAGTAAAATTTAATATCAATTTGCATTCATTTTTCTTAATAGATGAAGATGCATATTCACCGGAGCCGACCATTTTACCAAATCAAGTTCAGACCACCATCTCCAAGGATACTGCAAAGTCTGAATCAGGAGGTGCCGTGCAACCCACCCCACTGAACGGAGATAACAAAGATGAAAAACAGCAGCCTGACCCCGGTGTATGGCTTACTAATTTTACTGTACTTATCACTGCTTAACATGATGCTTTGTTAAAATGAAGCCCATGATAACCACTACTTAACTATTTAATTATAAATGAACAGATGGTCATGAGAGCTAGGAAATGGATTGGAGTCCTGGTTTGCAAAGAATTTGATGATGGCTCCAAATGTATGGGCGAGGTTGCGGATTACTCTGAGGAAACTGAGTTGTACAAGGTCATGAGTTCTTCATTATTACAATAGTTTTAACTTTCCAAATCAATGCCTTGTAGGATTTTGTGTGAAATGGGATCTCTTTATATATCCTTCATATCTCGTAAAACATGACATTTTTTCTTGGTTCCTTACACCCATTGTTATTGCAACTCAACTTCTTTGTTTTTGCAGATTAATTATGAGAATGATGTCTCTGAGGACCTGGATTATGAAGCATTACGGCCAATTGTAGCCCCTCCACCGGTAGTTTGCCAATATCTGGAAAGCATTGGTCCTAGGTAAATCACTAAATTAAGAAGGCTAAGCAACATCACTACATTAAAATCCTTGTGATTAATGCGGAAATGGTACTTTTAACTATATTTTAATGCTTGATGACATGTTGTCACATTATCCGGTATATTTGATTGACTGATTTATTAATTAACACCTTTAAATTAACAATGTCAAATTAAACCTTGAACTCTAAACTATAAATGCTTCATGTACTATTTGTATGGTTACATACTGAAGGTTTTGATCAAAACTTATATGTGAACTAATAATCTGATTTTCTAATTGCATATTTGCCTTCTCAAACTGTCCATACATATTGGTTACTAGCTAGGATTGAAACTTTTGACATGTGCATGATCTCTGCAATATTCAAGCCTTGAACTGATTAGAATTTGAAATGTTGGCTCAGTGAAAATGAAAAGCGAAAGAAGAAACGGCACCTGTCAGACACAACAGTGCCAATTCATCCGAGAAGGCCTGCCGCCCCAGTCCAGCCCGAACCCAAAAAGAGGAAGGCCAAAAAACCTGTGGGTTCAGCCAGCACCTATGTGCCCCTGGCATATAGAGAGACCAAGAAGGATGCCTATTACTACTATTATTAGTAGCTGCAATGTGGTTAGTTTCACAATCCTTGCTTGGAGTCATTGCTGAGGATGATCGATCTTGGCTACGGGTTTAATGCTTAATTCTTTCTGTGTGTAGGTTGAACCAAGGAGCTCTTGGGATGCTGCTCAAGGGATTTTTATTCAATCGCAACTTTGCAACCAAGTGCTGGTTATATTCTCCTATGTGTGTTTTCGCTTCAGTTTGTCACATCGTCTAGTATTAAAACTCTAGATTTATTCTCGTTTCTCTTCGGATTGCTTTTCTGTTTCAAGTTGTTTTAATTTCATGACTATGTTGCTAGCATGGAGACTGCAAGGAGATGACCATGTGCTTGGATTAATGTTTGAGATATTATTATGGATTTAAGTTTGAGATATTATTATTATGGATTTGATTTCTCAGGGCTATTTCTCTTAGTAGCTAGTTGGTACTTAACATTTTAATAATAACAAAGTCATTACAAAAAAATAAAAAATAAAAAAAAGAGAGAATATTTACTACAAAGATATTCTTTTTATAATACATATAATTAATCAATTATTTATTAAATTATCTCTCACTGGATTACACAACCAATTCTTCATTATTTTCATTGTTAAAAAAGTTCTTTGAACATTTGCAGTCACAACAAGATCAAGACTAATTTTACTTGTAAAAAAAAAAAAAAAACTGGTGGATAAACGAGCAGTTTCTTCTTTGTCCGCACTAGTTTTTTGACAAGATAACCAACCTCGCATGTCGAGGATATAAGATCACTACTAACCATTGCTGTAAACTCAAAAGGATAAACCTAGGTGCGAATTTTAGACATTTGTAACTTTACATTATCTGTTGATACAAGCTTGGCAATTCATGTGAAAAAGGTTAAGGTAAGTTCAACTTCAAATTTATGTTTTAGGGTTTAGACCAAGAGAATTCTAGACTTCTACTAATTGGGTTTTAACACATTTTCCTTTGTCTTTGTCACAGCCGAACGAACTCCTTAAACACTGAAGAACATGACATTGCCATGAACACAATTGGTTTAAGTAGCCTTAATTGGTATGAAGAGTCAAAGGACATGGGTTGATGGAGAAATTTCATGTAACATGGGGATCTATGGAGAAAGAGTTGATATTGGACCAGGAGGCATTGCTTAGGCTCTAAGGTTGTTGTGCTGTGAGTAAGAGCGTAATCAAATTGAGTTTAGTCGAAACAGTGCATGATCTGGAGCTTGAGCTGCACTCCAAACTCGTAGCTCAAGCTTTATCGAGTATTATTATTCTGGCTCGTGCTCGACTCGAGGAGGATACCGAGTTACTTGAGCTCGCTCGACTAGGCTCATCAACTTAGCAAAAAACAAGCTCGATTAAGTCCGGTTTGGTAATTAAAAAATAATTATTTTATATAAAAATATTTTATTGAAAACTTTAATATATTTTATTATTTTGGGTAAACTGTTGAAAATATTTTTTTAAAAAAAATTTTCCATTTTCACTCTTATGTGCCTTCATTGAGCTATTTAAAAGAAAAAAACTAAGGATGGAAAACTTCGATTTAAATTATTCAACTTTGTCTACTGTAGTTCTGGGCATTTCTTTCAGATTTCACACAACATGAGCAACAAGAATGCCTGCTGCCGGCTTCAGCCAAAAGTGTAGGCGCGAGGAATCTTCAGGCCCATTAAAAATTTTGGGCTGGTAATAGATAGGATGGGTCCAAAGTTAGATTTGACTCGTCTTTCTGGGCTCACTGTGATAACACCGTCATTTCCAATTAATTAGACACCGAACCAGAAGCGACGCCGCTTTATACACCGAAACCGGGAAATTTGGAACTGGAATAACGATCCAACTAATTTCCCTGTTTTCTCTTTCCTCCGTAAAGCCCTAATCGCAGCCAAAAATCAGAAAGCATACAAACACACACAAAAAAGAAAAATCCCTAATTCTCAGAAATGGACTCACACTTAGCCGCACCGAACCGCTCCCGCAGCTCCCAGACCCCATCCCCATCTCACTCCGCCTCCGCCTCCGCCACCTCCTCCCTCCACAAGCGAAAAATCGCGACAGCGGCGTCTGAGGACCACGCGCCCCCTTCCTCGTTCCCGCCGTCTTCGTTCTCCGCCGACACACGCGACGGCGCTTTGACCTCCAATGACGACCTCGAGAGCATCTCCGCGCGCGGCGCCGACTCCGATTCTGATGCTGACGACTCAGAGGACGCCGTTGTCGACGACGAGGAGGACGACTTTGACCACGACAATGATTCCTCCATCCGCACATTCACCGCCGCTCGCCTTGAATCCGGCTCCGGAGGCGGAGGTGGCGGCTCCGGCTCGGCTCGGAACACGAAACTCAAGACTGAGAATTCCACGGTTAAGATTGAGAATGCTGATGGAGGAAAAGACGGTGGAGCCCCCGGGTCTGGGTCAGTGGGGCCCACTGGTGCTGCCGGGGCAGGTGGTAGCTCAGTGGCGGCACTTTCAGTGAAGGAAGATGTTAAGATTTTTACTGAGAATATACAGACTAGTGGAGCTTATAGTGCGAGAGAAGAGAGCTTGAAAAGAGAGGTAAAGTTTTCAACTTTCACAAAAACTTATGCACATTGCATCTTACTTTGTTTTAATGGATTGCTTTTCTTGTGAATTATGGTATATACTTCTTACTTTTATTATTATTTTTCAATTTGCAGGAGGAAGCGGGAAGACTCAAGTTTGTTTGCTATTCGAACGATGGTGTTGATGAGCATATGGTTTGGTATCTAATTCACTTTTTCTTACGCATTCTTGTTGCATTTTTTTCCCTGGAAATTGTTGTGAAATCTTCAATTGTGCATGTTCGCTCTAGTTATTACTAGCCTTTGATGGACTATGTGTAGGGGTTTTGGTTTTGGCTTTCTTGCAACTCTCCATGAACCTGCGAACTGATAATTAAAAAAATTATGCTTTTGCTTTTGGCTTTGCAGGTTGATTGGATTAAAGAATATTTTTGGAAGACAATTACCCAATATGCCAAAAGAGTACATTGTCCGGCTTGTGATGGACAGGTAGGAAAGAAATTTTTGAAGTCATATACTGCTCTTAAGTTTTAAATGGGAAACCTCACTTTATTATGGATTTCTTAGTTGGGTCAAACATTCATGCATCTTAACATATGAGTATTGAGTTGCTGGTGGATATTTTTGTACACATGACATAAGCTCGTGGAATATCTTTGTTAATTCCCCTACTGCTTCTAGTGGGTTATTATGCTTCTTTAAATTACATAATCTTCAAGTTTGCTTCGCAATGCATTCATCAGTTGTGCATTTTGAGATCTCACTGTACTTCTTACTTTGGATTTTGTAGAAGTCATAAGTCTGTGATGGTTATCAGACGCAATCAGGTTGTTGGTGGCATCACATATCGCCCATACGTCAGGTAAGATTTAATACTTGTGTATCATTTTCATTCCTGCTCTCATGTTATTATGTGTCCAATCAAATTCTGCTCCTTATATGGTATATTCTCCTCTTTGAGTTCCTCTATTCTTATTTGCTAAATTTTTGTTTTAGTATGTTTTCATTAAATATTGAGTTTTACTTCAGTTTTACAATAAACAATCTGAGATTCTTATGGGAATGACTTAATCACAGCATGGCTGTCTGTTCATTTCATTCAACAGTTTCAGAACAACTCTGATATCTTCTATGTATGTATTTGTTCTGCAGCTCTACTCTTGTAGGGGGTGTGATAATCTGAGAATTGTTTTTCCTTCATGATGTTAATGCTTTAATTATTCTCTTAACTAATACTTCTTTCCCTGGTAAAATATCAGCCAAAAGTTCGGGGAAATAGCTTTTTGTGCAATCACAGCGGATGAACAAGTTAAAGGTTATGGTACCAGACTGATGAATCATTTAAAACAACATGCACGTGATGTTGATGGACTAACACATTTTCTGACTTATGCTGACAATAATGCTGTTGGCTATTTTATCAAACAGGTCTGATAATGTTTTTTCCTTGTGATTGTCCTGCTGTTTTGTTTTTTATGCTTGGTGTAGCACAAACTTGCAGTACTAAAACATTTTCAGATCAATTATATACAGTATACAATCGCCTATGGTGAACTTCTTTGGTGGAAAATTAGGTTTAAAGTTACAAAAAGCAAAGGTTAAGGAAGCTGTCAAGAGGATAGATCAATCCAACTGAAATGGGATTGTAAAATATTTTGTCAACTGATTAACTATGAATTTGCTGAATGTGTTTAGGTTGTGTCACCCCTTCTGCATGGGAGAAAATCTTCCGTGCAAATAACCTCCAAAATATAGCTAAGAATTACTGATTTTTTATAGTTGCTTCTTTTGTATAATTAATGAGCTGGGTTTGGCGTGCTATTATTATCTGAATTGAATAAATGCTGTCTTGAGTGACCTTTTAATTTATCTACTTGCAGGGTTTTACCAAAGAGATTCACTTGGAGAAGGATCGCTGGCAAGGGTATGGTTGATGTGCAACCACACCCTTTGTCTTTCTTTTTTCCCCTCCCTTACAGCTCAAAGGCCATTTAGTTTATGCTATTGTTAAGAAATCAAGGAGTTGAAGATGTCCTTGATATCTTTCTAGGCTATGTATAATAATGCATTTACGTTTCTAGGTATATCAAAGACTATGATGGAGGGATCCTTATGGAATGTAAAATTGATCCAAAGCTGCCGTATACTGACTTATCAACCATGATTCATCGTCAGCGTCAGGTAAAGTTATTATTTGCTCAGCAATGAACCTTTTTTTTTCTATCAATTATCATAACCCTCTATAATAGCCCAATTCAACTTGTGAGGTATTGTTTGCTATTTCCCATTAGATCTCATGATTTTATTCTCAATAGTCACCTGACAAGCTGGGTTCAAGGTCCCTCATAGATAACACTGGATCTTCCTAGTGCGCATCTGATGTGGGATCCATATGGGTTAGAAATCTCTTCCTGTCCGACCCTGTTGTCTTCACTAGGAAGCTGCATTATCCCCACCTCTTGGGTCAAATCTGGGGAGGCCTGCAACACCGTTCTACTCCCCTGATTGACCTATGATAATAACTTAGATGCACAAAGGTCCCAGCCTGGCTCATTGTGGGATGTCAAGAATGGATAACTGAACAATTGATGGTTATCATAACTGATTTATAGTTTCAGTGGTGTGTGAAGAAATTGATAACCAATCTCAATACACAATCAATTAATAACTTTTAGCCAAAGTTTGTTCTTTCCATTACTTCTATTTTTCCCTTCTCACTATTCACATGCATGTTCTGACTTCATTTTGTTAAACTTTTACTAAAAATGTTCTTTATTCTTTGTTATTCGGGATTGATAGGCAATTGACGAAAAGATAAAGGAGCTCTCAAACTGTCAAATTGTTTACCCAGGAATTGATTTTCAGAAGGTACATGGATCTCATGCTGTATATGTGCTGTTAGTTTGATTTAATTCAAATCCAATATTTGTTAATAAATTACAGTTTGTGTTGAAGTCACTTGTTGGGCCTTAAATCATGTTCAATTTTACATGTACGATATCAATGTTTGTTTTGCATTTTAAATTTTACCTAATGCCATCATTGTACATTTTTGTTGAGGAGGTACTTGTTTTCTCAGCATTCTAGTTTTGTCTTTTACTTTGCCTGTGTACATTGCTTGCATGTGTATATTTGTTCTTAGACCGCATTCCTGCTCACTGAGCTCTGTTTTCTTGTCAGTTTATTCATTTATTTTTCTTAGTGTTCTAAGCAGTGTGTGAAAAAGATCATTTTAAATTAGATCTAGTGAAGTGCACAAATCTTGTCCCACTTCAGTTGTTGGTCCCCCTCAATTTTTTAGAAAATTATTTTTGTTCTTACCATACTTTCCTTTGTAAGGTTCGGTGGTTGAGTTTTTGCAAATAATGTATTAATATTTCAAACATAGTTGTAATGAAAAATTCATTTGATTCAGAAAGAAGCTGCTATTCCTAAAAAAGTCATCAAAATTGAGGATATCCCTGGTTTGAGTAAGTACTTTTTTCTCTTATTGCATCACTTCATTTGTGTTGTTGTGTTTGCTTATTCATTCTTGGCTTTTGGTAGACATCAAAATATTAGGTAATTTCCCTGTTACTACTTTCTTGTGTTTCATATAAATATTATATTATATCTGATATTCTATTGCAATTGCATGCATTTTTGTAGCTTGAAGAATTTGGTTGAATATATATCCCTCCCTGTAGATAAACTTTTTCATTTCCAATTAGGAGGAAATATTAAGTTTATGTTTCATCCAGCAACGTGCAATTTTTTTTTCCCTTTCTTTGATTATTTTTGTTGGGTAATTTATATACACAAAGACTGTGTGTGCATGCAGTAAGTTTTAACTAACTGAATCCTAAATTTTTGTTTAATTTGGTAACAGAGGAAGCCGGATGGACTCCTGATCAATGGGGCCATACACGATTTAGAGCCCTAATTGTTTCTACCGACAATGCCACAAATCAGAAACATTTAACTGGTTTCATGCGCTCACTTCTAAAGGCAGGTTTCTTAACTTTTAATTGGTCCTCATCGGCATATGATTTTCATTATTGCACTTCTTGATAGACACTTGATTTCCTTTAAAGTTGTAGTCAGATATAATTTGGAATAATTGTGCTTTGTGATATTGCAAATGAATCTGGTCTGGAGGTTTGTTAAAGGAATATGCATATGCCCTTCTTCTAGCAATCAAACACTTAATTTCCAATGGATCAATGTCTAAGATGCGGAGGAAGCTATTTTCCACCTTAACCCTTTAAAGGAAACTTTCAGTACTCTTTCAATGGTCTAATTACAGCATATATGTTAACAGATTGTTGCCCTTTGTTTTTACTCATTTAACTAGGTTTTCTCTCCAATTATTTGGTTGACATGAGATATCTATTTGAGCATCTTCTGCATCAATTTTCATTGGATTCTAAGCAAATTGGTTATGTTCAAGCAGTCAATGCATGACCACGTTGATGCTTGGCCATTCAAGGAGCCAGTTGATGCCCGTGATGTCCCTGATTATTATGATATCATCAAAGATCCCGTGGGTAAGGTTTTATCAGATTTATGTCTCATCCTCTGTATTCCCCCTCCTCCCCCGCCCCCCGCCCCCCCAAAAAAAAAAAACTCATATTTCTACAAACTGTCGTTTCCTTTCTGAAAAATTTCTGAGATGTGCTTTCACCATTTTTTATGGTCATATCTTTGCCAATTGTATATAGCCCATTAAGTACTGAAGAGGCAAGCGATTCAGTTATAAAACTAGCCTAAGTGAACCCTTCTGTTGAGAGTAGAGGAATAGTCATTTATGGGTCATGTAAGCAGCCTTGATAGGATTGTTTTCCTGTTAAGTAGGTTAGTTTTAAGTGAAAGGTTTATATTTTGTAATTTTTCTTTTAGAAACTACAACTGATCGAACCCAAATGCCCAATCTTACCTGGAAGTGGACAACTAAAAGCAGTGCATTATATTTAGTTTGACTTGATGACTTTGGAATTATCATGGTTTCTTTGTGAATCGGAATCCTGAATTAGTAGCCATGACCTTTTGTCTAGTAGCTTGACTAAAGTTTCAAGTTTCTATTCTGAACACTTACAGCTTAGCAGGTCATTAAAATTGGTTGTTTGCTTAAACAACTCCTAATTATACCACCAGCCAAGCTTATTGCAGGTTCGGGCAGTTTAGTAATACCATAATCAAGTTATACCTCAAGTGATAACTTGTGCTCCAGGTTATAAAGATGCTTGACAGTGGAACATACAGCAAATATTCTTATGCTTGATTATATATCTTTGTAATGCAGATCTGAAGACTATGTCAAAAAGAGTTGAATCGGAGCAATATTATGTAACACTAGAGATGTTTGTGGCTGATGTCAAGAGAATGTTTGCCAACGCGCGCACATATAATTCTCCCGATACAATATACTATAAATGTTCAACCAGGCATGATAATCACTTCCTTGTGCTTATCTGTTGTAATTTTTATTTATTTTTTGTTCAGCAGGATTATAAATGTGCAACCAGGCGTGATATGATTGGTATCATGTCCTTGTGCTCATCGGTGCTCTATATTTTCGTTTTTGATCTTCCAGCATGATTTTGACTTTAAAAAAGTTTATTGCAGGCTGGAAGCGCATTTCCAGAGCAAAGTTCAGTCAGGTCTCCAATCTAACACCAAAATTCAGTAGTGAGAACTCAACTCAGGTCTTACTCTTTGATGAGATCGGGTTTCAGTGATTCAGGCATTTGTCCCGATTCAAGAATATGCAAACATTAGTCCTCATAGTCTCGTCTAAAATCCCGCAGATCTTACTCTGGGGAAATGAAGAAATGTCCACCTCATGTTGTACATGTGAATGAGAGGTATGTATGACGAATATTTTAATAGATTACTAATAGGGTTAAGCACAGACAAAAAATACCTCATGATAATTAAATTATTTTGCATCAGTTAAAGTGTCATGGTGATTGCTAACTGGTATGAATCAGGTAAGTATATCGTCTTATAGTAATTGATATAATTTGAATTCCTTGATTAATCATGTATGTTCCTGATTATATGCGCGCATAGTTCTGCGAATGGCTCCCAACGTGCCAGATTGAGCTCGTAATGACATGGCTCAATCATGGTTATTCTGATGGAAGAAAATAACTGTTTATCAAGCTCATAAAAGGTTGTAAATACACAATTGATGGAATTATTGGATTAATCGCAGCACCCATGGATGTTGTGTAAGTAATTTATTCAATAATTGAATTGAAACATTCATTGCCCATTGGGTTTGCTGCATTTGTGATCTCGAATTAGATAAATACTGAACAATATTCTTTTATGGTCGGGGATATCGGATATGTCACATTAAACCTTGAAAATCTATTCATTGTCGATTGCATGCAATTATCTCATGCGCGAGACAGCTTGTCAGAAAACAAGTATTCACTCTCCATGATCCACCTTGAAAGGCTGATAACGGCAGATTTAACTCCTGAAAGGAATTTCATACAGAATTATTTACCAAATAAGTTTACGCAAGGAACTGACAAGTACGGCCATGTTACGATGACAGATATGATGGCAACGTTGATGAAGATCTTAAAATACAAGAATGCAGTGAGAATCAATACCCATGAATAGATTTAACCAATAGTAGTACCACCAGCTAAGCTTCTCCAAAACCAACTCCGGAAACAAGAGGAGAGGCTCTAAAATTCAGCTTTGCTTCTTGTTCTTGGCAGCTGTATGGGCTAGCCCAGGCTCCCAGCCAGGCATGGTTCCGCATGGACTGACACCAGGGCCAATCTGCTTTTGCATGCCACCGTGCGCTATCTGATCTTGCACGCGCTCCAAGCTGGGTGTATGCTGCAAAGCAGATGTTTCATTGGCATTATTCACTCCTACCTCAGTGTGTGGATTCACAATAGGAGGAACCAGGGTGTTGCCCCTGAAACTGTTGTCCACTCCCTGATGATGCATGGGAGCAGCAACGCTTGGAACTGGTTGGTGAAAAAACTGGTTAGTGTTTGGCTGCAATGGTACAGGAGCAGCTGTAGATGCTTCCAATGGGCTGCTAACAAAAGGCATTCCTACACTAGATACATTGGGCCTAGATAGAAGGACAGGGTTAATCCCTGTCACCCGCTTAACTGTTTCTTCAGCCATTTTCACCTGAAATTTTCAAATAGAAAAATCAACCTTACAACCCAGAATTAAAGTTGCAGCAGCAATAGCATAATCAATAGTGACTTATAGCAATAATGAAAATAGTTCAATAACAGTTTCAGGCATAAAGATGGATGATTGTGTTTCACATCTGGCAACAGTGCAAACACTGACGTTGGCATCTGATGTCCAACAAGGTAACTTCAATGAAATATGGCATTAACTAACACAAGATTATGTTAGTACTGGAAACTGGAAATTTAGAAATTTAGAAAGACATTGGAAAGCATGAAATATTACAAGTATATGAACAGTTGAACACACCATAGAAGTGACAGTGTGTCAGTACTGGACATGTCCAGCAGATTCCTGAAAGGAGCACATATAAATCGCCAATAACCAATTTAATCTCCCTTCCCCTGAGAGAATTGCTGCTAATATATTCTGCAAGCACGTTTAGGATTAAATCCTTTAATCCTAGATGGAGAAGGAAAATGAATTTCCCATAGCTTTTCAAAATTTGAAACAGACTAATCTTCACAAACTTCGTGGTGTCACAATAACATATTCTCCTGTCATTTATTTGAAAGTAAGTTTTCAACTTTCAGGAGGACCCATATATCAACTAGCTGCAGAATAACTGGACCATGACAAGAAAATGCAAAATTAGACAACTTTGATGGTTTACCTTTGCCCTTAATGTCTCAATATCAGCCTTAAGAATTCTATTGTCAACAGCAGCTTCATCATACTTGTGATTCATGTCAGTTAGTCGCTTAAGTAATGTGGAATGTTCAACTCTTAGTTGACCAACCTAGAAAACACCACTTACAGGATCAAAAAAGACAATAAAACAGAGTGCATGAGAACATCAAGGGGAAGAGGGGAATGATGCGGCAAAACCTGCACTTCAAGATCATTCATATGTGCTTGCTTTCTTCTTCTAGAGCGTCTTGCTGATTCTCGATTTGACCGCATTCTGAGCCATCACCAATGTACCAATTAGTAGAGGCAATTTTGTGATTGCATCAGCAAATTAAAACTTGACCTATGTATGAATTTACTAACTCACATATGGTAGTGCGACAGGTGATTATCGCTTAGGACAAACAAATAAATTGATATTCTTTAAAAAACAAACACACACACACACACACACAAAAGGAAACAAAATCCATATTTCTTGTAGAACATGGATCCCTGAGGCAAGAACTGGGATTAATTTTTGACAAAGGTAATAGTACTTTGTTTGATTAAGTGTATAAAGTCATTAGCTCAAGTTCTCTTCACAAAAAAAATATTTGGCTCTTTTGAAGGCAACAAATTAGTAGTTCTTATAGCTATTACTTACAAAGAAAAGACTCTTTTTATATTAGGACAAAGTTGTTTCATTAGGACAAATTAGTAGTTCTCATAGCTATTACTTATAAAGAGAAGACTCTTTTTTTTGGGACAAAGAAAAAGAGAGAAAAAAAATAGCAAACATGTTAAGCGAAAGAGAATAAAGAAAAGAACAAATAGCATTTCAAACCCCTAAAACCAATCAAGAGTACCAGACAAAACTAGAAATCACTGATTACCTCCTTGCACGTTTTGCATCAGCCGGATCCATGTTCTCAGTGGTTTCAGTATCTCCTTCAAGTTCATCATCATCTGAATCTTCTCTTGATGACCCACTTGTGGTTTGCCTCACTTGTACCCCTGATTTTCTCTGTGTAGTTAACACAGCCTGTATTCCACAAGGTGCAACATCAGGTTCACCCTGTCCCTGAGCCTTTGAGGAACCTACAATGGTAGAATTTTTATTAAAAAGAAAAATCAGCAAGATATTATATGTAAAATACTTATACGAAGAGGAAACCAAATAATGCACTAAGAGTTCTAAAGCACTTTAGCAATAGTATTAACTGTTTAGACCTTAGAATTCGAGGAAAATGAAGTTGGAAGTATAATGGAGAAGTGAAGAAATTACTTGTCTTGTTCGATGCCTACATAAAGTTTATGGAAAAGTAACAAAATTTATCAAAGCTTGTAAAGCAAATTAATTCTGTTTTTCTACATCCTTCCATCTTTTTTCTCATTTTCCTTTTCTTCACTCTTTCAGCACAAGTATAAACAGGAGATGAAATGACATTGCACTGTGTGAAAACATTAACTATTACTATCATTAGGCATAATCATGCATGATATCTGCAGGATGACTCCAGCAAAACTAAATTACAAACAATGTTCTCCTACAGTTCATCAAGCAGCCAAACAATCACTGTTGGAGTTAACTTAGAAGGACCCAAACTACAGACATATTCATGTCATTCATTCTGACACAATCAGACTTGATGAACTACATTCGGTTCAAAACATATAGACTTTTTTCAGTAAATAAAGGGAACCAACTGACATATAGAAAGTTAAACTCAAGCTAAGGTCAAAGTTCAATGGTTGCAGCCACCTATTACAATGACACAAGCTTATAAACAACACTATGCTAAATGCTAATCAACCAACATAGAACCATAGTGGCCATCCCCATCTGCAGTCTAACCCTAAAAAAATTAGTCAGCCGCCTTCATCAAATCCAAAATACAATTTTGTCAGCACCACTAACAAGATAACGGACACATTTTTGCACAAACCATAACACTCTTACATCAGAAACACTAATTACTACCAAGAATTAACTTGCTGCCAATCTAACTCTTAATCAGGAGTAAAAGTACCCCTCTGAGCTGACTCAAAATCAGCTCCATACAATTTGGCAAAGTGAAAGAAACAGAGTATCAGAACTGAAAACCAAAACAGATGAAAAATCCCTAAAATTCATTTGCAGAGTTGCAGAAATCGTATGCATATCTTACTTATAAAGAAAAAGCTTCCTAAGGGATTGCATTTAAATGTGGTCAAACAGAGTAAACAAATAAGAATCAAAAAGGTAGAGGTTCCTTCCTCCTCCGTTAGAAAAGTTACATCCATTGCATTAGAGGTAAAAAAATCTAAAGACTCGGATTCATGAAAAAATCAAATAGAAGGCATGCTAAGCAAAAGCTTACCTTGAACTTGGGATCCCGATTGAAGCGCTTGATCCTCAGCTTGGGCAGACGAATCTTCTGCCTTCACAGCCGACGCCTAAATTATTGTTTGCAGATAAAATTCAGCATTTTTTGAAAAAAAAAATATTGTTACTAATACTATAGTAATGATGAGATATCCAATTTAGAGAGAGAGGAATACACGAGAGAAAGCAACAGCAGCGCAGGCTTGATCGAGCTTGTTCTTGAGGATCGCGCGGTACTCATCCGAATCAATCGGAACCGTCGGTGTTGGATCAGACGGCGGAGGATGATGATTCTGATTGTTAGGCCTTTTGATCTCCACCACGTCACCATCACCATCACCTTCTACAGCTTTCGAAACGGACGGCTGAGGTGCCGCCAAGGACGGACCAATCACATTCTCGCCCGCACGCGACCCCGGATTCGCCCCGCCTGCGCCAGAAAATTCTTCAAGAAACTTCTCCAAAGCCCACTCAGATTGGCTTCGGCTCATCCCCGCCGCAGCCTCCGACGCCGGAGTCGGCCAGAACGGGTCGGAGAAATCGTCAACTGAGAACACAGTATTCATCGTTTTCAGTGTAATCTTTTTCTTTCTCTGTCTCCGCAATTTGCAATTGGCCTTTTTCTCCGTCTCTTCCTGCTTTATGCGGGAACAAATAGAAAATATCTACTGCTTTGTTGTGTAGAAAACAATGCAATAACATGGCGCCGCGTGGATAACTTCCGGTCTGTATACACGTGTTGGTATGTTAGTGGGTGGTTAGGGCGACAACTGCTGGATTTAGGAGCACGTGATTTGTGAAGGTAGGTGTGGCCCGATCTGTGGGCTAAGACGAACAAAAGAGAGGGAGGGGGCGGGACCAATGAACAATTGTACGTATTGGGGACAAGTGAGAAAGGCGGTATGACTCAGATTGTGACGCAAAAGTGTGATCAATTGGATTCTCGAGCTGTCACTGGAAACACAACAGACTGGGTCCCCTGCTAAGGATTTTGCTGTACGGCTTGGCACGTCACCTCTCATTTCCCAATATCTGAAGGCAAGTATATTTTTTATATTTTATATTATATACCTAATTTACAGATTTTTTTACCCTCTTGTAAATTAACATGTCGCGCGTACGATGTATTCGAGATAATAATAATTTTTTGAGTAAAATATATTTATTTTTTAAAATTTTGATCGAAATTATATAAAAATTTATTAATTTTTAAAATAAATATTTTGTTTTAAAAAAATATTTTTTATTAGACATGTAAGTCTAATTATGAGTCAATTATTAATATTTTTATCAATATAATGACATAATAAGAATAAAAAAATAATTTTTTATTAATTTTTAAAAGTATTGTTATATAATTTTATTAATTTTTTATTAATTTAAAAAAAAAAAAAAAAGAGCTCACCAAAGGGAGCACCGGTGCTCTCTTTTCTTGAAGAGCTTAGGGCCTAAGGTGCTCTTTATTTTTTTATTTTTTTAAATATAATAATAATTATTTAAATTAATAAAAAATATTTTAATTTTTTTATAATTTTTATTAACAATGTTTACACTC